>CM065177.1:2624565-3953732 GCA_033026295.1 Channa striata
GCCTCTCGGACCACCTGGGAGCGCAGGTCTTTAGCTGACAGTTTAAAGGGAGCCTCTAGGAGACGTAGCTGCTGAGGAAAACCCTCATAGTCAGCAGCCCCAGCCATCATGAGTGAACGTACCTTCTTCAGCTGGAGGGAAAGAAAGAAGGAAGACAAGGAGACTGAGACAAAAATGCATATTTTAATATATTATCACTAAATCAATGCTGTACCCCATGTACATGTGTGGGAGAGAGTAATGATATGATTTCTGAGTCGTACCGCTACCACTCTGTGCTCCCAGTCATGTTTGTCATCAGACAGCACTTCTCTGATCTTTGTCATCTGCTCCTCTAGCTCTCTGTTAGAGTAGATCTGTGCATGCAAAGACATTAAAAAAGACATAACAGTGTATCATCAGTACCTACGTATGTTAATGTTGCACAGATGTAATGTTTGAGATTCTGTGTTCCTTTGTCCTGAATTCTGTCATTTGTACTGACAAGAATCAAAGTCGGTGATGCTAACAGCTCTGTAAGGCTGTATTCAGAAACACTGGTGTCCGAGATGCTGCTGTGTAAGGCACGGTGATTTTCAAGAAAATGATTAAAAAAAAACAATATCATAACCCTTCTGTTAGACAGCAAGTAAAAATTGCTTGTGTGGACACACTTTCCACACAAACATATAATTCCAACTGTACGGTGCATTGGACTATCAAGAAAACCATTAAGAATTTATCGTATCTTATCTGGCAACAATTAATATCTATCCAACCTTATCAGCCCATCTACCACATAGACAAACAGATATTTCAGTGGAAATCACCAAAGATCATATATGCAATCATCTCAGCACAATGGCCACCCATCCATACATAGGCTGTTCTCTCTAAAAATGTCAACATCATTGATGTAGAGGGAAAGTCAGAGAGTCACAGACAGGTTGTAGGATTTAGAAGCATATCTTGGTGGTTGTTTGTCCCTAGTGCCATGCTGCTAGAGTGGCCAAAAGCTAAGCCACTGCCACCAGTCTTGGTGAAAAAACGCAAGGAAAGATTTTCTTTTACCAGTGAAAATGACAATGACAACAATGCGCCTGGCATACCTGGACTGAGGGCACGTCTTCAAAGGCTTTGATAAAATCCTCTTCATCAACAGCACCCGCTCCTGCTTCTTTACCTTTTGGAAAGACACAAGTTATCATACAAGAAAAGTAAGAGCACTTCAACATTTTTATTGTAAAGATCACTTCAGCATTTCATTCAAGACCCCGCTTTTGTTCATAGTAGTAAAAGCAACAATCATGGTAACTTCACTAATAAAAATAAATTGTACCACAGGCTGGACCCCTCTCTCACCTGAAGCCTTAGCTGTGTTGGCTGAGCTGGGTCTTCTGACAGAGGTCATCACTGTCCTTCTGCCACTAGGGGGTGCTTTAGAGGACGAGGAGGAGGAGGACCGGCCTCCATCCACAGAATCTTCATCCTCAAAGTTCTTATCTGCAACATCAGAGGAAGAAAAGGAGAAATAAATTGCTCATTTAGAGATTATTGTTTTTGTGATGGGTATTTTTCCCATAAGGACCATTGTATTTTGTGGTCAGTATATGACCAGTAGTTAAGTGCATCATCATTCAATTCTCACTACTCTGCCTACAGTGGGATATGACTCATCTCTGCATCCTATGACCTCTGCCTACCTCATGGGAGGACTGCAACGCAGCTTGTCTGTCAGGTTGGGTACTTGTATACATTCAACCTTTTCTATCTCTCCATGTCTCTTTTATCTGATTTGGCAGTCATGCATGGATACATGGCTCCCTGTCATCTGCTCAAAATGACCATTCACATCAGGGATAAGCCTGGGGCTGAAGAGATGGTGCTGGGTGAGGCATGGTGACTACACTGTTTGCAGCTTAGATCACTGTTGATTTCCGAGAAAGAGAAGTGATTTTTAAAAATAATGCTTATCATCATGAAGGCTGTGTTAGACAGCAAGTCAAACTGCTAGATTACATTAATTTTTGTGTAAAAAAAATGCCATGCAAAAATGAGGCTTGTACATAAAAACCAGCTCCCTAAATGTCCCTGCTGCAAGGATTACCGCCATGACACTGCATTTGTGAGAGTAGAACACAAAGACAGCGAGGGAAGGCAACAGGTTGAGAAAGAGGAAGAGGTGGAAAGATGAAATGTACAGGCAAAAGAAGGTGTGAAACACTAAATACCAAGAGAGCCAGGGAGCAGCGGCGAAACACAAGAGAAGGGAGCAGAAAAATGGGAGAAAGCATTATTCTTACGAGCGCAGATTTTCTTGCACACCAGCTTCCTCAGCATGTCTCTGTAGCACCCTCTAACACACTCGCTCTATTTCGCCAGCCATCTCCACAGGATGTGTGTGTGTGAATGTGCGTGTGCTCCTCTGTTGCACACTGGGCTCTGACACGGTGCCTGAACAGCCAGCCCTCAAGCCTCTCTCAGTTCACTTATGGATGTGTGTGTCACAATGGCATCATTATGCTGTCAGTGTGAAGACAGTCGTCATGAACCGGGGGGAGGGGGTTAATTATTACGAGAAATTAAAAACCTTGTCTAGTCCCGAGGGTTTCAAGGGTCTGACGGCAAACTCACATATTTCCAGTTTCCCTGGTCGCTTAGACCCTTAGTCAAATTTAAGATCGGTAGTAACACATGAGGACTGACTATACAAGAACCCCAAACTCACACCAAACTAATAAGGGCGTCGCCAACTGGCAAAGAACTGGTTTAACCAAGTAACACATACATACATACATGACACTAATGCCAGCTTGACTCAGCTCGTCTGTGGTACATTTACAATAAGCGCTGTAAACGACACAGACTAATAAATGTAATAAAAGTAGTGTACTACCCGCTAAATTTGAAAAGCTGGAAGAAGTTTGCCACAAAATCTTCATGACTGGTAGAGACTATAAATTCTGTTAAGGCAGGTTTCTCAAAGCTTATTAAGCTACATAATAAAAATAAAAAAAAAATATATAAATTGCCTCGCTTTAACAGATGCAAAAAAAAAAAAAGTTATGAACGGTAATTCAAACACAGTCTGTCCATTCACACACATTCCTGAGAGAAGGTCGCAAGTTAATGTTCAGCACTATGCACTACAGATCTGGGTCACCACAAATAAAACAAACAAAACAAAAGAGCAAAAATATTTTTAATCAATCAATATTGACCGATGTCTGTGCTCATGCTGCCACATGTGCTGCAAACACATCAGCATCTGTCACGTAACCAGATGCATTTTAGCAGCACTTGAAAAGAACAACGATCGAGATTTGCAAAGTACGCTCAGGAGCGATTTAGTCTGTGTTGTTAGTCCGTGTTTAGAAATGTTTCATTTTCCCCAATTTTTCAATTTTTAGGAACACAGTAATTTTAATCCAACAGCCAACAGCCCTACAATAAATTCTCCTGCTGTTGAACTGTGTTGTACAGAGTGGTGTTACAGATGTGGTAAAAAAATGTAAAAAGAAACTGCTGTTAGTAGAATACAACACAACACAATAGTATAAAACACCACAGCCTCCAAGATGATTATACAGGTGAATTAGGACATACTGTAGGAAAACGGAATATTCTAACCATCAAGAGGATGAGAAAATGTATCAGAATAGATAAATTAGCTATGTGTACCCAAATGAGTGCGTGTATTTGAAGGTTTAAAAATACAGTAATGTTTTATCAGATATTGCTGTTGCTGTTCTACAATATATGTTTTAAAATAGAACTCTGCTCTCTTAAGAATCAATATTTTTACTATTCGCATCGAGGATCTTTGCCTGTACTTAAGATTCATTCCTGTTGGTGAAATGACAAAACCATATCATTCCACTATCTATAGTTATTTTGTGAAGAATGAATAAAATTAAAACATGAGCATATAGACGGACACACAGACTGGCTCGACATTCAGCAGGTCTTTACTGTAGTACACACTATGAATAAAGATATGTAGAATTACAAATGGCAGTCCAAGGCACTCTCTCTGCTCTCCGGCTAAATAAAATATGTTGTTTCAAATCTCTAAAGCCTCACCCGTGTTTTGTCAGTCTTTGTTCATCCAGTTTGACATGAACAATGACTGACAGTAATCTTAGAGGTGTAGGGAAAAATCTGAAATGGGCTAAATTTTGTTTGTAATCGTGAACTATCCTATTAGGTCTGACATCTGATACTTGCTCTCAGTGCATTACAGCGTTCACACAGTGCTATGGACGCATTTAGTTGTACCCAAGTGCACTCTAATGGCAACTGCCACAAAATTAGGTTTCTGAAATCATTAATACATCAGTCAATCATGAATCATAACCACAACTTTGGTTAATTAAAATGTTTAAGTAGAATGACTGATAATAAACTGGTAATTTTAGAGTAATGTTTAGAATACATAACTTACATAGAGTACTTTAATTTTAGAACTTTAAGTAAAATGTAGATAATCTGCTTATTAATGATACTTCAATAAAGTTTATTGTTTATTACGATTTAAATTAAAAGTAGAACTTGTAATGGAGAATGTTTTAGGTTAATGCCTTTAATTGAGTATGAGGTTTTTACAAGAATACAACCTCTGCAGTGTATCACAGGTGTCTGCGTGGGGCAGACTGCTCAGAGTGGCCACGCACGTCTTAATATTCTGGCTGATAGGGGTAATCTGGTTCGGGAAGCATGGATGTGATACCTTCAATGCTCAATAGGTGTCACAATACACAGTGAAGCTGCATCACAGCTGCAGTCACCAGTAATCTGTCTCTGAACACATCTTTATATAATAGGGAGGACATTCTTTCGCCTCAGCCTGCTCTTTAGAAAAAGAATTAACGTCCGAAGGCATGAGGGAGTTAGAGAAAGTTCTAGAAAGTTAATTTCATAGATAAGTGGAGTCAGTGAATGTTCTGTGCTGCATGATAGGTTTCTCTCCCTCTTTCAGCTTTTATCTCTTCTCTGCCTCTAGCTTTCCTCCTTCTTGTCAGTATTTCGTTTTCTCTATCTCTCACTATTCTCACTCCCATTTGCTTCTCTGTTATTCCCTGTCAGTCCCTTCTTTTCTGCAAACTCCCTATATCTAGTGTCTCTTTTCCCTGGAGGACAAGAGACACTAGAGTTTTCTGTCAGGCTCTGGGTCTTGGGGTAGTCAGCAGCCTGTGGAATTACATAAGATGTAGATGACTGGTGATCAGCATTATGTCATAACAACAAAGATGTCTCATTTGGCAGAGAAACCAGAGATGTGGCTGGCATTGCAGAAAATTAAACCTCTGGCTGTGAGATCTGGATTAATAAAATCAAACATTTAACAGCATCTGAGTACCTTGTTATACATTTTCTTTCATTTTGTAACCAAATGACTTGTAAATCCTTCATTTTCTGGTCTCTGCCTTCAGAAAAGAGGCAAAACGTTTTGCCTTTCCCCAATCCACATGACAAACAGCAGGATGAATTTAGGCTGCCTGGAAATCACTGTATTGCTCTCTAACTTGTCCTGAACACCCATGTGTCTTCAAAAGAAAATGGTGTTAGAGGGCAGGCTTTGGTATATCCACATAAAGTTTGACCTGTGCTGCCAAGTGCTGCTGTGAGGCCTCAAAGGTGTAAGTTATTAATATGCAGAAACAACACAAGTAAGAACAACCTTAAAAAGCAACAGCCAAGCAAGTCAAAGCAGAGCATCTTGTACCTGAAAAATGTGTAATTCTCTATTATCTTTGATGATCAGCCACTGAGTTTGCTGGGTAGAACATTTTTATGATTAATGGAAAAAAATATAATTACTGTATCAAATGTTTACATTCAAGCAATTTACATTGCTTAGTCGAAGATGCTGTGGCTGACACCACGGGCTTCAAAAATCAAAAGACAAATGCCCAGTGTTTTTATCAAGAACAGGCTTGCTGAAATGACAATAACTGTAAGTTAAAGACCACTTTACATGTCTACAAAGGAAGCCACACCTAACTACTCTCTGCCCACTCTTCTGTCCACCTAACAAGCCTGTTCAGTACAGTCGAAAAATGTTTAAAATATAACGTGAACTGTGGGCTACTGTGTGAAAAATGAAAAGTGTCTCCAAAATATGATGTTTCAAGCATACAAGTGTGAAGAAAAAAGGTCAGTCAGTGTGAAAGTGAGGTTATCACAGCACACAGACTAAAGAGAAAGACATCATTGTAGTCTGTTTTTTTTTCCAGGACAATCAGCTGGCTGTCCTACTCAGACTTAATCAACTAAAGAATGATGCCATTTACCAGTGGCCCTGTAAGGCTGCCAGTCTCTCATTCACACCAACTAATCACTGACTGTATTCTCAACTTGCCATGATTAAAGCAATTTCTTAATCTGTGAGAATATTTGTCCAGACTTTGATCAAATCTAGGTTCAGTGAGCCTTCAGTCACAACTGTACATGAGGGGTCTTCTCAGATCATCCGAAAATGTAAATATTACTGAGCTGAGAAAAATACGCATATTGATTAGGAATTGCACAAAGGACTTTGTGACTTTAACACAAATGGGAAAAATGAATGAACATAATAGCAAATGACAGCAACAGCTTCAGCCACATCATGATATTAAACAGCTTCAATATCATGAAATATTTTCATTGCACATTTAAGCAAAACTGTACCCAAACCGTTCCAATGGTGTTTATTTTCCATCATATTAGCCCATGTGCTAGTGATTGACTTATGAAAATCTGTCACTCCTTTACAAGCACCTGCTGTCAAAAACAAGACGGCCTGGATGCATTCCTGGGGTTTTCTAAACAGCACCAATATCCTACCCACGTAGCGTTAGCAGCACTTAAAATAATTGAGGTGTCTTAATTAGTGCTGTATTATTATTGCATACATTTCACTTGAGAGCTGAACAGAAAGAGAGCTAACAAGGCCAAAAGAGAAAGCAAATCAACTGAGTTTGTGAACATTCGAAACTTTGCACTTAAGGCAAGTCAACCAGGCTCGTGTTTTTGTGCTCAAGTTATAAAGATATTGAGAGTAGTTGACACAGATGACCCACTATGCTTTGTGCAGGCAGAGGGGCCCCTGATATTCACCAAAGACTAATTTGAGACCCCAGACACAGGGCTACAGCGATCACACTTTGCCGTGATCACAAAGAAGACAGTCGCATCATTCAGAGGCCTGGTCACAGTTTGTAAATCCCACTTAGTCTCGGTTCAACCCAAACCCCCAATCCCCTGAGAGCAATAATTATCTGCATCACCTTCAAAGAATTACACTTAACTTGTTATATAACTGGAGCGATTAATAATGAATACATGCAGTAGAAGTTCTTTTTGTACTCTCACTGAAAAATATATATATATATAATTATGAATTCACAAAGTTGCAATTACAACATTCAATTAACCAATTAAACGACCTTGCAATTTTAATAAACATAAAAACATTGGAAAATGCATCAAAATATTTCAGAAAACCTGTTGCACAATTTGGCATTTTAGGCAACAATAACAAAAACATCTGTCAAAAGCCTGGACGAACTGATTATTGCACACTACTAACAAGCGTTGTGTTTATCCAAAGCTTGGTTTACTGTAACTAATCATCTAGCTCACATGTGTCAAACTCAAGGCCCGCGGGCCAGATGTGGCCTGCCATGTCGTTTTATGTGGCCCGTGAGAGCTTAAAAGTTTTGAGTGTCTACAAATAAATACCAAAAGAGAAATTAAGCGCGTGCTTTTACCAAAAACTACATTTCCCACAATGCCTTTTGACTTCAATAGCCGCGGCAGTGTTTCCACATCTATGCCAACGAAGTGAAATTGAGATATAAATAATGATCCCAAAATGTCCAGAAAGAGAAAAGAAAAAAAAACCTCTTTATAAAGCCACATCTATTCGGCTAGTAATTAAATCAAGGTTTAAAATGTGTGACATCTCTTTTTTCTTTTTTCCTATCTGTACAAATCTTTATCTGCAAAAGTCATGTTGACTTTCTTCTATAATTAAGCAATGTATTTTTACATTGAAGCACAAAGCGAATACTTTTGTGCTTCAAGGAGAAAGACCGGTATGTCTTTTGTGTGACGAGGCAATATCGGTTGTCAAAGAGTACAATCTGCGTCGACATTTTGACGCCAAACACGGAGATAAGTACACTAAAGCTAGCCACCAAGGCGTGGTTACATTTATTTTACATTACATTCGATTAGATTTAGTTACATTTATAAGTCACATCTGGCCCTTTGAGGACAGCCATTATGCTGATGTGGCCCTCGGTGAAAATGAGTTTGACACCCCTGATCTAGCTGGAAGAGCAACGTTAGCTTTTATATTTACACCACCTGATAAACATTAAAGTCCAAGTCTAATTTACTGTTTACATTAGGAAATTACAGCATTTCCCACATATTTCAAGAGAAATTTGCTCCAACACAATAAACATATATAAGTTAAACAAAAAAATTGAAATGTGGTGTCCATCTGTGAACATTATCCTGAAATGGGCCTGGGTAAACATTTCTTCGTCACAGAGCTGATTTTCTACAGTAATCCGTGTGCTCACTAGATCCCCCTTCACAGATCATATTCCGCCCACCCTCAGATCACTCCACTGGCTCCCGGGCCACTTCCGCATTATGGGGAATTGATTTGAATTGTCACATATAGAGCCTCCATAACCTCGCTCCCCCGTATCTGTCAAAGCTCCCTCCGTTACATACACCCACACGCTAGCCTGTCTTCCGGGGGAGCTGGAGCATCCAGTGGCTCTGCCCCCCAGCTCTGGAACTCCCTCGGAAACTCACATTTCCCGTCTTGCCTATCTCACCTTAAATCAATAATCTAAACCAGCGGCCACTAACAGGCAGACCGCGGTCCGGATCCGGAACCAGAAGCTGGACCCGGAGCTACAGACCAAAGCGAACGTTTTGATTCAAAATATAGCGAGGAATGTTAATTTTAATCGGCGCGGCTACTGTGATCTTTACGGTAGTTACTTAGCGGACGCGAGAAGGCATTGGCCAATTGAATGCGAGTTAAGCAATCCCACGTGATTTCACTTAGCCAATCGATTCTGTGGATCACGGCGGTAAATTCTGTGACTTAACATTAGCGGCAGAAAGTTCGAGGTTGCAAAGGAATGAATAAAGAAAGAAGGAGCTTATTTCATATTTTAATTTTTATTCTTACTTCTTTTGAAAAGCAACCCTGCTTTTATTTCATAAATTAGATAACATTGTAAATATATGCTCAGTTCAATGTTACATAACAATAAATTTGTCAAAAGGTTTTTGAATTGTACTGATTTAATTTGATTTGACAGTCAAGTATTGATTACATGCAGGTTACTTAATAATATATCGCAGTAAATAGACACTATAATCTTCTGGACCTTTGCTTCCAACATATTTGTGTAACCGGAGCTCTTTAAATTTGAGTTTAATACGCCTAAACTTTCAAACGGTCTATTGTGATTACCTTTATAATGGTAGTTAAACTGTTGGTCTGTACGGTGACCTTGAGTGTCTAGAAAGGCGCCTCTAAGTAAAATGTGCTGTTTTTGTTGTCATCAGAAAATCCCATTGCCTTTTTATCTATTGTCCCGCTAACATCAGGGTTGGTCTACAAAAACGCATCATCCCTATGTCATTCTATAGCTGGTTCTACAGCTGCTGAATGTTTCACTGCAGTGTATTTACTCAAATGTGTCTTGTCGCACACAGTGGGATTTTAGCCTTTTTTTTACCTCAAAAACTTTGAGGGCAATGGAATTGAAGCAAAACATTAAAGTTGTGGTTTACACACTGTAGCACCAACAGCTGGTATCAATAATCTGTACATACAGAAGTATAAATCAATGATGAATAATGAGGGAACCGTGGGAAATGTCTATTGACATTTTCTATTTCCCAAATAATCACTATTTAAAAAGAAAATCTGAAGGCATCACATTCAATGCACAGATTTAAAAAATACCAAATATAGAAAAGATTTTTTTTTTTAAGCTGGTGCTACCTCCACACTGTGAAGCAGCCAATAGCAGCACCGCCTGGAGAATGAGCATGCACACACCCACACACAATCCATACACTCGCAAGAAAACATGTTAAGCTCTTTGCCAAGCTGCACACACACCGTTCACCTGTGTGTGCTGATCAAAGGACTCGCTTAGATTTCTTCTTCTACCTTTATCCCTCCTTTCTCTTGCCAACCATTTTTTCGTTGGTGTAGCAACACATAACACTGCACACAGAGACACACATGCAGGCAGACAGTGGCACCCATGCAGACACACTAGCACTTGTATCATTGCAAATCCACGAGACTGGCAGACCTAGGTGACATGACGTGAATTACTTTTTATCCTCACAGCTCTAGCACGCATGCCATTTCAATTTGTATATATTTTTCACAGTGGTAGAGATGTGGCACTGCAAATACTTAAAACTTACTGCCATGATGGGGTTGAAGGTGACCAATGTTTGCTCTCAGTTTGCTGCTTATCACAGCTGAACTCTGGGAAAAAGACAGACTTGCAATGTATGCAGTGTTTCTGTAACAAGAAGGCACTGAAAGCAGCTTGAGTGCACACACACACACACACACACACACACACACACACACACACACACACTTTAGCCAATTGCAAAAGCATTTGTGTGACTGTTGTAGAAACTGTGAACTCGTTGGCTGGTGTACCATAGAACAATTGAACCCATATTCACAGTTTTCTCTGTTTTATGAAGTGAGTGCTGGCCAACTTTCTTCTCCCTGGTTATAAATACTGCCTCTACTTCAAGCTTCAGTTTGCATTATGCATTGATTTGCTATAAACAGACCAGTTCAGGACCAGAGTAAGTCTCAGAAAATTGACAGCCCAACACAAGCTATACTTATACTTCTGTGATTAATTTATGCAGAGACTGCGCTGTAGGCTAAGTAAGTGTGTATATTGTTGAGAGCATTAATACATATGTGCTGGTGTGTCTGCCTCCTCTGTAATTACACCATCATAGTTGATGGTGAGGTTTGCATGTCCTTTGTCACTATGGGGAGTTTTTTGGGACATACTAAATACAATGGTGAGTAGATCAACTTGGAGTTGGAACTAATAGATGCTAAACAGCAGTTAGTTTGGTTGAAATTACTGCAGCACAGAAAAAAAGTGTTGGAGGCGATGGTCAGTATGAATCTCTGAACCAATCAAATAAGCTCCAAGCAACCCTATCAGTTGTAATGGTCAGCATTGCTGCACAGTGTACCTCTGGCTTATGGTGAATATCTGACAGATGCATAATACATTTTAGACACCGAAGTCAGTTGCACTAATCAGAGCTTTGTTATTTAAAGGTGAGCTAATTAGCTATTGCTAGCCATTGGACACACTATAAATTTTACTGTGGGCCCTTTCATAGTTTTTTTTCAACAGCTGCTTACAATTTAGAGACTAAATAATCAGTCAAATTTAATCAGTAACTTGAGGCAATAATTACCAGATTAAAACTAAATAATATTAATTTGTTTCTTCCCTAAGAGGAACTGCAAACCATTTCATTGCCAATACTGAAACCCTACTGTAATAGTTACCGTAACTACATACTGTAACTAGAGTTCCCAAAGCAGAAGCCAAGAAGCACTGGGAGTGCACAAGGTTTCTTAACACATGAACTACTGATACAGTTATTAATCAACACACATCCTACTGATACTATAATAATTAGCACAGAACTTGAGGAGACAACAATATTAACTCAAAGGCAGAGACTTGGACTATAACAAAAAAAACTTAAAAATGAGGAGGCTAATGCTATAAACAGAAAGTCTCTCTTGAAGAGGAGATTAATATTGCAAACAGAAATTCAGGCTAAACAAGGAGACCAACAAACTACTAGAACAATCAGAACGGACCATGACAAACTAGCAACCCACCAAAAAACACAAGACCTTAAACACAAACATGCAGGGGAAATGATGATGATGACGATGAAAGGCAAAGGGTGAGTGCACTGGCAACCAGCCGATGAGCGGAGGAGTTTGGAGTCTAGAATCCTAACACCTACATGCTGACCGAGCACTGATTCGAGCACAAATACAGTCACATTATACTCCTTACTTCTCACAATTTGTTTCATCTGTAGTTTCACATTAGATAACAAATACAATTTGTGAAATTCCTCAAAATGTGAAGTTCCTCAACAATATAATAGACTTGGTGTCTGCAATGGTAAGGAAGAGACACACTGTGTCACCCATCTCGAGCATCACAGAGCATTGTAGCCAAAAAAAGCAATGCACAATAAAGGCGCTGAACTTATGAGCAGCTAAAATCTTAAATCAAGCAACAATAGGTGAAGGAAACTGAGTTCAAAACCAAAGCAAGTGGTCTCCACATTTCTCAAAATTGGTCTTATCTTAACTTTTCTACGACATGTTGCTGGCGTCAATTCAAAATGAGCACATGCTTTTTACAAATTTGTTACAACAAAACTTCTGAAATAAACCCTACCACATGGTCTCGCTAAGGCTAATACTATGTAATCACACAGTTTTGGTTGCTTGGAACGTCACTGAGCACCATTAATGGACAGTAAATATATCAGCTGTCATCATCTTACCCAGCACTGGACTGTGATGAAACAAGTTTAGCTTTAGACAAGCTGTCGTTCAAGGTGCCGGGTAGAGATAGTTTCCACAGTAGATATGACGAGGGGCATGAACTGTAGCAGTGGAAATGCTGCTGCACCCCAGCAAAACAACTACCCCTCACAGGAATTTACTTGGAGGCATTACAGTCTCTCGTGATTTTAGATACCAGTGAGAAAGTACAGAGAGTATGTCATTAACACGACTGAATTGGAACATAGTTTGCAAGTGCAAAAAAAAAAAAAAAAAAAAAAAAAAAAAGAGGTTGCATAAGAGAGTTTCAACCGTTATTTTCTCCTTATTGAACAGTGCTGTCATCACTGCACAGCCTTTAGGAAAACAGTTAATCTATGTGTCATTCACCTAACAGTTGTATGATATATGTGTGGAATATTCCCTTGGTGAAAAGGATCTCATTTTACTTCCAGTCTTACCTTCTCCAGCTGTCATGGTGCACGACCACCTTCAGAACCGCTGCCACACAGCTGACACAGTAGCTTTGCTCGGTCTCCCTCTCTCTGACTGTTTGAAATGGCTGCTTTGTTTTGCTCTGTATCCTCTCTTCTGTCCCTCTACTGTCTCTCGGATCTCTCTCCCCCTACTGCTCAGTCTCCTCCCCTCTCCCTCCCCTTATCCTCTTTGAGTACTGTTTTTGATAACACCACGGCACAGCCGCTCTCCATGGCCTTTATGTTTTTCATAAGCAGATCTCATATCTTACAAGTACAAGATCACGCAGATATTGTTGAAGTTTACATCTGTATCAAATGATAACACAAAATGACAATTAACATACAGACCCCCCTTCTTTGCAAGTACCCCTCTTTCGAGCTGTTTGCACAACTGTCAAACTAAGCTGGGGCCTGCGCGCAACTCATTCTCACATCAACACCAGACATTCTACTCAGCTCTCAGGCAAATGGATTTCAATGAAAATGAGCAGTCATCTGCAAATCATTGAGGTGAAGAATTAATGCTCGACTGCTAAAATGAGTCATGTTTGCATATTTCTCTTTTCAGCAAATAAGTCATCTGTTTACCTTGTGATTTATTATGTTTGTTGTGTGTATGCATTCACTAACAACTACAGGTCTGCCTTAAATGTGCACTCCAATTATTCAGTGTTCCAAATACAGTTATGTGCAAAAGCTAGTACCCCCTTATTTTGAAATGGCAAAAAGAATAAAACACTGAGACCTTTTTCTATCAAAGTAATATTTAATGCAGGCAGCACGGTGGTGGTGTGGTTAAGCCTGCCTCCTTAAAGCTGGAAGGTCCCTGTTTGAATCCCCAACCAACTAGGCCTTTCTGTGTGGGAGTTTGCATGTTGTTCCCATGCTTGTTTGGGTTTCCTCCAGGTAATCTGGTTTCCTCCCACAGTCCAAAGACCTGCATGTGTTGGTCTCTAAATTTTAAATGCTTGTTTGTCTGTGCATGCCCAGGTTGTGCCCAGCCTCTTGCACAATGACAGCTAGGATGCACTCCAGACCACTACAGTCATAAACAAGATAAGCAGGTAAGATAATGGATGGAAACATATAATTTAATAGACAATTAAAGTTAATTTTTATCATTTTAAAAAAGTAAATGCAAACTTTTGATCTCACTCCTTTTCCCTTTTTTTGATACTTGTCATGATGAAGGAACATTTGTACTAGATTAATATACATAGTTATTGTACTATGTTTAAGTTTGCATTCTACATACTGTAAAGTTTTAATGTAAGGAGATGCAAATTTAACCCTAAATGTAAAGATTTTGCACATTCAATCCTTGGCAAATATTCTTTTATTTTGTAACTGCCAATTTTGCATTGAAAATTATGAAAAAAAAATTGTTGTTTCACTTTTTTTGCCACTTTAAAATAAGGTGGTTCACCTTTTGTACATGACTGTCAGTGAAGGACTGGGGAGAGGCAACTTTATGAATACAGTGGTCAAAAGCAGGAGAAAGACACATCCTCATTTTTTTGCCTAGTGTAGGGTTAAGTTCATGCAATTCCAGTTTAGAACAATCCATTATGTGGCATGTGCATACAAATACTGTAGCAACATGTCCACAGAGAAAGTACTCTGTGTAATGCTGCTTTAATGACACACAGATAAGACAGAAGTAGTAATAAATGACATTTATTTTATAAATATTACTACAGCCTTCACCACTCTTGATGCACAGAGCAGCTATTCTAAATGTTGAGGTTGTGATTTGTAATAGTTCTCTCTTTACAAGTTGGGAAATCTAACTTCAGGGAATTCGCACCAAACCCTCATGCTTTTCAACTTCTCAGTTTGTAACACAGAATTAAAAATGGGTCTGGGGTATTTTCTTTGTTTTACTCTCACAGAAGAGATTATGACAGGACATATTAGAGAACAGCAGTAGGCTACAAGAATTTGCCACTAATGGCCATTAGCAAATAAACATACTGCCATTATTTAACAATATGCCATAAGCTTCCATGACAACTGTTGGTACGGTCGGCATCATCATTGTTATAGATCACAAAGTCAGGTCTAACATGCCACGATTACGGCAGAGCAAGAAGATTCCGAAGAACAAGACTTTCAAATCCAAACTAACAAATTTGACTACATAATTCAATTTTTTAAAGGTCAAAATAAATGTTGTTATTGTTTTAGGGTGGCGACCAGGATAGATTGTTGCAAACGCTGAGCGCTGTCTAACTGCATTCCCCTCGGCTCAGCTTTTTTCCCTAGTGGATGTAGTCAGCTGGAAACGGGACAGAGTCAGCAGTAAGGGGGGTATCAGAGCAATTCCAACTGCACAGAGGTCACAACTTCACTGACACAACAGGGACTGAAGCAAACATTTATTGTAATTGAGTCTTTTTTCAGTTTTGTTTTCTCTACAGGGATGGCTCTGGTCTTTGGTCCCTCATCTTACAGAGACCTATATAAAGGTTTCGGAGGATGCCCGCTTCCTGGAGAAACTCATCCTTTCTAGCTATTAGCCCCCCCACACACAAACACACACGACATGGAAAATGCAGTCTAAAAGAAGCTGACACACCCGAATGGAGTGTGACAAAAAGATTAGTGGTATTACAAGGGAGCGACAGCTGGCAAACAGGCAAAAGCAGAATGATGACAGTGAAGAAATCTGCTGACATCCTTTAGCATAAAAAGACTCTTGGAAAAAAAGCTAGAACAGTGGGCTGAAATAATGACACATCATCCTTACCTGAGCCAGACGATGAGATCATGTTGCCAGATCTTTGGACTTCATCAAATTTGTTGAAGATTACATTCAACCTACAAAGGAAGAAAAAAACAAAAAGGAAGGGGGAGTTAAAATTTGGCAGGAAATTGAAGCAGAGAGATTAGACCAGCTGACTACAGGTAGCGGTCCCTCTGCTCTATGCAGCAGGGGTGGCCAAGACAAAAATAGATGGCATCCAAAACTGCCACATTGGTGACTAACTGGCACTAGGGTGAGCATGGGTGTGAGGGGGGAGTGGAACACAGAGACATATGGTCCACTGTTAAAAAAAAAAAAAAAAAGGACAAAAAGTTGATTTAGCTAGTGAGATCAGCTGGTATATTCTATCATGAGCCTGGTTCAAATGGACCAAACACAAAGAATAAAAGGAATAAAACAACATGTGGAGTGCAGTAGTAGGCAAGCGTAAAATTAATCCTAAGGTATCATTGTATTAGTTGCTCTTCCTAAAAATCATACCCAATACAGGTTTATCGTTGTATTCAAAAGTGCAATTCTTAAGAAAACCACCATGGTTACAACATGTGCAATGTGTGGTGTGGTTGTCCAATGCCCCTTTGTCCCTTAACATGTTTGAAACCAGTTTGAAAACACAAAATGATGACTGCTTTATGACAGTTATACAACACACAGAAAGAGACAGAGAGTGACAGCTTGGATATCTCTTGCTGTCATACCGTGACTGTGGCAGGCCTTTTTTGCTGAGGTCCATCCTCACCCTTTCACCCACATGCCTGTAGATCTCTACCAAGCAGCTCATGGCCCCGTCACGTACCTGATGACCACATTAACAGACAAAATCATTTGGGACTTAAATCAGGGCTGGTGTTTCTTCCAAATTTAGCTTTGTTCATTTCAGCTTTTTTAATAGCCGTCATTCCCTTTGCAATAACATAAGTAAGTAACCTTTAGAAAAATGTATCCTACAAGTCATTATGTTCAAAACCTGCACTGCCTCATTCTGCCACTAGGTGGAGGCTGAAGCATTCCAGCCTGACAGCTCTTTGTGTCTGACTCTCACATAACAACACTCCCTCATATTCAAATTGCAGAAGAAAACAAGCAAATCCTCACAATTTAATAAGTGTATTTAAACAATTGTAACAGTTATTTACATTAAACAGTTGCAACGGAGATTAAAAAATATATATATGGTATACCTGACTTGTGGGGTCCCCCAAGAGGTTACATATGTGGGGAACAATTTTATTGAGAGTCAGACCTTGAGCTCCATATCTGGAAGACAAGAACGGAAAGTTGGAAGAGACTAGCACGCACATTCATGATCATAGTAGTGAAATAAAATCACACAGTAAAATCTTTATCTGTGAAAAGGTAAGAAAAAAGTTAACTAAAGAAACCTGCCTGTTTTGCTTTAAAGAGAAGCAGACATTTTGCACATTAAAAATGTGACAAGCTACATGAAAGATGAAATTCTATGCAATGCAAAAGAACTTTGACTACAACATTGCACACTAAATTAGTCAGAAGAGTTTGACTTACGTGTTCAGTGTGGCAATGAGGCAAAGGCACACTCCTTCTCTGGTCCTGTTGTTTTTATGTTTGAAGCCTCCCAGCATCCTGTCCCATACATACTGTAGACATGCATCAAAGACAGTAGAACCAAACAATTGATGATGATGCTGATGATGATATTTTTACACAAATAAAAAAATTATAACCTCAGTACAGATCATTTAAATTCCCTTTGTTCAAAAACTATATCTGATTGTGACATTTTAAAATGTGGGTTAAAAAAACGTGTTAATAATCTGGGGGACAAATAAAGTTATAGTGAGATATTGTATGTTATGGTGGCACTGGAATGTCTGTACTGCAATTTCTTGTCACTCATTAGCCAAAAAACAGATCAGTCCACAAAATACAAATATCAGTTGATATGACTAAGGTGGCTGCTTTACTTTGCAGCTCATGAATGACATGCAAATACTGTACTGTTGTTATGAATAACTGCAATACAACACATTATAAAACAAACTACAAAGAGCCATGTCAAATGCCATTAACCATTTGACACCAAACATATAATAGTATTTTCATCAGTTTCATTATCACTCACACCACCTACTGTGCAAAAGGTGTCTAGACAAAAATAGTGGATGGACAAAAGTTTAAATATCAGTGATATTAGTGATTACAGAAACTCCAGACTAAGACTGAGTCCTACAGCTGAATGATTTTGTCAAAAAGACCTTTTGTAATTATTATGGACAATAGTGTTTGCGGTTGCAATATGAAAAATTGTTAAGATTTAATTATGAAAATGCACAAAATACTGTTTGTAGATGGATGTTTCTTAACTCAAACATATAAACTAGAGTAAACCATGTAAAAAGTTGAGTTATATTTTCAAAATAACTTATTCATGCTTCTTTGTGGCTGCTGATTAGTCAACTGAAGGTGCTGCTCTCCACTGTTGCCTATGGCTGCTCAAGGGGGATTTTTGGGGTTTTCTCTAAATGTTTGTATAGTCTTGACTTTATTATGTAAAGTGCCTTGAGATGACCTTGTTGTAAATTGGTGCTATATAAATAAAAGTTGAATTTATCCTGTGTGGGGTCGCGGTGGGGCTCGAGTCTATCTTAGCTGTCATACGGCGAGAGGCGAGGTGCACCCTGGACAGGATGCCAGTCTATCTCAAGGCCATGACAGAGATGTACACAGACAGACATTCACGCTCACATTCACAGCTACAGACAATTTACAGTCACCAAATAACATAACATGCATGTCTTTAGACTGGGAGGAAACCCACAAAAGCACCGGGAGCGAGCAAAACATGCAAACTCCACAAGGAAACCAAACCTGCAACCTTCTAGCTGTGTGGCAGCAGTGCTAACCACTCCACCACCCTGCTGCCCAAGAGAAGCTAGTTTTTAATTCAATTTTTTTTTTCAAAAAGCGTCAGTAAATCGATCTTAAAAGACACTGTAGCTAAGCAAGAAACACTGCTCTGCACACTGTAAAGTCATGTGACTGCCCAAAGCGTGCACTCCACTTCACAGTTTACTTCCTGAATCGACTGACTGCTCATCTCCTTATTTATTATGGGCATAGATGATGAGCAAGCTGCATACAATTTTAGTGGTTATACAGAGTAACTGACTGACTGCACTGATTGGTATTTAATCAAACCTACTCTAATCATTTTTTGAAAGAATTGAGGCTGTTTGATGTTATTCTAAACTCTGGAAAAATTGTCAGTACCTGTGGGGTGGCAGCTTGTTCCATGATCTTTAGCAGCAATGTTTGGTCTTGGTCTCGCACTTGGTCTTTGGCATCTCCCAAACGATCAATAAGGCTGGGCAGCACTGTGGGTAGAAGACAGACAGAGACATTTAAGAATGCCTCCAAAACAGCATAGATAATATGCTGTTACTTTTAGAATTTCTTTTTGTGATCTACGGACTGCCTGAAAAGCCAGGAGGACGACTTTAAATTGTCGATTGATTGTTATTTAAACTAAGTAAAGCAGCGAGGGCCAGCAATCAAAAGGGTGAAGTGACAACTACTTAAAAAACCACACCCACCCACTACAGAAACTAATCATCCATTTATTGAAATTTAAACACAGAAGGAGAAAACCATCTGTGAGTTTGGGGGGGGTAAAACAGTATCTTTAATTTTCCTAAAAATCGTTTATAACAACTGAGAGGCTTGTAACCATTCACATGATCAAAGGGAATGTTTATGTAGCAATGTAACATAATACAGTGTAACTGATCATGGAGACACAATGGAAAAAACTTCTTTTATTTTGAATTTCTCGCTAAAAGAGCTTAATTTTCTATGACTGTATGTCTATGACATTTGAAGGAAAAGACTTAATAAGGAAATTACTACAATGTAGTTGTAAATTATCACAAAACAGCTACTACATAAAAAGATCTGAATCATACCTGTTCCCACCTGGGCCCGAAACCGGTCCTGTAACCTTGTCACTAAGGCAGATAAGAGGTCCAACCCGAGCAGAGCCACCTAACAGAGAAAGAACAGAAAACAAAATATTTCTGAATACAAATTTAAGACATTTAATCATAACAATCCTGTAAACATTCTCTGATGTCACAAATATGATTATCATGAATAAATGGCAGTATCAGTATTGACAAGCCCAGGCTGAGGCCCGTATTCAAATTGCTCAGTTGCAAAGGATTATGGGTAAACCGTAAAATGTGTGGTTTTTTTTAGCTTTTTTGTGTTTAGGAATAAACACTGTCAAATTAAAAACATACATAGTCAAAGTACAACACAGTGAAACTCTAAAACCAACCTAACTGTATTTTAACCCCTGCACCATGATGTTACTCCCTCTGTTCATACATTGATATAATTACCCAGGACGCTCCCAGGTCAGCCTTCCTTGTCATGGGGTGAGAGAGCTGCTCAGTGAACGCTTAGTGAGAGCGGCCCTGCTAACACCATAACAACACCTAAGCATCACCTGGATACTTTTCCAGATTATGGTGCAATTTTTGGAAACTGTTAACATATGTATAAAAGCAAACAAATTTCTGTTGATATCAATGCCATGCTGCCATCTGGTGGACTCCTAATGCATCACTAAAAGTCCTGAACTACAGTACGTCACTATCTAAAGAGACTTACTCTCTGTGCAGGACCTTTCTGCTCAGGACTCTCAGGAGTTGTCATCCAATTATTTAGAATAGTTTCTCCTTCTGGAGGTGGGTAGTGAACTAGAGGGTGTAATCCTCAAATTGATCCTTTTGTTTCCCAACTGAAGAGAATTACAGTAATTAGGCTGCTGGCAGGATGAGAGCTCAGAGAGGGAGCAGTGGAGTTTTAACAATGGTGGAAACCTGCATAGAAACTAATGTTGGTTTCAGTGCAGGAGGTCTTTCTAACATTAGTGTGTCAGCTGGAGGTAAACACTCTCTTTCTTGTCCCCTCTCTGAACTTAGGCAAGGTGAGTCACAAAGGGACCATGGCAACAACTGCACCCTGTGTTTGGAGTGTTCACCATGAAGAAGACACAAGAACAGTGCAAAGCAGATGAGCAGACAGGCTCCTTCTGTTTGTAGGTCATAGCTATTTCTCTTTTACTCCCATTATTACAGATCCCCACTGCACTTCTCCATATTAAGTATATCGTTTCTGTTAAAGATACGAGACAATTGTTTCTTTAAATAACGTAAAGAAATATGGGACCCTAATATCTCTACTTTTCTCTTTAAACTTAGCAATAAATAATTAGGTGAACTAAATTACCCATATATCAGCAGCCACATTTTACACATGTGAAATAAATAACAAAGGTCAACTATAACAATTTAATCAATTCATTATAACTGCTGGCAATCTTTATTTTGGCATCATCTTCATACAGTGATATCATGCAGCCAGGAATTATCTAGGTCCATTCCTTTACTCATGTTTTGGGTTCTAATACATAAACCTACAAACCCACATTCAGAAGCATTACACAACCTGATATTATAAGAACCTGTGATGCCTAAGTACAGGGTTTATTGTTCATTGTTCTCTCCAATCCAGGAGCTTTTAGAAAAAAACACAATTAAAAAGAAAAGTAGCGTAACAGACTAAACAATTTTCACACAGTTTTGCAGGTCATAACTCACTGGTAACCAGTTTATAGGGCCTTGATGGCAAGATCACTTATAATATAACAATAAACTTTATCAAAGCTGCTTATTGGATGGTGCAGCAGCTTTGAACTTGCTAACCCCCTCCCCATACACCTTTACAACATTACAACTGGGCTAATAATGTCTTTAACATTCCAAAACCAACAAAATGACAAGCATGCCCACTTCATGCTGTGATCGGGCAGCTATGCAGGAAAGAATTAAGTCAGGGCTTAAACATCTCTCTGAAGCATTACTTTTCAACACTGCCAATGTTTAACAGGACGTGCACCGTTTTTCCCATCTTGTAGTGATATCATGCAGCCAGCTTTTCACCATACATTTTAGTGTGGCCATTTGGACAATCTAAAAAGACTTGATTTCACTTGGAGAGCACATAGGGCACAATTATATTTTAGCAGAAGCCAGAGCATAATTTTCAAACCAGCAGCAACGCCCCTGAATCAAAGCAGGAGGAAAAATATATGTATAATCAATGAAAGAAGAATATAATGAGTTTGCATGTAGATTGCCAGCTAAAAGTGTGTCAATACAGTTTGGACAGTTAAGATCACATGATGCATAGTATTGTTTAAGTGACAAGCAAGTGCACACATGGATTGAGTTTTAAGGAAAAAAGCAGAGAGCTACAACACTCGAGCTACTTCACCAATTATAATCTAACCACTAAAAAAACACAAATGGTTCAGATTTAAAACTTCACCACATGTTCAGACAAATTCACATACAGGCAGGTTGCCTCTTGTGTTTGACTCAGTGTGTGCTTATGCACTTTGCATTTCATTTTCAAATTCAGCAGTTTCCTTGTCTCAATCAGCACACACTGAGGTTTAACATAAAGACAATTAACTTGCCAACCCTGTTTTTTTATTCTTCCTAATCCCACTTACATGTTCAAGTAAGTGACACTAGTGCTGCTTTGTGGACCAGCAACCCACTGAGCACACACTGACACCCAAGTGATGGTGAAATGAAAAGAAATGTTAATAAATGTGGCTAGTGCTTTGGACAACTGACCAAATTAAAGACTTGGAAATCTTGGAAGGCGCATGCTTATTCGAGAACAGTATTCTTGGATCTCTGATCAAGCTAGCCCACTAACATCAAAACTAGTTTACTCGAACACGTGTGTGTGTTGAGCCTGAGAAGTGGTGGAAAAACCAGCACAGCACAGCTCTACATCTGTCTCCGATATAGAGGAGCCTATAAATTATTTTAAGGATTTCTCTCTCGCCTCTTCCCTCACTGTCATCATTACCAATGGAAACACACGCCTCATGTATGCACATGCACAGAGGCAGGCTCACCACCACAAAAACGTAGAAAGAAAAAGGCAGGCATATAACCAAAAACATGTTACCATCCGCTATTTAGTCCTTTTCCATGACGAGTGGAACAAGATACCCGCTTAAATCCAAATTAAGATTACAATAAACTGTTTTGAAATGTAAAAGTGCATGTAAAAGCATGAAAGGGTGCATCAAACTGTGCAAGACAACACTGTTTCTTTCTAAATGAGTACATGACACACAAACACAGAAAGCTGTAGTTTACTCCAGAGTGCTTTGTAATTATGCAGCATACCTAGGCCTCCTTGTCTCACTCTCTGCTTCCTGTTACACAACACTAACTGGATTCTGATGTCTCAGACGTTTCCATAAACCTAGCTCTTTGTCTGGACCTATACTGTTTCTGTAATTCTCTGGCCAAGTTCTAGTGTAGACATGGAACCTAATACATCCGCATGTAAACTCTGTTGTTAACATTTGCATGTTCGGTACATGCGTGATACAATCAGCTTTTAAATGAGCTGTAGCTCAGTTGGTAGAGCAGTTGTCCATGAACTACAAGGACAAGGTTAGTGGTTTTAAATTGTCTGCACTTACATAGCATTTTTCTGTTCCCATTCACCTACTCAAACAAACACTGATGGCCTGCATTCACCATGAGCTTAGTCTTTATCACAGGTTACTACTGCTCATTGGCAAGCAACAGCTACTGTTAAGGCTTTATGCAAACACAGTTTGAAATGAAATGTTCTGATTGTCTGACTGTATCCAAATCCTTTCTCTGTAAAGTCAGAGAGCAGCACAGTGACTAGTTAAAAGACATGGAAGAGAGGTTATAAAAAATAAACTCTAAATACTAAATTTACTCTGGAACAATAAAAATAACACCTGTAACACAAATATGCAGAGTCTGCAGCACTATTTTGAGCAATAATTTAACGTGTCACCCTAAGAATAATCTAATATGACCGGTCCTATTTAAAATAAATAAAGGAGGACATAGCTGCGTGTGACATTACATGTAACACCTTGGTAAACATAAACAGCATAGAACTAATCAAGAGAAACACAAAAGAGAAAAAAAGGACAGACTAGTGTAGTGTGCTAGTGTGGGCAAACTTGACCATCAGACTAAGGTAGAATAACTGCCTAAAACTGCATGTTTCAAGATAAAATCCGTGAACATACTGTGAGGAGACAAAATACAGGCACCACCAGTCTCAGCAGTTAGAACTAAATTCTAAATGTGGATAACTTGCATAGAGAAGGTAAGCCCTTCACCGATGCATCTGTTTCTGTTAAAGACAGCTCGACAACTGATGTGCTTTACTATCTGCACATCCGGGCACAAAATATGAGTTTCAGGAGTAAGAGTCCAAGAGTGGAGCCAAGGTACAAGCACAAATACACATTCAGCAAACTTTAGCATAGAAACCGATTCAAGCAGTTAAGAGCGATGGTTTTAAACTGAAAACTAAGTTTAGACCATCAATGCGCACTGCTTAGATCTATCACAGAAATGCAGGTTTCACTTTCAGAAATTGACAAAACAGAACCCAGAAAATATCTAAATATCACTTTTTCTACACCACGAAAGAGAAATGCAATCGTCCTCCATAACCGATTAATTTCATGGTGAGTTAATGACATGAGCTACTGAAACAAAGAAATCAGAGTTTGCTTAAATTTTACATATAATAGAAGACAGTGCTTCATTTGGGACCATAGTTAATTAAAACAGGTTCATATTTTTTTACACGGGACAAAGTAGGTAACAGCTGTGGCGCACAAATTGCAAGCTCTCGTTGAATTATAGTGCACAAACAGTAAAGGGATGAGTAATTCTGATGTTATGCCAGCATTTGCAGACAGCAACAATGGTGTCATCATATTCCTAAACTGTGATTAGCCAGCAGTGACCATGCAGTGACTCAGCATCATACAGCAGAGCTCAGGGCCTCAGGCACAGAGGCAACTACAGATGTAATGGACCAAAAACACACAATGGGAAAAAGCCAAAAGCGCTAAACATGGAGCATGCGTAAAACTATATTTTATGAATTGTATGACTTTAGCACACACACAGTCAAAGATACACACAGACATAAACAGCAGTCTTTTCCAGCTTACTCCCCCAGAGACAACTCTTCACGCTCAACTGGCTGCAATGAAAACACTGCAACGGGAGCCCCCTCCCAGACATACGCTGCTGATAGTAACACACGTCTATTTCCCTTTCTCTCGCTCTGTCTGTCTCTTTTGGTCAAGTTCAAATATGTTTCATTAAAACAATGGATGCAGAGAAAAATGAAAAGGGAAAAACACAACAAAAATTCTTTTAGTAGACTTTATTGTAACTACCAGCCTTCAAAACAACTTTGGTACTTCATTAAATAGATCCCCAAACAAACGCTGTGGAACTGCGTGTCTCTCGTAAATGTTCAGCTAAACATTTGTTGGATAAGTGGAGGCGGTTTTATGTCCAGTATCACAAATGTTGTTTGTTGTTTCTTTTCTTTCACTGTCACATGAATTGTAAACCTCAGTTAAATTCAGTGATAATTGTATAATGTGATTCTAGTCATTCATGCTTTTTTCCTTTTGCACCTGAACATTGTTCTGAGGTTGTACTGTATAGCACTGCATAATGAAACTTGTTCTTTAACCCACACAAATCCAAACATCTATTTTCTCTGATCTTGGTGCAAATAAATAAAAAAAACAGACCCTGTTTTGGTGCAGCTGACTCCAGCTGTGTCCTAGAGGTAAAGCTGTGGTCTACCACGGGACAGGCATTGACATGTGTTGAGGTGCTCATGAGCCCATTTGCCGTGAGCGGAAAACCAAAAACAGTAGCAGCGAACCAGACAACAACTGACCACGTTTAGAGAAACGGGGAGCACGCTTTGCACCAGGTTCCAGCTTCCTGAACTGAACTGATTACTGGTTGCTCTTTGCAGCGTGTTATGGACTGAACTGCAGTATCAGGGTTTCACACAGACAATGATGACATGCAGATATATCCATCTATGAAACCTGATCAAACAAATCAAGCATGTCTAAAAGACATAAGGGACTGGATGACGTATAATTTTCTTCTTCTAAACTCAGATAAAACTAAAGTTATTGTGTTTGGGCCTAAAAGTCTCAGAGACATGTTTTCTAACCATATCACTACTTTAGATGACATAACTCTGGCCCCCAGTAGTACTGCAAGGAATTTCTGAGTCATTTTTGACCAGGATTTGTCATTTACCTCACACATAAAACAAATCTCTAGAACAGCCTTCTTCCACCTACGGAACATTGCCAAAATTAGGAGCATCCTCTCTCAAAGCGATGCTGAAAAACTGGTTCATGCATTTGTTCCTTCTAGATTGGACTACTGTAATTCTCTACTTTCAGGCTGCCCCAGTAACTCTCTAAAAAGCCTCCAATTAATCCAAAATGCTGCAGCAAGATTACTGACTGGGATTGATAAGAGAGATCATATTTCACCTTCATTAGCTTCTCTCCATTGGCTTCCAATTAAATGCAGAATAGAATTTAAAACACTTCTTCTTACCTATAAAGCTCTAAACGGTCAAGCCCCATCATATTTAAAAGATCTCCTTGTACCATATCATCCTACTAGACCACTTCAGTCCCAAAATGCAGGCCTACTTGTGGTTCCCAGAATTTCCAAAAATAGAATGGGAGGCAGAGCCTTTAGCTATCAAGCTCCTCTCCTGTGGAACCAGCTCCCAGTCCAGATTCGGGAAGCAGACACCCTCTGTACTTTTAAGACTAGGCTCAAAACCTTTCTCTTCGATAAAGCTTATAGTTGGTTATAGTCATGCTGCTATAGGCTCAGACTGCTGGGGGACTCTGCACTGAGCCACTTTCCTCTTCTCTTAATTCTCTCCTCTCACCCCACATTTATAATGTCACCACTGTATGACATTAACTCTGTATCTTCTTTGTCCCGTAGTCGTCTTTCTCCCTCTCTTTCCCCCGTCTCTCTCTCCCTGTCTTCAGGTGTCCCCGGATTTGGCGCTGTGTGTCCTCCAGTGCGCAGCTACTGGTCCTACTAACCTGCCCCATGTTTTGTTGTTGCTTTCGTTGCTCTGTTCTTTTCTCTCTCCACTTTCCACTCAGCCCAACCGGTCAAGGCAGATGTCCGCCCACCCTGAGCCTGGTTCTGCTGGAGGTTTCTTCTGTTAAAGGGAGTTTTTCCTCTCCGCTGTTGCCTATAGCTGCTCAAGGGGGATTTGTTGGGTTTTCTCTAAATGTCTGTATAGTCTTGACTTTATTATGTAAAGTGCCTTGAGATACCTTGTAAATTGGCGCTATATAAATAAAGTTGAATTGAATTGAATTGAAAATTGACAATGCTATAGCACCTGCTAAACAGGATATAGGAGCCACCTCTCTTTAAGTAGACCACAGACAGTAAACTTGCATGCCTAACATAAACAAGTGGACATGGAAGTAGTGAGACAGCTGAGTCAGGATGTCACAGTGAGACTGTTATACAACATCACAGGAGGTAATGCTTGTAGTTTTTATAGGACTGATAAAAGGTCACTGGTCATTGAATGGGACAAAAAGATGCTGAGTGCTATTTCAGCATATCCAGTCTGGCACTACACTAATACAAAATCATATTGTTACATTATGATCCTACAATGTTACTGTTCTACATGTTTGTGTTGTTCCACTTGGCAAGTTAGTTACTCACTAATAACTAAATCACTCACAACATCAGTTCTCATTTTGTATGTGCATTTTGCATTTTTTCTTTAAATGGTAGTGTATATGTAGTGATGGTAGCATAATGACCACATTATTATTGTGATGATAACTTCAAAAACACTGACACAGCCCCACTTCTTTGCTCTTTGTAGCAGTAGCAAAAACTTTACTTCATTAAAATAATTTAATCCAACTAAGCACAACTTTATGGGGCCTTTATATAACAACTGTGATAGTGTTTGTGCTTAAACGAAAATTCTACAGACAAGGAAAAGGTTGAATACCGTAAATTCTCTAAAGATGCTGGTATGTGCCACCTCAGAAGAATAAATTGTTGCATGTGTTGGAAGGTAAATTACAAACTCGGCTGGGCAGCGTTGCACAGTGTAGTCTGTATGATAATCTTTGAATGTGTTTTATTGAAATATCCTGCTGCCAGCTCAGCACAAGTTCAGTCACATTTTTATGGTTAGGCACAAACACAAAAAGAATTTGGGGAAATTTATAAGGAAATACAAATTTATTGTTACTCAGTAGGTCACAAAGTTTTACAATTCATACTAAGTTCTTGTTAACATCACTAGTTAGTCATCTAAAGCTTCATAATACTAAATGATAATAGGTTTTATAAATAAATGTACTTGATAGATAAATAAAGTTGGATTGGATTGATGCCCTACAAAAGCAATTACATCTTTTGGTGTCTGGGAATAAGAAGTATAAGAAAACAGCACTACTTCTTAATCATGAGAATCTCAAACAGAAGAAAGTGTCTCTCACCATTTCTACACATAATCTCACTCATTCTTTTAGACCATCTTGCCTCGTGATGTCTCTTCTTCTGACTTTTATCATACTACGCACTTCTTGGATTAATTTGGACTTGCTCTCACCGCTCTTCCTGACAAAGTACACATGCCTCACAGTGCATTTCCCTGGAATATAAAGAGCACCAGGACACTTTTGTGTTGTACAACACACTTCTGTGTCCATGTCACAGTACACACCCACGTGGCTTACCCTGGACCATGACGGAGCACGTTAGCTGTAGAGTTCACGCAGTTGCTTACTTCCTGAGCTCTGCTGACTTGGCAGAACAAACAGCGAGACTGATAACGTGACACGGGTGTTAGAGCTCCACTGGGCCGAAGTAACATATGACATGGAGCACAGAAGGAAGCCTCAGTGAAGTCAAATACTCCTGAAAATTTTGAATTGACCCAGGATTAGGTCCAGTTTCATCAGACACACCGCAGCACGTGATCTGTATATGCAGGTCCTAGGAGTTGTTGAAAGACACGTTGGAACACTTTGCTGACTGATACACAAGCATGTGTGGAGATTTTTAACAACGAATCCTATCACAGCTCCCACAGTTACTTTTGTCGCCAGTATGTCTCCTGTGTCCGTTCTGTTCTGTTCTGTCTCCAGCCAATGTGAGTGTAACCCAGTTACTTTCTTGAGAATGTTGATTTCTCAACTGTCATATACAGAAGAAACCTGCTTTCTGAAATTGTTGTAGGGGAATCACATGTGCTGGACAAAATACTGCAGACAGATAAATCACTGGAGTGGAGTGACTGGATGAAAGGAGAGATCATAGAGTGATGGCTCGTTTTTAAATCATATGCCAAAACAAAACCAACACAAAGTGGCCTGGAGATGTCTAAAATGCAGGTGATTGTTGCTTCTGGTACTAGTCATGTTGTAACCTACAACCTTTTTTGTGCAATGTCTGTTTATCCCATATGCTTCCCAACTCTCTTCGACACGCAGCAGGGAGGGACCGGAGATCGAACCACTGACCCTGTGGTCCATGGACGACTGCCTACAGCTACCCTACCTAAACCAACATGCAGCATTTTTCAGGCTGTACACCTGTGAAGTCAACCTATCATGTAGCATTGGTATCCTTTGACCCTTTGGCTATTCCACACAAGCCAGAGCCCAACATAATCCACATCTGACACATAATTGTTAGTTGCGTGATAAAAATATGAAAACTGATTTCAATATTTAATAACATGTATGATGTAAACTCAGTACAGGAACTGTTTACCACTTGTATATTACTGACACAGGTATAGGATCCACAGATTTCTGATTTTGTTCTAGCATGCTGGTCCACTTCCAAATACTTCAGTCCAGTCTAACAGGTAATAAGCAGATCACAGAGGCACATGATTCATTGCTGTACTGAAGAGTTGACTGTCAACTTTAGCGATCAGGAAGGGACAAGTCAATCTCATCCCGTGCAGGGTGGGGCTAGTTGGGTGCTGCACTGCTCATGATATAATCTGGTTGCTCAAGAAGAGCCTGCCGCCTTATCCGCCATAAATGCCACGTGCCTGATTGGGAGACAAAGGAGTTAATCTATACAACACTAGGAAGAGGAAACTCAGCTTAGTGACATTTTGGTGATATAACACATTATGCACGGAAAAAAGCTGGGGCTTCTATCTAACTGCAAAGAGTCAATAACTATTCAAAATATAATCTGTGAGTTCACACGGATGTGTGGGGATATTTACAATGTAGGCAAAATGATGCAGCACTTCTTAGGTAGGTAAAGGCTGAGGTGTAGGAACAAAACACAGACAAAGAAGTGGCAGATAGGGTAAGCATTGTGTTAGGAGAAATGGAGTTTCCATCTTAATCTGACAGGAGGATATAAGAACTGATCAAAAAAAGAACATGCATAGAAAGCAAACACTGTAAAGAAAAATGGGTTCAACTGGCTAAGAACAGAACTACAATAAGGCCCAGTGTTCTCCCAAGAACACAACAGAAACCCGTAACAGCGGGTCAGCAGGTTTGAACCTATAACTTTCTTGCTGTGAGTTGACCATGCAAACCCTGAGTTACAAACAAGCCATTCCCACTCTATCACATCTTTTTTTCTGGACAGTTCTAGTGACAGTGAGCCACTAACATCTTTGCTATTATCTACAATTGCATATGAACCTCAGTCTAGACTGTGGTTTTCACTGTTCATTATGTTTTGCTAAGCTGGAAAATGTAGTAGAAGTCATGGCTATCAGATGTCCACATTCATGTACCCACAGTGTCTTGCTTTTTGACATGGAAAGACCAGCATAAACTACACTTCACTGTTTTTGTACTTCACAGATTTTTTGTTGCTTTATTTTCACGGATCATAACTGTTGTCTTGGGGTGTTTTGACTGTCCGTTTCTTATGTATTGTTCCTTCCGCAATTCCCAGGACTCTTCTTTCGAGTTGGGTTGTCTTTTGTGTCTTTCTCTTTATCTAGGTGACTAAATACTGCCTCTATGATACTTGAGACGGGACTCTGCAGAGGCCAATCCATGACTCTCAGTGTTTTATCGGCTATTCTTTATTTCAAACATAGTTTCACTGCTTTAGCAGTGAGCCTCAGATCACTGTCCTGCTAATAAATAAAACTGTTCCCAGTGAGACACATTGCAGATGACATGACACGGTCAACTAAAACGTGTCTGAACTTTCAGCATTCATGATACCATGAACTCTCTGTGAGAGCAAATGCCCTTCTGGAACTCCCGTTGTATAGCATTTTCAGTTGTTTTATTTCTGACTTTTCTTTTTAAAAATCTGTAAGTAGATAAAAAATTATTTCCGTTTGGTTTGTAGCTTCAAATTAACTGAAACATGAAAACTAAGGATGGGCAGGAGGGACTCAAGTGACCAGTGGAGACAATCATCAGTACTACATCTGTAAAGGATAACTACATAAAATACCAAAAGGTGTGCTGAAGCAAAACCACACGTACAATCAGTTGTACATCTACCACATCATCTACCCAGTTGGCCATTATGGCTCCCCCAGTGTAGTGGCCCCTCATTCATCTGTCAGCGTGTTATGAGAGTCAACTCTCAGAAGCAGACTAACCAACCCTAACACTCAGTGATCTACCTGCCAGACAGTTGTACTCAGTAAGTGGCAAGTTCTCGTTGCTGAATAGAATTTCATTTTCAGTGTACATTCAGTCGAAAACAGTCCCACAGTTCAGATGTAACCAGTTTCCTCTGGTTTCTAAGACATGCACGGTAGATATACTGGTGACTCTAAACTGCCCATGTTGTGAATCGGAACGAGAATGTCTATCTGTGTCCCTCTGTCTTGGCCCTGAGACACTCAGATGACCTGTTCAGGGTCTCGCCCAATGACTACTGGGATAGGCGACCCTAAATAGAATGAGCAGTTACAGATAACGTATGGATAATTATGACTATGGGTTCCGTGCCATAGAAAGCCCCACCAGGGCACAGATTTTTGCTGGCAGCAATGAAAGTGGAGATCATCGAGACACAGGGACTTCCTGTTGCTGATATTGGTGACATTTGTGGTGGCAGTGACACAAAGTGACTGCACTTTACACAGGGCACTTGCTAAATAACAGCAGACAGTCCATTCAGTGAGGGGGACAACAACAAATGTGGGAGGTTTCACAGGGTTAAAAATAAGGTGGGACATGAAGAATAACAGTGGAGTGTGAGGAGAAGGAAAGAATGAATGAATACAGTGCATTAAAAAGAACATAGAAAGATAGAGGACGGATTGAAAGAGATCATCACACAGGAAACACAAAGCCTGTTGTGTTAAATCCAGAGGCTGGGTGCTTTAACACTGACTCTCTGAGCATGACTCCACTCTGCCTACACTCCTCCCTCCATCCATTTATGCGCATTTACATCATGGTGCAGTCTTTTCGACCTGACTTCACCATGCACACACAGTTCTACACTTTCCACCTGTGCTCTTGCAGCCCTCCACTGACGTGCAACAGGCAGGAAGGTTCACTACACCTCATGGCTATTGCATCAATACCTTTATCCCAATAGATAAAGGTAGACTCCATGATTAGTCATTGCAACTGTTCTTACTTGACAAAAGAATTACAATGAATTCCACAATATCGTGGTGACATACAACATATTTTCAACCCAATAATGGCAATATTGTGATCACAGCAGACAGCATAAACGACTACGTCCTTATGTGCTCCCTAACATTAACATACTGCTGTCAGGACCTGAATGACCTGTTCAATGAAAGACCACAATGTGGGCTCATAGTTATGAATCCTTAGAGCTACAATTAGCAACCTAATCTAGCATTAGCTAGAGTCTGATTCAGTCCTCTTTCAGTCCTGCACAGACCTTTGGGTAGCTGTAGTTCTCAAGTTACAATAAATAAGAAGCTATGAAATGTACTAATCAAGCAGAAACTATTGCTCATCTCTAATCAGTCAAAAAGCTTATTTAAAAACGTTTAGAGTGAATGCTGTATCTCTGCCCTGCTGTTCAATGAGTCTGTGTCACTGGACACTTCCACCATACGTCTCCACTTTAAACTAAGCATTGGAACACATTTTCTAAAGGGAAAGGTTAGAAAAATGTTGCTTATTGTAGTTTTACGTTAATCTATAAGTTATTTTATGTAGCATTATTTTAACGAACAGTTTTTCACCTTGTTCTTATTGTTTAAATAGATTGCACGTATCTCCACAGCCACTAAATTGCATTGACACGGCAGATTTTAGCACTGTTGGATGCACTGATTTTTAAAATGGAAGCATTTTGTATTTCAAAAGAGTTAGGGTAGGAGACGAGATGATGTGGAGACAAAATGCAACAATAACATGGAGTGTAATTCTAGGCAGATGTACTAACTTACAAAATCACCCAAATCATTCTACAACAATTATTTTTTTCCAAATAGAGCTGTTGAATTCAACTGGTAAAAAAATTGTATTGTCTGCATTTTCACATATTGCAAAATATGATTTTGATAATGACAGATATTGTTAGACTCTCACACAGAAATACTGGAACTTTAAGTTTTTCCTGTGGCCTTATCTAATTATATGTTGATAATTTTCAGCAAAGGTCAAAGAACACATTTATATTTAGTATTATTCAGAAAAGGTTGTCAGGTTGAGTACACATTTTTATTTCAGACAGACACTAAATGATGACCTTTAAACTTTGGTAACTCAGCAGTCAGAGCACATGATTTTGCAGAACATACATGTTTGTTGTAATGTTTAAGAATCTTCTTCATCAGTAAAGCACTATCACATTTATTGCAGCTTTTTACAAAGTTAACATCGTTGAGTATTAACATTAAAAATGGCGCCATGCCATGGATCCAAAGTCCCTCTTAAAGCTTAAATGATAGGGTCAGTCAGGAAATAAACCTTGAGGTTTAGCTGATATACAAGTGTATAGCATAATTCAGCTTATACTGTACAGATAACGTGTAAAACACCATGAGCCTCTGAAATAGCTGAACCATTAGTTTTTCATTAAGACATATTTTGGGTGTGGATCTGTGTGTATACACTCTCTCTCTCTGTCCCAGGTTGATTAATCCTGACTATTAGCAAATAACTTTAAAAAAGGTACAGAAGCTCTATGGTTTTGCTACTGTGATTCCAACACATATACACACAGACACACTCAGTGCTCACCCCTGCCCAACATTCTGATGCAGTTAATGAAAGAGGAATGCTATTGATCAAGCAAGGTCAAGAAAAACACGCAGACAAACAACAGTGTAGCCAGCCTCTAAAAAAGCCAAACTAAGTGTCTGTAGTCAGGACTCCTGACAGGTTTAATGAATTTTGCTGCATAAATCTAAGGCTTTCTTTTATCTGGCACTCTAGGTCTTTATGCGACCATAAACAGTATTCAGCCTGAGTGGGAGCAGGGTCCTGCTTGATTGGCACAGGTCCTGGTCATGTCTTAATAATGAATCTAAGAGGAATCGCTCCATGCAGGAAAAATTATAATAATTTATCTGTTGCTTCTTTTTAAAAAAAATAATCGCTGGTCTTACAACTGGCAGTGTTTCTGGACTGTCTGCCGACCTATTTGGGAATCTTTAGGTTGACTGCCTTTTAGATAAATCAACAAATTATCAGATCTGTCTGGACTGCTGTTGATGGTCAGCGGGGTTGTTCCTAATTCTTGAATCTCTCTTTTTTTTTTCCCCACTTAGTACGTTGTCCACATGGCAGTTTCAGATAAAGACATGAACATTACAAACAACTGCACATTTATATGTGAAGATGCCACTTTGATGAATTTAGTTAGTTAATAACTAGTTGTTACACACAGACATACACTGACTACCAAGGACACTTGATGACATATTGCATTCCTAGCCCCCTAACCTGACCCTAACCATGCCAACTGAATGCCTAACCCTAACCCTTCCTCTAACCCTAAAATGATGTCTTCACCCAAAAAACCTCTTTGAAGGGTTGCAGGATGATGAGGACCGTCCTCACCTCCATGGTACAATAATTAATCCAGTCCTTACTTGCTGTTCAATCCCAACCACCCATGCACTCACACAAACCAGCCACCAACCGGGGAATTGGTGGAGCACTGTTCAACCTCTGGAGCTGCAGTCACCAGTCACCCCATTCCTAGACCCCTACTCTGGGATGCTGTGTAAAAAAACAGATGGCAAATCATGTGAAACCTCTTTGTGATTTTAAGAATTAAAAAAAGAATGTTGAAACTGTGAAAATTAAATAATTTTGTCGAATTTATAGCCTTCTAATGCTCCAAATGTTTTCAGTAGACAGGTCTAAACAACAGGCAGATCAGGGTAACTCTCTAGATGTGTTACTCATGTAGTACACATTAATGCACCGCCACACACCACTTTTGAACTGTACACTGATAACAAGTCAGATAGTGCGCTGTATTTTAGCATGGTCAAATTACAAATTTAGACTCGCCAACCCCAGGACAGTTTTCCACTTCACCTCAGTCCCTTTGACATCAACCCAGGCTTCAGGTGGTATTGTAGAAATAGTTTATATATGGTTGCTTCTTGCATGGCAGAGGCTAACTTACATTTTTGGATGCAACAACAAATTGCCTTAACTGACAATGATTTCCAGGGGTTTTCCCTAGTCCTTGTACTATTTGCAATCAGAAATAAATTTCTAATTATTTGAAAATCATGCATTCTGTTTTTATATACATTTTATATGACGTCCCAACTTCTCTGGAAATGGGGATGTGTCCTCTTAACTGTAAAGCTGGAATTGCAGAGTATGTGGCATTGAGTCACTATTTGTGATTAAAATTGTAACAATTTTATATTAATATTGATTATTGACCAACTATTAATACCGGTTGTCTAAGAGATTTGTTTATCTTGAAGAAAGATAATACTTTGGTTCCTTGTTCCACAAACGCAGTCTGTACTATCAAACTCACTGTACAGTCAAAAGATCCTAGGGTCGATCTGAAATTAGGCATAACACTGAACGCAGGACCAGAGGTAAAACTGCAAGTCACTATAGCTTGATTATTGCACTGAAATAAATCTGCATTCTATCACTTAATAGACAAAAAAATTGGAGTAAGGTAACCATGAAACACGTTCCCCTCAATGATGAACTCTTATGCGGCATAACAGAATTTCAGTCAGTATCTTATGACAACATTGCCTATGGTCTGCTTGGGCCACGTGACATAGACATGGCTGAGCAACACCATGGGTGCCATTGAGTTGTCTGAGCTTTCACTTCAAGAATCATCAACCTGAAAATCAGTCCTGCCAGCCTAGATAGTTTCAGTCAGTAAACTGACTCATCTCCTAGGCACACATTAAAATTAGGAAGGGAAGTGTGATGCAACATGATAGGTGCATGACAAGAGCCTAAGTTGTCTCCTGGAGGCAGAAAAGGTGTAGAGAAAAGAAAGGGATGAGACGGTGAACGAAGTACAAATCACATCATTGTTCACTGCCATTTTAATGTTTTGGAGTATTGTGAGCTATATTGCTAGGATCAGTTGTTCCCAGTTCCCAAACTAAAATGTATGCTTTTGTCAGGAATGTGTGAGTGAAAATATCCATCAAAAATAATATATTCTTCTTGGGAGTGTTTTCTCATTACAAGTCTCCTCTAAAATAGATTCCAATCGTATTCCTTTTAAATAAAACATTTATTTGAATGACAGAAAGAGAAAGCCTGACTTGAAGTGCCAGGACTGGCACTTCTTTTGTTGGCATATGCTACTCCATTACCAAGTGGTCCCCTAAAAGTTAGTATTACAGTACAGCAGTGTAAAATGTGATGAAATATAAGCAGTAACATGTTGAGAAGGGATGTCCAGACACAAAGAGCAGTCAGCAACCCCCAGAAACATGGCAGACTAAACACAGCCCACATACAGTATGGCAGATTATGGTTTAAATTATAATCATAGTGAATTCAGTGGATTTCTGACAAACATATACCAAACCTCTGTATTGAGCCAATCAACAGGCATATGCCGATTTATTTCGATTTAATTCAGCAGCTGAAACCACAGGTGGGAGGTGGACAGTGGCTTGACACACCCTGAGATAGATAGGACACACAGGAGGAGATCACACTCGAAAACGACAACTGCATCAAGCGCTTGTCCATCTATTGCACACATGACTCTCTTCATTTGAAATTGCATGTGCATGAATCATTAAATTGCTCCATTTAGAAACAGTGAAATAGCCTGGCAACAGCAATCAAATGTTCATACTCTCTAAAGTTAGTGTGGCATTTTCCGTCATGGTTGAAAACCAACACACTTTGATTTAAAGCAACACTAAATACATTCCATGTATCCAGATTATGTGTTAGGCAGCAGGTTAGTTTCTCGTGTCTAGTCATGTCTACTATGTAAAGAATAAAATCCTATGGTATTATAATAGATACAAGATTGCACTACAGCAGCTTTACTCGGCACACATATCGTGTCATGTCAAAAGCTACAATATGCAACTTAAGTTAGGATTAGCATGAGATTCACAACCAATACACTCTGCTTCACCCAAGCACAGCACTTCAGAAGGTGGCAATTAGAGAAAAGAGTAAATGCTCCAAAATTTAGTTATCAAGCAGAAACAGTTTCTGACTGGTTGGAAGGAAGAGCCTCGATTAAAACTACTACCAAGCTGAATGTCATGGACTTCCCAAAATTAACACGCAACAAAAAGGAATGACAAAATGCCTAGCCTACATAAACATTTTTGCTTGAGGTTGTAAAAGAAACAAATGTTTTTTTTTTCTTTCAGTAACCTTGACTGGACATTGTGTTACCTAGTGTTCAAAAGGCATCCGAGGTCCAATACCAGTGGTGCTGTAGTCTAACCAGTTAGACAATGTGATGTTTGCTCTATAAACACAAAATGTGTTTGGAACAAAGAAAGCACATTGAATGACTTCATGCTATGTGGAACTTTAGGTTAGGAAATTGTGAAATGCTGTTAAGATCTTTCTTTAAAACAGCTGCTTGGTTTTAGACACATCCCCTCAAAACTCCATTTATGGAGAATGAATCTATCACCCTCACCGTCTCTCTCTCTCGAACGAAATAGTTTCCACATTAGTTGCCAAGTGATTGGCTTGGTCTGCAGTGAGGATACTGCCTCTGTTGAGCTAGTTAACTCATGAGAGCTGTGTAAAAGCAGAGATGTGTTATCTGTGGCATCGTTAACAATAGATTTGTCATTGCTTACTTGTGATAGTTTTACAAACTGACTCAAATAAGCATTGAAAACATTTCGGAATTACTGAACAAAGACTTTTAACATGCACAATGAACACAGGTCTGTCTGTGATAAAAAGTATTGACTCCTCATTGTGAAGCATTATATCTGCCAGCTCTGGCCTCCCAGCACCCCTTCATCTGAGCTGTAACCAGGCCAGATCCAATTAAGCCCTGACTTGCTCCATGTCCTAAACTCACATTTTAAAGTTTCCATGGTCTCTCAGCACAGTTTCTATCGAGCACGTGCAGAATTTCCAAAACCAAAAGCACAGCAGTGCAACATTTGTGCACACATAATACCATCCTTGAACAATGTAGGACCACAGCACTGAGAGTGTAAAGAAACTGGAATATAGAAAAAAACAACTAAAAGTATTCCTTTTCATTCCTGGGCTACAGTATGAAGGGCATCAGGGGCAGGCTTGGATCTATTCAGGCAGAGATTGCCAACATTTTTAGGCCAAGAGATCGAAAGCAGCATATCCCCACATGAAATCGGAGCTTTGGCAAATAATGTGTTCTTACGGTTGGAGCAGGGAACGTAACCAGTGGCTGGGTGCTGAACAAACCGCTGATGCAATCACTAATCAGGGTCAGATAAACTGTGCCCTAGACCGAACTCCAGAATATACCACAATCAATCACGGAACAAGAATGAGTCATGATCAAGCTAAACAATAAAGTTGCAGGCCTTTGCCTGCCTAAGAACTTTCAGCTTTACCACACAGCAAACAGTCAGAAAAAGGGTAAAATCCCTTCCTAATCTAACGAGAAAGAAGGCTTTATTTGCCTGTACAATGAAATACAGTGCAGTCTAAACACAGACAAAAATGAATTCTGCCCCAAGCATTTGCTGGAGCACAGTCAGCCCTGTTTGGACATTTGAAAAAAACCTTATCTAAATGACCGATAGCATTTTACTTCAGAGATTTAAACTGTAAAGTTGCTCTGAATCCTTTAGCTCAAACCATAACTCACAAGTACACAGCAGACTGCTTTTCCATGCACTTAAGTAACCAGGCTACTCGAAGAAATCAGCTTTCTCTGGTAATCGGGGAATGGAGTTTAGATGAACCAAGTTACTGGCAATCTGCATATACATGCAGCAGAAGAGGAATCTGATTTCTCACCCACCTCCGACCTATTTTGGAAGACTGGCACACAGATTTTAACTGTATAGTGACAGAAAACACTGTACAGTGACAGCACAGGGAGAGAGAGGAAAAAGGTGGGGGGAGATACAGCTGATACACAGTGCAAAGTGTCTACAGAATAAACAAATAAATTCGGCAGGGGGTAGTGAGTGCACCTCTCTGTTAATAATCTTTCGTTTCATTCAGCCTTTTGCTTCTCTGTCTGCAGCCTTTTGTTACACACATGGAAAGCTCAGAGACCTGGTTACACAAAAACGTGATCTGGGTAGACTCCATTTTCAGAAATCATTGGTGGTATTTACCTTGAAGTTGCTGGAGTTCACCCAGGAGCTAGCGATGCCGTCCACCATCTTGTCCAGTGCTGTCTGATCCTGCTCCAGATCGTGAGACTTCTCCTTGTCCAAAATATAATCGATGATCTCTTGCCCTACTTGCAGCCGTCGGCCCACGTCCTTTTGCACTACCTGAACCAGGCAGTTCTCCATGCTAGGCTCCATCATCTTAGCCTAAACACTCCCTCTGCCTTCTTCAGCCTGCCCTCTCTCAGTGAGTGACTGACTGCCTACTAGCAATCCTCCACTGTTCAAAGCAATGGGAATGACAGCTAGACAAAAGGAGCCCCACTTGGTAAGTGTAGGATGACCTGGAAAAAGACCTGGAAAAAGACCTGGAAAAAGGAGGGAAAAAAAAGGCAAGTGCACACAGTCTGGTCGTATTTTTATCCCTGAGGACAGGCCTTCGTTTTGTGCCAAGTCCTAGCTTGCTAGCAAGCTAGTGGCCGTGCCTTAGGGATGGATGGAGAAGGGCTTGGGGAATGGCAGCAATGCAGCATGTGTGTGTCTGGGCAGCAGCTGGGGAAAGTTTACTACTCCTTCCCACTTCTTCTTCTCTTAAAGTAGGGTGAGCCAAACCGCTATAGCAGGGGTAGATCAGGTGGTTTTGGCCAAATGAGAAGGCAGCAAATAGAAGTGGATGCAGAGGGCTAGTTCAGAGCACCATGCCTTGTCCCGGGATCTGCCATAGAGAGCCCTAGAGGAAGAAGACAGACAACAAACACTATAACAAAGTCAATTAGTTGTCAAAATTCCAGTGTAAATACAAACATCATTATTTGATTTGCCTGCAGTTAGATAAAATGAATTCATTTAATATCAGTCACTCTAAATGTCACACTTGTTTATTCAGTAAATTAAATGACCTTCTATACTTTTCTATTAAGGAGAAAAGTTTAGGGACACCTGTTTCTTCATAGGGAATTAGAATAGTATGTCATAAAAAAGTTAAATAAGTTATTTTTACATTATTTAATCAACTAATTAAAAAAAAAGTCAGGAAACAGAAAAATCGCTGCCAGATTAAACCGATAGCTTGTTTTGTCCCAAAAACATTAAAATCCCCAAAATATGTTGTTTGGTGAGAGATAAAACAAGAAGGCACGTCCTAATATTTGAGGGGACTGTGCCAGAAAATGTGTGTATAACAATGGCCTAAACTGCTTATCAAAAATAAATTGATAATTCTCCTATAAACTGACTAATCTGTTAATAAACTAGTTCAGCAGCAAGGGATGCCAAGTTCCTGTTTTAACATGACACTGCCCTTATGGACAAAGCTACTATAAGCTCAGAAAGAAATTCCAGCTGGAACGGTCTGCAAAGAGTGATGTCCTCATCCTACAGTTCATCACAGCATTGTTGTCATAAACGGGACCACCAACTGTCAGCCAGGTCTTACTGCCTAACATTACTGGCCAACCTCACTAATGCTCTTTTGCAAAAAGAGAACAAATCCCTGCAGCCAACATCTGGTGAAAAGCCTTGGCCAGAAGAGTCGAGGCTGTTTAGCAGCAGATTAATCACCATGGTTTCGAAAAGAGATGTGCAACAATCACATATGGCTATAATTTTCGGTGTCCTAATATTTCTGGATTCGCTGTAAGTAAGTTGCCAGTCCTTAGCCTAATTAACACTTATAATAGAGTTAATTAAGTAGCTATTGCTGAGTGACACACTGGCACCCAGTGATGACAGTTGTGGCCAAATTGCTGAAGCAAATATTTTTACCCCTAGAGTCAAAAACGGTATAAAAAAAAAGAAAACACTTACAAAGGAACTCGAGCTCCCTGCCTATCCAAACACCCCCCTGTGCTCTGAAAGCTTCAGATACTTAGCTTGATAAATCCCTAGTATCAAAGAACCACAGTGGCTGAGGGGTTGAGTTTTTGAAAAAATAAAATGAAAATGAAACAAGGACATTACTGCAATTGGTTTATAGGTTTCACCTCTACTTGATCGTATGCTGGTGGGTCTCCATCCCTTTAAATGTCCCCAGGCTTAATGTGAAACTAGATTATCTGAAAGAGAAGAATGCTCAAACCACCCCATCTGATCAGATGGCCTTTGCCCTAAGAGGTAAAAAAAAATTCACTTGCATTTCTTGAAACATCAGTGAGGTATGGACGCAACACACAGGACTATTTTGTATTTCATGCTGTCATAACGTTTGAACTTTCTTACTTATGTTTTTAAAATGAGTAATAATAACATCTACCACTTTGCTAATAGAATGTGGTTATAGTAGACAAACTTTTTTATGTTTAAGGTCAATTAGGTTGATGAAATCATACAGCATTCAGCATAAAAGTAACAGAAAAGATACAGGAGACTGTGCAGGTGGTGCCTATACATGTGTTGACATGACCGGCGTTATTATAGTTTCCACTGTTCCAGTTTGTTTTAGTTTTTACTTCTTCTACTTATGAATATTAATTTGTTTAGTTTCTTTTATTTTTGAGACAGAATATTTTAGTATCAGCTTAGTTTCAGTCTTTCCGAGAAACCTAAATTAATTTTGTTTTGCTCTATACATCTCCCTTGTTCTTCAGAACAAGACTGATAACTGACCAGCTCTTATTTTCATCTCTCCCCGACACGTGTATCTTTATTGGTAGTTTTAATTTATTAACAAGGGCGAATTTAGTTTCAATTTTGGTTTTAGTTTATGATTAAAATTTTTTACATTTGGTTTTCGTCAGCTATAATAACCTTAGTATACACTGACATAAATGTGAAAAATGTGCGTGTTTACTGGACTGGGTTTATTAATAACATGTTAGATCGATTATAACGCGGATTACTGAGCTGGTACGAAGTCAGTGTGAGGCAAAAACAGGTTCTTTATGTCACCAACGGCCCGGTTTGTTTTCGGACCGCTCCACTATCAAACGTCCCGTCTTACACTTCGAACAAATCTCGGTTCGGTTGTTCGACACCTTTGACAAGCCCCTCATCCCCGTCAGGCAGACACGCACACACACACACACACACACACACACACACAGCTGTCTGAGCAGTGCTAGCTGAGCTCCGGCTAGCAGAGCCTGCCCATCACTGCAGCCGACGCAGGAGCGTCCTGACAGCTTCCAGACGCCGCTGACGCCAGACAAAAGCCTCACCTTTACCCCCCACCTCCCCCCTCCCCCCGTGTCCACGACAGGTCTCGTTTGTCGGCTTGTCTCGGAACAGCTTGTCTGACGTCTCCGCTGTGGCCACACACAGCAGCTCGCTGTGTACGGGGATAAAGCTGGAGCTAGCCCCTAGCGAAGCCCTTCCTTTCAATGAGCGTCAGTCGGCAGACGAGCAGCACAAAGGGCAGAAAACTGTGACGCGGCCGTGAGAAGGAGTATGTGGCATCATTCAGGTTTCCACTCACCATATCCTGCTGGAACGGACATACACGCAGGGTTCGCGGTGGTGAAGGGACAGTGCTGCGGCCTCAAAGCTCCTCCGTCTTCTCTCCCTCTCCGCCCGGAATTCTGCCCGCACGACAAGAATGGGATGGTCGTGCGCACGCGCAGTTGCCCCGCGGATGATGTTGGCACTTGGAGAACTGTCGCATGGCAGTGAAGAAAAAGGCCCGTGGGTGACGCGCAGCGACACCTGCCGGACGCGTCGGGTCTGCGCAGCGCTCATTCACCAGGCGGCAGCTTCCTGCACGTCCAAGGTTTCTGCTGCTTGTCACTTTGCTCCAGTGAACAGCTTGTTAGAGGGAAATACTCTCAACTGCATCACATTTATTGATACTTAAGGCAAAATATATAAATATTAAAATATATTATACAATTAAAAGAATATTACTATAATTTTTATTAAAATAATGTGTTAACCACCCATTGTAGTACAAATGTTTTGCAGTTTACAGCCCACATTTAAGGAGTTAAAAATTTGTTTCACAGATGTGTAGCCCCCAGTGTTTACTTTTTTATTGCCACTAACTATTTTTTTTTATAATTCAATTTTCAGAAATATATTTGTAACTGGTTCTTGCAATCTGTTCATTAAATTTAACAACGCCTGTATATTGAGATTTCTGGAGAAAGCTTATTTAGGAGGCACATTTAACAGCACTTGCGTAAAGAACGTGTTACTTGCTATAGCAGATTACTAGAGTATGGAGTTATGCATTATACTTTCACTCAAATATAACAAGGGGTCATTGTCTGGCTCAAGAAAAAAAAAATCATGATTCATAGAAACATTTACACAGTCCAGAAATTTAAACAAGAAATGAGATGTGACATTAAATTCAAATGAATACCAGTGTTACCAAATATGAGTCACTGTGAGAACTTCAGGGCCTGCACTACAACCTAGTTTCCATTATATAAAAACAGCTATTACATGGATCAGTTGTGTTTAGTAAATCTGAATCTAGAGGAGCAGTGTACAAGATAGGGACAATTAAAAAGGAAGCAGGGTTGCAGTCCTCTGGGAGAATGGAATCCCCTCCGCAATGTTAATCTGCCGATTTTCATATTCTACAATAATGTATTGAAGTCTTATACAGGCACTAATTTGTAAAAGCACAAAGAGGTCAAGCACAATTCACCTATTCACTCTCTGGTGATATATGGGTCACTAATTTTGTTACCTTTAATACAATTAATTGATATAGTAGTGCTTCTACTTGTAGGCAATATAATACATGTATTCTCTAATGTCGCATGACACAATAGGTCACAATATTTTTTTTTGATCCCCCTAAATCACTTCCGTGAACTAAAACAACACATAAAGTGTACAGTCTCGCATTTATTTTTAAAGATCATTGCTCAAATAGTACAAATTTAACCACTTCCTATAGACAAGTGTTGTCGTAAAGTAACAGTGCTGCTACGAACACAGTGTTACCTCACACACTGAAGTAACAGCCCACGACTGAAACAACATTTCTTTTGTCGAAGAAGTCCGGGCACAACAGTAATCACTATAATCAGGCTCATAGTGATGATTCTGGAAGCGCCATCCACGGTACTCCCTGTCATATCCACAATTACTGTGGAATCTTTCATTAGGGCTTCTTTACAAACTGCCATGCGACTTTAAAATTAGAGAAGTCAAAAAGAAGTTCAATGTTGTCCTCTGAACACATGATCCTGATGGACCGTATGAGTCTCTGGTCTCGCAGGAAAGTCCACAATAAAACAGCGACCGCTTTCACTCTGCTTCCTCCTCCTCAGAGGGTTCCTCGCTCTCCGAGTTGTCCTCCTCTTCACTACTTTCTTCCTCGTCTTCCTCTGCAGCTGGCTTCTTAACGACAATCTCGTCATCTGCATCGTCGTCGACGACCATGGATTTCCTCTTCTCCAGGACAGAGGGAGTGCACACCGGCGTGGTGTCCTGAAGGGAAGCGAGGAGCTCGTTAGTTACACGTGGTTGTTGCACATCAAGTAAATATTTACAGCTGTGACACAGAGTGGATGCATTATGTTGGTACATGGGTTTTATCACGCAGCCACCAGAAGACATACGCGATAAGCTTTATGCACTACAGTACTATTGGCGCAGTTATCTGACCCCGGGTCACTGACAGACCTGAGCTCATTTTCAGTCTGGGCCGAAACTAAATTTACCACCGTCTCTTCTACTTACGTCAATACGTGTGGATGTTTTCTTCTGTGGCACCTGGGCAGCCTGGATAAGGAAAAATACAATGTTAGTGCAAACAGAAGATAAAAACCAATACATCCTAATGACAGCAGTTTGATTAAGGAAGAGATGGATACAGCCTGGAAATAAAGTATTTGGACAGTCTAGCATTGGAGATAGGATCACCCCATGGCTCTCCGAAGCTCTGATAAATATGCAGCTAGTTGCTAACAAAAGCTACTAAACATTCCAAACACTTACAAAGCCTGGGAATTCGTAGTCGATGCCGTGTGCTGCGAGCCTCTTGCGGAGCTTTGATTCTTTCCGGATGAGTTTCTCCTTCATTTCTCGACCTCTTCAGCTGTGCGTTTCTTGTTGTAGCGTGCTACAGCGGGAAAGGTGGGCTTTTTGAATTCCTTTTGAGAGCCAACAAACAGCTTCTCATGCACATTCTCTGGTGCCATCACATGACCTGAGAAAGAGAAGGCAGCAACAAGTTCACCACTACAACACTGAATCAGAATCATGCTGCTAACTAATGGACTGTTACATTATCAGTGCTCACATTTGATGAGTCGCTCGCCCATGAGGTAATTGTTCATGGTTTCTGCCACAATCTTAGCCACTTCATCACACTCAAACTCTACAAATGCATAGCCTTTGCTTCCACCTGTCTGGAAGGGAAAGAAATGCAACAAGGTTAGAAACTAGGTGAAAGTCGGGGCTCCGTGGTTTTATACCAAACACTTAAATCAGACTTCTTTAATCAGACTTAGTTACGTCTTCCTCATGTTTTTGTAGGGACATGGGTTTTATCACACCGCTAACGAGCAAACGGGCGATAAGCTAAACGTACCATGATACTTTGGGCTCAGTAATCTGACCCCAGATCACTGTTAAACCTGAGGTCATTTTCAGTCCGAGCCAAAACTCCAGTTTCTTAGCAATGAGCCATCAGCAGGATCACTGCCACCATGCCCAGTCTACCTGAGAGGTGTATTAACGTAACGCAACAACTTTACATCTTCTCAGCTATGAGGAACCTAGGAAATTGCCCTCATATCACATAAAAAGTAGGTATAACAAAAATTCAACGCCTTAACCTTCATTTACTAGCACAAGAAACTTAAAGAAAAATAAACAAATAAATAAAGATACTTTAGCTACATGAAATGGTCTAATTTCCACTCATCAGACAAGAATGTATGTCATTACTCTAAGAAAGACCCTTCTGTACAAACTGACTGAATTAGGGTCCGATATGTCAAACAGCTTTAGTTACGCCATCCTCAGTGTTACCTTTTTACTCCTGGAGAGCCGCAGCCTCAGGATCTTCCCAAACTGTTCAAAATATGATTTGAGCTCAGGCTCATGCAGCCCCCGTGGCAGGTGAGCCACGTAAAGCACTCCTGGGGTTAAACGACTCCCCTGGTGGAAAATACAGAGAGGACAACGTTAGACAGCCAGGAAATGTCCATTTAAATCAATACACAGTCACAATCAAGTATGATTTTATTAGCTTTTGACAGATATACAAAAACTTATCAATATAGCAGACACTTCTGAATTTGTGGGTAAACAAAATAATATTAGTGTTCCTAAAACAAATGGCTTTTTTAAGGGATGTGTATACTGAACTCAGATCCTACATCTTCACAGTCAGCGTTGAATGAAATGACGGTACGGGTTGTTACATAACGATAAGTCAGTTTCTGCAGTTTCTCTCCAGTGGTGGAAGATTTACTTAAGTACATTTTTCATGTATCTGTACTTTACTAAAGTACATTTAATTATGGCTATGTTCCATTTAATCCAATACATTTTGGAGCTAATTACCTTTTATTCCACTACATTTCTAATCAAATTTGCATTACAATCACATTTTGTAATAAACCTTTCGTAATAAACCACCTTTTCATTGTAAAATGTGCCTTCAAATAGGATCAACGTGGTGTCAAAGTCGATCAAACAATACCAAAACCACGAACACGTTTCCTCCACCTTGCCTCTTTCTCTCTGAGCCATACATGAGAAAAGAGAGATGTAAAGAAGAGCTATGCGAGTTATGAGAGTTCTTAGCGCTACTGCCCTGAGATCTGCGACAGAGCAGGTCCCTGCTGATTCACATATTAATATGACTGATAGACTGGAGATATTTTTGTTATCATTACTTTGTGAAGGTAGCAGTTTAGCAATAAAACTGAAATAAGCATCAGACCATAAACTGCTTCAATGCATCATTTATGTCTACTACCATTAATAAGTTACCCTACCCCCCCCCCCCCCCAAAAAAAAGTGCAGTACTTTTAATACTCTACGTAAAAAACAAATGATGTATTTAGTAGCTGCAGTAGAAACGTCACTGGGTACTGAAGTACATTTTTGTTTGTGTATTTGTGCTTTTACTTATGTACAGTTTTTGAGGACTTCATCCACCACTGTTTCTCTCTCCATCACATACAAACACATATGAAAGCAGTGCAAGTTAACTTCTGTCAGCTACACTAATATCCAACATGTCTGGTGGTCCAGTGTTAGACCGAGTTTTAGAAGAGGGGGCGTTCTTTAAACGGCAGAGCTGATTTTTAAGCTGATGAAACTGCATCTACCAGTCTGTCCCTAAATTATGACATTTACACCAAACAGCCAAGACGACCCAGAATGTTTGCTGCAAATATCATGGTCTTGGTCATAGTTTGACAATTCTACAGAAGCACCGGTTTGGCAGTAAATGTTCAGCCTAATGATGGACCCTCTGCTAAGCTGAGGAGCAGCCTGTGTTGCCAGCAGATACTTGCTCTCCTTGGCCTAACAGTATTCCCGTCTAGTATAACGGAGGATGCAAATCGGTGCAATACGTTTTAGCCTAGAACAACGTCCACTGCTCCTATTTCAGTTTAGTTTGGCTTTAAATTGTGAATTTGAACGAACATTTTTTTCTTTGTCTTTGTTTTTATTTCCTCTGGAGCCGTGCGCGCTCCCGTTGTGAACACAAATCCGACAGACGCACAAACGGACATAACACGTGGACTGGTATCAAAGTAACGAACGTAACGTCATTTTGCGACAACATTCGAATTGACGTTAGCGTTGATGAGAAACGTACGTAAGTTAAAAAGTTCCGTTATAATATATGCTACTTGGTGTTCGGGGCCTTTCTAACAGCGTAACATGTGGCCACTGCTGATCTCACCAAAAATGTTTCTAGTAGCCGTCAGCTCTGGAAATAACGCAGAAGAACGAGAACGAACTACGTTGGTGAGAGAGAGCTGCACGTGTCTCACGAGCAGACCTACTTCTTCTTCACTCACCTTCTCCGACTTGTTCTTCACTTCCTGCACCTTCTTCTTAAACTCGGACTCCTGTTTGGGGTTCAGAGCCAGCAGCTCTTTGGCCGGCTTCTTCGCCATCTTCCCTTTACTTTCAGTCATTTCTATTAATGAACGGAACAAAACATGGACAAGAAACTAGAAAAGACCGTCGAGCAGCTGTGCGTGGATCGCGTTAGTCTCGTCGTCTTCCAGTTGTCCATGTGGTGAACAGCCAACGAGCCGCGGAAAGAAGGTTTGTGTGAGTCTCGTCTCCAGCCGAGTGCCCCGCACAGCGCCACCTACAGGCGGGGAGGGAGTACGTCTCCTAACCGTGGCAGTCCACGGAACTGCTGCACAAACATGATGAAATCGTTGTTATGAACAGTTTGATCAAGAATTGATTCAGTTCCAGATGGGGCCATGAATTTGGAATGTCGTAAATTAAAGTTAAATTAAAATGTGAGTGTGTCAAAGTATAACGTGTATGAAACAAATTGATAAATGTCAAACGTGTTATTTTTAACCCCCAGTCATCATAAAAATAAAAGCAAGTATATTTTGAGGAGGTAAAAATGTTTAGCCATTCATTAAACTTCTAATTTTATTTATTTTTTAATTATTTTCAAACTCTTCTGTGCTGTTGTGGTGTGATTTTTTTATTCTGCATATGAATTAAGTCTTGTTTTCTTTATAATTGTACTGTAATGTATCTTGTATTTATAATTTATTGTATCTCAGCAAGAGCTGAGAGTTGTTAGTGCTGCTGCCTCACAGCTAGAATGTTCCCAGTTCAAATCCCCGCTGGCTGTGGGCTTTCTGGAACTCTGGTTTCCTTTCACAGTCCAAAATCCAGTTATGATTTGCTCCAACAATTAAGAGCAAATTATTTCTTCAACCATTAGAGTACTAAGGAGGGGGGGTGGGGGTGGAGACAATAATAAGCAGGGGGTGGAGTGTTTACCAGTAGAATAATCAGTGAGACAGACAGAGTCAGATCAGCAGTGCTCTAACAGCTTTAACAGTTTTTTATTCCTGCCATGGCAACAAAAATCATATACTTCACAGTGAATGGGAGACCAGAGCAGGCTGAGTTTCCAGTGGACTGTCCTGCCCAGGACGTCAAAGGTAGAGTTTGTTTTTCGATGATTTCTTTATGTTGGAAAAGCATTAAATGCAGTCTGTCATATCCACATGTGCAGGTATATTGTTAAATGCTCCTGTAATGTCATCGTTTTTATTTGTCAAACATCTTTGTGCCACCATCAATGTTGCTACTGTTATGGCATGAATCATATTCATAAGTAGATGAAAGTCCTGTTGTTTTGTCAAACATCTTTCACACCAGCTTCACACGTTCTTCACACAAATCAAACATGTTTACAGCTAAAGTGAGACACTGTAGTTTTATTTTAAATCATCCAGCCCTGAGGAGATGGAAACCATGGACCTCAGGTTGATGACAAGAAGCAACTCTTTCCTATAGAGTATTTTAGAGACAATGAAGGCAAGTGAAAGCACATCACTGGATTGTTGTATATAATTGATATGTGCAAATAAGTGTGATGTATTGGTGTGTGTTATTTTTACATATATTTTAATTTTCCAGTGACACTGATTACTAACTGTATTGATTAATACAATATTTTTGTTGCATATGCACATGTATATCAGGTATAAGACATAATTAAATAGTATTTAGATTCAGAAATTCAAACTGCTATTTAGGTGCAACACTTCGTATTTCACTACTAAATTACTTGCACAAGTGGTTGCCACTTTGACCTAAAGCCTTTTGAATTTTAAATATTTTATCATATTTGTTAATATTGCATATAAGCATATTGTTACATGTTCTTGTAACTAATTAACAAATGTTAAATTGTATATGCAAAAAAAGTTACATTCATGTGCAGCCATATTCCAGAATGTCAGTGACCATACAGTCAAATATGTCGAAGTAATTTTTACATCTGACTATTCAAGGTTTGATGTTTAGGGTTGTAATGTTAATTCAGTGATTGAACAGTTGATGAAACTTGGAACAATAATGTTTGAAATAAAAGTGTGTTGAAGTAGTACCTGCAAATGTTGTTCTAAAACAAATGTTACATGTTACTCCTCACAAAGAGAGTTTTCCCAATTTCAACGATACAATCAGCGTATGAAAATGACTGCAGTGCTTTTTTTTTCAGATCTGTTCCGCTCTGCAGCTGAGGCGGGACCCCATGACATCCTGAAGCTGTACAACCCCAAAGGCAACATCATCAACATCTCCCCGAGTCTGGAGCCCAACAGCCCAAACTCCTGCTACAAGCTGGAGGTGGTGGCTTCCGACTGCAACAGTGAGCTGTTAGGTATCTTTCTTTAACACCATGGGAACCACAGTGTTTGGGTTTTTTTAAAAAAGTTAACTGTCTCCATCTGTTCTTGTCATTGCAGGTGCAGAACTTGCTGGTGCACTAGGATTTGACCTCTCATCCATGGAGAAAAGGTAGGCAGAGTGGAAAACAAGAGAAAAGTGTTTGTAATGCAAGACCAATATTTCATTTTGCACAAGACAACTCAAAGCTATACTGTAGGTGTAGTGTAGTGAACTGATGGTGTTGCCCTCAGACTGCAGGGCCTGGAGAAGAAAATCCTAATCGAGGCTGGTGACACTCCTGCAGTTGTGTACGAAATGAAGAAACAGGTGGATTCGTTCCGAGAGAAACTGGAGGTACAGCCATAGCACAGTCCGCTGTAGCTTCAAAGCTGCTCATGAAAACAGATCACAGGGAGGTATTTTAGCAGGCATCCAAAGATAAGTGGATTTGCTTCCACTCTCTTCCAGAGTGTGGAGCATCTGAGCTGGCTTGGATTGTTTAAAGACCTGTCGGAGGCAACGCACAAGCCCTCCCCGTTCTACCACAAGAGAACCCTGCGGAAAACCCGGGAGGAGTGCGAGCACGTCCGGGAAAAGTTCCTGGAAATGAGGCACGTCCACCTAAAAACTCGCTCCATGTGACGCGACTGAACAGTCAACATGAATGCTTATTATGCTGTCACATTCACAGCTCTCTGGAGGTTTCAGAAGAAGTGAGGCAGTACCTAAAGACCCCAACCTTTGATAACTGGTAAGTTTTGAATTGAACAGCAGGAATGGCGATGGAGATGGAAACAGAGGTGTATGTGCACCTGTGGGATCACTAACCAACAGTGCACCTGTTTCCAGTGAGCCAGACGTTCGGCTAATGACAGTCGTGGCCTACGGGCACTTCTGATGTGTTTCTGAAGAGGACAGGGGCCCCTCACCCTTTTCTTGCACTCGACACACTAATATCAATATGAATAGGCCTGCAGAGGGCCCACTAATCAAAAGAAGGTCTTCACAAAAAAGGCTTAATGAACACGCCACGTTTGAAGTCGGCTTTGTGGCGAGGAAGAGCGTGCTGCATTCACTGCAGCTTGGTCATCATTTCATTTGTTCAAAAGCTTTTTAGGCAACTCCACAATGACAGAAGGGGTTAGAATGATACAGGAAGCTTAGGGCTTTACAGGATTCCTTTGAAAACACTGATGAAATATGCTTTTTTTTTTGCTTGTATGTAGAGGATATGCATCCTTTAACAATTCAGGGACTTCACCTGGTCATTTTCAAGTGTAGCTACTCAGTGTATACGTGTCTTCCCATTGCTTAGAGAGCACTGTTCATTCCAGTCACACACACACTAAAAACCGTACATCTGTCCGAGTCTAACATCCACTCCCATTTAAAAGCCCCTTCCCATTGTGTGTGTGTGTGTGTGTGGGTGTGTGTGCGTGTGCGTGTGGGTGTGTGTGCGTGCAGGCAGTGGGAGGACGCAGAGATCATGGTGCTTCTCCAGGTCATGTATACAGATTTAGATTTCATAGCGACCTTCAACATTGAGTCTGACGTACTGCAGCGGTTCCTGTTCGAAGTCTACCGAAGATACAACAACATTCCTTTCCACAACTTCAAACACTGCTTCTGTGTTACTCAGATGGTAAGTGTACAGCTGACGGATTAATTTATTCTGGGCATTATTTCTTATACAGTACCCGAGAGGCATCAGTGTGCCATTGTTTATAGCTGCTATAGTGAATACCTGTGTCTAAAAGAGCATTGTCAAACAGTGCCAGTAATGATCACAGAGGAGTCAGTCTCATGTGGTTCATGGATCGCTCTCTAGTGAGTCTTCCCTGGAAAAAAATATCAGTTTGCATTTGTATGTAAGTTAGAGTCAACATTCTGTCTGTGCAGACTCATATTCTAATCAGTTCAGCCATGAGTCCACGTAGACTCGCATTACTTTATGCCAGATGTAATGAGATTACCTCCAGCTGTTTCTGAGATGTAGTGTTGATGAGTTGGGACATGTGTGAGGTCACACAGCCCCTGACCTTTGACCTCAGGCCAAATCTAAACAGTTCATTCTTGAGTCCAAGAGGGTGTTTGTACCGATTTTGAATAAATTCCCTGAAGGTGCTCCATTACAAGAATGGGATCAGAGGACAGATTCCTGAAAAGATGTCATGTCTCCTCAAAGCTGTGACCGGCCAAGAGGTATGAAACCACACTGTTAGACTGACTGAGTAGTTATTAGTCTGTGGGAAAATGTCGGATAGCTAGACTCAAATATATTTAAAAGGAGCATGTGACTATTGTACTAACATGTCTGTCAGCAACTTTATTAACTGTATATCTGGCGTATCTATCTCAAATGTGTGTGTGTGTGTGGGGGGGGGTCTGTAGCTCAGCAGTTGTTCACGAACCACAGGGTCAGTGGTTTGAATCCTCCTGCCTAAAAGTCAAAGCAACCCTGGGCAAGCCACTCACCCCTAGACCCTATGTCTCTAGTGTCTGCTGGTAACTTTTATGTTGCTTTGGATAAAAGTTTCTGCTCAGTGAGTAATTGTAACTTTGTGAGACAAAAGAAAAATCTCTTACCGTTGTTGAGCTCACATAATCTATTTTTTAATAATCTTGATTAAGTGATTATTTGTTATCAGAGGAGTCCCTTGTCTACACAGTATTTACCAAGTCATTGCCACAAAGTCATGTATATTTATGCCAGACACAAAGTAAAAAAAATAATCTTCCACACTAAATAAATAATTAACTTTAACGTCTTAAAATGTAAAAAAAAGTACCCAGTGCCATTTCTACATAAGTAAAAGTCCGTAAGTACATGATTTATATTTCACCTAAAGTATTAAAGGTAAAGTACTCCACTTTTTTGGAGGGGGTTTAACTTATTAATGGTGGTAAACATACTTCTCAATGATGCATTGAAGCTGTTTTATGATCTTATGCTTATTTCAGTTTTATTGCTAAACTGCTCATTTTGGACCATCACACAGTGACAGGAACATACAAGAATAAAACATGAACAAGTAATGATAACAAAAAATAGGTTGAGTCAATCAGTCATATTAATGTGTGAATCAGCAGGGAGCAGCTCTGTCCCAGATCTCAGCGCAGTAGCACCAAGAACTCGCATAGCTCTGCTTTTCTGCACGTATGGCACAGAGAGAAAGAGGCAAGGAGAAGAAAACGTTCGTGGTTACACTGTTTGATCAACTTTGATACCACATTGATCCTATTTTACAACAAATTCAACAGTTTATGTCTAAAAATAAACCATTAATGGTTAAACCATTAATCCATTAGTTTTCGTTTTAGCAGTGTGCACTCCTGTAGACAGGCCAAACTCACAAAGAGTAAAAAACTGCTAATGTGTCAAATAAGTCTTTAAATTAGACCATGGAAGGAGGAACTGACACTGAACCTTCCTGTGCCTGGTTTATTGAAGTGACTCCTGTGTCGACTGTGGCGCGTTTTAATTAAAAAAAAGAAAAGAAAAGCTGTTTATTTTGAAATGCAAAAATAATGTGATTGTAACGCGTAACGCAACTTTGATTAGAAATGTAGTGGAGTAAAAGTGAAAGTAGCCATCATTAAATCTTCTTCAGTAAAGTACAGATACGTACGTGCCCCTCGTTACTTGTGAACTCTCCCGTTTCTCTGTGTCTGAGCAGATGTATGGTTTGATCTGGCTCACTGACCTGAGGAGTAAGATGGACAGCACCGACCTGCTCATCGTGCTGACCTCTGCCGTCTGCCACGACCTCGACCACACAGGATACAACAACGCCTATCAGGTATGTATGTCCCCTCTGCTTCCAAACACTGGGCTTCCTTTTTTTACACAAGTATAATTGTAGTGAACTAACAACACGGTAGAAGAGCCAGGTTTGACATCATTCATTATTAATTATTGCTTTTTCTGTTTTATGTCAACACCTTGTGGGGCAGAATTCACAGGTTCATTTGATTTGAATTATTGACTAAGTGTTATAAAGACTTTCTGCACCTGTTGCATTGTAAATCCCGTACACAACTCACTGTATTAATTCTTTGACTGTTCGAATATGGAGTGACTGTTCATATTTAACAACTTTTTACATAATAATACAATTTATTATTCACAACCCTGTGTCTTAACACCAGCAACTAACTTAAATTAGTGCAGTTTAAAAATTAGTGCAGCCTAATTTTCACTCAGGTTTAACATTCAGTCAGAAAGAATGATATGTAACTAAACTTCTTTCACTCTGACATATCCTACTGTACCTAACACTGGAACTATCCTCCTGTAAAATATGAATCCAAAGCTTTTTGTGCAAGCAGGTTACTAACATTTTAAACACAGCAGGATGAACAGGAACCCAAACATTGCTCCAGGATGAACAGTGTTGCTATTTCTGTTATTCGTCATGTGGCTCTTCCTTTTCATTCACTTGTGGTTCAGCTACTACTGGTGCTCACAACATGGTTCCTTACGTGTTTGTGTATTCACGTGGTATTGGACAAAAGCTGGGTCAAATTATCTGTGTTTACATGGACCTGAATATCCATCCATCCATTATCGGGTCTCCAGTCTGTGTCAGGACCAACACAGAGAGACATACACAGACAGCTCTACTCTGGACCCCAATGTTCCACTAATAATCAGAATCAGAGCCCACTCTGAATAAAAATGCACAACATAGCCCGTGGATGGATTTCTGAATGGACCTAATGGCCACAGGTCCAGGAACCCAAGAGGCTGCAGGGCTCATGGACCAGCGCAACTGAAGTTACTGTTCATATTTCACACACAAACCATCCTAGAGGAATGCAACACGTGGATGTCTCTCTGGGTCAGCTCCTCTGCAACCGGTCCAGCGTGTACCCTGGCGTTTGACCAGCGACGCTTTGGGTAGGTTCCAGCCCTGCACGACTTTTAAGGGAAGAGCGGTTAAAATAATGTAAAAGCTAAAGCTGAACTTTTTTTCTTTTTATTGGAAAGTCCAATTGGCATGACTCAAGCTTCAAAAAACCAAACCTGGATGACTGAGAAGCTTCACAGACACTTGGTTTCTTTCTCTTTCCTTCTTGTACCCTCCTCCTCTTAAAATGTAGCTGGAGTAGCCCAGTTTGAGCTTCTGAGAATACTGCTTAATAATATCTGCAGAACCCTGCAGAAACACAAATAATGTTTCAATGGCACAGTGTGGGTCCATCTTGGTCATGTTCTATTGAATGCAAGGATTTTTTGGCTGTAGCTCCAAATACTTCACATACTGAGCTGCTTCACCATTAACTCTTTTTCATTGCCTACAGATAAATGCTCGCACTGAACTTGCTCTGCGCTACAACGACATCTCTCCATTGGAGAACCATCACTGTGCTGTAGCTTTTGAGATCCTGGAGAAGGTACGGATGGCAGCTCAAAGGTTTCTGTCCATGAAGCAGATATTTTTTTGTGTAAACTCTGAAAGTAAACCTGCAAAGGAAGTTTGAGAGCCTGTCAAACTACTACTTCTCTTTGGCTTTTCCCATCAGGGGTCGCCACAGCGAATCATCCTTTTCCACTTCTCTCTATCCTGGGCATCTTCCACTCTGACATCAGCTAACCTCATGTCCTCTGTTAGGACATCCATATATCTCCTCTTTGGTCGTGCTCTTGCCCTCCTGCCTGGCAGCTCCATCTCCAACATCCTTCTACCAATATATTCACTGTCCCTCCTCTGCACATGTCCAAACCATCTCAGTCTGGCCTCTCTGACTTTGTTGCTAACAAAGGCAACATGCGCTGTCCCTCTGATGAACTCTTTCCTAATTCTGTCCAACTTTGTCACTCCTAAGGAGAACCTCAACATCTTCATCTCTGCTGCTTCCATCACTGCCCCTTGTCTCTTTCTCACTGCTACTGTCTCTAACCCATAGAGCAGAGCTGGTCTCACCACTGTCCTGTTCACCTTTCCTTTGAGTCTTGCTGACACTCTTCTGTCACACAACACTCCTGACACTTTCCTCCACCCATTCCAACCCGCCTGCACTCGCCTCTTCACCTCTTTTCCACACTCCCCATCACACTGAACTGTTGACCCCAAGTACTTAAACTCCTGCACCTTCTTCACCTCAGCCCCCTGTAGCCTCACCCTTCTACCTGGCTCCCTCTCATTTACACACATGTATTCTGTCTTACTAAGACTGACTTTCATGCCTCTTCTTTCCAGAGCAAACCTCCACCTCTCCAGCTGTTCCTCCACCTGCTCTCTACTCTCACTGCAAATCACAATGTCATCTGCAAACATCATTGTCCAGGGAGATTTCTGTCTGACCTCATCTGTCAACCTGTCCATCAGCATAACAGAGCCTGTCAGACCTGTCTGATTTAATAATACATTTTCTGGTTTGTAGACCGAGAGCAACATCTTCCGAAATCTGTCCATGGATCAATACAAACGGATAAGAGAGGGGATCATCAAGTGAGATCATGCTCAGCAGAAACTTTTTCTCATATTATTTTATTATTGTGAGGACTACACTCTCTACTGTGGTTTTCTACAGGTGTATTCTGGCCACTGATATGACAAGGCACAATGAGATTCTCACCAAATTTAAGTCCATCCTCCCTACATTTGACTTCGCCAATAAGGACCACAAAGATGTGGTAAGAGGAGTGTAGATGTGAATATGGTAATGTGGCAATATGATCAATATGTACACACACTAACCTCCAGATTGGCATTTATTGTCAACAGTATGTGGGTTTTTGCTTTGAATTATTTTTGTGTTTTTCTCTTACTACTGTAGGTCTGTAATAGCAATATCAAAAATGTATTTTATTAATAACTGATAATGACTCTAATCACACCATTTAATTAGTTGTTGTCAGCCCTTAATTATGTTTGATAGGAAGCCCTGTGATCGAGAGGCTGTTGATTTTAGATTAAGTCGTTGCTTCTTGTAATAACATAAACGTGAAAGTTTTCGTCTAATTTCAATGTAATTTGGATTCACTTTTCAAATTTACTTTACAATTCTGTTGGGATTAAATACCTTTTCATACATATTTATGATTTGTATGTATTTCACATTGACCAATTAAGATGACTAATTGGCCCCTATTTGGCTTCAAAACACAATTTTCCCTTTTTTTTAATAGGAGCTGCTCTTACTGTAGATGTTATAAGCCTTAAAAAACATTTTGTTCACATTAGGTTAACCGTTGTTACACATGTGTAACATTGAAATCAAATTAAACCTGATTTGCGTGGTGCATGGGAGAAATAAGTAAAACAAACAAGATAAGGAGTTTAAAATAAGTGGACCCCCCTCGTGTCTCAGTCAACAATCAGGCAGCAGATTCTGAGTCAGTTGCACCTTAATTCCTGGTTAGATCAAGCAGGTCAGCATTAAAGTAGTCTAATAGGCAGACATAAAGATGTGCATTTGTGACATGTACAACGTGATGGTTATACACCTGCAGACAATGTTTTCCATTTGGAGAAGAAAGGGTTTTAGTCTCATCACAGTTATCACAATATCCTATATCAGGATGTGTTATTTTGTTTTTTTTGCATAGTGTCATGCTGTGATCTCAGCACAAGTGTATGTGTGCTGATATCGTCATCAGCCCAGACTGTCAAGCCAGTAGGGCAGAAAATCTGTAGATTTTTTTCTGCTCTTTTTGCAGAAAAACGATCTACGTTACATTGTAGACTGCTGTCTGTGTGCATTGATCTTCTAGTGATGCCTATTACCTCCGGGCTCCAGCAGTGGGAGACAGTGCTGACAGAGCTGGACTGATGTTTGCTCAGACATTGTGGTGTTTAGATGATGTTACACTCATGTCTTCATGCTCTCAGATTTATGCACTTGTTTTAATTAAAAGAGACCCCAGAGAATGTACCAGTTAAAATGGTTTGGTAAAAAGCTAAAAATGTTTAAACTCACAGATTCCATCTTGTAAGTTGACTAAAAATACAATTTAAGTGACTAAGAAAATGTTAAAAACAATAACTTAATTCCTAGCCGCTGTTGTAAAGTGTATTCATACTTAGTCAAAAGCATGAGCTCTGATTGTCTTATTTCCAAAGGAACACTGAATACAGAGGATTGACTGTGAGAGCAGTGTGCTGGTTTCTCCCCTCCCTTTCCCCCTTAATTAAAACTACACCACTTTAAATTCCATAACTCTCAGGTGTGCAGAAACTCTGTTGAAGTTCATTCTTCAGAGAGATCATTTCTGACAAACACTGATTAGAATCTCTGCCTTGCAACCTCTTTCTGTTATAATAAATGTTTACTATCTGTTTTTCATCTGCAGTTGATGATGATAATGATAAAAGTGAGTGATATATCCAATGAGGCGCGCCCCATGGAGGTGGCTGAGCCCTGGTTGGACTGTCTCCTTCAGGAATTCTACAACCAGGTTCTGAACTGTCTACTAACATGCTAGTTGGGTTTAAAAACTTAATGTAATAAGTTGATTGAAAGTGCAGAATGTCATTTATTCAACTTATTGTTGTAAAGGCTTCAAGTAAGAACAACTAATGTTTATAAGTTTTGCCAGCTTAGCTTGAAAATAAAAACGTTTGTGTTAAAAACCATTTTTATTTTGTGTCACAGAATTCCTGCATCAGGGGTTAGAGTGCCACTAATTTCGGATTTGCTGTTTATCTGTCTTCAGAGTGATGTGGAGAAGCTCGAGGGTCTCCCAGTCACACCCTTCATGGATCGGGACAAAGTAACCAAGCCTTCATCTCAAACAGGCTTCATCAGATTTGTCCTTCTTCCTCTCTTCATTGAACTAGCCAATCTTTTCCCCTGCCTGGAGGTAATTTACACTAATAAAATCACAACTGACCTCAAACAGAAAGTCCCTTTGGCTTTGGACGTGTTATCCTTGAAGATGTGTCAAATTGTGATCTCAAGTTAATTAATTCAGTTAATTAATGGCTTAATTCTGCAGCAACACATTATTGACCCAGTACGGAAGGCTCTTGACTACTACACTGAGATGGAGAAAGCTCTGGAGAGAGAGAAACAGCGTCCTCAGAGTGAGAATGGGTCTAAGAGCAAGGAGACTGCTAGAGATGCTGGGTTTGATGCCTTAAAACCAGAAGTTCAGTGATCTATAAGAACTGATTCCAGCCTCTCTTACACAAGTCAAGCTTGTGCCACTTTATTACCATATTTGATACTGGTTAGCACAGTGTTGGTGCTGCTCTTGAAACCCGTCCAATGTCTCCGTCCTGTATCGACAGAGCCTGCCATCCTAGTTCAAACTGTTCCAAACTCTAGAAAACTAACAAAAACCTGTATCATTTTCTTGCAGCTACACCAGTACAAAGGTTTTTAAATATGATTTTAGCTGAAATGTGCTGACACACTAAATCATATATGAAGAACTGGTGTCAGTGTGTCATTTGGCACAGACTAACAAATCAGCACTGCAGCAGTGCAGAGATAATCACTTTTAAGGGGCTTAATAAGAACGTTCTGTTTTAAACAAGCAGAAAAAAGTTATTATAATAAGTTATTTCTGCTTGAATAATTACTGATTTCATAATAAGTATTTAAATGCCTGGGCTTACCGCTGATGATTCCTGCTCATTCCAATACAATGTGCAGCAGTTTTACTTTAGATTGGAATTTTCAAATAACAGTAAATAATAAGCATTTACCAGAATAATATTCATTTAAAAAAATTCAAAATTTTTAAATTGAATTTCTTATAAAATCACTACTGTTATATCCTAGAAAAATATGTGTGTGTAAGTTAATTTGATTGCATTTCATTAGCACCGTGTAGTTAATAAAACCAGGAGTTTACAAAGCATTTGAGTCTTTGAGTGTCTGTGCATTTGCTTTTAAGGGTGAGATTTTAAAAGGAATAGAAATGTTTAGAAATATGTGGGATGTTCTGCTCTGCTGTTTGCTTTATCTCAGGTCATTTTCCAGCAGTTATGGCGAGTGCTCAAGATAAGCAGCTCTCCTGCAGTCATTTTAGCATCACCTAAAATAAAGATGGGAGACCCCCCTGCTGAAATGACAGGATGGCTCCATTATCCAAATGAGGCCAAGTGACACCACAGTGAGGGGTGTTGTACCGTAAAGGACAGGAGAGCCGAGGGACATTATGCTAGACTGAGATTTTGATTTCAACGTAGCTTTTGACGTCTGTTTGCTCTACAGCACTCAGCAGGGGTACACAGTTACCACTGCAGCTCCACCCGTTGACAATAGGCCTGCATTAAAGTCAAAAGGGACTTTGCTCACATTGTAGAAAAGTGGAAATGGTAGAAAAGTGCAGACCATTATATAACATATAAAATATGACTATAGCTGGTACAAACATGTTAATTTTTGAGCTACAGACTGATTGTACAAATATCACTTAATCCAAACATGTAAAAGATACTTGTTTACTGTAGGTGTCACCAGTGCTGCAATGATGGGCAGCTGTAGCTCAGTTAATAAGGCAGTCGGACCACAATCTCTGGTCCCTCCCTGCTGTGTGCAAAAGTGTCCTTGGATAAGACACTGAACCCCAAGTTTCCCCCGGTGGGCCCGATGAGCACCCTGCATGGCAGCCATCGTGTGTATGTACCAAATCACTTTGTAAGTCCCTTTGTAAAAAAACGTCTGCTAAATGTAAAGGATGGGAGACATGAGGCTACTGTAGCTGATCATATATTATTATACAAAATAACAGTAATTTAAATTTGACGCGTTTGTAGTTACTAAGCATCGCACAGAAAAGAGGTGGTGTAGTTTACCAGAGCAACGTGGAGCAGTGGGTGTACGGTGCTCCAGCCTTCAGCTCCTGTCTGAATACAGAGCACTGTTTCCTGGGCTGATGCCATTAGTTCTACAGAAAAGAAACACTAACAGTGTAGATGAGGAAGAATGTGTCTGCAGGGCAACTGAGCCAAAAACTGTTCTGAGCAGAAGAGAAGAACCAATCATTCACCCGGCAGTGAGTGGATCATGATGTGATGGAGAGGCAGATTCTTCACAAAGCCAAATAAAGAATTGTTCTATCTTTAGGATTCAGGCTCTTCTATCACCATCTGACTGAAAGATGAGATGGACAGTCCAGACTCCTACCCTGTGACAGCTGCTGAGCTGCAGCAGTGCATCTGTTTGTGTGTGTGTGTGTGAGAGAGAGAGACAAGACAACAAGAAATGTAAGTGTGTGTGTGTCTGAGGACAGATTGGCAGCTCGTAGGATTTTATCACTGACGTCATGAAGAAAAGATCAGATGTTACTAATAACAGGTGGCTCGGGGGAGTGAATCGATTGTCCATCAAGCAAAGAGTTGGCACGCTTTTCCCTGGCTCTTCCAGTCTACATGTTTAGATGTCCTTGAGGAAGACATTCTACCCCAACTTTCTCCTGGTACTTCTAAATTGCTTTGGATGTCCACCAAGTGGCTAAAATGACAGTGGTCAAATATGTGCGTTAGTGTGCAGTCCCTGTCCCATGATGAGTTTGTGTCTTTTTGCTATCTGATGCAGGAACTATCTCAAGATAAATTTGTGTTATGTTGTAGAAAAAATTGCAGTAGCTGATGAGTTTGAGTAAAGTTTGTAGTAAAAATTGCAGTGATTTTCCCAGTGCTCTGTTTCAGTAGTATAATGTCCCAAATCAGGGGACAAATAATGCACGAGTAACAACGAATTGCAGTAATAGTCCCATGAAGAATTTCAGTGTTCTTATAGTATTAATCAAGTACCTGTGCCATGCTGAGCTTTTTGTTTCTACAGTTAGCAGTATGTGTCCCATGATGGGTTTTTGCATTTCATTTCAGTAAGTTGTAGTTTCTGTCATACAAAGTGCAGTATCTTCCCTATGATAAAAGTGTTTTTGTGTGTTTGTTTGTTTGTTTGTATTAGGTGCATAACATGTCCCATAATAAGTTTGTGCTTTTCTGTTGAATAAATTTTAATTTAAGTTTTTTTTCATGGTCTCTACCCTGGACTCTTTTTTTGTTGCTTGGTGTTTCCGTTTCTAAAATATAAACTGTAGTAACTGTCCATGCTAAAGTGTTCCTGTGCAATAAATGTCAGTATTTTTTCTATGGTGAGGTTGGGTATTTCTGCAACTTGCTGTATTGTTGTTGGATTTACGTAATCAATAATCTGGTGTAATTGTTAAAACCATTCAACTTAATTTCCATTAAAAATACCTAGTTATAGTTACTTTTGTGACTCATGTATTTAACCATGATTTGTTAACCGGGCCAAAAATTAAACTCTTGGAAAAGTATTTCTTTTGCAAATACCAGCAGGGGGTGTTTTAAGGGCAGAAAGAGGTTCACGTGTCTTAGTTTAAAGAGTCCGATATTATTTTACATAAAAAAAATAAAAAAGAGTTTTAATTGTCCAACAATGCATGCTGGGAAGTTTGCTAGTTAGTTTTTTCTTAATTTGAGTTTAATCAACTTTCAGCTGTTTGTTAATACATTCAGTTCTTAATTTCAAGTGAGAGGACCTCAGGTCAGAATAAATGTTCAGAAGTAAAAGTTTTACATTGAATTTACAAGCTTAGGTGATTTCACTAAATTCATATAAACTATTTTTTTTATATAAAAGTGTAGAATTATTGCCAAATTGCGTGTAATTACTATATTGATGGACAACATGCTCTCGAATATTTCAAAATGATAAACTACAATTTAAAAAGTGTATAGCTCATTGGTGTTCTATGATGGATAACTTAACCCTTTACATATACTCAAACACTGTAGTACAGTTTGGATGTACTTTTACAGTAATTTACAACTTTATTTCTTTTCTATGCTACAGTTCATAGGGAATAAAGTGGATGTTAATTCTTTAAAATTGTTTATCCTAATTACATTTAAGATAGCATTTTAGATTTTATTTAAACATTTATTTTACATACACAGGATCGACCGGTCACGAGGTTAATATTTCAATAACTAATATGTATTGATAGCGACTCACAGCGGAAGTTGATCCGTTTCATCCTACTTCCTCTGTGCCAGCTCCACGCGCGCCACTGGATACCGTCCTGGGAACGCGCCCCCAAGTCTGATTGGGCAGCGCGTGGTCGACGCCTTCTCACGATCAGCCAATCATTCGGTGAACACGCGCCGGTTCCGGTACATGCTATTACGTGATTCGGACGGTCTCCGCTGGTCTTGCCCGTCACGAGGAGTCGTCGCTGGCATTGACAGAAAGAACCCAGACACCGTCAGCAGCCGGTACCGGCGTCCTGTCCACAGTTCATCGTCGGGCCGTTCAGTGTTTTGGATCCGAACATGGAACCACTTGTTGCCGCTATTGACCAGGGCACGAGCTCGACGCGTTTTCTGGTGAGTTTTCTAAATGTTCTGGTACCGTTCACAGTGCGACTGTCAGGGTTTGACAGCTACTTTTTATGGCTGACTTTTAAAGGAATATATTTTTATCTTTCCTTGTGGTGTTTGAAATCATTTAGGAATTCATATTAAAAAAAGTTTTTACTGTTACTAGGTTTGTTTCGGAAATGCCACAATTTCCCCTCACAGCAACAACATACGCAAGTAAAAGTGAAGAAATGTGTTACGGTAATAGTGATGTTCTGGGGAATGAACACGGTGGATGAGTTAAAGATGAGTTTGAGTATTAGGTATTGGCTGATAAACATGTAGTACTCATGTAAAAGCATCTCTTTCCATCTGTGCTTTAAAGTGAACTCTCTGCCCTGAGAGGACGCATCTGATTTTTTGATCTTTTGGTTTGTCACTTCTGAGGAAAATAAACCCCGTTCAGTGATTCATTGTGACAAATGCTGGGCTTCCTCAAGTAGGTCAGCTGGAAGGTTTGGCACAGATTGCAACAGCATGGAGCTCGGTGGAGATGAAAGTTCAACTTGCTGTTAGGTTTACAGAATCTAGCCAGAATGGCATTTTACATGCCACAATCGGGCTGTCACATTGTTTTGTGAAAACTGCTTTTTAAAATTTGTTTGAGAGACTTTGGATAGTCACTATCCAGGATTTATTGTAAACTGATTTACATGGTTATTGATTCTGCATTGAAGATGACTTTAGGTTACGGATTACAAAAGAATATAAAGAACAGACCTTTATTTAATTGTATTAATAGGCTTAAACTGTGTTCACGTAGCTAACAGGTGTCATACTTCTCCAAATGTCATATGTAGATTTGTTAATTAGTGACTTTTTCCCTGAATGGCCCTTGACTCTTTGTGAGGCCCCTAGGTGAATGTTCATCTGCTGAAGTTCAAGCACAGGAAAAGCAACCGACCACAAGTTTAACTTTAACCTATAAAACTGTTTTTGACTTGCTGATGCACCTCTAGTCATTGATGATGATGATAGTTAATAAAATAAATCCTCAGGATAACTGAATCTTAACAGTTGTGACTATTTAATAGAATGGTATTTAACAGTGTATTATCAATGATTTAGACTTTTACAGTAAGTGTTCACATGAGATTTCCTATTTTGCCTTTAAACTTCACAACGCATGGCAGTCTCAATACAAAATTGAATAGTAGCTTCCTTCAGACAGCTTGTATGTGGAAAACTGTGTGTGTGGAGTTTACACACGCACACACCTGCTGTCAAGCTCTGTAGTTTGTTAATGTTGCTGACAGTGAAATGTAAGTGTTTGAATTTGTAAGCATTGTGAAGAGCCTGTAAGGTTTTGTCAGTACAGTAAATTGTTCAGTTCGTGACTTTACAGTCTGTACAGTTGTGAAAGCCTCTGTCCGTAGACTGCCCCGAAAATTTTGCAGGAGTATGTTAGACTTGAGATTAGAATTATCTCAAGTGTTGGATTATCCTCATCATCTGTTTTAAACGGGTTGTTGCAATATGAAATGTAATTTTGTCCCTTCCCCACACAGTTCATTCACACAGTTCCCCACATCAGTGAAGCAACAGTCTTCACTGATGCGTGCTCAGTATTTCTGGTACAGTTTTGTATAAACATGTCGTAAGTCATGTGACTATATGCTCTGTCGTGTGAGGGGTGAGGATGCTCTCTGTTGTTCAAGTGTGTATCAGCTTCCACTCTCTCAGTGTCAGAGTGGTCAGCTTGTAGTCTGTGGATATATGTAGCTGAAGTGTAAGCTTGTGCTCTACTGGGTAGGCAGACGAAAAAACAGACAAAAAGCTTTTTGTCCATCGTCTGTCTTGTCTTTCTTGTCCCACTGCGTGCTGTGTTGTAAGATATCAATGTAAAAATAAAGCTTCACCTCATTACTCCACTCCAGTGTACATTTTTATCTAGAGGAACTCCTTCAAGGAAGGTTCTGACTGTAGCTTTCTTATTGCTATTCTTGTCCTCTTATGAACTCATGTTTTGTTATAGGTTTTCAATGCCAAAACAGCTGAACTGATCAGTCACCATCAAGTAGAGATCAACCAGAGTTTCCCGAAGGAGGGGTGAGTGCCTTCACCCACGTCGGGTCTTAGCTCTTCTTTTGTTGTACGCACACAAGCTGGGTTTAGTACATATTCAGATATTACTGCGTCTGTTTAAAATGTAGGCGACAGATAGCCTGGACAAAGTAGCAGAGGCCAAATATTTGCTGTGACCTGTCCAAAACACCCAAGGGCACATATAGAACAGATATAACTTGTAATTTTGAGTACATTGTTACCTTTTTACAGTTTAAAAGGCTACAACTTAAAAAGTAAATACTAGCCTGAAAAACAAACAAATTAACCCAAAAACTATTCATTTTGGGACAAAATGAAAAGAATTCTAGACATATATTTCAACACATACATGTCTTAGTAAATGAATAGAATTCATGATTGTTTAGTTGATGTTTGTTTAAACATACTAACTTAGATACTGTATTGTCCTCATTCTGTCACCCCAAAGCCAAAACCCCTTTTTTGGCAAGATTTAATCTTTCCTGCATCCAGAATATATTTGAAATGTGTGTTTGTCTGTGCAAACGTCTGTGGTTTTGTGTGTTTCAATCAGCTGGGTAGAGGAGGACCCCAGGGAGATTATGCAGTCTGTCTACGAGTGCATGGAGAGGACTTGTGAGAAACTCTGTCAACTAAACATCGACATCTTTAGCATAAAAGGTGGGACGCTGCGGCTGTGCGGCAAGGATAGATTGCCTAACTGTGGGTGGAGATGTTGACCACTCCTGACTGAGAGTAATGGGTGTATTGGGGTGCTATATTGGCATTTACTGTATCTTGGTGTTTCCTTAGCACTGGGAGTGACCAATCAGAGAGAGACAACCCTGGTGTGGGACAAAGAGACTGGAGAGCCTCTCTACAACGCCATTGGTTAGTGCTATCCCTGCCAGACATTTTCATTTAGTTTTTGCAATATTTAAAAATGAGAAACACTGCACTTTACACACACTTTGTAACACTTTCCTTTACACTTATGCTTTTAACTGCATTTATAGACACACACTCTGATTCCAAGTGTTTTTGTAACAAATCTCTCTGTCCCAACTGTTTAACACTCGATATTACTCAGCTGTGATGTCTTTGATTGAGCAACTGATAAGTCATTTGGGAAAAAAAAGTACATGACTTAGTTGCATCAGATTGTAGTGTCAGTTCTATGACAGTTCTGTCCCTGCCCCACTAGTCACTTCCACGTGGGAGTGATTGAGAGTATGAGCTGAGCTCATGCAGTCACCACACACTCAGAGACACTGTGATGATAGTACTAGCACAGAAACGCTATTGTTTTTACCCACCAGGCCTTTAGTTTGAGCTTTTGTTTGCCTACAAGCTTCTCAGACTCTGACTGTTGATGTGTGGGGAGCAGGTTGCCAACTCTTTACTGTGCAGAACAATTCCTCAGGCAACACAAATGTCCAATTATCAGGTCTAAAGTTGGCGAATGTAAGAAGTGTCAAAGGTTATGAAATCTTCAAAGTAGTTCTAAGTTTTGTACATCACTGAAGTGAAAATACTACATAGGCAAAATGTCACTAGTGCTTTTTTGAACTTCACATCAGCTTGATTTATATAAGTCCACAGTGAATCTCAGCAAATCTCAGGCTCCATAAACAACGCTCAGACATTACAGAATGTGTCAAAATCTGATGGTAAAATTAAAAAACGATGAATTTAAATACCATTTGTCCTTGTTGTTCAAAGCCTCAACTGTTGAAATATGATATAGCGTCAGTCATCACACCAACGGACATTCAGTGAAATCTTTAAGAAGGAATATATCATTTTGATAAAGAAAAGTAACAAAATATATTGTTTGCTGCGAGGTGTATAGGGTTGGTTGGTGTTTTAACACTTTATTAATGAGGTAATTTAACAAGGATTAATATTGTAATCCATCTGATTTTGCATCCTTGCCTGCAGCTTTTTGACACTGACCTTAAGTAAAGCAGTGCTTTGAGATGAAAGCAAACCTTCACATGTTAACATGGTTATAGGGATTTCTGTAGTACTTCATTCTTTGAAATCAAAAGAATCTTATATGTTTTTTAAAACAATAATCCAGATATTTTCTAATATTTAAGCTTATGTCCCCTGTTCTGTCTGTAGTTTGGTTAGACCTGCGAACACAGTCAACAGTAGAGAGGCTCATCAACAAAGCTCCAGGCAGAAACAAGAACCACCTCAAGGTAAAAATTTTGTAACAATTTTTGGTGGTTTAACTAAACGAATAATACTGTTATATACCAAACTATTTCTAACCTCTATGTTCTGTACGCTGTCTGCACCTCTCCAGCATAAGACAGGTCTGCCTATCAGCACCTACTTCAGTGCAGTGAAGCTGCGTTGGCTGCTGGACAATGTGGATGAGGTGAAGCAGGCGGTAGTTAGTGAGCGTGCCATGTTCGGCACAGTAGACTCCTGGATCATCTGGGTAAGACCTGTTTATAACCTGCAGACATGCCCCCCCATCACAACGTTTGTTGAATACTTAGTTGTGCGTTATTGTTCCTCAGTGCCTGACAGGGGGTAGGAATGGGGGAGTCCACTGTACGGACGTTTCCAATGCCAGTCGCACTATGCTGTTCAACATTCACACCTTGGACTGGGATCCTGAACTCTGCAGGTAAGCGCTTTTAAACAGACACAGTAACGCATTTGAAGAGCACATATTGGATTGAATATAACATACTTGTTATTCACACGGTGAGCTTGGGTGAAATATACTTTATAATTGTAATGACTTTTATCTGCAGTATATTCCCCCCCACCAACCCCCACTCCCCAAAGAAATGTTTTCCAGTTACATCTGCTAATTATCACACCTAAATTTAGTTCATTATAAACATTCATCGTCATGATTGATTACTCTTCTGCTTGTTCTAGGTACTTTGATGTACCCATGGAAATCCTCCCTAAAGTCAGAAGCTCCTCAGAAATATACGGCTGGATGGTGAGCTCAAATGAAGAGTTAAAGATAAAAGCTCAAAGGCTATGGTCTCATTAAAGGTGTCATTCCATGCAATGGCCATAAACGTGATAAGATTCATTGTGTAACCTATCACGGTGATGTATGAATTATAAAATGATTAGATTTGTATTCTTTTTTTTCTTTGCAGAATGTGAGACACTATCAAAATCTTTTTTATTTAAAATCATGGTCATTAAAGTGGCAGATGGTCTGACAGCATAGTGTAGATAAACGCTATCAGCTGGTTTTATACTCACAGATACACTGGTTGTGTTATCATTTGTCTTTGTTTGTGCTCATATCGGATCCTTTGGCCACAACATGGTCTTTGGAATTGAACCTTTTTTATGCAACATGCACCTTGCCCTGGAGTCCAAATGCTGCAGAGCTTTGTTTATTCTGTCATTTTTATGGCTCCAGTTTTTTCTTTCCTTACACATGAACCATATAATTTTTTACCTATTCTATAACTTTTTTCTTTTTTTTTTGCCACAAACAGCAATTACATTCTACCATTATAAATTAATGAATAAACAATACTGGACAAGATGTCCCTGCTTATAAAAAGGAGAAAACTCTTCGGATGTTGCTTCTTTTGCCTTGCTGCACAGTTTTATCTTTCAGTGAAAGAGCCCTTAATCTAGGGATAAACATGTGAACATATAGCACTTTCTGCAGTATTGGTATTTACAGATGTTACAGTGATATTGGAAAAACTGGAGACGACAGTGTTTCAATAACTGACTGAACCTACTTTAGCAGCAATTCCTTTGTGCAAGTTATTCCTGCAGCTGTGGATTACACCTATTGAATGGTCAGAAGGAAGTTTGGACCATTCTTCAGTACAGAACAGCTTTATCTCAACCATACGGGGCGACTGTGCAGGAGGTAGTGTGGTCGTCCACCAATCCTACAGTTGTTGGTTTGATCCCTGGCTCCTCCAGTCACATGTCAAAGTGTCTTTGAGCGAGACACTGAACCCCAACTTATTTGCTCCCGGTGAGTGTTGTACTCCCCCATTGGTGTATAAGTGTGTTTGTAGCTGTGAGTGCCAATGGGCGAATTACAGCGGTTTGAGTACCAACAGGTAGAATGTGCTATGCAAGTGCAGACCATATATCATAATCTTTAAATGTCTCTTGAGATAATGTTACATCATTTTGATGGGGTTCAGGGCTGTGCTCGGACTGAGCCACCTCGAAAGGCAGATTTTGTGTCCCAAACAATTCTATCTTTGTTTCATCTGTCCACAACCCAGTATAGTTTCCTGTTAGTGTTGTCGAGTGTCAAGGTGGTCTTTGGCAAACTTCAGGTGTGCTGCAGTGTTGCGTTTTCTAGGTTTTAACATAGAAAACATTAACTCTCCAATGAATCCTTTAAGTCTTTAGCTGTTAGTCTAGGGTTCCTTTTTTGAATTAATCTTGGCTGGGGGCCCATTTCTATGAACAGTTGCCACTGTATCAAATAATGTCTGTTTATAGACAATATGTCTATTTGGGGGCTGATGATCTTTGAGATAAATCTGTAACACTTTGCAGCTACATGCAAATGAATAACGTTTAATCATAGGTCTTCTGAGCTCTTTTTTGCAAGGCATCAGCTGATGCTGCATGTGATTAGTGTGATGACACTGAGCGATTTTATTATTACCCGCCCCTCCATTTTCATTACAGTCATTGTATTCCAGGTTTGCCAACACCTGACTCCAGCTGACGTTTAGTGACATCAGAGGCCTAGTGTTGTCATATATTTTTCCACCATCACTTTGTGTTTTTTAGTAGGTGTGTTAGATAACTACAAGAAAGATCATGACTGTTTCTCTTCTGTTAACTTAGAAATATTGTGTTGATATTTCTGACTCTGGTAAAATCTGATTGCATATCATAAGCAATTTGTTTAAAACCAGGAAATTGCAAACCGTTACTTTTACTTATTTGTGACAGTACATAGCTCCAGATAGCAGTGTTAACCTGAAATCAAACATCTAAACGTGCATTTCTTTTCTTATCCAGAAATCCGGGTCTCTTGCGGGAGTTCCTATCTCTGGGGTAAGGGCTTCTTCATGTTCTGGGTGTGTTTGTGTGTGATATAGTTTGACGCATGGCATATCTGAGAGACAGGTTTTCCATTACAGCAGCCCATTACGGCTCTATTCTGTCATCATACAGTTGTTGACGGACTGTTTCACAGAGGATTCAGAATCCAAATGCATTCGTGCTGCAGTAGTGGTAGTAGCTAATTCCTTTATCTTTCACTAACAAACGTCAGATGGAAACCTCACAACCTCCACAACCTCCACAAGACGGTAATTCAGAAAGTCTAGTACTACAATTTTTAAACCTTGTGGGTTTTCACATTTAATGGAATATCTCAAACTATTTTAAATGATGGTAATAGTTTTATTCCAGGGCTTAACTGAAATGGCTTACAATTCTAGGCACTGCTTAGGTTTCTAATGAGGCTTTATGCTGTGCTACTTCTTCAGTTCGGTGTAAAACTATTTCATCTAGCTTCTGTCTCTTTAAGCACCCCAGCCCAGAAATCAATCTACCAGCAGCTTGTGGAAGCCTGCTGGTGGGCTGAGAGTTAACCTACAACTAAAATACAATAAAAACTTAATATTGCATATTTAACACTTCTAACACTCACTTTTATCCTCTGACAGTTGACCTTATCTTTTAGTTTCATAAGGTACTAAAGTTTAGTTGTCTTTAGTGTTTTTGTCATTGACTTCAGTTCACGTCCATCCATCTGTTATCTACACCATTTATCCTTTCTTTATGGCTCTGAATGTTGTAAGACGTCTGTGAGGTTTCCAAAGAGACACATCTGAGGCTGTCTCCGATTATAGAAAGCCACTTGATGCACCTGTTGGTGTTTCAGTGAATTGTCATGAAATTTAAGCACCATTGCATCATGAAGGGAGCAGAACTTAAATATCTATGCGTTATTTCACGTTATTTTACGAGTCTTTCCTTCATGTCATACTTTATTTTTCTGCTTAGTATTTATTACAATGAAATATTGCTTATTTAAGTTCACATCTCTTAAAATTTTATTGGCTGAATTATTATTATTTTTTATTAATAGTGTATATAGTAATATAAACCACCAGATTTTTAATTCCATTTGTGCAATGTAAAAATGTAAAGCCATCTAATAGTGACCTCATCTGTCTCAGTGTCTTGGTGACCAGTCAGCTGCTCTAGTTGGTCAGATGTGCTTCAGAGAAGGCCAGGCCAAAAACACGTAAGCATTATTTTTTTACTTCTAACTGTGCATTTTGTCCTGCAGTTTAGGTGGGTCACGGTTCTTTTTTAGCATGCTTTAGCATTCTGCTGTTCTGTAGTTTGTCAGGTGGCACCACAATTTTTGCATATTGTTAAAATCATGTAAGACAAGTAAAACATTATCGAAGTTGTCAACCCGCAGATAAGTCCTGCTCAGGAGTTTCTAGTGGTTGTTTAAATACAAAAGATACTTGCATGCACGGCATAATGAAAACATTGTCATGTGGATGTAAGGTTTAACAGAATTTAAATGTCCATAGTATTTTGAGATCAAAAGCTCAGAGTTTGATGGAAATTTCTAATCAACTACACAAGAATATTAGAATTGAGAGTTGTGATTATCTCCATCATACTGACAAAGGAAAACTTATAAATGGGTGTTTGTTTGTTTTGTTTTCACTTCACTCAAAATGTCTGTTTACTTTATCTTTTTTCCATCCCAATTGATGTTAAGGTATGGGACTGGTTGTTTCCTGCTTAGGAATACAGGCACCAAGGTAAGATTGTGTGCCAAACGTATTGAAAGTACATTGGCATTCTGTTATTACTTATATAATACTTTTCCCTTGTTATTTTGTCAGCCTGTGATGTCAGAGCATGGCCTACTGACCACAGTTGCCTACAAATTGGGAAAAGATGAATCTGCCTGCTACGCATTAGAGGTCTGTGACATATTACACTAATATCCAGGTTGTTTAGTTGATGTGATTTTGATCTTTTGTCTTTCTTCCTTCTTGCCAGGGTTCAGTGGCCATCGCTGGAGCAGTGGTACGGTGGCTGAAGGACAACATGGGCATTGTGCAGTCCTCTTCAGAGATAGGTGATTGCACTCTAGCATTCTACCTTATTCATAAGTTAAATGCTGTCACATTTTTAGAGTAAAATTTGTTCAAACCTGACTGTAGCACTTGGGTACAATTAATCTGTGTATCAATGGCAGCTCACTTCCGTCTTTGTCGTCTTGTTGTTACAGAGAAACTAGCAGCTGCAGCAGGCACATCTTATGGCTGTTACTTTGTGCCGGCTTTCTCTGGACTCTATGCCCCTTACTGGGAGCCCAGTGCTAGAGGGTGAGACAGTCAGCTGTTCAAACACACATCCAAACTGTCAACTGTCATTTAACCCCGAAATGAAGACACAAAGAGAAATCTTAACACAATTACAGATTGTTTTCTCTCATTTCTAGCATCATTTGTGGACTGACTCAGTTCACTAACAGGAACCACTTGGCTTTTGCTGCTCTGGAGGCTGTCTGCTTTCAAACCAGAGAGGTGAGCTGTTTCTTCTTTCTTCTGTTCCCCTTCTAAAATGTCTCTTTGTGAGAGACAGAAACAACAACTCCACATAAGCCATGTGCACCAGCTCAGTTGAGATACATCAAAGATTTCTTACACACATAAATGTTTTGCATGTTCAGTTTGATTTTAAGTGAATGGGAGCACATTTTGTGTATTAGATACTTGATGCCATGAACCAGGACAGCGGTGTCCCTCTGATGCAGCTGCAGGTGGATGGAGGCATGACCTCCAACAGATTACTGATGCAGCTTCAGGCTGATATCCTCTGCATTCCTGTAGGTAAGAGGACTAAATTAATAAAGAGAAGATAAAGAAACTGAGTTGAGTTAATTCCCTTTTTTGAGGGGTGGAGCTAAATGACAGCAGTACTTGGGATGGACTGTTCAACATACAATGGATTCAGAAAGTTTTCAGACCCCTTTTTTCAGTATTATGTTGCGGGCTCGTTTAAAATGACAAAGTCAAAACTGATTAACTATAAATGAAGGAAAAACTGAAATATAACATTGGTCTTTGCAACAACTTTTTTCTTTTTCTTGTGTACCAAATTACTCTGTAAGTCGCTTTGGATAAAAGTGTCTGCTAAATGTAAATGTAAATCTTGAAGATTGCGGATATGTTTCTGCACCTTGACTGGAGTCTACTTGTGGCAAATTAAATTGATTGTACATGATTTGGCAAACACCTATCAATAGAAGACCTCACAGCAATTAATTCTGTATCAGAGCAAAAGCCATATGGTCAAAGATAATGCCTGCAGAGCTCAGAAACAGGATTACTGCAAAGGGACAGATCTGGGGAAGGATACAAAGAATTTCTGCTGCATTGCAGGTTTGCTAGAGCACAGTGGAATCAACAATTCCAGTAGAGGTTTGCACAACCAGGTCTCTTCCAAGAGCCTGGCCACTAGGGGCAACTAGGGGAGAGTGGCTTTGTTGAGAGAGGTAACTAAGAACCCAAAGGTCACTCGGACTGAGGTCCAGAGATCCTGTGTGGACATGGGACAAAGTTCCAAAAGGAGAGCCATCACTGCAGCCCTCCACCGATATGGGCTTTATGGTAGCGCAGCTAGACAGTAGCCTTTCCCTAGTGCAAAACCCATGAAAGCTGACTGAGTTTGCAAAAAAGCTCCTGAAGTACTCTCACACTGCAAGGAACAAGATTTCTCTAATGAAACCACGATTGAACTTTTTGGCCTCAGTTCTAAATGTTATTTCTGGAGGAAAGCATCATGCTGTGGGTGTTTTTCAGCAGCAGAGACTGGGAGAATGGTCAGGGTGGAGGGAAAGCCAAAAAGAATAAAGTACAGAGATATCCTCAATGAAAACCTGTTCCACAGTGCTCAGGAGCTCAGACTGGGCCAAAGGTTCCCCTTCTAACACAACAACAGCCCTAAGCACACAGGAGTGGCTTAGGCACGACTCTGTGAAAGTTACTTACTTACTTACTTACTTACTTACTTTAATCCTATTGAAATTCTCTGAAAAGACCTGAAAATGGCTGTCCATATTCCCCATGAAACCTGAGTGAAGTTGACAGGATTTGCATAGAAGACTCAATGAAAAATTAAATCCCCCCGTCCAGGTGTGCAAAGCTTGTTGCATCGTTCCCAGAAAGACCAGAGGCTGTAATTGCTGCCAGAGGTGCTTCAGCCAAATACTGAGCAAAGCGTCTGAATACTTGTACATAAACATTTGATATTTCAGTTGTTCATTTTTAATGGATAAAAATTGTACATTTTTAATTTAGGTTTTAACTTTGTTGTTATAGTCTGCCAAATATAGACATATAAGAAAAAACAACTGTAGTATCATGCTGAAACACAACAAAATTGGAAAGTGATGGGCTCTGTATACTTTCTGAATGCACAATTTTGCATTCTGTGGGTTAGGATGAGCAACCACTGACATGAGTCTGAACAAGGACCTAATACATATTACACACATGAACCTTGACATCTGAATTACAAGGGTGAGACAAGGACTGGAGCTAATATTACCAGAAGGATCTGTTCATAATTCACCTATGAACGTGTTTCTGTATGTCTGTGTTTCATTTTTGTCCAGTGAGACCCACCATGTCAGAGACCTCGGCGCTAGGTGCAGCCATGGCAGCGGGGGCAGCAGAAGGTGTGGGTGTGTGGAACCTTAGCCCCAATCATCTCCCAGATGTTACCTCTGAGAAGTATGAACCTCAGATCAATTCTGATGGTAAGAGAAGACCAAGGACCTGTTTTAGACAGTTGGAACTGATTTGTTTTGCATGTTTTTGTCTCCCTGTTAAAGTGAGATTAGCTCTCTGTTAAAGTGAGATTTTGTCAAGTTAGAGTGGTTGCTAGCTGCCATGCAGTGATCATTACTGCAACAACACTTTGCTAACAAAATCAACTGAACGTATGTTTTAGGAATTCACTCTCTGTCTTCTTCACAGAGAGTGAATTTCGCTTTGCTCGTTGGAAGAAGGCTGTTCAAAAAGCCATGAACTGGGAGACCACAGAGCCTTGCTGCAACACCAAGGGTATGAAACCAGTTTCTTATCTATGAATTGTATTAAGTAAAATTCCAGGTTTTATCTAAATTTTGTGAGGATGAACCATCTTGGATGCCCTTTCTCTCTCCTTTACTGACAACAGGTGTAGGGAAGAAGAAGAACAGTGGCCCCTGGGGGGTCCTTCCAACCCCTCCCCTCACCAGAGTGGACCCCTAAGGTCCGACATTTACCAGAACATGCCATTTGTGACATGCTATGAAACTAACTTTTTGCATTGTAACAGGCTTGGCTGTGGCATGGTCACTAACAAACACGGTGTAATGAAAGGCTTGACCGACACTGAGTCTTAACTGAAAAGCCAAATGACAAAACGTCCTCCAGAGAGTGGCTTTAGAATGTCTTTAAATAACCCAAAGAGTTCAAAATAATGAAAACAATTAAGTGAGTGTCAAAAAGCATTGGTTCAAGAGGAGCAGGCAAGTAAACAGATTTACATCATTTTCAAATGTAATAACTCTGCATCGGTCCAAGCCTAGCATTGTTTACTGGTCTATTGTACTGTATTCACTATGTTTTTACAGTTTTCACCTCCGAAAGACGGGCTGTTGCTCTGTCATAGGCTTGACTCAAGATTAAGGATTTAGACAAGTTAAAACCTGAGAAAACATGGTTTCTGTAACCTCACTAATGTGTTTCTAAAAATACAGTTTCTGTGACCTGTAGAAATCATTGAAACATGAGATCTACTGGAAATCTACTGCAAATGTGGTTTAAGAGAGGTTTAGTCAAGGTGGTGAGCAGGTAAATGATGTAATTAAGAAAACAAGAGGAAACAAAAGAGTGGACTCTCTCTAGCTGGGAACAGGAAATATGATTTCTTAAAAGTGCTTTTGATAAGTATTCTTACCTCATTGATTAAAAAAAGTACTTTCATGGTCAATTGCCAAATAGACCTTTACAAATTAGTCAGTATATTGTTCAAAAACTAAACCATGAAAAAAAAATCCACACACATACTGTACAATCCAATTCAGTTCAACTTTATATAGTACCAATTTCCAACAAAGTCATCTCAAGGCACTTTACATAATAAAGTCAAGACTGTACAGACATTTAAAGAAAACCCAACAAATCCCCCTTGAGCAGCCACAGGCAACAGTGGAGAGGAGAAACTCCCTTTAACAGAAGAAACCTCCAGCAGAACCAGGCTCAGGGTGGGCGGCCATCTGCCTTGACCGGTTGGGCTGAGTGGAAAGTGGAGAGAGAAAAGAACAGAGCAACAAAAGCAACAAAAAAACATTGGCAGGTTAATGGGACCAGTAGCTGCACATTGGAAGAAACACAGCTCCAAATCCAGGAACACCTGAAGACAGGGACAGAGAGGGGGAAAGACGACTACGGGACAAAGAAGACACAGAGTTAATGTCATACAGTGGTGACATTATAGATGTGGGGTGAGAGGAGAGAATGAAGAGAAGAGGAAGTGGCTCAGTGCAGAGTCCCCCAGCAGTCTAAGGCAGCATGACTATAACCAACTATAAGCTTTATTGAAGAGGAAGGTTTTGAGCCAAGTCTTAAAAGTACAGAGGGTGTCTGCTTCCCGAATCTGTACTGGGAGCTGGTTCCACAGGAGAGGAGCTTGATAGCTAAAGGCTCTGCCTCCCATTCTATTTTTGGAAATTCTGGGAACCACAAATAGGCCTGCATTTTGGGACCGAAGTGGTCTAGTAGGATGATATGGTACAAGGAGATCTTTTAGATATGATGGAACTTGACCGTTTAGAGCTTTATAGGTAAGATAGGCATCCAGGCAGCTCTTTTTTCAAAAATCATTGTGCCAAGTGCCACCGAAGGAGAGAAGTGAGGGAGACCACTAATACCCCCGACTCCTTGGAAGGAGTCTTGCTGCTTTAAAAGTCAAAGTTCAGTAGCAAGAGGAAAGAAGCTCATATTAACCATAAATGATTTATAGACAAGGCTGATGTATAATTTATCCTGTGTATCATTAATGATTATAGAAGGTTTTTTTTTAATAAAACTAGTATTTTAATGTTCTGGAGTTGTCAAGTCAGATCCCAGACCCTCAATCCAACTGAGACTTTGTGGGTGGACATGAAAGAGCCATTCATTCAGCAGAGCTGGAGCAGTTTTGGAGTGAACTTAAGTTTCCAGATATTCAAAGCTGATTGAGACGTATCCCCACGTTAAGTGCTGCAATTGTGGCAAAAGAGGGTAATTATTTACAAGATGACTTTTTCCCTGCTTTACATTTTTAAATAATTTTAATCATTTGTCGAGCTCTAGGTGAAACCTTCCTTATTCAGCACATGCATTTTAAACCTGTCAAACAGTAGCTACTAGAGGAACAGAGCAACAGCCCCAGTGACTTTATGTTGCAAAGCAAGCAGTTTCAAACTATTTCTCGGAATCAACTGCTTTACTTCTTGACTTTGAACGCAACCAGCATGGAAAAAAAGGCTTGGGTGTCAATCTGTTCTTACATCTGTCCATCTGAAAATTGTATGTTTTTCACCTCACAGATGACCAGCCGTAACATAGTTGTGGTACAAGCGCTTCATTGGCCAAGTGAAAAACTGGAAGACTGGAAGAAGAAAAATGTGCTTTCAGTGATTACACTGTAACTTTCCAGAAGCCACGTCATGACTGTGAATATAAAACTCATCAAACTCAATTTCCAGCTAAAATCTAGTGACATGAAGAGCTTTCTGACAACAATTTCTTGTTTTCTTCATCATCCCATTTCAAAAGGTGGAAAGGATTTTTAACCACCCTGTAGAATCAGCCTTGTTGCCTAGTACGTGGAAAATTAACTGTTTAGTGTGCAAAGGGTTGCACCGTTTTACCATTTGTCCTGTACAGTGTTTATTTGCTTGTAGTTTTATTATAAATGTTATGATGTACAAGATCCAGACACTAAATAGATGTTACATGTTTAGTGGGACAAATTCAGTTGTTGAAAATAGTTACTGCTCTGATTATTTCCTTTTTGACATGTGGTTTGTACTTGGAGGAAGAAAATGAGAAATAGTCCAGGACAGAAATGTCCTGGACAAAAAGGGAGAAATAATCATAAACTAAATCTTTATTGTCCTTAAAAGCACTTTATAATTTATCCTGTGTATCATTAATGATTATAGAAGGTTTTTTTTAAATAAAACTAGTATTTTAATGTGGTTTTTAACGGCAAGAACTGCTATCTACACAGATCAAACTGAGTTAAAGCAATGGTAGATTTTGATTACTTGTTAAAGTGGGATGAGAAGCAACATGAAAAAATGTTAAAGCCCTTTTTCAGGATGAAGACAAGATGAGCTGAAATTTCACATCTAGAAGGGAACCTGTAGCTACTTGTATTCATGTGATTGGTTTGTCATTTTCTTACTTGTATGACATGTTTTGGTTGTTTTTGTAATGTATTTTATAACAAAGAATGACATGTTCAGCTCTGTATTACTGTAGATACTGCAATGAAGAATAAAGTACTTCAGGAACATGATTTATATCAAGTCAATTCATTGTAATTTTCATTTACACAGTCTTAATGAAAAAGCATGTTCAATAAATTCAAGGTCAGGCATTTAATATTCCTCATATCCAGTGGGGAAAAAGGTTTAAAAAGTTTGTGTCTACAAGAAATATGGAACTCAACAGTCTTCTGCAAAATGCAATATCCATAATGTTATTTGATTACATTTACAAAATATGTTTACATATGTGAGGGCGATAATTATGAGACATGGCCTACACGGTGGGAAAAAAGACGACTCAAGGGCTCAGCGAGAAAACTGCCTCTTCTCACACTTTCCTTTGTTGACGTGCTTAAAGATTTTTGATTTTTGCACATTCCTCGACTTTTGGAATCCGAACCCGCCTCCGCCACCTCGCTTCTGTATCTTTGCACCTTTGCTGCTGTGGACGTCTGTAGAGGAACAGCTGCATTAAGGAAACAACATTCTGCCATTTGCACCCGTGATCACCTTACAGTACAACCTTTGCATTCCCGTCATTTGAAATGGAAATGACCATTTTTGTTACTTCTGAAGAATGAATAAAGATGATGATTTCTACTAGCTGATTGTGCATTAAATATACTGATGAAAAACTTTAGATTTACTCGTTTTGTTACGTTTTCAAACAATTGTTAAATGATGAATACTTGCAGAATATATTTGCATTTTAATTATCAACATAACCAGCATTTACTCTGTGCTGAGGCACAACAAAGGATACTCAGGTCTACAAATGGGGGGACTTTGAAGCCAAATGAGAGAGCCACCATTGGGAGGTTGAGGGTGTTGACGCTGTAGATCTGTTTGAGCGAGTGGGAGTCGTAAGCTCTCACATAGGACTTGTAGGCCTCCTGAGCTGACTTGTGGAGGTAGTAGTTCTTCTCAATCAGCTTCTCCAGCTGCACAACAACAGTTCATTAAGCAATAAGCCATTGTCCTGGCTGTGCATTGATTTTTACAACTTTGTCAGGCAAATTGCGATGTTTGTGCAATTTATTGAGACTGTTGATGCATACAGTCAATTACATGTTACTGAGTGTTACAGATTCCTTACCTGGGACTGGATATCTGAGATTTTAGTCCAGGAAAATTCAAACTCACTCAATGGAACCTGAAAAACAAAAGACTGTGTAAGTTGCATCACAGACTCCAAAAACATGGGAAACTCAAGTGAACAGCTGCGTTGTAACGTTGTTACCTTAGCCTGTTTGAGGAAGCGGAGGAAGCCAAGTTCCTCTGGTCGAAGGATGAGGAGAGCGTGTCCTCTTCCATTGATGCCTCGGGCTGTCCTGCCCACCCTGTGGATATACTCCTGCAGATAGACAGTAAAGCTTAAATTAATTCCTAGTACTTCCTAAAACTCTAACACCAAATTGACCATCACAAGACATTGTTAATGAGCTGTTTGTATCCTGTGGTAGTGTCAGTACCTTGGGGTCATCTGGGGGGTCATACTGGACAATCCAGTCCACCTCGGGGATATCCAGACCTCGAGCTGCCACATCTGTGCACAGCAAGATGCCTGAATCGGCATTGCAGAACTGGAAGAAGGTTGTGGTACGTTTGGTCTGCTTCTGCTTGCCCTGGGAGACAGAATCACAAGACCATTGCTGTCAAATCTGAACATTGTGTCCAACTTATTCCTGCTGGAGGTCAGACTTACGTGGATGGCCATGACAGGCAGGTCAATGTAGTTAAGAAGCTCATAGTGGAATTTCACAGACATGCAGGAAGAGAAGAAGACCATCAGCTTCTTTTTCCTGTTTTTCTTGAGGAAGGTGAAGAGCAGCAGAAAGCGCTTCTCTGATGGACACACAACGTAACCCTGAAAGACAAAAGAAGTCACTTCCTGTCCGTTTGGTACGCTAACGACCCTAGAGGCCAACACTGATATGACAGCAGTTCTAAGTACCTGCTCGAGGCCATCAACTGTAGCGTTGTCTTTGTTGTCGTCCACCCCCACATACAGAGGCTCTTTCTTCAGCGAGATGCGAGCCAAGTCCTCCACCTTACGGGTCTGAGTGGCTGAAAACAGCATGGTCTGTCTCTTCTCTGGGGAAATATTAAACAGCTGTTCAGACAGTCTCCTATATTTTACACTGCAGACTTCCAGTACATTCTATCATTTGTAATGTGGTTCTGGAGTTGCTTTAATAAAATAAAAATAACCTTGGTGATTAGGTTACACTCATCAAATAAGGGTCAATATGAGAAATATTTAATGCTGGCCATGAGTAACAGGTGTTAAAAGCTACAGTACATCACAGGTTGTAGTAGTTTGACGTTAGAAAAATTGAAACTGATTAGATTAGGTAGTTTACTACCATTGCACAAGGATAAACAACAAAATTTATACTTTAGCAGAGACTACACTAAATAATGATAATATTGGATACATTATGTGTATTATGTCATAGTGTTATTAACTGAAGTAGAACCACAAAAGAACTAACACTACACAAAGGGTTTAGATACATACTAGGCAGCAGTTTGATGATCTGCTTCAGTTCCTCTTCAAAGCCCACCTCTAAGATGCGGTCAGCCTCATCAATAATCAAACACTGGAGGTTCTTGTACATGAACCCAGGAGTATTCTGAAGACACAAGAATGTTTCTTTAAAAACAATATTAACAGAACACAAACACAAACATGTAGAAAGGTATATTTTTACAATAAAACAATTTTTTGTATTTGATGAATGTGTTGATACCAAACAAATTCCCCAAAATGAAATACATACACGGCTAACAAACTGTCTCAACTCAAATCTTTCTATAGCCTACTTATCTGTACATAATGAACTGATATGCTGGCAGTAGTGTTTCTAAGACATGGCCATCATCCCCACCTGTAGGTGGTCCAGTAGACGGCCAGGTGTGGCCACCAGAATGTTGATGCCATTGGCTAGTTTCTGGGCCTCAGCTGAGCGGTTACTGCCCCCCATGATCAGACCATAGGTGTGGACATGATGTGTCATCAGCTCCTTCAGTACGCCATAGGTCTGCATTGCCAGCTCACGCGTTGGTGAAAGAATCACTACACCAGTGCCTGGGACAAGAGGGAGGAAGTCAGCTGGGGACTTAAATTTGCATGCAGTGTGACATATAGGACAAGAATAGCCTTTCCTCTTTGGAAGGCTTATTAGATGCTAAGCTATCAAAAACTAAGGAGAAATGCTAACACAAAAATTACCATTCCTGGGCATGAACTTGAGTTTGTAGATAAGCTCTATCGATGGAATGAGAAAGGCCAAGGTTTTCCCACTGCCTGTCTTGGCTGCAGCCAGAACATCTCTGCAGATAAACACAAACACTTTTCAAAAAGCATGTATAATGCAGGTTTCAAGGTAAGGTTTTTGACAGGGCTGATGCTAACATAAATGATGTGCAGCATTAAGTTCCACGATCATGCTTGCTGTTGGACTTACCTTCCTTCCAGCAGAGGACGAATACTTTTGTGCTGGATCTCAGTCATATGCTCAAAGCCCATCTCTTTCACTCCCTTCAGGGTGCTCTCACTCACCAACTCAGCAAGGGAGGCAAATGATGTGTCCTCAAATGCGCCTAAAGAAACATTTAAAAGAAATAGACATAATAAACAAATAACAACAACTGAAGGGTTTCCTGTAGGGATAATATACAGCAACAGTTGAAATGTTATAAGGTTTATGGCCCTCAGAAGGAAAGGTCATCGAACCAGACCATTATGTCCTTGTAGCTAATCTGGTAAGAGCAATCGCAGGGGTCTGCTCCTTAGGACAACCACAAGAGTCTCTTTATGCCTTAGTCGACACCCCATTCATTATGGAAATAGTGAAGGGGCAACACAAAGGCAACAGGTATTTGGCTTCTAGTGTGTATGGCGACAAAACCCATCAGTAATCGACTCACGGCAAACATGCCAATAATCAATAATTATGGAGAATCATTCGGCCAAGTGTGATTACATCGTTTATACATCCTGTCTGGAAGTCTCGCCACTGGAGAAACAAAACCTGGACACTAGCCTCAGAAATTAAATCAATCAAAACTTCACCACCGCAGAGTAGGTAAAATCATTACTACTAATAATAACATACAGCATGAGAAAATTATACATCTAAAAAAATCTACAGCTCTACAATAAGAAAACATCTATTTGTTCAGTACCTGTTAAGCCAGATGGTAATTCAGGTTGATCATCATCTTCATCTTCACCAGTTTTGCGGTCATCGTTGTCTTCCTCGGCAGCTTCCATTGGACTGTCAGTAGTCTGTTCTCCATCTTCATCTGCATCTTCCTCCACGTCCTCGTCCTCCTCTTCTGCTGCCATTTCTTTTTTGCCTGTTTTGATCTTCTTCTCAGCTACAATGACGATTGTTATATTAATGTTTAAAGGGATACACACAAGGAAAACGTAGTCTGTCAGTGTTAGATAGACTCTTCCAGTTCGTACCTGGTGACTCTGCGTTGTCAGTGAGTTTCCTTTTCTTCTTTTTCTTCTTCTTCAGAGGAGTTTGCGTTGCGCTGGTCTGTTCAGCTGCTAACTCCTTCTGTGCCTTCGGCTTTTTCTTTGACTCCTTGTTCACTTTACAGGAGGATGCTGGTTCCTCACAGCATTCCTCATGAAGTCCGTTTGAACTTACTGTTAAACAAGAAATACCTTAATAAACTTAAATTAAATGCACTTCTTCACGGTTCAGAAACTCTTAAGAAGGGAAACTTACACTCGTGTTTCAACTAACTATCCAGCTAAGGCAGCTTCAGACATTATGATGACATACACGGTGACCTAACGTTCATTTAAATATTAATATAGGCTAACTTCAACTTTAATGAAAACTGTAAACTTCAGGTTAACGTTGAACAGACTGAACTGAAGTCAAATGAGAGACATGCATGGAGGAGCTAACTCTGTTAGCTTAGCAAATCTGTCACGGCTTCCCAATGAACAGACCAGCGAACAACAGACGGCTGTTGTTCGACACAACGTACCGGGCTCGTCGTCCTCCGTCCGTTTCCTCTGCTGTTTGCGCTCCTTATTCTTTTCATTTCTTTTCTGAATCTTCTTACGCAGGAGCTTCATCTGTAGGTCCGCCATGGTAACGGTGTCCGGCACACGTGTGTACGTGTGTGTGTGTGTGTGTGTGTGTGTGGCGTTCAGGACCCCTCAGGGCAGCGCTCCGCAGTGCCTGGTAGAAAAGTCAAAGGACCTCACATTTAAGTCAGGCAACATGAATGACCACCGTTTGAATAAGGCGCTCAACTGAGTCTACAATAAAGCTATAATGTCTAATACACAAAAAATAATAACATGAAAATATTACACAATTCCGACTATACCACGTTCTGTGTGCTAATAGAAAGAGACATAATGAGGCCAAAGTAACGTCCAAGTCTTTGGATAAACGTTAACGTCAGTCATAGTTACAAAAAATCTTTGTGCTTTTTACTTGTTTTTATTTTCTTTCTCTTTTCTGTTGTTCTCTTTCATTTTCATGTAGACCCGTCACACACGTTGTATGTTATTCGTTTTATACAATCTGTTACAGTCTTAATTATTGTATGATGAATTTAACTGAATATAGATTAAAAAAAAAACTTTTTTTCCATTATCAGATGGAACCTAACATACACGTGGGCTTAAAAATGTTTGTTATAGTATATATCTTTATATGGTTATAAATGAATGTCAAATTAAGTTCTATCATTTATTAGATCCTTTGCCAACTTAAAGTGTATATTTTTTTCAGTAAAGCATAATAATGTATCAAATGTAATAAATCTAATTCATGTATCTTACAGGTACAGACGATACTTATTTATTCAGAAAGGTCTCTTCTCCAGCACATCTTTTTTTCTCACCCATTGTGTGATGTCATTATTCGTGGGCATGCCAGTAAATGACTGGAGTGATTAATCTCACTTTGTAGGATTCATGAAAATAATGCATACACGACTGTAGTCATATGGATAATTTAAATATTGACCAGCTCAGGTTTTAAAGTTTTATTGATGGAATGGTTGGTGAGGCTGGTAAAAAAAAGTTTATCACAGGTTACAGACACCACTAAAAGAAAAAAAACACCTCACATACAGAGGCCAACAAGGCCGGGGTTTCTATTAAGCTCATCTCTTTAGGTTGAGTCACACAGTCGCAACTTGTGGTCACAAGCTTAGAGTCTTTCACAACTTTGGCTACACGTTGTCTGCAAAAGCATTACTCTCATCTTTAATTACTTACACTATGCAGAGCAGATACCGGCTAGTTTGAATTGTCTCTGAGACGCATGCCTTCACTGGAAATTCTGTGTATGAAGAATAAAAATCCATCTGGCATGGCTGGCGTGTTTAATTCTGTTTGGTATTTCAGCAACAAAGTGGGCTACACAGTCGTGAGTGGAGGGTCAGTGTTGCTGCCTCAAAGAAGTAGGAAGCCTTTTTTTGGTAGTCCAGTTTCCTCCCACAGTACAAGGTTAGGTTAACTGCTGTCTCTGAACTATCTGTGGGATTGGTGGTCAACCCAGTTTTCTTATAACAGAGTGAGTCATTTCCACCACCTCCTCTTTACCATCAACAGATATCCACAGGACATGTCCTGTGGATATCTCCTGTTGCATTGTTTCTAGTCATAGTAATCTTACTGATTTTGACTAGTCATAATTATGGATATGTGTATTGACATTTTATTAGTCACAGTATCGAACAATCAAAATGATATTTTGGAAATCTAGAATGTGGATATCTGAAATTAAAATTATAACTAGTAACAACTGCATTGTTGACATGTGAAATGGGACTTTTTCCTAGTAAGAATTCTATTGAATGAAGTTATAGATATCTGAAATCGAACATGAAAGCCCAAAACACATGACTAGGAAAATGAGTTTTATGAATTTTAAATGTAGTTTTGATTAGTGTAGCTGTAAATATCTTGAAAAACATATTCAACAAATAAGAATATGATTGTAAATACCTATAATTACCAGTCAGTTACATACCTATACTATTGTAGCCCGCAGTGTTTTACTTTCCAGTCTGTCCTATATAAATTAGAAACCTGCACCTTCTGCCTTTTTATTACGCTCCGATCAAACCAGTGCGTAAATGTTCTTCACTCATCAGATACTGGATGTACATGAGCACATAAACACCAGTAACACATTTTTGTTATCGCTGATTATCTGCATCTGAATTTATTGATATTTTGGTTGTAAACCCATCTTTTAATAGCCTAATGATATTAATTATAATCATGTTTTGCAGTCCAAAGTTTTGTATGTTTAAGATTTATTGAACCAAAAATTTTAAGATGAACGTACATGACGTATATGTCGAACTGTATTTGTACCCGACACACAGGGATTTTTAGCCTCATATGACTGAATGACTGACATGAGGAATGACAAAATGTGTTAAATACCATCAAACTCTCTTTCTGTACATTGAAATATTATTTATAGTACAAATAATAGACTTTAAAGAAAAAATATTTACAATCCAAATAAAAAGTTGGTTCCTTTCAGATCAACTATTTAGACAGGTCTTCAACTTTAAATGAGATGGCGGATCGGAAAACGAACGAAATGAAAGTGCGGGAGTGTTCAATAAGTTCAGATGTTTACACTCTGATATCAGCGGCAGCGTCCACTCACCATCGAGTTTTCAAAATAAGCACTGTGTTGATCCGGTAAAAGACCATAAAGGATGATGTTGTGTATGCTCATTTAACTCTCCATCCTTCAACATAAAGGACTGGAAAGTCTTCGGGGCGAGTGAGGAGGCATCTTATAAGAGGCTCCAGATGTGTACTCTGTCTTTCTTTATCCCACTGACAGGCGACCTGTGGACCCAGTGATAGTTAATGAACATTTATAAGTACCGTCTTCTAACTGGGGTGGTCATTTTAGGTGTAAGACTATACTTCCTGCAGGGGAACAGCTCTTATGTACCAAGTAACACATGTTGGGACTTTGGTTTGGTACAGAGGGCCACAATGACCAAGACAGCTGATTTTTATTCTTATGTACTAACTGATTTAAGTGTTCCAGCTCTTCTCTGAGCATCTTTCTTTTTTACATCTATTCACTGTGTTGAACTCTGTATCCAAAATTTCAAGCCAACATGGGCACGTCCTCCTCTATCTTAACTATGTGTGGCTCTGTCTCTCTTTTAATCTCAGCACACGGAACCATAACCTGAGAGCTGCTTTCACTCATCCCCTCTGGTGCTTGGCCTTGCAGGGTGGGCTGACTCCTGGACATTCTTCTCATGTGCTTTATCTCCTCCCATTTCTGCATCTTCCTTCCAAGCTCGCCGCCTTTGTTCTTTCTCCTTAAAAACCTCTGCCGCCAAGAGACGTTTGTCTGTGAATACGACTGCTGGGGCTTGAAGGACCTCCATGTGGTCTTTTGCACCACTGGCACGGGTGGTCCTTGAGAACATCGTCTCTGCATGTCCTCTTCCACCGCTGTGAACACCAGGTCAGTGATGTCTCTGCGAAGTCTCATGAGCACAAAAGGGTCTTTAATTTGCCGCATATCTGCCAACATGACTTCTGTGAACTGTTTCAGTATGTCGTGCCTGGCTGAGTTTGGTGAAGCTGTTTGGTCAGGCTGATCAGCAGAACACTCATCCATGTGACGGTGTGAACAGCTCATGGATAGGACCTCTGTGACTTGAGGATGTGGGTTTGGACATTGCAGTGAAGCAGGGTTCGGGGTGGAGGTGACAGACCTGGGTTCTTCAATCAGATCTTCCTCCGTCACGTCTGCATCCAGTGGGCTACCAAACGAGCTCCCGATCTCCTGATCGACGCTTCCCTCGGTCTCCAGCTCCTCTTCATCGTCTTCCTCTCGATCATCAGACTTTTCCTCCTGCCAAAACCAGTAAGGGGAAACATCAAAATCTACAGGTAGTGTCTGCAGGGATGCGTCTGCAGCCTTTCTTGTATCGGTTTACACTCACCAAGTACGATTCACCTCGTCTGCGAACAATATAAGGCCTCAAGAAATCAAGTTTCTCCCTGAGCATCTTTTGCTGCACAGTGCTGACCCTCTCCGGATGCCACAACACCCTCCCGTACTGAGTCCGGAGAGATCTTGATCTTCTCTCAACATCAGAAACTGCATTGGAAAATGGAAAACAAAAAGAGTGCAGCATTACAACAGATTAATGGAAAGACAAATCTTTATAACTCTGTGTGTTGTTGTCTTAGTGTGATTTAAATGTAGTTTATGACAACCAACTCCTGCAGCCTTTATTCCATTAATAGAGAACTAAGAAAAACTGGATTCTGCTTATGTCACACTGACTCAGCAGGTGAGGCAGCACACACACATTCACATCCAGCTCTCCCTCCGGCTCTTACCGGGTTTTCCAATGGACTGTGCGAACTCAGTCCACAGCTTTGTCTTCAACTCCTTGTCATAGTAAGAGTCGATCGATGGATTAAAAAGACACTCGTTTTTGCGCCAGAAATCTATCAGCATCTTGTCCATCGTGGGTCCCCAGTGCGGCCCCCGTATCTGACCCCGAAAGTGTGTCATGCTGTATGGAGTAAACTCCACTCAGAGGTGGGTTTGCTCCGGGATTGCGTCGTTCCTCTTCTTTGGTTTGGCTTCAAACTGGATAGGATCAAAATGTAAAGGACAGCTACTGCCACCAACTGACCGGGAGTGAGGTGTTATGCCGAGTTCTGCTTCCTGTCTGCTGACATCTGCACCGACACGGGAGCGCGCACAGCGAAAGGGAAGCACCTGAGCTGCTTACATCCCCGTTATTCTGGCCATAAAAACGGTTGTATATGTGAAATTCTCTATAGATTACCATATGTTTTATGTCACCAAGGCTGGAGAATTTCATAGGCATCAGTCTCACTCTCTAAAATAATGTGCAAAGCAAATCTCGACAGCGCTCGGATCAGTTTGGTTTGTTTTAGTTTCACCTCAAAATGTATGTCATAAAATGTGCAAACGCCTTCCACGTTTAAAATATAGCCCATTTTATTTATGGAAAATCTACTCTGTCCACGCCTCCATTTTAGCTTCACCTGGTCTGAGGAAGGATGAGATGCTAATTTCAGGAGGTAAATAAAAAAAAATGAAACCACACCGTAACTTTACTTCTGCAGATCTAAGATCAGATGATTTTATTGGCACAGCTTTTAGCCTGATAAAACACTCGTCTCTGAACGTTAATAAACTGGTACAAACGTAAGATCATCTATTATCACAATATTGATTTTGAACTGTTCTTTACCTTTAGCTGCGCGATGAGTTCGCGACCTCAGCAGCCGCTGAGGTAAAACACTCAGCGGGTTTGAGAACTGCTGAGGATTTTTTTTCTTATTGATTAGAGTAAAATGATGTTCATCTAAAAGTATGTTTTTGAAGATTTTTAATGTTACTGCTTTTGCTTTACGGCGACAGTGTAGCCAAAAGTAATTATATGTTTATGATTTTTTTAATTTTTTTAAAGGATTTAGGTGACTATATAAATTAAAAATGTCAATTAAAAATTTAAATTGGTAAAGACAGCAACCTGTATACATAAGATGACGATGATGGTAGCGAAAATTATTATACCGCATTTGAGTATATTATTTAAAAAATGTTTTATTTTATATAAACCCTAAATTTCTTCTTCTTCTTCTTCAGGTTTTTATTTAGTGGTTTGTGGACTGTTCAGTCCAAAACGTCATCAGCCTTCCTAGCTCTGTTGCAGTTTCTAATATTTTTTTACTTACTTTGCTTTGGGTACTGCAGTAGCGCCTACATTTAATCTTAATTCGGAAGTTACAATGTTATTCTTCAAACTTTTAAATGTACTAGTATAATCTGAACTTCTTAACAGCTGGACTGGTTTCACAGTTTTCGGTCCAAAGCGTAGCTGGAATTCCCACCGGGACTTAAACTCCCACCAGAACTTCTGTAGTATTTGTGTTATGACGTATCTACAAGCGTCTTCCTGTGAAGTGATTGACAGCGGCACAGGCCCCGCCTCTCGTGCCTGCGTTGCTCTGCCCGGCCTCCGCCATCTTGCCTCTCCCTGGCTGCCAGAAGCCGAGTGCGGAAGTGGAAACGGCACTGTGCGGACTCAGGGTTCCGCCTGTGGACGGTTTGCCAGATCCTCCTGCCGACCCAGCCTACTATCCCTCAGAGTTAACCATTTCTAGACAGCAGGGACCGGCGGAGAGATGGCTGGACGGTTACCGGCGTGTGTTGTCGACTGCGGCACAGGGTAGGTCGTTCAAACCGAACCGCCGTGCAGGCAGCGGGCTCGGGTGTCATCGATAGGCTGAGTGCGGTCAGGGACTGTCAGTGTCAGCAGCAGCAGCAGCAGCAGCGGCAACTGGGTGTGTGTGAGTGTGTGTGAGTGTGTGTGAGCAGACAGCTAGCCTGCGAGCTAATATGCTAAGGCACAGCTAACCGTGACATATGATTAACGCCGCTCTACGTTGTTTGCATTGTGAGATAAACCCAGTCGGGTCGCTGAAGTTGCCCTGAACTGAACAGTCGTCTCTTATTCTTCACGTTCGTTGTCCTGCTTACCAGACAACTTCACACAGTTTCACCGTTTGCACGATTTCATCACTAGCTAGAGGATGTTTTCTTGCTGTCGATGGGATTTCAGTGCCAGACCCAGCAGCTAACGCTGAGTTAGCTGAGAGCTGACTGAGGTAGGTTCCCTCACAGCTGGCTCCATTCATTTACTATGGTTAGCTGTAACTGTCGGGACATTGTTTCGGTCTATGTTTTATGTTTTTCTGTATTTCCCACACGGATTAATGTTCCGTAATGATGTCCTTGACTTTAGCCAGTGCAATTCATAAATCTTTTTGCTTATTACTCTGGATCTGAGCAGGCGCACTACTACTTCCTATACAGCCTACACTTCCTCATTCACGCTTTTTACTCCATATATGGTCGTTTCTCGGCATCCGAGCATGTTTTTTTGATTAACTTCTCTAATTTCTCCTCTTTACCGGCTGTTGATACTTTTCTTAAGCAATTGGTCTGAGTTGTAATTCAGCAATAATATTTTGCTTTTGCAGCACATGCTGTTACAAACTACAGACAGAAAATTACGAGACTAGATGTTATCGTAGCTTCTCCTGCGGCTCTGTTTGCATTGATCAGTGTGCATACCTCCCTACCTGGATTTTCACTGCAGATTCTGAGGGCAATAATTTTCCGTGTTATTAAGTTATTACATATTACAGTTGCTAAACTGTTTACTGTATTCACACAAACCCAGACAGTCATTGTGTTGACTGTTTTTTATGTGGATGGTTCTCACTGCGAGGAAGAGAAGACCAGTTTGAAAGGTCCGCTCCGTCGCTATTGGGGGCTAAATGTGGTTTTCACCGCTTGCATGTAGAGACTTGCACTCCACATATGGCATACCCCCCCCTCCCTTCAGGCAGCTTCTGATCTGCCCTGGGACATCAAAAGAAAGGGCAGCTGAGAATCGGGTTGGCCTGTGCTAATTTCTACTCATCAGGCAGAAGGTTTAAGCTTTAAAGTCACAACACATATACTAGGCTTTTATTCTGCTTCTAATACAGCCGCACACACTTGGAGATTTTATGTTCACAGTTTCTCTAAGTGAAAACATGCTGCGACTTTGTAGCTTAGCTAGAGAGTACCAGCTATCGCAGATGTTAAGAGTGCTGAGAGAGTTCGACAGCTGTCTCTGAATCATGCTCATGGTGTCCAAAGAGTGACTGCACTTCCTGATGTCTAAACTTCTGAGTGACTTGACTGCTATTATTAGAGTAGATTTTTTGACTATTAGCTAAATGAACAGACACCCCCAAATGCGAGCATAGGTTGTCTTTCCTGTGTAACTAGCAGTGGGCTGTCAAATCAAGACTTTCTTAGCAGGGGAAAAAATACTCAGGTGCTGCTGCGTGCTGCATTCAAGGGCTTGGGTGGAGTCTTTCTTCGTCTGTCTTAAGCAAACAGTTCTTAACAGTTTCATAACAAAATTCTGCAGTCTGAAGAACCATTAAATTACTCTGTAATGTAGACTGACTTTGTTTAGTTTCTTTGCCAGACTGTGCTGTTAAAATAAAACAATGTGCAGTATTTTAAAAAATATAGCTAGTTTTGCCAAATATATTGCACACAGATTTCAGCATCTTGTGCTCAGGCTCAGCTCTTCTGTATGATCATGTCCACTGTCAGATATGTGGTGTGTTGTAAGCTTGTTGAGGCAGGTTGAGGCAGACAAGCTGGGACTGTTCTTTGGTATGAAGGACTTCAGAGTGCTGCTGGTGCTTTCTACCAATTAAAGTGGAAAGCCCTCTGTGTAAAGCAGGTGCAGTGTTTATTTTAATCTACCATCTATTAACTGTAGAGATCAGGCAGGTTGGGGATCATTCATATTAGGTTCTGATTCAGTGCTAGAAAAATCTTGATTATTTCTGCTTTAGTAATACTGATCCCCACGGAGCATAGAACTATTTACAGTTTGGGCTTTTAAATTTGACACTCATCCTCACCTGACAGTTACCTTAACATTCAGTTAGGACGTGATGTTAAGTTTGTAACTATATAATTTACTCAAGTACTGTCACTCCACTGTACATCAGTAGAAAATATTGTTCTTTTTCCTCCTGTTTGGCATCTTTAGTTGCTAGGTACTCTTCAGATTCAGGTTCTTACAACAACATATACTGTAATCTGCTAATACATCATGATGGATTAGTAACTTGATAGTACGAAAGATGTGCAGTATATAGCACAGATGTAATTCATGTTTAAAGTGAATATTTTCTCTTAATTGAGATGATTAGGGCCATGATAAACATGTTTGGCTTCTGACTTTTTGTCAAAATTCTGAGTTTAAATTGAGCATTTTGAGATGGTGATGTTGACTATTTTTGTAATAGTCACAAATCCGGTTTTGAAGTGGTTCTCTCTTTGCATTTGTCCATGGATTTAACTTAGCAAGGCCTGGACATTTTAGATTTTTGCAGAAACCTTATTTATGAGACACTGTACATCTAAGTCATCAAAGTTATTGAGTTTTATAGTTTTCAAATACTTCAAAATAGTTCATTTTTTTGGAGTACTTGTACTTTTGCACTTATTAAAGTACACTTTTGAGCTTTTGCTTAGTACTTTGTGTGGATTAAAGGAAATGAAGCAGTTTAGCCTATAGTGCAGTGCTTTTAATTTTAAGTTTTGTGTAGTTTTACCACCTCTGGTTACTGGGAGAATGGCACTATTTCACACACCTTTCTCCAAACACGTAACACAGTCATGGGTTTTTAATTTGTGAAACTAACAGTGTGTAATACGCTGTGTGTAAATGTCTTTAGATGTAGGTATTATAAGAATAATCAAAGTTGCTTGTAAGAGGTTGAACACAGTTTTCTTTTACACAAATAAACTATATAAAATGTCAGTGAATTTAAAGTAAATAATAATATTAATTAATATTATAAATTGTGTGCTGTTTTCTTATCTGCTTGAACAAGATCTGCAGGATTGCATGTTTACCTTTGAATTCTTTATCCTGGCTCTACCTGCGTAGAAAAACCTTTACTGGCAGCTCTATTCATTTGTGCATGTGCCTGACAAATAGGTAAATTGCCACATTAGACAAAAAACCTTTATTCACATGTCACTGTACGTTTTCGGCTGTAGACACAGGGAAGCAGGTGAAATCTGTGATCATGTGCTTTGAAAACTTCTGCTTTTTCAGTTCTTTCTGTTGTGTTGCACTAATATTAGATATCTGATGTCATTAAGAAACGTTTCACAGTGAAATAGCACATGCTACAGTACATGCCATGTGGTCAGGAATGTACTAGTTCTTTAATGGGATTATTAGACTCATTGTTACACTTTTGCAGGTGTGAGATACTGGTCATAAAAAAGCACATGATGTTAATGTAGTGGTCCATCACAATCCACCACTCTTATACTGTATCTCTGCTTCTTTTCTCGACCTATCCTGCTGTACGCTTATGTCTTTTGTTGCATAGAAAAAGGTTTTGGTGCACATTTCCTGTGCATCAAAACCTGTGATATCCAGGAAATGGAAACCTTCAATTGGTGTTAATGATCAGAAATGTAAAAGATTGGTCCTTATGCACATTTACACACTAAAGATACGGTTATATTACTTTTAAAGACTGCTGATGCTGCTTCTTTTTTAATTAAAGAATAAGAATCAGGAACCACTATTAACACCAGGATGTGGCTTGCTTAGCCTACAGCGCTTTGGCAGTCAACAGTTCCACTATCAGTCCCTAGGGCCCTGTATGCAGGAAATACAGGAGTCTTGTGTGGGTCTACACCAGTCAGAATTACATCTGGTCAGCATGTGCCCTGCAAAATCTAGAGCTGACACATGGAGAAGGCTGTAAGCTGTGTTTAGTGCTCAGGCTGGAGGTGTCTAGTGTCTAAGCGACTAAGCTCGGATTTGGAAAAACTGCAGTCATGATCATTTTTAGAAATATCTCTATTACCTTTTTTTATTTGTACTACCTGCTCTCACTTTTTATCACACAGAAATACAGGATATAGTGACTGGATTTAGTAGCCAGTGTTGAGGTCACGGCTAGTTTATAATACAGACGGTCAGTTTATACAGAAGTGATCTAAGAAACACAAATAGTCCCCAGTTTCCCAGTGCAGCATGAATGGCTCTCTATAATGGCCTCACATTAGCAAGCCCCAGAGCTGCCGCAGCTTTTGGCACCCAACCAGTTCCCCACAGAACAGTGATGGCATTGATCAGAATGATAAAACACCAGGAGATGGCAAAAATAACCTTGACTGAAGTAAACCATTACATATATAGATGCAGTGCAGGAGGTTTCAGAACACAGAGCCAGCGTTTGCATAATAATCATGTCAATCTTTCCTCTTGCAGTTACACCAAACTGGGGTATGCAGGAAACACAGAGCCACAGTTCATCGTTCCATCATGTGAGTGTTTTACTGTGCGTTCAGTTTGTTTCACACCAAGCCCAGCAGGCCAGAGACACCTACATGGAACACAATTTGTGTTTGTTTAGAGGCATTTCCTTATTTTCACTTCTTCATTTGTATTGAATATTTTTTTGAAATCAGTTCCAGAAAAGGTCTGACTTTTGTTTGTAACATTTACCGTGTTTCAAAACCTGAGCAGTCTCTCCCATGTCCAGGTAATGTTTACATGAAATCCAGAACAATTGTACAGTGTTTGACATTTTTTTCCTTATTTTACCACTGTGTTGTTCACAACTTACCCTGGAATTTTATCTGCCTCTTTTCCTCTCTATTGAATTCTGTTTTTTTCTTGTCAGGTATCGCCATCAAAGAGTCTGCCAAGGTCGGCGACCAGGCTCAGCGGAGGATGATGAAGGGGGTGGATGACTTGGATTTCTACATTGGAGATGAAGCAGTAGACAAGCCCACATACTCCACTAAGGTACAGTTTTTCACTACGGTGTCTTTACTCATCCACAGAAAGAGAATGCCAAAGTAGTTACTGTGTTAGAATTCTGCCATGTCTTTAGAAACGTGATATTGTACGATATATATTTACGTTTCCCATTGTTTGCTACACTCGTGTTTGACTTTCCTTTTCTGAATCACCCAAACAAGGAGGAAAAAAACTTTTCAAGTGAAATCAGCTAGCACATCTGTGCTAGACACAAGTAATACAGAATAATATACAGTCAAACCTATTCTTTTCCAACGTGGGCCTATTGAAAGGGTGTTGATTTTGTGCCAATATTGTGCCAATAATTAACTAGCAAGTACATAAAGTAATTGAACTCATAAGTATTACATTCAAAACTTGGTGGCTCTCCTCCATTTAGATGTCACAGTAAGTTAGTTTGGATGCTCTATACTATTCTGTAAATTCTACAATTTAAACAAGTTTAGATTTTTTAAATCAGATTTTGTTTTGGACACTGTTACACTATCAAATGCACAAAAGAGAAAGAAGAATTAAGTCGCTGCTAGAAATAACTAATTAGACGAGATTTTTTTCAAACCTGTAGTATGACTGATGCCCTGCAGTGCACTTACTGTGACATCTCATTTTAGTATAAAAAGCTACATGTGTTCATTTATGTGCATATCAAACAGTAAAAACTTCATCATACGGAATTATAGGTCAAGAGTCAGTATGTGTTCTGCCACTGGAAACACTGGCTGTCATGAAATGGACCTGAAACTGGATTAACTGTCACTAACTAGCAAGAAAATCACGATCTTGTTCATACGCACAAAATATTTTAGCCCCTCCAGGAATTTGTGATGCTGCGATTACGGCAATAATTCAACTAGCCCCCTGTGAATTCTTTATGAATCCACAATTTAAAACTTCATAACAACATCACAATAGGTTTCACAATTGTTTAAAAAAACTGTTGACCACACTTTCTTGTGACGGCTTATTGCCTCATCACATCTTCACACTGAACTTTTGAGCAATGTCGTAACCATTATTTATGTCAGCCTGTCATCGCTGCGCATTGCACTGGATGCCATCACCATCTGTTGTAAACGTCATCTTACTGATTCGATTTCTATGTTGTAATGTATTAGTGTCTTTTATTTTTTTGCCACGTTGCATTCAAAGTTGGATGGCTCCTGAACAATGTCATCACATACTGAAACTGTCGTGTGGCTCCAGAGGACTGTGAAGCTACTGAAAATAACAGCTTGCGTAGCAAGTCCCAGTTTTGGCGGCTTAGAGTTGAACTTGACAGTGGTGCTGGCATAAAATAAAAATAAAAATACATAAATTAAATCAAAACATCATGGTAAATATAGTGTGGGCAGCCTTAACTATGTTCAGAGATTTTTTTTACAGTTAGTTTTTTTCCAACTGCCTCATTATGATGAAGTAAAACTTTGCACCAACAGTGGCCCATCCGTCACGGGATTGTGGAGGACTGGGACCTCATGGAGCGATTCATGGAGCAAATCATCTTCAAGTACCTGAGGGCTGAGCCTGAAGACCACTACTTCCTCCTGGTAAGAGCTTTGAAAGATTTGGGAAAATTGGCTAGTAGTAAACAAAAGTCTGTCCCCATTCTTTGTTGTTTTATCTTGGTTCTAACAGAAACATTGATTCTTAATGCTACACTATTTGCTATTTAACATTCATACATTGTTATCATAACACAGCATACTTTAGAAAGTGTTTCGGATCTGTGGGCTCATGCTTTCATTCTTCATTTGCAGACAGAGCCTCCTCTCAACACACCAGAAAACCGAGAGTACACAGCAGAGATCATGTTCGAGTCCTTCAACGTACCAGGCCTGTACATTGCTGTGCAGGTAGAAATGGATTTCTCTTCTACTAGTGCTAAAACGCACTTAAGCAAATTATAAAAAAAAAACAAGAAAACTAATGTTAAACACATTAGAGAACATCTTTTTTATTCATAGGTAAATGAATGTATGAGTATGCAGCTAATAAAAATACTGGTAGATCCACCGAAGTAGCTTTTTTTGTTGCTTTGTATTTTTACTGCCGTACAGTTTGGAGGCGAATGTACTTTTTACTCCCCTACATTTATTTGAAAGCTTCACTGTGTGTAGAAAATTATAACTAGCTCCACCTTTACCTGGTGCTGATGCTTTCCACAACTAGTTGCTATAGCAAAGCAGATCCTTGTAATTGATGTTTGAAATGTTTTCAGTTATTACTACAAATTTTCTTTGTCATCATTTCTTTGAAAGCTTCTAGAAAAGGGTTGTACATATATGTGTAAATTTAGACTTCATGTATAAATTACAGCCTGACGTCTGACGTCAGCCTGACGTCTCGCTATAATGTAAGTAAGTAATGAAGAAGTTTGAAACATGGCAGTTCATGCTTTTGCATGTTATCCATGGTATTGTATTACAAAAACTGAGAAATTAAACCCTTACAAGTTACAACTGTTCCCTTGCTATAACTATAGGTGTTAATTAACTAAATTTGCAGCCAGCGATACATTGCTAACCCACTGCCTCCCCATCACTGGGGCCAGGGACACACACCGTGTTGAGATAAGTTTGTTGTTGACCGTATAGGCACACCTATATGCAGGACTAGCCCATTTGCTGGGAGGTCTGTTTGGTTTATGACCAGGAAATCTGTAACACCTTTCTCAACTGATTTATAATCCCCGTTTTAGATCAACATTTAGGAATTTAGGTCCAACTTGGTGGGACTTGTAATAATAGCTATTTCTTATTTATATCTGAACATGTAGTCAGAAAATGAATTGTGTGTGTGTCTGTGTGTGTGTCTGTGTGTGTGTCAGGCTGTGCTTGCGTTAGCAGCCTCCTGGACATCCAGACAGGTGGGAGAGAGGACGCTGACGGGCACTGTCATTGACAGTGGAGACGGTGTCACCCACGTCATCCCTGTGGTGAGTTCACTTATCAAACTCATTAAAAGACAACGCTCCTAATTACTCACACTTTCTCCTCATGCTTGCACCCAGACAAAAACAAGTGTCTGACAAATGCAAATATAAAAAATGCCACTCTGTGTGCCATTCAGAAGCCAGTCTTATCTTTGAAAATGTTGCATATTTTTTCAGTACAAATAAAACAAGCATTCACACCCTTTGATATAACAGGCCAAGTTTGACTACAGTCCATCCAAGGCAAAGTGAACTGAGTGGACACCGCTTGCATAAGCACAGAGCTGTGTATAGACTATTGCATTATTCTCACAACATATAAGAATGAAAAACCTTTATTAAATGTACACATTAACAACCTACTGACTTTGACACATCTTATTTTCCAACAACTACTTGTCTGAAAGTTCAAGAATTAAAAGTTGATCTTGATTGATTTATTTATTGACATTATATGAACATTAAAACTGGGAGATTCTAAAACTGATCCAAGATCCAGCTGCTGACTTTACTAGAGATGACATCTGTCTCTTTTGGGAGTTTTCTACAGGAGAGACTACAGAGACAGGGGACTGAGTGATAGTTTGTCTTATTTTTGCTCCCCTCACAAAATAATGTGATTTGTTATTTCCACACATTATGTCTGACGGCATGTATTTGACAGTTTTTAGAGGCTGCACTGTTTAAGTAGTGTGTGTGTAAAAAATTGAGGTAATTGATGTAAATGTAATGAGCAAGTGAAGAACTGGCGTTTATTCAGTAACGGGATAGCGCTGGTTTGTAAAAGTAGGCCAACTTTTTTTCTGAAAATGGAGAGAATTAGTCAGTTTTAGGAAATGTGCTTGCAGAATACATTTAGAGGCTGGCGGACTGAGTCAGCATATCTGTAGCCACTGCTGAACATGTGCTAAAAGGAGCCAAATACAACAGTGTGGGGATATTGAGAAGAGCAATAACTGCTGCACACTCGGTGTGTCTTTATTTGCTTCAAGCTTGCACTTCTCTTTTATGTTGTGCTTTATAACATCCTTCTCCTTCTGTCCATTTATTCCTCTGTGTGCCTCAGGCTGAAGGTTATGTAATTGGCAGCTGTATAAAGCACATTCCCATCGCAGGGCGGGACATCACCTACTTCACCCAGCAGCTCCTCAGGGAGAGGGAGGTGGGCATCCCACCAGAGCAGTCACTGGAGACAGCCAAGGCAGTAAAGGTAGGTCCTTCAGCGTCATTTCCCACCCGACTCTTTAATGGTCAAGGGAGCGATCGTTACTCCCAGTCCCAGCAGTTATTCCCCAAAAATATCTTAATGGCTGATGAATACCTTGTTTCAGCATGTTACCTCACCAGGTGCACCTTGGTTCAGCACAACATAAAGTCTTTATTTTCAAAACTGTATTAAAGACAACTTTTAAATTGTCATGTAAATATTTATGTGCCAACACCTCATTTTAAATGAAGACTGTCTTTCAAAGCATGGCCAGAAAATTATATCAAATCAGTCTTTTAAAAAGACAGATCCACTTGAAGAAAATCCGCTTCTTCATGATCAACGTACTCCACCATGTACTCACCATTTTGCAGCACACAAACAAGAGACATTCTAAGAGTCAAAATCTATCTTCTTAAAATAGGACTTTTCTTACAGTAATATGAGCTAATTTAAGAAAACCTCATCCTCGTAACAAAGCTGAAAACAAGGTATTCATTTGTTTTCTGTTTTGCTTTGTTTAGAACGTAAAGAACGTGACTGTGACGTGAATATTATAGAAGTATAAGATGATTTTATTTTTTTTCCAATGGCCTGAAATGGTTAAAAAATGGAGGAAACAACTTTTAGTTTTCATGTTACTTTTGTGTGCACAAAAAGAGTTTGTTTAAAAAGTTACTACCACCAATTCAGTGTTGTAGGAATCGTTTCTTTCTTTGAGGTAAAACATTCGTCTGCCAGAAAATCATAGGACTGTTTTTCTTTTCTAACTCTTGCTCCATTTACGAAGTCGACAGTAATAGAAATTGAATTAAATGGAAAATTAGACCTTGTTGTGTTTCTATCGACAGACACTAGATGGCACTGTTGTTCCGTATGTGACATGCAGCTCTTATATTAGTGGACACTGTCCTTCAAACTGAAATCCATCCGAGTTACAGAAATATTGTTGTACAGGAAACACATGAGCAAAGACAGTATCCATAGATTTGAAGATGTGGAACTTTTTGTAGTTTATGCTTTGCTTTCGATAATACACGTTGTAATGTTGATGTTGTTTGCCTTCCTATTTGTCACTGTCAGCTGCTGCCTTTTACGCTCACCTCAACCCTCCTCAATTCTTTCATGTTTATTAAATAGCTCGTTATCTGCATTCTTGATGTCAGGCACAAACTTTTATTACCCGGAGACACACAAACAAAACACATTGTGAACAGCAATAAATTAGCATGAGGCGATGCGCACCATGCATATTGCAAGTCATGTCAGGAAATGTAAATTCAGTTGAAGTCCAGCTGTAGGGTGGACCCCCTCCATGTGAATCAAACTGATGCCTAACAAAGGCCTTATTCTTTGTTCTCACTTACTCATGGTCACTGATTTCACAACTTTACCCATGCTCTCCCCATCAGGAACGGTTCAGCTACGTGTGCCCAGATCTAGTCAAAGAGTTCAGCAAGTACGACACAGACGGCTCCAAGTGGATCAAGCAGTACACCGGCATCAACGCCATCAGCAAGAAAGAGTTCACTATTGATGTGGGCTATGAGCGCTTTCTGGGACCTGAGATCTTCTTCCACCCCGAGGTTGGTCAGTGCAGTGTTGGGTCGCAGCAAGGAACACAGTTTAAGATCGGGAAACCTGGACAGCCTATCAATAACAGCTACAGCGATATTTACAGTGTGAAAGGAGCCACTTATTGAACAAGTCGGAGATATATGTGTGAAATTGGGTCAAAAGGGAAGAAAACGCTAAATCAAAGACAAATGGTTCATGTGACATTGTTTGCTGATCCGTAACTTTAACGATGGGTGGTGGGGCGTTGTCCATACAGCATTTAGCTAGGGATGGATAATATATCCTGTCTACAATAATATCTTAATTGTTGTTTAAATGTACTAAATATGTTACTCACTCTGCAAAAAGCAGTGAAAAACATGTCATGACGGTCCACAAAATGACAGCGTCATGCAGCCTGCAGGGCTGAATGCTTAGTTCTAGCCTGGTGGGACAGACTGCTGCATGTGTGCACTGACAGAGCGAGCTGTGCGTCAGTTAAGTTAGTGAGGCGGCATAATAAACGAATGAGTGAACAAACGGTGACAAAATATACTGGCAAACTATAACTGGACATTGTTTTTTGTTAACTTGCTTTACCATCTATGAACCATTGTGTGGAGTTTAAGAGAGGGGTTCAATCTGCTATCGAGTAATATTATTTTTGATACGCACCACCTGGCTAAAAATATTTCCGAGTTATGATTCATGTCGACAAACTGTGGTGCATTTTTCCAACACTGTCTGCGTAAAGTCACTGATAAAACGAAATAGAATAGATAAAATGGATACAGACAAAAAATATTAATAGACTCACAAATCAGATGTAACAGTATGTGCGCCAATACACGTGCAGCACAGACTGACACCTGTTGCTTTCTTCCTCTTCCAGTTTGCCAACCCTGACTTCACTCAGCCTATCTCTGAGGTCGTGGACGAGGTCATTCAGAACTGTCCTATTGATGTCAGGCGTCCTCTCTATAAGGTAAGCCCTCCCGGTCAACCGCTGCCTCAAGTATAATCAAACTCTGTCGGAAACACTGCGTTTCTTTCTGAGATTCTGACACCTAAAAGTTTGAAAGCTGTACTTTGTACATACTTGTATCATAAGTTATTTCATGGCCTTTTAGATTCAATTCTGGACTTTCACAGAATCTGTTTGAAGGTCTGTCACACTGTGGGGCTTTTGCCTAGCAGTGAACTGGAGTGGAAAAAGTCAGTTATTAATTTTGAAGCAAATACGCTTCATTACAGACACAGCCCTGCTGTATGATATGCAGAGGGAGATATATTCATTTATACCCAGGAATACATTGTTCTGCCTATTGTAAACAGCAAGGTTGTGGCTTTGTATTGGAGCACTGAATCACACTGATGGGACTTATTTTGGACAATGCTCTGCTTGTTGTTCATTGTTCCTAGCTATGTGGAGGCTGAAATAGTGAAAAGGACTGAGTGAGATTGATGTGTCACTGTGGTATTTCCCCCAGAGTTCTCACCATCACAGCGTAGTGAGCGGTTTTCCCTCACTGGCTGATCAGTAGTCAGTTACAGGTCACAGGGGTTAAGAGCTTCTTCTGCTACAGCTCTGTAATCCTCACCACAGTTTTTTTTCCCCAACAGAACATTGTTCTTTCAGGAGGCTCCACCATGTTCAGGGACTTTGGGCGGCGTCTGCAGCGAGACTTAAAGAGGACGGTTGATGCGCGATTGAAGATGAGTGAGGAGTTGAGTGGAGGCAAGCTCAAGGTGAGCGTACACTTTAATTTATACGCAGCGAAGATCGATACTGTTCCACACAACATAATCACTGCGTGGGGAGTGAGGCTAAGAAAAATATCTTTAAAGTTTGGGTCCTTTACCTCTTCAAAAAGAGCTGGTGTAAAAGAGGTGCATTGAATGTCGATCAGTTGACTTTAGTGGCTACGGAAAAGAAACGCTTCTTTTTTATGATTTTTTTTTTGTGGACATTAAACTCAGGTCTGCATTCTGAGTTTGAAAAAAAAATCAAATAAGTGGTCTGATGCTTCATAGCTTCCCTAAACCTCTTCCAGAAATAGCAGATGTGTTAATCTTAAAATCTCCCTGTGAGACGTTTCACCTGCAGTGAGGAAGTACATCCAGTGCAGACAGTTCTCTGCTGTCTGCACATCTGCTGGTCGAGGTGTGAAGACACTACCTGCGATTCATCATGATGAGATGTTAAATGTCATCCAGCCTGAGGCTGAGCTGACTGGCTTCTGTAAATCCACCTCAGGCGTCAATGGAGCAGATGGTGAATCTAGCTAAAACCAAACCCACCCACCCCCCCGAAAAAGAAAGGAAACGTGGAGTTTCATGAGGAATTTCATCACATTTCCTATTGCAGGGATTTCCTGTAGGTGTTTGTACACACTGTGAACAGAACTCGTACCTTTTGTGTACATCACCTTTTAACAGACACCTGACTCCTTACTATGATGCTTTAACTGCAGTCATTCAATTGTTGAATGTAACTGATCCCTGATTCCTCATTGTGTCCTCTGTTTCCAGCCCAAACCAATCGATGTCCAAGTGATCACTCATCATATGCAGAGATACGCAGTGTGGTTTGGTGGATCCATGTTAGCATCAACTGTAAGTATGGCGACAGATCTGTGTAATGTCGCTGTTTTTTTTTTTGACCACACACTCCTTTGTGCTGAAATGGTCGTGTCACGTCATTATTTTCCTGCTTGTGCTTTTTTTCACCGGCAAGAAGTTCTTAGAAGTTCTTTTTGGGAAGAGAGTATGAACTTTTGTTCAAAGCCAGTGGCTCTTTTGTGTTGTGGCTTTGAAGCTTCTACCTATCTCCCATCTACTGTGGCTTTACTGACCTAAACTGGGAGGCTGTACGTTATTACATCTCCTTTATGCAAACAAGGTTATATGTGAAGATGCTGCCGTCGGAAATGTATTTTTTAATCTTTTGGATCCATACTAATGACCATCTTTGTTTCTCCAGCCTGAGTTCTACCAGGTCTGCCACACCAAAAAGGACTACGAAGAGATCGGGCCGAGCATCTGTCGCCACAACCCTGTGTTCGGAGTCATGTCTTAACTTTGGACCCCCAAAGTCTAACAGTGGTGGGCAGGATCAGGGATGTGATGGGGCGTTGGTGAAGTCAGGTGGTGTAAAGGTCAGGCTCAGGAGGTGGGGGCGGGGGTGGGGGCGGTGTGGCTCTGTGCTTTTTTCATTACTTGTTCAGCTGTGGATGTTTGGAATGAGAAGGCGATCCAGAATATAAAGAGGAAAAACAAAAAGACTAGACCAAACACAAGGCGGCTGCAAATGTATTGTGAATGTTCCTTATTTTATTTTTCTTTATAAGTTCTTTTCAAAAAGAGGGAAAAAACTGATTTGTAAGCCAAAACAATTTTAAAGAACATTTCTGGATCTTGTTGAGCAAGGTATAAATGAATGATGATGATGATGATGTTAGAGGTGGTGAAGTTGGTGGAAGTCTAACACAGAAACATTGGTAATAATTTCTTGGCACCAGAACATATTATTTATGTAGATAAAGCAGAGAGATCTGCTGACTCTGACTGGCAAGTTTAGAAGGTATTATTGTCTCCTTTTATTTTCCGCATTTTTCAGCTTCAAATGCACATGTTTGTGTATCATGGTAAGAGCTTGTTTGTATTTCATACTAAAGTTTTTTATATGTAAAACTTGGGAAATCAGGGGTACAAAAAAACAATGAGTAGATTCTACTATAAACAAACTGTTTTAACCCACCTTTCAGTGTTTTTTTTTTTTTTTGATTGCTGTTCCTTCTTCCATTATTAGTTCTACATTAATCCACATCTGCTTTAACTTCAGACACCATCAGGTTTCCACCTCTGTGATGCAGTGAAAGATGAGACGTTCTAAAAATTAAACTGAATAAGAACGACTGTCAGACCAGTATTGTTAGACTAGACGTTTTTTATTATTAAATACCAAATTATCAAAAGAATGGGATTTGTGTATTTAATGCCTTGCAACATTCCAATAAAGGCTCAAATTTGTTTCTAAGTGTTAGAGTATTTGTCTTTTTTCCTTTCATTTCCTTTAGGACTATGATAAATTTTGGATGAGAAACTGAGAACTATGATCAAATACCTGTTTGGTATTTCACTCCCAGGTTGGCAAAGCTGACCTGGGGTTCCAGGTAGTTACAGTCATTTATATGTGATTATAAATGATTAAATGATGAACACCACACAGTTGTTAGTGTTTCCTTTGACTTGATAATGATGATTTAATTGAATGCTATTGTAAGGCCGAGTACGATCCAAATTCTAATAAATTTTAAGCTGAACGACCATGTACTTAAACAGCAAATGTCTTTATACTCATGACACGTGAGCATTTGCATGTTTCATGCTGCTCACAATGGTCATTACTGACTAAATGTTAGCAGCACATCATCTTTCAAAGCCCCATTTTTAATATTCTCCAGCGTGCCGTCAGTACCCTCCAGTTTTAGAGGACAAGCTTGTTTGTGTCATGGCCATATTTCAAAATTTCGCAGCTCTGAAAAACATTCTGCCGGTGTTTCCAACCGAAAGCCGCGTGCTCTTTAAGCAGGAACTTCCAGAGTCCTCCCACTGGACAGCATCTTCATGGTGAAGGACAGATTCCCTCACATTGTCTGTGCGTCCCTGAGCTCCTGTCTGCAGGGCTGGAGTAGCCTCTTGTGCAGCAGAGGAGTGGAAGTAGTGCTTCAGCACAAGGAGCTGCCACTGCCACCACAGCTGTCTGCACACAAGATGATGAAAAGACTTGTTGAAGAGCTTTTACTGCTCGAGTCCTCTGGGGGATTTTGACCACAGGTACTTTCTCTCTGCCAGAGATCAGAGAGGTGAGACTGATGGAAGAAGGAAGTGTTTCTCAAGAGCAACTATCTTACTGTGTCTGGCACCATAATGCCCCAGGAAATTAGTGTGATGGAAAAGATAGGACATTGAATTTTTTTGCATGTAATTTTTAAGTGATTGTACTTTTAATTAGAGCTACAGTTCTGTGTTTGTCACATTTATTTTGAAACTGAACTAAGATTTTTTTTATATTAATGGAAAATACCTGTGTAACAAATGCACAGAAAATAATGCAGCAGTTCTGCAGCTAACGTCCCCCCTAAACCTCCTTTCGACGTCTGCTAACCCCCAACCCCATAGAGGCCTAAACACACCCAGTCAACGCTTTGTCGTAACTGTTGTTGTTATTTAGTCAATTCAGCAAATTAAATTGCCAGTGGATGCTGATGAGAAATTAACAGTGACGAAAGCAAGAAAATATCCAATACAAGAATATTTTAACAATAACATCCATCCATTATCTGTAGCTGCTTATCATGTTCAAGGTTGCAAGGGGGTGACAACCATTCACACCTTTAGACTGTGGCAGGAAACCCATGCAAGAACTACACAGAGCAATAGGAGGCAGCAGTGCTAACCACCCCACCACCGTGCTGCCCAGAAGAGGACAGCTCTGTACGACATATCCTGATTAATTAGTTCTCCCTTCACAGGTGTAGAACGCCACTTTTTGGTGACATGAGTGTCAACCCCTTTCAAACTGGAATAGCTGAATCCTATTCAGGATTACATAACTTTATGTACTGTCAGCACACTGAGATGAGCAGAAACTAAAGAAAAAAACCAGAAGTGGAGGATAAAGTGACACATTTACCACCCCTGACTGAAGACGGGCTGTGGAGTGGGGACAGGGGGATGCAATTGGCTTCTGCGCTTGTAGAAATTGTTGTGCTTAGTTTTCTATTGTGCCCTATTAGGTTTTTTGAAAATTCACTTTTTTCCTAATGCATGTAGGAAAGGAAGGAACTAAGTATTTTGAGTTTTACTAACCTGAATAATTAATTAGAAAAGGGCCCAGTAAAAGAATTGCTTTAAATGAGGAGTGCATCTCAAGGATGATTGTTTTTTCTGAGCGTTTTAAATGTCATTTCATTGAAACTGCACAAGGGGTCAATGTCAATGTCACTAAATACACACGGAATTAGGACTCACTAAAATTGCACTTGCAAACACAAGTGTGAATTAAAACGCTCACACTGTCACACTCAATATTATAGTTTCCGGGCACACGATCAGAAACCTTAATAAGCTAGTTTGTAAGCTACAAACACAATTCAATCCCGAATGTGTCACTTATTAAGCAGCTGGTAAAAAAATCGAGAGCATTTTAAAAAAAACCTTTGCAACATTTTATCATGATCCAACACAGAGAGAAAAATTAAGTTTGCATAAAAAGAAGTGTTCACTCTGTGGCGGTTAGAGGTAGTGATGACAAAAAGACAGACCTAGAACTGTCACCTCACGGCACAGAGGTCTGCCTGCCTGGACCTTTCTGCACAGACGTTGTTTCCTCCTGAAGCTCTGGATTCTCCCACAGTTCATGAGGTTTGGACGATTGGCCTCCAACTGCAGCCCAACAAGTGATAAAGAGGGAAAGCAGATGATGGATGGTTGAACCACCAGGCACAGTCACTGCAGTCAACATCACTGCCATCATGACGAACATGACATCAGAATTTCAAAGACAACATTTTACTGATCAGCTGAAAAATAAAAGAGCAAACTTGAAAATATCACAGGGCTGCATCAACAAAACTTTTGCTACTGAAAACTTGTTGTTTATGAGATTCCATGTCCTTGTTGTAGATGTGGAATTTCAAATATGAAAATGTCCCTGTGCGATGGTGGGTGGCAGACAGGCCAACACAAACCAGACCGAAAACATACACAATGAGGAGGGAGGGTAGAATCCATTGCCCTGCTGCAATACTCAAGAGCAAGAACTGTCAGGATGATACACAGTGAAACTACAACCGTTCATGAGACACTCATAAATATACATACAGAGTGTCCTGCTGTCTGACTGAGACAAAATCAGCAGGTCCCCAATTCATGTGGAAAATCGACAAGAAGCTGATGTAGCATCGGTCTATGAGAAGTGGACGGTAATATTTGTCATGATGTTGCGCAGCTGGAAACATCAGAAAAGTGTGAAAAATCTATAACCCAAATGTTCCAAACGACACGACAGTTTGTCTTAGTTGTCAGTGTGGAAACCTGTTATTAAAGTCTTGCTTTTGACATTTGGATCCTCTTCGGTGGGAGTGACAAAGACACTTGAAGGCAATAGCCTCGTCTAAATGGAAGGGGAGTGTCGCTCCGATGCAGCTCCTTACAACAACGCTCAGCATCAGGTGGAAATCTGCATTTAAATAGTGTTATCCTCCTGCTAGGACGTCAGTCAGGGAGGACAAAAAAAAAAAAAAGCTGGAACACAGGCCATTGTTTTCGGGTGCCATTGTTTCTCTAGCAAACAAGGGCGAATCCAGCTTCTGACATCTGCAATTAACTTGACAGAATCTTTGTTTGCAATGCAAGTGATGGGAAATGAATTGTTGTGTTGTGTGTTCTGCTGAAAAACGCGTCCTCAGTAAATGATTCAGCGGGTAAAAGCTTTGCCTGTAGCTTCTTTGAGCAGAGACCTGCAGTCGTGTGATGGACTGCGTGCTTGAACTTCGTTTGTCCAACAGATGTCACTCTCTCTGCGTCTCTGAGCTGCTTCCTCTGAACTCTTTTGGCTTTTGCACCTCGGCATAAAGACTCACCCCGATGAAGAGCGATTCATTTGCTTCTGTAGGCTGCACGGTCGGTGTCCTACGAGTGTCTTTGTATCCTTTCATCAGCTCCTCTCGTTTTGCAGCAGTGTATAGTGGGTGAAAGGTCTCGCAAGTGGGTGGAATTAATGTGCTGAGGTCAGTGCCGTGTGCAAAATGATGTGCGGGCACCATCCAGAGAGACTGCAGGAAGGTTAAATACTACTATGTCACAGCAGGCCCATCGATTTGTCAGGGCATTTCCGCTTGGAGCCTAAATCGCCAGCTCTTTCACTCCGCGCTGCCAATGTCTTGATTCATTTGAGAGCTAATGATACAGACACTGCAGTGACTGCTGCTTCTACTGTCCCACACAACATAAGTAATATCTTTTTGGCTTCAATAACAGGCCGGAAAAAGATGTTGGCTCACTTGAGTGAGTGCCGATCACAGACTGAAGGCTGCCACACTTTGTGAATGTTGGCTGATGGAATATGGAGATGGACATTGAGCAGGAGAACTCTGCTTCGTGTTGAGGCAGACACACACACACACACACACACACACACACACACACACACACACACACACACACACACACACACACACACACACACACACACACACAGAGTGTACCAAAGTCCTGGTAGCTGTTCAGTCATTTTGGTATATTTTGTCATTTTATTTAATATATGCTGTTGCTCTACTGTATCATTGAGCATAGTGTAACACAAAAGCTGCCGATGTCTGAGGGAAGATGTGCGGCCATTCAATTCCTTCAACTATTTCTAATTTTAAAAGTCTTCCTTCATTTTCAAACAGCCAATCAATCCCAATGTCTCACCACGTTCAGTACAACCTTCAATCTTGATGCACCCTAATAGACGTAGTTCATCAGAAAGTTAGATTTTGCTGACCGACCGCTTTTAAAAATATGGAAAAATAGAAAGACTGAAAGTGGAAGTCTTTGAGTCCTGCAGAGTGAGCAGCCTTCCTGTTTCCAGGGAGCTGGTGCCAGCGGTTCTTGCAGCTCCCAAAACAACGTGAGTGAAATTACCTTGCAGCCGACATTGAGGATACAGGAATCGTTTGAATATGTCGCGGTAATAGTATGTTATTGCTCTGGCTCTGTCCAAAGGGGACAAATTCTGCCCACCACTAACTCTGATCCTCATTTCTCTAAGCTGTAGATCAACGTCAAAAATGTCAACTTTTTTTATATTCAGCTTTTTCTGTGTAGTTAGAGGACATGTTAATTTGTGATCTTTGGAGATTCAGGAAGACTTCTCTCGCATTTTCTTTTAACTACCACTTTGACACAGTTTCCTCAGTTTTTCATACCAGAAGTTTTTCTAGGTTTTACAAAATCCCTTTTCACAGATGATTCACAGATATGAAAGCCCACAGACTTGTTTGGACCAGCACCACCACACACAGAGGCGGATCATCTGCTGAAATATTTTGCCATCACACCACAAAGTGGTGGATAATGTTCATTGCAGTGGTGGAAAAAAATGGCACCAGTTTCACACTCATTTGGCTCTTAACACTAAAATACTGGGATTCAAACTGTGCAAAACACATCAGGTTGTGTTAGAGTTTGTAATAAAGATCTGTGCTGCCTGAACATCACATCCTGTGACTCAGGATAAAATATAATATCACATCCTGTGATTTTAAGGACCTAGTATCTGTGATGCAGCAGGCATAACTGCTGCCCACAATTTCATCTATTAGTATTTTTTATTTGAAATTTGAGATGATGTCCACCTGAAAATGTGGTGTGACACCTGTTTTCCGTCTGCACGTGAGTCTGAACATAAACCAGCTGTTAGCATTCAACACTTTCCAGACTCTTTGCTACGACTCATCTCAGTGAGTCTCAACGTGCCGCCTGCATGTGCCCAGACTCCTGCTCATTTACCTGGAGCAAATCTCTGCATTTTCCCCTGCCTGGTTCGTCTGCCAACCTTCTGCCGTGCAGGTGTGCACTATTACAGCTTCACTGGAGCGTCCCTGCCCTGTGCTTCTGCTTTGATCAAACGCTGTTAACAGGGCGTTTACTGTGAGCCATGCACTTCATACCCATCAAGCCCTGAAAACCTGTTGAACTGTTCAAAAAGGTGCAATTTAGGATGTGAACTAGGATTTTTTACAAGCTACATAACACATTTTCCGACTCTGGGAAATAGTCATACATTGTTCCTATAAGTCTGACACTGTATTGGACTACTTACCAATCCAGCAATCAAAGCTTTATTTACACACACACACACACACACACACACACACACACACACACACACACACACACACACACACACACACAACCTAATATCCTTATAATGTTAAGGACAAGATAAAATGCTATTAAAAAGTAAACATATACATAAACAGAGAAACACAACAATGAACAAAAACACGAGAAAATGATAAAAAACAGAAAGTAATAAAGTTAATTTTGTGTAATAAATACAATAAATGAATGGTGAACATAAAGCCAAGCTAAAAAGGTGAGCGTTAAGTTTTTTTTTGTGGGCACTTTGACACGACTCATCTGAGAGCTCTGATCTCTGATCTGAGAGCTGGAGTGGGTCATACACTGGAAACCTCTCAGACAGGTCGGCTGCTGCAAGAAGGGCTTTAAAAAGAAGGAAAAGAATTTTAGAATCAATGTGAACGCTGACAGGCAACAGGTGTAAGGACTTTAAAACCGGTGACTGTCAGCTCTGCAAATTAAAGCACCTCAACCCTGGAACCTGTAAAAAGTGATCCACACTTTCCCCTCAGGGTTACCATCACTGTTTCTGCTGCCAACTCTGTTAAAGGGGTAGATCAAGTCCTCAGTAACTGTACTTAAGTCAAAGGAAAAGGTTGCAGACATCAGAATATCGCTTGAACTGGTTAACAGCAATTTTTTTTCTATCTGATCTGAAGATTTCCCAGTTTTATATTCACACTCCTCATGTTGTAACGTCACGCAGCGACAGCCTGCAGCAGTGTTTGCACTTTCGAGAATAAATGGACTGATAAAATGTAAAGCTGTAGAGCTGGAACACGTTTTTTCTTATTTGTACCTTTAGTCTAAGTAAACACAGCGAAGGTAACAAGTGGTCAAACCGTTGCTGATTCTGTCAGGTTATGGATTTGCTTTCATTTAAAAAAGGGAAACAGTGGTTTATAATGAAAAGAAACATGAGTGAAGTGATGCTGGTACCAGCTTCACGCTCCCTCCTTATTTCCTGAATGTGCTGTGCTGGCTGCAGACTCCAGTACATCCAGCACAAACGGGCTGAGGTGATGCTGGGACCAAAGACTTTCTGTCCCTTTGACACTTCCTGTACCACCGACCCACTGAGCTGCAGCCTGTGATGCCCACAGTCGCACGGCACCTGTTCATTTCTCAGCTTTGGCTTTTATCACCGTCTTTTGTCCCTTCACTTACATCTTTCAGAAAACGAAAAGGATTCCACTGCTCCAGAAATTCCCCTTTAAATCACATATTATCACACGTATTATTGAAGTTATTTATTAAGTTTCCACACACTCATAGTCTTGAAACTTTTGAATTTTTGTCTTAGTGTTGCTGCCCACAGTCACAGTGTCCCCATCTCTGTGTGATTATTTGCCTTCACAATGAGTTACCAAAATGCTGTAAAATATACCAGATCTTTAAAACAAACCCAGCAGTAAAGTCTTAAATTACTCTTATGTTATTTTCTTTCTTCCTTTTTTTAAACTGTGTTTTTTCTTCTTCATACATTTATACACAACACCTTCACACATGCACAAACTCTTCATTGTTCAGCGGCTTCTAAGTAAGTGGCGCGTTGTTGGCAGCATTTTTAGCTCTCACAGGTACTTTTCTCAGACATTGTTTTTTCTAGTTTCCTATAAAAAATACAATCAACCCAATTGTTATAGTAAGTTACTAAGATAAAACACTCTTTTTTTGCAGACTGTTATTAAAAGAGGATAATAGTTTCATATTGTTTATTTTCATTTGGCTTGAAAAGTACATTTATTATTGAAAAACTGGCAACATTCAAAATACTAATATGTTTTCGAGCTCCTGTACCAGTACACACTGAGGGAATAGAAGAAGTATGTATTTGTATGTATTTGTATGTATTTACCCGTATGTGTGTTGTGCTGCTGCCTGCTATGCAGCTTCTGTTACTTGTAATTCATCATGTTAATATGTAATTAAATAGGAGGTTATATGTTTTTTAAATCTCCACGCTTATGCCTTGGTATAGAGTGTCAATTCATAACAATAATCTCAAGGTATTTTACATTATAAAGTCTTTTTCATTAATAAAGTCAAGACTATAAAGTTTTAAAGAGAAAACACAAGAATTACGGGGTGGTGGAGAGAAAAAACATATGGCCAGCTGCCTTCTTTTACTGTTAGGGGCAATGTCATGAATCAGTCCCTGATTTCCACTTCCTCCCCTGGACTTTTATTTTGTTACCCATTTTTCTCCATATCCTGTCCTGTTCTACAGGTTCTTCCTGTTCTTCACTACCTTTGATTAACGTCAATTGGTTTCACCTGTTCTCCCCTGTCTACTTATACTTGGATTTCACCACAGCTTGCTGCCAGATTCTTGTTGCTCCTCCCATGGAGACTCACTGGTTTTTGAATTACTGGACTCCTGCATTTGCTTCACTCACTCAAGCTTTTGGACTCTTTGCCTGTTTCCCTGTGTTGGTTTTTGTTCTTTGTGAGTTTTGGTTTTGCCTTCCTGTGTATTTTGTTCCTTATAGTATTCCCTTGATTTTTTTTTCAGTTTGTCCTGTTTCCTCTCTCTCTTGGGTTTTTCTTCTTGTTCCCCTGTGGCTTACTTTTAGTTTAATTTAGTTATATGTATACATTGTGTTGTTTTTGTCCCTTTTTGGTTATTTGTAATAAAGTTTGCGTCCTATTTGTACTCCTCCCGTTGTCTTTTTGGGTCTTCAAATTCACCCACACGGTTGACAGGCAAGTGGAAAGTGAAGAGAGAAAAGTCAAGAAGAGCAAAGAGAAGCAACAACAAAACACAGTGCAGGTTGCTAGGACCTAGAAACACACAGCTGCAACGCTGAAGGTAGCTGCAGAAAGGTTCAGAGAAAGAGAGGGAAAAGGAAAACTATTCAAATGCACAAAGAAGAGATCAGGGTTCACCAAGAGCAAATCTACGGAAGCACACCTAAGAGCTGAGGAAGCTCTAACTATAAGCTTTATCGAAGAGGAAGGTTTTGAGCCTAGTCTTAAAAGTAGAGAGGGTGTCTGCTTCCTGAATCTGGACTGGGAGCTGGTTCCACAGGAGAGGAGATTGATAGATAAAGGCTCTGCCTCCCATTCCGGGAACCATGAGTCAGCCTGCATTCTGGGACCCAAGTGGTCTTTTAGGTTGATAAAAAGATGCTCTGCTGCTGTTTGCCTGTTGATTGAAATTAAACACAAACTGATTTATGGTCCTGTAAGTGAGTCCTCTGAATATGACACACAGAGCTAAAACAAACCTTGTAAGTAACTAGAGGCCTGTCAGGCAACTTATATAAGTGCAGTTTACATGGTTAATAGTTTAGACAGTCATGTTGGGACATCATAAAAAATAATAAAACTAAGTTTCCCTGTCAGCCCTAATAGAGCTGTGGCCATGGGCTGATAACCTATAGTATGTCCTGTATCAATACAATAATCAGCTAATTCTATATCTCAGTGTATTATTCAAGAACTGTTATTCTACAGTTTGCAGATCTGCTTACACAAGGAAATGTGCAAAGTGACGATACCCACACTGCTCACATAGTTGCTCACACCCAGCGTAGCAAAAGCTGTAAGTCAGAGCCCAGTAAATCATGTGACATAAAGCTGCTTTATTTTGTCATTAGAGCTGATCTAAATGGATTGAAGTTCCGCCTACATTGCAGTGCTTGCAGTAATCCAGAATGGATGCGCACATTGTTAGAGCCCTGCCAAATGACAAACAGTCAACATTGAGATCTGCATGCCGAAAAATGATTGGTCTGGTTAAATAACTGTCACCAAGCAGTTTTATACCTAGACCAAATCAGCCTATAATTCTCTTGTTAGATTTAAAAAACAAAATTCTGTACTGTGGGTAATTTTAATTTTTATGTGTGACTGTCATTTCTTTAGAGATTGGTTCTTTCCTAACTCCATCTGAACTTTCCTCTGGTTTGGAAAATGCTCTGAAAATCGTAATATATATTCGGACACTGTTGTCATCTTGGCATGTCTGACATTCTTGCTATGTTTGACAGACTCGTGTGGGATGAGGTCGCTGTCAACCAGGCCTGTCAGAGTGTTTGGTAAAATAGTATTTGAGACTGGAACTCAAACAGTTTTACAGTATGATTATGGTTACTATTGAAGTTTCTGTCAAAACTTTTCCACATTTCTGCACAGCGGCTAATCGAACAATTTAAGCCCGGGTCCAGTTTGATGGTGCACTCAACCTGATGCTGTTTGGTTCTGTTGACTCCCGGACTCCACTGAATGCTACCTGGTGAAAATTTTTGATCCTGATTCATGTGATTCCGAGATCATAATTACACATTTCATTTATTTTCACTACCAACAGCAGAGCTTCCTGTGAGGATTTACAGAGGCTTACAGGAATAGTATCGGTCAAAATTAAAGTTGTCACAGCACAAAGGCCTCGCTGCTGTCTGATCGATTTTCCTTCACTAAAGTACAAAGAGCATGGTCAAGCCGGAGAGTGTAAAGAGGACATCAAGGTTGTTGGATTTTGTTTTTATCATTTAGGGGCTGAACTTGGAGGAGTCAGGAAAGATAGAGTCAAGGAAGAGTGGAGATAAAAGCGGCTGGAGTCTGAGGGTTGAATAGAAGTGGATAGATAGAGTCCAGGAGGACATATCAAGGAGACCGACAGAGATGTGGAGGTTGATAAGAATTTGAAGGAGGGAGGGATTCACTCCAGCTGAGAGCAATCAGGGGATGGGAGGGAAAGAGATGAATCAGTGCATATCTCTCATATTTTCCTCTCATCATTGCCTCTTTCATCCCTGTCAAGATAATCTTCTTTTAAAAAATAATGCTGATGTGGGCGCTAAAGAAACGAGATAAGCACAGATCCCACAATCTGTGAAACCTAACGTGACTGCAAAAACAAAGTGTAAAACAGTGTCGATCTGAGGCTGAATCCAAATCTAGCGACAATCTATTCTAACTGAATGTGAAATCATTCTTCATGACAACCTGTGCAGATTTAACATGCTTGGCACAGAGAATATATTTGCTGAAAGATGTTAATATGCTTGGTTAGTCACTGTAGATGGGGCGGAGGCAGGTCATATCCATATCCAACATCTCCAGGAGGTAGAGTGTCAGCCCCGCTCAGTTGGCAAATGTACACATTAATGACACGGAGGAGCAGATGGTCAAGCTGACCTTAGTGAGCAATTCCAAAAGCTAATGTTGTGTTTTCCAAACAAAGGGAATTATGGGAAGTCATTTCACTTGTGCCAAATAGGATTATTTGAGCTAATCATTATCATACAGAATGTAATAACAACATAATAGAATAGAACTGTGAAACGTGTTATTTCTCAGAACTTTCGGACTTCCCTCTCCTCTCTGTGGCCCACTGCCTCAAACCCACTGGTTCCTCTTCAAAGTATGACACACGGAATACTTTTTGTCTAGTTAACATTAGGGGATGCTGCATTGTTGCACCTATGTTTCATTAACTTTGATAGTTGTGTTTGTTTTTTTTTTTTTTTGTCATTTGATACAAAATACAAAGTTACGTACTGTTAACTTTGTATTTTGATTTTTATGGAAACTTGTTAGTTCAGGGTTTTGTTTTCTGTAAGCATCCTCTTCCTTAGTTCCCCTGACTTACTATTGTTTGATATTTTTTGAATATTAGAGTTTGTTTTCCCATTCTTATGTTACTCCCTTTACACCATGTAAAGTTTTATATCATCATGTTGACTGTGACTCTTATATAGTAAAGGACCCTGAAGCTGTTTGTGTGTGTGTGACATTTTGGCCGGTCCTCACGATTTTTTTAACCTAAAAAAGGGATTTTGAGGGTCAAGACTGGGATTTAGAGTTAGAATTAGGTTTAGGTTAGGGCAGTGCTTCTCAATTATTTTCTGTTACGCCCCTAGCTAAAAGAAAACAATTGCCCCCCCCCCACATATGCTTCGTCACATTTCCTCGTCTTAGCTTTGGGTGACTTTCTTTTGTCTCATTATCTTTCTTTTCATCCCTGTTAAAATCTCTTCATGTTGTCTTCAGGTTCGTTTCACTCACTTCCTGTCGCCTGCTCGTCGCAAAATAAACCCGACACCATAGAGCTAATCCTCCCTGCGCACACTCTGACAATGAGAGCGCCACTGCCAACTACTGGACTGGATCTGCAATTACACTTTATTCTAGTTATGGCAGAAAAAGCATGTTCCCCAGGGTCACACACGCCCCCCCTGGCAGCGCACCTTCTCTATTTGAGAAGCACTGGGTTAGGGTAAGGTTAGGGTTAGGCATTCACCTGTGATGGTTAGGGTTAGGGTAAGGGGCTAGGAACTGCATTACGTCAATGAGTGTCCTCACAAGTCAATACTGTACAAACGTGTGTGTGTGTGCCAGGGCTGCTCTTCTATTAAACAAAAGTGACAGAAAAACTTTCTCTTTGTGTACTCAGTGTAAAACAGGACGTGATGTCCAACTAAAACTCTTATTATCAGATTTCAACCATATCTCAACCAGACGCTGAAAAGCTGTATACAAAACTTTACTGTAACCACCAATCAAGGCTTAGTGTGAGAACAAGAAAGGTTGTGAATTGAAATTTGTTTTCAAATTAGAACAGAATAATTAAACTTCAGCTAAGCCAGTTAGTTCCAAAAAAAGTTAAATATCTGGGAGAACGTACTTTAGAAAACATGAGTCACACTAAAATGCATGTGGGGAGCTAATTAACTGCAAGTCTGGCTTTATATTAAACTGGACCAAACATTTAGATCAGCACAGAATCAAAAACATCATAGTCATCTCAGTGAGATCATGGACATTCAAGTCCACATTATGTGCAGGAGCTTATGTGTCAGTGACGTTAGGCTTTAAGTACTAACTGTGGAAACTAGCACATCCCACAATCCTAAAGAACACAATACTGAAATACACTGTACAGAGAGCACTGCAGAGCTCTGGAACCACACTGTCTGTAATAAATCGCATAGTGTTTCAGGGTGAAAAGATCATCACTACATGCAGAAAAGCTGCAGTACATTCACACAGGCCATATGAGCATGACGACGTGTCAGCAGAGAGCCTGTGTAATATATTTGTAGCCTCAATTAAGGAAATGATAGGACGGTGTTCGGCCTGCTTAGAGCACAAAACTGCAAACCACTGATCAGCATCTGCTCAAATTCCAGGCCATAACAAGTAATTACTTCACACCTGGGGGTTACTATTACAGCAGCTGGGCCTCAAAGTACAGTACACCCCCACACCCACCCCACATTTGTGTTAGAACATATGACACATGCAGTATTTTTTTTTTTTTTTATCTAAGCCAGTTCATCAGTGTCAGTGCTAGTGCTGCACACCTACAGTATGTGTGATTACAACACAACTGACTGATTTCCAGTGACTCTGCAGGCTCCTCAGCACATTTCACTCTCATCAGCCCCACAGTAATTTTTCCCAGATCATGACAAATTAATCACCGAAGGAGAAACTATAATGGTATCGCTGCATTTATGAATTTAAACTAAAACATCCTAAAATGGGTAAACACTCTCTGTCAGTTTGGAGACACAGGCTCAGGGTAAGAAATGCTCAGTGTGTCTGAAAGCAAAAGTTTGGCAGCCGAGCTCTAACCTGCTACAAGGCATGGAGCTGAGGGTGCAAGGTGGATGTCCAGAGCCCATGTTCTGCTTCAGTTTAACCAACAGTATGTCCATTGTGAAAACAGCACAATTACAGTTTCAGTGACATGCACCTTCTGATCTAATGCAGGTGAAGATCCATAATTATGATACAAATGAGAGATGGAAATCAATGAATTCCTGCCATATTGTGCCATGTAGGCAACTGCTTTTATACGCCAACAGCCTCCTGCTCTCTTGGTCTATTTACTCTTACAAACACCCACCACCACCCTCTGGGCCCCTCTGCGTTTGGCTATGGGCGGCTTCCTGATGTTGTGTTACACAAGTGTACAGCAGATAACTTGACAAACTATCCTACACAATGCTATTATGGACAAACTCAAAGTAACCGTTGTCACACACCGCATATCCCACTGTCATACAGTCCTCTTTAAAAGTTCCTTTGATATTTCTGCATGCTGAAGAATTCAAACTTTAATTTCTTTGTATTTACAACTAAATATATATAACAACACACTTTAGAAGGTAGCATCTTATGTATCACACTATTCACATTTTGTCTCTTCCAGATTCACTGGAGTCCTGTGAAGTCTTTGGACCATTGTCTTGCAGCATTATGAAACTTACTTTGGTTGAATTTTGTGTAAATCTAAAATGTGGCTTTAATTCTAAGGGTGCCGGTCTTTTAGGGGTGGAATAGCACTCTGGTGTACAGGCATGACATGTGAAACAAGAGAGCGCAACAACAACAGCACCTCAAAAAGGTCCTCGAACTGTGGAGCAAACACAGTGGCATTTCAGGTAGATTTTAGACATAAGCAGAAACACAACAAATATGCTAATAGAATTCTGGAGACTGCTGAATGTGTAAATAGGGAACAGTTTGCTGAAATGTTCCCCACAACTTTATGACACAATAACACAAATTGTGTTTACAGCTTGTTGTTACCCTAAGTGGCCAAAAAACATTTTGGGTCTTAGTGATTATTCTTCTAATACTGGTGCTTTGACTCGCTTGATAAAGTTGTGAAGAATCAGTAGTGAAAGATGCAAAGCAAATAAGTTGAACCATTGTAGAGTATGTATGTTGAGCGATTCTGCAGGTGTAAAAAACAAAAAATGATTTCTCTACTCCACAGAACAGCACTCTTTATTAAATCTTTGATGGACATTCAAATCACAACTAGACATAAACCCAAGGCAAAACATGGTGACTACCTGTACAATTGAATCCAGCCAAACACAGTGGCTAATGTTCTAATATAAAGAGTTATTCACAACAAGCTATTTCAAATTAAGCTTACCCCTCTTCCAGACAAAACCTCCAAACAATCAAATGTGGATTATTAAATATAAGATCTCTCTTGTCTAAATCTCTGTTAATAAATGAGTTGATAAGTCATCACCAGATTTATTTATTTTGTCTGTGCTTTGATATGAATATGAATCAAATTAATGACTTACACAGGCTTATAAATTCGGCTTACGGCAGTATTCACAACATTTTCTCACACCATCACAATCCAGTAGCTAGACACTAAACACAACTTTCAAACAGGAATTTGTTGCTACCTCATTGTGCATGTCTTGTGTCACTTGCAGGTGCAGTCATAGTGTGAGTCATGTTCAAGTTCAGATTAAAGTAAAAGTTACCTCTGAATTTAAGGAAAAAAAAATTAAAAACAGAAATAAGAAATACACAAAGAAAAACAAACGTGTGAATAAAATTTAAATGAATCTAAAAAATCAATAAATAAGTGGCAGGGGGCTGATGGGAAATGTAGGCAGGACGCAGCATTAGCTACAGTAAAAATGAGCAGAGTTTCTGGGCCCGTGGGCTAGTTCCGGTTAATCTGTAGCTGCTGCTGTGGAAAATACCGACACTGCGTGTTATGTCTGGGACAACAACAACCAGAAATATATATAAAAAAGGATTTAACTAAAGGATCCAACTAAAGGACAAGAAGAGGGAAAACAGACGGGGAGTGACGTAATCATGCTACAGGACAGGTATGTTAGCAGAACGCGTCGTTTTTCTGCGGCTTTGGGTTCGTTTTTTGGTGTAAACGAGCCACGTGCAGCAGGTGGTTATGACGCAGGTGTTAAAATGGCGGACAAGTGAACGTGAAATGGCCAAATGTTTTCTGGTAAGTGACTTGACAGAGATATTTCAACCCACTTGTTAATCCATAGGTTCGTCCTGTACAGTTGACCTAGGCCTCCTGCAAATACCAGAAATATTAATGTTAGTTTGAAGCAGATGGGACGATTGCGTGCAAAACAATATGAGCTTCCTGGAAAAACCTAGATGCTTTTTAACACTTACTGAAGTTTTAGCTCTGACATTGTCATTGCTTAAAATGAAAATATCATACAGGGCTGAAACTGGAAATTGACTAGTATTTCTCCATCATTTTTTTTTCTTAACTTTCGAATTGACATTAAAAAACAAATTAACCAAAATAGGTGTTTATCTGAAAATGGTGTTAACAAAATTAAGGAAATGACTTCTTCATAATTGACTTAAGTGCCATGTGATTATGTTGTTGATAATTCTGCAGCCTCACTGTGTACAAGACTTTATTAATTCTATTCGCTCTCTGAAAAAGAAGGCCGTAAATTTAGAGGAAGTGAGCTCCATGGTACAATTCACAAACCTTAGCTTAGAAAAGGCATCGTAAAACTGGGAAGGAAGTGGTGCTCCACTAATTTACAAGAATCCTGCTTAGCCTAAAAAATAGGTTAATAGTGTATATACAAAATGCCCTCCAAAAACCCAGAACTGAATATTATTCATCATTAATGGAGAAAAATCAAAACAACCCCTGGATTCTTTTCAGCTCTGTACCCGGGCTGACAGGGTCATAGCTCTGCTGAGCCTAGAATTCCCTTAACTCTCAGCAGCAATGACTGAGAGTACTATTAGAGAAAAAAATCACCCGATTCTCCATAAGACAATCATAGATGGACCCATGCATCATTTTTTAGACCCAGGTGCCAATTGGACTGCTTCCCCCCTACAGATCTTACTAATTTCAACAATTGATTAACCTAAACCATCACGTCTCTCAACAGACTGCTCAAAGAGACTTTACCCTAATAGACATGTCCATGTTGGATCTTATAATTTTGTCTTTATTACCAAGCTCTGTACTAAAGACTTATGCTATTATTATAATTAACACCATATTCAAAATATCTAGGTGTTTTAGCCACTTGGAGACCAATATCCAATTTCCTCCTTACTTCTAAAATCCATGTATCACATGAATACCATGTGGAAAGATTGCCAGTCAGTATTTGGAGTAAATCATAGTAGCAAAACAATTGTGGTGATAATCACCATCTTCTCAGTCACTATCTCCTCTTACCTTCTGACAGTGGACTCCTGTCTAAAGTCATCCTGTCTGTTCTCACCCTGTATTTCTGCTGGGTGCATATCCATAACAGTGCTTGTGCAACTCTGCAAGGTACCATGCCCAGTGGGAACTGTTCAGTAACCGAGGCTCATTTTCCAGTTTAGAGGTTCTGTAAAAGCTGAGAAGCCTATTCCGTTTGGCTGTTCCAATAGTCACAGGGTGAGTGGCTTGTTTCTCTGCTTCACCTGTCTGTATGTAGGAATGCACCCCAAGTTCCTACAAGTGTGTCCGCTTGGCACCTTGCTTAGCAGCTGTGCCACCATTGCTCATGGCGTGAGCGTGTGAATGACATGGAACATTGTGAAGCACTTTGTTTGGTGACATAGAATTGTAACATAAAGTTGACATCACTGCTGGGGGATGTGAGCACCATGTCATCAGAAATGTCCTGTTGTTGAGTTTCTGAGTTGTTGACGTGAGAAATGTCCCATTGATGTTCATGTTGGAGAAATGTCCTATTGTTGAGTTTGTGAGTTGTTGTGAGACTGTAGAGTTTTCTTGTGATGGTGATGTCTAAAGCATCACAGTAGGTCAGTGCGGCTGTAGAGGAGTGTCCTCCACAGAGAGTTTACTTGATCAACTTTGTTGTTCTCTCTACTGTTCTCTTATTAGCAGAGCTTGCACACAGCCACTGGAAAAATGTCCATAAAATGTATTTATCTTCATTAGTTTTCCACATACCTTTTTCTTGATATTGTAATTTAATTTATGCAGGTAGGAGCCCTCTGTCTTTTTCTTTCCATTTCTATCAGATATGAATGATTTAAGATTTGGGTCAAATAAAAGATTTGAAGGTTACCACCTTTCTAACCACAGCAAAGAACTACATGGACCACACCTAATGTAATATAAACGTAACTTCACATGATTTATATATTTGCGAGACCAAATATAAAACATTCCTAAACATTTTTGTCTGTTTTTTGGAGATTGGGAATCTGCATCTTAAAACAAAGTCATTAATTTTAAATTAATTAAACTAAATTAATTTAATAAATATATATTTTTCAATAACTGTCTGTGTAAAAATTTTCAATAACTGTCTGTTTAAATGTAAAAATATAGAAACACTAGAACATTTGTGTCTTGCCTCAAGATTGGGACATTGTCCAAACAAAAATGTATTTTTAAACCCATGCAGTAATTTTCTATGTACTGTATTTAATGCTTGTCTTTGACAATGTTCCGTCTGTGTGTTTGTTTAATGTGTGTTAGGCTTAATTGTGAGGGTAAAGTTAACATATAAAAATGCTTGTCAACATTTGTTTCTGTTTCTTTTTAAGATTGGGATGTCAAAATATAGTTACACTTTTATGTCAGCCATAAAAAAAGGTAAGTGCAACACTGAAATGCACTTAAGGGTCCACAGGAGGACCCCGTGGTAGTGGAATGGTGGATAATTGAATGGTTATGGTGTGTGCTACTGAAAGTCCATGGGATGATTCAGCATTGTCATACTGTATTGTTGCCATACAGCATTTCCTGTTCAATTTCCAGCAAAATAATAGGGTAACACACTGTTTCCAATGTGGGCCATACCATAATAGGTTAAATGTCAATAAGCAGGATTTTGAACAGTAAAAGGACTATTGCTATTCCAGGCTTTGAAAGTGACAAACACCTACGGCTTGCAACCTGAAATCACTCCCTCTTGTAGCTGTGTTTGCTGTGGTAATGTATTGACCTTGTATATTTCACAACACCGCAGATGTATTTTTACAGTTCTGCGCTAACCTTGTCTTCTAATCAAACATGACCATGCCCGGAAAAAGCACATTGCAGCTCCTTTGCTGCATGTGGCAGATCAAAGTGCTTGCAATGGCAACAAAAGCCTTTAAGCCAGGTGACAGGTGCGGTAAATAACCCTGTCTGTGACTCTGGGGATTCTTTTGAGGATGCTGTTTACAGTTAATAAGGTGTGAGGCAAGCTGTAGTGTGGCTGTCAGGGCAGCAGGAAGAGCAATGTCAAGTTTGGTATTTGGAAGTGGATTTTAAAGCCTGTGTGTTTCGCAGACGGATCTGGGGTTGTTATGGAAGTGTCAATGGTTCAAAGGCTTGTATTGTCATCAGAAAAAGAAGAGCGAGGCTGTGGGCCTTAGGAGCAATCTACTTGAAGGGACGTTCTGGAGGAATTGTCAGTGGTTGATATGTGCTTGTAAAAATAACAAAGTTCAGTATCTGTATTCCACAGAACAAGTAGAACAGTGTTTAATATTAAAACAACTGGTAAGTTTGTTACTAGATGAAAGGGAATTTTTTTCTTGCTAATCTTTCAAGAGCAATTCAAAGCATTAAAGCTGCATCAGCTTTTGAATGTGAATAATTGCAGTTTTTTGCTGTTGCTAAAGTTAATCTGCTTTGGGTTTGGGAAACGTTTGTTGACACAGCTTTGCCTTACCAGAACTAAATCATTGTAGCCTAATCCTAACTACATGTGGGATGCTAGAGATGAACATCAAAATGCTGTGCACTATTTGGTTGCACCTTTTTGCCTCTGAATGGATAAATGATCTTGTGTGTTTTAGAAGGTAGAGCAAATTGTTGACTTATTGTTGGTTGGCATTTAAAATCCTGACTCCTCCGGTCCATGTGTTGACAACATTGAACCCTGAGTTGCTCCTGGTGTGGACTTGAGCCCCTCACTTGTATGTCAAACACATATAGACGCACTGTGTAACAGTCCTAATTAGAGATGTGCTGGGATGTTTGTGTAATTAGAAATTTGCTGCTCAAAAGCATTGATAGAAATAAAGCCACAGTATAGCAAAGTTAAATCTACACACCCCTCCTCACCCCCACTTGCTGTTTGATTTCAGTCAGATAACTGGGGTCATCTGTCGGTCTCTGTGAGCCAGTCATCATTTTTGCTGTCAAACCTTAAATCTGTCCCTCTGTCTGCGGCTGTCATTGCCAGGTTTCATCACATCCAGCATTCCATGGGTCCATCTGTGGTGTCCATTAAGGCTCTTGCTTCATCAACATCCTCAGCAACTGCCTCTTCACCAACAATATTTATAGACTCCATTAGGAAATATTTCCATATTGCTATTGCTCTGAGTATCCCCTTATAAAATGCTTATCACAGTGGGGTCTAACCACAGAACCCTTTCATGAAAATGTCTATCATTCACACTATGTCATTAAATTCCAAGCTTTAGTTTTGACATTCCTGACTGAAATGCTTTCATAAGGGTCAGGGAGAGGTAGCGTGTATGGTAAACAGCACATGACCTTTTAATGTTCAGTATCTGTTTGTAACCTGCTTGAGTTGATGCTGTTTTGTGGTGCGTATTATTTTTTCATACATGCATTTTTCAATTCCAGGGGAACTATTTCACTTAATGTAAATGACAATAATCAGCCCGAAAACATCAATATATTGTATTTCTCTTCTTTTGGAAAGTCATTTCAGCTTCAGTTGAGTGTGGTTGTGAAATAGAATTAGCTTAGCGTCTTTGTCCCAATCAGATAACTTTTAACATTCTGAGCTTGATGCATTTTATCTGATTGCTAATGCAATTTCTGGAAGTTCATAGAGACTTTGTAGGGCAGGATGCATGCAGTGGACCACTGCTCGTAAATGCAGGTAGACAGTGAGCTTCATATCTTGTCTTGATGTAATGTTGGACCAGCAGTGATGTTTAAGGAGTCAGTGTGTGTGGAGGCACGGTGAATGTTGCCTCTCGGTGATTGTATACAGCCCGTGAGAGGAACATGTGTGCTTGCACATTTGTTCAGTTTAGTCAGAGGAAGCCAATGTAGAGAAACTTGTAAACATGCTAACACACATTTATACATACATGTTTTGTGCATGTATGCCTTTGACAAATATGTCACACACACAAACAGCTTGATATTAATGAAACATGAGCAGTGTGATTGATGTGCTAAATTAGCTCCCTGCTGTAAGCCATATCTTAAAAGTCGTGGGAAATTGAACACAGTTCTCCTGTCTTGTTCCATCTAAACAGGTCAGGCTAGACTGCCCTTTTCTTATTCAGGTCTATTCTCAGGTCTCCTTGTTGTGCATCACCTGATACAGTTTACATTAGATCAGAACACAGAACAAGTTTTTTAAAAAATAACGAGTAGTGTACAGATTGCTCCCAGTTTGAAGGATTACCTTTGGCTGCAAGTGATGTCATTTCAGTGCCTGAATTTTAAGGTACTGACAGATGTAGCACATTCAAAAGACATCTGCTTCTTTATTTTCTGCTTCCTGCCGGTGTTCTCATTATCCGTGCAACATTAAGTTTCATTAATTCACCTGGACTTAATGCAACCATTAGCATTTTTTTAATATTTGAAAGTCTTCACAATAGGTCCACTGAAAAAAAGGCCATTTTAAAAGCTACAATATGCAACTCAAACGAAATTAAACTGCTCTGCTCAACTCCAATTCCTCCAGCCTAAATGCCCATAGAGGTTATTTGTCACAGCAGTCATACATGACCAACCTTGGAAGGTAGTCTTCTTTTGAGAATGGAGCCTTTCGTTACCAAAACGTTGGCTGTTGTCACTTACAGTGCCCCAAAATGGCAGCAACACTATTAAATTAGATTACACCTGTGCAAACATATTGACTGTTGGGGCTAGGCACAAAGACATTGGGGTTAGGTTTAGTTATTAATAAATTATTGTTAGGTTTAGTAAATGCTTCCTTACCCTGTATGTATCACGTGACTGGTTACAATAATAGCAGTGGTAATAGTTAGACACTGGGCTGAAACTCCAGTCTCTCAGTGCCAAACGACTATGTCTAACATAAAAGGGATCCCTTTCACTTTCAACTAATTCAATTCCCCTCATTTCTGTTGAATATGGCAGTTAGACTCTTTTACCTCACTTAGTTTTACAGCCTGCAAATAAACTGTTTCACTGTTGCAGCAGCCCTGGCAACCACATAGCCTAGATTTGGTCTCGACACTTCTGCAATAGAGTTCTGTCAAATGGACCTGGTCCAGCCTTTTGGCACAATGGGCTAGTGATGGTGCTGATTTAATGGTTGCTAAGTTTGCAGACTTTTGAGGCTAAAGGAATAACTTCTCTGAGTAGAATATATATTTGTTTCACATTTTCACTCATGTGGACAGAAAAAACGATTAATACCACTTTATGGTGATTTCTACTTGACTTAAAACAGAACAAAAAGGAAAAATTACATTTCGAAGCTCCAAATATGCTGCAGATAGGTCATTATAAAAATGTTGTGACAAAGGCATGATTCAGAAAGCCAAGGATCTGATCTATTGTATAATGCTGCCATGGTGATTGAAACCTTTCACTTCCCCTGTAAAAGGCACCTCTTATGTTTGCGAATAATTATTCATTCAGTCCTCTAAACCTTACAGAGAATGCAAACTTAGATTGGCAATACCCATTCAACGAGGGTTAAAATAACACAAATATTAGGTAGAATATGTGAAAGGTGTTTGACTGGCTTGATTAATACAGATTAAAAAAATGTGGGTGAAGTCAAATATTGTGTTTGTGAAGACTAATAGAGCGCTATTGTCAAATATTTGCTTTTAGAGGAAATAAGCATCTCAGTTTGTACAATGACTAACATTTGTTTTGTTGCCCCAAGAGATTCATTCTTAAGAGGTACAGGAGACCCAAAGGCACACAAAATATATTTAATAAATGTGTGAAAAGGGCAGAGCTGATTGTGTTGTCCAATAACAACGAGTGTAGAAATTATTTCCCCTAAGCTGCAGTTTCAAAATAATTGATCCTTGGTGACCTTGGTAATCTTGTTAAAGCTGCTAGTAATTCTGCAGTTTTAAAACAAAAAGACAGAGTATTAATTTTATTGGCAGTTTTCTCATGGTCACATAGTTTGTCAGCTAAATTTGAATCAACTTCTGTGGGCTGGGGGGGGGATGGATTGAAGGATCGAATCCGTCACATGGGGCAGAGCAGTAAGGCACAGGGGGTTTGAGAAAGAAGGGGCAATCAATTGTGGCTTCTTGCCAGAGATATGGGCTGTTTATTCAGAGGGAGAGGGGAAAGAAGATAGGTCTCAAGATAGGCTGAAGGAGACACAAAAACACTGTAATCTGATTTTACCTGCATTTCCATATGCAGAACCAGCCAACAGCTTTGACCCGAGACTGCATTGTGATTTTCTAATCTTAACTAGTTAAATGAAGGCCATTTCAAAACTGCTATGTTCTGTAAAGGGAAGTAACAAACAGGCTGTGTGTTGGACAGTTTGAATGAAAAGGTGTTGATTTGAAAGTCGCCATTTATACAAAAATCAAACCTTTTCAAAATTGAATTTGTGTGTTTCATGGTCAGAAGTTGTTTAGCTAAGCCTCAGTCACAAATTATTGTAGAACGGTTTAACCGATACAACCATAAGTTATCAGCATGGGGACTGTTGTTAGAGTTTCAGCTGCTTTACTTATGTACTTCACTTTATTATTTAATTTACATTTTCTTGGAGACTCAGTTTAGTTTTGTGTTTTTTAATCAATATGACTCTCAGTACTCTATCAACAGCACCTCACCGTATTGAGATATGTTTTGTTGTACCTCTACAAGAAACAATATAAAACAGTTACCTTTAAATGTAGCTTTAAATGAGTATTGATGTGTCTGTTTTGTCTCAGCACAGTGCTCCTATGGTTGCCTTCATTCAGACATGATTATCTTGTTTATTTTGAAGTATACTCCTTGTTCCATTTATGTAGTGCCTCTGTTCAGTCTATGAAATCTTGGTGAACACAGGTGAAGCCATGTCAAGTATCACAGGGACTACCCTTGGGATAAACAGCCTCCCTTTGTTCTGCAGAACTGGACTGATGGCTCCCAGTAGATTTAGTCTTTTAGCTTTTTTATTTTATAGTCTAAAACAAACTTTTTCTTCTGTGCCCCCCTTTGTGGGTAAAAATATTTTGAACCCCCCACATAGACAACACTGTACACTTTGAGACGTGCCATGTGCTTGCAACATTGTACAGAATTCATTGCAAAGTTTTATTTCAATGTTGCCTGTAATTTATAAAGAACCCAGAAAAATTATGTGAAACCAAAATAACTATTCACTTCCCAGTGACTGTTTTGACACGTTTTGTCAGACTGGGACAGTCACTTTTTATTTGAAATGGAAGTTAGCATCACATTATGAACATAGAACAGCGTGGAAAGCTTTACATTCAACAGATTTTCGTAATGTGTTGTCTGTTTGCTCATTAAATCGTTCATCTACATCAGTAGCGACAGGCAGTATTAACTCCTCAGCTGTAAGGTGTATTTTTCACACTGTACGGCTCTGTAAGCCAGTTCATATGAAGCGAGTTACCCCCCCCACACACACACACACACTGTGAACCACTGATCTAAAAATGTATTTATTTACATTCAGTTGGTTTTTAATAAAGGATGGTTTGTTTTAATAACTATAATAACCCTGAGCATGGGAAAAAAAAGTTAATGCCACCCATGATCAATAAATAAAGTGCACCACAGCTTGTTGTGTATGGACTGTATAACAGCAGACCATCAGGATATTTAAAGTTTTGGTTGATTTGCATCAGTTGAGTCACTGCAACTTAAACACTTGTGACCCACTGATAATGAACACAGAAAGGAACAGATTTTCGGCACCGTTACAAAATAATTACTTTGGATCTTTTGCCACTGAGAACCTATTGGCTTCTCCAGTAATAGCAGTATAATAAAAGGTTTTCCCAGTAAAAGCATATTCAAACAAATATTTTACTTCACTTACAATTTTGACTGTAGATGTGTGTAGCTTGTGATTCTGTGAGTTCTGATCTCATACCCTGTTGGCTTGTCATTGCCTGCAAACATCCGCAGGAGTCTGGCACTGATTTATTAGAGATGCACAAACAAAAATGTCCTGCAGGTCTCCAGTGGGGTTTTGGTTCGTGTTCAGTGGAACCAGCGTCTGATCATCCTGAGCATTCTCTCTAAACCCCAGCAGGACATGGCAGGTTGCAGTGTTTACTCGGTCTTGTTTGCTTTACATTTAATAGGATTTCACAGGCATTTCCGTGCATGCACACCTATAAGTTTATACAGATCCTGTGAGAATTGAAGGTAATGCAGTTACATCAGTAAACATGTAAAAGTAGACACCTTTAATTAACTTAAACTGGATTAGGATTTAAATTAACTGCTTCATATCAGTAAATAGCTCTTTTATTTTTTTTAATGAAAATATCATGGGGTATATATGTTAAAGTAAAAAGAATTATACTCTTAAATGAAGTGGAAAACTCGGCCTATACTGTTTATCACAATTCCGTGGGGACGAACATACATACGTGCTCAGGAAAAGAGACCAAAACAAAAGGCAGGAAATAAAGAACGCACTAAAGAAAAACATGCAAAATTGTTTAAGAGAAAAATTTGGTTTAATATTACTACTGCCGTAGTTAAATTGAAAAATGCAAACAAAGACAGCAGGAGTCAATAAAAGCAAATATGCAAATATGGCAAGTTTGCAGTTAGACTATTATTGCCTGTGCGAAATGGTTATTACTGTGAAAATGAAGATTTCTCCCATTTCTCAGCTCTGCAATGACATTTGGTAACTTGCAGGGAAATCAAATGGGAGGACTGCAGATACATGGGAGCAATAAAAGCATAATTTATTACAGGAGAACAACTGAGACACAGTATATTTAATCTATGATAACATCATCTTGGATTATACAAAAATGTTGGCTAACAATTATGTTTCCACCTGCTCATAAACATTTTAATAGCAGTATGTCAAAATTGGGCTTTTTCTTAAAAATATTTTTATTGCGTGTGCAGGATGCTCCACAGGATTTGTCAGACAGTGCTGTAGCCTTCAACATTTTTTAGACAAATGTGTAGTTAGTCATCATTCATAACAGAAATCAACGCTCTGTTGTGTATTAATCATTGTATTTGTATTCTGCCCAAGACAGCCCTGTCCCCTCAAAAGGACATTCCTATGGGGCCAAACTTTGCTCTTTTTATTTTCGTGAATGTAATCAGTGCATGATAATGTCTGTAATGCAATATAAATAAATATTATCATATATAATAAATATTTTTTTCAACCCTAAAAATTTCATCAAAGTAAGCGTTACTGAGATAAACCTACAGAGGCATAGCTGAACAGACACCAAATTCCCTCTCAGCATTTATCAGGTTTACACTTTACAGTAATCTAGTATGTTTTTATGTTTTTACTACTTTACTGAATTAGGCCTCAGGCGATGTTCAACTTGCACTCTTAGCTCAGCACCACCTACAGAGGTTATACACCATGCTGTCGCAAAAATGATGAGCAGTTGCAGCAAAATTGGCAAATTGTCACACTGGAGGGTGACACAGTCAATAAGACAACCGTATAGTTTGTCAATATTGCTTAAAAACTTGAGAAGATTGGACTGAAACTAATCAAAAACAAAAGGCCGTCTAGATCTCTGGTGTGTTAAGTTCCGGCAATAAAAGCACTTTGCATAAGGTTAGGAAAAAGGTTGTGGTTTTGTTTAAACATCAATAAACATGTCTAAATTCAGGTAAAGTTGATTTTGAGGGGTTTTTGTGTAATTAAACTTGCATTGTCTATGAAACAGCATCTGCCTTTTCACTTTAGTTATATTGAAATGTTTTGTAGAAGTTTACATGTAGTCATTTGGCAGATGATTTTATCCAAAGCAACTTACAATGTACAAGGTAAGCAAAAATCTAAGTCAAAGTGCTATCAAAGAAGTGTTTCTGTACCAAGAGAGAGTAGTCCATAGGAAGATGCAGCATAGTTCTGTTTTCAGCAGTTTTTTGAACATTGAGAGTGAGGTTGCTGAGCGTGCAGCATTTGGAATCTCATTCCACCATCGTGGGATCACCGAACTAAAGAGTTTAGTGCTTGGTGTCGTCTGTGTGGCATTGGGACCACCAGACGTCATTTGTAGGCACAGCGCAGTGGATGGGAGGGATTGTAGACCTGAATGAGGGAGATGCAGCATATATAGTTTTATGTAGATATTTTTGCCCAAGAGCATCAGAGCTGTGACTACCAGGTCTTGCACGAGGAAAGAAAACTATTTGTAAACCCCAGAACCAACAAAGAGATAATTTTACATGAGAGTCAGAGATTCCAAGTCTTTCTACCTACTTTAAAAGTTCAGATATTTAGTTTTGTCTCAACATAGAAATGACCATTACTGTTGCAAACCTGTCAAACATTCCATTCAAGTGCATGCTGACTAGATTAAATGGGGGACAGTTACTGACTTATTGCTTAAAATGCACAGTAGTTTTTAAACACTGTTTCACATCACACAGCCACATCTCATTTCCTCATTCTTTCTTTTGTCATCATTACCTTCCATGCACTTAGCAGGTTGTGTGCTTGTTTTCAGATCTTACCCTACCTCCCTTCTACTTTCCCTCCACTAGTGCACCCCCGCCCACACACAACTGCTGCAAATCAGCAATCAACCTAAGCCCGCAATCTACTTACACCTGTGCATTAAAACGTCTAAATCTAAGGAGAACTCCCTGCCTGGTGATTTTGCACTTGAGAGCTTTCGGTTCTGAGAATAGTTACACTACAGTACAGTGCACAACACTTCAACATGTGGAGAAATCAGAAACTTTAATCAAGGACAAAAAAAGTTTCAATTTCTTTTTTCAGTTTTAATGTAATATGTACATTTACTGACTTTGTTTCAGTGAACAGCTGACCGCCATTTCTAGTTGCATTTACAGTGTTGGGGTTCAGTTAGCTGTTTTCACTGGAAACATGCTAAAGTTTCCTTAAAAAATAGCAAAATGACATGGCACTTTCCTGCATATCTGTAATGTTATTAAAGGAACTGCTTACGGAGTAAATATGTTTCTGTTTTTGGTGTTTTTAATAATTTAAACATAAGCCAATTATTGCAGGATACAGTGGGGCTGTATTTTCAGTTATTTAGTGTGAGTTGTATGCCTCCATTCGTTGGAGCTTCTGAGTCTGCCACGGGACAATTTACCAGCACCTCTCTACATTAGGAGAAACTACAAATTCTACACAAAGGATACATTCCTACAAAAACATTTGATTTACCGGTTCTTTAAATTATAAATAAATAATGACAATTATTCATCAACTAATTATTCAGTGGACCGGTTGATAACTAGTTGTCTGAGGAAATACTAAAACTGCCATGTAAAGTGAAGCTCAGGAGCGACCTAAAATCTAATTGCTGCGTTTGGTTTATCCAGCCCTGTGTTTATGATGTAAAAGTGTCTATTTCCCCTTAGAACCTGACATTAAGAGTTTATATTGTACAGTATTTGGCCTCATTACAAATAACATGAGCAAGCACTGTAACCTAGTTTTCCCTGTTTCAATTTTATGCAGAACTATTTTTGCTGATCGCTCACAGTGTCTACAGAACCAAATATCTTGTTTTTACTAACCCTGACTGAATTTGGTACTTAGTGATAACAATATGAAACCACATGAAGGCGGACATAATGTTTTTAACTATGCAGAGAAATGAACCTTTTATTCCCAATGGCCAATATAAAGTCCTGCGAAAAACATGAAACTGTTCCATTAACCCAAACAGAGCTGCATCCCTTACGTGCGCCTCTGTGGAGCTTTGGAACTAATAAAGCATTCGGTGTCCATAGCACTCAGTTGGAGAGTCTGTCAGATCAGAGCCTGTCATGTACTGCATTCGCTTTCTCCTGCTGCATTGGAATAATGATTTCAAGTATAACGACCAAAGTACCGTGAACAAAAGGAAGGGAATGACATTCTTCAACAATAAGCTATAAGTAGCTGGAGCCTACTCCATTTGATGCGATTATATGGCTGTGGTTCTTATTATAAGGATGTTACTTTTTATTGAGGAACACAGGAGAGCAGGATGATGAAGACTTTAACAAGAACAAGTAATCGAACCTGCTGGCAGCTGCTATTTTTGGCAGGTGGCCATTATGAAAACAGCTCTCAGACATCTCAGACAGCTTCAAACATTATTACCATCGTACAACAATCAGGCTGATTTGGATGTGGTTCACTTTGGTCTTTGGTTGAGATTTGTTCTCCCATAAATATACCTGTGAAATATCTATCTATCTATCTATATCTATATCTATCTCTATCTATATGTGTGTGTGTGTATATGTATATACATATATATACACGTGTATATACATTTACATATGTGTATATATACTTATATATATATGTATATATACACGTGTGTGTGTGTGTATATATATATATATATATATGTATGTATGTATATATATATATATGTATATATATATATATATATATATATATATATATATATATATATATATATATATATATATATATATATATATATATATATATATATATATATATATATATAAAATAGAAATCACGTCTGTTGGTCCTGTGACAGGATTTCTTTCATTCCTGCTTTTCCTTCATACAGTATTTTTCCTCCTCCATCTCCACCTTTTTCTGATATCAGATTTTACTTAGAACATAAAAGATTTCCATTACCTGTGCATTATTGGTACACTTACTTAGTATAATAAAGCCTTCATCAAGAAATGCTTTGATGTACGGTAAGCTAACTGCAGGTACTTTGATGATGAAAATCAGCCGAATTGTGTAAACAAAGTCAGTGAACATCACCATCTTTGTATTATGGATGTTTTTATGGATGTCTTCATGCAGCCCAGAGTTTGCAGTGCACAGACTAACTGCACATGTGCCAAAAATGTCCTGGATACTTTGAGCGCTTCTTCTTGCTGTCAGGAGTTCCAATCACTTGTGGAATATGATATTGCGCAGTATGCACACCTCTGATGTGTTCTGTTCATGTGAAATTTAGCATCCATCATGTCCATCCTAGTGTATGATAAAGGCTTTAGGTGGCAGGCTAGGTGTGTGATTCATGCAGAATTTTGTCAAAGTCTGTCATTGAACTGCAATTGCCATTTAGTTGATCATAACCCTGTTGCAGATGCTAGAAAGTTTTTTAGCTGCTGAACAAACGGCAATCCCTTCACCTCTATACAATCCTTCCTGAATCTTTACCATAACATAGTCAAAATAATATGTAATATAACCAGTATTTTATGCATAGGTTTTTTGATATTGGTACTCCACGACTTGCTTAATAAATATTTATATGCTCAGTTCCTCCATAATGAGAGCATTTTACAAGTCTCTAATACATTGTTTTACTTTGTAACTTCACTGTTTTTTTTAGCCACTGTATTTTCCCTAAAAGTGGGTATGGTGACTCTCATTTTGTTGTCACTGCCTCAATTGTAAAAATTATGGGAGAGTGAGAAATCATGTGAAATGACAGATTACTGGCCGAACGATTGGCTCAGAATAAACATAATTTTAGCTGACTGAGTTAGTCATTGGAGCTAGTGACTGCATAGGGAAAATACATTAAATAATAAAATTCCTTCTCACCCCTGTGGGTGATGCTTCTACCTTAATCTTGAGTCCTCTACCAGAGGACCAGGAGTTTGAGGGCTCTTTGCAGTATTGTAGCTGTTCCTCTCGCTGCATTCTATTCTATAGTATATATTCTGTGTTCTGATGACAGTCTCAAAAAGCTAGTACCACCACTGGGATCATTGTAATAGAACAAAAAGTTAGTGTTTTATTTGTATATTTAATTTTACATATCTATGCAATAACACATTTGAATATTAGTTAAAAATCAAAAGCTAAAACTTTCTTATAATCAGTCAGACCTTTATGACTGCTAAACTGGTTAGGTAGAACTAATTCGTGTTTTAAGTTGTCAAACAGCATTTAGACGAGTCTGCAGACCCAAAATTAAACTAAAGTGCAATCTAAATGCCAAAGAAGTTGGAAATGTGTAAAAAGTAAATAAAAACAAAATGCAAGGATTTGCAAATCTCATCAACCCATATTATATTTACTGTAGAAAATAAACAACATATTAGTTGTTGACATTTTACCATTTTATGGAAAATATCTTATTTTCAATTTGTTGGCAGCCACACTTTACAAAAGTTAGAACAGGGCCAACAAAAAGCTGGAAAAATCATTTCCACAAATCAAAAACTATTAGGCATTGCTACTACTACTACTACTACTACTACTACAACTAATTATGTAAATTGACAAGAGGTCAGAAACATGACTGGGTATAAAGGGAGCGTTTAACAGAGGTAGAGTCTCTCATGTACAGATGCGCAGAGGTTCACCAAAAAAATACAAAGTGTTCCTCAAAATGTGGGGACAAGACCTCGAAGAATTAGGAGGAACCTCTGTGCGAAAGTGACACAAGACAGAAGGTCAAAACTGTGTGTCCGTAATCTTTGGGCCATCAGGCTGCACTGCATTAAAAACAGACACGATTGTCTTGACATCGCTGCCTGGGCTCAGGAACACATCCAGAAATTACTGTCTGTGAAAGCGGTTCTCTGTGCAATCCACAAATGTCAGTTAAAGCTCTATCACGAGACGAAGAAGCCAGATGTGAACATGATCAAGAAACACTTGCGTGTTCTCTGGGCAAAAAGTTTCAAACCATCTTGGGCAAAATGGAAAACTGTTCTGTGGTCAGATGAATCATGGACACCGTGTCCTGTTGACTAAAGAGGAGAGGGACAGTTGGGCAGCTTACACATCTGCAAAGCTCACCATCATAGAGGTTTTAGAGCAACATATGCTTCCATCCAGACAACTTCTCTTTCAGGGAAAGACTTGCATACTTCAGCAAGACATTGCAAAACCAAGTACTCCATCCATCACAACAGCATGGAGGAGGAGCCCTGGTGCTGAACTTGCCTGCCTGGAGTCCAGACCTTTTACCAATAGCAAACATTTGGTGCATCATAAAACAAAACAAATACAGAGAGTTGTTTAAAGAAGAGGGGATGTTGCACACTGGTCAATATCACCCTCTTCCAAGATGTGTTGCTTGCCATCAAATTAAAAATGAGCAAATATTTTCCATGAAATGGTAAAATGTCTGTTTCAACATCTGATATGTTGTTTATGTTCTATTGAGAATAAAATATGGACTTCTTTAGAATTGGGTTGTAACTGGTTTGGCAATAACTAGGCACTGCCCATCACCTGGCTGCTACTGGTGGAGTAAAATGCAAAAAAATGAAAGGGTCTGAATGCTTTTGACTTTGCTTTTAAGTTTATGTAATTTTCTGACATTCAGACATATTTTTAATAGACAATTAAATCTTGCATTTGGTTTGTGACCCAGAGGTTACCATGAAAAATTCTTGATATTTACTATGAGCAATCTTGGGAGCTAACTGGTTGTGCTGATATCTGCCATTTAACAAGGTTTCTTGTTTTCCTTAAATCCTTACAGAAAAGGCAGGGATGGCAAAATTTAACATTATCTTTTGACTCACTATACCCACTTTTAGTGGACATGCAACATGTTAAAATATACCAAAGTCATCCTTTAAACCTAAACCTGTGTAAAGATTTCTGGTATTTAAACATACACCAGTAACCTACACCAATCAGCCATAACATTATTGCCAGTGGTCTTAATGTTGAAGAGGACAAACATCCACATGGTAGTTTCCAGCTACACACCCCCTAACTCAACCCAGGACTCAATTAAAAGTACATGTATTGGTCATAACATTCTCCAGTTCAACACTGACATAAAGTACTAAGACCGTCCGCATTTTAAAAGTAAAACTACTCCACATACAAAACAGTTTATTTTAAACAATACTAAATATGGTAAGTATGGCAAACTGTGTACAATAATTAATAAAATAAGGGTCAAAGATGGAGCTGATTTTAATCACTGTGTGATATATATGTCTGATTCATCACCATTTATTAGTTCATCCTAATTTATAAAAAACATCTCAAATTTTCTATTACGTTGCGTTTAAATACTAAAACTTGGTAGTAATATTGTGGCTATAATGTACATTTGCCAGTAACACAATCTACATTTGAATTACTGGCATGTCTGTTGTGTTTGATATGAAAAGATTACCTACTGATGCTGTACAGCTGTAAAGTGGTTGTTGTTGGATGCATGCCAAGGCTGTTAGAACAAAGTATGAATTTCTACAGCAGCAGCACAAAAAATGTACTGCAAATGCAGAAATGATAAGCAAATGTGCAGGAAGGAGGCTGTCGTCGATCACTCTTCGCCACAGCCATCAGACTGTACAATGCATCACAGCAGTGACACACAAGGTGTAATTACACAGTGGATATTATTGTTATGCAATAGCCAGGAGATGTGCGATATTCACCTGTTACCTTTTTTACACTGTTAATATGTCTGAAAGATCCAATACTTTGTTTGCACAGTTAATACTGTTGTTCTTTTATCTTGTTTTTGTTTTTTTGTGCTTCTGTAACACAAGAATTTCCCCACTGTGGGATCAACAAAGTCGTATCTTATTGTATCTTTAAATAGATAATCACAAACTAAAAATCAATAATTAACTAATTTCAAATAAACCATACCCCACTTTTAAGCATTAGAGTTGTAGGACCAAAACTCGTGCAAAGCCAGAATATAAAAGGAACCAGTTAGGGATGTTTAATTCTCGATTCACTCTTAAGCAATGCGTTACTCTGAAATCAAGCTGCATTTTTCTAAGGCCTTCAGTGACTGTAGTGAACCTTTTGAAGTGGAACTGTGAAAACCTAAATAGAGCATACGTACTTGTGAAGACAGAATGTGCAGTGATTCTTATAATCTCTGTGCTGCCACAGACAAGGACCTGATTTTAAAGGCCACTTCTAAGATTCAGCAGCTGATGGAAAGGAACTAATGTGTAATGCCGAGGCTCTTAAAAGAGTATCTCTAATTCACAATTGCTTGGTAAAGACATTTCACAAAAACAATTAATTCTGTATCACAAGGGGTGCCATAGTCAAAAACTGTCTTGTCTTTTAATACTATCCAATTTACATAATAATTGAACTATGGGCCATTTGTGTTTTATGAAAAACATAAGCAGAGAGAATGGATGGTTCAGAGCGATAATGTATAACATTTGATCTCCTGCACACATCCTAGAGCAGGGGGGCAGTGCCTTTTTACTTTGGATTATACATCCATCATGAATTTGACTCAGAAAAATCCAATAAAAAGAAAACTCACGTTTCACCACAGCTGAGGCTGTGTGCCAAGAACATCTTACAATGGTCAGTTGTTTACTGTCAGCAACATCCTCTTTAGCACATGCTGTTTTAAAAGCAAGCAAGCTACGGCTGAAAATGCATGGGTGCATGTAGGTAGTAGCATGTGTGCCAAAACATTTACTGACCTTTCTGATTGTATGTTCATTAAAGATGGAATGGCTCTGTCTTGTTTCACATTGCTGTGTTACGTACAGCCTTTAAAAACCTGTTTTACACATTTATTCATAAAGAGTACCTGGGAAGGACCGGGTGAATACATTTGGAATAACAATTAAGCAGGTTTTAAGACAAAGGAAGTGGAAGGTGCATGTTTTACAGCCATCTGTCGCTTATGGATCTTTTTTTTTCATATAGGCTCACTATTCACTCACACACCTAAACACACCTCATGCGTCTTTATTTCTGTTTTCCTCTAACAACATTAAAACTGTACTGGGGCATAAGGGAGTGGCAAAAGACTTCTGAGTGCACAGCAGTATTGTGTATTAGTTCAATGATGGAGGATTGAAGCTGCTGCTATTGAGCTGCTGACGTGCTGCTTTAGCTGTTGCAGACAAGTTGATGGTTCAGCAGTAGACTGTCAGAACTAACTAAGAAAGAGCACAGATGGAAGGCATTGTTGTTTCAGATACCAGTGGGATGAAATATATTTCAGGATGGTTTGTTTGTGTAATTTTTATTTCAAACGCCACAACCTTTTATAATAGGTATCACTACTTATTATCCATCTTCATTGCATAGGATCTGCCTTCATGAAATCTGGCATGTTTAAAGGAGACAATGTGCATATCAAGGTGTGCGGAGATTTTGTGTGATGTTTTTGCAGTGTATCGTTCATCATAGTAAGTGATAAAAAGAGAATGTAATAACTCTGTTCATTTACTTATCTGGAGAGAATACATGTACTTGATTGACTGCTGCAGTGCTTTACCACATAGCACAGAGCTACTGTATATTTTGGTAAGAACAAAGCCTACCCGTTGCTGCCAAAATGTCCTCCAAATCAAACTATCCAATAGAGCCCTTTCCAGAAGTATTTCTTAGAAATAGAATCAGAATCAGAAAACTATTGCCAGGCACAGTTAAGAACACTTAACAGTACTAGGAATTTGTCATGGTGTAGGCATGGCACACAACAAATATGAAATATTCAATATTTACACAAATACTATAAAAAAGTAATGCATTTAAAGTAAGAAACTGAATATGTGAAAGTTAAAGTGACTGTCTGTGAGGGGTGGGGGGGCACTGCATTAAAACACAAAACAAAACAGGGTAGGGCGCACAGAGGCAGCTGTCAGAGGGCACCATCTTTGACAAAATAGCTTTTTTTGTATCTCTGTTCTGTAAAACTGTGGACTCTGCAGGGCTATATACAATAAAAATTACATACATATGTAAAAAAAGCTGGGTCCTCTACCAGAGGCCTGGGAGCTGGTGGGTCCTGCGCACTACCTTAGCTGTTCCTAGCACTGCACTCTTCTGGACAGAGGTCCCAGATGTTGTTCCTGGAATCTGCTGGAACCACTCTCCTAGTTTGGGTGTTACAGCCCACAGTGTTCCTATCACCACGGGTACCACTTGTGCCTTCACCTTCCACAACCTTTCTAACTCTTCTTTCAGCCCTCTGTATTTCTCGAGCTTCTCTGTTCCTTCTTCCTGATGTTGACAGATGTGGGCAATCACTACAGCCTTGTTCTCCTGTTTGTCCACAAGGAACATGTTGGGTTGGTTACCAAGGGCTGAAAGATTTTGTCAGTCTGTATCTGGAAGTGACAGGATCTTAGCTCAGCCATTCTCAACCACCTTTGTGTGGTCCCTGTGGGACACCTAGCCTAGCAGATTCCAGGAACAACAGATGAGCATTTTGTCCAAAGCATGCAGTGGGGTCCTGCCTGGTATGTTGATATGTTTGATACATACAGTGGGGGGTTTGAACCTCAGCTGTTTTGCTAGGATTAGTGCCCACTAACAAAGAAAGATCAGTCTATAATTTCAATGGTAGGTTTATTTGAACAGTGAGGACAACAATGACAAAAAAAATCCAAAAATGTGTTTCAAAAAAGTTATAAATTAATTTGCATTTCATGAAGGCTAAGATGAGCAGGCACATGGATCTATCCATCAGCAGATCTCTGGCTCCCAGGTGGATCTTATACAAAGCACCAGCTGACATTAGCAGTCCCTCTGGAAGACCAGATACACCAACCTGTCCACACCTGGACAATCAAAGCCAGATTCAAACTCTTCACCATGGCATCATGGAGACCAAAGAAATTTCCAAGGATGTCAGGGACTTTGGACCTCATTGACAACTCAGTGAAGAATGGGCTTCAAGACCATCGCCAATTGCAGCTGGGTGAGAAGGTGACAACAGTTGTCCCAATTCTAAATGGAAGAAACATAAATTAACCCCTCAGCCAGATCATCACCCAGATCGGTCTGGAGCTCCATGCCATCAGATCTCACTCTACATAAGTGGCATAAAGATTTCAATGATGACAAGACGGTGAGGAATCAGCCCAGAACTACATACCACCAGGAACAGCCAATGATCTCAATTGGCAGCTGGGGTCGGATGGTCACCAAAAAACAGTTATTCAGAACTGAGTGATTGGACTACCAGAAGGCAAGATAGCAGATGCTGAGGATAGCTACTAAAACCACTGTACCTTCAAAAAGAAAGCCCATCTACAGGTCAGCTGAAAGGGAAGTTTGCCACTGAACATCTGCCCTGAGTTCAGAAGACTGGTATAATAAGTGTTGCCAAAGGTCAGATGAGACCAAAATCAAGCTCTTTGGCATCAACTCAACTCGCCGTGTTTGGAGGAGGAGGGTTTCTATGACCCCAAAATCCAGCATCCTCAGACTATGGAGGCGGAAGGAAAGCCATTATGCTTTAGGGGTGTTTTTCTGCCAATCGGGGAGGACAACACCTAAGATTCATGAATAATCAGGGGAGGATGGATGGAAGGACAAACTCATGCACGTCAAATGTTGGCAGACAGAAGAAGTGGCTCCTTCCCTCAGTCTGGATTGAAAATGGGTCGTGGTTGGGCACTGACAATGATCCAAAGGCTCAGGCCAAGCATCAAAGGATTGGATCTCATAGAAGAGGAGCCCAGGTCATGGCTGTGGCAAAAGTGCCTCTCAGATAATCCATCAAAAGAGCAGGGGCTGCAAGTTTGAGTTGCAGGCAAACATCAGCCATGGAAACATTAATGACCAAGTGGCAGGGATCTGCAAAGAGTATGGGCCAAAATCCCAAAGTCAATTTGGCAAACCTCCATGGCCAACTACAAGAAACGACACAGTGAGTCTGTGATTGCCAACAAAGGTTTTGACAGAGTACTAAATCCCACGATTTTAAAACAGGATCAAATACTTATTTCCTTCATGGAAATGCAAATTAAAGATTTTTAGAAAGCATTTTTCTGGATTACCTGGATTTTTTTGTCATTGTTGTTTCTCACTGTTGTAAATAAACCTACCATAGAAATTCCAGACTGAACAACATCTGAGATTTCTTACAAAAATCAGCTAGGAGCTCTTTCAAATAATTTTTTACATACATACATACATACATACATACACACACACACACACACACACACACACACACACACACACACACATACATACATACATACACACACACACACACACACACACACCTGTGTATATTCATACATAATATGTAGACACATATACATATGTATACATAACATAAAATCGGAACATCTTTAAACAATGAATGTTTCCTCCCCTTTCTCCCCCCCCGCCTGCTCTTCTCACTTTATATTTTTCTCTTCCTGTAACTGTCACTGGTGCTGTTTTCACCCGGAATGCAGGTTTTCTGCGCCTTTATTCAGCCTGCCTGTGATTGGCTGAGATGCTCAACTTGATTTATCTCAGTCCTCACGCTTAAACCATGGCGACGAGTACTAGCCAATCAGAAACAGGTAGGATGTCCCTGTTGCTGAGTAGAATCAATGTCAGAAAAGCATCACTGGCCGAAAGGTAATTTCTGGTAAAATAATAAAAACTCAAAGATACATTGGTTCCGGATCTGGGTCCAGACAGGATAGAGCCTTGGTCCGGACCCGTACCGAGGTTTGGCTATTAGAGATTGCTGCCCTAGGTTAACAAGAGTACTTCTGCTCAATAAAAAAATGGGTGATCTGATTCAAAGGGGTCAATTTTTTTGGTAAACCACACAAAGAAGTGATGTGTTACAACTTACTACAAAAATATTTTCTAATGTAAGGAGGCTATTTCGATCAAATTCAGATACGTTTAGAGAAATGGTGTGGTTTGGATTACAATAAGCAAGGTAAACAACAACTTAAAGTTTGAGGACTTTCATCATCAAGACTTAAGTTTAAGGATGACTTTATCATTGCTGCAGTAACAGCAACATGATCAAGATTAGTATGGTTTTATGCTGTGCTAACAGTTACAGAATCAACCAGTGTTTAGGCTACATTCAATTCAGGTGGGCAGAACAGGAAAGATGGGAATATTTTCCATAGAGATAGGAGAAATTGGGAATCTCCGCACAGTCCATGCTGGTGGTCTCTTGTGTAGTTTTGCCTTTGCATCCACCTCTACAACTATCTGGGTAAATCACTATTGTGTTAGCTACATACTTGCACATGTCCAGTTCTTGCAGTTTACATACAAATGAAATTTTCTGTGAAGACATCGCATTTAGCAACCAATCTTACAAGTTATGAAAATTATTTTCATCTAACTGCAGGTGATGGTTTAGTAGATCTTTTGGAAGATGCTATGTTGACTGTGACAAAGAATTACTTGTGTTGCTTTGACTTGGGTATTGAGGTTTAAACGATATGCCATTAATGCAGCATGAGGACATATGGTGATGTATAGAAAAGTTGATTGTCTTTTGGAAACTAAAAACAATCAGCAGCCTCGTGGTTTGTTAATCCACCCTGATCACCCTTACTAGGTAACTTTACTTCCTTATCTGCTGCTCCATAGTTCCATAACTGCTAAAAACTGTGTAACATGACTGTAGACATATGGTGTCTGGGGCACGGGCTTATATTCTCTAATGGTGTTTTTCTTCTTGGGGAAAAAAATCTCCATATTGCCTGCGTCTTTAGGCATGAATGCTAGAAAAAGATTTAAAGGCTTTTGTAATGCAGTAATGATATGTTTAACAAGGGAAAGGATTATTAGTACATGTGTCAATGTAATGAGCAAACAATCAGCCATTCTATTGAAGTGAATATTATTCTGAATGCATGTTTTGAATTCCACTGAGATATCTTCCCATTAACGCTAACTAACTTCCTTTGGCTTGTGTGAACCCTGCTGAAGTGATTTTGGATATCAGTATGTTACAAATGAATTTTGCTATATGAAGGGCTATTGGCCTGGAATAACTTTATTTCATTTAACCCAACCGTGATTATTTGTAAGGCAATATTTCCGCCAGCAGTAAAGTGTAATGAATTTGAACGCTGAACAGTCATTTGAATTGAAACAGTTTCAGTGAAGGCCTCCACGCCGCTTTGTGGATGTAATGTGCCAAGGCTGAATAAAAATGGATTTAAAGGATCGTGTTTTTGACAGGGGTCGTTGGTAACTTTTCCCTTGGGACGTCCCTAGGAAGCAGCTTATGAGAGTATTTACAGCAGTATTGTTTAGCAAGAAGTACTTTTTACAGAATTCAAAGACTGCAAAGAAAATTATTTTGTTTTCAAGATGGCACACAAGCTCAAAACAGCATAAGGACTACTGATCACATTAACTAAACTGTTATTGCCTCACTACTATTACCTCTAACTCCCATGGTGATTTCCTGTTAATAGAAGGGTGTGTAGCTGTCTGTGTGTGTTTGTGTGGGCAACCTTGTGCTACTGCATATCTACAGCTGTGGTTGTTTGCATATATTTGGCATCATTACTTCCTCACTGCAGGTCAACAGTATACATTTTGTCCTGTGTTAATTATAAAACTTTATTTTCTGCATTGAGGATGTCTAATGGGGATTTGTGGATTTGTGTCATTGAGATGCTTTGGAGAAATGAGCTTGGGTGTAATGACTTAACAGGTGAAAATGCCAATTTACTGTAGTGTATCAGCGTTGACCTTATCAAGGTTCAGAATTTCATAATTCCACAAGAAATAGCAGTTCATTATAAGTTTAATTTGACACTCCAGTGGTGTGTGTCCTGGTGAACTTCTCATTAAAGAGTCATAATTAATCATAAAGTGTGTGTGTGTGTGTGTGTGTCTGTGTGTCACTGTTATAATGACTCCCAAACAAGTAATATTTTATTCAGTGCCTCAGTACAGTGTTTTGCTAAACAAAGGAGAGTGAGGGGAGTCACATAACAGAGGGGCTGGTTTTATGAATTCAGCCACATTCAACAAGGTGCAGTCAACACTGTCATTCATGCAGCAGCCTGGGGAGGTATAGTTGCAGGGTTAGAAAGGTAACATAAATGTGCACAGCTGGGGGCCGTGCTGTTCAAAAACTGCTGAATGATGACAGGATTCAAGCTGGGCTCGCTTCCTGTGCCCACACTTTCCAGGAATTCAAAGCAGCTATACTTGAGTGCCTACTGACAACTAAGGGTTTGGAATTCAGTTTATGTTCATTATTGTCACTTTGTAGACTGGTTGTTCCCTTACTATACAACGTAGATTACATTAGACAGTACAGTGTGTTTTAGGCCTACATAAAAATGAGCAAAATGAGTTACAAAGTACATTTCCCTCCAAAAGTATTGGAACGGCAAGGCCAAAATAGTATTTGTGTCTGCTGTACACTGAAGACATTAGAAACAGAAGATGAGATGCTAGTTTAAAATTTCACCTTGACTTCTGTATTTATACAGTGATACATGAACCACCAAAGGAAAGCAAAGGAAAACAAAGGCAGCTGATGACCGAAAAGCTCTAAGCAACAGTCAGTGACATCAGCAGCAAGTTCCACAGAGCAGGGCTGAAGGTATTACTATACCATTTGAAGAGAAACTCCGGAGCAGAAAGGCCAAACTACAAGATGCAAATTTAGCTTTAAGAATAGGAAAGCCAGGTTTGAATTAGCAAGACAGTACAAATATGAGCCACAAAATTGTATGGACTACTGACACTACAAAAGGCAAAAAGTGGGGAGGAAGAAAATATCTGCTCATGATGCAAACCAAACAAGCAAATATGTAAATAAATGTGTGTACATTGTATGAACAGTATTATGGTGGAGGTAGTGTCATGGCTTAGGCTGCATTGCTGCTTCTGGAACAGGCTCAGCCTTTATTAAAGATGGAACCCATGATAGTAGCAGTAGAATAAATTCAGAGGTAGACAGAAACATTTTCTCTCCAAATTGTCCAAGAAATGTTTCAAAACTAATTAGGAGGAGCTCCAACATGCAGCAACATACAAAAAGGTTTTAGACTGGCCAAGTCAATTGGAAGGCCTTAGCCCAACTAAACTTACGTCTCTCTGGGGATTGTTGAAAAGATAATACATTTAGAAAATAGCCCAAGTCATCCTTGTATTGTAACGTAATACAGTATGTGTTTTCTTTTGTTGATATTGTGGTTCTTTTGCAGGAAAGTCAAGAGTTTTAGACATAAGCTCCAACCCTGCCACTTCCAGCACTTGGTTAAGGCTAGAGTAAAATTCTGTGTGGCTTAAAAAAAACACTTACTGGTCACTTCCCACACACCCACACAGCGTGTTTAATAACCTTTCCACTAACCTTAATTAGGCAACTAGCCAGGGATTTTCTTGTCTGAACAGGCACGGGACTGTTAAAGCGCAAGACAGATACACCACAGAGTCAGATTTAGCTTTGTTTGCCCACCATCAACTCCAGCCACCCCCTAGTGACTCACCCTTCCATTAATAAATGTGGCACGAGTGAAGTATAAAATATGCCTGATGCTGTGTTTTGCTGGTGTAGATCATATCACAGTGTTTGCATGGGACATGAGCAATCTGTTAATTTAGATGCTTTTCTTATGCAGCAGTGTGAGCAAATGAACTGCAGGTTCCCAGAATAAACATCAGCTAGTGGTGCCTCTGTGGAGGCTGCCTGCAGACTCTTCTCAGCATCAGGTGTTTAGTGCAGTGTGAGCAATGATTGATTTTGGTGTCCCTCCATCTGCTTCCACCTTATGTGACTATCTTGCTCATTTAAACAACCTGGGCTTGGATTGGTACACATGGCTGCGGAGTGTGTCGTGTACTAATGTGATGCCGCATTATTTCTTTGTATTGATGACTTTCGGAGTTTACCTCAACCAGATAAATTCAGGCAACCAGTGTTTTTTCAAGTAAAATAGCTACTGTTATTTTTAATGGATTTTTTAATTGCATCTTTTATTGTACTCAGGGTTTTAGCCTCGCAGTAAGGCGTTCAACTGAGGACATTATTGAAGTGGTGGAATATAAGGTATTGCAGTAATGACAGTGGATTGTGAAATCCTTTTGCACCACTAAAATATGAAGTGCAGTAAGGTGATTCACATCAGTGCGTTGCAATCATCAGATCAGCAGGGGACCTAGATGACTCCTTGGCACAAATGTCCTTGGACCTGGCTATTATTCTCTCTCTCCCTCCATTTTTCATTCTACCTGTCTCTCCTCCTCCTGTTCCTCCTTCAGGTGGCTCCTTCTCTTCCTGCCTAATGATACATGATAATTGTTTTAAATGGGTTTCTTTGTGCGGGTGCTTCTCTCTATTCACTTTTATTATATCTGCTGGACCATGAAAAACTAAAAAATTCACACAGAAGCCAGTCAGACGTACAAATCAATACATCTACAGTAAATACAATTGCAGGGTTACTCGAGGCGCTGCGGGCCTTTTTTCCCTTTTCAGCCTCTACTTGACATGATAAGAGCCAAAAAAACTATTCTAATATTGGTGTGGCGATGTGCTCTGTTCGCTCTCCAAAACTGCCTATGAGGCTTTGTGCACAATACAACTCTCACATCAAATGCCAAATAGAACAGACGGCATGGTTCTTCAGCACATCCAGTGGAAGACAATGAATGAATCTGAACATGAAACACTGTATCAGCGGTGTGCTCGGTTTATCACTTCCTGATTATAATTTCAGCTACAGTACACCCAAGCTCCATATGGCACAATTTAGCTTTTCTATATCCCTACACAGTGTGTGATATTATCTTTTATTGCTTGCCTTGCTGGCACTGATACAATACAGGAGCAGCGCCAAGAAGCCAAGTTCCTAGAAACAATGCCTGCAAGATGAAAAGAACAAGTGGGAAAAGAGGAGAGTGGGGAAAAAAGATTAGAAAACGAATGAGACAGTGTGTAAGAGTGATTTTTTTATTTTTTTTTTCCAGCAGCTGTCCATGGCTTTTTAATTTCATCTGAGATTACTGAGCGTGATGAGCTTAGTCGTGTTATGAATCGCTCCATGCAGGTTTCTCTGATGCACCCCCACACTCCGATGGAGCTCCATGAATTCCCCTTATTGCTGTTTAATGGAGATGGGTACTCAAACAAATGCGCAGCCTCTGCCTGGCTCAGCACCGCGGGTTCTCATTAATCCGGCTGCTGAGATGCTGATGGCACTAATTTTTCAGACTAAGCGGTGTCTGCGTCTCACCGTGCTCCCACAACAAGAGAGAGTTTCAATCAGAGGAAGCCCAAAGGCAAAGAGGGTGTAGTGTTCATGTCACACCTGGTCCGTTCACTCCCTCACTGTTTGAAATCTCCCCCTACAGCGCCCATCTGTGTCTGTGGGAAGGCACAAAGTGATGCAGGCGTGATGAGAGTCTCTGCCTCAGTGAACGGGGAGACATAAGTGCAAATTACATTTGAAACAAAATGTAGTCTTAATTTTCAGAGCAACTTTTTGTTTAATTCAACTGTTGTAGAGGGAATCAGAATTAGATTGTCTGTAAACACAGCGGTTCTGAAATGTCGTTGTTTTGTAAGAATAAGGTTATTCAACTGGATGGTGAATATGCTGTAATGTTAGAGCTAAGCAGAAAAGGATACAGAGGGGCTGGAACGTTTACTCCGAGGCACTGTGAATCTGTGGCTTATAAGAGAAAGGTCTGAGGCAGATGTCATTTCTTTTATTGCCATCCACCATTTACACTAATCCACCGGAACATTAAAACCGATACCAAGTGAATAACATACATTGTTCTGTTACAATGGCTCCAGTGGTTATAGGCAGAGAGCGAACAGGCAGTTCATAAGGTTGATGTGTTGGAAGCAGGAGTGAGAGGGGAAGGATCAGAGTGACATTTACAAAGGTCAAATTGTGATGGCAACATGACAGGGCTCGAGCGTTTTAAAAATGGCAGGTCTAGAGGCGAGCACCTGGAACCCAATGGTCAATACGTACAAAAACAATGCAACCAAGGGTCTTAAGTGTAACTGTGACTGGTCCCAGCCCATAGAAGAGCTATTCTAGTAATTGTTAACTTCAGTTTCAGTGTCAGAAGTTCTGAAAAGTTCTTTTTAAACAATGCAGACTAGGTGCTAGATTCTGAGCTGGTGCTTGGGCCGATTGAAATTTGGTTTTACTGAGAACCAGTTTCCTTTTTCACAGGCTAGAGAAGCACCAATACCAGCAATGGCAGCCTACAGTGTTTCTTTACAAGTGGACTTTGTTTTTGTTACGGACTTCAGCCAGGGCAGAGGACTAAAGAAACCCGGGACACAGGCAAGGTCAAAAACACACACACACACACACACACACACACACACACACACACGTTTTACCTGTATCCTTGTGAGGACACTCATTGATGTAATGCAATCCCTAGCCCCTTACCCTAACCATCACAACTGAATGCCTAACCCTAACCCTAAATGCCAGTCTTGACCCTCAAAAATCCTTTTTTAAGGGTCAGAAATAGTGAGGACCGGCCAAAATGTCGTTGTTTTACAAAAATAACACGAAATTTGGTCCTCACTAAGTAGTATCTACAGGAACACACACACACACACAGAAACAGCTCTTTCTGTCCACACACTACACACTTTTTTTAGCTCCACCTCTTCCTTTGATCCATTTTCCCTTCCCTAACAAGCTCTTCCCACTCAGTCAACTGCTTCCTATCAGCTTATCAAGGACTCCACTGTCCCTCAACTGTCAGCAACAGCTCAATCACTGCCAAATGCTTGATAAGAGTCTACCAAGTTTTCCAGTTCTGGCATGCTTCAGACTCTCTATGATTAGATAGGTTGGTTGCACTCAAGCTGGCTGTTGTAGACTGAGCTTAAGTTGATTCTTTACACTTGGTTATACTTATATTCTGTATGTTTAGTTTCTCAGTCCCCCCAGTCCACTCACATCTAGGTTCTCTACTTTTCTTTTATTACATCCTGGCTTAGCGTTTTGTAGCTCCTAGTCTTATTTATGGTTAGCTTCTTTTGACTCTTAATCATGCTCCTCTTCAGCTTCTGTTTCTTCCGTTTTGCTCATATTTGGTTGCCTTTGTTAATTGTGGTAAATCCCTGTCTTTTTGTTTTGTTTTGTTTTGTTTGATCAGCATCAACCACACTGGTGCAGAACACATTGCAGTTAAATAAATTGAGTAAGTGATACACAGATTTTTATCTTTACAGCAAAGCTTTAGTTCCCCCCCGAGCCAACAGTACAAGCAGTTCTTGGTTGTATACCAGCAACGAGTTGGTGCCATTTTGGAACATTTTGGCAGTTTTCTTGGCTGAGAACCAGTTCTTTGGCTGGTAGACCATATGGTTCGCTGCATATGGTGATGTGTAGCTGTAGACCGGCTGGATTGCTCATGCGGAACCTTGTCCAACACTGAAGGCACCTGGGCACATGAGCATCAGCACTGGACCATGGAGCAATAGAAATAGGTGACCTGGACTGATGAATCATGCTTTATTTTGCATCTGACCATCTACATGATGAATGTACTTTGATGGCACAAAGATGCAGGAGACCAGTCTATGGAGGCCCTACCTTGTAACTTGCAGGATGATCCTGGTGCCAGAAATGAGGGAACACCTTCAGAGGAGTTGTGGAGTCACTGCTGTGATGGGTCAGAGCTGCTGTGGTGGCAGAGCATAGTGGGCAAGAGGCATCATAGACCTGGATGATCGACCTCAGGTAGGACGGTATTGTAGAGTTGACCACTCTGCAGGTGTGAGTCAGAGTTTTGATCCTGATGCAGGCAGCTACTGGAAACCAGTGCAAAGGTCTGAACAGTGGTGTTTCCTTTTTGACTGAACAAAAATGAGACTTGCTACTGTGTTGTGGATCATCTGTAGAGGTTTGATTGTGCTGCTGCGAGCTCTGTCAGCAGGGCAGTGCAATAGTTGATGTGAGGTGTGATCAGTGGCTGTAAAAGGAGTTTGGTTGCATACTCAGAAAAGTCTAAGAAGAAGTACTGCTGCTTACATTCACAAACAACAAGAATGGAGGGTTGTCCAAAAAACTAGTTCAACTTTTGCCACAACATGATGTCATCCATTAAAGAAACAGTGCTGCGTTATCAATTGCATTTCAGCAAACAATCCTGGTTGATTACTGTGTAATGTTCAAGCCATGGATGTAATATGAGAAATGGCAAAACATGACATCTCTTCATTCCTGTAAAAGGTGATAAGTGGTGCATACAATGAAAGAAAAATCTTCATTCTTCTGGATTCCAAATGTAAAAATGGATAATCTTACATACAGTACATGTGCATTTATGCGCTCTGCCATCGCAACAAAAGATTGTTACCACCATATCTATCCAAACTAGTAATATTTGTTACAAATTATTGTGCGCTGTTTTAGTGTTTGATATCCCTCTAAATACTGTTACGGAATTGGTCTACCTTGATTACCCTAAACAACACAATCCAATCAACTGCTGTTGTTTTAATGCAAAACTGTTTGGGGTCGCATGCTTGTTTATTATCACTTTAGGCCATTTTTTTGCGTTATATGCAAGTTATCGCATCATTTCTTTATTACATTATACGGGGTTTTTATATTAGGAGCCGTTATTACATTAGGAGTATTTTCCGGGCATTAACACATTGCTCCCATTCTGTCAATACAGTCGGGAAGACACGAATTGGGTGCCAAGGTCAGCAGAGCTAAAAAGTGCAAATTCAACTGCTCCAAATGCAAAATTAATCAACAGAAAATAACAGTCCGTGTGTGGAGTAAATTACAGTTTCCATGTGTTCTTTCTCCATGTTAAAATGTTTGAAAATACCCTGCCAAAGCCTCTACTAATATCATATTTGAATGCATATTAACTGCAAAATCTACTGCTCTGATTTCTGTTATATTTGCTTACAATACCTAAAAGGTAAAGGTTTCTAGGGACACAGGTAAGAACTGGAATTGTTCCTGTGGAGGTTGGCAGATTCAAAAGAGGAAGCAGATTGTGTGAGCTGTGTGATTTGGAAGAAACAAAAACTGAGTTTTTTTTTCTGCTATTGTTTATACTGTTATGATTTACAATATTTACAATGAATCAGTTTCAATTGTATTTATTCTGAGTTCTCCAGTAACATACAGCTCATTCTTATCTTAATATTTTTGTGGGCATTGAAGGTCTAAAATAAAGACTTTAAAACAAAAAATGGGGGGGATGAGTTTTTATGGTGTGTGTGCATGATTTGTTTCTCCAGATATCACTTGACTACAATATGCCATAGCTAAAAAATAAAACTGTAAGAAAGCTCATATGTATTCTCCACAGTAAGGCTAAAATGACCTCACTTCAGCAGCACTTTATGATCATGACATGCTCCTTCCTCAGTCACTGTGGTAATTGCGTGTGAGCCAAGAATTCCCCAGTAGCCCTGTGGGAGTTCCTTAACCGCTTCACAGTCACAGAGCATGGGATTCCCTGGGGGAATTGCCAACATGGAGAATGTCAGCGGGGCTGATGGTGCTTTTTGAGATTTATTATGAATTTGCATAGATTTCAATGGAATGGTGAATGTGGGGAGCAAGAGATAGAGCTGGGGTGCTTCTGTTTGCAGCAGTGATATGGCCTACTTTAGACGTTTTATATCCAGTGTGGTTGAGAGCTGGCAGTATAGATAAAGAGAAGTTGAGGACTGGACCTCCTTGCTCCTCAGGGGTATTAACCTGTAGAGAAGGTGAGGTAAAACTGCACGTTATTTCTAGTGCATACTTACATGTGCATGTCGTGTTATTTCGAGTGTGTACTAACTACCACGAATCCACTTTTGTAGTCAAAGTGATTTGGACAGGTAGATTTTTGCACACCTTTTTGATGGATGTTCCACATCTGCTCATTTACACAAGATGGTATCTCTGCATGAGCCATCATCTGTTTCCTGCTTTTCTGATTCCCCAAGTGCTGCAGCACTTCTCTACACAAACACAACAAAAGATGCAGACTACTTGGGGAACATCTTTATTGGCTGTCCCTGCAAAGAATTTCATATTTTGTTCGACTTTGCTGCATTATTCATGAATTGTGCAGTTGTACTAAAAAATGTATTTTTACATAGTTGATGAAATAAATGGAGGGTGAAGTGGATGCTCTCAGCGTGCTCTCAGTGATGACCCTGCACATTGCATTATGTGGTTCTGCAGCACACATTCTGACCACAATTATTTCTCTCATGGTGAAAACTTGTTAAATGTTTTATCCTGAAGATCAAAGTCAGATGATAAGTCTTTAGATTCTTCAGTGAGTTCATGCTTTGCTTGTAGGAAATTTGAGAATATGAATTTGTTTGCTAAGTAGATAATAAGAAGGTTACAGCAACAAAAAGGAGCTTACAGGGTGTTTGTGACTGAGAATGCAAGGTGCAATCAAATTTTCTTATCTTGTTCAGGGTTTCAAAGCCTGACAAAACTACAGGTTGTCAAAGAAAAATGCTTTCTGAATAACCAGACACTTTTAGATCCACAAACTATAAATCATTTAAGATGCTGAGCTGTTCTTGTTTTATAATTTGTAGTTTGAAATTCCTCTATTTCTTGACCTGTGCAATTCCATAAACATTTCCTAATAATCATGGGTTACAGAAAAAAATAACATGCAAATTATACACAAAGTTTTAGTCACTTCAGTATATACTGTCTATGCTACTTTTATTAACATTGGTCATAATATTGCCTTTTAGTACCTTTCGCTTTTAGAAGTATGTTTGGTTTTACAACTATAAGTGAAGTGTAGTTGTAAAAACCAAACATTGATTAAACAATTGGTTCTATTCCTTTTAATAATTAAATTGGGAGATGCTAACAGCTAGATTCAAAGTAAGACCGTGTAAAGCCAATTTTTTCTCTCATATTGACTTTGAACAAAGTAAATCTGTAGAACTAAACCAAACAAGCAGTTGTTATGCCACAGCCCAGAAGTGGAAATACACTCCCAGATTAAAACTCATGACCAAGGGTAATAATTTTAGCTGTAAAAATGGGGCAAAACCAAAGACACAAACCAAGAAATTGTTTGGGACATACCAAAGAGCTGGCAGCCATTTCAGTGATGTGCTGATGTCCTCGTCCGCTTCCCTAGAAAACATTTTGACAGTATATAGTCATCATCCCTTTAGGTGTCACGAAAGCTCCAGGCTTTCCATTGCACTACACTGAAAGCTCTGAGCGTTGATCCCCAACGCAAATGGATATACTAAGCATCAGCATGTAACACAAAGGGCCTGGACAAAGCAGTGCTTTTAACGCCTCTGGAATGAGAAGGGAACTGTGGGCACGGTGGTGACGTGTCTTAGAGCAAGAACAGGGACTGCTATGGACCTGATGTCGGGCTGAGGCTTAGAAACATCGACATGGTTATGTCTACGACAGAGGCCCTTGAAATAATAAAGTGCTGTAGAAATGAGTCCTAAAAGCACAAGATCATTTAGATTTTTTTGTTTTTTGAATGGGGTATTGGCTAAAAGCCTGAAATAAGGCCTGTAGTAAACTGTAGGAAATTTTATTCTCATTTCTCATTCTCATTCATAAAATCCATTAAAAAAAACCCCACTAACTGAGTTTTTGAGCTTCTACATATCTTAAAAAAGGTCATCAGGTTAGAGACTCATCTGCTTAGTAATCCGACTTTATGGCCCTATTGAGTTTATAACAGTTACTAGCTTTATTAAATAACTATAAGAAGAAAGGCTTTAGTAGAAAAGCCAAGTTTGCTAAATAATTTGTTCTCTTTCACTAAACACACTTTTGCACAGTATGGTCTGCGTGTGTGTATGTGGAAGACAGACAGCAGAAGGATAGGTCAATGAGGTGTGTGCTGTTTTCTCAATTATAGAATGATAACTGCAACGGTGCTTGGTAAATAAAACCTGTGCCTATATTTCATGTCTGCTTTCCTAATCATCTTTCTTCTACCTGCATTTAATATTTTTTTAAAATCCGTACCCGTGACTTTACATTAATAATTATTTTACCAAGTGAAACATTTTTGCGTGTTACCCGGTGGGTACCTAACCTGGGGCATCACTCTATGACACATAGCGTTGTCATATTGCAACTTAATAGATTTTACACACATAATTACCAAGGCTTTCAACAAATGTGAAATGTTTTGTCAAGAGTGATAATGAACACTGGACAACTTCGATGCTTAAATAAAATAAACTGCAAGCTGTATTGTACGTATGTAAATATTGTGTTTCACATCCAGAATTCCCTATAGTCTTTGTTAAGTGCTATGTGCATCTGTTGACAATATATTTGTAAACAAAATCTATTTTAAGCTGTACTGAGCAAGTACAAACCTGATCAAGGACATTGAAGATGTCCCTGCTCTTCTCTCTGACAGTCCCTCCTCTCTTCCTGATTATGTCTTTAAGAAGCCCAGAATTTTTCTTGAAATGGTATTGTTGTAATTCTCAGAACTTTGATCAAAAAAAGCATTGATCTAAAAAAGAAAAAAAAGTAGGTTGGTCCACAATATTCTGTAGATATCCAAAGCAACGTTCATATATTGTACAGGTACCCACTCAACTATTCCTATAATGAATGTGATGCAAGGAGTTATTTCAAAATGTTTGCTCAGTAAAACTTCGGTAAGCCTAGGTGTTGGCTTGGCAATTGTCATTTACCATTTCATCTTACCTTATCCACACTGAACAATGTGGGCCACCTCTTCTCAAACTTTAGTTCAGCATTTGATGTTAGGTTTACTAGTGCATCTCCAAAGTCTTCTTCTTGGTACTGCATCCTAAAACTGCCACTTTACCCACCAACTTTCCTGACTCACGAGCTCTTCCATTGTCTCTGAAATTCCTTGTGGCAGAATTAACTACCGGGTGTCCTCAAGATAAAAAAAAATAAAACGGGCAACTTGGCCAGCCTTCTTCGTTGCCAATGCAGCCTAGCCCATACACAAGTATGAATTCGTAGTGCAAATTTGAAGCTATACTCAATATGTAATTCATAATTACACATTCGGAGGTGGTAAGTAACACATTTATGAAGAGCTGGTACTTTACTGGAATACTTCCTTTTTATCTTACTTTTTATTGACTACAATTCATAAGACAATATTGTACAAAATTACTAAACATTTATTTTATAGCTTAAAGTACTAATTGCTCTTTGAGAATTTTGATTCTTATAAATAACCAACCTATATACCACCAATCAACCATCTGTACTTACATAAAGTGAATAAACTCAGCTCCACCTTTTTTTTTCCCCAAATACCGTATTTTCCGCACTATAAGGCGCACCTTCAATGATTGGCCTATTTTCATATATCAGGCGCATAGAATGAACCTTGTTCAGCTGTAAACACACAAAAGAAACACGTAAAGCTCACTTTATCAGTTCATTCCTCATCCAGGAATCCCTCAAATTCTTCTTCTTCAGTGTCCGAATTGAACAGTTGGGCGAATACAGCATCCAACATGCCCGGCTCCGTCTCGTCAAAGTCAGTGTCGAGTTAGAGTTAGTTAGAGTTAGTGTCGCTGCTGTTGTCTGGCAGTTCAGTGACAATTCCTGCCTTCCTGAAAGCTCGGACGACAGTTGAGACTGATATATCAGCCCAGGCATTTACGATCCAATGTGAAAAGTCAGTCACATATCCCAGCATGCACCGTGTGCTACTACTTCTATGGGAGAAAATGGAGTTGGCGGCTGGTTCCTCGATGCGGTTCAATATTGATCCATATATGAGGCACACCGGATTATAAGGCGCACTGTCGGCTTTTGAGAAAATTGAAGGCTTTTAGGTGCGCCTTATAGTGCGGAAAGTACTGTAATCTTTGATCCTTGTACTATTTTTAAATTATTAATTAGACTACATTTTTACTAAATTTTTTAAACAAATCTGGAATTGTCTGGACTTTTTTTTTATGTTTGACTTTAGTACTGAAACAGAAATTTAAGGATTTTTTTTAAATTTCACATTGGGGTGTTGGACTTAGCATGCCTATCACAACTTTTTTACATTTCACAGACCCAACAAGGGTTCAACTAGGCCCATTGCAGGGCTCGTTTTGCCTCGTTTACTCGTTAGGACTAGGATTAAGAACTGCTGAAGCACATGCATGATTGTGTCGTCTTGAAAATAATGTGCCTGTTATTTTACATCGGAAAATAATAATTATTTCACAAGTTAATATAAATTATTCACCTGTGATAGAGGTCAGTAAGGAAGTTTCGTTTCCATAAAACTTAAGGAAATCCTCTTGGAACTGCACATTCTTTTGCAATCTGTCTTTATTTAAGGACATTTGGATTGCACTGGAATTACTTACTGAATGCATACAATATTCCTAATAAATCTAGTTAAAGTTACCACTTTTAAATAAAGCTGATCTGAAAATACATTCCCTTCAAATTTTATACTTTCCTTCACTATCCAATTTAAGTCAAATAAATACCGTATTTTCCGGACCATAAGCCGCTACTTTTTTCAGACGTTTTGAACCATGCGGCTTTAACAGAGATGCGGCTTTTCTGTGAATTTTTCTGCAGCCCTCAGATTGACGCTGTAGATGGAAGTCAGTGCAAACAAAAAAGCGCCAGTTTTTATTCTTAGCGCATGCAACCCAAGATGCACAACAGCAAAATACGGTAATATTTTTACACCCTCACCCCCTCATAATCAAGAAATTCCTATGAAGCTTTTAATTTGAAGCCATCGATCTGGCTATCCGTGAAAGAAATCGAGTGTGACAGTGGTTTCAATGCTCAGGAGGAAGATGAATAGCGATTTGTGGTTTCAGTGCACGGGAGAAACTTTAATAGTTGCGCAGTTGCGCTTTAACAGTGCGCAGGAAGAAAAAGTGACAGTGGTTTGGTGTTCAGTGGTTTCAGTTCGCAGGAGGAAGAAAAATAAAGCAACTTGGTTTTAGTGCGCAGGAGGAAGATTAATAAAACCATGACTTTTCTGTTTTGTGTGATCAGCACTTTTACTGCCGTGTTACAGGCACCATTCAGGTTCAGGTGTATGAATAAAGACTTATGGTACAAAATTTTAAACTCCTGCTTTTAATGAAAATGACGTCTTCTCCTTTGGCTATGGAACAAGCCGTTTATTTATAACAAGGACGTTTTTGTCGGCTCTGTACATTCAAATTTTATACTTTCTCTTTCGTAACGGTAAAACAGCGCACAGAACATCCTCATGCCTACTGTGAACAATTAAGCATCAGATATTATTTCTCAGCCTGGAAATAGTATGCGGTTTATATGTGACAAAATATATATTTCTTTTAAATTTTAGCGGGTGCGGCTTAAATTTAGGTGCGCTCTATAGTCCAGAATTTACGGTATATATTTTTACATATTTAATTAGTATATGCTTTTTAGCAAGTTCAGTCCCATAAAAAACAATTTTGTTTATATGATTTCCATTTAGAAATTGCATGTACAATATTTTTGTGTTTGTGAATTTCTGGGCTTACCAAATTGTGTAGTATGGCCTAAACCATGGTCTCTGATAGAAAAGCCTTCCAACTTGTCTATGAAAAAAGAAAAATTAAGATTAAATTGTCTACTTTTTGTAGCTTCTATATTAAATCTATTTTGTTCCCTGTGTGCCTGCTTGTATTTTGAGGCGTCAGTCATATTTTATGTTTATTTATGGCAGCTGAGCAAGTGCTCTGTTAAGTTATTGCTAATACAAACCAAGCCTTAGCTTTACACTAGCTAATCAACATGTTGCTTTTATTGCAAAGAAGTCACAGGAAGTGCGATATGCTTGTCACATCTATACGTATTATTGTGTTTAACTTGGATTATTAGCTATTCATCTGGACTGCTTTTCCGAGCTGTGTTTTGCACCGAGCCAGCTGGGTTTACTGTTCGGCGCAACCAAAGCAACCCAGCCAGCAAACCTTAAAGACAGTAATAAGAAGGCGATGTTTGTTTCAGACATGCTGGCTGTAATAGGAAATATTAATATAAGACACATTGTGCAAGCGAATGGCCATGACGGCACCGGTCTTAATGTTACACGCCGACTAGCACCGTAGCCCACACACATGCAGCTAGCATTTCACTGCAGTAATTATAATTTATTTATATCACACAACAGTCCATTTTACATATCTATGACCTGCGTTACTTTAATGTAGCTAATATAAAATATGATGTAGCAGTCCTCCCAACTTTACTAAGGGGTTTGTGAGATTAGCTAGTTAACGCTGGCTAACAAGCACACCAAATTAGTATAGCCAACGAAGCAGGCTTGTAGTTCATGACACAAATTATACATTTGACAAAGCAAAAGTTAAAAGTAAACTCTAAAAGAAACACTTATTTGACTTCTTACTTTGTTGAAAGAGACTTTTCTTTTGCACCTCACGATGCTCTCTTTCGATGCGAGGGAAAAAATAAGGTTTCAGAGCGAGCTGGTCGTATGTCATTAGGTCATATGACGTGTCGAACCTCTGGTCTGAACTAGAAACGTCCCTTTGAGTTCACAGAATCTGTGGGATTTGGACCAGGAGTGGTGCCATCTACTTTCAAGCAAACCAAAAATAACAAGTTCAGATGTAAAATATAAAAGTGAATTGATCCAATATAGGAACATACTTTAAATGAATGCAACAGCCGTTTCACTTTTTCATTCTATTTGTTTATAGCCCAAATATAGCTTATTGCAAATGTATTTGAGCTTCAAAAGTCAAAGCAGTGTTGGTGGTGGTGAACAGAACATGCAAGTATCATAAGCCTCTCTGTGTCATGGAGCTTATTTACACATAAATCCAAATGTCACTTGAAAAAGTCTCATTGACTTCTTTTTGAGAGAACCAGGAAGATAAAAAATATGTCATTCTTCTGACCATCCATATAACTGATCCAGGCATCTAAGAATGTAAACAGGGAGGGAGGCTGCTTCTTTCTATTATATTTGTTTTTTAAAAAGGGCTGAAATGCTGGAGGCAGTTTCAGTTAACAATGCTCTGTATATGAACCTGATTGCAGGAAAGCAAGTGAAGCAACTTAAATGGTCTAAGCGGCCTCAGTTGTGAGCAAAAATAACCTCGTCTTTAAACGTTTCAGACCTTGCTGCAGTCAAACAGGGAAACACAGGGAACTTGACACAAAGAGCCAGCCTCCAGTGTGTCAGACGTGGCTGACTTTAAACTCTTAAGTCTCCGAGTAGAACTTAACTCAGGTGTGTGTGATGGAGCGAGGCAGGACCTAATTGACAGTGGCTGCAGTTGGAAACACCAAAAGACTACATCAAAGAAACAGACCCTGGGACCTAGCATGACTCAGATTAAGGTTCATAAATACCAAAACCCAGTCTTTTAGGTATGAGCGGGCACTCTTCATAATTAGAAGCAACAACGTTGATGTAAACAAACAGAATCTTCTAACTTTACTTGCTGTTGATATTATATTAAAACAGTTTAAATATTATATTATAGTAGTTTATATTATGTTATAGTAGTTTATTAATATATATAAACTACGGGCATGTAGACGCAGTTATTTGCAGACAAGCTGAATATGTTTTTATTTAACACTACTGTTTCTTTGGTGGTTCAAAGCTGATCCTAGATAATTTGATACCGAGCCAAGGAGATACGTCTTGCGTACATGTAGTTTTAATTTCTGAGGATATTCACAAAAGATCTTCCAAATGAATGCAGGATATGCAAGGCTGTCATGATGTGCATACAAATGTGTAGTTAAAAGCGAGTACTGTATATCTCCAGCTCAAAGCCATGCGAGTCCACAGTCTTCTATGGACTTGTTAGAAGAAAAAAAAGTGCAGAGAATCTTTTCTGCTGTATTCATCGTTTGCTGTGAGGTCCTAAGGTCAGAGGATTTGCAGTTCCAGTATCAAACAGTGATGCATTTTTTTTTAATCAAGACTTGGGGATGATTATTTTGAGCACTGAGCTAATGTCAGTAAATAAAATTCTGACATCTATAGGAGCTCTGTTTCTGCAGGTGGCGCACAGCTGAATGAAAAGCTTTGGACTTGATGCACTGCAGGACCAGCCTCTAGAAGTACTTCATAATGGGTGTGAATGCAAAGGGGCTGTAGTCATACAGGCAGGACAGCAGATAGTGGAGCACTGGGATGATGATGTTTGACTTGGATGTGTGAGCATGTCTGTAGAGAGATGGTGAAGCTGTCCAGCCCAGACTGTGGCAACACGCCTTGAGATTCTGTCCGGTCCTGTTCCTGTGTGATGATGGACCTAAATAAGGATCTTGCTGTCTAGATTCTGATGCAGAATCTGGTCATCTGGAGGTGGGCGATCTTCTTTCCCTAGACATAAATTAACCTGTCAAATGGTGGGGAGTTGTTTTGTTCTTGCCAGTATCACAAATTACATTGAAACATTAGTTGAAAATATTAAAATCAAGGAATTTGTCATTTCAATGCTGAACCTCTATTTAAAATCTTCAATTCAGGAGCATCAAGCACCTCTATGACTGCTGCATGTGTATTTTAGGAATCTTTAAAATTACCATGCTCTCAGACGTTATTGTATATGTTATGTGAGTTAATTTATGATGACAATAATGGCAATCTGACCTAGTGAAAGTAAAAACACAGAAAAGTTGAGAAATTGTGTGAAATGGCAAAGATTTTTCAAAAACTTAAAACCTAATTAAGAATGTAAGTACAAAGACAACATATGAAATATTATAAAATATAAACTGATGCGTTTTTAAATATGAGCTCAGTTTGAATTTCATCAACACTTGCAAAGTTGTCTAATGCAAAAAAAATAAAAAATGCTGGTTGACGTAAAGTACAGATGTTCTGGATCAACCTTTGGTGCCACACAGAACGTGTCATTTCAGGCAAAGCCTTGATTTTTTTCAGCAGCACAATGTTACAGTACATTCTTCAGGCTCTGATGTAGACATTCAAGTGTCTCCCCGCTACGTCTGTTGGTCACTCTTAAGGCAGATGGTCGTCTTTTGTGCCATGGCATAGCATGTGATTACAGCATATCATCTGTAGGTGGCCCTCGACTTACACTCGTAATTACTGTACAGTGCCCTGTTTATTCGCAAATCATAGTTCCTACTGAAATACCAACATTTACATTTCAACTTGGTGTCTAGTTCTGCTCAACAGCTCTGGGTGCAAAAAGTGTCACTCTCCATTTGTATTTTGCAAGCACAGGTGGTAGGCACTAACCTGAGCTGCCTGCAGTCCAGGCCTGTCACCTAGTAACAGTTGGAGCATTAAAGATACAACAAAGGAGGCCCCAAACTGAGCTGCTGAAATCCTATATCAACCAAGTACAGGGAAAATATTGCTTTTACAATTAAAAAAACAGTCATTGTTAAAAGAAGAGCTGATGCAAGACAGTCGTAAACCTTTTGAAACTTCTTAATGGCATGAGTTTCAAAGTGAGCAAGTATTTTCAAAAAGACAATCCAAGTATTCATTGTCAACAATATAGGATTCAAGCGATTAAAAAAATTTGCCCTCTTTTATTTACATTTTCCACAGCTTTTATAGAGCTGGGGTTTCTGCTAAAAAAGTTTTCATATCTTTAGTTATAAATCTAAATTAGATTATTAACCAAGTTCTTCACTTGTAAAAATAACATTGGTTTTAAACAAACCCACACATTAGCTTAGGAATACTAAGACTATAGGAAGATATTACACATGCAGTCCTTTACCAATATTCAAACAGAGTGCCACAGAGCACCAGAGTGCTAAATGAACTATTTGTGTTTCTTACTCCACTGCATTCATGTTTAGTACTGTTGCTGCAGGTTTAGATTTAAACAATCACTTGAGCAAAAAAAATAGAACCATTCATTTCCTTGTGTTTCAGAACACTGTGGTCTGAACAGTTTGTTGTTTGTACTTGAATTGATTTAGAAAGCAATAGTACACTGTGAATGTCTTTTACATGATGTGCTATTAGTCCAACATCATTATGGGGTAAATGTTGCTTAGCTCAAGGGAAAGATACTAGCTACTTGACTGTGATAAGATCGAGGCAAAGAGGACTGAAGAGTGTAAATGTTAGATAACAGCAGTCATAGACCCGGAGAATGAACAAAGTTTTAGTGGATAGCATACATGTGAAAGATACATAGTTATGATAATATTCACACAATTTTAGTAGATGGTGAAAAAAACATTCTAACCTGGGATTGATTGTATCAATTTGTTAACATGCAACCAGGTGCTACACACAGATATACACATGGCCATTTTGCTGCAACATCCCCGATTTACTTAACTTGATATATTTTTTAAAGGTTATAAATAAATTATTTGAATTGATTCTTGGATATTCTATCCAAAAGGTGGTGAAAGAAAAAAAAAAAATATCTTTTAAATGTTTAATAAATAAAGCTCATAAAATGTTTACCTGGTAAAAAGGCAAAGAATTCAATTCCATTCAATTCACCTTTATTTATAAAGCATCAATTCACAACAAGGTCATCTCAAGGCACTTTACATAATAAAGTCAAGACTATACAGAGTCTTGACTTTATTAGAGAAAACACAACAAACTCAACAAATCCCCCTTGAACAGCTATCGGCAACAGGGGAAAGGAAAAACCTCCACCAGAACCAGGCTCAGGGTGGGCGGCCATCTGCCTTGACCAGTTGGGATAAGTGAAGAGAAAAACGAACAGAGCAACAACAAAACTGGAAACAACGAGCTTTCTCAGGCTGGGTATGGTGGTTGTGCAGTTTCTCTTCAATTCCATTTTAATTTCATTTAAGGCCTAGTTAGACCTGAATGTGTTCATCATTATGTACAGTATCAAGTTTTTTTGCTGATTCTAAAAAAACTGACTTGCACACTGGAGCAAAGGTAAGACTCATTCATTTATGTATGTCCTTTATTTTCATGTTATTTAAAGTAAGAGGATTTAGTCTATGAATTAGTTATTATTACACTGTAATTTATTCCTTAGCAGTTTAGATTTTACATAACACATTTGGTAAAAATATTTAAGATCATTTAATCCTTGATTTTGTGGCAAATATTTAAGATATAAAATTTGAATAAATTCTACTTACTTGTGTTAGGTAAAACATAAAAACTATGGAACTTCTGAAAAGCATTATTTTTTTCTGTTCTTCTTATAATTTACATTTTATTTTTTATCAATGGTTTACATGTTTTCACCTATTCTTGACTGTCTGCTTAAACTAGGGCTGGTCTTTTTAAAGTATATTGTTAAACTATATGATTAATGGAGATGTAAAATGAGTCAATACCATTTATACTGATTTTGCTTTGATGCTGTTTTCACCCCCACTGCCTGTCTTACTGCACAGACCAACTCATTCACATATTTTCCCGCAGCACGCTGGTCTAAGGTGCCAAAAAGGATGCCAGAATAGACTTAATATATGGTAAAAAAAATTGATAAGGAGACATTAAGTACTTAGTAGATGGTCTTAATGCAAAATGTTATTCAACTATAGTGTGTGTCATGAACTTCAGATTGGGTCTTCTCCACTGCCCAAAATATCTCTGGTTCAATAGTTGATTAAGGTAAACCGTGCGATCAGTTCCTGCAGATATTTAAATGTGATTTTCTCTCAGGCCTTCTGCAGAACCCCCTAAAGGTTTGCTGTACTGGTTGGGCAGTGTTCTTGAACTTTTTCGTCTAGCTCCTCCCACACAGCTCAATGGGGTTCAGATCTGGTGATTGAGTTGGCCAAGCCATCACTGAGAGCATTCCAGTAGCTTCTTTCTTCTTCAGATAATTTGTACACAACAAGGAAGAATGCTTGGGGTCATTGTGTTGATGCTAAATGAAGTTATCCCCAGTGAGACATTGCAGAGATGGAATGGCATGGCTTTTCAGTATGAAGTGGTATCCATGGCAATTGAAGATGCCCTACACACAATGCAGATCACCCACTCTCCGAATGCCAAAGTATCTCCAGATCATCATGCACACTTCCAGGCTTCACTGCTGCTGTTGGGCAGGCACCTGTCATCTTTTAATGAGCTCTGTGTCTGAGACATGTTCTTTACTTTGATCCAAACACCTTAATCTTTGACTGGAACAAGGTCTTTAGTTTGTTCTTCTTGGCCCACTGCAACCTTTTCTTACAATTTGCCAACCTTAGTAGAGGTTTGTTCTTGGCATCTCTGCCTGTGAGGCCAACTGACCTGGGTCTCCTGAACACAGTGTCTGTGCACACTGGTTTCTCTCTTGGTTTATTCAAGGATGCAGGTAATTCAGGAGAACAGAGGCATCTGTTTCAGAAGGAGGACATTCAAACATTATGCAGGATTGCAATGACGTGATGTGATTAAAGTATGTTTAACAGTTTAACTTTTAAACCAAGTGCATATTTACTTGTGTACTCTAATATGTCAAAATCCCCATTTTGATATGTGTTCTCTGCAAAAATATTTTTAATTTCAGTTTTATTCAATTGAACTATAATTATTAAGAGGCAGGGCTCATTTATTAGCAGCTATCACAGACTTTGAATTTCATTTTTCAATAGCAGTACAGGCAAAGTGGTGGTACTAGCAGTGGTTGTGCTGTTAAAGAGAGAAATAACATAAGTAGTAAAGCAGAATTCACACCAACGCTGGTGATCAGGTGAGAGAGCAGCACAGTGACTTTATAATAATACAGCTCCCATGAGAAATCTCTGTGCTGCTTTGCATTGGCAGGTTGTTACTGTAGAAGCACCAACACACACACACACACACACACACACACTGATAAATGTCTTGTCACCTGGGGACATACTTAATAAACATTTTATTAGCTCCTGCTAACAGAGGATCAAAGACATGCTTGTTTGACATTTGGATGCATTCGGCTGATTGTCAATTCATCATCATGCTGCACACTGAGCAAGGTTGCCCTTCCATTCATAATTTAACCGCCTATTCACTCAGTGTTTTCTAATTCAATAAATTATCAAGAAAATTGGTTTAGGAAAATCATAATGCCATTAATCACTTACAGGGCCTTGAAATCTGAATACATAAATATTGAGTAAAGGAAATTTAATTATGATGGAGGTAATTTGTTTTGGCTCCATTGTTGCAACTCGGCGACACTGTAAAGTATTTTTCCCCCTTTTTACTCAATGTGAAAATAAACAGTTTGGATCTGTTTGAAATAAAAATAAAGCACAACTGTCCCCTTGCAGTTATCCTTAATATTCAAAAGATTAAGGAGACTCATCTGTTTCCTGTTTATGATGTTGACAGAGGTAAATGCAGAATCCAACTGAACTGCCTGGAGTCTTTTAGAATATCCTTAGTTCAATAAACATACTGTAATTTCTGAAAATTTGAATAGTGGAATTAATCATAATTAGCTTTTAGTAAGTGGGTCAACTAAGGGAAATGCCCAAACTGTCAAGATAAAATGAAAAAGATGGATTTCTGTCTTGAAATACACTTTCTTTACTCTTTGAACTCTATCTACCCATTATGCTTTGCCCAAGTATTATTTTTCCTTCACTTGTACAGTATATCACTAGAGTGGCAAGGAACAAAATCTTAAAAATTGCACGAGCTGGTCTTGACCAGCGTGTCCAATGTTCGGAGCTTCTCGGCAGAAAATTGTGTTTTTTGTAACACAGGCTGACATCGTTTCAAAAAAGAAAGGAGGTGAGTGTTCTTTCTGTTGCAGATCGGGGTATTTCCCCCCGTAGTTCAGGCAGGCTTTGTGAAGTGAAATTTCATTGAAATGTTCATGGTCTTTGGCTTTGAATGGGGTCTTATATTTTCCACATCTATGAATCTATTGTCGCAGAAAAATATTCTATAATGAGTTTTCTGCTGAATGGCCATGTCTTTTACATCCAAGCTGCAATGCTAATCTTCACCTTTAAGACTTATTCTCTAACACTCTAAGTTGTGCCTAAAACTACAGCACTTTCCTCCTCTTATTCTTAGTATTGTTTATCATTTTGAGGACACAAACATGGGACAATCACATCAGATATATTTAATATTAAGATATTTATGTATGTACTGTGAATGTCTGATGTCCAGTGTATTTTGTTTCTTCAGTTCATGTAACAGTCCTATGCTAATTTAAAGAATTACAATTTTTAGGTTTTTATTTTTAGGCTCCAACCATGGCAGCTATCTTTGTGTTAAATTGTGCTGAAATGAGACCTCACAAAACCTCAAATTTCCCACATTCATTTCCAAGTGACTAGATTTGGTTTCAACCAAAGAGAGGGGCTTTTTATAGGCTTTGGGAACTTTTAAATCAATTTTAGTAGCAAAATGTCAAGTGTTGACTTTATTGCTCTATATTTCAAATTTGTATTTAGTAAAACTGTTTACTATGTGAACGTGTAGGACATAGGTTCAATGCAAAATAGTGAACAATATTTCTATTTAAGCATTGTTGCATGCATATGTTTTTCATGTTTATGCAAGCAAACTAATTGCATTAGGTATTGGGAAAAGGCCATTTTAGTTTGATTGAAGGATGGCAATCACAAGGTACAATTGTTTGCAGAGTCAAATACTGCACAGTCCATCTGGTAACTTTTCAGAGTTTAAGGTAGAAGGAAAAGCGTGGAGAGGCAGAGGTGGTCACAATCTGGCAAGGAGCTACCAGGGCAGTAACACTTTAAATGCACCAAAGAGAAGTGAGAGGTTTGTGTTCATAAAATAACTTTATTATGTTGGTCTTTGAGATATTCAATGCAATTCAACTTTATTTATATAGCACCAATTTACAACAAGGTCATCTCAAGGCACATTTTACATAATAAAATCAAGACTATACAGACATTTAGAGAAAACCCAACAATTCTCCCTTAAGCAGCTATCAGCAACAGTGGAGAGATAAAACTCCCTTTAACGGAATAAACAGAACCAGGCTCAGGGTGGGCGGACATCTGCCTTGACCGGTTGGGCTGAGTGGAAAGTGGAGTGTGTCTTTTAGATATGCCATTCAATGAAAATTTACAGTGTTTTCTAACATTGTGTGGACTCATGTTTGGCGTGTATTAAAAAGAAACAAAACAAAAGAAGTGCGATATACAGATGTGTATCTGTATATCTGTATACACTCTGACTCAGAGTGTTTACCTCCGAGTGAGTTCGTCGCTCTTTAGTTGATTGATTTAGTTGCTCGTCTCATGTCCCGTGGGATGGCATGTGATGCCAGTGTATGGTCTGTAGGTGGCGCTTAGCTCACACTCAGAGCTACAGCACTTGGTGCATGTGCACGTCAGAGTCCCTACCACAATGTACCTATTAGTAATAGCCTACTGTATTTAATAGAAGATATTTACAGGCTTATTCAAGAGGCACAAGAACAGCCAAGCTTACGGATGAGGAGAGTGCAGGAGGCGGGGCTGGAACAGCTCATCAGGGCGGATGATCTGTACCAACCAGGTGTTGACGGGCTCCAGCGAGCGCCGCGAAGGAAAGAGGTGATGAACCGAACCATACTCAGCGAGAGAGCTAGCACCACAATGAAACACACAGACTTTCAGCCTAACCAACCTTCCGCTACGCTTACCGCGACGGCGGTGGCATTTCTTGCGTGGAGGTGGCCCAGGATTGCGGCCCAGGTGCACTGGGATTCCGGATAGTAATGGGGGCAGTGTGTTATGTCCATCTTGGATAATCCACGCACAACTGTTATCAGGTGGCCTAAGATCCAGTAGAGACTGACGATTGTACACCGTTGTAGTTAATCTGACTTCGCCAAACAATCAGACAGATTATTATTATTATTCAGACATTAATGTCCATCAGGCTGAAGTTATTTTGATAATGGAGAAATATTCAGCTGGATGATACTGGGTGGAGTGAGGAAATATTTTCCATGGCAAAATTATTTTGACAATGTGAATTGTTCTACTCTGTTGTATTCATCCTAAATAAGGCAAATGTGATGAGAAAACTGAAGAGAAATCACCTTATGGGAATCAGCAATAGTTTACTGCAGTGGTACAACCGATAAAATGGAGATGAACAATGTAGCAGCGCACTGGAATCTTAAAGCCATGAAAAAGTAGAAATGGCAGAACCAGGCTGATGCCTGCAGAGGTTTGGCGGTTTTTTACTCGTATTTGAATTAAGTCATTATTTAAATGTATGAGGTGTGAGGCCATCTCCATGGTTACCCACCCTGCCAGTGCCCAGGATCTTTGTAGAGAAGTTTGTTTGGGGGAATTTTCCCTGACAGTAGATCAGAGAGAGAGAGAGAGCAGAAACACTGACACACTTCTGCAGAGCCCATGAACAGGCAAAACTTCATTAACAAGCCATTATTATTAAATATGTCCGACACCGAGACCAGAAAGGATTTTTACCTTTTCTCGCCTGGAAAAGGCTCTGGACATGGACAACTCTCCTGTGTCTACTTAGTTACTAACTCATGATCAGGCAGTGAATCAAGCTGCTAGTTTACTAACCAGAGATCACTCAAACATCAAGGCCTCAATCATCATGCCCTAAAAAGCAGAGGATCACAGGAATCAATGACTACAGACCCATTTCCCTGACTTCTGTGGTCATGAAGCCTTTTGAACGCCTCATTTTATCTCACCTCAAGGACAGGAGCTGTCTCTAGGACCCGGAGACGTGTAACCAGGATCACAGCTGACCCTTCTCATCCCAGATGTAAAGTCTTTCTGCCCCTCCTCTCTGGCAGGAGGCTCCGGTCCATTAAGACCAAGACCTCACGCCACAAGAACAGTTTTTTCCCCACTGCAGTCAGCCTGCTGAACAGTGGCCAAATCTCCCCAGATAACACCCCCCCACCCAACTTACAGTCACTTTAACTTTCGAAATTGTACTACCTCATATTGCACATTCACTTATCTTATTTTTAATTTTATGGTATTATACTAGTTCTGTACATATTTCATATTGTGTCACACCTTTGCACTTTTTTAGATTTTGTGTTTGCACCTGACACCAAGACAATTTCCTAGTACTGTTAAGTGTTCTCAACCGTGTTTGGCAAACTGATTCTGATTTTGTTTTTCACATTTTGTTTTCATTATTAGAAGTTTAAAAAAGAGAAACAGCCCAGTGAGAAAAAAGCAAGAAACCAAACCGCCAGAATGTCAGTTTTTAACCTAGACTCTTACAGGCCATTTTGTGAGTTTCAGTTTTATTTAAATGTGGTCGGACTTTGATGTAATAATGAGCAGACATCACTCCATGGTGATTCTGTCTCTTTCCTAGCTCTCTGCACTGTTAAAAAAGCGGTTGTTTTTTTAACCGCTGACCTAACACACTGCACACTGTAATTAAATCATTCAGCATATTCACCTTTCAGTGATTGTAAAATCTAAAAATGATAATGATGAGCTCTTGGACAGCAGTGGGAGGTATTTGTTGTAGTTTAGCCCACAGCTGACACCATGTTAATCTTTAAAATTTAATTGTAACATTTTAAAATGATACGAAAAAGAGCCAGCGCCGGAAACCGGCTGCTCCTTCTCTGGCAGAGAGAAGGATTGGCATGAGTGTCAGAATGAAAATTAAACCTCTTTGAGACTTAAAAGAACCAGAGTCTGGGAACACCCAAACCAGGTCTTTAGCACTTTAGCGGGACAGCAGACTGAGATCACAGCTGGCAGCGTTGGATCTCACTGAGCTGAAAACGACAGATCAGATTTAGGTTTGGATAAAGTGATAAACTCAAACTTAGTGCATGTCCAGGTCAGACCTTCAGTTTTAGAGGCGACATGTGAACCGTGATCATTTTATTAGAAGAGAGAGACGCTTTACATGGATTCTAATGTTAAATTATAAGGACAATAAGTGCTCAACTATTTTTTAAATTAATTTCTCATTGTATGGAAAAGTCACCACAGTTGATGTTTAGATGAGAGACTGTAGGAGCTAATCCAGCTGATCTCACGCTAAAACCACGCACAGTAAAACATGACTGCTGCCCATGATGAGACTAATCAAGGAATTCACTTCATTCATTAAAAATTTACCATTTACAAATATTTTACACACAACTATTAGAGTGCGCAGAATTTCCACCCCAGCATCTGGGAGGACCAGAAAACGGATGTAATAAATGCTAAAAATGCTTTAAAGCTGATTGATTGTTGGTTATGGTTCTTTCGTGGAATAATTTTGGAATCAAACTCACAAACCCGGCATTAAAGCACTGCACTTTACCAGCTCTCCACCCCGTTACAGTGATGGATACATGTTCATATGTCTGAGGGTAAATGTATTGAGTCATTCATTCAAGACATCTTGCTGTGGCTTACAATCCAAATATATCTCTTAGAAATGTTTTTACACTTTAGTTGCTTAGGAAGCTTTTTGTGAAACAGGTTGACTTGGCATGTTTGAAAGAATAATGTAATCTCATCACATCAAATGGTAGAGACAGAGACACAATCTATAGGTCATCTAATGTCCATCACATCATCGGACAAAGTCAACATAAGCACAGGGATATGACAGCAGCCAAGTCTCCACCAAGAAGTTGTTATTGTATCCACACACAGCAGGATTCAGTCCTGTGGACTGGGGACGGGGACAACACTTGTTGGCTTCAAACACAAACTGCTGGCTGGATTTAATGCCACTTTTTCTTTATTAAACACAGTGAAATCCTGACGGAACAACACCAGTAGGGTAACTTGCACATACCACACAAAAAAACACATGTTTTTTGCCAGCATGATGGTGGTTAGCTCTGCCACCTTACAGCTAGAAGGTTCCAGCTTTGTATCCCTACTTGACTGTGGACTTTCTATGTAGAGTTTCCAAGTTGTCCCTGTGCTTGAGTGGGTTTTCTCTGGGTACTCCAGTTTTCTACCACAGTCCAAATACATCCATGTTTGGTTAATTGGTGACTCAAAATGGTGTGAGTGGTTGCCTGTCTATGTCTCCCTGGCTTGGCCCTAACATAGACTGGAGAACCTTCCAGGGTGTACCCTGTCTCTCACCCAGTGACAGCTGAGATAGGCTCCAGCTTCCCCTCTTCCCTCCCCACAACCCTAGATAGAATAAGCAATTACACATAATAGATAGATGGTTTGCATTATTTTTAATAGGTGACTTCAGATATAATGGATAGAATCAGTCGATCTGCTCCTCCAGAGCCCCTCAAGCTGACATCACCTGACTAGGAGATGATGTCATGTGGTGAAGATTTCAGCTAGATGTAGAGAAATACTTCCGATATAAGCTAGACGGAGAGAAGTATAATACACATACACCCCCCCCCCCCACAAAGCACAATAGGAAGGAGTAAAACTTATCGTACTTAGGATTGCTTAATTATAAATTTAATGGAGTGTGGTGTGTGGTGGGACTTGATAGTAGCGAGCGTACATGTATGTGCGTTTAGTTGCCAGTAGCGAGTACCAATAGTGGGAGTTAACCTGTTGTGTTTCTGGAAGGACTTGCTTCACAGTAACATCTTCATCAATCCACTGGACAGTTAAACACTCCACAGTTCACACTAAAACACTGATGCCACCAAGTGTCTTAACTTTCCAGTGTATAACAGTCTGCAAGGAACACGCCCCTAATGACCGGATGGTCTGCAGCAGAGCAGAGCTTACACTTGGTTTTATTTTTGTCATTGTCACCTGTCTTAAAACACCTCCGAACCACAAACACCTCCAACTACCTGCTCCAGCAACGTAAAGTGCTGTTATGTGGTATCAGGTATCAAGTTTTCTGAGCACAAGGGCTGGATCAGATCTGATACCTGATACTGCTATCCATACTGGGACATCCCTACTTTGCGACACCACAATTAGGGAACTTTGGGCTTTGATAATAGGATTCTTTATCAGCACATTCTCTGTTTAAAATAACAGTACTGACCTATATATATATTTTTATCTTTTAATGTTCATAACATCTAAGGTGCTTTACTGTAATTAGTCCATATTTCAGCAGGTAGTGCCAGTTTAAAATTCTAGGCAAGAGGCTGCAGATGAAAAATGATTCTCTCCTGGCACATTAACATTTTAATTAATGTAGATTAATACAGGCTATAGTTGGTAAATAAATAAATAGTAATACTTTCATCAATCAAGTGGACGAATAAAATGACTCCAATGGGAGGCTAATGTTTCTGTCTGCTGTATGTGCACACAAGTAATATGCTGATGACTATAACAACATTCAAAGAGCTGAGGGTGTTAGTTAGCCATCTTTTGAACTGAGGTATCCTACTGATAGTGTTCACGTGACATCACCCGCTATTTTCTTACTTTGTGGAAAACTTAAGAAATGTTGCACCAGTAGCTCTGCTTCACCAAAACTTTTCACAGCAGCCTGAAGTCAGGCGCCAACTGCGCATGTGCAGGATTTCCCCAGTGGGATTATGGCAGTTCAGAGCTTCTGGGGCAACATTTGTTAAATGTTTCTGGAAAACTGCGTTTGGCTGATGTGTTTTATTATTTTATTAACAACAGAGGTCCATGGCACTGATTGTCAACTTAATTCAGGCAATTCATTGTTGGTTTTAGTGTCTGGAGATTGTTGAAAATATAATTAATTAACCAAGTTATCCTTTGCTTCATGATGTTCCAGTGTTTGTCAGATATACTGTACCAGAGCAAAACAAATATTAGTTCAGCTGCTCGGTCTGAGCTACGGCCACTATGAGTGGTTATTTAGCCCCAAATACTTGGTTGCCTTTTTTGTTTATTCCTTAATCATTCTATTCATCTGACAGCAGACCCACACAGCTCCAGATGTGTTTCCACAACAACAATTTTCATTCTGTTATTTGCTCCTCTGTTTAAAGAGCACGCTGAAGCACATAAATAATACAAAAGTAGATGATTAAAGAGCTTCTGTGGTCTACATACAAATGTCTAGCATGGATGGCTGCTACAAATGCCGAGCCAGCACACAAATAAATCTCACCTCAGTCACACACACCCACATGTACAGACAAACAGACACACAAAGTCTTTGATTTCTTTGCATTTATCATTGCGGTTCTATTTCGCCAGTAAATGGGTAGGCTGACGGAGAATCTAAGAGATCGAGAGATCGTCCCCAGAGGGCTCCTTTTATAGTGTAACTACACACTCCTAATAATAACACTTTCCTGTGTGTGTGCGAGCATGTGTCACAGATGGAGAGAGGAAGGAGAGATAGACGGAGTGTGTGAAAGAGGGAGAGGCAGTGGGAGAGGGAGCAAATCTGGACCTTCTCTTAACTGAGGTAACACTTGCCTGAGGGCGGAAGGGGAAAATATTTGGCCTCTACCATTTATCATATCGCTCATTCACCTACATTTAACATGATTTTCTTCCTGAGCATCTTGCTTCCCTCCCACACACACACACACACACACACACACATACACATGTTCTTGCACCAGATAGACATGCATTCTCCAAGGCTTCAATGCTTTGAGCTGTCTCAAAGGAAGAGCTCACAAGGAGCTTCTAATGGGGGGTGGGGGGATCGTATAAAAGGATTGCCTACATGAGGGTTAAAAATGCACAGAAATAACACAGCAACATAAACAGTTTCACAGTCTCATTAGTCATCCAGTTCTGCTAACAGCGATATCAGGACTAAAATTATTTATCTGTCAGGTGCCAATGCAAAGCAGCTCACATGTTAGCAACTGTTACTCTGTCATCATTTCTATGTTGTGGGTTTCATCTCATTTTGTGTCAATATGTCTATATACTCCAACCAACAAGGGCAAATCCCTGCATATTTACAGCATCATATCTGACCACAGAAACGAGTCTGACATTGACATATTCAACCACAAGGAGCATTTTTTCAAATACTTAACTCTCAGGGTCTTTTCGTAGTGGTTTTACACCTTTTGGTCTCTGCAAAATGTTTAGTGATTCTCATGTAAAATACATGGAGGAGGCGGAGGTAACTTCGATATAGACATGGACACATTTTGTTTATGTGCCCTTACGGCTCACAACACATGGCTTTAATTGCACCTGAAATTGCTAAATAGCTTTGCAGACAAATCAACCTCAGATTGAACAGAAAGATCGTAAGCATGTTGAACAATGGCCAAGGACAACTTCTGAAGACACACAAACTGAAGTCCAAGGTCAAGGTGCATGCAGATTCTGATTGCAGTGAGCTCTATATGTCTCAATTCCTGCGTTAGTATTTTACGTTTCTCAATACAGGCGTGTTTGCCAGCTTTTACTCTACAGATAATAACTTACAAAACATTTATTTTTTTTTTTAATTTATGTATTTTTATGTATTAAATATATTAATATCCACTATCTGTAATTACTTAACCTGTTTAGGGTCACGGTAGGTTGAAACCTATCCCAGTTGTGATAGGGATAAGTCTACACAGAGAGACATACAGACAGACAACCATTCACACTCACATTAACAACTATTTTTAGAGTGTTGGGTTGTGGGAGTAAACCTACGCAACCAAGGGGAGAACATTCAAACTCTACAGAAAGGTCACAGACGGCTGGGGACACAATACCCACAAGTGTGTGTGTGGCAGCAGTCCTAACGCACACATATGCCTCCAGATTGTGAACTCCTGAAAAAAAGTGATGTCAAACGTTTCCGGCACTCAGCTCTATAGAAGTGCTGAGTATCGGCATGTATGATATGTTACTGTGGAGGTGTCCAGGAAATGTCTTGGACCCATTTTCTGTGGGACATTATACACAGATGGACTGTATCTGTAGACATCTTTAACACACAATAAAAGACAATCAGTAAAATTAAGGCATTAAGATTGTGGCATAACAAGGAGAACCTTGCATTTTCACATGCACATGGCCAAGTGGCACCTAATTGTAATTTGACACATAATAGGATTTCAAACCTCATCTTGAGAAATTCAGAGGGTAAGAGAACAAATTCTTCATGGATAACTGGTCACAGTGCCAAAATAATATAATGCTTTATGCACATCCAGTTTTTCTCAAAGCTGTGGCAGACATACAATATCTACTTTGCCCTTATGATCTTACTAGTTCAATACGATGTGGTTTAAAGCATTTATGTGCGGTAAAACCAACAAAGCATGAAAGAAGTCATCAAATTGGCTCAATAAAACACAAATAGGGAAGCCGGTCGTGATTTTAGCAATCCTGATCTTTCCACAGTCAGCTGTTACACAAGGACTCAGGATGAGAACTTAAGCCCAAACTAAAACTTGGAGTGTATAGATGGGAGCCTATGGTCCCCTGGACCTCAAACTCCTAATTTGAAGTGTAGCCCTCTAAGTTTACTGGCATATAGCAAAGCAGAAGCTGCTCTACACCCCTTTGTACGAACAAAAATGACTGACTCGAACAAAGCTTTGAATTAACATTTCATGAGGAGGAAACTGCTCTATTGAAGAGTGGCTGAAAACCATACAGAACCCCCCGATGCAAGACATTCATATAAAATAGTCACACCGATCTTAAGTGACAATGCTGTGCTGAGAGTGGACCACCATGAGTGACCCCTATAGACGGTATAGTGCTCTGAGGCTGGAGAAAAAACGAGAACTTCTTACCCGTGGTTATCCATGTGCTCCCACACACCAGGTGGGCGTTGACACATCTCCCCTCTGTGTGCATAGGTGTAGTTGGGATGAACCCACTAGTGACAGCCTTGGAGGGCTAAGTGTGTCAACTGTGCGTTTCCTCCATATCCGCTATTCTACGTGTCCTGACAACGGTTCCTAAATCTCCACACCAGATAGAGAAAGTATCTGAGCTGGAGTTTGTCCATTAACTGCTGTGACTGTATGGACTTAAATTATGACTCTGTGTGTATATTGCACTTGGAGATTTTGCTCACTGATGGAGCAGAGGAGAAATAACTGGTGGTAATAAGTAGAGCAGACTGTGGCTCAGCACAGACGCTGTCAGGGAGCACACACAAATGACACATAATATGGCCTTGAGGAGACCAAAAAATACCAGCAGGCTGTCTCAGCTGCTCAGTGACTTACTGCTCAAGGTCTGGGTACACAGTGCAGTATTTAGTCTTAGTATCCACTTGTGAACAGTCATTTATCTTTGCTAGGACCCAACGACATTTAATCACAAAATCAAACTTTGATTATAAATTAGGCCTCAAATTTTTTATAAAATGGAGGTGGGGATAAAAACAAAAATCGAGACAGCCCATTTTGGACAAAAAGAAAATCAAGGAGCACTAAAATATTCTCAGTGGAAACGCAGAGAGCGGTTTCTAAAGTCTGTCTCTGTGACAGCGTGTCAAAGCTACTCGGGGAGAACAGTACAGCAGCGCTGACATTCAGGGAAAAATGACTTGTGCCGGGGCTCTGATAACGGCACATAAGAATGTTGGAAATCCTTGTCCTTATTGTGATCCCAAAGGTCCATGACGTCGCATTACATTCTTAAAAAAAAGACAAGGCTGATAATCAGAAGAATCAAATTAAATGAAATTTTGAATTAAAAACTAAAACATTTGATTAGTTTCCCACATCTAACAGCACTAATGTGCAAATGTTTACTGTCTTAACATGTACAGCCCAAGATCCCAGGTGAAAGCAGAGCTGCCTTTAGGTGTAATTATTTCTACCATGGTGAAAATTTCAATACCAGGATGTTATATCATTGTGGTTGAATGCATAAAATCATAATTTCTTTTTCCAAGTTTGCCCTTAAACAACAGTCAGGTGTGTGTATTCACACTGAAAGATGCTTTACTTGCTGGAATCATTTGTCCTGTTTATACTAGTCTCTTCAAAACATGCCTCCAGTATACGTGATGAAGGCCAAAATTCACAATTCTCCATCTGTGCAAAAATGTATTCAGCTATTCATTTGAGAACAATAGAAAGTTTCAGCCTTCCAAGTTGCATTAGTCACATTAGGTGTACAATATGTGGTGCAAAGTTGCAGTATTGTGTATTTAAACGTCTTTGTTACCTTTCCACAGCATCCCAACAAGTAAGCACGTGCACACCTATACCCCTGACAAGCATAGGACTTATCTGCTTGACTTAATAAAGATGTTGCGTGAGCCTCACTTATTTTATTCACCATAAGATTCTTTCTGTGAAACAGCTTTAGGAAGTAAAGCACGTGTATCTCTTTTTGGCCATTACAAACCGGTAGAGAAATTTCATCAGCCCCTCTAACTATGTACTAAATTTCAAAGGTACTAAATGAATCGATTTGAGATTTAAAACCATACATCTGCTTTGCATGTTATCACACCATTCGATGGCTTGTTATCTCCTGTTATAACTATAGCAATGGGTCTAGTAGGTCACGCAGTGTTATGCACCAGACCTTTGTAGTTCGTTACGCCTGGCTCGAGCAGGCATAACCAAGAAGTAATTTGTTAAGAGGAACTTAAAATTAGAATGTCATGTCAAGTAAGCAGTCAATAGTGAAGTGAGGGTGATGAATGTGTGAAACCTACATGACCTGAAACAAAAATACCAAACCAAACCAAACCAAACCAAACCGAGTACACTGGGTGTAAGCAGGGCACCAGCCTTCCATGAGGGAGAAAGACTTTTTAGAGTTCTTGCAGGTAAAGGCAATCTGTGAATGAGGTAGATGTGCTAAAGGTCTAGGTGAACCTGAAACAGAGACAGGGTTGGTTAGATTTAGAGAAAGTTTGTGAGTAACAACATTGACTATCTGGCCAACTGGTCTCTCTCGTGTTGAAGTCTCATGCTTTGCTACCCACCTGTCCAGCCAGACCTCATCCTTACATGGACTTAACGGCTTATACCAGTTACCACCTTGGCTTTTGTCTGATTTACTATGGCTGCTATTTATTGCAAAATGTCCATTCACATCGATGGTTATCACTTACTGCTGAGTAGGAGGTTCCTACCAAGACCATTAGTGGCACAGTCAGGGCCTAAGAGAAGACACACACAATGCACTGCTGTTTATGATGCAAGTTCAGACAGAACACCTTTTAGCCATCTGCTAGTTTTATTTATCTCCTTTTCTTTTCCCTTTTCTAAAGTTACTAGGTGACTTGGCTAAAACATTGTGACAGTTTGTTCAGCTGTTGGGTCTCTCAATTAATTTGATTAGACAAAACAAAAAAACCCTATTTTTAACTTAATGTGTGCAGAGTGCTGCTGAAAAAAATGAGCAAAGACAGTCACTCTTGTTAACACTAAGAAAACAGTCACCCCAGTCTGCTAAAATGTGTTCTGTCTGATTAATTTACCAGTCCATAAATGGTGCTGAAACATTGCATATTTCAGATATTCATTGTGACCCTTGTATTAGTTTTTCTCAGCAGATTACTACTCCAGTAATTAAAATATTACACCATTCCTAAATAGTGCAATCAGAATTTGACATTACTGCTCATTTTAGTTATCTGTATTTAGTTGCACATCCTCTGTATCACAGAACTGCCCTTAGTGTTGCATTACACATTTGGGAAGCACAAACACCTTAAAGTAGCAGCTTCTTTCAAGAGACATATGTTCCTTAGAGGCATTATATGCGCGTTTTTACACGTCTTCAACCTGTGAGCATATCCACAGACCGTGGAAACAAGTTATAGCTTTGGATGGAACAATTCATTTGAGCTGTAGCAGAGATGAATACCACACAGTGAGGGGGTCTCCCGTGAAAAGTGAAGAGGGATGGGTTAGAGTGGGAGCTCACCTGGTGTCTGATGGAGCTCTGGATAAGGTCTATTTATCAGCCTGACTAAGTGAGCGATCGTCCTGCCAGCATATCCCCTGCTCACCACAGCCTACCTTGAATAAATAGTGGAGATCTGTGGGGCGAGGGGCACCCCCTGCCATTGACAACAACAAGAAAAGATCCACTGTCACTGGACTGGAGAGGAGTGTCAGCTGAGTGATGAATGATTTTATTGCACTGATAAGACTTTTTTTTAATAAAGAAAATAACAGTTCCAGCATGTCCATAGATTTGATATAACAGCGATGAGTGTTTCATGAGAAGCTTTCAATTTCCTTTCCAATTTCCAGTGTAGTGAATTTGAGGCATGATGTGGCTGTTGTTGTTGCTTACCTTATATCACATGTATTGACAAACAAATCCAACCCGAATAATTGCTCTGATGAGATTTTACATATCCTGAGATTGTTTCTTTCTAGTGTTTCCAGAGATATGTCAAAGAACTACACATGGAAGGACATCTGTGAAATTGTATAGACTCCACCATTGAAGTTCAATGGGAATAACTAATCAAAGTTGAGGAAACCACTAGCTCAAATCAAATGTGGCATCCAAAATCCCAAGAAGCAGATATCATCCCTATAGGGACAGTCTTAGATAAAAAGCTCTTTTTTCACAGAAATATTGACTCATATCAGGTATAATGCTACATGGGTCTGGAGATACTGTATGTTCAAAATCCTACTGACAGCAAATGTCCATGTTATAAAAAAAAAAACAGAACAATGCCCGTGTTATGTTTAAGCAGAAGAAATGCTCTGTTTCTGGCAACAGCGTGCACCACACATCTGGAAAACTGCTACAGATAGTTTATTAAAAAATCAAATTTAAAATTTAATTACCGCTCGTTAACAAATCTGTTTCTTCAAAGCAAAAACACAGAAAAATGTAAGAACTATTGGTAGAAGAGATGTCCGTAATCAAAGCCTTTCCCTTTGAGTTCCACCACTTTATAAAGACTAAACGGTTCAAACTAATGACTTCATTAATGACTAATACTTTATTTATTAGAGCTTAATAAAACACTTTGTGAAGAAAATAGATATTAGTGGAGAAAACTCTTTCAGGCAGAGACACCTCTCCACTGCTCCATCCACCCACTCCCTCTTTGAATACTAGAATTAACATTTCTTGGACTGTTTGATTAAACATTTGTAAGGACTGCAGTCCTTAAAACCAGAGCATCACATGCTAATATTGTGTTGTTTTACACAACAGTAGGATAAGGGGATTATTTTCTGGTCTGCATTTAAAGTAAAAAAAAAAAATCATAAGAAATTACAGTATGTGATTCAAAACAGACCAAATCAGTCGGCTTTATGTTACCTTTAACTACCCGTCAAACTGTTTCTGAGTGCTTTGCATGCAGCCGTCTTTTTATCCTTACACGATCTTTCCTCAGTGGTTTGATGCAGCTCAACCTAAATTAATAATTAAATGGTCTCTGTATAAAATTGCTATATGATGAGAGGCAGAGGCTGCTGAAAAAACACATTAAAGCACAGAGATGAGGGAGGGTTATGGATGCTATAGGTCATACTGTATAGTTACTCCTTGATCAGCGGTTATCACAACATGTGAAATCACATGGTACCAAAGATGCTAAAGAAAATGTGCTTCAATGTCTTAAAGAAGGAAGTACTGAAAAACTAAACTTAAATCAAGGCTGGAAGTTGTAAAATGTAAATTGTATGCGCGTAGTGGGAAGACCACACAACCTCAAACTACTATGTTTTCTCTTCTCAAAATTCATTTTATTACTTTACCCATTAGTCCCTGTAAAAAGTAACTTAACTTAAACGTTACTTACTAAATTACTTTTACGAAGGGTTGGGCTCTGAAAGATGATCAGAAATGTACAACATTTCAGCCATCACATCTGGAGCCAAAAGCTTTAATTCTTTGTTGCTTGTCGTAGCTGCTGTCCACGAACAACCTACAGCTTTAGTTGTTCAGCCATTAGAACTACATTCATCTTTTTGCTGTAGACTGAAAACATAAGTATGAGACAAGAGATCAACATTTCTGCTTTTCATGTAAGTAAAAGTATTGCAAAAAATAAAAATAAAAAAGACTTCATATAGCATAAAGTGAATAATTCAGATTTACCAAAGTTTTGCTTTCTTATTTTATGATGCTATTCTTGGCTTTCAGTTGTTTGATTTGGGGGGTTAATCCCTTCAGTCTTGTATTTTGAAGGTAAAATGCAGCTCTATAGGGTTGAAGTCTGGAGATCGACTTAGTCAGCCTAAAACATTCCACTTCTTGCCTCGATGAACTCCTTTGTGTTCTTTGGGTCATTATCTGGTTGCATAATGAAAAATCTAACGATCTGTTTTCTTGCATCTTCCTTTAAATTGACAGACAGAATGGTTCTGCAGGCTACTGAGTTGATTTTGCTGCTTCTCTCATGTTACATTATCAGTGAAGATTTTTGAGACCGTCCCAAAAGACGCAGTGCAAGCCCACGTCATGTCACTGTTTCACAGATGAGGTTGTATGTTTGGGATCATGGGCAGATTCTTTCTCCAAACTTTATACCTTTAAACCTTTCTATTGATTTAGTAGGTTAATCTTCTTCTCATCAGTCTAATAAAAAAAACTTTCTCACAGAATATTTGAGTGTATTTTACAGCTCTCACAATGCTTCTGCCATCAACTGCTGTTTTTTCCCCGTTGGTCTACCATTTGACATCTGTTACTTAGTACACCGGGGGTTTGCTTCTTTTTCAGGACATTCCAAGTGGTTGTACTGGATGTGGCCAATGTTTGTGCAGTGGCTCTGGCTGATTTTCATCTTCTCTAGGCTTCACAATTTTCACCCATAGACAGTTATCTGAATTTCATGTTGATTACACCTCTTACATGTAACTACAACCTAAAAATATAAAACTGAGTGTAGACATTCAGTGCTATTTATTGTTTGAATAAGTGATGGCACAGGACACACCGGGGCAACAAAACACACCTGTCAATCACTTGTTCCAATACTCTTGCTCACATGAAAAATGGGTGGGTTCAAACAAAAGGTGTGTATCAGAACCAGGTGTAAATACCTGGAAATAAAACCTTAAATTTTCATCTCTTCTATTCAACTTTTGATGAATGTTTTCAGCCTACACCAAAATCAGGGAATACTTTTAGAAGGGAGAGTATTTTTTTGGCACTGTGTAGGATTTGGATGATACCCATCACTGCCTGGTTTTAACCCAATAAGGGACCAAAGGCAGTCGAAGTCACCACAAGACCGGAGGTATAGAAAACTAAAATGTATTTAAAGAAACTAAATACAAAGAACGAGGTATGAAAACACAACAAAAAGTCCTCGCTACAAAAGGTAGGAGGAAAAATAAAATAACAGAAAAACAGACACTAAACAGTTCAGAAAGTAAATTGCTCACTACTAAGGTATGAGGTAAGTAAATGAAGCAAAGAAAACGAAAGACTCACTAAGTGGAAAAGGGGATGTGCTAACCAAAATCCACTCAAAGCGAGGAGAAAAAACGAACTGCAAAACTCACAAACAAACTAGGACTCACTAACAAAAGGCTGGTGGTCGGGACAGGGAGAGGAGACAGAGCAGACACGTAGGGAGACACACTGGCAAAGTCCTTATAAACATGTACGGATGACTGCTGCAGTTCAGGTGGGATGTTGGTGCCAGCAGAAGAGCGGAATCAAGGAGAGCAGGAGAGACTGAATGAATTTGAGGGGAACCTCAGCCGGCAGGGACGGGAACTGCCATGAGTTCTGCGTACAGTGTAGGTCAGCTTTTCCTGACTGTACCCTGCTTTTTAATTATTTTTTTTACAAAAATAAGTTATGTTCTGTTTATCATTTTTTAGTTTTTTTATTGAAACACCTATCTTTGCCAGCACTGGGGCAAACATTATCCTCTGCAGCTAGAACACGTAACCCCAGGCTAGAAATAGCAAGGATATATTAGTGGCATAAAGGTTTTACATTACAGCTGTGCTGTTATCTATAAAAAATGCATGATCTCTGGCCAATTACGCCTCATTATTTGTGGATACTCTTCCATTTTAGTAGCCTAAGCGATTAATCGTCATGGTGTTTAAATAGGCATAAATAAATTAAATACACTTACTATTTGTAAACATTAATTTTTTTCTACATATGCAGTTGTTCAATATATACACGATCAGGCAAAACATTAATACTATCATAATTATGTGCTGGGTTCAAAGATGTTTTTATTTCTCTGCACAGAGTTTCTTCATGGTGATGCAGATGAACTTGCAGTTCACTTGCAAAGTAATGAAAAATATTTTGGGCAATTATTTCTTTTAGCAAAGACTGGCCAACTTTTGCTTCCTAATGTACAACCCCAATTCCAAAAAAGTTGGGAGGATATGTAAAATGTCAATAGAAACAGAATGCAATGGAGAATGCATTCACAATAGAGCATAAACAGCAGATAAAATGTTGAAGTCATTTTGAATTTGATGGCAGCAACACATCTGATGCAGGATTCTAGTAGCTCAACAGTCCTTGGCCTTTGTTACCGGATTTTTCGTTTGATCTGCAGGCCAGTTCAACACCCAGATTCTTCTCCTGCAAAGCCATGCTGTTGTGATTGATGCAATATGTAGTTTAGCATTGTTTGCTGAAGTATGCAAGTCTTTCCCTGTAAGAAACGTTGTCTGGATGGAAACGTGTTGCTCTAAATCCTCTATGATGGTTCCTTTCCAGATGTGTAAGCTGCCCACGCCATCAGAGACGAAAACAAGCTGGACGGTCCCTCTCCTCTTTAGTCAACAGGACACAGTGTCCATAGTTTCCTGGCCTTTTGAGCCTTATGTGTTGTTGCCATCATATTAAAATTGAGCAAAAATTTTCCATGAAGTAGTAACACGTCTCAGTTTTAACATCTGATTTGTTGTTTATGTTTTATTGTAAATAAAATATGGGTTGATGAGATTTGCAAATCATCAGTTTTTATTTGTTTACACATTGTTCCAAAACCAACGTGCTTGGGTTCAAATGAGATGCCTTCGCAACATGAAGTAAACAGCAAACCGCTGGATCAGTTTGCGTACACATGGCCATATGTACATTTTTAAAAATTATTTTTGAAATCAATCTGATTGGGCTGATGATCACCGTGAAAGATACTATTTTATTCAGCAAGTATTGATAAAATGCATGATGTCTCTAATGGTAACAGAAATTAACCTTCTAATGGGGAACATGATGAAAATCTTTCATCTCTTTTACAGTTTTTAAAAGTATCTCTAATCTAATCTAGCATCAAATCACAGTGAAATATCATTAAAAAAATTTGTGGATTCAACAAAATGTTTTTGCATAAACAAAATGCTAATATTTTAGCTAATTTCAAGTGAGTTATAGATGTACATTTCTACATGTACATATCTACATATCTAATTACATGTGTATGTACACATACTGAACAACAAAAAGTAATCGCTCTCAAATGGCTGGTTCCGGGTTTTGTGCATCATGTGGACAGAAATGTGTAATGTCTGACAATAAACATTCTTATAGCTGAGCATTATTATTTTAAAATTGCATTAAGTGCATTTAAGTTTCTTATGTCATGTCACTATGTGCAAGGAAAAGTCTTTGAATCCATGCTGAATTTTCCTTTGATTATGTTTTCTGAGCAGAAAAACAAGACAATATTAGACCAAACAAGCTAAAATCACTTAACATCACACTGCAGCTCGACACCCTTTCTCAGTTTAAATTTTAAGTAACAAATGAAGAAATACAGCACACACACACACACACACACACACACACACACACACACACACATAGAGCACTGGAGTGTTTATTTCTTCAGGGATTCCTTCTGAGCCAGATCTAATCTACGTAAGAGGATAGATTAGTTTATAGATTATTAATCTAAAGATGGATGGGGTTGATGAGCTGGTTGAGCCGCTGGGTTTCGGCTCTGCCACAGTGAAGGCTGGGTAATTGATCGGCAGGTCGCTGCTCAGTTCACCCTGGTCTATCAAGAAGGGAGCATCCCACTGTGCCTCTGGGAAGCATTTATTCATGTCCTACAGAGCAAGACAATAACCACGGCGTCTGCAACATTCATTTACTGACCTATCGGGGTGTTGCTTGCATAAAGCAGGGGGAGCAGATACTGCCTGCAGAGCGTTAAACACTAACTTCTAATTGTCACAGAATGAAAAATGAGGCATAACACACTGATCTTCTTTTCATCTTGTTAGTCAGCATCCCACAGTAAGCAACTTTATTGCCTTTTCAACTCGCTCTGTCTTCTGCGCACGTCGTGTCACAGAGCTCCTTGAAATGAGCCCTCATGAGCAATCCTCGCCTTCATTCTAAGCACTTTTCTCATTGTGGCAGCTTTATTGTCTGCGGTAAGGGAAGCAGGAGGATGGTTTTATTTGCAGACATCCCCAGGTTGTTTGAAAGAAGGATGGACTACAAAGAGCCTGGACCTCACATGTGGGTGGATGAGTATTAAACAGTGTTTTGAGTTAAAAAATAAAAATAGTTCTTGTAGGAGGAAGATCATGTGATCTTATATTTAAAAAGACAGTTAGCACAGTACATATAGTTGCATGTTATCACAATTATTCATTTATCATGGAATTATTAAGTATTCAAGAGAAGGTTTCACTTGGTTGCATAAAAATGAAACCTGCAAACGCAGTTAGTGTTAATTAAGGTCATGTCGCTGTGGGGTTGAGCACAACAAACACCAGAATGTTCTAAACACATTACAAATGTACAATTCAGATTTCGAGCTTTGGCAGCCAAATGTTTGTGTTGACCTGGTGGTCCTCTGAATGTTAACTTGTTACTTTTGCTTAATATTAATTCTAGCTTAGCTATTGTGTTTTTAAAATTTTAGGACGTGACAGAAGTTGCACTCCCAAACACTCTAATATGACCTAATCATTTCAGATATAACATTTCTCATTAACCTTTAAATGTGTAAATTGTAGAGTTGTCTGTACACCTTTTAGCAACCAACAAGATCTCCAAAGCCATTATTTTGTTTCCCAACTTCCTGTCTGCACCAGAAGCGGCCGTGTGTGTGGTGGTGTGTTTGGTGGTGTGCTTTTGCACTAAAAACGTTGCACCAAAATTGCATGGTGGGGGGTGCAAACCTAACCCTACACATAATGTTATAATGTTGCACATTCACAGTTAGACACATCATCAGAAGAGTGTATAGCAAAAAGCTAACTGTTTTTAACTATCTTAATGTACAATAGAAATGATGTTTATGATATTGTTTTACTTACTTTGACATTTTAGAGTAAGGACATGCAAACTGTTTACGGCCATGTGATGGGCTGAGTACACGTCCAAAGTTTTTCTTGTCTTCCTGAGAGACAGCTACACAATTCATTTATGGTAGAATTGGACATCATAACAAGCTCTTCTTTGATTGGTCCGGTCTGAGAGTGATGAATGTGTTTGTATTGTATTGCCTGTTCAGCTTTGTGGTGCTCAGTTGCCAATGCCTGATGAGGCCTATCAGATCCAAACATTGATCTGGTAAATTCGCTAGGAGCTGTCATTGCACTGAGCAGATGCTTGGTTCAAGTTTCTGAAAGATATCTGTCTTCAGTCAGACCCAAGTGCAATAACAAATATTTTAACACAGCATAGTGTGACATGACCAAACTACTTTTCTTAAAGTTTGCGACGTCTTGAACAGGTAAATGTTAAGTCAGCATCTTCTTTTCATTTAGTTTTTCCGTTATGTAAAAAACTATGGGGATCTCAAAGTAAAAATTCTACATTGCCTAGATTAGAATCAGAGTGACGAAGAAAGACATTAATTCTCCAAAACTACATTTCATAGTAGTAAAAAAAAATCAATTCTCATAGTGTTCAAACATGCTGAATTATGTCAAGCAGAAACGGTGTTAAATTGTCCTTTCCTCTGGGTGCTGTGTGAGGCCTGCAAATCTGTACTTACCATTCAGGTCAGCCACTGCTGTGGTCCCCTTAGTGCTTTGGTGTAGTTTAACAACCTGTAAAATAAATCAGCCAGTGATTATATTTGCTAACAAAACTTTTGTAAAAAAAAAAAAAAAAAAAAAAAAAAAATTGTGATTAGGAGAGATAATAAATTATTTTACGTGTTAAAGATTCTGGGATCAGTTCCCTTTTTTACATGTACTTTTGAATGCTAACTAACTGGGCTTACAGACATTGACTACAGATAATATGTGCAGCAGACACATAATCATTACACAGTAAAATATGTTAGATTTCATATGTAAACAATATACGTCAAGCAAAAAAAGAGACCAGAAAGAGGAGAAAATGTAACAAGGGCGACAAAGCATCAGGAGAACTTCAGGTCATTTCTTGAAGTGCAGCCTTCAGGAAGAAAAGTATATTCAGTTCAAATGATTTAATGAAGATCTTGAATTTGACAAAACTCGTGAAAATCCTTTAGACGATTCTTCGTTTTGGTAAGAAACACATTTATGAGGTGAGTATTAGAACAAAGGAATGTTTGGATAGATGACTTGTATAAGGAAAAAGTTTAAATGGGAGGATTTTAATACCTGTGTATGTCAGATCACTACTATAATTTCAGCCTTATGCTAATGCTGCAGACATACAGCTCTTGAGAAATACAAACATAAACACAATAATCACAAGACTCCAATAAACACAGAAATGTGATTCTCCCTGCCCCTGTGTAATGCTTTCATCTTCTGCTGCATATTCAAATGGGTTTTATTCTCTAGTCTCTAACTCTGAGTGCCTACATCTGCTACTTGACTGTTTTTATGGCTGTGTTGAAGCCTCCAGTAATTGCTCCTGCTTCTTCTCAAACATTCTTACACCTATTTATCAGCTGACAAAGAATGTAATCAATATGAGCTTTTTTTTCCTTTTAGATTTACTGGTGATTTTTCACTTGTCATCTTCTTGTATTGTTTCACGGACTTATTTGTGTGCACTGTATTGCATTACGTTTCATTCTGTTTTATACAGAAGATATATTCACTTTATTGTATAATTCATCTTGTACCTCAAATCATTTCACAACTTTTAATTGTTTCATATCCACTGATACTAATTGTGAGTAATGATGTTTCTTTGATTGTGTTAATATCCAGAGGGTCCTGTTGGTTCTTGGTCTAATTACCAAACCTGATTGCTCATCTCTCCCATCATCCTCACAGGCCCTGCACCAACTGGATTCATCACCCAGTGCAGATGTCTTATTCTGAAAGAAAGTAAGCATGATGCCACTGGCCTGTCAGACTCTTGCAGCAAATTATAGTTTGGCTTAGTGCGATGACAGTGCTGTGGGTATTATTGTAATTAGAAGAGCAGATCAGTGACGGCTGAATCTAAACAGAGAGTGGGTCGTCACAAACTCTGCTACCGCCATGTTTGAGTCACTGTGTTGATGACCTGTTGTATGAGCTGGAAGGGCAGTTTAATCGGGCAGAAATGCCTCCTTGAAATGGCCATCGATAATCAGTGCAGTGGGACTGTACAGTACATGAAGAGACACGCTGCTGCGTGGTCATAATTAAAGCCAAGTGAAACCCATTACACCAATCACATACATGGCACGTTGTCTCTGACTTTTCAAACACTGAGTTCTTGATTTCTTCTAAAAAGTCTCATTCCTATGTGTAGTCAACGTTGCCAAAGTGTTTCTGGCAAATTTTATTAGCTGCAGCTAACTAATATTAGCTCCACGAGTTGGCTGAAAACACTGCCTTTTCAATTTCCCCGCTGACTCGTGCTTAGATCTTGTAAAAGTGCTCTTAAATATGCGCTTGATGGCTACCGTACATAATATAACACACTCTAATATTATACTATACAACTTTAGCAATTATTGTTTTTAACTTCCACAATTGTGTCAGTTAATGTTGTGATACATTTGCACTGCTTATATTAAACACTGCATCTTTCGACTTGACTTAAGCCATTTACACAGGGAGAAGAGGAGCGAGGGCAAGACAGAGGATCGAACGTTACACTGCGATCTCCATAGGCGGCTGCAGGTACTAAGCTACTTAGCTTGGCACACTGAAATTTGCAGCTTTGTAAGTCATTCTTTCAAATTTGGCTGTTGTGATTAGGCACTCACTGTTTGCAGGAGGGTTTGTGGTCTGCAATTTTCTTTTTTCTAATGGCACGAACAAGCTGCAGTGAAACTCTCCAGTGTAATACATTTATTTTCAAATGATGCTGATACCCTGTAAAAAGGATGAAACTCTCATACTGTGTATTTGTACCGAGCAATGGCCATAACTGAAATGATTTTCAGTTCAAACTGAAGTTCAAACAAAGTTTTTTGGTTTGTCATAATAGGCAGACACAGGTACTTTAATGTAAAGCTTGTCAGATTGAGGTTTTCCAGTAGTTTATTATGAAGTTGTCACCTGGTGTGATAAAAGCCATCATATAGAAAGGATCCATTTTGATAATAATTCAGTTCACTGCATGGGCCCAATTCATCTTGTGTGAAGAGAGTCACTTAAAGCCCATATTTGTTATAGAAAGTCACACCTCATACTGTGAGTAATTTATAATTCCAAACCTATGGATGTTGGTAAAATAGCACACAGCAGGACGTTAGATTATGGAAGCACAACGTGTTTACTTTAAATATAAAAATATGATGAATAGGCCATGTAAAACACAGCTCTACATATCTAAACATCAATTTCTAAAACAAGTAAAGAAGTTAATGAAACTCGATTTATTACCAAGAGTTCCTATTAAAATTGCGATGTGAGTGGAGTAAACGCACTACTTGGCCCATTCTCATTCTTGAGGTTTCACAAAGCACAGTGTTGTCCAGTCCCTTTGTGTTTGTTGCGTATGCTCAAACCCGTCTGCATGGACGATCGACGCTCTGTGCTTTCGGTGTAGTGCAATGGAAATCCTGACGCATCCTGTATCAAGTGAAAAAGACACAGGACTTTTCCACAAGACCAGGGTTCGACTGTAATGGGAGACATTGTGTGCATTAATGATGACTGTAACACAATGGGGCGCACATGGTCACTGCAGTGAAGAAACCATGTCTGCTGTTGTTAAGGAACGTAACGTTTTGTTTGTATAAGTTTTTGTCTCTAACCCTATCGCAGTTTTTGTTTGTATGTTAAATTGTTCCATGGCATCAAATGGTGACCGCAGCGACTATCTGCCAAAGTCTATCTGTCATCAATATTGGAATTTTTCCCGAAGTGTCCAAAACTGAAAACATTTGGAAAACACATACAGCAGTAAATATGTGTAATTTAAACAGCTGTCTGTAGAGAAGAACCCACTTAAGAAAAGCCCAGAGAGAAAAACCGAACCTAAACTTAAATTTTAAATAGATTGACACACACACATAAAATGTGTAAGTGATGGTATAAAACAAACAAAAAACTTTTCCTGTGAAATGGTCATTGCTATAATATTTTTTTCAAATACCATTATTCAATTATTATAACAATACTTTTTAAAATTGAATTAAATTTATTTTCCGCTTTTATCCATTTGCCAATCCATTATCTTTAACCCCTTATGCTCTTTAGGATTGCAGGGGTGCTGGATTCAGCTATGATTGGGCGAGAGGTGGGGTACACATGTCAATTTCAGGGCCAACACAGACAGACACACGGACAACCATTCACACTCATATTCACACCTACGGGCAATTTAGAGTCACCAATAAAGCTGCTTTAGGATAAACCAGAAAGTTGCTTTAGAAATTGTGCTTCTCCACCGTGTAAAGTAATTGCCTAAACAATCACACATCTGTGATGATTTAAAAAGGGGGTTTGGATTTAGAGAAGACTAGAGTCGGGGCTTGACAGCAGGCTTTTCCTTTGGTTGGGTGCAGGGAAACTGTGTGAACACCTCGGAGAGATCCTCATTCGGATGAAACACAGATTACCTACAGTTTGTAGCGTTTCTTTAACGTAAACCCTGTGCATATGAGAAATGATCAGTTACAACAAGAAGAGCAGAAATTTCCACTCTAACTACTATCCGTTTTCAATCAACTGTTTGGCTTGCTGTCGCACAGCATTCACAGCATTAAGACGCTCTCCAAAAACTATATTAAGGTCAGCTGAAACTATCCATATATCATTTGATAAGTCAAGATTGTAAAATGATTGTGACAGGCCTATCTCAGGGTTTCTTACACTGTTTATGTACCACCACGTCTCCACCATGTTGTCCACAGTGACTTCTTGTTTACGGTGTCATGTGGAATCAGTCGCTACTCCACATGACACTCAAGCTCAAAGCAGTGGGATTTATAATGGACCAGTGAATAAACATTTAATGCAGATAGCGCTCATGGGAGTTGCATGTGTGTTTATTTTTTTCATTGCTGAAGACAGACAAAGCACCATGTGTGCTGCTGCTGAAGGCAGAGCATTCATCACCAACCATAAGCCAGTAAGCCTATATGATGTGAGACTGTTTTTGTTTTACATTGTTTAATAGTTGCATTTCTTGTTTTGAATGCCACTAAAATGACATTGTCACAGTTTTATCACTATCCTGTTTTAACTGGAACATTACTTTTAAATCATAAATCAAACATAAAGCAAATCTTGGTATCAGCACCTGATGGTCCCTTTGTCATACTCCTGTCCACAGGTTAGCACTTGGCGTTGCACGCTTACGCCAGCGACCATGAAGTTTTGGACCAGTAATCTAGTTTCCCAGCCATGCATTTTGTGCAAGAAGCCCAAGTAAGTAACAGCAGTGAAATGATGAGATGACTTAAAATCTCATTTGGAATCCATTCCATGAAGGTGAGCAAATTCTGGAAAAGATGACCCATGAAATCAGGGTGTGGACAACTGCCTCCACTAGACTGGTCTCCTCATTACAGCATCTTGCAAAACAAGAAGGAAAAGGTCAGACAGGCTGCGAAACTGAGGATATGTGAAATTCAACCTTGACAGTTTACACCAGTACATATATGCAGGAAATACGCAGTTTTGACATGGCCAGGGGATATTATCAATGAAAGTCATCACAGCATGAAGTTAGATGAAAGAGTTTCTCTGGTCCTTTTTCATTTAGTCTCTGCATGTCCGGGAAAAAGATGCCAGGTGATCAGATATTGTTCAGCCTGCTTAAAACATGGAAATAGCTGCCTTTTGGTTTCATAACAATGAGTAAACAGGGACAAGTCTTTGTGTCCCACTGAGCTGTGATGGACTCTGCGAGATGAGGAAGCTATTTCCCCTTCAAAGCAAATGGAACAGAATTGATTCGGTGCTATCCTCTGTGAGAGTGCAGCTTCAAAGAGAATGTTTCTCTAAGGCCTCATAACCAGTGTCATCTTACTGAGGCAAAGCAAATCCCCTGTGCTGTGTGTGTGATCCAGTCCCCAATGAGTGTGTAGTTAATTAATTCCTCCAAAAGACAATTAGTCTGTTCAATCAAATCCTTTGGGCATGTTTGAATTTGGATAAGTCCGATTCCTCATTAAAGCTAATGATTAATCGCATTGATTGCCCACTGTTTAGAATTCTTCATCACTAGACGTAGTGGAACTCGTCTTCTCCTTTATCCCATGGTTTTGATCCTTGTGACAGTGTTCTATTTCTACCCCCTGGAAAAGGGAGCACATAGGCTTAGTCGCAGAGATAGTGCTTCATGAGGTGTATTGTGCTCCTCGGTGGCAGAAAGGTATATTTACATGGAGGAAAGAAGTAACAAACTATATACGAGTATCACAACACTACAAATACTCTCCAGTAACCAAACTACAACTGGCCTCCTCCGTTTAAAAGGCCTTTTTGAAAGCTCAAAGCTCCCACTAGTTATTTTTTTACTCCAAGTGAGTTCATGGTGGTCCAAATCAGACTCTCTCCAGAGCACACTTGTTGGCCAGGCCTTTTTCTCTACCGCTAAGTATTGGTTTCTCATGCAAGCAGCTTGCTCTGGTACAGGGTTCTGGGTTCTTCCTGTCCTTGATCGCCTTGTCCCAGAGAACCTAACTGACATTTTATATCTTTGAGTCATTTAACCAAAATCGAAATGTATGTTCCTAAAATGTATATCTGTATGCAGTATAAGTGGTGTCAGGGTGGGAATAAATGTGGCTATAGCCCCAGCAAGAGTTCCTGAGAATGGCATAGAAAATCACGTTTCCTGGTATTTGTCTCGTTTGTTCTATTCCTCCTGTTACCTGTGTAATGGGCGCCGTAGGGATGACGTTTTTATTAGTAGACAAACCCGGAAGTTAATTCCTCTACAAAAAGCCAGTGGATTATTTTACAGGTTATTGTAGAAAATGATACTAACATATTTATTTCAACAAGTTACCTGCACAGGCGAGCGCCACTGAATAATTTTTTAAGGTTCACATTAAGTAAAAAACTATTTGTAGGCCTCATAGTGTACAAATTACACAACGATCCCCTGACTTTATAGAGACTTCCACTGAACTTTCAATTTGTAATTATAGCTAGTGATCACAGTTAATGACCCGAGTGAGGGTGTGAAGGCGGATTAGTGAGTAGATGAGTCTGTGTTTGGAATAGTGATATTTAATGTTCCCAGTATCTTCTGTAGTCTCATATGCAGTATGACTTTTGACTTTTCATACTCATTCCTTGAGCACTCTCCAATGCCCCCACTTACCACAGGTTGGTGATTTACATTGTGGAACAATAAAATGATCAATCCTCTGCATGGGACACGCGTGAAACTCAGAGATAGAGTTGAGCTTCCAAAACAATGTGGATTTGCAGTTAACCATCCATGGCAGGAGATTCCCATGTCTTCCAGAGTAGGTCCGGTGGCCCCCGTACATCCCACTCATACAGTAGCTTGAATGGGGAGAATCCTGTTGAAGCTCTGAATCTCCCATCAGGAAAACCACATGAATGGCAGGCGATAGTCCCGGTCTTTCCCACAAACGTCTGCAGTTCCCTTTTTGGATGAACCTCTATCAGACCATCACTCTGTGGATAGTGATACTCAGCTGCTGGTGAAAGTGCTGCATCAGCCTAGAAGTGAAATTAGTGTCCTGGTCAGCCAGGATCTCACCCTAGAAAACAATTGGATAAAGAAGAGTTTGTAAAGAGGAAAGGCCTTTGGGAACCTGTGGTCCTTCCCTTTACCTTAAATTGTTTCCTGTGTCCTTGCACTGATTCTTATCCTTTGTCTTATCCTTGTGGCTTCTGATAACAACTGGCAGTTGAATCTACAGGTGTGTAAAGTTTGTATTTGGACTGATAATTCTGTGTATTCTGCAAATTATGCAAAGAAATGGTGAGCACTCGTTGAAGAAATAATGTGGTGAGGATAAAAATGCAGACTGCATTCTGCAGTTTCCGGTGTTCCCAAACCTCAGTTGTTTTAATAAAATTGTGTTTCATCCTCGCACGATGAATGTGCTTATATGTTCTTAAAACAACCAGCACTCCAACCGTTTCCTGTCGGTGTAATTCCTTCAGTTGACTCAGATAAAGGGGTGTAAAGTGAGCTCTTGGTGTTCCTGCACTGTGAAGTAATGTTACTCTTGCGCTTGCTGGTTGGGGATTATATCAAAAAGAGAAAAATCTTTGTTGGTGCCAGAGCTCAGTGTGATTGCACAAAGTCATCCACTGCATTTAGAACCTACAAGTGTGCACCCTTGGTGGTCTACTAAAGAATAAGTGAATTCAGGGTAACTAAATGTGCGGTGTGTGTGTGTGTGTGTGAGTGTATTTGTGTGTCCAGACAAGTGCATCAGCAATCAGTCCTACGTAAAAATTTATACCAAAAGCATTTATTTATTTATTATGTGAGCTTATTAACTGCCTGTCTAAAATGAATATGTATGATTTCTCTCACAGAAATCCTAACATTTTAGTTCTTTACATATCAATTGATGCCTGTAGTGACAAAACACTCTGTACATGTGTTCATGTACAGAACAACCTACAGTTAAAGAAATCTGACAGAAAGAAGAACACGTAGCCACGGGCCTTTTAGTATTCAGGGTTTGTTGTCACAGCCATACAGTGACGCTGCCGGCTGTGTTCATAACCATGCAAACAGAAATTCATACTAGATTTGTCCTAAAGCAGGCTAAGATATGTAAAGGCAGATAGGGAAAAACTGGATGGATCAGTGTTTTAATCAGGAGTAGGGGCATTTAATTTCTTTGTGTTCTTCAGGAGTGGGATTTTCAAAAATTGTCCTGCACTTGACCTAGAATGTTAGATGTTTACAAATATGAGTGATTTCTTCATTTATTCATTCAATGTTAACGGATATTGTTATAAAACTACAAATACTGCAAATACTCTCAGAGTACTTTGTGAAGCTTCGGTACATGGCTTCCAGCTATAACCAGACTAACAACAGAAACAGAAAGGCTAGTATTAGTATGTTAACTGAATGTACAGTGACATAGGGAATTCAGTTATGGCCATTAGTAGCAGCTTGTGCATGTCTTTCTTTATGCAGTGCCAGGCTCTCAGGAATTGCTTTAATGCTCAGATCTGTCAGTGTGAAAAGAAGGCAGGCAGCCATTCATTAAGTTGGTTGAATCCAGCTTCGCCTGCAGGTAATGCCAATCTGTTAGCTCCATCCAACACTCGCTGTGCATCGAGTTCTGTGCACACAATGCTGCTTTGTAGTTATCCCGTAGTCACTGAAAGAGCCTATTACATGATGCATGCATGCTCAGTCATGCACATCACCTGTAGTGCTCCGCTCGTGGCTGTCTGAAGCAGGAGATATTAGTTATTGAAGAGTGATAACAAAGGAGCTGGGTAGAAACATGCATGTGCATCTCTGTCCCATAATGTCGACTCTCTTTTCTGAAGCTGAGAATGTGCGGTGCAGTGAAAGCTGAACGCACTGCAACTTTAAAAAAATACATGCAAATAGACAAAACACAAGCAGTGCACTCGGTGGTCACTCGCTTTACCTGTGTACGCCTTGTTTTCTTTGGCCAAGAGGTTGTTTAAACCATTGAGAAAGAAAGACGAGGGGCCAGAGGAAAGGCAGCACTGCGCCACAGACCTACTATGGCAGCACCACTAGCATGTTGAGGTTTTTCAGTATTATAATAGAAAGTCTGAGCCCAGACCACAACTCTCCAACGTACAACATGGCACACAAAAATGAAACACGGCGTGACGTCAACTTCACATTTTCTATTTGGTTGCTTTGTCGCTGCTGGCAGCGAGATTCAGTATTTGGTTATGCTGTTGCTTTCCACATTTGGCCATTTCTTTTCGAAACCCTGCACCTGTGCTGTCAAATTGCTCAGCTTGTTTTCTGCATTTGCTTGTGTTTTGTTGTCTATTTGCATATGTTGAAGTGCACCGAACTCTCTGGGCCACTGTACAAAACATCAATCCCAAATCTGAAACACAAAATCACCAAAATAAAAGTGATGAATTGTTTTATTTGCTTACACAGGAAAAGACAAAAACTCCACGTGCATACAAGCCAGTACAAGAGTGGTACGAACACACCCGATTACCCATCCGCACACACTCTCATCAACTATTCAGCCATGACGGATTAAAGTGAAACTGAAGCTGTTGATTCAGTCACAGTGTACCAGCCCTCTCCCATGAAATCAACCCCAGATATTTACGCCGAGCTCACTGCGCAGCCTATTAATTCATATGCCAATACATATCTACGCATGGGACATAATTACCAGAAAGTTTGAAGATGTAAGCAACCACCTACCGTAATTTAGACCTGCTTACACAGATTAAGATGCTTTAGTAATATATAATAAGTTGCCCTTAATTAGCAGAGTGTGTCAGCCCTCTGGTTATATTGAAGCTTTAAAGCTTAAATGCGCCTCTATGCTGGCAATTAATACACAACAGAGTGGGTTGATAGTATGCAATAAAAGAATACAAATGAATGACTTTATCTTGCGTAGTGCTAGGCCTCTTCCCCATTTACAGTACAGACATTGATATGCAGCCTGAGACCCTTGTAAGGCAAAAAAGCTAGTCAGGATGCAATGGGCGGACTTGATGTACAACATCCCTTTAATGAACCCCCCAGATAACAATGCATGATGGGAAACAGATGCGCTACAATTGCTCAATTAACCCTCAGTCCTTTGATACAGAGGGTCCCTGAATATCTCAACATGTTCAGCCATAACTATTTGCAAAGCTGGACCCAGGGAGACATGAGGAGAACAGAAATGAGACAAAAGAGGAAAACAAAAAGGGATGAAAGATGGGTTTTTTTTCATAGACAAAGAAGCAAAACTGAAACACCATGGCACCAGAGGGCTGTGTGTAATTTATCAGCTTCTGAAGGCCACTGCAGACACATTTACTCACTGTGTCATGAAGAAACATATTTCTTCCCTGCCTGTGGGATCACCTCATATCAGCGCCTTTCCCCTGTAACTGAGAGTTTCCCTCAGCCCTGTCGTAAGATTATGTCCCTGTATGCCAGGCCATCCATGATAAGCATATTTTTCTATATTAAATTCCACTATGTATAGACACAGTGCCAAGAATTGAGAATTAGGTGTGCTGGGATTGAGCAGACGTCTATCCGTCTGTGCTTCTCATTTTACTAAGGTAAAGGTGACGCTGTGGTCCTGACGCATGAACCGAAATGTGTTGCGTAGTTGCTGATGTCGTCAGTATCACCTGAGAACCGATTTTATCTGCTGTTAAACGACCCCTCTTGCCGATCGCGAACATGAACTGAGCTCACTGTCAGAGTAACACTAATTTGTTTCCTTCATCTTCTGCAGCAACGTGAAGCAATGTGCAAAGCCAAATTACAAACCCAACAAAAATAGCACCCAAGGCTGCTAATTATTATCCATTGTCAAGCATGTCGTAAAACATTACATGCTTCTTAGCTGCCTCATTATTCAGTGTGCGAGTGGAAATCAACCTGCCTGCCTTCACTATCTCAGCCGACATGTTGTATATGCTCTACCTGACTGAAGTGGAGTTTTTAATGAAACCTGGTCACAGCAGACCTGTAGACTCTACTGTAGTGTTCCAGCATGGTGAACTGGCTGCGTTGTGTGGCTTTTGTGTGTGAGTGCATGGGAAATTAAAGCTATCAAAGGAAAGCTGTGTGAACGACAATTATTAAGTTCTTATTGTGTGTCATATGAAGAAAACTGATTTAATAATAGTTTGGAATCCACGTAGAATGTGAAACAGGCTTTACTTACTGTGATCATTGCTCTCATTAATAAAGGCTTATTTTGGGCCAATCGTTTCCAATTCGACTCTGATCTAAACCAATTCTCTGCCCAAAAGATTCTGTAATATGAAATGTTTCCAGACCTTATCTTAATGCTCCAGACTGGCTCAGACTTAAAATTGACTGATTTTGTATAATACACATTTTTTTTCTATTTACAACTTGAAATCCTCTAGTATTAGAGAAACAGCGAACGAATATTGAGCAGGAAGCTGCAACAGCCAATGGCATCGAGCAAACCAGGAAGAATCGCAACTTGTAGCAGTAGCTTGCACAAGCCTTGTTTCAGACTTATTTACCGTTTCACCTAAAAGCCGTGCTGATTCCATTCTGTCAGCCACAGTTTTTGTCTCCTCTTTTGTTTCCTTGTGCAAACGCAGTGCACACAACCACTGGATGACTATAGTCTGTCTTTGTCCTTGTTTGTCTCTAAGATCCGGGGAATCATCACTGTGAAATCATGTAGCATGTTTTATGGTCTTGCACATTAATCAACATTTTAGCAGTAAGCGTCAATGTAAACATGCCAGACTTAGCACAGTAGCTAAATTTCATCTGTTGTCCTTAGGCAGGTGGGTACCACTAAAACAGTCGAGCAGATATTACACCAGGACAGCCAGCTACAGTAAATGATAAACACAAAAAAGTCGGTAAGTCCAAAAATCAATAGGCCACCAACAGCAGGCAACAGATGAGAAAGTAATTTACATATGGATTTATTTTCATCTAATGTTTAAGGATTGTTTTAAAGTCTGAATAAGCTGGCAGTGTATTCCATGATTGTGTGCCTCTGACCGACATCCTGCATCGCTGTGTTATGCAGTCTCCCCTAGTTAACATTAATATTTACTCCGTTGTTAGTTTTTTACATTTATAAAATCCTTTAATGGTGGAGTGGCAAGACCATTCAAAACCTTATCAACAAGACCGACATCCAGTTTGAGAGTACAAAGACTTGAATTTGGAAGATATCTCCTTGATTTAACTCAAACTGCTGAAGCTTTATGAATACATCTTTTGAAAAAGGGCCGTAGATCCCAAGGCAGCAGCACTGACTCAATCATCTTAAGTCAACATGGCTAACGGGCTGCGTATTCACACATCCAGTAGACATGAGGCATTATTAGCATATATCAGTTTTGACAAATATTCTGTTCAGGCTTTCCGGGCTTTTTAGCTGCAAACTGCTCCACTAAATGAATCATGTTAGCTCTTACCTAGCCACTAACTGGATTGTCTGCTGTTGAGCGCTGAGCGGCCTGTGAATACGCTGGTCTTACATTTGGACTGAAAACAGCTGCCTGCTGCTGCAGGAATGGTTCTGATGAAACTGTTAAAGCTGTGAGCTGGCAAACCAAAGCAAAAAGCTTAATGGGGCAGTACAGGAAACACCTTTCACATTGCACACAGTTGATCTTTTGTTGTAAACATTGATTATTGATTGATCGATTATGTGCCATTTTTCTGGCATATGCAACACAGAGGGCTGTCTTAGCATTTCACTGCAGGTAAATCCAGACCTGCCTCAATTTAACAGGGTTTTTTACTGTATCTGTGTGTGTGTGTGTGTGTGCCTGGAGCTACAGCCTTTACACTGTATAATTGCTTCTGCTTACTACCTGGACCATGTGAAAACCCATGTACAGACTGGCACTGTATGGTAGTTCCTGGCCCACTGCACCGTGGGCTGCACTTTCTGTGCAGGTTCCACTTCGTGCTGCTGCTGTGTGACAAGCACCAAAGTGAACGCATCCAAACTCAGCGATCAGTTCTGCGGATTTATGACCCTATGGAAATCGACCGGGACGTTGGCACAGACAGCGACACTGCGCGTCCGTCCCTCTGTACTGTCCCATGACAGGCTCCGATCACAAACTTCTGCAGTCGCTCCCCGGTACCGCCGAGCACATGTCCGCTCTCCGCGCTGCGCTGCGCTGCGCGACGCACAGTCAGTAGCTGCCGGATGCGGTTGCGCGCTTCAGCCGCGCACCGAACGACGAGCGACGCGCCGACCCTCCCACGCCGCCCGTTCATAGAGGGCGCGCATCGCTTCCTGCTCGTCTGTTTGTCTCACTCGGACGATAGGAGGAGGACTGTTGTTGTCGCCGTCCCAAGATGAACCAAACCGCCACCGTGTCCCATCAAGTTAAATGCCAGTCCACGAAGGTGATCAAGGTAAGCTGCGGCTCGTCTCCGCCGTGCTGAGCTGAACTCTGCTCCAGCTGCAGCCGTGCGGCAGCTGCAAACTTCGGCGAGCGGCTCTGCGCATTGACGCGCGGCACTTTGGAGACGGATGGAGGGGACGCGTGTGTCCGCTGTAGCCCGATGAAGTCACGGCTTGAAGAAGCTGTTTCATTTCGGCACCAAAAGAAGCCAGGGACGGGAGTCTAGCGGTTTGGGTTCGAACCCTGACGTGCAGGGTAGACCACATGTGCTGGATTAGGAGCCACGCTCTGGCGCAGTGGCGAGTTCTCATTCATATCACGTTGTGGTTCTTCGTATCATATAGTGTGTTTGGGCCGATGAGAGTCTCCGTTCTCACAATGCGCCGACTGGTCCGACTCTGCCACTTCCAGGCGGTCGTGGTCGGAGGGGTCCCTGAAACAGGTCTCCACCAAACACCTTCATGGGCATCTGATGATGCACCGGTGGTTGAACTTTTGTCTCCACAGTCTCTGGAGATCCTCCAACCTGTTGTCAGAATTAACACCGTCCGTTTGGTGCCGTTTCTGTCACCACAGAGAAACGTCTCCGCTCGGCAGCATCCGCATTGTCTTCGTACTGTGCAGCCAAATGCTCGGGATGAAGGAGTGTGAAATTAGTGTTGGCGTGTGTGTGTGTGTGTGTGTGTGTGTGTGTGTGTGTGTGAGTCAACGGCGGTATTGATTTCGCCACCGATCCTGCATCACTTTTCTGCCTCGAAGTCCCACCAGAGAAATTTAGCTTGGGGGTAAACGGATCGATCCACTACCCGAAAAGCTGTGCAGTTTTGGGAATGCTGCATGTCAGAATGAGTGGAGTTCCATCTGGCATAAAGAGATGGGAGGAATGTTGGAGCTGCATCTTTGTTTGTGTGTGAGGGAGCCATCAGTCATGTGTGCTTGATGCTCCTTCTCTATGACCCTTGCTCTGAAGCCAGTTCTTCATCTATCATCTGTCTCTGTGCTGCTGATAAAGCTCAGTGCAATGCTCAGCGGTTAGAGGCTGATTTTCATTGGAGCAACCCTACTATAAAGGCACAGGATACTGGCATGTGTTGAAAATGAAATTTCTAGACACTATGGAGGACATCCAGGTGGGTGCTCTGTGCTTAGGATGTCTCAAAATTCACGTACAGTATTTTCAGATTTGTTTCTAAAGCCTTTACAATAGGAGCGATCAGGACTAACACCCACAGTTTTTATTCTATGAAAATATGTATTCAACAGCATATCTAAATGTTATATGAGGCTCCAGCAGACTGAGTTTATTAAATCAAGTGGAAATCTTATAAAGTGTGTCTTTTTAAATGTGAAATTCCCTCCCTGTGTTTCCCTGTCAACTTATTCTGAAAAGCAACTTAAAAAAAGAGGAAGTTGTGAAGTAAAAAAGCTGCAACGTTGGAACATGTCCATGTGATGTGACTGAATTGGAAAGTTGAAGCTTTTCATTGTCTTCAGATACACTTTAATACATTTTTGCACAGATGGAGCAGTGTGGAATTTGGCCCCCTCCACTAACGCTGGAAGTGTCTTTGACAGGGATCTTAAAGGCCTGTATTAACAGGAAGCAGTGTTACAGCAAAGTACAACCAGTTTCAGTGTTCTTACAGATGGATGCTCATGGATTGCTTATTTGGATTAAAGCTGATAACATGACAGCACATGGATGTTTGCTCAATGCAGCATCTCCTGTACAGTAGCTATGTTTTAGATTTAAAGGAGGATTCCTGTTTACATCAAGTGGTTCGTTAATCTGCAGTAACTTTAGCCATTGCTTCTGTCAGGCCATTGCTGAGATATAGGAACAGCGTGAAACTGTCCCGAGGTACAAATCGGACGGTGCATGAACGGGCAAGTTAATTGCAAGCAAGAGAAATGTGTAGCCATAATGTTTAAACAAGTGCATTAAACGTGATGGTTAATAATAGACACAAAAATGTGTCCACAACTTCATGTTAGCCTGCAGATTATTTTGTTTGCACTATCCAAATTTACGGTCGGCTAACCACCACAAGGGGTTTGACGGTAGGAATTAAGGCACAATTTATAGTAAACCAGCCTTTTCCCTTAAAGCTCCCGAAACTTTTGTTAGCAATTCTTAAAGCTCCAGTATAACATTTTTACATAAACAATGCTTCAAAATCATTTTGATGGTAATAAGGAAAATGGCTACGGCAAATGTCAAATACTGGACAACAGAACTTAAGAATACTGTTCTTGCTAGCCAGGTTCTCCGTACCTGCGTAAGGCTTTTGTGGCACTGGATAGCTCGGTTTTCTAGTGGTACATCCCATAGCATTGCTAAACTTGGCAGATGCAACATGAAGGAAATGTTTAAAGCGAGGCTAGGAAAGAGAGGAAGCAAGTATGAGACCAGACCCAAATAAAAATGTTGGACAGAAGTTATGGCAACTTTAAAACAAGTTGATGTTGAGATCACGCCAGAAAAAAAATGGCACTCACATAAATGACATATGTGAATGCCAGCAAAGTACTAATTCCCGCTTCTAGGCTTTTTAAGTATTTCTCCATCACATGTAATTATTGTTGATAAAACATGCAACAATTACTTCATCTGCAGGTATTTGTTCATTAGTCGTCTTAACAAAGCAAACATCTGGTTGCGTCTTTCTTCAGGACTGTGTGGGTGTTGATCCGATTTAATTGACAGCGACCCAACTGCCCACTAGCTGCCGTCACTCAGCATATACTGATTCGACTGTGACAGTCTGCCCTAGGCAAAAGGGGTCCTGGTCAGACAGCCAAAACTAAAGCGTGGGCAGAAAACTGAATTCATGAATACCAAGTGAAACATATCCATATCTTTGGGTTTTCTGGGTGAGAAGTGCACATCTAATTGTCTATTCCTCACTCTAATGATATGGTCCTGTTGCTCACGGTCCAGTAAACAGGTGGTCCTTTCCAATGAAAGTCCGAAAGTCTTTGACCTCTGTTACCTGATGCTAATCTTCTTGTGAGCAGAAGAATAATCATTCAGTAAGATATTAAATTTTCTTATTTTTTCAATGTAGGCTACAGAAATGTTACTACATATCAAGTGAGGACACTCTTAGTAGGGGTTGATGGGAGCCTCACAGGAATTCGTCCAGCAAAGTAGCTTTGAAACAGCTTGTGGTAACTGTAGCAACCAGTTTTATTTCCTTTTTCACATCATCTATAATTTTAGCTTTAAGAGACACTGACTTTTGAGTTTTTTAGTTAAACAAGTCTTTCCCAGCTAGCTGCAGTACTGGAACGCCTGACAAGAAGCGGTGGTTCCAATGTTTAGGGCGTCCTGTTTGAAATGAATAAGATGCAACGTTACAACCAGCTCTTCTCATAATGCGCTCCAGTACAACTCCACTATCCACTATGACCTCAATAATAAACAGAGAGTAGAATTATCACCTTTTTGACACCTTCAATACAAAAACTGAGAAATGATAACATTGTGAAAGTAGAATTCATGGCAGTGCTGCTGTAATAGATTGCAGGTGTACCTAATCAGGTAGCCATTAAGGGCAAGTCGAGATGCAAAGTTTGAGGTTATGGTACATGGGATTTTGTAATGGGCATCCCGGCAATAATAAATGGAATCCATAATTTCAGGGGCAAACGATTGCAACGATTGACTGGACAGTTTGGTACCAAATGTTGATTCTTATTCCTGGATGTTGGTTCACCTTTCATTTGAACTCTGTAGTCTCGACCTATACTCAACACCCTGTTTATGCTTTAGAGTCACTACTCAAAACCATGTCACTGGGAGACCACAGTGTCCAAACACATTTTCACTTAACCCGGGTAAATTGTTCTATCTGAATGAAAGCATTCGTAGTATTAATGAAGTTTCAGCCAGTCAGGCTCAATCAACCACAGAGTTTCATGTGTATCTACAAACTGTCACAGTGGCAAGGACGGTCATTTGGGAGTTTGTGTCTTGTGTAAACCGATGAGGATCAATGAAGATAATTAGAAAAGGCACGTAATTGGTTTTAGAAGCCAAGTAATTGAAGAGACAAAGCAGAAATGACAGGTTTTCAGAGGAATACAATTTATTGCAAATTGCAAAGATCATATGTTTGTCCTACGGTTGTGTTGTCACATACTTGCTTCTGTAATGGCCTTTAATGAGAAGGAAGGAAGCCGAAACTGTGTTGCCCAGGTGCAGTAGGACAATTAGAGGAGTGAAAGAGCATGTATTACCTGTATTTATGTACAGCTTGAGTGACTGACAAACATTGGCACATGAATAAATTACGCATTCAATCCAACGTCTTTCTCGACGTTCTGAACCTAAATAGTTTTACAGCCGTTGCTTTAATTTACAGTAACGATTGCCTGAGCCTGAGAATATTAAGCCTCCGATTCCGTTGCTTGGAGGGTTGCCGTGTGCTGATGCTCTGATGCTTCTGCGGGAGGGCCTCCTTACGAGTAGACGCTTTCTGAGTCTCTGTGTGCAGCACTGCTATTCCCTCTCGCCTCCTGTCTTTTAAAGTTTGAGTTTGAAAATGAAGTGGAGCGGGGCTGCTTCCTGCATTCACAATCAGCTTTGTGCAAAAACTGTTGGACTGTGCGACACTCTGCATGTGCTGCAGCTTGGTGTACTTTTGCCTTCAGCACTCATTGTATCTGTCTTGGAAATCGCTAAAACAAACAGGAATCACGTCTGGATTAAATACTCCAAAAGTCCTCTGTGTCACACAAAAAATGCTAATCTCTCCATGTCTGACCCCCGTTGTCGGGTGCTGAAGTCTTAGCGGCTCTCTGTTATCCTCTTAAAAGCCCCTTCTTTATATCATAGCTGTGTCCTTACGCCACTAGTCAAGATAAGAAATCCAATTAGGACGATGCAGCAGATTTTCCGTGGGTCTTAGCTCCTGGGGTCTTGCTGAGTTTAACAAGGCTGGTGCTGCCCAAGGCTCGTGTCATCAGCGGTCCTTGGAAGTGTCAGGTCCACCCACATGCAGATTGCAGCTATAAACTGGGACTGTCAGAAAGGCAGGGAGCTGTGTCAGTGCTCCTCTGCTAGTGTGCACATCAGCGATGGGAGCACAAGGTCGTCGAAGAGAATGTGCTACATTTCCAAAGCTGTGCTGTGGATTTACACTGACTTTACTCAGTGGGGATACTGACAGGAAGTTTGGGGAAGAGTGGCAGTCAGTGATTTATGTAAGTGCAGAGGACTGAGCCTCTGTTTTTCAAATACCAATTTTAGGATCCTGTTTCATGATGACAAGACAAAGTACATCAGAGTGTGAGTGTATGGCACTATCCGACACCCACTACCTTCCAGCCGTTTATAGTCACATCACTTTTAAGGTTCTTGAGTAACAAAAAAGCCTGGAGAAGAAAATTAAAGTGACATGAAGTCTTTAAGCAGTGGGCTCAACAAAGTGTCACTCTTCTAGACAAGAAGCCTTTGTGAGCACAGTTTCTGCACCAGGAGGTTTTTCCAATTAAACCATATACACATGCAGCCAATCACAGTTTCTTGAATGGATTATCAGCCTAGCATGAGCGTGTTTCTGTTTTATAAATCACAATAACTGTACATAATAATACAAATGATGGATACAGATGGATATTCAGACATTTGCACTGTGATATGTTCACCATCGTTGCTTCTGAAAGTTTTGAAAATTAAGAGACCTCAGTCATGAGGACATATATTAAATCTATTAATACTGTAAACCAAATTACAACACAAATTTAGGGATGATGGAGTGCAGGAGTGGCTGTAGTGCTTGGAAAATCAATGTGGTACAGTTGAATTGTAGCTATTGTATCTATAACCTGCATAATTAGATTAGAGAACGTGTGCATGGAAGAGAATTCCAATTTAGTGCTCCGACAAGCAGTCATAGTTGTTTTTCTTGAGAAAGCGTATGTCCTGACTGTCATATAATGAAAATCCTGCTTCCTGTAATCAGGGTAGGGGGATTAGTGAAACCTTAGTTTGCCAGGTAGCTTTCTTCTGGAGAACACAGATTTCTCTGCCATGGTGGAGTGGGGTAGCTGGAAGACAAAGAGATCATAAAATGGAGCAATTCTTTTTCATTTTCAGTATCTTTTTTCTCTACGCATCTGTAAATCATGCTGCAAAAAACAAACAAAACAATCTGTCCAAAGTAAAGGACAAATCGAATTTTTCGATCTTTATTACTCATGTGCTGCATGTTGAGACAGATTTACAGTAAAACACGTTGCTACAGTCCATGTAAACATAATCACTGTCAGAAGGATCCATGCAGCAGAAACAGATGATATATCATTTTAGTTCCATGCATCCTCATAGGCCGGTGCCGAAGTTAGTCATGATCGCAGTGCTGCAGTTTTACGTCTAGCCTAATGCTAATAGCAGTGCAAAATAGACAGTAGTGTCAGTCATAAGTTTCTGAAATCTCAGTTTAATGCTGGCCGAAATAGGAAGAAGAGGCCTCTAATGGCCACTCATGTGCACATTTTGCAATGACATCCATAAACCATATTAAACCTCTACACAGTGCACCACGCTGCCCCAGAAATCAAACGTTTGGCACCGTCGAGCTACCGGGGCTTCTGTGCCGGGGGCCCCCAAGAGATGGCCATGGGTCGACACGGGCCTTTAATCAGGTGTTTGAGTATCAGCCAGTCCAGCTTAATCAAAATCCTCATTACTGAGGAAGCTGATATTCAACATGATTTTAAGTTTTTGTCAAGGTAATAATTCATTTATAGCTGCACCCAGTTGCCCAAGTAACTACTACAAACTATTTCCATGTGGTCTCATAATCTCATACCTTTAAACACATTCACATAATGTCATTTTAGTTTGATGTTTTATTACTTAGATGATCAACATTTCTGATTTTGAGCGGTAAATTGGGTGAAATGTCAAATTTTTTTTTATCTTCTTTTAATTTTGATTTACCTTGTTTTATTTATTTATTAACTTATAGAGGTCAATTTTTGTCATCTTTTATATTACAAGAATGTAAAACAATTATACTGGCCCCATGGAGCAACACTCCCCTGGACTGTCTGTTATGAAGCCCGTGAAAACTTCCTGCTCTCAAAATAGAGCTTTTTTGTTTTCCGTCACTGGAGATATATTTGGACTTTAAACGTTGATGTGCTTTGATCCAGCTCAGAGACGCCGTATCTCAGATAAAGCACTTTGTCAAATTCTTACGTTGCAGCTGAAGTGAAAGCCAGTCACATTTTAAAGATAAGTAATGAGGACAATGTTGACGGAGCCCGAGCTGATTGGAAATCTTGGATTAAAATCCCTTCCTAGGCATGGGTGAGATTGTCAAACATGCTAATGTGATTCCTGTGTATTACTTAAAGTCTGCTTTTAACCTGAAACAGAATCCCAGCACATTTGTTGTGTGTCCGATTATTCAACTGATGCAGGCGGCAGTTTTGCCGGTTTTGCGTGTGGTGTTTGGGTGCTACCAGCCAGACAAAGATCAAACGAAGAAGAAGGTTCATACAGGCAACTGAATACTGAATTCCATCACATTTCAGTTCATGCAGTGCACTACAGAAAGCTCAAACCCACTTTTCCTGTCACTGGCATGAAGATCAGGATTGTTTGCAGTCTCTCTGTCAGCACACACCACTGATAAGTCGCATCTCCGTAACTCAGCAGCCTGGATGCTCCACATCACAGCCAGCAGGTTATTGAAGCTGGGAGGCGTTCCCCTGTTCCGAAGATCTATAACATAAACAGCCTTTAGAAAGTGCTCGGGACTGGCTCGCCCTACGGGTGATAGATTGCTGGAATCAGCCTCATAAGAATGATTGCATTGGCTCTCGAGTTAGTGAGTCTATAAATTACAGAGCTACGCCAGCTGATCTCAATATATCCTCCCCTTCAAGTGTATCTCTCGTCCCCAAGTCTCAACGAGGAACGTGACTTGGATCTGCCACTTATTTGCGTAGGAGCACTTTCTCTTTACTTGTTCTTTCCTTGTACTTGAAGAATAAGAGACAACATGTTATAACCTGTAATTTGCCCAGCTATGCATATTATACTTCCACATAATGACTTCCCACTTAAAGATGTGAAGTGGTTGCCTCTAAGAATGCTACACAAGCTGGTGCTACTTTGGAAAATAATCAATTGGTCATTCAGACGTTCACTCAAAATGTAAAAAGCAAAGTGTGTAAAGATGTAAGTCTGGCCGAGAGCTTGTCTGTAGGTCACAGTTTCCAAGAGCAGCTCCGTAACATTTAATGATTAATGTTTCCAAAAATGTAATGTTTCTTCTTAAAAATGCGATCAAAGACGTATGAGCTGGTTTCCGTGCTGAGTTTCCTGCTGTGTGTAGTGTGTGATGGCGCAGGAGAAGATACCACTTAGAAAGTTCATTAAACAGCTTCTTTTAAATGAAACTTAAGCAAGTTTTTATTTGTTGCTGTAATAAAGATGCGTATCTGCACATCTGCGTAGTTTGACAGAGTCCGGCTGTGTCAGGTCCACACGGACTTTGCAGTCTGCTGTGCAGTGAGAGCGACGCGTGAATGTATCAGGATTATTCCTGAGCTGCAAAGTGACTCAAACCTATTAGACAATAACACTGGTAAACAGGGAACAGCCGAGTTTTTTTTTATGCAAAATGACTTAACAAGCAATGTGCACACACACACACACACACACACACACACACACACACACACACACACACACAGATAGCAGGTTTTAGTTCAGTGTCTTGCTAGAAGGTGCTTTGACCACTGGGTGATCAAACCACCAACCTTGCAGTTCTTCTTGAGCTGCAGCTGCTTTGAAAACAAAAGCATCTCATAGTTTAGTAACTATCAGAGATTTGGGGAATATTTTAGTAAAGCAACATTTACTATACAGATGCAACAACTCCGTGATGAGTCAGTTTTTTATATGTACGAAAAATCCTATCTAATGTTTGTCTGTTGTTTGACGCCTTATGAAATCTTCTCTCTCAGGTGTTGCGTGTTTCTACTCTGCAGGTGGTGTTTCCTTTTCTAGTTGTACCATTTCTTATTGTTTCCATGGTGTTGTGTTGTCCATCCATATGGTGCCACCATATGTCTTTGTCTCCCTGGTGGACCTGAAATGTTTAGAAATATGATTTTGACTTGATGCCATTTTTCAGCTGCTTATCTACTGAGAACAAGTTTGTCTGAGGTTCTAAGTTGCACCACCAACTTTAGAAAAACATGACAGGCAGTAGAGGAGGGGTCTGATTAGTGGAAGTTTAGTATTGTCACAACATCCATCCCTCCATTATCTGTAACACCTTATGCTATTTTTGGTTGCCAGTCTATCTCAGGGCCACATAGAGAAACACACAAACAGTGTGTATTGCTCTTTAGTATCAGTTCTATAGTATTGAAAATCATAACTGATTTTATCATAAATCATTTTATTCTATCAATTAAAATTATGCAATAATATCTGAATACAACATTCTAAAGAGAGTACATATTTTTATTTTACATACTTTAAGTATTATCTAGCTAATAATGCTTCACTTTTTTGCAAAGTTTCACTTGCAACTATTTCTACACTGTAGCACTTTTCCAAGTAAATGACTCGAGTACGTCTTCAATAAATTTTCACAATAAATTAATGTTCTATGTGAATATTAAATTGTGCATTAATAAGTGAAATTATTGTAATGGTTTCAAAAATGATGAGAATTTACTGTGTGTTAAAAAATCTGCACCAAACATTTCACAAAGAGTAGGAACAAAGAGAAGCCCAGCTAAAAAGCTAAACCTTTTTGGGGAATTAATTCACATCTTACGTCTTAAATTTGCTGTGGGATGTAGGAGGGGTGGTAAAAAACAGTTTTGCACAAAAGTGAGAATGGCATAAAATGTGTGTAGGTGGAAATGAGTGTGTCTTGTAAAGATAGATACATGAACCGTGGACTCAGGTAAGAAAAATATATCCTTCAACGGCTGACAGCTCATACTGTGTAAGTAGAAATGACCTTGGAAATAATTCCAGAGTTCTTTAGTTAGTTAGCTATATGTGTTTCAAAAACTGTTGGCATTCTCTATTCCAGCTGCATACAGCCAAGCAGGAGAGGTCGTCTCATGTCAAAAATTCAATTTTAGGATTATAATTATCAATGCATGAAGGTCTTAGTTGCTTTAATTTACCAGCTTTAATTAACCAGCCTTAACAGCTGGTAACAATAGAGCTGGTTTTAACCTTATTTTGAGTCTAATAATAAGTTATTGACTTTAGTTGCTGATGTGTTTGTGAATTTCATACTATTAGGAAATCAAACTTCTAGTTTTGCTGTATTTTGCAGAGATGGTAGATGGAAGTTCACAAACTCAATACTGTAAAGCGTTTGCCCAAGAAATACTCCACTGAAGTAGAAGTATCTCTAAGTCTATAACTCCATAATTTTCCTAAATTATTTTCATTAGCACTGAATGTGATGCTGTTAATAAGATTTAAGTCAAAAGAGTTATGATAATTTAATAAAAAGAAATGCCAATCTTATCTGCTTTCGAATAAACACGACAGCTGGCAAACGTCCTACTTTGTGTACTCACAGTTTGTTAATCAGTATAAATACATCTTAATTAGACCATTATCATTTATTAGTTACTTTCTTTTGCAATAAATAACTAATCATTAATGCTGTAAAATAATTCTCGTTGAGTACAATATCTTCCTCTGAATTTTTATAAAGTAAAACATTTCCTAAAATGGAGATACACCAGTAGAGTACAAGTGTTTGTATGATTAATTCAAAATTGATCTGAAACTAAAACTACAATATTTGTCTGTGATTTTAAGTTTAAAATATAAGAAAATAGAAAAACTTAATCTCAACAGACATTCCCCAGAATCTTTTAGATGATAACTTTAAGTACTTTGTTACTGTCCACCACAGCTGTGTGTTTATCACCACACAGAAACATATCTGGAAAAACTATAAGATGGACTTTGCATCTCTTTATGTTTTCCAACTGGCCATGTGGTGGTGAACAGCAGGCATCTTAACAAAAGACATTCCAACATGTCACAGCAGAGAAAGCACAGATGCAACTCAAATTAATGGTGGCTGGATTCCATTTAGCTGCCTCAGTTTCAGGGCCTTGTTATCGTTCATACTGGCTCCCGCTCATCCTGCTATGAACATGGCCATCTTTAATGTTGGAAACACCTGTGCTGTTCCTGTTATAAAATGCCCGATGTGGGAATAAAAAAGTGCATCCAGTCATCGTACGCCAGTGGCCAAACTTTTAACTAAAGTTCAGTGAAATCTTTCAGGTAGTTTATGAGCTATCCTGTTAAAAACGCTGCCTGAGAGGTAGAGGTGAAAGGTGAGGAAGACTAACTGGATAATCTCAGCTCCACAGCAACTGATGAAAGAAGTTGTGTCAGCTCCACGGTCATATTTTACCCAACATTACTGATGTTACAGCGCTCCTGTTGTCTTTACAACAAACACAGCGAGAGAAACAGTTGGCAGAATAAAGTGGAGCAGAGCATACACCCTGATGAAGGCTCGTGGCGACACGAGGGAGCGATACCTGCAACACCAGTGCTGGATATTTCATGTTGGCAAATTATGTAGACATAACAGATTTCATTCATTGTTTTACTGAATTTTATCCTGCTTGCACAAGTGACACCACCCATACAAATATCGATACTTCAGTTTCCAATTAGGACGCTCGATTTATCTATGCAAAGGCGCTGTTTCATTGTCTTTGTGTTAGAACAGTTTTACTCCAGATTCCCACTTTAAACTCTGAATTATGAGAAAGAAAACTGATTTTCTTCTGATAAGGAACTGTAGATTTTAGGGGTAAGAAAACAAATTAATTTTAACTTAAAACTCAGAATTCCTAGAAGTAAAAATTTTGACCTTAAGACAAGAAAAAAACTATATTCTTAATTTAGTTGAAAGATTAAAAAGCTGAATCTGAATTTTGGTTTTGAAATATAAATTCAGATTTTGAAATAAGAAAAAAAGTCAATATTTTGAATTCAAAGGAAAGAAAATCTGAATTATGAGGGAAAAAAATTGAACGGAATTTTTGTCTTTACACAATAAATTCTTGAAATGTAGCATTTTGAGAAAAAAATCTGAATTATAATTTCTTTGTCTTGTTTTGATGAGATGCGGACATCAACATGCCAGATTTGTCTCTGATGAGTAAGAACTACATGTTAATGTCCTCCTTGTAATAAGCCCCAGCAGACTAACGTGCATGTGTGTTTGTGGGGATCTACAGTTCTTGGATCTCTACTGGTATAAAGCTGGATGTCAGATACTGTATATGACATATGAAGGCAGGCAGCAGTGAGTGTCAGCTCACTAACACAGGTGTGGATGCATTCCAGGTTTAGCAGCTGAAAAAGCTCTCGTTGCTGAAACGTCAGCAGAGTGATTTCTTATCATCACTATAGCATTCTTTAACTTCAGACAATGTTGTGTCTATTAATGTGCTTGATAAATTCAGACGGCATGGCAGTTCTCTCTTAAGGACCATTTGGGCCAGTCGGTTGTGATACCAGTGTATCATTACACACTCCCTCCAGCTTTCACACTGCTCACATTATATGTGTAATAAGTGGTCGTAGCCAGACCACAACAATCAAGCAGGGAACCATCTGTTTCACAGCTTGGCAGTGGTCTGTCCAGCGGTTCCCTGCCTCAGGACTCGAATCAGGACTCAATCTCTTCAAGTTTCAGGCTTGCGGGGTGGGGGATTGGGGGGAGCGGGGATTGTACTGTGAATACATAAAGAGCAAACAGACTGGAGGTGTGAATAGCTGATCCATCCCCTGACATCGAAGTGGTGGCCGTTTCATGGTCATGTGTTAAATGCCAGCTGCTTTGCATTAATATTCTAGCTGTAGCCACACATGTAGAATCCCTCCGTGTGCAAATGTCATATCTTGTTCACATAAGCTCAGGAAACTACTATCTTGTGCACCAGCCCTGTAACCCCATGCATATGACTTATGCTGCAGTAATATGAAAGCTCTGTTTTGACCATAAATGCGTACACTCTTAATATTTATCCAGTAATATCCCTGAGCTTTTGGAATGAAATTAGAAGCATTTAGACTTTAGTTACAAGTAGCTACTCTATTTGCCAGAATAATGTTAGCATCATAAATGGACTTTATGAGAGACCCAGGCATTAGCATGTGCTGACATCTGATTATTACTGCAGGTAACAAATGACTGTCTGCTGGCGATAAAAGACATTTTTCAAAGTTAAACTCAGAATGTCAGTGTGGACCTAAAAGGCACACTTTGTCATTTTAATTTGAGTTGTCTGTTTATAACTTACCCGGCCTCTACAGTATCTGTCTATCTATAGACAAAGAATGCTAAGACAGGAACTCTTAAATGTCAAGTTATCCATTTCACACCCGCTGTCATATGTTGAAACATCTGTCACAGCTGTGCTCCCTGCAGAACACTGCAGAAATGATCACGATCAATATTTGCCTGCAAAGATACGTAGAGAACCACATTTGAGGTGGCGTTTCCAGATTCTTGTTTTTTTCTCATTTTTGTCTGTTTAATGCACAGACTGCATCCTTCTTCAAGAGAACCCACTGAGCACAATCTTCCTTACGACAAAAGGCACAGACACAAGAGCAAATGCCAATAGAAGCTCCCGGTACATCAGTACACCAGCAACATCTCATTTTGCAATTGTGTACAATAGATTTCTGTAGCAAAAGAAGCCGAATTAGTTGATGAAGGTGAACTTCAATAAAGCTTTGATAATGACCTGTCACACAGTCTCTTCTTATCTCCTTAAAAAAGCAACTAGAGGCAAAAACTGAACACCTTTGTGCAAACTGCAAAGTCTGCTGTGTCGCCTCCATCCGAGATAAAATCATTTTAGCTGCAGTTCTGTTGAGGGAAGCAGTAAAATTCCTGTCATAGTAAACACAGGACTGTATCCTTCCAGCAAGGAAACAACGGCAGTCCAGTATCTAATCGACGTAGATTAAAGCCATGAAAACTACCTTTGCACTTGTGGATAGTGGCGAAGCTGGAATTATGCTTTTGCATTGGATACATTAAAGCTTCTGAAATTATGCTAATGTGGCACGAGCAGATGGCAGTCCTCCCAGATCAAGGTGTCGTACTGAACTACGCAACATGCAAGCTGATCAGTCCCAACATGTTGTACTGCTGATGGGATATATTTAAAAAATACATGCCGTATATACATAGTCTGGGAACATTTTGATATTAAAAGATTTTTACCACAGACTCTGGTTGCAGTTTCCCATTAAATGGATTTACAGTTGCAATGTAAGTCTCTAAAAATGTACTTTCTTAGAGACAGGGCGACCGAACAACCTCTGTGCATACTGAAGCCCTGGGAGATATGTACCAGCTTTTAAAATTAAAATAAAATTTCATTCTACCAGAAGTGCCATAATGATGCTGAGACCCTTGATTAGTGTCACTGCTCCCTGGGAAATGGTAATGAGCTCATTTCCCCGATGAAAAACACCATTCACGGATGTAAAATGCTCTGTTTTTATTCACCACTGGCTTTACAGCAGTATAGAAAATACTGTAATTTACACTTACATCATACTCACACGACGCACATTTGCCCTCCCCCACATCCTCTCCACCACTGCGCTGTGCTCACATCGTGCTTTATTGATCAGTGCCACAGTGCGACACCAGCGTGTCAAAAGAAGCACTCTACCGTGGTCAGATCACTGGTTCAGCACTAAAACTCTACGAAGCGTGGAACAGAGCGCTCACACAGTGGGGGTCAAACATGGTCTTTCATGGTGTTACTCTAAATTTAACACTCAATAATTAGTAGTAAATTTCTAGACTTTTTGTTTATTGCAATGTTCAAATCAGATCAGGAACAAAACACTTGAGTGATGCAGGCTAATTCATTTTGGTTTAGCATTTCTTGCTTCCAAAACGGTCTCATCCCACAGCATCAGAGACTAAGCTGTCAAATTGTGCCACCGTTTGACGCCCTGGAAACAAGGTGCACATTAGTGTCAGTATTAGATGCTCCAGGAGCGTCACCTTTGACGCCACAGGAACTTTATACAAAAACAAACTGCATCAGGATTAGAGAAAACAACTTCAGGATAAGGTTGTGTTCATACACAACAGCGGTATGGTTAGACGCAAAAGGTTAAGTTAGAAGAAAAATTACATGAAAACTAAATGCTGCAAAAAGCGACAAGGTGCACACGTACTTCTTTACCGTGTTCCCTATGTTATGAAACATTCATCAATAAAACGCACAGCACCTCGGTCTCTCGATCCAAAAGTCCATCCACCACCCTGTCCATCTCCCTATGAGACTTTTTCACTTCATGTTTTACGTCAAATATTTCAGGCATCAAATATTGAAGCGTCAGGGGTTTCATTTAACTACACTGAAAGCTGTAAGCGTCTGGAAAAAGCGGTGCTTTTTGAAGACTTGGGGATGAGAATGGGTTGAAACGTCTCTGTTCTTGCATATTTTACTTAAAGTAGGAGTTATTAAAGCTTGTGTTTTTAGGGTTTTTGGTTTATGTTTGCTGGTTGGTTCCATCATTGACACATGATTTTCAGCGCTGGTTGTGAAGCGTTTCAGGACAGTCCTGACCCCTCACAGAGCGGACCGGAAGCGCAGCTAACCTGCAGCTGTTATGATCCACTCCTTTTTCCGCTGTTCTGGAGACTGCCTCTCTATCTTCACTCTGCCCTTGGCGTGAAAACAACAGATTTGATGTGTTGGCCGTACCCAGCATCTGCTGAAAAGTTGTTCTTTAAACAGAATATGAAACGAGCGGTTGAGGGAGGGTGGAGGCAGTGCTGGCCATAACAATTGTTTGAACTGCACCTGGTTGAGAAGAAAGAACTCTGACTGCAGAGGACGGCCCGTTTTAGACATTCTGCACACTTAGTTGTACCGAGTTGTTTGTCCTTGTTCATCTGGCGGAGGAGCAGGGTGTTGATTGGTGCTGCACTTTGAGATTCATGTGTGAAAACCTGGCCAATTAACAGCGGGTTACAAATCCACAGTACTGCCTCAAGTGCTGACATATTGACAGGTTTCGAAATAGCTGGTTAAAAAGCCATTTCTAAAGGTGAAATTGCATAATGTTGAGGCTGTGGAGTTTGTGTGACGCACAGTGACTGATGATACAGTGAACCTGTGACAGTAACTTACCGCTTCACAGTTTGTCCCTGTGTCACCATTTGGCATCTTTAAAGCGATTAATCGAATCATTACACCAGCTTTTTTACCTTTGTCTCACTTCCACAGCCTACCAACACAACTGGCCTTCCAATGCTTCGAGGCGCCTGAGTGTAGAATACATTTAGAGCACCTCACAGTCCCTGACTGGATAGTCACTGAACAAAATATGCTGGAAAGGAATGTATTTCTCATTGCTTTCGCTGTGGCCCGAGGCTGTTAAAGAACTCTGGCGAGAGAGGAGTTATTGCTTAAGTGTGTTATGTGTGTGTTCTGTGCATTTGTATGTATAAAGTGTTATACTGATGTGCCTGAGGAGGAAGCCGAGGCTCATCCCAGTAACACGTGGGAGGGGGAGGGGAAGAGGTGTCAAAACATTAATGAACGGTTGTGTGTTTCCCATTCTCTGCCCGAGTGTGGTGACAGAGCTGCAATAATAGGAGCTACGCATAATGAGTTGCTGCAGGAAGGCAAAGACACACACACACACACACACACACACACACACACACAGGGAAGCTGCTTAAAAAGAAACATGAGGAGACGGTCATCATGCTATTAAACTGTCAGTTATCAGTTGGTATCATGCCCATAGTTATAGATCAGTGGGCCACCTACCACCTGCCCATAGGCTGGTTGCTTTTACTGCTGATCATTGACACCCGTAGTAATTTGGCAACATCTAGTGGCCGGCTAGTCCATAGTTACTTTGCAGAGACAAATTCTTAGTTGATATAAGCTGATGTCTTATTATGGATGACGGCATTCAGTACATAAAGATGTTAAAATGAGCTCCATCTTTAATTCCTGCTGTTCCACATCAAATTCAAGCTGGTTGATCCTCATGTTATTATCAGCACCAATTCAAAACAGTTTCACCTACATTCTTTTCTTAGACCGATGTTTTTGTAGTTAATAGTTCAGCTTCAATTTGAAGTGCTAGAAGTTAAGATTTAAAAAGGTATTAATGTTTTAAACACTTTTTTTAAAAAATCCAGCAGAGGTATACATATATACATACAAAGAGGAACAAATAGTGTGTAAAATTAATAAAAAGAGCTAGTAAGTTGTTCTTTTGTTGTAAATAACAATATTTGTTCTCAAATTTAGTACAATTAATGATTTTCCACCACAAAAGTAGTTATGATATGATATGTTTATACAAACACCTCAACAATTCATTGATTTGTCAAATTAATAAATATAAACCCAATCATACTTTTTGTACAGAACACCAGGGCTCCTGCAAATGTAAAAGTGTCTAAGCCCAGTTTGCGTGTCCTGTTTCACAGCCCATCATGGCAGATGTTCTTCTACTCGCAGCAGTTTCTTCGTCTGCAGATCTTTCAGGGCATGCCTCACAATGACATTTTTAAGAGACAAAATATGTTTCACTGGCGAAAGTAAGTCACTCTTTTTGCAGCAGTGTTTGATAGCTTCCTTTCCGCAACTGTGGCACATTCTTCAGCCATCTATAGGTTGGTCTTTGTGCAGAGAACAATTGTGTGAACCCCACTTATGCCAATTCCACACTAGATAATTGCTCCCTTTCCACATTCTCAAACAAGAAAATTCCTCAAGAATCGAGGCAGTTTATGGCTCGGGGGGATTTAATAGCAGTAATAATGTGTAGCAACAGAACCTGACAGGTGATGCAATTTCCTGGGCCTTTGCTTTGCTTCTAATCTGGCGTAATAGGATGTGAAGCTTCGGTTGTGCTTTAATCTCAATGAACAGACCACAACCCTTTAGCGTGCTCATAGCTCAACTTGATATGACAGGGTACTCAGCAAATTATTTACTTGGAAACAGATTAGTCTGTGTGCTGAAAGGTGATGTAAGTTTAGCTGAGGATTGTTTTTTGCCAGCATACTGCTCCGAGATGTTGGTGTGTGTGTTTTTTTTTTCTTTTCAGAGGAGGGGAGTTAGTTGAAGGGGGCTGACAGGGACACAACACTGGCTCTTCATTGGTATTCTGGAGGTGCTCTGCCTGTCTTGCTGTACTATAGAATGCATAGACTTTGTGACAAAGTTGATGAAGCATGCATTTTCATCACAGTGCCAGGCCAGAGCTCAGACAGAGGTGATGGAAGCATTAAGCAACAGCGGGAGGGTGGGGTGGGGATTTGTGTGGGGACATAAGTAGTATACACACACGAGTTATGCAATGTGTGTTGGACAGATTGTAGTACACACATGTGTGTGTTCGCCTGTGTTTGTGTACCGCTACGTCTCTCTCTGCACTGTGTCTCTGTGCATGGCAGCTCGTATGTAGTGCCAACTGGTAAAAAGAACTTTAAATCACTAGCGTGTGTCATTTGCATATATCTTCACATGGGTTTGCGCTCACGGTGCTGCACAGTTAAACTGAGTGGGAGGGTTGTGCAGTGCGTTAACTCAAGTCTATTTTGCCTATAAATAACAAGCTTTTCCTCCTCATTACTGCTGATGATGGCTTGTTCTTTTCCTCGGAGAAAGCAGCTCACACACTGGCTTCTCCTTGTGCTATAAGGCTTGCGTTTTAACCTATGGTCTAAGAAAAGAGGGTTTCGAACTGTGAGGATCACCTCCGCTCAACAAGCAGAAGGTATCCTTCCGCCACAGCTCATTAAGAGACTTCCATCCATAGAAATGGAGGGAAATTAGTGCCAGAAAAATATACTTTTTTTATTATAGCAGGACTGAAATCCCATGGTGTCAATTTCCCCTCCTGTACAGTAAGTGATGAACATGGAAGATCAGCTAGCAGCCCATGAATCTCATTAGGTAGTCCGTCACTTAGTCGCCTGAGCTGCGAGGCTAATGAAAACAGCCTGGGGCCTGTGTGTATACGCCACTCAGCGTGTGAAGATCATCATTTTTTGAATGCAACCTCCTTGGTGTGTTTCCGAAGGACAGGACGCATCTTGCTGAGTTCCTCTAGCGACCCTCTCCTCCCGCTCCAAGCTGCTTTACATTGAACTCTGGTGAAACACGCAGGGGGACTACTTTGCTGGGAAAATGCTTGTGTAATGATTAAATGGCTGACTGCTGAGCTGGTTTCAGTGGTGGTGGCAAGCTGTGCCCTGCCTCCCACATCCCATAATTACACCATCTGAAGAAGGGCAAGGCTAGTGATTATTCATGGCTAGTTTATGGCACATTCTGGAGGTTGGAGCAATCTTCTCATCTGCTTAAATAAGTCTCTGCTTGCCGACACACACCTTCAGCCCCTATAAACTCAAACGGTTGCACGTTGCCGACAACCCGTCATTGATCATGCAGCTGCAAAATTCTTACAGTAATTTTCTTTGCTTGTGATTCTGCATGACTGCCAACAATTCCATAAAAAATATTTCAAATAGAATATTGTAAAAAGAAATTGAATCTAGACCCTAATTACTGTATGAATTTAATTTAACCATTGCGTAATGTACCTCTTTGAAAAGAAATTCGATTTAAACTGTAGGCCCCAACTGTACATGCAGCTCTGAGCTGTTAACACAACGAAATCACATCAGCATGCAAGAAAAAGGTACCGAAACACTCAGAGGTCAACAAGCTTGTGTGGAGTCACGCTGGTTGCTTAGTGACGATAAGAAGATAAGATTCTTGAACTTGATGATTTCACGTTTTTATCATAAAGTCTCTGTCAAGACACATTTGTGGCCCAGTTGTGTACAATTTGAGAGGGACACTTGGGACGTTAAGCTTGTGTCACAAACTGGGCTACAACAAGACGGGAACGACAAAGCTCAGTCCAGAGGCTGAGTAATCTGTCTTACATGGATTTATTTATCACCAAAATTTAACAACTGTAACAAGTCTGTGGAAGTCGGTAGTTAAAGGGGTGGATGAGTGAAGATGTGCTGTGTGCAGCTCATGTTGTAGGAGGAAAGGGGAAAGAAAAAAACCTCAACAATGTCACCGTGTAGGGGTAAGAGAACCTGCCCAGTTTGGTCCCTACTCTGGACTTATGTGGTCCTGCCTTGGAGACACACAAGCAACCAAGCAGACCTGGAGGGTCGGGGGCTGTCCCAGGTATTTGCCAAGCAGGGACAATAGGGACAGATACAGTCCGGGCACTCTGCAAAACGGTGACTGTGTTAATGGAGGTGTGCGTTCTTAAAGTTATCATTAACAGAGCTTATGCTGCTACACCTGCAAAGCTCGGTGCCATAACCAGCCGAATTATCTCTAAATCAGGTCCTGCCCCAGAGGTTCACGTTAGTTAAAGAGGCCATGTTATGCATAGTGTATGATCATTATGTATATAAAACAGTTTTTTTAACTCCTGGTTCTTTAAGCCCAGAGTCCACTCTGTTCTGATTGGGCTACACAGCGACGAGTCGTGGATGAAACAGGAAAGCCGGTGGGCACGGCTGCAACTGTAGTGAGTGTGTGAACCTTTAACGGATGTCGGTTAATGGACAGACAGCTGGGAGCAGGTTGAGAGGAGGAAGTCTCTGAGAGCTAGGTCTCTCGGGTCACAGAGCAGACAGACACCAGATTTTGTTTTGGACTTTGAGTGTATTTGGTGCCAGAGTTGCATATTTTAGCTTTAGGTCACGGCCGAAAATACGAAAAAATGTACATATAATAGGATGGATTTAAACATGTAGTCTCTTTCTGTTTGCTTTCTGACTACATTTAGCAGGATCATCAATTGTGCATGTGAATTTACATGCGAGTATTCTGCTGTGGATTGTATTTCTGCATACCACAGGTGAATGGGGGACAGTACGCAGAACACTGGGCTGCACATAGCGACATGCAGATGCTCTAATGTGAAAAGCAAAATTTCTTCCAGCTTTCGACATGAGCAATACTACACTGTAGAACTATATGTTCCATATGAACAGGTCAGATGGAGGAACTCTTTCTGTAGCCCCAGGTTTGACCTGTGACCTGCAGGTCTACCCAGTCTTTCATTCACTGCATGCTCGCTGCTGGGCTGCATGGTCCCACTGCTCTGAGCGGGACAGACTGTAAAGAGAATAGGCAGATGAATATTTTATATGAGCATTGAATTCAGAGTTCTGTCCCCAGAATCTGAAAAACACGAAAAATTTTAACTTGAAACTTTCTGAGTCTCAGAAGACTGTATGTCCTACACATGATAGTGAGGAAAGCTAACACTATTTCATTCCCCTCAGGGCAATGAATAAAGCTTCAAATATGGCTGATGGAAATCAGTGCAGGGTATAAAAAGAAAAATAGTCTACTGTGTTCTACATAAAAGTTTAGGAATGTTTTTTTTAAAATGACATAGTGTGGTCACTGAATTCAGTGATTCAGTGTCATTAAAACACAACAAAACAAAACTTTTGTCTCTTATCTGACTCGTTCACAGCAAACCTCACACTTTGTGTCTACCCCTAAAACTCAAATAGAAGCATTCTGTCACCCCCCACCTGCAACTTTGTGATTTATAGTTGCCAAGGCTTTGACTTATTTATTTATATTTTCCCAAGATAGCTGGTCGTAAACCAAAAAGGCGACGGGAAGGGAAGCAGCTTGATAAATGGTCTGTGGAAAAAATCGGACGCCTGATAGGACCATTCCAACAGGAGAGAGACGGATATTGGGCAGAAAATGAAACCGCCTCCCTCAGCTCAGATAACACCTCAATCTGTCTCTTAAAGGAGTGAGAAGAATGGAGTGATAGTTCCATTAAGGGTTGCAACCCATTCTTTTCAATATCTATTTAGAATAAGTGTGCCTTGGTGTCCTCTTGCTCCGCAAGTCCGTTGTATCTGTTGTCACTGCTGTTTGGGCCGACACTCAGTGCGGAAACCAGGCGGACATACATTGGTTACTAATAATAAGTCTCCACCTGGATTTGCTGATTGCACTTGGAAAATTGAATATAGAAAACAGATAGAGTCTCCATGTGCCTTCAGCCTGAGCGTAGACACACAGCAGATAGACGGTTAGAACTGTGAGAATAGCTGTTTTGTGTCCTGCCTGAATAAAAGAAACGAGGAGCTTAAATAGGTTTTCGATTGCTTCATTCAAGGCGACTCTGCTGTCTGCGAGCATTGTTTAGCTGTCCCTCATTCTGTGCATATTAAGACAACCGCTGCTGACATCAACTGCACTATATATAAACCTCCTCCTGCTGAATTGTGGCTCTGAATATCTGATTGTGTCTTTCATTCATACCTACTGTGCAATTTCATCTTTGTGTTATTTGAATCATTTTATGAGCTGCACAAATATGCAAAAGGCAACGCTGAGATTCTCACACAATGAGCGAGCTGTTGGCGATGAGGCGTCCTTTCAGACAGGATAAATACCGAGTAAATACAGTATGTGCTGCTTGGGGAGGACGCTCTGCTGCACATGTACACAGTGGAAACTTTCCTGAATAGCAGCGACGCGTCTCATCTTCAGGCTTCGCTCGTTGCTGGGTTCTAGTAGATTAAAGTTGCGCACACGGGCGTGTGCAGCCTCCGTGAGAGGAGCTCTGGTGATGTGTATTTCCGTGTGCCGGCCAGCAGAAGTCAGCATTGTTCCACCCAAACGAAGACATGCTCATTGTAGGAAATGTACTGTACCTCTCATACCAAACAGACCCAGCGATGCACATCACGTTTATTTGTGTGTTGCTATGTGGCTAATGCGTAGACACAATATTTAGTTGTAAATTAAAGGGAAGATGAGGAAAATGCAATATTTTAAATTTCTGATTTGTTAGGTGAATTATTATACAGCCTAACTCATAATGGGATAATAAAATCTTATTTATCATACCCATCTTAATAATGGCCTATGAAAACACCTTTCTTCACATAAAGTGGACCTGCTAGTGGTCTGCAAACCTCCCCTGCTCTTGAAATGAATACAGCAAACTTATTTGCAGGCTTTTTAAAACATTTTTTTAGTGATTATTATTTTCTGTGATGTTGTCAGTGTGTTTTTTAACACATCTTGTAACAGGGGGCCTTGGAATGTTATGTTTATGGCTAAATTTGTTGATCTAATGATACTTCTGCACTTTTTTAATCAGTAGGAGATATTTCACTGGGCTTTCTGCCCAGTGAAATCTTCAAGTAGGAATTAGAAGCATGAAGGATTATGTGAATAGTTTTCCTTTTACAGCTGATCAGCTGATTTTTCTTTGGCTGATCAGAAACTTGTGGTGGCCAATACTAGATTACTTTTCACATAAAGCATTAACCCACTTAAATGTAGTCATTGTTCCTTGACTACTTTAGAATATATTACATTACTGAGGCCTTTCTTTATCAAATATGATTAAATTACAAAAATGCAAAAAAAAGATAAGATTTGATTAAATTCAAATACACATAATACCTGGAAATGGAAAGTTGCGTAAAGTGAGTAAATAACATTTAAGCGTTTAAGCTGTGCCCATGTCCACAGAACACGGAACGTTTATGCAGTGCTTTTATGCACATTTGAATTTCTGTGCCATGGTCATGTTTCATATTGAAATATGAAAATACTCTTAACTATATGTGATTGTTTTTTGAAGAAACATCTTCTAAAAGGTTCTTTGTGGCACCAAAAACAGCTCATCATGGCATCAGTCTCAGGGAGCATCTTTGGTTCCAGTTGTTCCAAAGTTCTAAATTCTGAAGCAGCACCGACTCACCAAAGTTACAGAGTGAAGATGTCTGAATGTACTGTAGGTCAGTGTCACACTTTTCCAAAACTGAGAAGAGGAGGGTGGAGGAAGACATCGTATAATAGCCCAATCAGAGTTGAGGAGTGGAGCGCTGCAGCCGGCAGGAGGGGATCAAATCCACAACAATGTCTCGTTGCACTTTGACACAAAATGGGAACCCTCTCATGTACTCATGAAATCATCCTGTGTACTTTAGGGTCACACCTTGCCTCCAGGCCTACCTGAGGCACACACATGCACGCACACACACTTTTACTGCCGGTGTGCAATCACTACTGTCAGCACGGAGGACTTACCATCGGTCGCCCCGGCTAACAGCAGGTCACGCAGAGACTCCTCCTCCTGGGTTCATCATTACTCCCACCAGTCACCTCTGAAAAATCAATACCCAGTGCTGTGGAACAGTAAGATGGAGAACTTTCCCCCTATTTCTACACGAGATATAGGACACAGGAAGTGATCCGGCCCTGCCGTACCACAGAGAATGTTCCGAGTCAAGCTGCAGGTTAGTCTGATGAATGGAAATAGTTATTTTCCCCTCTGGCGCTTAAAGTGCAGGCATGGCTGTGTGAATGTTCACATGACCCTTTAGATTGCATCTCGGAGACAAAATGAAGACGATCCATCTTCATTTCCAGCTCCTCATATCTGACTGGGCTGTTGTGTATATTCAATTGATCCTGTTCATAATGTTATGAATTTATATAAGGCTATCTCTCACAATGAGTACCTATCTGCATTCCCCGTCTTCCGATCTGCTTCTCATCTTTCACATATCAGTATAATCAGCAAGTACAATGCTGACATTCAGAGCCTCGACAGAAAAACAGTGGGGACTCCTCGGAATACTAAATCACACATAATATGAATACAAAATACTGCTCTGAAGCGTATGTGATGCATGGATGTGCATAATTACGCAGCACAGGATGCTTCTCTTTAAGCTGCGCCTTTTGTACTTTCCTTATGATGTAACTCTTATCTACAGTAGGAGGCTTTAGCTTCTCACTTCACATAAGTGAAGAGTCAAATATTAAATTGGTGCCTGGTCTGAGAAAGCCTGCAGTGGTCAGCAGGATAAACTGTATACGCAGTAAGCAAGCCATTGAAATGTGGAACTGTATATAAAAAATGAGCTGGCCACGTAGGGGGTGAGACTTATTGATTTATTCATCAAAGAGAAGTTTTACTGATGTTTGCAGCTTGGCAGGTGTTAGGATCAGGTACCAGTGCCAAAGTGCTGAAGCAAAGTGTTAATGCGGGGGCAGAAGAGAGCTTTAGCAGCCACAGTCCTGCGATTTAAGGTCAATAAATAGTGCCTGCAGCGAATGCCGAGCCACTGGACCAGTTTATTTTACTGTAAGGGTGGAGCGATGATGTGGACAGGAGCATTTCTGTCTGTGTGTGTCTGTGCCCTCTCACGTTTGGGTGTACAGCAGCCTGTCAGGGGGCTGTGGCCTCAAAAAGGCCACGTTTGGACACTTATTTGTAGCCTTGTAGTAGCAGCTTTATTCATCATATCCATCATTAACTTAATATAATTCATATCCACAAATCTGCTAAACAAACTGTGTCCTGAAATTGTAGGATGTGCCTTTTTCATAGTTACCTTGAGGTCTAATAATGAGCCCTAGGGGGTACATTACTTTGTACATTACTTAGGAGTCCCCAACCCCCGGGCCGCGGACCGGTACCGGGAATCCTTGCCTCGGTCACATTTTACCATTTGTCGGCCTCTGGTCCCTAACTGTGGTACGGGCCCTCGGTAACAAGCAGCTCGGATAAATCCACACAAACACACACACACACAAAGAGACGGAGGTTTTCTTTAGCCTGCGAGCCTCCACTTTATTTCTCTCTAGGCCGAGAGTGTGGGGCTGAGAGGCCGTTACTCACGTTATGATGTTGGCGTGATGTTACGCTGCAAATAAAGTTGCATACACAGTGGATTCACGTTTATTCTTTTATTTAGAAAATACCAGTTTTTATGCCGGTCGTATCATTTTATTTAGTTGTATTTATCCGCCACACCCTAAAGGCCGGTCTGTGAAAATATTGGCTGACATTAAACCGGTCCGTGGCACAAAAAAGGTTGGGGACCACTGCCTTAGGGGACAGAAATTGACTCCTGCTGGGCCTCTGTTTCCAGCGTGTGTCTGTGCTTTATGTCTGTGTGAGATGGGGCTGCAACAACTGTCCCCGTGACTTTCAACAGCAGGACTACAGCGGCCGCCTGGTGGATTTGTAGTCAGGACATAGCACCGTGCTGTTTGCGCGCACAGTGTCTCTTTGGATTAATTTCACATAACATTCGTCTTTTAGCCCTTCAGATATGCTTCAGATATGCTTGAAGGCAGATTTTGTTACTTCCTCCCATCCATTAGCAGACCCCAGGTGTCTCCACATGTGACCTGCAGCGGGACCCATCTCTCTCCATATGTAAAGCTTCCTTGTTATAGTTCCTTATTTAAGTAGCAAGTTTACATATAAATAACTACACGAGTTAGGTAGGACATACAGGGCTTTTTAAAATCAAAGACTAACTTTATTTCTGGCATATGTTTTATGTTTGGCTCTTCTGAGTAATGGGATGGAAGGGGCTAGGAAGCAACCCCAGCCCAGCATCCCCAGTCCTCCTACGTCCTTCTCTGACCCTGGTCAAAGAAACAGGTTATTAAAATCTTCTTGAGAAGGGCAAAAATAAAATACCCATGGAGATAGTCTCCATTTCCTCTGGCTGTTTTGAAAAATTTCAGTAAACTCATTTTCACATAGTAAAAGTTTCCAATGGTACTTTAAGAAGAATTGCTTTGAACTATCTCCACCAGCTTCTAGTAATGTATTTCTTATCACAGTTGCACTGGCTGCAGTCTTGTTATTAGATGCACACTGCAGCTTTTAGTGATACTTCTAATTTGCTTTCTCCTGAGAATAGTTCGCAGTCCAATAACCAGATTACTGCAGAACTGCAGGTCATTTCAATTTTTTTGTCAATTAAGGATTTTCGCAGTAAAATGCATAAAAATTTGTGGAAACCCATAACAATATCAATGTCAGGTTTCTGGAATTATAGCATTTGCAAGTCGGCATAGGAAATAAAAAAAAAATGACATGACCTCTGTACTTGGGTCAATCCCCTAATGCATTTAATTCCCTAATTAAATTAATTATTTTCACCTCAGTTTTCAGGTGCCCCTTCACCTTTTGTCCATGTATCACACACACAAAAATGATTTGAATGCCACATACACTATTGTATTAGTTGTCACAAGTGAAATAAGCTGCCAGGCAAACGTTACTGCCTGCACATGAAGATCTGATTATATATATTAACATAATGCTATTTTAGTCCCGTGTGGTGCGAGATGACAAAAAATTGCCTCCCCTTACCAGAGGACATTTTAGCCCGCAGTGCTCTATGACAGCAGTTAGATTAAAACTCCTAACCATGGCGAATCTTCTAAAACCAGCACTCTCTTCATTTAATCTTCTTGCTCCCTAACCTGATTCCTCTTCATCTTCTGTCCCGTGAGTGGCCGGGGGAATCTAATTCATGAGAGGTCGATGACAGAATGGGGCCCATGGTCCCTCTAAAAGGCTGCCGTGCTTTTGCCAGTGTACAGAAATGACTGCGTAGTTAAAGTCGGACATCAAAGGATGACCGTAACAGGAAATTTATCAGAGTGGAGTTACTGGAGATGATGTGAGCTTGAGGGAACGTTACAAGTGAAATCAAAGTTTTTCTCTGTGCCGCTACTGATAGAAACCGGCTTTTATTGTAGCTGAGAGACCAATGCACCAAATATGTTCAATATTGGGCTGCATGTTAACTGCTTATTTGTCAACCTTGTGTGTTATGTGTGCATCATTTTCTTTGTGAAGTTCTGGCATCTCTCCCCAGGCCTTTTTGCAGCCATTCACACTTTAGTTTCATGTGATCCTATGAAACTACACAAGATGGCAGAGTGGAATTAAACTCACAGGTGGCTTTAAAAATCCGTAAGGTGTTAACAACTTTAATGACTCCACAGAACTGAATAGGCATTTGCTCAGAAGTAGGAAGTTGGAAATTAAATCAAAACCAGAACTAAACTAGAGTAATTCCAGCTTAGTTAGCCACTGTAAACAGTAGCAGTTTCTACCACCACACTGCAGTATTTGCTGTGTACAAATGGCACAACAGCTACTACAGTTAATGTATGGATATTTTAAAGAGACGCTATGAAGATAAAAATGCTAAGAAACTGTATTTTGTATCGAAAATTTCACTGTGATTATGAAAAGTACAGTCTGGCTAGCGTTCATCATTTTATCAATTTCTTATAGATTTAAATGATGCTTTGCCATCATATTCTGTGGGTTATCCAAACTAACTGCGTTTTTTTTTTTTTATCTTAGCTAAATTATTTTATACTAGTTTTATTAGGGTTGATGAAGAAATCCAAACGTGGCAAACGATCCAACATTAAGTTTGAAAATATGGCTTTATTTTGGGTGAATTAAAGCTGATGAATTTTCTCCAGAAAGTTGGGTGACAGATTAAGAAAGAATGATCCAAAATCCTAGATGTGCCATGTTTCCCATGATGCAATGCCCATTTTTGTTAAGACCCTTGTTAAACGGGCCCATCTTCAGTCTTCACGTGTTCACGTTATAAATAAGTCTCCCTGGTGAGTGCGAATGAGCCGAAACTGAAATAACCCTAGTGGCATCATCAGAGTAGTTGAGTCGAATGTAAGAAAACATTATATGACTTTTATGCGTAAAAGAGTTCATCTAAAATCTTTGAACACACATTAAATGCCGTTACATGACTGTTAGCTCAGTGGTGAAATCTCCAGTATTCCAAAGCAGAAAAAGCTCAGTGGCATCAGTGAACTGCACTGCTGTTCTGGCAGCAGAGCATTTGCTTTGGTCAATTTCTGGTTCATATTTTCCTGCTATTGACCCACCACCAGAGAGGAGATGCCCACAACAGCGATTTCCCCCTGCAGCATGAGCACCCCTTGCCCAGGCATGAAATTGACCTTGGCCTGCAGGCTCGGTGCTGAGATAAGCCCAAAGAGGAGCGATAAAAACCTGATTCCCTGGGCACCCGTGGACTGAGTGGTGAGACAGCAACCTTGGAGCCTTGACGTCAGAGAGGTTTTATTATCCCCTCGCTGCGATCAGGGAAAGACATGCGGAAAGTCTGAACGCAGCTCGCCTGTCCACCTGCCTGCCCATACTCTTGTGTGGCGTATTAAAATTCATGAGCCTCATTGGTTTGAATGCCAAGGTTTACAGCAGCATTCTCCCTCTGCACAGGTCCTCGGGGATGAACACCGGGAGAGATTAGAGAAGGACGGTGGAGAGAGATATAGAATCAAGAGAGGAAGAGAGTGAGAGAGAGAGATATGGAGGATAGGAGGAGATAAGGGCAGAATGGAGGAAAGGGGAGTTAAAGAAAATGGATGGAGGCAGGAATATCAATTGCATTGCCAGACAGAATGTTGATATTAGGCAATTCATCAAAACCCCAGATTACATTCAGGTTTTGTAAAATTTATTATACCTTTTTTTCACAAATACCTGCACATGGCAAGTACAGTTTGTTTAAGTTTTGGGAAAATTTTAATGCTGCTTTGAAACAAAACTTAATGTGAGGCAGCAACATCGCATAGACGTAAAGAAAGATGGCAGACATTGTGTTTCGTAGGTTCCAAAATCTACCTTTGTCTGTTGGGCTCATTCTCCTCCTGGGTTTGCTCTCCGTCCCTGTGGTTTATTGCTGTTTAGTTGCTGCAGCATTAGCCTGAGCTACTACTTCCCCCACTTGATTTCTATGGCAGGAAACAATGTCACAGTGACATGAACTATAGTATTTGATTTGAGATTAATTATTTTAATTATTTATTTACCTTTGGAAATGGTAAATGGTGTGCACTTATATAGTGCTTTTGTACCTGTTGTTACTCATAGCACTTTACACTGCTTCTTATCTACCCATTCACACTCACAATCACACACACATTCATGCCGAAGCAACTAAGTGGGGTTCGGTGTCTTGCTCAAGGACACTTTGACACGTGAACCAACAACTGTAGGATTGGTGAGCGACCGTGCTACCAACTGCACCACAGTCACCCCTTGGTAAAGTGTCGAAGTGAAACAAGCAGATTAAATCTGCTTTGTGGAACGTCGTGATTTGCTGTTACAGTACACAGGGGTTGCATTTCCCTAGATGACGTCAGTAGGATTCATCCTTTGGGAAATGCATTCACTATGTTCTTGGCAATGGGTGTTTTCATTATATACACACCTCATTGGCACTGTTGGACAAGTTATAAGATTGCAAAAAATTTAACAGATAATTACAAACTTAGAGTCTTTTTTTTAGTTCTTGAAAGTGCTTATAGGCCTTAAAGGAACTAGTTGTTGTCTAGTTGGTCGTATCACTACACAATGGATTCCTAGTGTGTGAGGATGTGTATCAGGTTTTTACAGCATGTGGCTTGACCAGCATCTACAGTATATTTGGTGCGCATTCACTTGTATCATCCTTATAACGTTTCAGGTGAAAGTGAGGAGGCTTCATCCACTGAGTGACTCAAATCTCTGCAAAAGCACATGCAATATATGTTAAATTGTGACGTTTGAGTCTGGAAAATGATTGGAGTGCTGGTCCGACCAAGGCACCGCCACTACTGAATGTTGGCATCGCAAATACAGAAGTCATACAGAATTTTTCAGTAAATCTTAATCAGGTGGTTTTGGGAAATTGTCTGAGCCAGAATGAACTTGAACTGAGACAGATAAAGGACGAGAGACTGAAGGAGCCAGTGGAGTCGAACGAGGCACAAAGCTACAAACTAGTAGCAGTGAGTGGCAGAAAGTAAATGAATTGCTTGAAGTCAAGGTTTGAAGTACTGTACAGGGAGATCTACAAAACAAAAAAAACACTGAAGGCTTTCAGAGTGTTAGAAGTTGGACTGCTGGAGAAAAAGACTGACCAATAGTGAGCTGTTGACAGTTAAAAACCTGGCAAGACATGTTCTGTGATGGATAAGGGGAAAGTGTAGGTGAGTGAATGAGGAGGAAGCGAGGTGTGCAAATAAGGAAAGAGGAGAGAGAGAGAGGAGTGACTGAATGAGTGGGAGACTGACGGACTGAGAAGGCGAGGAACCGACTGACTCAGGGAAAGGGACACGGCTGACTGACAGAAAGAGAAAGTGAACGTCTTACTTAGTGAGACATTGAATGAGATGAGAATCACAGGAATGTGTTAGAACAAGACAGGTGCCCTGTAAGGACAGATGGGGGCAGTGTTGCATTGAACACTTTCTGTACTCGGCTGCAACTGTGTGAGATGAGGGTAAGTGGAGCTAAGGGTGTTAGGCAGGTTGTCACTGCAAAGGTTCAAATCAAACACATGAGGTAAGACTTTATTTTAACCCGTTTGTTTTGTGTTTTTAGGCGATATAGAATATGCAGTTAGTTGTCTAAGTCAGAGGATCCCAGCCCTGGTCCTTAAGAGCCCCCACGAACTGCTTGTTTTCAACTAACCCCACCTTCCCTTCTACCCTCCCCACTGCTGATTACCAGGATCAGACATGCAGAAGCTGGAAGATGCCATCTTAGATTAGGGTGGGTTGGAGGAACACAAGGCAATTCAGCATCTTCCAACTTGTGATTGGAAAAATGCCTGATATTCAAAAATTAATATTAAAGTTTGACTTGTCAGGCCACAGGGCAGTTTTCCGCTTCACCTCAATCCATTAATAATGATCTCGGACTCAGAAAAGGTGGTGGTGTTGCATGGTTTTGTTTATATATGGTTGTTTCTTTGCAGAGTTTTGTGGATGCAGCAGCAAACTGTTTCCGCTGACAGTTGTGTTCCTGAGCCTTTGTGTTGATTTCCACCCCAGAATGTCTGTTTTAATGTTTTAAGGGCCTAAAGATCACAGCTATTCTATCCTTTTTTTGCCTTTTACAGAGATTTCTCCAGTTTCTCTGAATGTGTTTTTAAGCGTTGCACAGCATTTCCAGTCATTTGCTGCCCCTGCCCTAAAGATTTTTTGCATGTATTGCTGATGCTAAAATGTAAATCTCAGTTCTAACACTAATTGAGAAATATGTTTTCAATTAACTGTAAACCATTGCATTCTCTTATTTACACATTTCTAGAAATGGCATTTGTGCTTGGCTACCCTGGACTTTTTCTAGCTCGACCAGTAGGTTGCCACATCTATCTACATTTACTAAAACGCTTGGCATGAATTTGACACACTCAGTCAAGTACCCGTTATTTCATTTCAGAAATATTGGTGATTTGCCACCTTTTTATCTAATGCCATCAGAGGGTAAAAATTTAAATTTCTTGAATATTTGGTTAATGACTAACAAATAACAATCCCATCAACCTCAGCTGTACTTGTGTTAAGTGCTAATAGAGAGAGGAAGTCAAGAGCCTCTGACAACTGTATTTTCTCTGAGCAATGGCTCAAAAACAATCAAACCGGGCCTCCTTTAGGACACCTGAAGTAGTGCCATCCAATTTTAGCGTGAACAGCCTTTTGTTTTGCTCAAAACGATTTACCTTGACCAGTTTTACTTTGACTTTTGTGGAGGGTGAATACACCGAAGCAAAATGTCCTCATGGTGACAGTGACATTGTTGGAGGCCACACTTCCCCCAGCTGAATTTAATCTTTTGGAGCACAGTCCGTTCTGCCGATCAGCTGATGGTGCTTTAAGTTGAACCCCTGAAGGTAGTGACAAAGAGCTGCTAATTAGGAAGTGGAGCCAGAGCCGCTATCAGCTGGTCAGGAACTGCACTGATTTTCTTAGTGCCAGCCTTCAATGCACTGTGATTTGCTTCATCTCTTATGGTCCAAAGTCTTGTGTGGGGAGGGGTGAGAACAGGCAGCAAAGGTTCCCAAAGACGACTGTTAGAGACTGGAATCATGCATTTATGATTTAGTACAGAACATTCAGTTCAATATTTTGTTTAGTTTTAATGTTGGGCATTAATTCAAAGCTGGGCTGAATCTTGATCCAGATTTAAATACATAGTTTTTATAAACGATTTGTCTCTGTTTTGCCTTTAAAATACAAAAGTAAAAAAAACAGATTGGATTCCAAACCTCTCTTTATACAGCAAGTATGCAGGCTGTAGCTTTTTTACTCTGCTTCCTTTTCTATTTTTTGTCTGTGACATTTCCAGCAGTCACAATCATCTAAGACGGAATTGTGTTCCAGGCGACAATAATGACACTCATATGAGTTTCAGAGATTGCAGTGCCTATTTCACTCAATTATAAGTCCCATCAAATGTATACATTGTGAAAGTTAAAAACCACTTCGAAGCTGTCTTATTGCAAAACTTATGCTGTATATACACAGAGGGAATTGTTGGTTGATGTAATTGCAAAAAGCCAAGCTCATAAATCTAACAACACATCAGAGTATGACTACAGAGAGAGTTGGGAGAGATGCCAATAATAAAGCTGGAAAAGGCTGGACAGTTTCTGTATTTTTACTCCCTTTAATGATTGTCATACAGAAACCAATGAATGGCCTCCACTGCAGCGAAATGAAATTGCGTGTTCTCATGCTACACACAACATTGTCCGATGCTGGTGGAGTTGACAAAGCGGCAGGAAACATGCTCTCAGTCTCTTTGGTGTATCCTATTGATGGCACAGGTGTAGCATCCACATTGCCAACAAAATAGTGACGTGTCGTTCGTGAGTGATTCATTCAATGTGAACTAGTCTTTCATATGATTTGGGAGTAATGAGTCCTCTCAGTGAGCGATTCGTTCATTTTCCTGCAGTACCTTCTCTCACCACATGGTGGCAGCTGCATAAGTTCAGTCTGTAGAACAGGAAACAGAAATGATTCCTTCACGACTCACTGAGCTGTCCGTCCGCCCTCGTGTCCTTGTTCTTTTGTCACATGACAGCCAGGCCACTCCGGCTTTGTGGCGAGCAAAAGTATAAAGGTTCTTCTTCTTCTTCTTTCGTTCATTTTTCACGTGACAGCCACCAAGTCACTGTTGCGCTTCTAAACAACAATGGCGAGGAGGACGCAGGACACAAGTAACTTTATTGTGGTGTGTATTTGCTTTGCTAGGATTTCACATGGTTTGAATTGCTTGTGGCATTTTGTGTATTATAATTTGTCAGCTGAAACTAACTATGTCGTCTTCATTATATAGTATTTGAGAACCGTGGCCCTTTTTACAACGCACACAAGAGGGCTTCAGCGCCATGTGGTGTAAGATGAACGAAATGACTCAAAATGATTCGTTCATTTACTGTTTGAGAGTTAAAGATCCGAGTCAGTCTAACAAATTGAAGACTCAGAACTCACATATGCTAATCCCTTTATCGAGACTGGTACCGGCGATGTCTCGGAGAAGGAAAAACAGGACAGCAACAAAATTTTAAACCAACTCACTGAAAATGAAAGACTTTCTCAAACTTCAAAACAGGAACAATGAAACTATCCACCTTCATAAGATTCACACCACTGTGGTCAAGGAGACAATTTGGTGAAAGCTGATAAAGTTGTCTACTGTACAATAAAGAACCGCTGAGTTATAAAATTGTATAAATAAACCAGTGATGAAAGAGAGTGACTTGAGGCAACAGTGTCATGATTTGGTGGATAAGTGCACCCCAGACGGTACTCAATAGAAATCAAGGTTTAATGTTGTCCGAAAGTTAACCTAACGATGTCATGTTCTTCTGTTACTTCTATACATCATAAATACATGTTACATACTCATGCAAACCTTGTATACACCCGCTAAGCTACGTAGATATATGATGATGTTACATTTAGATTGACTCAGTGTGTTTGTTTAATTTTAATGTTCATGTTAGTCCTAATTGTGTGTGTTCCATACTTTATGTTACCAGATATTAGACAAAGCCAATGTTCTGAGTAAAAAATTATGATCGTAACTGTTTTATCAGAATCCACACATGCATTTTTATGTGAAACACTACAAATATATGGGTTCTGTCCTGTGGATTTCAGCATTTTATCCTCCATACTAATGTGGATAGTAGAACAGTTGTAATATGTTACTTTTGTTTTTATGTGATGGAATTTGGACCTGATGAAAGTATCCAGCGTGTAGGATGAAATTAAACAAAGGATGAATGTAATCAAGGAAAAGGGAGTAATTTAGCTTGGCAGAACCAACCTCCGGGCATCTTCAAGGCAAAGTTTCTCTTATCTCTATAAGAGGCTGGTGTCCTATAGAGCCACTATTGCAAGGGAGCTGGTCCAAATTACAAGTAATTTTTTACTTACTTACAGGTGAATTGCAACTGATTCCTCTCTCCTCGCCCAAATCACCATAGCCTTACTTACTGATCCTCATTCATATGTTATTCACTTAGAGTTGGTTTTTTCATGTTTTATTGTCCATTCATTTATTAATTTTTTTCCTTTATAGCCACATATATCCATATATTCTGTAGTTGTATATTAATAAATCATTAATAAGAGCTGTTTCTGTGTTGTGTGGTTTCTTCAGAGAAACGGAAAAGAGGTCCCTAAAACTAGAATAGAACTCATGATAAAAGACTGATTTGGGTTTATCAATTCCAATTCTATTGTTTCTTTAACTTGGTCTCTTGTGTTTAACAAAGTGATTGATTAATTGACCACTGACGGCATCTAATGAATATTTAACCATTGCTTGATTCGGCTTATAGAATCTGATTCCCCACTTCGATGAATATTAATGTTGACACATTAATATTAACTTCAATGTTGCATATCACTACACAGGTACACTGTGGAGTCATTATAGGGTGATTCATGAGCGTCACTGTTTGACGTACACACCAAAACTGTGTAAGGATACATTAAGGGACGGCATGGGTAAGGGGTAGGCACAAAAACTGTAGGTTAAGTTACAAGATAAATCTTACAAACTATGACAACAATAGGCATCTTGCACTAGAGTCAAACCCTGGTCTCCTGTGGAAAAGTCTCGTTGTAACGTCCACCAGCCCCTACCAATTGTCTTCACATTATGTACTAGGCTTTAGGCAGCAGTTACTGACACTGGACTGGACAAAGCTGTACTCTGGACTCCTCGGGAATAACAACATGCAAACACGTGTGAAGTCGAATCTAACCTAACCCCGGAAAAAGTGATGGTAATTTTTATGTTTAACCTTTTTTAAAAATAAATATTAATGTCTCACCAATTAACAAAAGAAAAGCATTACTGTAAAGAATCACACTAGAAGCGGCTGTGCAACAATAATAAAGTAACCCCCATTTAAAAGAAATTGCTCGATGGGTGCTGACCGCTCCTAAACATGGCTGACATACTCTGTATGTCTCTAACAAATGCTGCAGGAGTTGCAAATAATAGCTAATACTACAACTTTGGTGCAGACGGGATCTTACTTCGTTAATGTGAAGCCAGTGGACAAAGGAAAGTGAGAATGTTCAAATCCCCGAACTAACATTGTCTTTCTTATTTCACCCCATGTTTGAGTAACAGCAGAAGAAGAACCTCTCAGTTTCACAATTTAGGCACTTGCACAAAAACAATTCAACGTAATGAAATTGATTTAATAAAACACCAAGTCTTAAGCTAAGCCACTTTCTCTAAAGTGCCCTTCAAACCCTGGTCCTAAGCCCAGCACAACTGGGCAAGGGTAAATCAGGACGGACATCTAGTGTTAAAGCTGGTGCCAAATCAAAGTGCAGACCACGTGATCGTCTATGGCCACATTGGATAAGCGGGTGTAGGTTCCCTCTGTTACAACACCCGTGCAAGTGCATGTCATTAGAATCCCTACTCATTTATGAAACAAGCAGAACCTTCCCACTATTGCTCTAAATCATAAAATGCAATGTAGCATGTGAAGGCAGTTTCTCTGGGTTAGATAATAAAGTAAAAACATGTACAACGTATCCATTAGTGTTGTGAAAATGTGATGTTGAATGATACATCAAAATCCAGGCGGTACTGTACTGGTCAATTATCAAGAATGAGTTGCTTCGAGGATCGGTTATCCTTTCATCTGACATTCCCGCTTGTTTAACTAACCCCCCTTTGTGTTTACAGCCTGACTGCCATAAGATCAGGAAATGACGAATTTAATCAAGTCCCTTGTCTAAATATGTCTTAATGTGGTACGATTATATTACCTATTCACATTCTTTGCAGAGACCTCTGCATGCCTTTTCATAACTTGACAACCAGATCTGGGTTCTACTTCACCTTCATTTCTCAGACATACCACCCTAGAAAAGCTGCAGTCATTTCTGTGACACCTCTGACTAGCCAGTGAGGCTGAGCAGCTTCTGTGACGGCTGATTCCAGTCGGACCGTTCTGTGCTGGCCCGAGCGCCTCGCATCCACATTAAATGGACAGAGCCTTTGACGCCCACATTCACCTTCACCAAAGAATGGCTCTTTAAGCACTTTCATGCGCTACATCACTCACTGGTTTATTTCCATGCTCACCAATCAGCCACAACATTGATACCACCTGCTGATTTTAATGTAGAAAATAGTGATTTTAGTGTAAAATCAGCCTCACTTTTAGCAACAGTGACCTTTGACCCTCACCTTTATTAATTACTGTACATGCATTGTCATGATTAACACGTTTTTGTTTTCATAGTGGGATGCTTTTATATTTGTCCATTACTAGAAATGCAAATAATCTGCTTAATACTTGATTACTTGTACAAACTACTTGTCCACTTTGTCCCAGTGGTTTGTAAAATCTTACTTCCCAAGTTCAAAGATCTTAGTTTCAACACTGTTCTGCAGGTTTGAGTTGATCAGATGATGGGAAAAGTTTCATAAATCTACTCCCCAATTAAAGATGAACATAAAAGAGAGAAGCACCCCAAAGGTGATGCGATTTAAATAACTTTTTTTAATAGGCAGCGGCTCGGAGGGGTTCGCTGGCAATTATCACTTGTGACCTGCAGCAATTATCACCTGCTCCCAGCAGACAAAAGGCAATTTTCAACTAATTGAGTGTTAAGCCACAGGAATTGTGAGAGCTTGACCTTTAAGTGGTGGTTTGGAGGAGGCATGAGCACATTTTGAGGCCAATACGGCGTTTTGAAACTGTGACAGTCAACCATACCTCCCTGACCTTAATGATGTGCTGGAAGCCTGAGGATGGAAACACAACCTCAGGTTTATTCATTGTACTACAGTCTATCACATCATTTATTTAACCAGTCAGATTTAATGGCAGCTCAAATTGCCTATTGGTTCCAGCTGTATTAGGTCGAGCGTTTGAATGTTGACTCAATCAATTGAAGACAGCTCTCTGCAAGAGGTTCATAATCATGACTCCCCCTGTGAGCAAGAAACAAGATACTGTACCATGCTGCTGCTGCCCTTTTTTTTTTTTGCCAGGCAAATGAGACAAAAGGCCTCTGATAGATTTTCAGACATAATATCCACACAAGTATTTTTCTTTCTATTAGAGATGCAGCTGATGTTATTGGAGCCATCTGCTAAAACAAAGGCTAATTAGTATATATCTGTGATTCAGGCTGTGCTGCAGCATCTCAGTGAGTCGTGCTATTTCAGGCATACTGAGATCTTTGGTCCTTTAAATAATAATTATGAAAATGCAAATAGATTTCAGGAACATTGAAGTTAACATCAGGAATAGGATAGTTTTGCTCTTCTAGTTTCTAGTTCTGTGCTACAGTTTGGTTCACAACCCGCAGGATTTCTTCATCATATCTCATAAACTACCTGCAGGCCATTTGAATGGGGTTTTAAATAGAGCTCAGCCACAACTTACTAAAATGTGCTTCTCATTTGCTGCAGGCCACAGCACATCGCCACCACACTGATACTGTACTTTTTCAGTGTACTGTAAGTTTTTAAGTCTGGTTTAAGCTTTGGTTTGTTTCCCCAGTTGGTGTCTGGATAAATCGGCTCATGGTATGGCATATGGTCTTGACCTAGTCTTTTGTATTTTGAAGCCATTTTTTAAAAAAAGCAGTTTTCGTGAAGTTCTTTGTAGTTATGAAATACCATTTGTGTAGTTCCTGGTTTCATAGTAAATGTTCAGAACATGAAGCACTTCCTGAGTTTATGTTTGGTTTTAATCAGTGAGTGGATAAGTCCATTCTCGACTGACTTATTTCACTTGGTCTTGGATTTTCCTGTTTGTCAATCAGACCAGAACAAATGAACTGCAGAAAACGAAAGTTTTTCTTATCCATTTAAATGATAAAAATGAGGCTCCATGAATATTGCAAACAGTAGTCTTAATTATGGTTTTCAAAGGTTTTTAGTACATTTAAACTGACCCACCACTTATTTAGACTTTGTTAGACAAATCAGCTTTTCTGCTACTGTATAAGAATAAAAATGCAACATAATGCCTGATTAAAGCCACTAGTCAAACTAATTGAAAACAGACAGGCAAGCAACATGTATCAAGTACACATCTGTTTTATCGCCTCCTGTTGCTAGGCAGGATACCACCTCCCCCCAGGCTGCTGCCTCCAGCTTTCTCCTTTTCTGGTAACCGTTCCGACACACCATAAACATACCTGTCACGGACCTGCACCAGGTCTCCATGGGGGCCCAGTTCACTGATAAAAAAAAAACAGACTCCCTCAGGACAAAAGATGTACATGAAACAAAACTTTGCAACATCCCTTTAAACATCTGCATAAACACAGTTGGTACAATTTACCATTAGACTAGACAATGAAATGTAATCACACAAGCTACACACAAGCTGGACCCTTTATGATGATAATTAAGCTGACGGTCATAACAGTTTGTGAGCTGATAGTGGGCATGTAGAAATAGCAGGTGATGCTCATCAACACCTGTAGTCTGAAGAGGTTAAATGGTGTCTTGTTTAGGTGGCTGACTTCTTTCGGGCTGGATGCTGCTGCTCGTGTGTGACTAAAAGCTGTAGTAGTTAAGTGATCTGTTATGTTTCCCTGGAACCATCTAGTAACTAGAAACTCTCTTAATGATGGATTTCTAAACAGCTTGGATTCGTACATTAAGTGTTTGTGTTGGACATTTTGCTAGTACGTGCGTTCGTTTCATTTTTGTTGCCATGGAACACAATACTCAAATGGGTTTAGAGAGGAGTGACTTCACCAGGAGACATCTCAAATGTAGCATAGTACATTGTAAATGGTCTATAACGTAATTGAATTTCTCCTCCTTACTGCTCTTTGTGTTCCTCCATCTCTTCTCTGCATGTCTGTTAATGCAACCACAGCTGGTGCGTCAAGCTCCTGGATTATTACGGTTTCCTCCTCGGTCAGCAAAGTACAACATTTACGAATTTTATTGTATTTTTTAGTTCAAAGTATTAATCTAACATTCCGATTGTCCAAATCCTGCATGATACTGCGTGACGCCAGTCCTGGATTAGGGCTAATTGTTGACACGTACCAAATCTGTTGTAGCAACATACAACGTTATGTTAATATTTAGGCAGGATGCCCAACAGCAGCGAGGGTTAATTGGAATTCAAATGCCCTACAAAAGAGGTTATATACTTGCAAAACACAAGTTACCGAGATATTAACAGGAAAATTATATACCCAGAAAAAATTGAGTGCGTTCATATAAAGAAGTTGAGCCTTTCACAAACAGTTGATAGGATGTAATAGAAAAGGGCACTCTGTGCCAGCAAAGTCTTTGATTTCACTCTCACTGAAGCCAGATGAAGGAGCTATTTTGGTCACGCTGAGCATGCTGAAGGTCATTGGAGACCATGTGCTTTGATCCTCGAAAGAGATACAGCCCGATTTATGAATTAGCTAGTGTGAGGGCCGAAAGAAAACAGATTAAATAGACCCATGTCTGAAAATGTGCGTCTGTGCTTCAAAGAGGCTACAATAATTTATAGATGTGTGTGTCTGTGTGTGTGTGCATGCACGTATGTTTTTCTTTTTTTTCATAATTCTAAGCAGGCAGGATTTCAGTTGCACTGCAGCTTTCAAGGCTCGTGTATTAGAAATGTTTATGGTTATGGCTATCCCCCCGCACACACACACACACGCACATACACACACGCACAAAGCCTCACACACACCTTTTTGGATTAAAGCTGAGAGATTAATAATAAGTTAATTTGATGCCAGCAGGCTGTACCACCTGTCAGTGGGCGAGAGGTGGGGTTCACGTGGAGACAGACAGTCATCCATGCATCTATTATCTCTACCCGCAGAAGGGGGGGCTAGAGTCAATCCCAGCAGTCACTGGGTGAGAGGCGGGGTCCACCCTGGACAGGTCTACAGTCTGTCTCAAGACCAACACAGAGAGACACACACCGTTCACACGTACATTCACGCTTCCTCTAAAGCATTTTTTTACATTATATTTGCTGTAAACTTTGCTGAAATACTGTGTGTTTACCCCGACGACCAAAGAGCTCATTTTTCATTGCAGATAGTCAGGCTTGTACATATTAGCCATGATGTATAGAAGGCACAGCGTGTCTCTTTTTACTACAGCACTTCACATATCTTGGTTCTTGTGAGAAAACATTTCAAAACACATTCACCAGAGGATGGTCATTCAGTTCTGAGTGTAGCTGTTTCTGGTCCATTGCTCGCAGAAATAGAAAGCCCAATCATCTGTTCTGCTGTGCTCGTGGACAGCTCAGCTTGTGTGGTCTGGCTCTGCTGATCAGTGATTAGGTCGTCAGCTGCCGACAGTCCCTGCAGACGACTGTCAGAAACATCATTTACGGACTGTTTGAAACAGCGCACTCCAACATAAGACCACGCTCATTGTTGTCAAACAGACTCAGAAAATGCCCATGACAAAATGGCCTCCAACGTCGGTGATCTACTCCCAAAATACATGAACCGACCTACACCGGAATTACGATGTAAAAAAATGTCGTGGACACAGCTTGACCTTAGCTCCTGCTTTGTAAGCCTCTGAATATTTGTCATAGACCGATAATGTTCCCGGGGTTATACTGCACCTTCTACAGCCACACACAGCTCAGTGAGCTTTGGTAAAGATCCTCTAGACGTGGTTGTGGAACTAGTGAGAGCTACTGTATGGAGGCTGCTGTATGTTGTTAGCTGAAATAAATAAAAATGCCACTTCACCGTGCTCCACTCAGCCGTCTTTCTCTTTTCCTGCTCTGCTTTGCTCAACCTCTCTCTGCGTGGCACTTCAGGTAGTCATCATAACACATTCACAATACGTTCTCAAAAAACTAGTGATTGTCGGTCCTTCCAGGATTTCATGATCATTTTTATGATTGCTGTGGCCTAAAATCCTTGAATTCGCAACAGCTTTTCCCCCCAAAAAATCAAATTACATGGTGCATGTTGCAATGTTTTTATCATGTTTTAAATTGTGAGGTCATGCAGAATTCACAGGAGGATTGGTTGGATTCATTGAAAATTGAAAATTCCTGGAGGGACCGGACGGCAATTCATTGTTGGGGTTTCTCTTTTCTGTGTCTGTTGCTGTTTTTCTCAAAGTGGCATGTGCAGCAATTTTGCAACATGTAATTAATTATTAATGTAAACATTAATATTCCTGGAAGTGGGGCACCAGTTAAGTAACATGAAAAATACGTGTAACTGTAGACAGGCTCAAGTGCCCGACTGGCTAATGGGACACCGGACGTTCACAGAAACAGGAGAAACCTCTCCTTGCCTTTGACCTGCTGGAGGTCGCTTTCTTCTGGATTAGGCTTAACACCAACAAGAATTAACAAACAAAGAATTGCTTTTTGGCAGCGTCGGTTAAGCTTTCTTAACCGTTGTTCTTTTCTTCTTCAGGGATTGAATTCGTGAAAAACTCGAACTGAACTGAAAGTGAGATTTAACTCACTTAACCATGCATTAACCTGGACATTGACAATTAACCATATCGTAGCCCTGAGTCATATAACTGTAAACGGATAACATTAGAACATTCATTTCTTCAGCCTCGGTTCCGAAGGAGGGTTCCAAAGGAGGGCAGTGTTGCCCCACGTCACTCTCTCTCATCACTGTGGTTCATTCTTACAATTCTTGTAATTCTGCGGTCCTTGGTCGTACCAGTCTTAAAAAGCTTTGCATGTGTGAGTTAGGGAACAGATTCAAGCCTGGTAAGTGATAAAGAAAGGAGGAAGGCCGACAGATTTATGCTAATTGTGTGAGACCTAGACAAGGAATGTGTATTCGTTGCTATTAATGAATCTAAAGTCCTGAAAGCAGATGTTGGTTTGCTTTACTCACACATCCTTTGTAGGGGAACTGAAGGTCTTCTGGTTATCCGGTCCTGGGCAGGGTAATGGTGGATTGCTGAAGTGTCCACATTACATCCCTTTACATTTGTTGGCAACACATCTAGCAGCATCTGAGAACTGCTCCACACTGAGATCAATGAAACACTAAAGTCCAATTCCTTTTTACGTGGGATTCTGCCTCGTACCCTGTACTATATGTTGATACTACGGTACAACAGTGACTGTTCGTCCAACTGCGTCTGACACAATAAAACACGACAAATAGAGTTTAGTCCATGAAACGATATCTACAGGGGCATCCATGTTAGCATCTCACTGAGATGACATGTGAGACTTATCCATTGTGTTCTCTTTTATCACAAATCAAAATAAGATTTTGAAATAGATTTCAACATATAACATATACTTCCTATGTTATGTGGGTAACAGCAATCTGCTTTCAGCTTTATGAGTCATAATAGTTCTGACACGAAGAAGCATGCGTTCGAGTCAAAGGATGTGTGTGCCTGATCTGTTTTCAAGCCTTTTTTGGGAAACTAAAAGACATTTAACAGCACAGACAAATAAGCTAATCCAGGCTGCAGACTGGATTGAGACAATTGGACTATTCATTTATTGTGACTTTTTCTTTTTCTTGAATGTTTTACGTCACCTGATTGATGCATCGGGCTACTTCATGTTTCCAATAATTCTAAGACAGACCTGAGAAAAAATGTTTTCATATGTGGTACCTATGGTAAATACAAATAATTCATTTGCAGTCAATTAAAACATCTCTGTGCAGATCTACAGTCTGTAGAATGTCCCCTTAAACCTGAAAAAGCAAAAACTTACCTAAAAAAACAGGAAAAAAGAAAAATATAAAACAGGAAGACTGTATTATAGAAGGCATATACTAGGAAGCATGTAATCAGAGGGATGTCGAGCCAGAGGATCAGAGCCACCCGACTCTCATCACACTCACATACACCGCTGCCCTAAAACTAGTGACTGTGAACAGAACAAAGTTTTTACATTTAATAATAATCATCTAACTTCCTTTCACCTACTACTTAGAAAAGGTCAAAAAAGAAAGTGTTTGCAGCCGTTCTCCCTCTTTGTTTTGGCCCCTTGTGACGACCCGATGAGCGATGTTACAATTTAACAGAAATTATTCATTATTGGCCATTTTAGAATGAACTAAATATGCTGTTAGTTATGTGTCATTATGGTCACCACCACATTATGTGATATTTGCTAAAATTACAACCTGTAACACATATTAGGGAACCTCCCCACCAATATCCAATAACAACTGGGGTGTATGACTTGAGCTTCACTGGTTACATTTGGACACAATGAAACATGAAATAATCCTAATGTCAGTGTGTGATGATGGAGCACTACAGACCGTGATTGTGTTTAACGTCCACAATGATGGGGGACAGCTGCTTGCTTTGCCTCAGTAGTAGGAAGACACTATGTTGGTGGCCTGGCTTGAACCCAGTACAAAGTCGGTCCGAACTGCCATCTCCTTTTTAGGCTTGAAACAAGCTTCATTACCTGTCTTGCGCAGAAATGACTCCCATCTCTGCCAACATGTTGGAGAGTTCCAGAGGTGTTTGAAGGCATTCAGCCAGACAGAGTATTTTTGAGAGGTTTTTTTTTTTTTTTTTTTTTTGGAAATGCTTGGTGAGAATAGTCTTTCACATTTTCATGACGGCTTTGAGCAGGATGCAGATACATACAGAAACTGATGCCTTCCAAAATCCAGTCAGAGCCCATAAATGAGACTTGAAAGGACTCTAAAGGATAATACAGATGAGGGTCAGTTTTGTGAGTGAGAGTGGACTAAAACTTTAATTTCAGTACATACATATTCAGTCAAAATCTGCATATGTATTATAATATAAATCCCCTATTATGAAGGGATGTATATTTAAACAAACTTGACTATAGCCACATCCCCTGTTTCCTGCCAAGGCTCTTGCTCTAATGTAGCCACTGGTTACATGAATAATTCTTTCCTGTTCTGTGGGGTCCATGTCCACTGAGTTCTCCCCCTCTGACCTGCTGACTCCCCTCCCGATCAGCACGAACACAGACCCAACACAAACGTTCACACCAGGCACCAGCAGGCCAATCGACTACAACCAGCCACCTCATTGTCAAGCTCCGTAGCATGTCACCACCACCTGCAGCATGCTGCTCGACACACTAAGCAAAAGCCAAGCTGCCATCCACAGCTGCCTCATTTAGGCAAATAACACACTCGCACACACTCTTAGCCAGCAGCTACCTGCAAAGATGATTAATAATCAAATACTCCAGGGTTTTGCAGTGGATGTTTTTATGGTTGTCGAAGCCCAAAATTCCTGGTTTTGTGGCGTCATTTTTAATAAAATTACAATGCTTGTTGCAACGTCCCTATGATGCTTAAAGTTGCAAAGTTTTGTTGCATTAATTGTTGCAATCACAATGTTGTGAATTCCTGGACTTTTAATATAGTGTGAAGCTAACATTGTAGAGCATGAGTCACAACTGACAGGTGTTTTTTCCTTTCTCAACACTAGAGCTGCTGAATTGGACTGCAATAGTTCTGGATAGGTCGAGCTAATCAAGTAGTAGCACCTTAAATACCTTATTCTGTAACGTTTGCTCTCATTACCAATGTATTTATGGATCATTTGGCTCTTTTTAGGAGCACAGACTTGCACTAAGCAGAGTCTGGCAGCTGTAAATTCTCACTTGCTGTGCAGTGGAGGTGAGTTATGTGTTAGTGTGGAAACCATGAAATGGCTTATTGATTACACAGGTGCGGGGGTGATTAAAATTCATCCAAGAGAAAAGACACACATCGGCAGTCACGGTGACAAAACGTTCATCCTGCTCCACGAGACTGTGCATAAAGTGAACATTTCAATCAGCTGCTGCCCAGTGCCCTGTTGTCCAGCATACAGGTCTGTAGAACACCTGACAGTGACGGAGATCGATGCTGAGTGTGTGTCCGTATGGACGTGTGCGCTGTGCGTTGTACGTCTGTGGATGGGTGGACATGCATGTTGGAAGATAACGCCTCTGTGTCGCAGCTCTGATAATGTCCAGCTGATATAGATGTGCAGTCTATCACCAGAATGATGTCAAACCCTGCTAATGGTAATATTCGGCGGCCTGTGAAGTGGAAGAACAATAAGAGGCAGTTTCCACATCCAGGAGACACAGAGCCACATTAGCATTCTTTTGCTTCTGGACAAAACGACAACTCCTGACATATTGTAAGTGTTTGGCTCTTTAGCTCTTAAATGCTCCAATATATTCTCCAGCTAACTGCAATTTCGTTCCACTATTAAGGGGAAGATTGGTTTTTCAGAACTTTTGCACTTAACTGTTAAAAAGTGCTGCTGGAAATAATGCTGATGAGTGTAAAGACGGTGAATCAAAACAGTAAAGCTGCAAGGTGTAAAACTAAACTAATGAGCTATGAGCTGAAATAATGTCGAGCTGAGGAGTGGGGCCCGTTGTTAGTTTGTCACTATGAGCAACCGTCTTCCAAAAAAAAGACCTTAGTTTAAGGTTTTGTTGGAAAGTAAAAGGGAAAAAAGCGACAAAATCACACCAGCACTTCTTGTGACTAACCTCTGCCTTGAAAACAGCCCCCGGTATTGTTGCTACAGTATGTCTCGTTCACAGCTTTTCAATGCACTTGGCAGGTACATTGTTCCGAGCATCTTGTCACAGTTCTTCTGTGGATTTCGCCGGTCTTCGTGTCCTCTGTCTCTTCATGTAATCCCACACTGATTAGATGGCGCTGAGATGCCGGCTCCGTGGGAAACATACCATCTGTTGCAGGATTCCTCCTTGTTTTTCTAGAGGCTGAAGATCGGTAGTTTTGACACTGTGTGCATTGTTGGGCTCGTCGACATGCTGCAGAGAATGGCTTTTTGATCACACGCCTCCCTCAGGGTGCTGTACGTGTGCTGTACGACGAGGAGCCCTGCATCAAATCCACCTATTAATGTTGCAGGCCCTGTGCGTCATGACACCTGTCAGTCATTGCCAGCATTCGATTTTTCCCATGCTGACCTGTGTCCACTGCAACATGAAACCCACACGGTGGTTTTAATATTGTGGCTGATGCATAAACTTTGTTTAAGGTAAAACTCTATGGGGCACCTGTAAAGAAGAATAGTGAAGTGAAGCTATTTAGTGACGTCTTTTCACTAGGATGCAGCATAATTCTCGTTCCCATCATAGAGAAGATCCACAGTGCTGCAGTGTCGAGCGTTGTTGCCTCGCTACCAAAGCGTTCTCTGTGCTGGGTTTGAATGTTCTGCACCGTTTTCTTGTGATTGCTCCATTTGCATCTCATCCTTTACAGTATGGCCACAGGTGTCCACTTTAACCCACTGAACCTTTCGTTTAGGTAATTTCCACTTCCCTTTTATGGGAAACAGTGGTGCTGCAGTTTGGCAACTTAATTAACTGTCATGTCCGGCAGACTTTAAATGCCTCCCAGCACGAACACAAGTACAGCTGTTCTTTCCCTGGACTGCGCAAACCTCTCTCAGCCTGCTGATAGGAGCTTGGATTTTAACCCTTGATTGGCTTTCTGCTAGTTTTTTAAGAGTAACGGTAGAATCCACCTGTAGTCATCGGCAGCTTCTGGCGTCAGTGAGAGGAGTAGTCTGTTGGTTAAAGTGGAGTTTCTTTGGTAAAATCATGGTTCGCTTGTAATTGAACTCTAGTTTTAGCTTTAATGGGTCAATAACCAGTTTTATTACAGATTCTGTATTTATACATTCTTACATCTAATCCTTTTGACACGGACAAACCAAGTGCGCGTTTGCATTCTTCAAAGGTTTGAATGGTGTCATAGAGTCACGTCCAGCGGATGTGCTACTTGTGCGCACAACTTTGAAAAGTACCAACAGCAGAAGAGCTCCTTTGTTTGCTGTGAGTGACAACATGGGAAAGAAAGTACAGCACATACAGTTAGTGGTCAGCCCACTAACAATCTAATGGCATCCAGTAACCGAGGCGTCCAAACCATTAGAACCACCACTTCATACAATGGACTCCAGTAAGACTCCACCACCCACTGTCAGAAACACAGATTAGAATGATCACCTCTCTGACAGTTCCGACCTAACAACTGAGAAATTACAGCCCTGTAAAAGCAGGAGTTCATAGCAGAGCTGCTGCATTGAGTTGCATTTGATATATAAATAAATAATCCACATAAACAAGCAGGAACCAATCAGATTGTTACATCTGGACTTGTAGATGAGCTGATTACAATGGGTCTGGCCAGACATTCACTGTATCTACAATGAACTGCAACTTTTCTGGTTAGTGGAGACAGTAGTTTAATCTGTGCGACAGTAGTTTGAGCGCTGATAGTTTTAATTGAATTCTAATTCATTTATCCTTTACCCTTTGTTTTTAAAATTTCTATAACAACAGAATATTTCCCTTCTCTTAATGAATTAATGAAAATCATCATCATAATCCTCACCATCATAATCATAATCATCATCATCACCTCACCTTCTTTGTTTCTCACTCCCATGCTCGCTCACTCTCTCTCTCTCTCACACACACACATTAAAGATGCAATATTGATACCAACACACAGACACTCAAACCTGCCATCACCATGAATCATACTGCATGATGCATAGTTTTTCTCAACCAAAGACAAAGGAGGGATTTATCTTTCAGTCTGCTAAGCTTTAAATAAACAAGGCATGCATTCACTTAAAGCCAAACATATTTTGTGTCTTCTGTGAGGCTGCAGCCATTTTCTCTAATTCTTCTCTGGTCAAGGTCAAACACAGCATCTCTGAACAGCAGAAAGTTATCAGTCTGTATTCGCTGTATTTACTGTGCTACTTTTCAACAGTTTGATTGTCATAAATCAATCTGCCTGCACCCTAGCAGAGGTCACGGCACTGGGGAATGCAACTGTATTGTGGCCAAATAGATCTGAAATTGATATTGATCTCCTGCTTTGCCCAACAGTAGACATTATTCATTCAATAAGACAGTAGAAAATACAGGAAAGTGTCCGTTTTCTTTTCTAAACCAAAGAAAAATGTAATTGGAAGGACAGTTATGTTCTTCTGATGCAGTCACTGCATATGACAAGGACGAGCCTTGTAAAATGACTGTTAACTTTGGTAAATTTAGCAGTAGCAGTTGCAAAAGTAATAAAAGGACTGTACACTAAATTGGCATCAGTAGTCCCATGTCATCCTCACAAATTTGAGAAAGTCATTTTTTCATTTACTTCCATCCTCATACTTGTGCCATTTTTGTCTGTTCTACATTTTACCAAAGATTTTGGACTGAATTGATCCAGTTCTGAAAACAAATCAAATTGCAGGGTTTAAAATTATATAAAATTATATATATATATTTGTTGTTTTATAGCTGCTGCTGCCTGGCGTCCCGCCTGGGGGTTTGATCTGTAATTACAGAACCTGAGTGACCACAATGTTGGACAAAGGGGTCGATGCCTGTATCATTAACCAGTGGATTATTGCTTTATTGTACAGTATGACGGTTAGCCAGTTGTCATTGCTGAACTGCAAGAGGTTCTCGTCTGCGTGGGTGGAGCTGTAGCCCTGATCTTCATCATGTCGTCAGCCCTGATAAGTGTCTTAACGTCTGAATATAGCATGTATTATCTTTGTGGTGCATCTTTTACAGACTTTTACATCAGAGAGTCAGAGTGAGGCTGTATTTCCCCGTAACAACAACAGCATAAAATGAAGTTTAACAAAAAACATGTCTTTTAATTTGGCATAATGCTTGAAATAGCTGAATTTGTGATTGGTAACCTTCGTCTGTATAAATAGAATTTAATTTGGAAGATGTGGCGAACAGGGGAAATTAGAAACAGGGTCTGACAGTGAAGGCTCTGGTCACTACTTCACCATTTCCTGTAAACACCATTACCTGAGCAAATGTTGTTGACTTCCCACAAGTGGCTAATCTAGGAAGTTCAAGTCAGAGAAGCAGAGTAAAGTGAAATGACTCCATCCATGGCCATCGGTAACTTCTATAATACCATTAATATATCTTAATTAGTGTAAGGCTGAGATTGGGACATGAGGGCAGCTCCCAAATCTACTACCACCCGTGACAAGTACAGGACACTTATTCCTGTCTCACACACACGATAGAAAGCTTGTCCTCTGGATGTAAATGACCACAAACACACTTGTTTTTGGCTATTCCAAAGTTTAAGAAAGAGTTGTGACTTGTACAGAGTTTTGGACCCACACAGAGTGCAGCGGCGTCCTGTGTGGACAGTAAATGGAGTGTGTCAAGCTTTGGTCTTGTAGGAAGAAGTGGCTCTTGAATCTCTGTCTCTGTAAGCTGGAGTAGCTAAAAAAAAAGGGGGGGGGGTAATTAAGGGATCCATTTAACCAGAAGTGCTTCATCATGTAGCGAGAGAGTCATTGTCTCCTCGGCCTCATGCATTAACAATGAAAGCCATCGCGCAGATAGGAACGTGATGGGTGGCATCCTGGAAAATGGAAAAAACAACCCGTTTCTGTCATGCTCTCAGAAAACGTTCCTGTGTACGTATAGAGTAGAAAAAATACTTCCTTTTCTACTTCTTTCTACCTTTACCTCAAAGCGTTATTGTTTTCATTATTAAAACCATGAGATATATGTTACACAGTATTGATAATGAGATTTTACAACACTTTGAAATACTTTCCTGATATGGAAGAGGAATTATTCAACATATTACAACAACTTATTTTTTTAAATTAACATTTCATTAACTTTCAGCCTACGAAGACACATATTTTCACTCCGTTCAGGGTACTTTATGTCGTTCTAATAACAGGTACTGTGATGTGCATGACTGTCATGTAGGACAGAGTTGTCTCAGGAATATCCCAATACTTTGCACCTTCCAAACTACAAACAAGCTTCAACAGCAGGACCTGCTGCTTCCAGGTCTTTCTGGGTGTCCTTGGCTCCTGGGCTCTGCCACTTGCAGAAAACTGCCCTAGTTGTGCGTCGGGGAACATTTAGGAGTTGAAAAGTCACTCAGGAACTCGAGCCATTCCTACTGCATGTCCTTCAGCGGTCTTGCTGCAAAGGTCATGTAACCCATGGGGTTTTAATTAGCACAGCCGAGAGGACAATGAAGTGGATTCACCTGGTTCAGTGCTTTAACTTATTGTGTGTTCAAGACAAGACATACAGGAGTTTTTATTGATCGAAGTGTGACAATTACTGAGGTTATTTTACTCAATAAAAAGAAATGTTGATTACTTATTTTCCTCTCAGTAACACTTTTGTACTTTCATTAAAAGTTGAATGCAGAACTTTTACTAGTGACAGTATTTTCACATAGTGACATTTAAACTTTTCTAATCTAACTGTGCATTGCTCAAATGATATAACAAAAAGAGTCTGTGTCTGTTTCTGACTTAAAGAAAATGCGGCAAAAAAACAAACCAACAAACCACTTTTTGCCGCAGTTTGTTAAGGCTACAAACTCTCTCTGCTTGTGTTTCTTCCTTCGGTCATATTGAAATTCCACCATGATAAATAGTGTCTCCTTGGCAAAATACTAAGTGTGTCCTTTGCTCTAATAATAAGATCTCAAGTGGTGAATGCCCCTGTGATGATGGACTGTCTGGGCTCCAAACCACTTTCCATCCATCCACGTCCTAAAATGTGGCTTGGCTAAATGTCTCTCGGTTGAGTGGCCAACTTATGGTGCAGCAAAGACATAAAGATAATGCAGAATCTGCCCAACGTTGTAATCATTGTGTCCACTTGATGTATGACTATAAATGTATAGAAATGAGCTTCAGTGACATAGGGACAGGCGCTGGCATCCAGTACTGTATAGATCCTATAGGCAGACGTGCTGAAGGCCCAGTAGAAGACAAAAGACTATTTGACAAATGACACAAAGGCTCCACCTTGCATGTACGGCATTATGAGTTTCCAGCAGTGCAGTGAACCAGAGCACGGATGCACTTGTAATAGTGTGCAGAATAAAATGTAACCCACACACCACAAAAACATCCCCGGCTGGATCCAATGACCGAAATAACAACTGGTCACCGACAGCGTTCCCACGGGGCTAATAATGGCTCTGTCCCAGCACCCCTTGGCTTAAAAATAGAATGCCTGGCAGCACAGGCTTCAGCATCACCCCCGTGCACAAACACCGGCGTGCCATTATCACTGCTTCCAGAGTGGCAGCGAGGCGGAGACATTTAGCAGGGTGTCAAACTCGCTGGAGTTCTCCATCAAACAGCAGCGACCAGAATAAAGGCTCTGTCAGGAATACTGACAGCTGTAATATTTCACCTGGCCCTGGAAGCCATTCCATCAGCCAAAACACAGACACAGAGAAATATTTTTTCTCTTTGGCCTTCATAAGAATATATAGGCATATTTTGGAATTCCTGCCTACACAGTTGTTGTCATTGTTGGACTAATGTGGAGAAAGTTAGGAGAGCAATTTTCTTAGAAGACGATTGAAGTGGGGTTAATTTAGAAGCACAATAGGTATGTTTTCTCATTCAATGGAGAATTTTTCTCTTTTTTTGCTCATTAACGCGCCCCGATGAAGTATTTTCAATTTCGCCTAATTGTGTCTGACGAGAGATGAAAGCGACTACATAGTGCGACTCCACGGTTTTCAGTTAACGTTAACAGAACAAAAAGAAATGCAGCATTTTCCAATCAGTGTAAGTCACACAATACTGACATCACATTTTTCATGACTGTTGCCATGTGATGAATTGAATAATTTCTTGTTTTCCACTGAGTCATTTATAGTATCTATGCCTACATTTTTACCACGTTAGTCCATGTTTTCGTCTTATGACAGTGTCTTATTATCTAGGGAAAATGTAAAGTATGTTTGGAGTGAGTCTGGCTCGTTTTTTCTGACTTTGTTAACAAATGGACAGTATTAGGTAGATTAGTAAGTGTATTGTGGGCCCCAGTCTTGTTTTGGGTGAAGAAACTGTTTGAAGTGTGATCAGCAAATAAGCACACATTTGCATTTTTGATTTATTGGTATCATCACTAAACCAAGAAATTATTAACCTCTGCTTGTCTTTCGTGTTTGCAACCCATTTTATTTTATTCGTCTTTGGTAAAGACCGCAGCTGTTATTGATTGATTGTACGGCAGTCGGACGTAAGCCAGAGTCAACTGCACATGTTGACTGTGAATTTATGGCAGTCAGGAACATTTGTTTAAAAACTCAACAAAGCATTTTGGAATAAAGATAGACATAATCTTGTAGGCACCTGACTCTGGACTATGTGTTTCTAATCATTTTTGAACAACAGAGCTTCATCTACAGCACAGATGAATCCAGGTCACAGGCTGTCAGACATTACCTGGATGGTGTTAATGTCTGTGTGAGGATTGTCAAACATACATCCTGTAAAGTTTGCATGGATGAACGTTTATATAATGTGATGGTTTAGATTTTTACTTGTTCCAGAGCAGACTGGAAAGTTCTGAAACATGCCATCGTACTTTTCCATCAACCCATGTGTTCTCAGTTGCCTAAGCCTGGTAAAATATCCTTGTTCTTTGTATATATTCCATCAGAAAAGATTACTTTGTACGTCATCAGGGCCAACAGCCTTTCCGCTCTTCATGTGGATTGATGGTGGACAGGGTATTTTGTTCCTTTAATCACCCTTACCTGTTGCACATCTTTCCCTGTAGTAAGTTAGTTTTTCTGCTGGCATTGGTTTTGTGTACTTTTATTTTCATTTTTCAAAGCAAAGCTACGAAAAAGAACCCTCAATAACTGTGTGTCTAACTAACTCCTGTGCGTAGAAAAGCCGCAGTGAGTCTTTGTGGGACAGTTGCACCATGGTCATCACCTGCTCTGATGGCGGTTTTGAATATCGCCTTTCAACACTTTTAATTGCAATGCTGCGTCCCTCCTCTTTGAAGGACACACAGAGCCGGCGTGAGAATGGTTTTGTGGCCGGAGGGTGATGTTGTAGTCATTCATTTCTAATATAGATTCAGCGTTCGTTTGTCCACTGCAGAGGGAGCGCGTTATGATTATGTACAATATTACAACACAGCACACGTCTGCACACGGTGCCACCGGCTAACTGCAGAAAGTGCACCATATTGACTTTGTGTACATCAATACGTGAAACACGCGTGCTACCAATCTGTCAGTCCTCTGTCAATATTTATAGTTACATGGTCCCTGTGCCATCAAAATGTAATGAAGACTAAAACCGTAATCTATCATTTAACACTGTCATGCTGATGGCGGGCTAATGGCTTGTGAAGACCTGACACTGATCGATTTTGGCGAAAAAGAACCCTCAATAACTGGGAATACTGTAGCTTATTGATATGCCACTTCCCTTTGTCAACACTTTTAATTGCAACGTTAGAACACAAGGTAAAGTTTTATGGCGGAGGGTGAGTCATTCATTTCGATTTATTTCTTATTTAGAATTAAAGGTCTACGCTGCGATTGCTGACTGAGGAGCAGTGGCACATTCCTTTTTTGTTTCGGGGAAATTCACTGAAACGTTGAAATTGACACTGCTGCACGTCACCCTCTTCACCTAAAATACAGGCAGTTGAACACTGAAATATCCAGATTAAATTGTTTCGACAGAAGTTTAGATTGTTTTGGTTCCTCTATGGAGATTAACATTTAACTTTGTCAGCACATTGTGATTGCACCAGCAGATTGTTTTTAATATTGGAGAAAAGTAAGAAATTTGTATCTGAAAATGAGTATCTGAGTTAATTCCTTGGTTATGATTCAGCTGTCTGTAAATGAGCCTGCGTTTAAGGAAGTGATTCCATGACAACAGCTCTAGATCAAATTTAAACCGGCTTTAAAGAACCATAAAATCCTGTGAAAGGAGATTAGGGCCATCACAGAAGTTAGGAAGCTGAAACAAAAACTCAGAACTCAAATGTTTCATAATGGCCCTAATCTTTCATAAAATCCACACTCTTCTATGTAAAGTATTTAGCTCTGGAAAGGAAAGGGAGGGAATCTGCCAGACACACACACACACACACTGACAGGATAGAGGAAGTTCAAGCTTTACCAACACAAACGTCAGATCTATACTGGGAGCAGCCAGCGTATGCAAACTGATAACTGTTACGTTTATGACTATAGTTTATGCATTTAGCTGGAACGATCACCTGTGTGGATATCATTGTAAACGCAACCCTGTGTCATTTTGAGTATTAAAAAAACGTCGCTGCTGAGCGCTGCTCTTGATTTCAGATGCTTCCCATTACATGTAGACAAGGAAGGCCACTGGTTTTGATTGAGGACTGCACAGTGGGCAGTTTGGACATGAGTAAGGAATGCAAATCATCATCAGTGACTCTCATATTCTGCCTTTTATTGTACATTTTTCCATAATTGAAGATGTATTTTGACAGCTGTTTCCAACTTTCAGGTGATTCTGCACCTCTCTACCTCTTTACCTTCTCTTGTCGGTTGGTACAGTATTGCTTCTATCTTCAAACTACCAAGTGTGTTTACGGATTTTGTTCCAGTTCATGCAATTACACTTAATTAGAAATCACACACTCAATAACTGTCAGTGGATCTTGTTTGCAGTCCCTTTGTTCCGGTGAGGCTGCCCGTATTTCACGTCGAAAATGATGACTTTTTTCCACATATGCAGTAGTAAGAGTTTCCCTTTAGGACATCAAACACTGGCCCAGTGACTCTGCTGTGCCTAGAAATGTTACACATTAAATGAGATATTGCCAAGGGATACAAGTAGAAACGTGTTGTTGTTGCTGGGATTTGACTGAAAAGGGTTTGTTAACAGAAATAGAATCCAGGTAATCATTAGTTATTTTTGATTTTAAAACCTTATTAGAGGCTGTCTCTCCCCTTTCGTCTCTCACATTTGCTCTCTCTCTCCCTCACACACACACACACACACACACCCGCCTCCCGTTAATAAGCACCTTTCATCCATCACACCAGCAGCCTGGCAGAGTATTACCACTCTACCTTCAGCTGCCTTTACTAATTAAAGAGCTGCAGTAATTGAACTTTCTATTTTCGCCCGCGCTCTTCATATTTGGCATGAGTCAAAGGATAAAATAAGATAACACACAGCTGTCGAAACAACGACACAGTTGTTTTAAAGTGTGTGTGACACAGCAATGAGGTCAGGAGGACGTTAGAGAAGTGACACATGAGGAAAGATGTGCTTATTAGCAGCTGTTGTCTCTTGTTCCTCGGAGATAATGAGGGAGGCAGAGAGTGGAGGTGTGTGTTGGAGATGCCTGTGTGCTGCCTCGCACAGCCGTGACATTTCTGCCTGTTCGCTCTCGTTGTTTCCACCACACAGCTAACTGATGGCTGGAGGCAGGTCAGAATGTGAAGAGCGGCTGTCAGCTGAGCAGCCTGCGTCTTCCCGCTCGGCTGACTGATTTCACGCTGAAGCAACGTGGACATTTGCAGGCAGCACGCGGACGCGGAGACACCCAGCTCAGGAGGAGAATTGCATTAGAATAAGATTAATTCAATTCTATCTCCGGCGTGTCCTCGGACAAAGGTCCGCACAAAAACAAGTCATTGATCTTCCCAAGAGCAGAGAGAGGCTCATTCTGTAGGAATTTGGTCTGAGAGCCTGCTCATTGTTTGCCAAGAGAAGACAAACTTGTCCACTAGTCCATTGTTTAAATTGAAAATTATTAAATGCATGAAGTCCGACCCTGCTTCATACTGTACAGATGCAGCAGTCACACACACATGCTGGACATGGACTGTACGTGGACCGTTCGTGGGCTTCTCTGTCCCCTTGTCAGGGTTTCGTTGTTTAGAATGCCAAGAGCATCAGTCTCCTGAGACAGCTCAGGCATGTTGTGTTTCTTGGGACAAGGGCACCTTCACCAGCATTTGTATTCTGCATTGAAAGAGTTTGGCTTAATCAAATGACATACCTGATATGCTTTTGCCCTCTCTTGGTCCTCAATAACTCTGAATATCGTCCCAGACCCGTTTTCAGCAGTGCACATTACAACTGCTGCAGAGAAAATGAAGGACGAGAGACTAGGAAAGAAAAAAACTATTAATGGCAGGACTGTTCATCCATTTCAATGTTGCAGGTCACAGTGAAATGTTACAGGACACGACACAATGTACTGAAATATCTAATCTTCCTGTACAACGTCCACTTTGTTTATAAAGTGGGCCGCACGGCGGTGGAGGAGTTGGTGCTGCCGCCTCACAGCTGGAAGGGGTTCTCCCCTCTGGGTTCTCCAGTGTCCTCCCACAATCCAAAGACATGTTGGGTTTACTGGTGACACTGAACACTCCTTGTGAATGTGTGTTTATCTGTCTATGTCTTTGTGCGTTGCTCCAGACTTACCTGAGCCTCCGGTGCAAGAACGCAGGTGCGTACTTCACCACAGACTGGACTTAAACTTACTTTATATTGCAATTTGAAGAACATTGCATTCCTGTTAAAAACACACTGGTGCTGTATGACTTTTATTTATGTCCGATTCCGTTTTTGCAAAAAACAAAGGGCCGAACACGTCATATGTCTGTTTTGCAGCATCTGTGCCCTAGAAAGAAACACTTTTTGCGTCACTTTGCACACATTCACTGTTGTACCTTCACTCCGGTGCCAGTCAGGTTGCAGTTCTCCGTGCAATTGTAACCGTTATAGAAAAAGGAAGAGTAACTCACTAATGGCAGGGAGAAATATGTTGACCTTTAAAACCTGCAATGTTGGCAATATAAAAATCATTTGAAAAAGACATTGCCTGGCAACGTAATGCAGTAGAGATTGGCCCAGCAAATTAAGATTTCCAGCAAAATAACACATCAAACTGTTGTGAATACGGTTCAGCACCCCGAGTTCAATGCATGCATCCCTTACTGTACGTCAGGAGTATGAGGGGCAGGTACCGTGCTGTGCTGCTGTGCTTCCTGTTTGGGTTAGTGCCATCAAATGGTGACAGTTGTAAGATGCATAATGTGCAGTTGAGGAAGTAATTGTGCGCTTGCTTCATTAAGATAACACAACTAATGTAAACACAAGCCAGGTTTTCTGCGTTTCAGGGGTATTTGACAACTAATAGAACAGAGATGTGCTGTATTTAATTCACTGCTCTTCACACAAAAAACTCACTTGACATCAGTTACAGTATCCAGTCCTGCAGGGGCATGTGTACTGATCCCCACCTCTTTAACCTCTGTTTGGTGAAGGTTGCTGGTTATCCCAGTGTGTCCCCCAGTAATCCCCCTTTAATCCTGGGGTTGTAGACGTCCTCCGCCTTCAAGTGTTTCATATATTCATTTGTGAGTCCTTCTAAAAATGTCTAATGCTACATAAATATACTACATAAATATACCTAAATAAATATTGTAATTAAAGTGAAGCAAATGATAGAGCAACACAAAACATTTGCGTTTTTATTGTAGAAAATTGAACATATGCCTTCACTAACTGCTCTGAGCCCTTTGGCAGCATTGACTAAACGTAACCAGTAACTGGTAACCAGCTGTACCAGTACAGCAGCTTGGATGGACTTTAGTTTGTTCCTCCTCGCACAACAGCTTCAACTCATGGATGTTTACTGAACTGCCTCGTTCAGGTTCTTGTTCTTCTCCTTTAACCATTCTTTGGTTGAGTTTACTGAAATCCAACAGTGACACAGAGTCTGTTTCATTCACATTCCTTCATCCTGTTTGGCCCAGCTTCTTCACTGTTGTACCTGTCACTTCATCGTATTCGTCTAATCTCTAAATGAATTCTGTCCTTTAAAGCATCACATTTCCTCATTACTCTTATTGATTGGAGGCCCTCACTACCGCCCCATCTCCACCTACCTCCAGAGGGCCCAGGCCTCCTAACCAGGGCAGTCTCAGACACCTTCCTGCAGATTGCTCAGCTCAGCTGTCAGTCACAGCATGAGTTTGGGCCAAAACAAAGAAAATCACATATGTTAATATGATTCTCGTGTGGAGAAGTTACTTGCATGGGTTTTTTCTTTCCTTGGCTGAATAGATTCACTTTCCGTTGAGCTTTAGGTCACAGGTGGATGCCTGGACAGTTTCCAGTGGAATTCACAGCTAAATCAATATTAAGAAGGCATCATGGTCCAGAGGCAGCAAAGCCGGGCAAATGATCATTCTTTTACCATCATACTGACGTCTGAATGCAGAGTCTGGTCATCGATTCAAATAACACCTTTTCCTTAAGCCAAAACACTCAACCTCTACTTTGACTCATCTTTCCACGGAACGTTCTTCCATCAGCGGCCTGGTTTATCTACATTGATTTGATAGGAACTACTGCAAGACAGACCTTTACCTGAGCATTATATGCCTTGCTCTTCAAAGCCTTGAAAGTTGACCACAGCTGTGAAGTTTTCCATTTGTACACAATCTGCAGTCAGTACAGTTTTCATTCTTTAGGAAATCTTTTCAAATCTTTCTAACCTTGTGTACATCTACATCTGTAGTTTTAGGTGAAAATGTTTGTGTCAAAATCTCATCCCAAGTTTTGGTCAAATTTATGCAGAAAATGAAAAAAAGACTGAAGGGTTCATAAGGTTTTTTTTAGCACTACTGCAAACAATGCTGTACATTGTGCTGTAGTAAGAAAATACAGTAGTTATGAGTGTTTGGTGCAGTTCGTCAGTGTGAAGGGAGGCAGACAGATGCACAGAACTGTACGTAGGTGGTTGGTTGGTTCAGGTGTTTACTGAGGCAGACCAGCATCTTGTCATAAGAGCTGTGACAAGTCCGTGCATGAGGTACTAACCCCGCACAGAAACTGTGCTGCCTGACAGGCTAAACAAACCAAACACACTGACTAACACACAAGTGTGTACACAGACAACCCACATATTCACATTACAACATGAAAAAAACAAATATCATAAAGCTCAGCACAGTACTTCAGTGTCTAAGGAGCTGCTGGAGAATCTTAAACATACACTCAAGGTTGTTTCAGGGTCTGTGCTTCTTGTCTAGTGGACTGTTGCCTCATTTTCTGCTCTTCCTGCAGCTCGTCGATGTTAAACGACAAAGAATGAAGTTCCGAACCAGCGATATCGTCAGGCTTCTTCTCCCAAACACTAACACTTAGCAGATATTGTATGTTGAAAGAACCAGAGCTGCCCTGCAACACTCAACAAGTCTGATAATCAAAGGCCCATCAGTCGACGGAGATTGTTCCAGTCAAGCATTTGATTTTTTTTTTGTCAGTGTGCATTAGCCTACGATAACAGCATAATTTAGAAGCTAAGGGGAATCATCCCATCCATTATTTGTACCACTTATCCTATTAAGGGTCACATTGCAGGGGTCCTGGATTCCAGCTGTCACTGGGCAAACGGTGCAGTACACAGTGGACAGTGTCAGTCTGTCCCAGGACTGACAGAGGCAGGACAATAATGCACGCTAACGTTCACACCTACGTGCAATTTAGAGTCAGTTATTTTTGACGCACACAGAGTCAGAGAATGCACAGCTACACTGGAAGGCAGCACGTCAACTTCACTTTATTGTGAGTCGCTTCAGCCTTTCATCTGAGTTTTCATCCTGTTTTCTTATAAAAACAGCCATCCTAAGCAAATCCTGAGTTGGGGAGACGCCTTGAAAGGACACAACAGGAGTAACAGCATGATAGATAACACCAGTTTTTAAGTTTGTCTATTTTCCCTCTTTCTTTGTTTCCTTCTCACATAGAAAAATCCAGTTGATGCAGTTCAATGCAAAACACATCACACCCAACAACTTGTTGTCCTTGTGTCTTGTCCAAGGACACTTGCACAGTAGACAGGAGAATCATAGTATGTCTTGTCCGCTCATTGGTTAGAAGAATTGGGGGAGGTGTGTGAAGCCCCAGATCCACAGATTTATCGCACTCATTGATTTTTTACTGTTTACCATTCTTTACGTTTAGTTAATTTATATAGAAACAAACCTTTTAAACTGGCTACTTTACTTTTGAAAATCAAAATGGAAAAACAATAAAACGATAGGTGTGATGTATTCCATCACTCAAACAGTTATATTAAAATCAATAATTAAAAAGGCAAATTACACTGTGCAGCAGCGTGACAACATGTTTTTCCACCGTCGTTTGCAGTCAGGCTCGGACATTAATGTTGCTGACTACAGTGTAACATACTGTCAGTTGTAGGAGCAAAGCTCTTGAGTGTCCTGCATTGAGGAACAGGGAATTCTGTTGCTTCCCTCTGTTACTTTAATCCATTTATTTTGAAAGGAAGAAAATGTTTCTTCTGTCAGTGATACTGAGTGATGTTCCTAGAAAGCTATTTGAACCACTGTAAAAATAAAAATTATGATTTGTAAAACACGTGAACATAATCATAATCAGGACTGCCTGAAAAAAGAAAGGCAATAGCGTACAGGAAGGAAGTGTGGGGGCGTCGGGTAGGTAGAAGGAATATACACGAGGCAAATATGCTGTGTGGGTTGAATTGGAGACACACATGACACTCAGTGGAGTCCTAACTCAACTGAAGCTTAGCACCTGCTAAAGCAGCTGCTGTTATCGTGCCGTGTGTGTCTTAGACGTGGTTCACGGAAGCTTGAAGACACAGCCGACCTGCCCAGTCAGCACTCACGCCACATACGTGTGAAGGTGATCAAGCTTTGTCTGCAAGGTGTGGAGACAGGCTGCTGAATACCTGAAGCTTTAACATGACTGCAGTAGAAAATGCACATGGCATCTGTGCTAACAGCAGCAACAACAACAAAATTACTTGAAGGATATGTTTATATTTAGATAATCAGTGGTCTTGTGTTGATAATTTAGTTATTATGCATCTGTTATCTACACTGTATATTTATGTACATCAATGGCATTGATATTGGTTAATCCACTAGAAGTAAGTTATTGAAAAAAAAAAACATTTCTGTCTAAGCTTTTTGGATGAAATTCATTGACCCGCATAGAAAACGTTAAAGGTGTTCCACCTCCCCTTGAGAAATAAACCCAATACTTAAAAATGCAAATACAAGTAGATGCTGAGTTCTTCTAAACGATTTTGAGGCACAGGTCCTGACATTCACCTGTTTTCAGGTCCACGAGCCACAAGCTTGTCTCCTACAGTGTGTTATGTCTTGGAAGCCTCAGATAGACGCCTGTTCTTTGTCTCTGATCAAAACACCGAGCTCCAGTCAGTCGGTGGTTTGTTGCCCGACCAGCTCCCCAGAGCTTTTCCTGCTGAGTTTCTTGTAAACACTGAGACTTACAGGTGAGGTCAGAGAGCAAATGACACAGTCTGTTTTCTTGCTGTCTTTACAGGTAACCTATCACACACACACACACACACACACACACACACACACATGCCGGTTTCCCCAGAGTGTCGGGAGTCAACACTATCCAAGACATGAATGAGGGATGAGTGATGTTGCTCACCTGGAAGGCATCCGAGGCTAAACCCCCTCCACTCCAACCCCTTTTCTTCACAGCCTCCAACGTACTTATTAAATGTCAAGCAGCCAAATCACTCTTTTCCTGCTGTAGAGAGGCCTCAGAATGGGATGTTAGGGTTGCAACGGTGAGGCAGGCGGCTCTAACCTGGATGGATGAGTGCCCAGGACACAGCCTGTAATTTAGATTTCATTATGATACCAGCACAGGTACAGTAGAAGGCGAGAGGCGATTTGGTGAGGAGGAAGATGGGGCTGAAAGATGGTGGGGAGCTGTGATGGATAGTGGTAAGGAGGAGGACCTAAAGGAGGAGATGGTTGTAGCAGATAGTAAGTGACAAGACAGGAATAAAAAGTGAGTAAGAAAAAAAGGAATAGAAGCTTAAAAAAAAAAGGTGACTTTTAGTTGTTGAGGTGTGGGTCCTGCTGAGGACCCCAACGAGTGCCATGCTGATGAAAATGGATGGGCAGAAAAGGCTGGAGAGGTTTCTGGAATCAGGGTGACCATTAGGGAGGAGAGTCTTTGTTCAGCAGCCGCTTTCACGTCGTTGCCCAACAAGAGCAACATAATCTGTTCCTGCGTCGTTTTGTCCTGTGACTGAGTTTAAAAAGTGGGAGCCGCGCGATGAGCAGAAGAACGTCTGATAACGCTGGAAGCCGCTCGAGTCGTGTTAACGGGGATGTTTCATATTCTGGGCCGAACAAGTGAACAGTGAGCCACATGCAGTGCAGCGCTATTAAAACTTTCCTCTGATCTCTCAAGCTGCAGACCACAAGTCTGCTCCCGCATGGGATTTTCGTTCACGTCCTAAAGGTCTGGATGTCATATCCTGCTGCAGGTGGTTAATTAGATGCTGTTAAGCTGTCCACTCCGCTGCAGCCTTATCAGCCCAATTGTCTTATTAATAAGCTTCAACTGTCCTGACATTTCTAAGCCTTTCCTGATGAATGCTTGTTAGACGTGTGAAAAGTGCACACGTCACAGGATGCTTGTGACTTCAGTTACCAAAATGTCCTTTGGATTGTTTGAGTGTTTCAGATGGATCGGCTTCTTTCACTGGATTTGGGAAATTTAAGTGAAAATCTGATCATGTTTTTTCAGATTTTGTGTTTTTAAGACCCAATTGAGACTGAGGGCAGATGAAAACGAATAAAGGTTTATTGAACAAAAAGGCAAACTAACAGAAAATCACTTCAATAGGTGGGTAAGATAAAACTCTCGACACACCAACAGTGACTTGATGATAATTAAACCAATGAGCTTGTGCTATGAAAGGCAGACAGATACTTTTACTAAAACAAGGATAGACAGGGACCATAAAAATACAAAGTTAAAGGTAAATGCACAGCAACAAAAGGATGACCAAAACTCAGATGGTTAAACAGAAGAACACCAAACATGTTAACTTTGGAAAGAAACAAACGTAGAAAACAGAGACCAACCAGCACAGACCAAACTCATGTTCTAACAGAGATGAATAAAAACGCTGCAAAGACCAACATGAAATCTAAAACAAACCTATAGGAGGACGACAAATCAACAAGTGCAAGCAAAGGCTCAAAGCTCAGAGCAAAAGGAGGCTGAGTGTGAAGGAAGGAAGAGGAGAACTGGGTTTAAGTGAATGGGGAAAGAAAAGCAATACTTCAAAATAAAAGTCCAAGACTACTTCTTAAGCACTGTGATGCTATTTGGTATTATTTGTAGTTTTATTATTTTTATTTACATTTAAAAATATATTTTTTTTAAATCTTATTTTTATGAATTTTATTCTTGATCTATTTCATCATCATTTTATAAGCATTTTTAAGCATTTCTGTTCATAGAGTTTTATTCCTCTTTCATATTGACCTAGCATTAAAGTTATTAATAAACACTGTAGTGATGTGAATTTACCATAAACAAATGGTATTCATTCAATTCAATTCAATTCAACTTTATTTATATAGCACCAATTTACAACAAGGTCATCTCAGAGCACTTTACATAATAAAGTCATTTAGAGAAAACCCAACAAATCCCCCTTGAGCAGCTATAGGCAACAGTGGAGAGGAAAAACTCCCTTTACCTGAAGAAACCTCCAGCAGAACCAGGCTCAGGGTGGGCGGACATCTGCCTTGACCGGTTGGGCAGAGTGGAAAGTGGAGAGAGAAAAGAACAGAGCAACAAAACCAGCAAACAAACATTGGGCAGGTGGGAAGGACCAGTATCGTAAGGAAAAAGGTTTGTATCGCCCATCCCTAGAATATAATTTTATAATCCTACTCTGACGTGCAAACCAAACACAAATGCAGTTAAAATTACAATATTTTATACAGCATATTTTATTTTGACCACTACTGTAGTTACTGATGACGACAGCGAGCGTGTTTACCACAGGTTCCAGAAGTCCATTCAAAATGAGGATCCATACTGGCACAGGTCCAGGCATATATTCAAACATCAGCATTGGCAAAAGGAGAATTTATACCCAATCTTTCTTTGCTAAACTCTAGTGTTCCTGTCCATCGTGCTCTCTTTTCACAGCCAGGCTCTACTGTGCAGTTTTCTGCTGCATAGGAGAGTGAGAGAAGGTCTGAATGTGAAAAATCATTTGAGCACACTGCCGGGCGACTTTGAAACAGGGAAGCTGACAAAATACATCATACTCACACAGGTATCGCAGTGGACGTGATAATACAATGCATTACCTGCAGCTGGCTTACAATAAAAGGTGTAAAACAAATATCTGACCTGTATGGGCAACTACAGTATGTTCACTGTAATATGTAAAGTGAATATATGCGTGATATTATAATTCATTTTTCATTTTTACACAAAGTCACACCTATTTCCAGTATAAATGGCTTCAGCCCGTCATTATCGTCAGAATGCATTTAAATCTGCTTCAAACATAAAAGACTTTTACATATGACAGACTAAATCTAAACGCTGGAAAAAATTATTACCCGTGTTAACTTGAACATGATCTTAACTTGAAGGAAAACAGAAGAGAGGTCAGTAACTGGAAGAAACAATGCTGAGAAGTAAGTCCTGCAGCGCTTGTATTCATTAATACTTTTACCTGGCTCCTGATTGGTCAGTTGGACGTGCAGCTGGACTCCCACAGACACACGGAACATAGTCCAGAAGTCACAGCTACAGTGAAGTACATTCACTTACAGAAATTAGTAACTCTCCTCACATTTTAAACCAAAAAGTTTTGGCCACATTTCAAACAAGTCACTTTTTAAAACCTAAGTTACTAAAAGGGTGAAAAGTTTCTAAATGTAGTAAGAGTTGCCAAAGTGGAAATATGACTTATTGAAACCGTGCACAGCCACTGTAGAGAGAACAAAATGTCGGTTTGGTATTTCTATCATTATGCTCAAACGCTTTACAGCAAATGTGACCACAATGCAAGAATGTGGTTTGCATTGGCCGGAGGCTGATATCAATTAGATGAATCCCCCATGGAGGAGGATGCAAACGTTTAAAACAAGCAGTGTTGTTTTAAGAAATGATGCCTAATCTTAAAGGTTGCACATATATCAATCCCACCTGTAGTATTTTATAATAGTATGTAGCATTAGATAAAACATTTGTGTATTGTGTATCCACAATCAAAAGTATGTAAGGTTCATAGTCTTTACTTTCACCTGCTGTTTGGCTTGTGTTTAACCCTCATTACTGTTCATTATTACAAATACTAGACAATAGTTTGGTTAGGTTTTGGCCCAAATATAACTCTGCTTATAGTCTCTCGTTAATTAACAATCTTTCAATCAATGATCTACTGAAACACCAAAGCTAGTGTGATAACTGGTAATCACCAAAACACCTAAACTTATATTTTACGTACGACTACTTCATGTAAACCTGTTTTATATAGAAAACAAAAAGCGAACCAACACACCGCAGAGCATCCGCCATGTTACTCCCAAAGAATAGCAGCGAATGTAAATTACACACCACTGCCTCCTTTGATGCCAGATGAACTACGACTGGAACACACTTTTTATTTTCCTTAATAGCCTGACAATCAGTGAGATTGTCATGATGGCTACGTGATGACAATAAACACACTTTGGACGAGGAACATCAAAGATGAACATTCACACATCCTCATAAACTGGATATGTGTCATTTGAAGTTGTTTCCTCTCAAAAGGCAATTTAGAGCTTGATGGCAACAGGCACTCTGATTGCACAAACTTGCCAGTTTAGTGGGCTGGGAGCCATTAGACTGTGTGTGAAAAGCCACTCTGTGCTACTGTAATTAGGAACCATCTAGAGTTAAGCGGGGATTTAAAAATCATTTGTCCAGCCATCAATTCAGGAAAGCTGCTACATGGTGCCAATCACACAATCCAGCTCAAATTGTGAGGTAATTCTCGAGCGAAAAAATAAAAGTCACTCAAAAGTGGATGGCTGATTCATGGGCTGGATCCAGGCTTAGTTGTTGCCGTAGAATCGGAAGCTCTTAGAATTTCAAATGTGAAAAAAGCTTTTTCTTTAGACACAAGTGGTCGTTGCTCCCGACCGTCGGCAACAGCCCACATATGATCAGTTTTCATTAAAACAATAAGTAATGTCTAATAAAAACCTGAGTGAGCTTGACAAAAAATCTCAAAGGCTTGGAAATGCTATTTTAAGTTCAGTACACTCGATGTCAAGTTTATGCAACTGAATTTTTTAAATCATTCCAATTAGAAACAACATTTGAAATGGTCAGTTTTTTTTTGTCATTTTGTGATTTAAACTGTCCAATTTTTTGGGTGATGTAAGATCTTCTTATTGACATGGAAAACTTCCAGATGCAGCTGCTTTAGTCCCTGTTGAATGTTAAAATTCCTCCGTTTTTAGGTTGAAACTGTCAGAAAGGTGATAATTCTACTGTCTGTTTATTATTGAGGTCATAATGATTTTTTTTGGCCTCTTTATGAGCACCTCTTCTTTGAATGCACTCTGAACAGCTTTTACATTCCCATGGTGGGAAGTCTGCTAGTTTTAGTTTTTTTAAAGTTAAATTAATTTTAAAATTAGAAATTGAATTAAAAGAGCTCAAGTCATAAAAACGTGTTTTTAACTCAAAGATTGACTAATATGACTGAAAACTGTGAAAGCAGGAACAAACTCTGGGCTGACGGTGAACCTGATTGAACAACAATCCTTCAATACATGGCTCCCACACTCCTGTGTTCATCCAAATTGACCTTGAGGTGACAGCGTCTAACATGTGGCTAATCCGGACTCTCTGGAAGACTTCAGCCCTGACCTGCAGTCAGCTGAATTGCTGTCCATCAGGACGGCTTATTTTCTCCACGTCGGCCCTGTTGTTGTCCTCCCACTCAGTGCTCAGAGAAATTTGGCTGTGTGGCCACGCAGCCTCTCTGTCTTTTCGTCTGCCTCCTCATCATTTTCTCTCTGTTTCCTTCCCGCCCAGTGTTTTTTTTTTCCTTCCTCATTCTGTCAAATCGCTGAAACGCTTGAAAGTGATTCTCCTCAGTTCTTCCATAATCCTGTCACCTGCTCCGTTTCAGATTTTGTTTCCCTTTGTTTTGACACAAATTCCTGAATGCACTTTAGCACAATGTTGATTACACCCTTCCTGCTACTATCAATTCAAACACTGATATCAGACAAGATGCAACATTTACAAAAAGACATTCAAGCCACCAATCACCACCATGTCACTCAATTCAATTCCAGCAAATGCCTAATACTCTGATATACCTGAATCTATTATCTATAATAATTCAGCTTCATCTTACAGGGGCACAGGCCCTGGACACAGTCTCCCCGTTGCCTTAACTCACTTGTGCCCTCAGCATGCACACAGACATGTTTGAATAAGAGCCCAGGGTCAACAGAAGTGAACGGTACCAGCTTCTCTTTCACCACCACTACAGTAACATTTTTTCAATAAGGTGAATCTGAGTGTATTTGCTGCACCAAAAGCTGCCCCTCTACTCCATGTTAATATGGGGTTTGCATTTGATTTGTGGTTTTTATAGTTGATGGCATATACTGCAAGTGATCGGTGCTGCAATTTCACTTTGCTCTGTTTGTTTGGATATTTCCAGGTCATATGACTTTATGAATGGTAACACTGCATTGAAATTTGCAACAAATTTGAATGCTTTTATTTATTTGATGAATTGTAATAAAATAGGCTGACATTGATTTGATATAGTTTCCAGCAGAATTTATCACTTCCCAAATTCTTTATTTCAGACACTTTGAACATCACTTAACTGCTTATACATGAAGTATAAGAAATTATAATAAATCAGGACATTATACATAAGAAATACATAAATCAGTTACCTAAGATTTGTTTATTTCAGTTCAGAAAGCTCTGTAGAACTAGATTTTTACTATCTTTTTACTCAACAACAACAACATCATAGATTATCTGCAAATGATTTAATAAAATACTGAAAAGCATTGGCAACTTATTTTTGCATATGTTGAAAAATATATTATCATAATGTGGAGAAGGAGCTGTCAAAGGCCTCTGCAGGCCATCGACTACCACGACTGAGTGTAGCAGAGCACAGTGAAGCAGGGAGAGACAGGGCTGGGTGGAGAACAGCGGACTGATATTTACTTCATTTTTTCTACCTATCCTTTTTCATGTTAGCTCTGGCTAAAGTTGCATAATGTATCTTTAAAACAATCAAATGCTTATTTGTCAAATGTATGTGCACGGTAAATAATAACGGGCCAAACCTGGAGCCTTAAGAAACCCCACAGCTAAAAGTTCCCGTGAATAATAATTTTATTGTCAATAATTGTAAATTTTGATTTAATTTTTTAATAGGAAGATACCTTCCATGAATGCACTGTCCTTCTTGTCATATGCTACTTCTTAAATTCAAGAAAGGTCAAGAAATACCCCACCGCATATTTGTCATTTCCTTCTGTGGTTCTTATTGTCTTTGCAAGCTCCATCAGTGCAAGTAAATCAATCGGTGGAGTAATCTTGGTTGAAATGGGGCAGAAATGTTAATGGGATTAGAAGCGATTCTACCTGTGAGCATCAAGAGTGGGAGGCTATAAAGAGTGAGGAAAAGATGAATCTGAAGAGATCAGATGAGGCATAAATATACTGGACTGTACCCTGTGCCCTTGAATAAATAAGCTCATACTCAGTTCTGACATGATTAAGTGGACTGATTTCCTCTGAAGGGTCTACTAGAGCGCTTCTGCTGCTTCTGCTGCAGACACTGGCCCACTTAAAGGCCACTGGTGACTTTCTATCTGGGCTATCAATGATCCCAAGGCAGTTAATGGTTAGGCTGGCTTGGGATAGCTTGAAGTCAGCTGTGTCTGGGAACACTGATCCTCACTGATCTCAGCTGTAGCTTCTCTCTCTAGCATATTCTTTTCAGCAAACTCCCGGGGGGAAAAAAATTTCATACCTATATTCCTCCCATGTCTGGGGAGAACAAGCACATTTCTGTTGGCTCAAACTATTAATTCCTCAGAGGCTTGTGTATGGAGAACTGTATATATGACAGTAATAAGAGACCATGTTCTTGCAGGAGATATTTCTGAAATAGTTTCAATTGTATGTAATCAGTGAGCATGTTACTGTTTTATGTTCACCTGAATTAATCTCGAATTCATTCATATTGAAGTTAGTAAATTACATTAAACCTTTGCTGCTAATTGTCTGAGGTGGTTTTATAACTCCTATGTATGTCACAAACCAAGTTACAGTGCAACAGAAGTGCAGATGCAGAACAAACGGCACAGCAAAAAGGCTGAATTATAATAATAATAAATACATTTTAGTACTGTGCCCTGCACACATTCCAACAGCACGAAAAACAATGCTGCTGTCTATGTTCTGGGTGTGTAATTTAATAGCATGTTGTAATAACCACTCTTGTTCAGTGAAGCAGTGAATCATTCCAAAGGTCATATGCTTTGGGCAGATGGTGCAAATGTGCCAGACAAAGTTGGGCAGTATTTCAACTTCCAAAACTGTTAATTTAAAATGTGTTCACGCCGGGCACGGTTGCCTCATTGTCTCCCCCCTCGCTTTTACCCGCCGGCATGTGCTGTGGTCTGACGTCAGCACCATGTGACTTTTTGCTCTGAAAAGAATTGCCCCCACAATTATCACAGTTCTTTGTGATCACCTGAGATCCATACAGTGCCGAACTCCACCAAACTGTGCCCTGGCCCACTTCTTCAAGTGGGCCAGGGCAGGGTACGCTAAGTGGTGGTGAGCATGGCATGGAGCATTCCCACTTCAAGATATGAATTGCATATGTGAGTAACAGTGCAGTCAAACAAGAACGAGAGGCTTTCTATTGTACAAACTCCCTTGGAACTCCCAGTCTGGTAGCACATTTGAATATTAAACAGATGTAAATGCAAAATAAGCACATCTGGGAGCAACCTGGGGGTTCAGTGTCTGACCCAAGAACAGTTCAATATATAGCGATGACAAACTGGAAGATGAACCACTGATCCTGTGGTTTATGGACAACAACTCCAAACCAACTGATGTTCAGCTGCCCTTAAGGTACCTGGTTGTCCTGTATCAAGTGCCTGTCAAAAATCTAGATTCCATAAAGCAGCGTAAATTTGGGTGTTTTTTATTCTAGTACGGCAAAAAAAGCATGTTCCCCACGATCTCACACGCCCCCCCTGGCAGCGCTCCGCGCCCAGAAACACTGGTGTACAGTAACCTACTCAACAAGATTACACAGCAGTACCAAGTGGATGCCGTATGCCGCCTACGTTTGTCTACCTTGCCTTGCACGATTGTAGAATGTCCCTGAGAACCAGCCATGCTGACAAACCCCAGGATCCCAATGAGCCACTGTCGATATTGAGCTGCATTCCCAAAATAAGGAGAATGACGACATTGTGTCAACAGTGATTTTCTGTTCATCGTCTAATGTTATTATTTGTAGGAGTTAAGTGTATTTGGATCAAACCCTCAGATCTTTTTCACATTTGCTAATAACATCAACTTTTCTGGGTAATATAAACAAAATGCGATCAAAATGTGAGGTCTGCCAGACAGCTGAGGCCAGATGCAATGCGTACCATATATGTATGTATAAAATATAAATACAATAGAACCCAAATATTTTTTTTATAATGGGCCCCAGTCATCGTTAATGGAAAACACAACCTGAAGGGCAAGAAGAGTGCTTTTTAATGGAAGTGTAAATATAAATATTGAAGGACATTTTCCAATTAATAATTACTGGCTCTGCTTTTACTAAGTAAGTGCTTGAGTTTAACAGCGTGTCTAAGCAGAAAGTGTAGCTTGTAGCATGTTAGCGTTTGTGCAGCGCTGAGGGGCGGCACACACAGTTCGCTGTGGTGCGTTCATTTTGGAAGCACTCACAGCCTGTTACATGGTCACTGTGGGGTAGGTGGGCAATTTGGGTCACGTTCACATGCATACACTGAGAGGAACACGGCTGCCGACATGCAGGCTGTGCAGACAGCTGGACTGATTAGAAGAGAAGTGTACCGGCTCCATCGGATGTTTTTTGATACACACAACTGGAAACTGTTTTTAAAATGCTACTGGGTAAATTTTGTGTATTTTGTTAATCTCAAATTATTTGGCCTCTAGTTCGCAGCAGAAACAAGTACTGAACACAAAACTGACATGTCTTTAAAATTAGTTAAGAATGAAAAATGGCTAACGTGCTTTTAGTGCAGACAGAGGTAGACAAAACCTAGAAGCACCTAAAATGCGGTTACTTATTTAAATAACGGCTTACATACTGAATTATTAGTAATGTCCCATTTAAAGGAATTAAAATTAATCAAGTTATAGTGCCAGACTTGCAGTAATATTCGGGATGAAAGCAGATGTTCCATACTGATGTTTCTGTCCCCTCTGAGGCTACAAACTGGTTAGGCCGTACAGTTTGTGATAGATGGGATGATTCTTCAGCATTTACTTTTCTCCAAAAATTGTTTTCAGAAACATTTTCTAGATTCTTAAGAGTGTGGAGAAAACCAGACACAAACCAGAGTTTGCATATAAATAAAAAGAAAATCTCTATATAAAATAACTCGATATCACACAAATAGAGTAACACACCAAAAAAACTTTATAGCAACCTTCTAAAACCTGACTTTTCTTGCATTTTCTTATTACTTGATCCAAAGTCATCAATTACATCACAATAAGAAGTTGGTCCAGCAATTGCATGATTAATTGAATGGAGGCGTTAGGACTAGTTTGATATTAATATTACAGATTTTGCACAAACCAGAAGGAAAAATGCAGCCAACCGCTGAGGTTCTATATGTAACTGTGTTCATGAAAATGAACCCGGGTTTGCCTAATTACTTCAGCGCCTGCCAGTGTGGATGGAATGACACATCCTCATGTTCAGCAGAGCTCGTGTCAGTGATTAGGATGACTTTACACAGTGCGTGCTGCCTTGGCTTTTTCTGTGGTGAGGATGAAACGTTTCACCCAATGTCAAAAGATGCCTGAGGGCTTTCAGAGCCCTTTACTCTGTAGCCAAACGCATTGCCTGCGTCTGCTGATCCACAATGAACAGAATGCAGAAACAAGCTTCGGAGAAGCGAAAGTGCTGAGTGCTTCAGCTCTGCTACATGATCGGCTGAGACAGAGTGTCTTTGATCAGAGAGGGAGGGCTGGAGCTTCTCGTTACCCGCTCCTTCTGCAAACACCCAGAGGCTGTATTGATTTTGAATATGCTTTGTGTCTCTACTTGCTGCATACATGCATAATTTGTCTTCATTACGTCTTGGGCAGAGGCAAATCTGTGTATGTTTGCTTATACTCCCGGAGCGGGTTTGGTTTTAGAAGGAAAGGTTGGGATTACTGCAAGAAAGACAACAGCTGTAAACTGCAAGGTTTGAGTTTTGTGTATCAATACTGAGCTGTGTATTTAGACGTATAAATATATATATACATAAATATTCCTCCAAAATGTGTTGGAACAGCAAGGCAAGTGCATTTGTTTTTACAGTAAACCGAAGACATTTGGGTTAAAGAGCAAAACATGGATATTAGCTGACATTTTCTATTTCAAATCTAAGTGGGGTTTGCATGTACTCCCTCGTGTCTGCGTGAGTTTTCAGTCTTAAATCATGCATGCTAGGTTGATTGGTGACTCTAAATTGAAGTGTTGTAGGGCCCTGACGTAGACCGTCCAGGTCCATGACAGCTGGGATCGACTGGGATCGGCGCCCTGTGACCCTGAACAGGATAAGAAGTTAAGATAATGGATGGATGAAGTTTAGCGTTCCACATTTATTTGATGATTAAAGTTGACCTAAACTTTAAGTAAGCAGATGTATTGGAATTATCAGTTGAAATAGACTGTCAGGCGTTTCTTGTTACCCAGGGGTGTCCTAGAAGATAGATTTCCCAACAATAAAACGCTCTAAATGGCTCATGTTCAGTTTGTGAGCTGTGAAGAGTGAATTTGTTGTTAAAAAAGATACATTAACGTGAGCTCTCTGTAGGGGAAGGGAAGCCATTGTGACTCTCAGAAAAGAAAAAACAGCCAAAGGCAATGTGCAAACATTGTGCATAGCCAATAAAATACTTTTGGATGTCCTGAAAAAGAAGGAAACCACTGGTGCACTCAGCAAACAAGAACCTGGATAAGCCTTTTTATCTCATTGTTGTCCAAAGACTATTAAACACACATCAGCCAGACACAGCCCCAATGGTTAATGTCCTTCTCTTTCTAAAGTGTTCAGCCAAGGGATTTCAAATACTCTAAATCACCGTAATTCTACTGGAGTTATAGTTTTTAGTGGCAGAGGTCTACAGCACAGGCGAACAAACCGTTAAGGTTGCAAAATGACAGGCATTACCTGTGAATAGAGGCAATTCATTGTTGGTTTTTGTGTCTATATGGTACATTGTATATGGAAAGTACCACTGATATATTCTTATCTTTCAAGGAACAAGTAGTGCATCATCTCTGACTGACTTGTATGTTTGTGAATCTACATCAACCTGCTCGAGGCTTTAACCAGCTCACTGTTGCTGTCCACCTTCAGCGCAATGTTCTTCTTTACAAAGAGTATACGCGGCGCAGCAGAACTGTTGTCACAGACAAGCGTTAAGTGTCTTTGGGAAATTTTAGCTTTAGCATTTCCCAGCATCCACAATGTGCCTGTAGGTCCGTTATTCCTGAAGATACGTGGTATTGACCAAATCTGGAGACAGGAGCTTCTGTGCATATTTGTAGTTAATACATTAAAATCAAAACCAGTTTATATCTGCTTATATTGAATTATTCTACACAACATCAAATTTCACCTATAAACTTCTGGTGTGTGCCACCTGTTGACAAACGCTACGTGCATATCAGCAGATGTCTGATTGAACTGTATCACAGAATCTGAGCTGGTGTCGCCTTCCTCTCGCTCCAGGCGACACCCTCATTAGGATTTCATTCAGCTCATCTGACACGCCCCTTGACGATATCAACAAGCACAGTGGGATAACACAACAGTAATAAAGGAATTACATTGACTGCAAAATGAATGACGTTGCAATGTCAACAGCAGGGCGCCTTGGTGCTGTGTAATCGGAACCCCCGCTGCATACAATTGAATTAATGAATTAATATTTGCTGGTTGGAGCACATCATGTTTCCTTGCCAAGATTTATGTCTTGTGCAGCTCAATTTGACGGCATTTGGCCCTCAGTCAGTCCACGCTACATTTATCTTTTCTGTGAATATAATTACAGTTAATGCGTTGATACACAGTTGAATAGTAACAGATATTAGAAAAGGTTAATGTTGTTGTGTAACATGCTATTTGAAGGGCAGTTTCACCTAAGTTCAATTATCTCTATTTATTTATTATACTATTTATATGACATCATCTGGAGGTGTCTTTCAGTTCGGATGATGTCATCTGCTTGCTTGTTCTAAAAATATTGTACTCTTGGACAGTCTGCTTCTCCAGAAATCATTCAGACTACCTGATGAGCACTAGGGAACATTCAGGGTTTTAACTAGAACCATAAGCAGAAATTTTAAAAAATGTGTGAAGTTGGCATTTGATTATCACTGGATGCAATGCAATAAAAGATCCACAAATTATTTTTTGTGCTTTTTTTCATTTTTTTTTTTAATTGCAAAGGTTAAACGACTTGTTCCCCTATTGAGCAGTATCTTACTTAAAATGATTGTTAGTGTGAAATATTTTGCTAAAGTATCCCTGTGCTTACTCTCTGCAGCATGATGAAAGGGGTTTCTGCTGGTCATTTGGTGTGTTTGATGTTTATGCACCCCAGGCAGATCATTTGAAAAACCTAAATTGCAGAGCAAATTGACCATTTTGATGTCAGCATTCATGGCACCGGGAAGCTCAAATTGGTGCTGTTACTGTATGCAAACACCGAATGTGGAAAAAAAGGCTGCTGCTTCATGCCAGGCCTTCATAACAGGCCCTACTCTCCATTTGGTTGTACCACACAGAGCAAGTGAAGGAAGATAAATCAATAGCTGGTTGATTAAGGCCCATCATACAGACTGGGAAGGGTTGATGAAAATGTTGATACTCTCTCGTCGATGGCCTTTATTAGTCTGTTACTGTGCACTCAAAGCAGGAGCAGTACAAAGGCTTTGTCAACTATTTTGGCTTGGATTCGTCTTCGTAGGCTTCTTACCGGTTGCCCTACAGTGCATTTTTGGTGAGTAGAGCCTGTTTTTATTAGCAGTTAATATCCTCCTATCTTTACACAGATTAGGTGTTGGGAACAGAACATTGGTCGAGCAACAGCAGCAGGTTTGATGTAGCATGTTTCTACACAGGAGGAGGCATCAGGTACAATACAAGGTTACTCACTGCACCTTATGCTATTACTTTATCTGATGCCCATAGGCTTAAAGCATTTGTTATTTGGGGATGTGCCTACCCTGCCCAGCGCCTTGTCAATGGTAACCCCGACGAAAGTGTTGTGGTTTTTCCCACAGCGTGTGATTCTATTTGTGGTTGTTGCCGACTGCGGTGTGGGAGATGGTCTTGTTGGTTTCTCAGTTGATCTTGGTTAACTGACATGATATGAGCATTTTAACTAGGAGATTTCAAGTAATGCAGGTGGTTTAATAGAGACGACATCTTGGTCTGGTTGGAGAGTTACCGGAACTTCACAGACAGTTGGATTTCTTTGATTAGTCTGAGGTGTTACGGAGTGATACCTCTCTCCTCATCTTAATCTTTGGCTACAGACAGACTTTTGTTTTGAAGCCTGTTTTCCCATCAACTTGCAGAAAACACACGTGTTGTGATGATCTGAGCTGTTGTGTGACCTGTTTAACCAGCAATAATCAGCGCTAAAGCGTCAGCATAAAACATGAAGCTACATTTTTGCAACTTGCAAACCGCTGCTCAGGACAGCAGAAGTTATAATAAGTAAACAAAATGTCTAACAGGAATGGGGGCACAAACGGGTGGCAAAGGTAGAGCAAGGTAGAACTGGTCTCTAGTTCAGTGGTTCTCAGCTCTGGTCCTCGGAGCCTCCTGCCTTGTTTTTTTTGACCTACAGGAGGCCTTAGGGACTAAAATTGAGAAGACCTGCTCCAGTTATTAGGTAGTGGAGGGTGTTATTCTCTGAGATGGCTTAAAGAAATGTTTATTTATGGGTCATGCAGGTATAAAGTCCAATGTTAGACAGCGCCCACTACAGTGTCAGAAAGTAGAAATGTAGACGTCGTTGAATCTTGTGACAGTCTCTCACAGAAAACACATCCAACACGGCAACATAAACGCTGTGCAGACAATTAGATCATAAGAAAACAAGTTCATTGGTGCTGTGTGACACGCAGGACTGAAGAATGTGTCTGGAACACCTTCTGTGTAGACATAACAAAACAGGGTCTTCTTAAAAAACCACGGAGAAATAAACAGTTGACGTAGCAGTTTATTAGGAATCCAGGTGGGTAATATTCGCCCCACTCGCAGGTTCTAACAGTTGCTGTAATAATGTGGTGTGTTGAATGTGGAGTTGCTCTGGCTAAGCCACAGTGGCACACAGTGGAGTCTGGTCATGAAACTTTCATCAGCGGCCGATGGCGTCGAGTTCCTGAATGTCTGCACTAAATTGCCCCAGGGTCATAAATACTTTATCAACAGCAGACACCTCAGCAAAACACCTCCCCAGGGCTCCGTGTCCCTCTCACTCTGTCTTCCTCCTCGCTGCTGCTCTCTGCCTCTCCACTCCTACACACTCTACAACACTGCCAGGTAGTTTGAAGCATTCCGCCCTGTCAACTGCACAGCCTCTACCTTGTAATTCACACCTCACCTTACCAATTATATTGTATCATACTCCCATACAGAGGTGTTTGTGGCGTTTCATTATTGCCGAAGCACGTTCACCTACTGTCATAAAAGTGCCAACAAGGATCCCATCTCCTGTTTCTGGACAATATATTTACACGGAAAATCACCATAGCAAAGCTCCGACCTTTCACCTTTTTCAACTTTATCTTTGACCTCGTGCCAGCAATTCAGTCGAGCCTGCTTAGCTTGAATGCCACCACCTTTCTCCTCATAAGGCAGTGTATGGTGGCGTGTGAAGCACAACACCAAGAGCGGCATTCGCTCAAAGGAACTCTGCCTTAAACAAGCTAGAGAATGAGCACAATGTGGAGTCGACCCAGCTCGGTGTGAAGTGGAGAGAAATAACAGTTACATCCTGCAGCAATCCCGCTGCAATCAGAGCCTCTGTAACTCTGCCGTGTAAGTCGCTGGGAATCCAGCAGGGAATGTGCGGCGAATCATCATTTGTGAATGCACATGAAAGAGAGAACTCACTTTCATATCTCATACTATGAAAAGGAAACTGTGATGTTTTTGTTATCCTCTTTATTTTCTCCATCCTTACATTATTATTTGGATGTATTTTTGGTGAAGTCCTCATATAGTGCACAGAACAGGGCATCAATTAATTGGGCAGCTTCGTATTTAAGGGAGGGAAATTACTTTACCGCTATGAATGGCTACTTATGAGAATCACCCTAATGATGGCACAAGTTCATCCAACCTTCCCCTTTCTTGCACCCCTCCTCCCACCCATTTACATATCTGTCTGAATTTGCAAAAGATAAGAATCTACAAATTGTATTAGTTAAACAGAAATTAATGGCAGTCTCGAATTGGTCAGAAAGGTGAGCCATCGCTCCAAAAACTAAATAAGTGACTTTCTCAGTTAATGTTTAGCTAAGATCCTGTGGGATTTCAGATACAGACTGAAAAATATTGGCCAACCAAGACATTTGGACAAACAGGAGAACAAGGCTGTAGTTATTAACTAGCAACATCAGAGTAAACACGAGAAATTTACCAAGGGCTTTATATTATTATATAAGATTTTGACTAATGGTTGTGGGAACCCTGGGGCTAAAACTGGGGAGTTTTGCAGAAGGAACAACATCTGAGATATCTTAACTATATAGAACAGCTAAGATACTGCGCAGGACCCTCAAGCTAGAGGATATGAAGGAATATAGATATATATATATATATTTTTATATATATTGTTTGTTTTTTGGGGGGCGGGGTTACAGCATTGTTTCTTTAAACAACACATTAGGTCCAGCTTGGGGCAAAGAACAGTACAGTTAAAGAAGACTATAAATTATCAAATACCATTATTACCTAACATATTGTATAAAACACAATACACGATTTTCCTTTTTTTATAGCTAATGATGACTTTAAAATAATAATAAAATACATTTAATCAGTGCCTGCTAGTTACGACTTATAGTCTATGAGTTACAGTATTTAAATTGCATGATTAAAGACGATGAATTCAAGTGAAAGGTGTCCTACTAATCATAATGAGGAGACTTACTAATATGTCATTAAATATTGCACTGAATGTACTAAAGAACATAGAATTTTTCATTATCCTCTCCGGGTTTAAAATGTCACCGGTGGGTGTGGTCAGTGGTGTGTTTTTTGCTGCAGTGCTAACAAAGCCACTTGTGATGTAAGTGTGTACTGACCTCTCTGCATCACTGCGTCAAGATGTTAATCTCCTTCAGGGAAGCATTTTTTGTTAAGTGTCTTTTAAAAAAAAAAATCATTCACTCAAACCTAATTAAGTGAGCAATATAATGCATGAGAGAGGAAGTCAGTTAGACAGAAAGAGATGCAAAATTCATCCTGCTGAGTGTTTGTGAATTTCATTTCATGTGAATTTTGTGGCTCCCATACAACCAACAACTGACGGCACGAGCATTTCTGTGGGGAGCATCAATTTGTTGTTAATTAAAATATTACCAGGCAACATATACTGTATGTTACTTGGACGACAGCTTTATGGATCTTTTTTATGGTTTTATTTAAGCACTTACAACACTGTTAATGTTAGGGAGAGATTGTGGTGTAGACAAAAATGGCTTCCTGCTCAGTGTGCTCATTTGAACGAAACCACCACCCAGCCACAGCCAAATTGCTTTCGTTGCCTAAAAAAAGAGTCTGGAGTCAAACCCAGTTGTGTCCTTTGTAGGCGTGGAAGCGTAATGTCAGGTGAGGCAAGCCAGGCAAAAAAAAAAGGGCCTTGATTCTGTGCCTGATCGCCACGGCCACCGTCTATTCTAAACGCCTTCATGCAACTGTCTCTCATTCAAATACATTCCCACATGCAGGGATTACATTTCTTACCAAAACATTCCAGTAGCAGTGCACAAGAATTTCATCTTCATGAGACACTGTTGACGGTTTGTGTTTAATTTCCCCAAAGAGCGAAGTAGAAGTGTAAAGATGTTGGCTGAGAGCTACAGTAGCTAGCAGCAGATTCAGAGACTGAGCGTGTTTCACCGTCTTTGACATGTTCCTTGTGTTCTGTCTGGGACGAGCTTAAAGGAACGTTCACTGTTACACAAAGACTGTTACACGCTGTGCTCTCATCATGAGGGAGTTTTTGCTTTTTGTCTTGAATATTGTCAATAATATAATTATGTAATATTATATTAACAGTAATATCCACATGTGTAACATATTGTACAGTATAGGCACATTCCGCCCACAACTTTGAAGGTGCGTGGTGGCTGAACAATGTAGATCCAACCTTTAGCTTTAGAAGAAACCACCCACCAAAGGTTATCAGATATATTTGTCAGCCGAGCAGATCCAGCGTGTGGATGAGTCCTTCTTCCAAATGGGCAAACTCCATTAGTCTCTCTCAGAAAGTGTGGCACGCAAGCAAAGGTTAAGAGGAATTTATGCTAATGAAAACTCCACTAATGCACTCAACACACCCACAAAGAATGAAACACATTTGTTTTCCCCTGATTTTTCAACTCCACTTCTTTGTCGGAGCCAACACTTTAGTTGACCTTCAAAGATGACCAGCCCAAGTTGTGTTTACTGCAAAATAATTTCCCGTCTTTGGCATTCCTTTATTAGAACAGGTCAAACACAAGATGTCAATATTTGAGCACCTTTGTTTTGGGTGGGAGAGACGTTTAGTCTGCCCTCAGCGCCAGGACTGTATAAAGGTCTCTTGCTGGCATTTCTCCCAGTTCCCGGAAATATCTGACAGGATTTACTCTGTGTTGTCACTTGGTGATGGAGAGTGGACTGGATCTATGTTCTGCTGTTGGAAGAGCAAATGGCCTATTTTAGGTTTTGAAATTGACATTAAGGCTGGGGATTGGAGATAGAACTGTAATGACTCCAGGCCCTCGGAGAACCAGGGGCCGAAAAAGTAAGAAGGTTTGGTTCTTGTCAGTCACTTGGCTCTTAGCGATGGGATCCATTGCAAAGTGTTTGGGGAATTTGCACCACTAAAGCACTGAGTACAATCCACATTCGGTAACTGAGTTTGTGACTCCATTTTTAAAAATCGAAACTTGAAAATCAAATTTTAGACCTAATGCTTTCAATTTTAAGTCATATTAACTTATACCACAATTATCCAACCTGCCCTGATGGATGTGGCGCATCAGGAATAAAAAAAAAAGGTCCCCCCCTTTTTACTGTTTGTGGTATGTTTCAGTCTAATTTTTTTTGTTTGTTTATTTTTGTTATGTTGAATGATTTTACTAATTTTTTTGCCTAATTTAGTAATTCTGTGTTTATTTTGTTACACATGTCTATTTTCAGTCATTTTGTATCTACTTTTTGGCAAATGTCACTCATTTGGATATTTGTTTCCATTGTCTTGAATCGTCTTGTGTGTATCTTTGTGGCCATTTGTCTGTCTTTTAATTGAGCCCTTTCTTGTTTTGAAATATGGGCCCATTTTAATTAAGAAATTCTTCCATGAATGTCAAACACAACAAACACGTCCTCAAGCAGCAACAGTTTAGTCATAGGTTATCAACCCCATCCAGACTCCCTAGCAACTGAAACATCTGGAGGCTTGTGATCTGTCCAGAACAAACCCTACCTCTTTCCTTGTGACTGCTGTGATCAGGTCCAGCAGCCCACAGCTCGACACAGGATAAGCAGTTTTAATAATGGATGGATGGATGGGAGTGTTTTTTATAAGCTGCAAACATTAACAACTAGCACATCTGCTGTGAGGATCATAAGATGTCAGTTCAAGTGACGAAAAAAAAGTAGAAAAAAGTCTTATTGCCCAGCTGGTCCCATGCAGTCAGGGTGTCCTTTTTTTATTGAGACTGGGGGACCTTGCCTAACAGCAACCCAATGCAATGTTAACTACAACAGTGACATTAGCTAAAAATTAAAGAGGATATTGTTCCGGAAAGGTTTCTCCTGAACTTGTAAAGGTAAAAACAGATTAGGGCCAGTCTTTTAGATCAATGTGTGAATTGAAAGTCGTCATTTCAGCAACTAAACTCATGTCATTGGCTACAAACTGGAAGCTTTTGTGAAGCTTTGTCTGAACTCGGAGAAAACCCTTGTGGTGCATCCCAATAAAAGACATTTAACAGAAAGCATGAGAAAGAACTCCTATTTTGATTTCTCTTGCTTAACGTGACAGCTTCTATGACATTCTGCTTAATGGCCTATATCAAAATGAAACGCTTCCAGTCACAACAATAAGTGGTTTAAATAATGGCACAATTGCAAATATTTACACTGATGGTTATAGCAGGTATTTCCAGACTGTCCTTCTGTAGATAGAAAAAACAAAAAAAGAATATTACCATTTACTATTACCAAGTCCAGTCAGTTTTATTGAGGAACGTACAACATCTGTCCCATAGCTCCACATTTATGCGTACAAAAATGCAATGTCTTCTGCATTCCCATAGGCACATTTACTGATATTTTCCATGCATACTGTGAACTACAAGCAGTTGACGACGATTAAGGTCATTCAGTTACTTGTCATGCAGATATTGATACAGCAAACTGTCATAAAAGTGCTTTTTGTCTTTTAATACACATACACTCCTGGGCGATTCACAATATTTGCAAAATCTGTCTAACAAAGGTGTATGACCCCAGCTGGCTTTGTCTGCCATTTGGTCATGACACGAACATCTGAACAAGAACAATGACCTTACACATTGGAAGTTATGTATAGAGGTTAAGTAACATGTTGTTCTATAGAAGTTTTGAGTTGAGAATACATAGTTACTGTGTTGCTTCGTAAACATATTCCATGCATTGTGTGTTTTTTCTATTAATTGATGATTAAGAATAGATGCTTCCCAGTTTTCTAGAGGCTGTAGTACCAGAATGTCACCCAGTATTTTAACTAGGTGACATTAAAGTTTGTACAGATGAGGTCAGGTGGATGGATGGGTCTACATGTACAGAACTTTCCCACGGGAGATGGGAGTTTGAGTGTGATGGTTCTGGTTCTGGTTGGGCTGATGCTTTAAGCAGTCACATCACACATGTTAAGGAAGCAAAGTGCCAACCAACTTTAATGGATTTTTTTACTTTTTGGGGTGAGTAGCTGAGTGCAACTGAAATGACCCCTGCCTCACTACATGGAGGTCAACAAACTGCCCAGCTGGACGTATGATTGGGTCAGGGCAAATGACCATAATGCTATAAAGGTTGCAGGGTTAATCCAAATAGCATTTGAACATTCAGGAAATGTAAATATGGCACAATAAGGCTGTACAAGATGTTGACTGTACTCAAGACGCATTTTCAAGAGTCTTTTCACCAGAGCTAAGATAAAAGAAAACCATCTGAGCACAAGCATTCCTCTTACACAGACGTAGCTATACTAACTAAATTATTGGCTCTGTTTCTCATAACAATACAGCTGCAGTAGCTGCACTGAGTGGTGCCTGTGGCTGCCTTGGGCCAGCTTTACTTCTCAAAGTGGATTGATTACCCTTGTCTACAAAATGGAGCACACAGATCAATGTGGGCCTTTATTATAATACAAGCAGGCTACTTTTTCACCACTGCGATATTCTACTCCACTCCTGTCTAATGTGATCTCATCTCTCCCACAGAGATTGGTGACAAACTACACACAAAATCTGAGTACAGATGCAGGAGTCGCCAACTGCTTTTATGAAAGAGATGTAAGATATGTACAGTCTGCTGCGGCTTTCACTGACCACATATTAAACAGTCACACATGAATTTTATTTCATCTGACTTCATCTACAGTGGGCATGAGGAGGAGGACATTTACTCAAGCACTGTACTCAGCTCTAGTTTTGAGTAATTTCATTGCTCTGACACATTTATCTGAAAGCTTTAGTTACTAGTTACTTTTCAGAATTACATCCCTGATGAAAAATAAAATCAGCTAATAAATGTAAATGTATAGACTCAAGCACAAAATGGCCACAAATGAAACTGTCACCTCATTGGTCGTTATTCTGTGTTCTTTTAAACTTCTTTCTAGGCCATTTCATAGTAGTGTTTTGGTCATCATGTCTTTTTTAAATTTTCAACTCTTTTGGTTACTGTGTGTTCATCACTTCATCACATGTACATTTGCACATACATGTTACAGTGAAATTCACTTCTGCAAATTTAACGCATCCCACTTGAGGGAGCAGAGGGCTGCCACAGCTGGTGCAGCCATTGAGCTACCAGGCCATTTAGTCTATTTTGAGGACAAATAAGATAAAGATGTATCATATTTTGTCTTTTAACTAACTTTGATGACTTTCAAAGTCAAAAAATTACTCTCACTTCACACATACTGTGGCCCAGAGGACCTTTGACCTTTCGTGCCTGTGCCTGACAGGTCAGTTCAATAATCTTTTCATGGGTTACCCACCAGTCGGTCCATGGAGTGGTTAAAATCAGCTCTGCCTTTACCAGCTTCTCTTTTTGTTCCTCACCACGCCTCTGTAGTGAGACATTGTAGTTTCACTGGTTTGTAGCTCACAACATTTACTTTGTTACTGACTAAAGAACCAAATTAATTTAAATCTTAATGAGTATTAAAGTAAATGGGCAAGTTTGCTAAGTGGCTGTCTCTTCTCAATGAATTTTACCTAATGTTGAATCCAAACGTTTGCATCCCCTTATTTTTAAATAGCAAGAAGAGTAAAAATGCATTTGTAGCTGTCGGAATGTGCAACATTATCATAGTAGGTTTAAAAAAGTTTGCATCCATTCACATTGAAAATGCTAGATTGAGGATGTAACTATTAGAAAAATACTTTTACTTGAATACGGGGTTGATTGGACATTTCTGTGCTGGATTATTCACTACGCAGTATTCACATGAGCACAGTCAAAACAAAGATGAGAAGCATTTTATTTTAAAATCAGTTTTATTTCAGTCATTTTGTTTATTCAATTTATTCTCCTCTGAGTGTTTGAGTCTTTTATGTTGACTGTGGTTTGAAGTGTAATCAGTAAACTGGAGTTAATTTCAAACAGTAATTTGCTGCAGGTCTGAGAAGAATACTTAAACATGATCGGGAGGAGAGTCCCTGCTGTAGTGGAAGCTTCAGCGAGGGCAGTGTGATTAGAAGCACATGCACAGCATAGCTCTGCATGGTTTGGAGTTGGCATTGCACACCACAGCTGCCTCCTAAATCCATACTACAGACTGATTCTGACTGATTCTGAGGAGTGTGTTGGAGCAGAGCCAAAACAATTAGTACGCATATCAAAAATGCTTGATTTTTGGAGTGTGCTGTTGATGGACGTGATATTGTGAGGAGCATCTCACAGCTGGAAAACATGAAATGTAATTGTGCGTGGTGGTGAAACGTCTCCATGACACTTACACAGAAACAATATTCAGTTTTATGTAAAAGACAAACTGTCATATTGGATGGGCAGGGTTATTCTGGAGTGACAGATTTACAGCTTTGCACAGGCTGCAGGTGTGTTCATGTGTTAGTCTTTTGTACTGAACCAACTTTAAGGCTGGAATCAAAATCTAAATGAGCAAATATTCTCCAAAACACAATCAAATTTCTCTGTTTCTTCATAGTGCGTCCAGTGCAAAAAGAGGCTGTAAATGATTTTCCTATTTTTACTTTATTTTGAAAATGGGCTTTATGGCATGTTACAGTGTTTTTATACGCATGTGTGTGTCCGTGAGAGCGGGAATTCACCGCAGAAGTCAAACACAGATAGAAAATATCGATCCTTGTCTGGCAGAGGCATTAAAAACGGGAGACGTAATATCCCAGCCCGGGTTGTGTGTCTGCAGCATGTGACCACAGAAAACCCCGCTCTGGTTCACAGGTGTCATTCCCGGCTCCGCAGACCAGCAACCCGCAGCGAGCCGAGTCTCTCCTCACTGCCCGCTGAAGCTGCTCCGGAGCCCGAACGCATCTGTGTGTGTCTGAGTGTGTGTGTGTCTGAGGCGGCAGAGTGTGTGTGTGTGTGTGTGTGTGTGCGGCTCTTTCAGCACGCGGACAGCTCCTCACACTGGACGTGAAACGGGATTTTAGAAAAGCCACCACAGTCTGCAAGGCCGCTCTCAACACAAACGGATCCGGCAAACGAAGCCCCCCCTCCCCAGGAAACCATCACAAGACCACTTGAACAAGCCCCCCTCCTCCTCCTCCTCCTCCTCCTCCTCCTCCTCCCTGCTATATCTCCCCCCTGACCCTCCAAAATAGCAGCATCCCCGGGAGCAGAGACGGAGTCAGGCCGGCACCTCCTCACTCACTCCGCCCGCTGAAATGGGCGAACACTTCGCCTCCCTCGGTTCGGTGACTCTCCTCCCTTTCGTGGAGTCGGGGGTGGGGGTGTGATGTGAACGCACAGGCTGCGTTGGCTTCTCGTCAGACGCTCTTTTCCAAGACCTCGCAGATATTCAGTCGTGACGGATCCGTCCCTCGACCCGCTCCTCTTGAAGATTCCGCCTTTGACAAGACGGCACCGCCGCCGCCGCCGCATCCTCCTCCGCTCACTTCCTGCACAGAAAACGGAATCTCGCCGTTTTTTTAATTCGGATAAGCCAAGTTTGATCATACGAGGAGTTTACAATGACAGCCACCAAAGAGCAGCCGAACCAGAGACCGAACCAGCCGCCGCAGGATGAGGTGAGCAAGTGGCTTTTCTCTTTCTTTTCTCGTTTTTTGGACCTGATCTGCAGGTTTCTCGCACTTTGTGCATGTGCATTACTGTCCAAATGAGAACATGTTCTGCAAGGTCAGCTCACGTACCGCTGACCGCGGGTCCTGCTCACACACACACACACACACACACACACACACACACACACACACACACACACGCGGAGTGAAATGTGTCAAAACGCATCCGTTGATTGGCCGTTTTGCATTTGGCTTCCAGTCCGGGTCCGCATCAGTTCTCCGTGCTGATGAAGTGAGATTCAAGTTGTGGAGGCACATGCCGGTATTGAAAAGCATCGCGCCGTCGTCGGACTCATTGTCAGCTGTCAGAAATCCGGAGCACAGCCAGCGGAGGGCAGAGGAGGAGGAGGAGGAGGAGGACTGCGCAGGGCGCATTGTCATTCAGCCGCTGCCTCCCGTCAGCTGCCCTGACACCTTCAAAGGGAACAGTCGTGCAAAATCACTTTGTCAGGGAGCTTAAAGACGCAATATGAGCATCCAGACTTCTAATCTAGGCGCCTTCAGTTCACGGGGCTGGATGCCTTCCCCCCCTTTTAGCCACCTTACAGGTGGCGTTGCGTTGCGCACTGCAATGATTCCACGGATGGGGGGACGTGGATCGGGGTCTTTGCCAGGACTGGCGCATGCAACTTGACAACCGCACTCTTGTGTTTGCGCGCAACGTCACCAGCAATGTTCGATTCCTCGTCCACAAACGTTTCCAGTGTGTCTCCAGCAGCCGGTGGAGCAGCTCCGGGCTGTACCGTGGGCCTTCCTCCGAGAGATATTCTGGGTGCCCTTAATTGAATTCACCCGTGTAGCCCTATTATTCTAAGAAATCAAAACCTCTGCCTCATAATTGAGTTTCAGTGCCTGGAATATTAGGAGGCCTCGTGAGATGCGGTTGAAATATGAGAGCTCACAGCTCCACTGCTGCCTCTATATTTAAAGCTCAGTGGCCCTCAGGCTGTTTCTAAGTCAGGTTGTTGATTTTATGTGTGAGCAACATTCAGTGATTAATTAGAGATGATGCTGTGCAGAAAGTCTCTGTGGATGTGGAGATGTGTTTTGTTTTCTTGAGCCGTTGCAGGTTCTTTGTTTTTCGTGCGTCGACTTTAAAACTGTTGCGTGATATAAAAACATATAAATAATATATGTTGCTACATTATCTATGAATTAGTCAGTTGCACAAGCTATAAACATTTAAAAGTGAAATATTGGAAAGCAAGATGCCATTTTTTTGACTAAAAATGTCAATTTATGATCCATTTTGATCACCTGTGTGTGATTTTTGAGTAAGATGATGCAGTAACTTCAGCTGACAGCGTGCAGACGTAGAGTGGAATGGGCTGAGAGCAGTGCCTTAGCAGAGCCGGTGCTATTACTGTCCCAGCCTGAGTCAACCCACAGCCTGTCCACAGAGCTGCTTGGCAGGCTCTTAACAGGGTGAGCCTCCATCAAAGTTGCATGGCCATGCTGAGGGAGTTACGAAAGGGGAAACCGCCGAGGCATCTTTAAATAAGAGGTGAAGAATGAAAGTGAGGCCTGAGCTGTTTTGGTGTCTGCGCGGTAAATGTGGCCCAGTGGGTAACTCCTCCACATGCTAGCAGACTCAGTGGGTCACTGTTATGCCATATTATTTGTAATTTGGTAAACAAATCCATCTGAGAATGTTATGATGTGGCAGAGACTGGGATTTGGGTTAAATGAATCTTTCTTATTTCAGTGTTTGACATCCACCCTCACTTTCTACCTCCAAAGACTTATAACACATCAGCAAATGTAACTCTGATGCCAGATGCCGACAATTTCCCGTGGGCCTTTCTCCGTCAGTAATATGTGACTTACCACACACAATGGCAACAGCACTCTAGTCCAGGTCGAAGATTCCCAGTGTTTCGGTGCAGTTATAAATCTGCTGTGGCAAATTTACTTGGCAGCAGTTGGAGCTGGCTACATGAGATTTTTTTAATGGTTCGGAACAATGACAATTTCAACATATGCAGTAGAGCTGGAGGCTGTTGCATTTGAGATAGACTGGAAAAATATCCAAACGTTAACCCCTGTTAGCACTTTAATGTATTTAACTATAAAAGTTTGTGGAAAAAAAGTCTAGTTGAATTATCCTTTGTAGTCGTGACATGTCTGTTTGTGCATGAGTTCCAGACTTTCTGTTCAGGAGTACACTGTAAAGTGATAAAGCAAGAAGTCTTGAATAGTTGTGTTCAAATGTGGGATATGAATGTAGGTTTCTGCTCTGCTTTTGAATTAAATATCAGAAAATTCCAGTGGATGTGGGCATGCAACGCTTTATCCTAAGCTATTTTTTTAGAAAGGAATATTTTTGCTATATACAACACAACATGTTACTGAACAGTAATTCAACAAATCAGTTAAATCAATAAGGTTTTTAATCAAGAAATTCTTCAGAAAATTGAAAGCTTTACCTTAAACACATTTTATTCAGGATTAACGTGAGTCAAACCATTCCACGACCCTTCTGATCTAAAAGTGAACTCGTCGACTGTTACCGACAAGCTTTGATGTGTTGTAGACCTCTGTAGTCTGCTCCGATCTCTGCTTGAGGATAGTGGCTCAAGGCTACAGTACATTAGCCGCTGGAACCATGAAACTCATTCACTGAATTCAACCTTTCTGCCTTCAAACGCTGTCCTCATGTCTGCGTGGGTGTGTCAGGCGTTTCAGAAGAGGACAAATGGGGGGTCTGGGTAGACACTTTTCTATTGATTGTTGATGACTTGTAATCTTGATGAGTTGGTAAAATGTATAGATTCAAAATATGATTTTTCTTTAAAAACACTTTATTTGGAAGGCTGTATAATTACAAAAATATAGATTACAAATCCATTTGACAGAGCATTAAGCACATCCCCTTTTTTTTGAAAGCCGTTTTCGACCCCTGAAGTCAACAATAACCTACATCATGGTTACATTTGTTTGGATTTTTTATCAAAAGAAACAGCCGTGACTTATTGTAATATGTATTAAAGACACACAATAAATGCTGCCTTCAGATTACAAAAAATAACATTATGTGGTGATCTTTAACTCTCATCCGTCCTTCATTCAATTCAGCATCTCAAATTAAAAGACTGTTAGTCAGACCAACTCGTGTTTGGAAAGTCCGACAAGGAAAAGTAAAAATTTCGAAAATAAAACTTAGATATATAAATAAAACTTAGATATTATGTTATTAAAAAACTACTCTGGGTAATTATTATATTATTATTTTATCAGTTTAATTTGACAGTAAATAACTTCCTGCTGTTCAGCCTATGTGAATGAATGGACTCACTGAGAAAACTGAAACTGTACAATGTAGCCAATCGCTCTTTGTGTTGAGTTTTACTGAAGAAAACCCTTGGAGTAAAAAACAGAGTCATTTGACATTGGCTGGTCTCAAGCAGTGTTGCTGCCTCCTGTAACCACAGACATAACACATGCTGACTGAAAGCGTGACCCGTCTGAGCGACCTTGTGGCCAGCCCAGTGTGCACACTCACCACCTGGACTGGGGCAGGGCTCTCCTTAGCTTTGTTAATGGAGCTGTTCTTGTCTGTGCTTAGGACAAAAGGCAAGAAATGGGATAAACGGAGGTGTAACGTGTTGTGAGGAAGAGGAGCAGCTTCACATGATGCGATCCTCTGGCCCTGAGAAACTGAGAACTACTAATGTCACACTAATGGAGAAAATGCTCAGCTACACTGCTGCTGCTGCTGCTGCTGCTGCTGCCGAGTGACATCAGAGAGGGTTGAATAAGCACAGGAGGGATGAAAGAAGGAAGAGAAAGGAGTGCTCGTGAGTGATGAGAGGTGGAGAATCTAAAGGGCAACGCGAGGGGAGAGACAGGAGAGGAAAGGGGAAGTACAGAGGAAAGGGGAGGAGAAAGACGGGAAGCAAGAATGGCGTCAATGACTTTTGATTGAAAGAGCATCAGGGTGAAGGGGATGGTGCGGAGGACAAAGTGAAGGGAGAAAAACAAGTGCTAAGGTGAAGATGGGTTTGAGATGAGAGTGTGAAGTAACATAGAGATTTAGATGTTCGGGGGGCTGTGACTTTATCAATACAAATCATTACTGTAACCCAAAAATGACTTGTGAGAAAGGGTATGGATATTCTTATAAAGGATATATATCAAATAATAATGTGAAAACCATTTAACAACGTCTCTAGTAGTGATAAACATAGAGAATTATCGTCTTACTCTGCAGCTTCCCATACAGTGAGTGTCGTTGTTAGTCTCTCCACCGTCACCTCCCTGTTTTTAGGTTGGAAGCTCCTCTACCTGCTCGGCACCAGACACCAGACAGCAAGTTCAAAAAGTTTACGCCAGCCGGTGAACACAGTGGAGCATTTGGGTGACACGTGTCCTACGTCCCTAAGGAAATATCCTGCGCTATAGCTGGAATGTTCTCAGAATGAAGTCAAAATATTCCGACGTTAAGGTTATAATATCTGATATTCAAGTCAGCACACTCAGTTGCACAAGTTCAAATGTCTGGCATTAAAATTCCGAATAATACGAGAATGAAGTCAAAGTAATTGTCTTTATTCTCAGGAGATTCTGAATTCAAATTCAATCCATTCATTATCTTCGACAATGTATCCCTGGGTGAGAGGTGTGATCCACCCTGGACAAGTCTCACACGGACAGACATACATATGGTAATATTTTAATGTGGGTTACAATGCTAGTTTTTCCCAGTGTTTCCATGGTAAATGAGGTGCACTTATCTAGCGCTTTTCTACCTGTTGGTTCTTAACACGCTTTACACATTAAGTAATGACGCAGCCACAGATGAACGGGTGTGCACAGTAATCCTAATAAATGTTCAGCACACTCTGAGTACAGAGGTCACTCACTGAGACGTGAATTTTAAAAATATGACAGCCGCTTACTCATGATGTACTTACTGAATGTGGGACACATGCACAACTTGATTCCAATCTGGATTCATTTCTTCGTGTGTTTCTTTTCCTCCCCATCTCTGATTTAATCCAGTGGTTTCCCCTTCCATGCCTCTCCCAAAGGAACCGAGCGGACAGCTGTTAGAGGAGGTGGCAAATGCAGCTCCTGCACATCGACGTTTCTGTCCAAACTGTTTCAGCCTGTGTGGTGATTCACACTTGCGACCTTCGTGTCATAAGCTTTCGTCTGTATCCCGAGGCGAGCGGTGCCCTAAATTAACAGACGCTGACACGTTCCATCCTCGAAAGGATTAAAAGGCAATTACAAAGTTTGAGTCATCAGTTGTGGCACAGACAGGGGACAGACTGGCACTAAAACCTGAGATAAGAGGAATTAGGAAGAGAGCACAGTCAGACCTTATGTGGGTGATAACAGGGGACAGCTTGTAAGTGCATGTGCAGTATATGTGCAGGGAAAACACTCCTCACCCCCTCACACTTGAGTGGATTACAGCAGCTGAGGTGTAACATCGTGGTATCTTCTTTTGAGAGCCATCTTTGACATTTTTCCCCCCAAATACAGGTCTGTGCAGATGAATGGTCGTCCTCATGGGCTTCGAAAGCGTATAAAAAATTTAACCTCGCCTCAGGCAAATTTCTTCAGCAAGACACATCAGCCGTGATTGTGACAGCATAAATTTAGATATTTGGAAAACCAGGTTTCTGCGTGTAGTTTGCTATCTTACATTTCTTGGTCTGAAGATCTGATCTAAGTCTGAAGATTTATAAAAAATAAAGTTTTTTTGTGCAGAAGCGGTTTTCTTTTTACTGATTACACTCAGGTAGTGCATAGTTTGTGAAGTCGTCAGACGCTGACGTCAAACACACACACACAAAGACTTCATGATGGTGTGAACTAAACCAAACTCAAACCCTGATATTTTATTGCTTCATGTGTTAATTATTTCCCATGTACTCCATGACTATGATACAGTTTCTCCCCAATGCTGAACCTACAAAGCTTATTTTTAGTTCACCCCATGAATATTCTCTCATTAATATTGACAAGGCGGCTCCTGCCAAGCCTTTACTCGCCACTAGTTCATCAGCAGAGCAGGATGAAGTGCAGGAGTGTTTCTGGCAAACAAGGTTTTCTGCACTTTCAGGACTTCTAGTGAGCGCTGAGGGCAGTCAGGGATCGATTTCACTCCCCAGGGCAGATAATCAACGGCTCATCTGAAAGGGCAGTGATACTGATAACACTCTACAGGTAGACACATCGACCCCCACATCTATCTATTGGCCCCCTACGCTCTATCTTTACTGAACATGGATGTTTGGAGCAAATCTGCACAGCTGTGAATTATGGATTGTACTAGATATTTCAGATTGAATGACAGATCTCATGTCTGGGTTAATTTTTGCTTGGTAAAAAACATACGATGGAAATGAGAAGAGATATATGGAAAATATAGACATACTTACAATGGTAAGTCAGCACTTCTTTTACTGTTTTACTATGGCAGGAGCCCCGAGCAACCAGGGCCACATATTTCAGAAGCCTAAAACACATTCTGCAACTCACCAAACGAAAGACGAGGAAAATCTCAATGGAGCTCCCAAAATTTAAACAGCTTGACGTCAACTTTACATTTTCACTTGTCAAACGTGATATATTACACACCGCTGTTCAGTACATAATAGTTACTGACCAGTCATGGATAAAGTACTCAAAAACCTAAGTAAAGGAACAAATACACAAACAAAAATGTACTCTACTAAAAAGTATAAGTACCCACAACACTTACGTAAAAGTAAGCACATGATTTATATTTTACTTAAAGTATTAAAAGTAAAAGTACTCAACTAACAGTGCTGCTTTATGATTCTATTTTGGGGAGGGGGTAATTAAGTCATTATTGGAATGGACCCATATAAATGATGAGTTGAAGCTGTTTTATGATCTGATGCTTTTTTCAGTTTTATTTCAAAAATACTCATCTTGTGCCATCACACAGTGACAGCAAGAGTCATGAGAATGAAATAATTATGAGAGAGAGAAATGTGAGATACATGAAAAATGTACTTAACAGTAATGAAGTACGTTACCTCCCACCACTGGTACTCTCTGACGTGAAAGCTCTTGGGGACTGGCACTATATAAGATGTTTTTTATATCGCTGGCATTCGATATTTGCTAAGAAAGGAAGAAATGTTGATGTCATAATTGATCCGTGCATGTTTTCAAAGTGAGAGACTGTCGTCCAGCTCCGATGACTTACTGCCTTTAAGACGTCTTAGCTGGAGGCAGACGTGATCTGAAGTGACTCTGCCAATGACACGAGAACATGCTTTGGTCAGTGGAAAGTCATATCTTACCAAATATTACCTACACACATCTAAAACACTTTTCATGTGGATAATGAGCTTTCTGAAAATGACTGATGCCACCATTAATTTTAGCCCCACATTCCACACTAGATTCTGAGTTACAAGCTGCTCTAGCAGGCTTATGCACACAGAAGTATTAAGTGCATCCTGTGCTGCTGTGCACTTACATGTTGAACTCTGAAAATCAAGTCGGCATCAGTTAGTGTGTTGTGTGAGTGGACTAAACAATTGAAGATATTCTGTTGGTCAAGAATTAGTTCCTGTTAGATACTAATCAAATCTGCTTAAATCTGTGGCCTCTCCTCATTATCGACTGTTGGGCTGGTAAAACACAAGATATGCCTCATTTCATTTTCTTGTGTTTGTTTTGGTACCTGCAGCCGCTGAAGCTGTTGGCATTCACTTCCCACCAGATGTATGTTTCCTTGGCTGTGCTTTCACAAACATGTCCATGCTAACAGTGTGGCAGGCATCCATCCATCAATCCATCCATCCATCCATCCATCCATCCATCCATCCATCCATCCATCCATCCAGGTTGCGGGCTAGAGCCTTTACCACCTGTAATCAGATGGGGGCGGTGTACACCCTGGACAGGACGCCAGTGTATCTCAGGAAGGCTACCATACACTTTCTTACATTTAGATGTTGTCACGCTACCCTTGCTATAACTCTGCCCCCCCAGTTTGGACAGACCTAGAATATTCAAACAAACAAGAATTGAACTTGTGTAAGATTGAAAAATGACAAATTATCTTGTAGCTGCTCACTTTATTGGAATGAGGCACAAAGTGGCCTCCCTCCATTTTTGTGGAATTGAACAGCTTGAAAGCCAATATTCATCGATTATTGTCGGGCTACATCTACTGGCTGTAGTGAACTAACGGCCATCGTGTAGTATTTGGACCCTCAAAAGTTTGTGATGATGAGGTCGGCTGATTGGGTGGGTCACAAACATGGGACTTTCCCATGGGAGACCCAAGTTTGAATTCAGTGTTAAACTATTGATATTGGGGTTGCTTTAACCAGTCACATGAAGCATAGTAATATTATGTGATCGTCTGTGAAAATTCTCAGAAACCAGTTTACGGTTGTCAAACAAAAGTGCAGTTCAGGGGCAACTGGACTTACCGTTAGGTCCTGAAAATATTTCAACTCTCATTCAAAAGCCATATAAACTATATGGAGCTAATATGGAGTCATTAGGTTGTAGACAATTGGTGGTCATCTGGTGCTTGTTGTCCCTCTTGTCTTTCATGAGTATTTCCAGTGTGACATGGATGAAAATGGAAGATGAACATGTGACCGGTTTGATGTTAGGAATGCAAGTGTGCAACTATTTGTACTAAATCTGACCATCTTTATTTAGTGGCTGTTGGTTTTGTGCAGCTTAAGTCAAGCATTTTTAAGTCTTCAAAACAAAGTATAGTGTGAAACTGGCCATCGAATTTGTGCAATTTCAATGGTTCTGTTGGTGAAATGAAAGGTTCAGGACAAAGTACCAATACAAGGGTTTAGCTTAGAAGACCCGCTGGGCGAAAACACTAATTTGAACCAATTTTTATACAAGCCTAACAACAACTGACTATACTTTATAAAGAGTCCGGATAGTGTAATGGATTTCAAATCTGATGTTTTTCAGCAGATCAAAATTATGCAGACTCTACATATAAAACTTGTATGATTTTGTAGCCTTTTTTCAATAAATTGATAGTTGTGTTGTGACTTAATGCTGACAAATGATTGGCGTAGTTTATCCAGGTGATGCTGCTCACTCATGTGATTCACTCTGTGACCTTCCTGATTGTCCGTGGCTTTTGGTTGTACATAGTAACACATTAGCAAAGTTAGCCATCAGTAAAAATTCGTAATTTTCTTCTTTTAACTTAAAAATTTATGTAAAAAAAATCCTGCATTTGATCACTGAGTGAAGTTGAAACAGAATCGAAAATATCGAAATCAGTCACTGATTTTCTGTCGTCTCTCTACTGCTGATGTGATAGACTCAGCAGAGGGAGGGGGGGCAGTTTGGGGGTGTGGGGGCTGCTTACCAGTTCACCTCAGCTATGAAGATACAACGTGGCTCTCACTTCAGCATGTTTACAGCAATGAGTGATTGGTGAACAAGGTTTCAAAATGTGTTACTCGCAGACCTTGTATGGGGCATAGGCATTGTGGCCCTAAGGGGGTCACCTCAGCTGGGCTCTGTCTCTTCTAGAATAGCTCAGAAAAGAAGCTTTATTGTCATCACTGAGCACATACAGTACGTATATATGGTACACATACGTTGCAATGAAATTGGTGCTGTGCATTGAACCCATCCTCCTGGGGGAGCAGTGGAACAGGCAGTTCCCCATGTCTAAGCCTAAAGTCTCACCGCTTTGAGTCACTGGGGCGTCTGCAGCAGCTGGTACCTTTGTGGGCGTGGAGGAGCCGAGCACCGGCCTGGAGACACGTAGAGTAAAGACAGACAGCAGACTGGATCAATGACACCACAATTCTATAGTCAAATCTACTAATCTCACTCACGTTTTTCTTCAGATGCTAATTTAATGCTGAGAATTGAGCAGCATTTCTACTTCCACCTACATCTCAAACCTTTTTTTTTACATTTGCGCGCTCAAATTTTTTGCTGCAAATGTGAAATGCTCATAATGTCAGTCCTGCCTAGGTAACAAAAATAAGTCTTGATAGTATCTAAGCAAGTGTGTCGCCACATATGTAATAATCTTAAAAGCCATGGCTTGCCCCTCCCTATTAATGTGACAGGGCCAGAGGATTTAACTGAACTTCTCTTCCCCTGTAAGACATTTCCAGTGCTATAAGAAACTTTTTTTGCAAAGTCTATACATATTCGTGGAAGTTAATTTGTAATGCAGAGATTATTGTATTCTAAGAAAATTATAAGCGAGACAGATTCTAAACATTTGTGTATCTTGTCTGTGTGTTCAGATTCAGACTGTGTTCAGATTATGACTCATAGGCAGAAGAAATATGATTTTTGTTGTAAATTGCAGCAATCTTCCACTAAGTGTCAAAGTCATTTTAGAATTGTCTACAAATGAACACACTGACTATTTCTGAGTACGCTTACAGTTGATGCACATCCTGAACAAGCAAAGCCATTTCTTAGAAATGTTCACACTGCTTCCCCTTGTTCCTCCCTTAAATCCTCTTTCTCTTTGTCTCCCATAATCCACCTCTGAATGGATTTGATTCTCAATTATCTGTAACGTGCAGGATGTTAGTTGCAATTCTACTGTTGCATGCTAGATTAAGTCATAATTTTAGAATAATCTGTGTCCAGGAGCCAACATGACCTTTATGAGGATAAGTGGGTGATATCAGCCGACCAAACAATACTTAATTAACTTAAATAGGTTTTCCACCTTTTGCCTTCTCACCACTTCTCTGGTGGCATCATAGGGAGGTGAGCTTCACTGTTTGAAGAAGCTCTGCTTAGATAATCTGAACAAACGGTGGATTAATCACAACATGTGTGTTTCCCGTCCCATTGTTCTGCACTAATCTTTTGGTTAATAGGTTTTAGTGACCAGAAACTGTTTTTTGAGTACTTAGTTAAGTTAGTGAATTTCAAATATTTTGAAAGATTTATAAGATGTTGCCCATTGCCGATAGCAGCGCTGCAGGTAGCAGCGCTATTGGGCAATCGCCATGATAGCTCGGTAACATTTAACATCATAAGTACCTCCCTATTTGTACATTATAGTTTTCTGGAAATTTATAGAAGTAGAAGTGGTTGTATAAAATAACTATAGAAATCATTCTGTGTAAAACCCTTAAATTATGAGTTTTCTCCTTTGTCTGTCCATGTTAACCTTGTCCATGTTGCTGTTGGAGCTGTGCTGCTGCTGAGGGGCCAGTTACTGTTGCTACATTGCACAATCATGCAGGAAAGGCATTTACACTGCCTTATTTCTGCAGACTGTAGAAAAATAAGAAGCTTCCTATTTTGTCACTGACATTCAAAAATGTAATTAACTCTTTTTTTTTTTTTTCACACTGGTGTAAAATTTAACCAGTGTTTTTTTCCAAGGCTGGTAAATGAAAGGATGCATGAAAGTTTGAAGCACTAAAAGTAAAGTGAGGATGCAGAAGATGATGCGGTACAAAGTTTATCACCAAACTTACACGAAAAGTAAATATAAAAATTAAATATTGCTGTGACAAACATTTTCTTTTAATATTGCAGCAGTTCTCCTCAAGGTAATTGGCAGGTCGCTTGTTTTCAAGTATTTTGGAGTCAGGTTCTTGTGTGGATTTCATCTGTCTCGTGTCTTCTCTCTTCACGTTATCCCAGACTGATCAGATGATGCTGAGATCAGGGCTCTGTGGGGAACATGCCATCTGTTGAAGGACTCCTTGTTCTTGCCTCTGAAGATTCTGTCTGGGTGTTTGTTATGCTGCAGAATGAGTCTGGGACCAATCTGATACCCCCTGATGGTATTATGTGATGTATAAGACTAAGCATCCAAAGTGCCTGAAACATTTGCACAGTACTGTACTCAAATCTCATGAAAAAGAATGAAATGAGATATGCAATATACATGTATAGACTGATATATTTTATTCTTTTGTGCAACAGAACTCCATTCCTCCAGAGAGCCGCTCTGAACACTGGGAAACATGTTCCCCTGTACCATGAACAAACACTGTTCTTTAGTTTGTGTGAATGTAGTGTCATGCATGACAAAATACTCCCTGAAGCTCCAAATGTAGAAATCTACAACTAGTTCACACAAAATTACGCTTCTCCAAAGAAGCTTCAACCTCAGATCTCGTTAATGCATAGAGTAGAGTTGCAGGTCGAGCAAGCTGATTTGTTAATGGAATAAACTGCAGGGTGGGATCAAAGCAGAAAGGGAAACGTGACGCTTTCCTTTCTTTCTGCTAACACTGCCCCCTATTGGACACATACATCTGTCATGCAAGTGCACCACAAACACATTTCCACGGTCCAAACGTAAGCCTCATGCATTTGTTTACATGCAACATGCAGAAACATAAGTCTGGCTTCGACGCCCAGCTATTTATAAAACAGTGTTAACACAGAAAGCGAATCAACACTCCCATGTTAATCTGTCTACACTGTCTGCGTGTCGGCTTGACTGTAAACATGACCCGAAACCTATTTTCAGACTACAAGTGTGTTTTTCTTCATATGCTCATGTAACTGCCATGATTGTGTCATGGAACACTTCCTGTACAGAAACACATACAGGAGTGAACCCGCAGCCAATGTTCTGCTACATTTTTTTTTGTGTCGCCGTGCTGTAAAGGTCACAGTGATAGTCTAACTCAAATATGATCACAACAGAGTAATTGCTGTTATTCTGTGCGTCCACAGCAACAAAAAGTAGTGCAGTTGTGTGTGTGTGAGATAGATGCGATAGGCAGATGCCCTTTCTGTATTCTGCTGTCAACATAATCACCAAGGGGAGACCCACTGTAAACATCACTGATGGGTGAGACGATCAAATCAGTGGCTTTATCCGACACCCAGCTGCACTGTCCTTCCCTCTCCACCTCTCCATCCCCACTAATTCCCTCTCAACTAGCAATTTTATAGCTCGGTGCCCGCTGAATCCTCCAATGTGACCCTATAGGTAGAAAAAACACACACACAGTGCCACTTTTCCACCACACACAGAGACAATTTCCTGTCTTCACCCAGACACATTTGACTCCATGTCGATGATCTTCTGTTGTTGCTCATGCCAGGTTTTTGCTTTCAGTTTTTATTTCTTTTGATGAATGAGATTGTTTTTTCTCGAATTGGGAGGAAATGGTGAGAATCTTATCCACAGCCTGGAGTGTAATTTGTCTAAGAGTGTAGTCAACTCTGCCTAATTGCATAAAGACATGTGATTGCAGGGGCCAGACAAAGGCTTGGGCGCCCACCATGTAAGTGATAGAAATTGGCATTTAAATACGTGGCGAATGATGAAAAGTAGGAGCTGATTAATGGAATTAGCTTCATTGTCCTGTGTCCTTCACATACATGTAGGTGGTTTGAGCTTAGCTTTATCCCTTGTAATGGTCTAATGCCAATGAATACATCTCATTAAACCCTCTCCTGGCTTTTGTTTGTCTAAATCAGGCATTGCTCTGTTTTTGTGCATCACTGACTTCTGTGAGGTTTGCATTACAATGAGCAAACCTATAACACAATGCAGAATATTTATTACTGAAAATGCTTCAAAAGATTCTGGGTCTGCTAACACTTTGTTTTTATTTCACTGGTTATGTTCTTCCCACTCCAAGAGAACCGTGCTGTTGAATGCATTTAAAACAGATGTTATCAAATTATTTGTGTCTCATTATTCGGGTTCATTCTTCCCTAGCAACCCAATGAGAGGGACACATCTGCATAATTTCTGTTACATGATAATCTCACAGCTGGGCACACATGATATGCATATTAGATGCTTTAATGTGTCAACTATTGTTTTAAGCTGCAGTATTTACACACGGATCACAAATTAAAGAAAAAACAGAAATAAATTAAACATAAGATGCATCTGCACAAGGCCCGAAAGTCAATGGTTTGATGAGTACGAAAATAACGTGAATCATATTCTGTAACTGACCGAATCGTAGAGCCAAGTGAACACACTTTGGAATATTTTGGACTGAATTTCTCCAAATGTCACCATATATTCTACAGTATTTAAGATGTGCAAAAAAGTGACTAACGACGGTAAATCTGGTAGCAATCAGGGATCATTAGGTCTGAGACGTCCACCACAGTGGTTTACATTTTGAATCCACATAAACACACAAGAAAGTATTTCCATAATGACCTGATTGTTTTATAGCGTAGCAGAGAGAGGTAGAAGAGTAAATCAGAGCAGGGAGAGGAAGGGCTGGTCACCATTATCCTCATCGTGAACATCAATCATTATAATAATCATTATAAATCAAAATACAAAGTGTGGTGTCAGCATTAATACATGAATCATACTGTGAATACACTTTATATATACTGGTACTGCATACAGTATCTAATGAGTATTAGCTCAAACCTTTCACATTTTATGGAAAAAAGCTGAAACAACACAGACATTGGTTTTGTTGGTATATAAACACATACTGCAGTACAAAGTTTTCATGTTAAAATCTTTGAATGAAGACCTCCAGAGGTCATGGCTGTGAGGGCGTACACCCCTGTGTGAGGATACGTTCCTGTCGTCGTAGTTCAGATGAGCCTGAGGTGGTACAAGTACACAAATGTGTGGGCGAGTGTAAGTGCAGGTATTGCCTCAAATGATAATTTAGATTGTATATTTAACAAACAGAAGCACAGAGGTTAAAGTAGGGCCCATGCTGTTCATCTGTTTGTTTGTTTTTTGCAATCATTTTTGTCATAGACAATTTATGGTAAATTATTACAAATAAGAGTGATCAGCGATTAGGCATTATTCATAAAAAAACAACTTCATTTAGTAGAAAAATATTTCAGTATTGTCACCAAAATTGACTACTGAGCTGTTAAATCCACATAGTAAAAACAAAGTATTATATTTTCCTCTAAATTTAGTAAAAGTAACATACAGTGAAATTAAATAAAAAGTATTTAAAAACTGCATACACTCCTTGAGTACAGGTACTTTACATACCGCTTCTGCAAAAACGGCTGATGGAGAACAAGTGCTTGGTGTTGGAAACACACGTACAGTACAGGGGCAGGGAATATGATGGCATGTTTGAATCACAGTAACTCCTCCATATTCAGACGTAACTTTACTTTGACCATTTCATTTGTCTTTTGAACAGTTTGTTTGTTCGCAGGTTTGGTTCAAATCCCCCTGCTTTTACTTTTCACTCCCTTACCGCTACAATCTCACATTCCTTTGCTTTCCATTTGCATAATGCAGGTGAAGGCTAAGCCAGCTTGGCTCAGGCGGTTTTCTTTGAAATGCAGAAATACCTCTTCACATTACTTTTAATACAGTAGACACTGTTACATGCATATCTCTGAAGAACGTGGGCTACAAGTGACAACATGTAGAAATGGGTATTTTTCACCCACACTGTTTTAACTGCAGAGACAAGGAAGTAAACACGCTTTAAAGACTAAAGAGGAAGGACAGAAGAGATTATTGCTCTCTGTAACCTCCAAACTCGATTATGCAGCTTTCAGAGGTCTGAAATACTGCACAATTGTTTAAAAAAAGGCCTTTTTGTTTAACTAAACGGCATGTGAGGCACATAGGAGAATAAAAACCCTATTTTCAGAAACGCTGGACACTGTAAAATGTAAATTAAAAAGAGCTGCTTTAGCTCTGGTTCAGCTTCAGACTCTGTGAGCAGAACACACGGATAGTTGGGTTGTCGGTTTGAGAGCACTGCAGTTAACTAACAATATGTTGGTGAGTATTTTGGTAACTGCAAAACGGATGATCAGTGTCAAGGGATTTAAATCTTCCAAGGCTCTTTCAGTCTCTTATTCCAAAGTTATGATAACTGACAATATCTGGGTATGTGAGTAGGCTTTGCATTAGTCTTGGTAATCCAGCCTTCCACTGCCAAGTCCTATGAGTACCTGTAAAATGTTTATAGGTGTGGCCCATCTCAGCGTGGCACACCAAACTGGTCATCCTTTTGGTGACTCGGATTCATTGCATGCCCCTTGACTCGTGTTCTTTAGCAGACAGTATACATCCAGCACAGTTACCTCAATTTTGAAAAGCAGGTAATCATTTTAGAAAAACACACATTTAAAATGATTTTTAGTACAGCTTGATTTTTTGTAGCTGTTTCAACACCTTGGCTGAGCAAAACAAAAAAAAGTAATAATCCATTAATAAAACTTAAATAGCAGGATATAATCAAAACCAAAAAGTGCAATTCTCTGAAAATGTATTAAAAACATTAAGCAAACTGCAACTTTCCCCAGGTGGAGGTTGGAATTGTTTTTCCTCATTGAGCCAGCACCTCATTTAGTTGAACTAGGTGGGCAACACCACCTGGCTTCCCTTCGGTGTGTTGTTGTGTGTGGAAAATATAAAAAAAAACAAAAACATTTGATCTATTTTATCACTTGTGATATTTTCAATCATTATAAAAAGATATTTTAGCCATATTTTACTCAAACTTTTTTGGAAATTTGAATTTTTGTGCATAATAATTTATTTTAGATTTAACTGTAAAGGAAGCAGCAGGTACTTAATATTTGCAGCTGGAAGCAGTGTATACTCTGTAAATTAGTGCTGTATGGGACTATTGCCTTTAAAATAACTGCAAATCTACGGAGCGAGATCAGAAACAAACCATCAAATTGTTCCTCACAAAGCATTTGCAGATAGCCTTACCTTCACTTTCACTGTTCACTGACAGCTCAATAATCTATATGAAACATGAGCAGTAAATATTTTTTGGCAGTACTGTTATTGCTTTGGCAGTAACTAATGTTGTTATCCTATTACGGCTGTAGAGCTAATCTCAGCATTCTTATTGACATACAGTAAACGGCGTCGCAGCGCACTGTGAGTCACCGGCCTGGTGTATCTGAAACCAATATGGCAGGGACAGTCACTAATTGAGAATTATCTCAGCGGGACCAAAGGGCAGTGGAGGTGTCCTTCAGGGTGAGGCTGATAATGCTAAATACAATGAGATGACAATGTGTGGCTAAGCTTGCCGTTTCTTATTAGCCAGTGGATCAATCTGAGATGTTAAGCCTCCAGACCCCACGATGACTTTAGCTGTGGCTGTGTCAGTGATTTACAAGGCAGTCAAAATGGTATTTCATGGGTAAACAACAATAAGCCAGTACAGAGGGCATTATTCTATCTGTCTTCACCCTCTCCGACCTGCCGTCATTGTTGAAACAGCTCAGCTTCGGCTGAAATGCTGCTTGTCATTTGTCACACTCTGTCCAAGGTCAGAGTCCATGAGAGGGTAATCTTACTCTCTATAAATAGCCTGACTCCTCTAACTGTATTGCAAGTGCAAGTATGGGCGTGAACACGTCTGTACAGGAAGACAGGAAGGATAATAAGTCCAAAATGCAGCTTTACAATCATCATTTTACACCAGTCACGTAGAAATGTCTTCATTTTTGTAAGAAATGCAAATCTTGCAGTGTCATGTTGATCACAAATACAGTTTGAACACTGATAATTCTTTGAATGACTGTTACAGCAGTTTCATTTCATGAAATACGAGCGTTCGTCCTGTGTGCCAGGGGCACACTGTGTCTGCTAAATAGGCCTGTCAATTTCAAATGTTAATTGATCGTTACAAAATCCTTTTGCAATGATTTTAGCACAGCTGAAAACATAACTGTTTATTGCTAAAAACTGAAAGGTGATCCCCAACTTTTGAACAGTAGTGCACAATATGTCTTACTGCAGCTTTTTAAAATCAGACGCAGAAGCAAAGCATGCGTATTGTAACGGATACTGAGAGTGAATAGCTTTTAACAGTGACGTAACAACAGTCTATATCTGTCTGTGCTCCTCTGTCTATGGCCTAAATGGCTGTATTTTGGGCGACTGCAGTATTGACTTGGGCTGTTTTCACCACGCTCAGCATGTTCACAGAGGTCACTGGAAGCTAAGAGGCAGAACAGTTCCAAAACCACAAAATCCCACCTGAGGCTTTTCACATTGCTTTAGTTTATTGTCTCCAACTGAGGATAAACTCACCCACCAACGTCTTAACGTTATCACTGAAATCACTGGCGTAACCTGTTGGGATGTGGACTGGCAGGTCTCTGGTCTGCCAGCAGGTTCGGTACCGGAGCTGGTGATTGTGTGAACTGTGGGACAGACCTGGGTTGTCATTGTTCCAATAAATGTGGTTCAACAAGGTGCTTAGGTTCAGGCACAAAAACGAGTTGGATTGGGTTTGTGTAGACGTCGTGGTTCGATTTAAAAGAAACTAACACAGACTGCATTGGATTGTAAGACAAAGGACTTCTGGCAAAGAATGGCAACTCCCCAGTGATGTTGTGTCCCTTACTGCTCATTTTTGTCATCATCTTAATGTCTTCCTGGACATTTTGGGACTATGTTTGGCCTTTGTGCGTCTCTTTTTCTTTTTGTGGTCAGTGTTTGTCTTTTGACATAACTCATCTTGTTGTGGTCATTTTTTCATTTGATTCCCTTCTGTGGTCACTTTATATCTCTGCACGATTTCTGGCCACTGGATCCCCGGGCCGGTGCCTGGCCAGCTTGTGTGGTTATCCATGCACGCATGGACGCACTGTCACCTTTACTTCTGTCAACACTAGATGTTGCTTAATTACCGCACTTATTAATTATAGCCACCATCTAGCGTTGGCTGATCACATTGTTTGCTGTGACATCACTCCGATAGCTGAACCGACAGGGCACATCCACGTTAGGCAAAAATAAAAAAACTTTTGTTGTTAATAGACATTTCTATATTTGTACTTCAAACAAACATTCATAGTGACACAGCATGTTCTCTAAATGCAGATTAACTTTTACAGTATATTTATGATATGGCTTACACATAATATCTATAAATGCACTGTACATTCAGTCGGCTCTGCGCTTTGTCTCTGCTCTCTTACAGCCCTCCAGTAATGCTTTTGGTTTAGTGTGTTTTTAAGATTTTAAAGACAGATGATGTGATTACAGAAAATGGCTTCTGTTAACGCGCAGCTTCGCCATATGATTGTTCAGGGACTGCTTTGCAACAATGGGGAGTTTTTTCCATTATCCTATCTTATTTTTACTCCTTTTGTTCCTCACAGACATGGATTATGAAAATATTATGAACTAACCCCAACTGGCATTGTGTTAAATGAAACTGTGGGCAACTACTGTGACGTGAATTGTACAAATAATAGTTAAAAGGCTGATTTTAAACATAAACATTGATTTATCAACCATGGGGAGTACAACTGTGACGGTTGTTTAGTATCCAGGGATGGGGTCCAGTTATACTTCATGGAATCTGAAACTCCTTATTCAATCAAAATCCTTTCAAATCCCTTATTGAATCATTTTAAATAGTTTGCTTGCTTGGGATCAAAGAACAGTTTTTATTTTTCTCTGCACAGTATCAAGCAAATTATTGCTGTTTTACGTGACACGCGCAGTAACTGTGACCTGTCGGTGATGTGAGTTTGACCTCTGGTAACATGTGCAGTGCACTGTGCATGTAAAACATTCATTCAGATTCACGGAATGAATGTCTGCCATGTTTGTTCTTAACAAAATCTCTGATACATGTGGAGTCAGCGACAGAACCTCAAGAACTATGAAAATTCAAGATGTGAATAGGGAAAAAAACATAAAAGATTTATACGCTATGGAGCTTAGAAATTCACTTTTTTACTTTTGCTAATATCTTTGTTGCATTGCAGCGTGGTGTTAAGCATATCAAGGTCTCTCTAATTTTGACGTTTTAGACTCTCACAATCTGAAACTGGCTCAAAAATGAAAACCATCTTTGTAAAGAGCTAACAAATAACCACCATATGTCACCATGGGTCAGCTTAGATATGACTCTGGCGCTTTTTTCTTTTTTACAGAAAGGCTTCAATGGATCCAGAGGCCTTGACATTTGAACGATGCTGACATTTACAAGGCAGCATCGTTCAAAGTCTAACAAAGCCTATCGTGCTGTTACATTATAGGAAGTGTAGCATTCACTCACAGAAAGTCAGAGTGATTTGGCCTCTGCTGTTGTGGTTTTCTACATCCGTCTTCTTTAACTGTACAGCTTCTATTGAAAATGCTGAAATATGCTATAGTACCAATGCGAATCGTGCACCAAATTTATCTGAGAGTTTATCTCTAAATTCAAATACATAATATTTTATTGTCCTCTTCGTTGTAAGTCAGCTCCTTTTTGAATTCACGAATGGATTAACACCACCATCCCTCTGCAGTCAGTATGTCCCTTAATGCCTCTGCTACAACAAATGCATCCCATTCTTTGCTGTGGTCTGTTTCAGCCGATGAATAATTAATTGTATTGATTGAGTGTGATGGAATCCATCCCAGAGAGAGAGGCAGGTAGATTTACCGTCAAAGGCATTTGAATAAATAAAGGGTTCTGGGTGAAATATATAAATAATATCTGATGGGAGTAAATTATAAAGCAAGAATTTGGAGATGTGCGGGCATCTGTCAGGACACGGAGATTCACTGTACAATGATTTGATCTAAAAGTTTAACTAATCTCCTTTTTGACGGGATAAACATTAGAGCAGAGATGGGGAGTAAAATATTAGGAAAAGATAACACCATGGGGGGCACATGACAGCTGAAGCACATCTATAAATCGAATATATAAAAATTACAATCCAGAAACTACTTGAGAATTATGAGGTTGTTAAGGTTCCATCAGTGTCAAATAATCAAGCAACAGTCTTGTAAAACTCCACGGGTACAGAGTAAACGGCAGCTGCTGGTTCAGCGTAGTTCTAATGGTGCAAATTAGCCGACACATGGAGCAAATAACAACAGCAGCAACAACGACCACATTTCAAGGTGCTCGCAACAAAAGCATGCGTACGTTTGCATATTTTCAGATATGACACATGTCAGAAGAGCATATCAACTTTGTATCCCTCACTTTAAACAGAACAGGCTCTTTTGTACATCAGGTCGTACTGTTGCTCAGTGAACATTAAGGCGGGGCTCCAGTACATGCATGTACATTATATTACATTATAATTATTATTGAATGGGTTGTGTCCTTTCAATTGTTGTGTTGTTGGTGTTACATCTGTTATTGCAACCCTGTCTCCTTAAAATTACATTTCTACACAACAAAACTGCAATAACATTTTCCTGGGAAACATAACTTCAGCCACATTATTTTCCCTGTGAACAAAATGAGAATATGCTGACTTGCAATGTAACTGGTGAGTTGCAAATATGTTGATACTGAACATATCAAAGGAGTGTAACCAGACATTTGTTTTGTTCACCAGAATATCTGGTTGTGTGTTCTGCCGTAATACGTGATCCTGCAGTACAAGTTCCAGTTTGTGCGACGAGAGCATCATTAAATTGTTTTATGGTTGTGGTTTAGGCAGGTACCGGAGCTGATTAGGTTCAGCGGAAGACTGAGGGCTGATGTAATACAGGAAACTCAGTCATTTTATACAAAACATGTTTTATCACCTTTAAGCGATCTTTCTGTGTCAGCCTGTGTGTATATATTACGCGATGCTGGAGGACCTGTAAAGCTGGTAGCTGATTCTGCCTTTAATTATTACGCTGCCTGTAGAAAAACGACCCACACACAGACTGAAAATGTCAGACAAGTGCAGAATGGGAAATATATTTGTGGTTCTTCACATCAGAGATGAGATGTCAGCACTGTGTACAAGACGTTGTCCTCAGCTAAGCAGCAGAACTCTGTTCACCAGACTGATTCATATGAGAGAATGAGGAGATAACTGACAAGACACGACAAGGAAACTGAAGAAAACGTAATTTTTATTGATTATATAATATTTCACCAACCCACTGTAGCTCTACTGTATAGACCCACAGTAAAACAGAAAAGCTCATAAAGAGCTCATCAAGATCAATAGCACGGAGCCCAAAACATACAGACAGAGGGAGATTTGTGTGATTTGTACGGCTGCCTGTGGAGATTACATTTCACTCCACCAGAGGGAAAAAATAAAAGTGCACACACACACACACACACACACACACACACACACACACACACACACACACACACACACACACACACACACACACACACACACACACACACACACACACACACACACACACACACACACGTCTCAGGGAATTTATTGTTTCAGTTTTAGAACGGAAGGGGTATCGATTCCATAAAACAGACAAGTGATGGATGTCAGACATGCTTCAGAAATGGCTTCATTGTGGATTATTCATGAGAATACATTTAGCCATTCTTACCAAGAAAGACACTCTGCCAGAAATGATGCTCTACAAAAGTTTGATTTCATTTCTACCATAGAAATGACTCCTGTTCCATCACTGGACAACAGTAATAGTAAGGACAAGGACGTTAATAAAGGCACCTTAAAGAAACCCCACGAGTGTCTCAGCTGCACGTTACAGCTTGTTAGCTAGAAAACGTTTGCTTCAAGTTAAGGTGTTAGGAGACAAAAGACGGTTTCATTCAGTTGCAACTGCTCATTAAAACATCTTCCTTTTTACTTTTGGAAAATCCAGACATTTACTATGTTTGGTGCAAATATCAGAAATGGTTATATTTCTGTATTAAGTTATTGAGTTGTTACTTTATTAGATACTCCTTGCTCTTTTGCTTTCTGAACTGCTTTGATTTGTGTGACAAGAATTCAGGAAACATTTAGACTTAGATTCAAATGTCCCGTTTCATCGGATCTCAAAGGTGCCCTATAGGGCAGCATCCTGGACTGAGATATGTGACTGTGGAGTTGACTGGAGTACACTAAAATGACTGTCTTTATTTAATAAACCAGTTTGAGATGATTCTAGCTTTGTGACATTGCAGAGTGTCCTGCAGGACGTAGTCATGGTCAGCAACAAGTCAAAGTCACTGTTGTGTGTGATTAAATAAGAATACAGAAGATGGAATCTTTGGAAGGCCTTTCGGGGCTTTCAGGCCTTGGAGTAAGAGATGGTGTGCGTGAATTTAAATGGGCCCAGTGTACAACTAAAGAACCTGAACTGGTAACAGACCAGTTGCATGTCTCCAATACCAGGGATGACACCAACAAGGGAAGCAGGATGAAGAGGAGCGACAGTAAGAGGGGATGAAGGCTGAATATAAAGGTGATTTTGAGATAGTGGTTAAAAAAAACCTGGATCAGTAAGGAGGTTAATCATTAGGGAAGTTAATCAATGATAAGGTGTATTTACTGTTGAGCCTATTATCACTGCAGCGGATTCTATGAAAATCATTATATATACTACAAAAAGAATCTCTGAATCTGAATCTTTCTGAAGCTATTTTTAATGATTAAAATGAAAAAATGGATATAGGTGGCTGTGAATGATGGCTGAAAAATGATGGGTGAAAAAAAGTTCTTGATTTAAAATGAAATGATAGGAGGCAGAGCCTGTATTGTGTCGTGACCTCAGGTTGACCGGGACATGTCATGTAGACCTCAGCTCCACGCCTGGAGGTGATCCTGCCATCTGACTCCACACGGTCTGCCTGGCAACTAACCACGGTCACGTGCAACAGAACTTATTTGGACAGTGAGGAGCTCTTGCTTTGCTATAGTGTGATGGAGGTTGTATTAATAAAAATAATCAATTGCATGGAGAATCTCCACACCACAATCAGGGTTTATGATGTTTGGGTATAAGTAACTGCTCTGCACCTATACATTGCTTTTCTGCCTTTTTGCTTTGCACTGCTTATTATTCACACTAACAGTCACTTATGACAAGAGGTGCAAGGAATTGAACCAACAACCCAGGGCTCACCCCACCCATTGGTGGACAAATCTCTACCTCCTGAGCCACAGTCACCGCTTCATAAGGGCAACTAAGGATGAGGTCAAGAAGTGATCATCAGGGTCCTCTAAGCCGGGCAGAGACTCTTTCCTGTGTTTCTATTCACATGCTGATGTTTCTAAGTTTCAGCTGAGGTGGTCGTCTTGAACATGTCCACATGACTAAATGCGTTAAGTTGCTGCCATGTGATTGGCTGATTAGATACTTGAGTTAACAAGCAGTTGAATAGTAAAGTGGTGTACAGTCATCACCAGGGATCACTAATACTCTGTTAGACAGTCAGTGATAAGATGACACTGCCGACATACTGTACAGGACATGAAAGGCAAAACGTGGAACCAGCACAGTCGTTGTCAGACTTTGGGGATGATGGACAGATAAAGAGATATATTCACAAAAGCAGGTCTTTGTCCTACACATTTTTGCTTTCAGGCACCGAACGGCAAAGGTGCAGGTTTCCTTCTTCTATCTGCCAGGTGTTCTTTATAACCCTGTGTCTCTTTGTAGTACCGAGCTGCATCTTTTGTGTGAAGTAAATAAAGATTTGAAAATGCATGAGAAACTGAGCAATTCAAGACTCAAATAACTGGTGAGCTAGTAGAGGGGGACAAAAACTGATTATTTGCTTGTTTGTGATGTTCGTATTTTGGACGTGGTCAAATCTGGCATTTATATGTGGTTGTTTCTGTGCATTGTAGAGTTTAAACATAGACAAACTGCGAAGGTTTTCAGTCGTTCCATGCAGTGATACACACTATTTTTAATGCTCAACATTTAATGTTAGTTTTAAGGCTCGTCTCCTGCTTGCAGAGATTTCTCTGGATTCACAGACGGTTTTAATGATAGTACAAACTACCAGAAGTGGTATTGTGAAGGTGATGGATGCGTTTCTTTCTAGGTGGTGAATCTGGCTTCATGCTTCCCTCTGCTTCTCTGGGTCACTCTTGATGGACTCATGACCCTGAGTTATTGTTAATTAACCTCAGTTTATGTTAAAAACACTGTTCCACCAGTTGTTTTGTCTTTTTAGGACACTACTTCTCCAGTCTGTATTAGTCCTGTCCTATTTTGACACTGTTGGCATCAGCAAATATGTTTGTAGTATTTACAGTTGGTGATTTTAAAACTACTACTTTTAATTTTCCAACTGTACTACAATTATTTTTTTGTAAAACAGCTCCTAAAATGGTTCGTTTGTTCTATTATGGGAAAAGTCAATATTTTTGTAGAGCAACTTTCTTCAATAAAAAAAAAATTTTGTTTTTAATAAAATTTAAAAAATGAAATTTAGATACAGATTGTTTAGATCATTGTTGAACTGTGGAAAATGATCAGACATCCAGATTATAAATAAAATGAAAAGTCATAGCATACTTTGATAGCTCAGACATGTACTAAGTGGATATAATCTGCATAGCAATGGTAAAACATAATTTAAATTCTTTCACATTTGGCAACTGTTTATAACTTATTTTCGAAATATGGAAACAGACAAAGTTCTTTTATAACTCCTCTAGTCCTAGTCCTATAGCAAACCAACCCCTCCACCCCCACCTTTTTTTGTACGTTTTGCTTTGTCCTAGTTTATGACTGTGGTTATTATCTTACACATTCTGGCGCCTGGCGAGCGTGTTCTTAACAAGATGAGGGAGGGAAGATGGGATTGGGCTTTGTAAGGAAAAATACACATATACATATGTATCTATATTGCCTCAACATTTTTTAAAAATAAAAGTACTGTGATTAAAAAAAAAAAAACTTCTGTAAGCATGTACATTATTGTCCAAAATAAATAAGATGGGACCCAGAACAGAACCTTGTGGCCCACCACACGATTAACGTGCACATTATGAAGGCACCGACAGAAAATTAGAGTCCTATCTCATAGCGAGGTAGGAGACCTACCCACTGCCTTTCAAAAAGCATTTTATCATCATCTTTAAATATAAACAACGTCTGGAATATGAGAACCATAGACAGTTCACAGTTGTTGTTTCACGGTCAGATGCATTCACACAGGCTCATTTAAACATCTCCCAGATTTTGTGCTGGGCTCACGGCAGAAATTCATTGTCTTGTGTGGGCTGTCTGACTCTGACATTTGTCTTGTCACGTTCTGCTCCTCCAGGTAATGCCTAGAGAAGTTCAGGGTCGCAGTGCATGTGTGACAGCAGCTTAAGACCCGAGTCTCGGCTCCAGTCTGCATGGATTTATTGAGAATGTATTTCCTCTGAAGAAGGTCTAATGAGCATGATAAAGCCCAGTTGCTGTCCCGTTCCTTTTGGCAGGCTAACCATTTATCAGTGCCCTTTCTATACTTCTGCAAAATGGTAATGGACAGAGTCAGTAGTTGAAAATTCTCTTAGTAGTGCTGTCATTGTTCATAATTGAGTTAATAAATTGAGGATGATGATTCAGAAGTGGCTAAATAGTTGAGGGAGAAAATGAGAGGGGGTCCCATGCATGGAGGCACAAGTGCAATTTCAAATTGCCGTCAGTTGTCAAGGACACACCAGCTTTTTGTGGTGTTAATGAAATAAGCAGTGGCCCAAGTCCTGATAATAAATCGCTCTCATGAGTCCAACAGAGGCTGCGAATAAAATAAATCTGCATCTATGTAATATGCTTCGCTACGCTCATTCTTGTGCTATTTCTTGTATTACTAATAATAAGAAAGTCATTATATCGTCATTTATAAAACTGTATGTATGTATGTGTGTTGCCGCTAGTGACTGTGCTTCCCTGCTACTTTGTGAGATGTGTGAAATAGCTCGAGACACTTCAGTCATAAGTCGCTCATTAGTCAGTGTGTTTCATTTCTAGGCATGAAAAAAAGTGAGCTGCACTGCTTTACAACTATGTCAAGTACTTAGAAAATGGATTGAGGAGACAGGTGTGAATAAAGCTTCTTTGTAAAAGCAGAACCATGGCTCTAATTGGCAATCATTTTGTTTCCCCTCCCCTTCAGCCAATCAAGGTGGAGCAGTGGGTTGGTGGCCAGTAATCACTGCATTTCACCTGCAGGGTTATGTGGGTAATTGAAGCCAGGAGAAGCTGCAGCGAGGAGAAATGTATACGTGGGAGACTTAATTCACCTTATCAGGGGCAGCAGATGTGGTGGAAGACCCAGTTAAAGAGCCTCTAATACCAGGACTCGGGGGCGGCGTTGACGGCGAAAGCTTCTCAAACCCTCCAGGATGGCTATTTCACTCTAGATAACATCACACACAGTGTTCTTTACAGCCAGTCAGACGGCTCACGCCAAGCCTGTCACTGCAGCCAGTTCGACCCTCGAATGCAAATGCTCGGGCTATTTTTGACAAAGATTTAGCAACGGCTCTGTTTGAGGTTCGCAATGCCGATCTCAGCAGCAGAAAGAAAACGGGCGTATTTTCCGTAGGTCAGAAGGTATAATTTGAAGGAGACATTATGATATACATGCATCTGCATTTCAGCTTTTCAGCACTGAAAATAAAAAGGGGACGTACATAAGCTTAAAAAGATAAAGCTTCAACGTGACCCGTGGTCCTAACAGGAAGAATTTGTGCATATTTTATTTGTGCATATAATATTGGTTTCACGTTACATTTGGTGTCTTGTCTTAGCGACAGTAACTGGGTTTGTGCCGTATCACATTTGTAAAACCAAAGCAAAGTAGAGGAACTTGGATCTAGGCAAGCGTCTGTCAGCTGGGAAAAATAAAACAAAAACCTTCTATACTTTTTCTCTTTTTCCCTCTGATCTCTTTTTTGCTCTCTTGTCCTCTGCAGGACCTGGGTGGGGTGAGTCCTCCTCAGAGGAACTGGAAGGGGATTGCCATTGCCCTGCTGGTCATCCTGGTGGTCTGCTCCCTCATCACCATGTCTGTCATCCTCCTCACGCCAGGTAACACACAGATGTGCATCTGTTCTGCTCTACAGTTCCATCTTCAAGAGTTTTCCTCAGGTTTTTTCAATATTTCCTACAGCAACGTAGTAATATGTGAAAACTGAAAAGGTCACTCGTGCACACAGATTTGCAGTTTACCTTCAATTAGCTTTTAGGCTCCACACATGCTGTTGTTATCATCTTGTTCCATTGTGCCCAAATGAATCAAAAATGCAGATTTAAGTATAATAAATGTGCTACTTGCTACAGAATGTTTTTCATCATATAATCCAAAATATTGTTATTGTTTCCCAATATGTTAAATGTGTAAATCTGTCCACTGTAAATTACACTCAAAACCTGCACAGTGGAATGGAAAATGTATTGTACACAGGAAGGACACTAGTAAACAGGCCCACTATGCAATGTGCTGCATGGCTAAAACAGCTGTTAGTTCTGACGTAACGTGACAAACGTTAGTGAGTGTCTGAAATCTCCGTTTACAGTTGAGTTGCTGTTCCTGCTGTGCAACCAAGCAGTTGAGATAATAGTCAAGGATCATACCACCAGGTTAAAAGGGGAAGGGGGGAATGATCTGGTTTGTGTTATTATTATTTTTCACAAATTGACAACATTCAAGTCTTTAGTACGAATTCAGTAGGGTTGGATGAAAACAAAAACATTTTTAAATGAGAGCATTCTGGAAATGATCATGTTTAATATAAACATTCTGACTTTTTCAGTGATGTTCATGCGCATTTTCTGCATGTGCAAATAAGCACTACTCTATAAACCATAATAACATCAAAAAGGCTTTATAATTTCAAAAAACAAAGAAACCCTTTGGTGTTGATTGTAGCTTTGAAGTGTTCTGTGCGTCTCCTACGGTAAGTTCAGGGTTTTTAACACCTGCCATCTCACCCTGCTTAAAACCGCTTTGGAACGTGTGACACTAACCTGATGTTTCTATATTACACAATGGTTTATTTCTGTCAGCTCCTCAGTATTCTTGGGTTATTTTAATACTACTGAAGACAGTGTACCTGCTCCGAAATGATGAACAAAACACACTGTGTTACTCGGATGTATAATCATCACAATCCGCTGCCCGTGCAGCCACACTCTTCCCTGGTGGATTCCTCGCTTGGTTAGACTTTTATTGCCTCCATAAACAAACATGCTGTGTGGAGTTATCAAGGAAAGCCAATATGGCTGACATTCAAAATGACTTGGCCCTCCCATTCCGTTCACAATCAGCAGCTGTCCTATTCAGAAGGAGCTCACGATTGGCACATTTTCTCTGTCTGCTAAAGGCATAACATTTCATAATTAAAAATGAAACATTTCCGTGGGCAACGCTGGAACAGCTTGAGGATTTTCTACCCCGGTAATGATCATGTTAATGAACATATGAAATGCCATTGTCCGAAAAATATTGCTCCATGTGTTTTTTATATTCACATGGATTTTTGCGTGCGTGTGTGTGCGGGGCCTTTATTTGCATCTGGTTTAGAGGAACACTCTGCATCTGTCTGTCACACGACTGCAAACACCCAGCTGCCCATTTGTTCTTGTCGACGTGGAAACATGGAAGACTCACTGCTATTGTGTTTGTTAACTGGGCAGACGCCCATGTAAAGCTTAAAGTTTCAATAATGAATAATGAACCAAAATTGTATCTGCTCGGCACTTTGATAACTAAAGCACTCGTTTCTTACTCACCCATTCACACACACACACACACACACACACACACACACACACACACACACACACACACACACACACACACACACACACACACACACACACACACACACACGGGTGAAAGCAGCTGCCATGCAGGGTGCCTGACATGTAACCTGGAACTGAGGCTTGCTACAGCTCAGGTTCACCAACCAGACACAACATTATGACCACCTGTAAAATTTACTGCAATCCAATATAGCAGCTCTGCCGTGAATTATACTTTTACAAGGTTATAATTTCTTTTTTTTGAAAGAAGAGGAGGTTTTAAAACTTTTGGCCACCTAATTTAAAATGAATGAGCTGGCTGAGACTGAAACTGACAAATTTCAACCGTGTAAAAGTAGAATTCAGAGTCACTTATTGGATTGCATTAAATTGCAAAGATGGACATAATGTTATGACTGATCAGTGTACATAAGACATTTTTAAATGAGATCAGAAAAAAAGGAAAAAGAAAATGTAAGTGGTGGGTAATAGTGAAGCTGTTTAATGTTTGTGGCAATCGTAACTGATTGCCACAAACATCAGTTACATCATGTTTTTCCTTTTTCCAAGAAAGGCAGTGAATGTAATGATCATAATAGCTGTAAATGGCTGATTTTATTGTAATATTGACACGGGTCCATCATCAGGTCCAGTCAACATTAGTTCTCAGTTCCAGTGGAAGTGTTTCCATTAAAAAGCTGGACATGTGTTTTCATGAAGGACATTTCAAAGTGACCCCAACATTTTCAACTGCAGTAAAAATCAGTTAGATGCATTAAACTATGTCTATGATACTGTATGATTTTGTGTTGGTTACACAGTAGAATGTAAGTGTTTGTCTCTCACCTGTGTTAACACATGCACAAACTTTCTGTTCCCATTCATTTCATTCTCAAATATCAAATATCATACATGCATGTATTGGGTATGAAATGTCCCAGCGCTACTGTAAGGTTTAAATTGAATGAAAAACTAACACCCAGAAGAACATAAATGCTAGTGGGGAGAGCAAATACCATATCTATACACACACACACATATATATGCATAAATATAAATAAATATATATGTGTGTGTGTGTGTGTGTGTGTAAATGTACATATATGTATAAAAATATATAATTGTAGAGAACAACCAATAGTACAGCAGTGCAAACACAAAACATAATGCACCCGGCTCCACTGAGGGAGAACCAGCTCCTCCACTTTTTAGTGTCCCCCAGAAACATTGCAACTCATAACAGTCTTTCCAGGGGCACTAAAAAGCGACAGACGTTTAGATTTATAGATGTATTTTTAGTTGCTACCACACATTTCCTTTGTCTTTTAGCTTATTGCTGCTTGTTTCTCAGGTTTTTGAATGCTGCGTCTGTGTTGTCAAATCGATGAAGTTGTGTTTTTACTTTGCTTGTGATTTGTCTATTTGCACGTTTTCTCGATTTGCTGAGCTCTCTCTATCCGCGTGTTCTCCTTTAATGCAGTACAGTGTAATCATTGGTGCTTTGTCTTTGCAGCTGACAATCAGGCTGGGAGTGACACCAAGCTGACTGTGGAGGATTTATTCAAACCTGAGTTCAAGGTGCATGACCCGGAAGCCAAATGGGTCAATGGTGAGTTTTGCCATGAAATTCTTCAGCTACTGAAAAGGATAGCACATATGCAGAGCTGCAGGGTGTATTTTTTCAAAGTGATATTTGACCTTGTGGAGATTTCTGCCTCCATGATGTAGAAAAAGCGTCATGCGGAGCTGCTACTAACACAGATATGTCCGTCACATTCCACTGAATGGCAGAAACAATGCAAATGTGTCATTGTCATTAAGACTCGTGAACTTTACAATGTGTTGAGGGACAGCGTGATGAAGCGCCTACATTACCCGTCCCTTATTTCCTGCTGTTATACATACATTTACACCCCAAAACACTTTGACTCTTCCCTGACATCAGTGACACCCGAATGAGTTGTGGGTGTGTTTTGCAGAAAGCAAACAACGGCGCTGCTTTAGTTCAGCAGCAGAGGGATGACATCTCTCTCCGCCGTCTCTGCTGCTTTGTAATTGAGGCTCACTGAAACAGCCAGCTGACAGTTCACTTTTAAACAAGGCTGGCATGTTTCACCCCGGCTTCTACCTCGCATCTAGTTATGCAAATTCAGTTGTTGGGATTTATTTTCCCTCTACTGATTTGCATTGTATTGATTCCCCATTTGCCAGAAGGGGATCATATGTTAAACCTGGAAGGCTCTGGCTGAAAATAACCCGCATCGAGTCAAGCGCAAGTGAATCTGATTATGGTTTGCTTGGAGGGAAGGAGAAGATAACGATACCTCAGAGGGAAAAGAAGGACAAAATAGTGGATTTCCTGCATTGCTCAGCCTCCGTCTCCCTTCCTGCACATTACTCTGTTTGTTCTGGCTTTCCTCCTTGTTGCCCATCGACTGCGCGACTTTCACTCAACGCCTGAGGGCAAGGGAAAGAGCCAAGGCCTTGCTGTCCATCAATATTTCACTCCCGGGTGACATTTTTCCACTATCTTCGCAACGCCATCTCATTCCCTGAGCTGACCTCAGGCGAGACAGAGAGAGCAGTGATGTTATGCGATGAGGCAGTCAAAAAAGTCCGTTTTATAGGGCGGTTTGTGGATGGATGGGGCAAAATAGACCCCCAGACAAATGGGAGAAGATAACAGACAGACGGACCAAGAAAGAGACTGATCGCTAGGATTTGGGGGGGAAAAAATTAGTGTCTGTTTTTTTTTTTTCACTAAGACAGAAGCTTCTGAGGCTTTGGGTTGTCTCCGTTAGAGATAATCTGAATGTGGTTTAGTGATCAGATCAGATGTAGTGGATTGTGGTTTTCTTTTCTTAATATTGTAACAAATGATATAATATGTAAAGCAAGATATTACTGTAAAAACACAAAGTAAAACTTTAAAACTGCTGATGACTCTCAGTAAGAAAAGTGCACCGTGCATTCACACCTAATCTGCTTCAGCAGCCGCCAAAGTGTTTTTCAGTTGATCTAAATAGGTTTTTGAAGGTGCTGTGGACAAAAGGAGCAGACTGAGATTGCTTCTTTTTTTTGACAAAGTGATCTCTCCCTCCCACTAAACACAAACACTTGGCACAATGTGTTTCCAAAGAATGTGGGTCATTCCGAGGGAACAATCTTGTGCACTTGCATTTGCCTTTCACATATAAGGAGTTTTGAAGAGTTTTTCAAGCAGTGTCGAGCAGGTCTTGACTGAATGAAACAAATGTCCCTCATCTGGGACAATGACGTTCTTCTGTCATTAAGAACAATGTGCAGTTGGTTTGTTCTGCTGTTGGCAACCGTGCGGGACATAATCTTGCTCAACACCGTTTCCTGGCCCGTGATCATAAAAGTGATTTGGCACGTCACACACCTTGAGCACTGAGCAGTGCAGATAGATAACTATCCATTTGTGTCTTCTTCTTCCTGTTCCTCTTCTCCTTCATCATCATCATCTTCTTCTTCATCATGAATATTTTAGTGTAACAGCAACGTGAACAGATGGTCCATGAGCTGTGCAGAGGAACTAGCAATCAGTGTTTGTCAAACTGCTGAAGAAGTTTTTTTTTTCACTTCTGGCAATCACACTCCACTATATACAATAAAAATGGCCTGATATTTATATCAATAATTAATAAATTTCTAGGTTCAACATGCTTAAAGATGTCACTTGCCAACAATTTGATCCGACTTCTCTTACAGATGTTTAAAAGTAAAAAAAAGTAAAAAAAAAACAAATCAGCAACATTTTTAGATTTTTTTTGTTGCTCTGCACAACATAAAGTGTTGTACAAGTGACAAAAGTACAATCCAAACTACTGTAAATGCACAACGATGACTTTAATTCATAGCTCAATTAAAAAGTGCTGATACAACGTTACGGATGGATGCGTGGCTGCGGCCTGACATAAAATTGAGGGCATCGTTACAGCTCAAATTAGCTGCTAAAAGCAGCGTGATTCATCAGGTACACCTCCATCTCCCTGGTAGTGGAGGCAGTTTTTCACACTACTTTGTTTCTTTGAAATGCCCCGTCTCATGTGCAACATGCTGATGACGGTCCCTCCATTACGTGGAGTTCAGACTGGTGAATTAGCATCTGTTTATTGGCTTGTGCATCGTGAACTCAATCACCCCGGTTAATATTGCTCCGTTATTAATACAGCAGCAGCAATTATTCTCTGATTTTTTTAATCTTATTTACACTGTTTCACACAAATTAGCATATTTATTGTTCTAATACCCATTAAAAGCATGCATTTGATTTGACTATTGTCCAGTAATTATCAGTCTTACTCTTAAACCCTTTTTCAGTGTGACGGAGATAGTGTACAGTAATTATAGTGAGGCATCTGGTTAATGGCGACCACATGTGCATAACATGACATGCATAGTGTTGCCCAGCTGGCGTGTGTGTGTTTGAGCATGTGTGTGGCTTCTGCATGTGTATTTGCTTTTCACACTGATGCATGTGACAGAGAAAGTCACATTCAGCCGCCGCCGCACGTGATTTTAGTCACCGGCTCCTCCACCAGGCCGAGCACTGCCCGAGCCTGTCACCGACAGTCTGCGGAGAGAGGGGCATTACACAAAATAACACACCAGTTGGCTCACTTAAGCTCTCAAAGCCAGAAACACTTCAGAAGACTCATTATACAAGTCGGCGAAAAGGAGTAACACTGTTGTATTCAACACTGTGCCACATTACCCCACCTGTAGCCCAGCACAGTGGACAATATTCCTTACATATTTAGACGGTGGGATAATTTTCATAATGTTGGTTCTGTTAAGGTTTGATTAAATGGTTTGGTCAGAAATAAATTTTTTAAAAAAAGTTGTATTTTTATTAACATACTTCTAATTTTAATGGCTCAAAATATTTGGAAAATCTAAATGAATAAATGAGGTGGCCTGGTAGAGCAGCTGGATGTATACATGAATATGGTGCAGAACTATGCGGGATCAGAATCCAGCCCACCTGTAAGTCCCCAGCCCACCCAGCAGGTGTGTCCCTGAGTGAGTGTAACATGTACGTGCTGAGTGACAAATAAAGGTTCTTCTTCTAAATGAACCGGCCAGTTTTATTACGTAATCGAGCCCTTTGGAGCCTGAAGTGTGGAGCCCTCAGTCTTCACCCGATGCTGCTCGTCCAGGCCTTTAATACACCTTCAGTCCCTGCTTGTTTCTGAAAGTGTTTTATGGGCAGGTTTGCTTTCACCCAGTGAAATTCAGCTCATTTGGTTTCAGGTCAGGTGTATGACTTGTAGAATATTCCAATTCTTTGCCTTAAAAAAGTTTGCGTTTGCCTTGGGTCACTGTCCATCTGCTCTTTCCATTGACTTTAAAATAAATTAGTTGAATATGAGCTGACAATATGGCTCTAAACACATAATTCATCCAATTATTGTACTTTTGTCAGTAGTCACATCAATCACTGAATTACACGTTCCATCAGCAGCTGCACATGTACATCCTATAACAACTCGGGGTAAAGCCACTAGATTGTCTCTGGTTTAGTCCACTCCTGTGAAGAGGTTTGTCTTCACCGGGGAAAGAATCCTTCTGTCATCCACCTCAGTTGTTTCCCATTGTCTTCTGAACCTCTATTACTTTTTAAGAATGTACAAATTGTACCCCTTATGTATTTATTATCTCTTTCGGATAAATTGGGTGTGCTGTTTCTGAGTCAAACATACACTCACTGGCCACTTTATTAGGTCCACCTGTCCATTCTAATGCCATCCAATACAGCCGCTCTTCCATGAAGTGTACTTTTACAAAGTAATAATTTCTCAGTCTGACACCAAACTGTCAGAAGGGTGATAATTCTACTTCAGCTCGTTGAAATGAATGAGGAGGCTAAAACATTAAAACCAACTCTTCTTATCCTGCACTGCAGTTTGACTCCACTGCCCACTTTGACTTTCATAATATACAGCAACAGAATTATAAGTTGCATTAGATGTGCAGGTGTACCTAATTCAATGTATGATATCAATTATACAAATCCTCAAAAAGGATATGTTTGTGATTAACTAGTTAATTAACCATAGGATGTAATAACCATTTTTTAAATATTACAATAAATGTATATGCCAAAGAGGAAGTTGAGAACCAAAATTAAACACCATATTTTAGTATATAAGTTCAGACTTTGTGTTCATCTGTATGCAGCTGTGTATATTTCTTCAAGCTCATACAAATCATCACTCTGCTCAATAAATGGTCAGTCCTACACTTATCTCTGCAAATTCATTATTGAGCCTTTAGCTGTCAATACTGTTTACCTCACACAAATTACCAGTCAACTTCACCGGATCGCCAGTCAGCTGCACTGCCCGTCAGTTTTCTTCATTCACCTCATTCACTGCAATCGAATCTTTTTTCTTTCATTACCCATAAAGCAGGCTCGTCCCTGACAGATTGATAAGTCATCTCTGGACTGTTTGGATGTATAATTTTACTCCCAGAAATACACACATGTAATTATGTGAAAATGAAACCGGCTGCTGCTGAAAATCAGCACTACTTAAATGCAAACGGTGAGATAATAGTTTTCTGGAATAGATGGAACCACTAGCCTGATGTCTTGCTGCACCTAATGACTCTCTTAATAAATTTGAATCTGTTTTGCTTATGGGTTTAAAATTCTGTACAGGTGTGTATCTGTCTTATACCTTACCTGTTGTCCCTACATTGATATGTAAATCTCGATAAAAGTGAAGCAGTTTTATTTCTTTCCTTAGATGTGTGTTTGTTTCATGAGCTCCATTATTAATAGGTGAACATCCTGTAGCTGGATTATTATGAAGAAATGGGTCCCAGGGCACCATTGGAGGAATGGTCCCCACTTCTTTGCACACATTTACAAACCGTTTTAAAATCTTTGACATATATGTCTTTTTGATTCTTTTTATCTCTCTTTGTTCATTTTTCTTCTCAGATTGGCTGTTTTGTTATTTCAAACTAAACTTTTTAAAAGTCTCAGACCCTGGCCCTGTGCCCAGTAAACCCGCTCAGTGATCCATCCATGTTTGGACAGGAGCTAAGCTGAGTTCATAAGGATGCACAGGAGTGAGTTTGCATCCTTATAAAGACAAACACTTTCTCACTTGAGCCCAATTACTGACATAAGCCGACTAATGCAGGGTCAAGTGCTGGGAAATCTTTGTTTTATATACCACTATCAACTAAATTCAATTTGATTTGATTTGATTTGCTGTTTTTCTAGGTCTATTTATAATAGTAAATGAAATAAAATGGACTTCAGATTTTACTTTGTTTGTCGTGGAGAAGACTTAACAAACTCCTGATGATTCAGTCAAGTTGTTGTTAGTATGTGGCAAAATTGGAACTAAAAATATTTGGGTGTGTAACCATTCATAAATCACAACTGAAGGTTTAGTTGATTTTCAGTACAATAAATAAATAAAACAACACTTATGTTTTTGTATAATTATATTATTAAACTTAGGAGGATTCATTTACAACAGCAGCTTTTGCTTGTTGATCACAACTTTAGAATTCCATCCCTGCCCTCAACAAGTGAATATGGTTGTAGACCTACTGCTATCAAAAAAACGTTATTATCTGATCCGAATCACCAGGAACAAGCTGTTCAAAGAAGGAAAGTGTGTTTGTACGATGCTCATTTCTTTCCTACACTGGTGATGTTCACATTCACACTGGCCCCCTTGCTCCTCATTTGCATTGGCCTTAATGTTTCCTGGCTAGAGGCTTGGCTAAGCTGCAGTTGGTTCGCTGCTCTGGTCCGTCACTAATCTTGCACAAATTCATGTTCATTAAATACAGTAAAGCAGTAAAATGTATACATATATTTACTAATTGCTTGAGACACAGATCCATACGTGCATGGAAATTATGTCTGCTGTAGCCCAAGGAGGAGGAGGCTCCTTGTATCTAGAGACAGAGGATTTAACATCAAGCACCATCGTTCTGCTCGGAGGAGCCAGCACTTACCTTGGCAATATCATACATCTATTACTCTCACAGGGGGACACGATCTGGTGAATCATTGTTTATATTTCACACTTTTTATTCTAAATGAGGATTTTGACATTGCCCTCAATGTGAAGCTCTGGGCCTCGCGACCAAGTTGTCATCCGCCAGTTCCATTGGGTGGGGATACTGTCACACTTGTTGCGTGGTTAATGGGCAGATGTCATGGCTGTGTGTAGCACTCAGTAAGTGTAAAGCGTGCAGTAATTTCATGTCAATGTCAGATCGTAGTCTGACTCCCAGGTAGGCGTGCGCCAGCAGACTTGTTTTCTTCGCTGGATGACTAGTCACTCGGCAGCTCCGTTCAGTGGCTCTGCTCGCGTCGAGCCATCAACCCACCTTGATTTTCTTTCATTTTCCTAATTAGCTACATGATCTCACCCATTAATCTCTATTCTCCTGACGCTCAGCGTGGTGGCAAAGGGAAGAAAAATCCGTTGCATTGCTGCTGTCAGCTGCCAAATGAGCTGCAAAGTGGCCTGCAACATATGGATTGGTGGCAGGGAAACAGGGGCTCGAAAAGTAAATTGCATTCTTTTTAGGCCCGTTTTCCCGCTTGCGAGCTTTTGCAGCATCATTCTCCGGGGTTAATTAGGAATTGCATGCTCTGGTGCCTCCCATTAATTAACATTAGAGACTCCCCAAGCTGTTCTGGGAACTGCTGCTTAAAGCGTGAGTGCAGGGAAGACTGCCTGTGTGTTTATCTCTGCTGACATGCAAATGTGTGTCACAGTTAGACACGTCTTTCAGAGCGTGATGGTTGTTAGCAGCTCCTTTTCTGGAGAGCGACTGGACAGGTGTGCATGCACTTGACCTGAGCTGACCCTCATCCTCTTCTCTGTTTATTCCCTAACAGACTGAATATTCAGCCTCCTCATACAGTATGCGTGAACCCTGGAGCCACCCAGCACTAAGTCAGGCCCTAATGTAGGCCTGAACTCACATTCTTCTCTGTCTTTCATTAAGCTCCTGTCAGCCCTATCCTATTTCGTGTGCCTCCCGACATGCCCATTATCACTGCTCAGAGCAACGAGGGACACTGATTAAAAGGCAGAGATTGAATCCTCCACTGTTCTCCCGTTGCATTCTCTCATGGTGTGTGATATTTAACAAAGGCACACATGAGCACAGCCATTAGTAAATTATAAACCTGCTGATTCTGCACTGAACAATTTGACAGTAGAACTTTTTCATTTAAATATTATTCCATTTTGTAGGCTGGGATGCGTCATCGTTTGAATTTTAGGCAAACGTAAAATAGCTGCGAGACACTTAAAGGAACAGAAATGAGGCCCAGCCAGGAAAACAGGGCAGACAGGAAGCCAGCATGTGACACTACATGGTGTTTAGACTGGGGGGAAAAAGGAGGGCAGAGGGAGGCGAAAACACTGTGGCAATCAAGTGGAGAAATGAAACGTCTGTCACGCTGTCTGGAAAGAGCTCGAATTGTCCTCTGTGCATGTGTGTGAGCGACAGAGATGGAGAGAGCAAATGGCAGCCAAAAAAAAACTGTTCACGTCCATCGATTTGTAGCTAACAGAGAATGAAACCATCAGTGTCAATCCACGATATGAATCTGAACATTGGGAGGATTGGCACACACTCCCCTGATTCCTTGTTTTGCTGCATGCGGTTGTATCTGTATCCTGTTGAACCATAATGATAAACTACAGCAGGGATGGCTGCAGTCCCCGCAGGCAATGTCCAACAGGTGCTGTCTGTCCAACTCCATTAGGCTGGTGTCGAAAAGTCAAAAACATCTGCACGACAGCCTGTCGGAGCACACAAAATATCAGAGCGGCATTTATGAGTTACAGACTGATCTGTAGAAGTCAACTTAATGTTGAGCATGCAGTCCTTCATTTTTTTTTCTTGACATTACTTCAGAAACATGTCAAACATGTGATGTGAGTATAAAAAATTATATAAATGGTGTAACATTTGTAACTGTGGATATAACTCTAGTGGCTGTTAGGAGATGGCGCTCAGACACAGATGTGCACAGATGTCTGCAGGACGTTTCGAACACTTAATGACACAGAGCTCATTAAAAGATCCCATATGGGAAAACGTGTTACAGTTTTTCTTAAAAGGCCTGATCCCTTTGCAGAAGTTGCACAAGAAAGTTTTTGTTAACAGGGAAGATGCAGCAGATTTGACTGTGTCATAACAGAGTTTATGGGACAATTTCTGTCACGTAAATCAAACTCTGCTCGCTCTTACAGCAGCACAGGTAATATATCGACTCATTCTTTTCTACCACCGCGATGTATTAAAGCTACAGAATTAAGCGAGGACACATGTGAATTCCCAAAGTTATCGCAGCACTAACACTAATGTGATGCTTTGACAAAGTGGCTCCTGAGTGAGAGCAGAGACCAAAACTTATAATACAGAGAAAATGTGACTGAACTGAGCTGATGAGAGTTTCACACACTGAAGCCAAGCAGTGGAAGACGACACGGCTGTGTATCAAATGTAAAGCCCTTTTATACTTGCTGCCGTCTTCTATTACATATGTCAGTATTTCTGGTATTTAATAAGGTATCTTCCAGCTTCTGATCGACTAAACACACCTGATAGAGGTAATCAGCACTAGGTCGCTGGGGAAGAAAAGTTGGGAGAGTTGGAAAACAAGGTCCCTAACTACCAGGATTGAGAATCACTGACCTGTTGGCTAAAGACATAAACCTTTAACTCGTAAAAGTGAAGCTGATTTCAGGATTTCAATATTCTGCTGTCTATAACTGTAAACTGTCCAGAAAACCTCAGGACATCAATACAATCTGTTTGTTGCAGCCCATAGGTGTCATAAAATGGTGCCCCAAACCACAGGCTTTCCAAGGGGAAGTCCTACTTTTCCTTGTGCTCTGACTTTTTCCTCACAAGTCAGAGCACATTGCTTTATAAATAACTTTTATGTCCCACTCTGCAGCACGGCTCCAAGGAGTGATTTTCAGAAAAAAATGAACATGCTGCTTAGTGTCTTTTACTGTTGCGTTTTGCAGCAGTTTCAGTAAGCACATCTGGGTTTCACATTTATTTCAGAAATTACGAAAAATTACATTTACTGTCTGCTCCAGAACGCGATAGAGAGTCAGTTAGTGTTAAACAGTGAAGCTGCAGTGAGAGCATCTCTGTTTTCCATAATGTTACACATATCAGTTTGAGACAGACCACGTCGGCGGAGACTCTTTAATTTAAATCAAATCCTTCAAAGCAAAATCACTTAAAAGTGGGAGAGGCATAGTGGACCTCCACCTGTTGTAGGCTGCAAATTACAATAAAACGAAGTGAGAAAATAAAATACAGCCATATTTCTGCCATGTGAGATACACACACATCCTAGTACAGTGTGCTCTGCTTCCAGGGCCCATTAGCTAATGGTCAAACAGTTTTATATAACGGGTACAATTAACTAATCTCCCCACATCACATTGTAAATTTATGTACAGTAGATGCCTCCAGTTTAACACTTAAAATCTACCATGGACCATTAAATACAGTTATATTAAAAACAAATTTTTGACATATGATATATTTCACATAAATTCAGGCAATTGAAAAATCAATGCACTGTCACAGGATTAGACATGAAAAATGTACTTGTCGTGTTTTACTGAGGCCCCAACCTTACTTTCATTATCCAATAATGCCTCAGCTGGTTGGTCATAATATTTACTGTATTCTGATATGAAATATTTGTCATTTGGCTGGGGCAAAGAGAATACACTAACTCAGATGAACTGCCTGCCGTAAGCTTTTATTGTAATTTTTGCCACTCTAATTTACAGTAGGTAAAGAATTATGATAATGTCTTTCCGTTTATTTTTTCTCTTTAAAATGTTAACCACTGCATCTTATTCGACTTGTCTTTAACATGTACATATTTCAAAAGCCTGTAGCACCAACAGGTATTTTTACACGTGGCCAATTTAAACCTCTGCTCGGGTTGGAGTTACACATGGTGTTAAATTTACTTTCCTCTGCCAGCTAAATTGTGCATTATTATTATGTAGGGCTCAAGTTTAACTTTGCATCCCTGAATACCCAAAAGGAATTCAAGGGGTTACAAGTTTAACCCTAAACCTAACGTGATAACCTTCAACCACCACATTATTTTAGCATCAGAAGTGGCCAAAATGGAGCATATAAAAAACTTCAAATAATAAAATGCAAATTGGTAAATTAATTTAAATTACAAAGTTTGCATCCCTCTCGATAATTTAATTGGAATTATTTGACATTTTTGATGAGGGAGCATTTGTGCTAGCTACAGTAAATGTTATTATTCACTGAATAGTGAATTGTTCGTTTACTCTTTTTGTAATTTCAAAATAAGAGATGCTCACTTTTGCCATGAAACCATAAGTAAAGTCCCGCTACAAGTGTTCTGTGTGTTTACAGGTGTCCTATATTAAATAATTTTAAAATATTATTTTTCATGTACAGACCTTTATTAGTTTAATTGTATAAAGGCAACTGCTCTCTGAACCGTAGCACATACCGGTTTCATGAATCGTAATTGTTAATCTTTCTGATCAAATGCCGTAATTGCTGAGATAATAAAGCATTTTGTGTACATGGGTGTATCAGCTACAATGAGACTGTAGTATAATTGTTAAAGGCCATTTGGTGACAGCCTAATGAGATATTGATTGGCTCACACCTGGCTGAGGAGGGAAGGCAGTGATATATTGAATCAAGGCGGATAGCTGACAGGTCTCAGCAGCAGGCCTACAGTGGGTCACAGCCACCAGTCACAGCCCATTCACACTGGGAGAACTCAGCCCTGTGGCTGTGGCCAGAGGTAATTTGATATATGGAAAGTAGCTTTTAGACCCAGGTGTCACAAAGCCCGGATGGCCAAATATCACTGTACAGCCACATCTTTGTGTGTTTGTGTTGAAATATGAATATTTATCCTAACCATAAATCTATTTTTGAAATGAGTACTATTGTCAAACTTTACACACATCAGATTTTCTTAAATCAAACACAGTATTCCTGTTTTTGGACCTCAAACTTTGTTACCTTTTAGACTAGTTTAGACCAGCTTAAAGCTTTTTATAGCGTTTTGTTTGAGGGTGGAAAGAAATACTTTCTTCTTCCTTTTATTTCAGATTTCCATCCAAAAAGTAGACAGGAGGCTTTTAAATTGCAGGTGCATCACAAATTAAACTAAAACACGGTTTGCATCCAAATGCCAAGGTTTGGAAAGGAATAAATAACATTTGGATGAATACAACTCAAAACACACACAGCCTGCCGTTTTCTTCTCCATTTCCAGGCACAAGGCACATTTAAAAATAATATCACTGCATCTCCTGAGTATTTTTAAATGGGTAGTGATTATAAAGAAATGTTCTTGCTGTTTATATAATGCATAATTCAATGCAACTCCATTTTCACAGGCTCTGCTGTGCAGTCCTTGCAGTGTAGAATTAAGTGGACCCATTAGTTTTCTTAGACAAGTAATAGGTGTTTGCCATTACAAATGTTCTTCTCTTATAAAAATAATAATAATAATAATAATAATAATAATACATTTATACGGCGCTTTAAAAACACAGTTACATGTGTTTAACACAGGATGATCCATATAAAACCTTAAACACAATGAAAAGTATGATGCATTATGTAAAATCAGTCCACTAAGGTACACGGAGCTTTAAGAGCGATCAGTATAATGCTAAAATCAATTGTAAAATGGAGCCTAAAACAAGGTTAATGTGCTCCAAGCAGCTGCATTTTGTAATAACTTTAGGCATAAAATTGTCTTTTTCCCTTAACGCTGAATCCCTGCATTACAGTATTTAAGATGTGATCATATCAATCACTATCTCAAGGTGAGTGTGAGAAAAGGAGGATTTGTCTTTTTAAATGCTCCTCAGTTGGAGGAACCACGATTGGGCAAGGCATGTGACCTGCTTATTGATAGAGGGTTCACCGTCAGCAATTCTGCTTAAAGACTGCTTGGTTCAGTTTTGACAATTGTAAACAGGGAGTCAAAATGTTCTGCAGAATAGATGTGGACTTTGGGTGACCAAATACATATATTTTTAAATTCATATCCATTTTGCTTGAGAAATATTTGGGACATAATTTTGAATAGACATAGACTCTGTGATGTTTACATACTTACTGTAGGTAGTATATGAGTGATGATGAATATTGTGACTGCAGATGATATGAACTAACGGAAGCAGAAACACAGAAAATAACAAAGGGCCAAGGATAGAGCCTTGGTGAACACCACAGGTCTAAGGGGCAACTGAAGAGGAGGCATCACAGGAATTACAGGATAAGTTCCCATATGATTTAAACCACTCTAAGGTAGTACCCCTGAGGCCAACCCATTTTTAAGGCAAACCAGCTTAAAAACTGCCAGCTGAGCTTCAAAAAAACAACAAACAGAATTTAGTATAAGTGCTGCATATAGTGTTGACCAAGTTACTGTAAAAATGCACAGCATTGTGGACTAAATGGAATAAATACTGAAACATAAGCATGTCTATTGTCATACAGTAAGCCTGTGTGTGAATGTGAATTACTTTCTATTGTTGAAATAATAAGCGGGAAAGTACTTCAGTAAAGGTCCCATTTATATATTCTTGTGCAGTTTAATAAACTATCATCTTTTCCACTCTTTACTTTGTCATGGGGATGTCATGCTCACAGATGTTAACATGAAGCACCGTACAATTCTATTACTAAATGTAGAGATGTCAGAAAAAGTTGCAAGAGTAAGACCGTAGTCAAGCAACCCCTGAAACAATGGTCAAACCTTGTAAAGGTTTAAAAAGCTCAGAGCTGCTCCTTCCAGCAGCAGGTCGTACTCTGACTGTAACCAGCCATAGTCAGCCTGCCACACAGCCTGTTGGCAACTCACTCTGCCGTATTGCAGCTGACAACCTGACGACGGAGAAGTCCTTAAAGGCTGTGATTACAATGACAACACCTCTTAAACTTTATCCACACTTGAACTTGTACCAAGCTGTGTGTCTTACTCAAACCCGAGGTGTCTTTAAGTGTGCAGTGTTTGTGTTCCTGCCCCATCGTACACTCCTGGGCGTGCATCACCGCGGACTTTGTTAACGTAGCCTTTTGTAACGTCACTTTCCATACAGAGTGAAATGTCTGAGACGCAAGACCCTCGTTAGGTAGAGTTTAGTAGGCTGGGTTTTGCCAGCAAGGTCATAACCATAAAAAGCTTAATTAAGAACCAGAATCCACATATACTGTAGACTATAACATACATATCTACACATTTAAATAGAGGGTTTAACTTTTTACTGTAGCCGATAAAGCTATAATACTTTACTTTGATGAAGGGTTTATGACTTGAATGAACGGAGCTGCATTTCCTTTTACTTTCCTTGTGTACAGCTTGAGTGTGTCTTTGGCGCTGAGCTAACAACTGTGTAGTGGGCTGTAGCAGATAAATATGGAAGTTGTTGGAAACTCATATTTAATATGTGTGACTTGCAGGTTCACACCAACCACATTACTGGGCTTGGATGTTGATAGTCTGCAAAAGAGAGCCAGCCCGTGGCATAGACCAGCGAGTAGCTTAGAGCCCCGGGTGACGTTTTTCCAGCTACGTGTATGTACGCGATACATTTTTCCTAGACCATGAAGTGTGTGATTGGTGAGAGTCTTCACCACAGGCAAGCAAGAGGTTGATAATCAATTTTTTTCATCTCAGAAGAGTAGCTTTTAATGTATGAGCAATTTTCAGCAAAGTGAGTTTTGCATTCAGTATTTAATAAGTTTCAAATGTCATATTCCCCTTTAAATGTTACATTGAATGCCACGACTTGTGGCTGTAATAGTTGTTTAACTGTCACAATCTTTTATCTTTAACAGTCACAACCTCTTTTCTCTGAGGTTGTGTTTTTTGCTCAGACTGATCTGTAAATGAGCCATTTACCATTTGGTAAAACAAAATGTCCTTCATGCAGTTTGGAATGAAATAATGTGTTACCAAATTGAACAGTGTGACTGGCTCATGTGTTTTGAATAGTTTTTGGAAGTCTTATTGCACAGGCAAATAAGGTAATGGTAATAAGGTCTATGCTTTAGTCCGACAGACTATTCATGTGTAGGAGATTGTGGAAAAATATGATTATTTAGAAAATGACTGATATTATCTTTTTGCACTTGCTTTGGCAAATTGTGTTCTACTTTCAATGTTGATAGTTATCGGACCTTAAAGAGCAAGTACACTAATTTATTAACTTGCTTTCTATGGATTTAGTTTATATTTATGTAAATGTACAATAATAATAGATTAAAAGTATTAGTGTCATGATAATAATGCTTCTAGTTGAAAAATTTCTCCATATGACATCACCCGGAGAAGATTTTTACCATTAGCAGTTCAGATCATGTCATCTGGAGGAGCTATGGAAAAGCAAGGCTGTATGAACACAAACTCCATAGTGTGAGCGACAAGATCACATAATCTGGACTGAAGATTCCTCAAAGTGATGTCATCTGGAGGCGTTTTTCTTCAAGAAGGACAGAGATATTTTAATATAGGGAAGTTTAATGACATTTTTTACATTTACTACTTAAACTAGAACCGAAAGAAGCAAGTTCAATATTCAGTCTAATGCAGTTCAATCCAACTTTTTGTCATATGGGATGGTTGTAGGAAGCACTGGTATAGGAGCTAGTTCACAAATGAGGTGACATTTTATAAATAAGTTGTTTTTTCCCATGCAGATTCATAAGAACAGCATAATATGCAATTTACTCCTCATTTAATCCCAAAACGATGCCCGCAGACATCTTGTGTTTATGCACAGTGACATGTGTGCGGTGCATGTTGATATGGCCACTCAACTCAGTCTAAGTGACACACAAAACAGAACGTTCCAATTAAGGCTTTATAATCGCTGTGGTTTATTATCCCACTTGAGCAGCTTTCAAGACTGTCAGAGTTCACGCTTTACAAAAATGACCAGCAGCGAACGGCGCCGAAATCTCCAGGCTAATAATGAGAACAGTTTCTTGTGATTCAAGCTAACATAAAAAAATATTGAGTTTCTAAAAAATGTCTATCCTTGAACAGGACACAGTGGCACTTATTATGGATCAGTGGTAGCACCTGTGCCTGGTTTTGGTGGGACTCTAATGTAGAGCTACTTTACACACACACCTTTGTACTGCTGTCCCCTTGGGTCATAAGGGACCATGCATTTTGCAGTGACATTCATATTCCATCTATAACCTGCACAACCCTGCCACAGGGATTCACTTCATTAAGTCCTCAGTACATTTGATGTTCCCTCTCAGATATAGGGCCAGTGTCAAAGGATGGCAGTTGGGAATGAATTAAACATGGCAGGTTTATTTATAGACTCCTTGAGGAAACTATATTTTTTCATCACCTGACTCACACTGATGGGAATGCATTTGAACAATTTTAATGTAAGGACACATCTGGAAATGTAAACTACAATGAACAAATACTAAAAAACTAACTAGAAAAGAAAGAAACATTTTCCCATCTAAAAACTATATAATGTGCAGTTGCTTGTTGCACAGCAATCACCAACAATAAAGTAACTTTACAACAATTATTGGGTTTGTGTATCCATAGTATAATATAAAGTGTTGTTCCTCTCTCCTGTAGATCCCCATTGTCATCCAGATACTAAGAACAAAAAAATGTTTTAAATCAATGAGCATTAAATACATACACGTTCTACATTCTACATACTGATATAGTTCAGCTGCCAAAAACACTAACTTTTTGGCAGCTGAAATGTTCTCAAATACATGAACTGTTGAAGTAATGTTTGCTACAGGGCTCAGGGGTTTAAAATGTGTGTCTGAAACTAGACACACTTGTCTTTTAATGTTATTATTTGGTCATTTCGCATTCAGCCCACCTCTTCGAAAGTAACTACATGTAGTAGGTTTGGGGCTTCAGAACAACATCTATTCGAGGGAAGTTGAACAGGATTCGACTCACTCACTGCTGGTTTCAAGCTTGGGAGCAGCTTGACAAACTGTAAACTAACTGCCGTACAAGGTCCTCACCCAACCCACCGGGAGCAACTCGTGGTTCAGCGTCTTGCCCACACTTCGACGTGTAACTGGGACCAAGGATCGAACATGTGACCCAGTGGTCTATATTGTCACATTGTAGAGTTCTATAGTCTAAAATGCTCATGACACCATCCAATGTGGGATGTGTGAAGATGCAATTTAATGGATGCAAATCATAAACAATATTCTTCTTGTTGTACTTGCATTTACATTTTAAAAATAAAACCATGTCGACTGGGCAGCATGTCAACAGCAGCTTTGGTGATTTCAGTGTGTGCCGGAGGTGTTCAGAGACGGCACAGAGCATTATGGAAGCATTCAGAGCACACGCTGATGCAATTAGTTCAACTTGGTGTCACCTTTTTGTTATCGTTACAAGTCCTTCAGCATCTCAAGACACACATGGATGGTTTGTGTCTACCCTCTCATATGACCCATAAAGGGACAGTCTCTGCTCGTAGTTTTTCTTGCCTGGAATGTTTCATTTGTCCAGATCGCACAAACGACCCTGGGAACACAGATGATTAACTGGAACGTAAGTTTTTAGAAATGTTTGGTTGGAGAGTGAAGGAAAGGAGGGAAGCTGCAGGCTTAGGACTTAGTGACGTGCAACTCAGGCCAAGCTTTCAACAAGACTTCAAACACACTCGCATTGTGCAAGACAATGAAACAGCACTTGTTAACCATCACAAATATCGGAGCAAGAACGGGTTCTGCACTTTATGAGCAAAGCTTAGCACAAACACACATACATTTATCAACTCCTGTTTGAGCGAGACACCAGTTTTATCATCCTCACAGGCTCTCACTCACACCTCTCCTCACTCCTATAGATTAACGCCCTCTCAGCCACATGGATGATTCAGTGGTTGAACTGATGGTGAATTGGATAAACAGCACAAGAGCTGGGTGCTGTGCTTTGTGATTGTATGTGCTGGAATCGCTGGAGTTGCTGTTTCCTTCACTTTAATGAGACAAGGAAACCATACGATAAAATTCACATTATTTCTGCTGCATTTATTATCACAGGGGACAGACCCTGCAAGCGACTATTTCCATACAGCAGCTACTGACATAGTTAGGAGCAGTAAAGCTACAGAATGCGTCTGAGAAGGATGCATTTTCACCTTACAAACATCTGGCTTCCCGCTTGGAAGCCTCTTGAGTGCATTTACAATTTGCTTTTTTAGAATCTGGACTCATGAAGGACTCATGCTATGACACGTAATCTGCTTGATCTGGTTGTGCGTTGTGCCTTGGCCAATATGTTGCACTGGTTTCTATTCAACTAAGGAACATTGCTATGCTCAGACCCACTGTGTCCCATACTGAGTTGGAGATGATTATTCATGCTTTTATTTCATCCAATCTTCTCTTCTGTTATTCCAATGCCTCAGATCAAGCTCAAAAATGATGCATCCAGTTTAAATGTCTTATGATTACTTTTAGAGCCATGCATTGTCAAGCCCCTGGCTAAATTACAGAGCTACCACAGCTCGACATCACCAGTAGAAACATTGGATCCTCTGATCTTAGTTGTGTCTCACTCTAGGTTCATGAAAAAATACGCGTTTTGAGTTGTAGCCTCTCAATTATGCAACTCTTTAAAAGCAGCTATAGACCCTTTTGTATAGAAGTGCATTTGTTTACATCTAAACAAAGCTCATCGCTCCCATTGTGAGGCACTTTGTGATGGTCAGCTCCTGAAAGGTTTTGTCACACACTCACAGAGTGCGACAATGTTTCTGGACCTATTTATATGACCTTCATGTGCCATGCTACACGCGTAATTATTTAAAATCGCAGCATTATGTACGTCAAATAATCTTTGTACTTAGATCTGCTCATCAGGGCCATTTGTAGGCATAGACCATACAGGCGGTCACCTAGGATGTTATCAGGCCAGAAATGGTCCTGCTGGTGGTTATCAGTTTAATAATCTAATGATTTAATTTTCATTCAGTCCTATGTCTCAACTAAAAGTGGGATCTAGTTGTAGTTGTGCCATCTGTGTCACTGTTCCCGCCCAGGTTAATCACTTGCAATCACTTGCATCCTGCAGACCAGAGCGTACACTCGATGTAAGGTGGTCCATGGCAGAGGTGGATTTGGACAAAACATGCCCTGCTGTCATGGGCTGTGCTTTCTAAGTTCTGTTTGGTATCTTAAACTGTATATCTATATTCAATATTTATCAGCATTAAATGTATTACATAAAATTTGTCTAACTTTATTTATCAATTTATTTTATTTTTAGCTAATTTATTTATTCACAGTGGAGACCTGCTACCAAGAGGGTGTCAGTGTCTTGTCCAAGGACCCTTTAACACGTCGTGTGGCTCAGAGACACTGAGAACTGAACCACCAACATAGTTTATTAAAACTGAGCACATTCGACTGGATTCTGCTTGAGACAGCAGCCCCCACAGCTTCAAATCACCCCCCTCCCCTTAATATTGGCAATAAAAAGAAAGAGAGAGAGAGACTCAGTGCATGATAATGAACGATTTCTGTGTTCTTCAATCACCCTGTGATTAATATACTGGAGATTGCTTCTATTTTTTCATTTAGAAAATGTTGAAATACAGCACTGCACCTTTAGACAGTATATACAATCCATGTGACAAAGAAATAAATAAATGACATGACCTAGTGATGAAAGACCTTGAGATAATGGAAATGTTCCTGTTAGAGCCACAGGGGAAGTGCAGGTTACAGGCATAACTGCTGACTGCACGGAACAATGCAGCATCCAGGTGCAGGCTGAACCTTTGAAGCAGAGTCATCTGCTGCCTCCCTGATGTAGAAAAGCCCTTATGTGAAGAGAAGGACTGGATCCAGTTTTGTAACAGAATTCTCAAGAGAAGCTGCTTTTATTGCTGACATTGTTTTATATGATGAGAAGGAGGAGAACAATGTGACAGAGGATGTGTTGTAAAGGAGAAATGATGAGTAAAAAAAAAAAAAAAAAACGACAATTTTCCAGATATTTTACTAGTAGGTTTGTCTCTCTGAAACGTGCAGGCACAAAATAATTTTGTATTTCATATGCATCCTCAAGCAGCAGTGCCTGCATGGATAAATGGAGAGTTATTCCCACTGCATCTTATTCTTAGCTCGCGTGTCCCGTGGTGTGAGAGTCAGAAACATGATGGAGTTGGAGTAGGTGCTGGAAACACAGGAGAGGAAGCTGTCGAGAACAGCAGTCCGCCTACATTCATCCATAAATTATCTGCACTTCTGATGGAAATGAAAGATTTCCTCATTAGCGTCTGAATTTCAGATGCAGTAAAACAGCGCTGAAAGGAAACACCCCCATCACTGGCCCGTGGGCCTTGGACGTTATACACAACCCTGACGAGTCGATGGCAATGATTCAGAATGAGTTGTTGAATAAGGCTTAGTAATTAATTAAATCTCTTTATTGATGAAGTCCAAAGGGTCTGCGTTGTAGAGGAAGTGTTAAGCTAATCTCTCTTAATGTTCTGCTCTAATCAGAGAATGTTACTCGTTTATTTCTCTGCTGGTAAAAAAAAATATAAATGGAGCCACAGGCTACAGGGGGATCACAGGGGTCTGTTCTACTTTAGGACACTTGTCTGCTCTTATTTTGTCAATCACAGCAGGGGGGTAGATTAAGGGAAACAGGAGATGGATTATTGGATGAAATTTGTGGCGATCCACTTTCAGTGATCGCAATTGATACAGACATGATAGAAGAAGGAGGAGGAAGCAAGAGTTAATATTGCAGCAATTATAGAGCTACAGAGTTCACATGGGACAAAACTGTAAGTGAATAAGGTTGGTTGTTGTGATTACTCTGATATCTGGAGCAATGCAAGGAACTGATGCAGAAGTGGAAAAGTCACAGTAGACCAGACTTTAAGGTTAAGACAACAGTTTCTTTCTGGGATCGAGGTGTTTGGCCCTCCTCACATTCATTTTAACAATCTATAATATACATTTTTTCAGTTTGACTGACTCGAAAATATTTTAAACTTGTCTCCTGACTGTCCTGTTGCCAAAATCAAGTGAAGAAAAAGTGTGGCAGCAGACTGACATGTGCTGTTACTCTGTCCAGATAGACCTACTTTTTGAACTTGTAACAACAATGAACCAGACTGAAAAACACCTTCTCATCCACTTACTGCTTCTTTCCGTTATTTAGTGAAAAGTAGAAAAATGAAAAGAAAACTAGGAATGCTCTTTTTCAACTCACAATCAGATAAAGGATGTTTTTTTATTTTACATCAGACACATGGCTTCTCTACATATTGTTTCCATAGTACTAATCTGCAAACACAGATACCTTTTTGTAGGGAACATAACTGCAATCTGAATTTTGGAACATTGACACTTAACATAAATGGCAAGTCACAAGAATCTTGATACATTAACATTAAATAAATAAAAAATAAAAATAAATTTTTTTCTGTTCTCAGAAAACATAGTTTTATAACGGATCTTGCAGGAGATTCAGTTTGTCTGTTTCCTGGTTATATTTAGGCGCTCACAGTACTTGGCTACGATTAGCGACAGATTGAGCTGTGGGCATTTAGAATAATGTAATAATCCTTACTTGCTTTTCTTTAGGCCCTTTCCATCTGATCCTGTTACCAGAATTGACCACATCTGTTCTATAAAAAAGAGTTGTGGCAGCCATTTTAAGAAAGTCATCATAATGTGTCCTGCCAGTTGAAAAAGAAAGGTTAAAGTAGACATTTCAGAATATGTGAGGTTTGACTTTTCCATAACAGTCACCTTTCAAACTTAAATGTAAAATTCTGCTTCCTTTTTTTGTCTAATAAATCTGACAACAACCAGAGGAAATACAGAACAAAGTCAGTTTTTCTTGTATTTCTGCTGCTCCATAGGCAATATTTTCCATTTTAGTTGTGTATTTTCATTCATATTTAGATACTAGTCCATGAAATCAGCATCTTATTTTCTTCTATAATATTGATTCTCCACTGTTGCATTCATCCAGGACAGAGAGCAGACATTTTTGGTGGTTTAGCCTTTCAATTAGGAACATAGATTTGTGTGATGTCTGCTGGTTATTTTGCCCCAGCGCAATAGAAGGAATCTCCATGGGAGGGTAAATGTGACATGTTATTAAAAAGTATATTTTTGCAGGGAGACGTTTGTAGTGGACAGTGATGATTTTACATTACAGTGTTGACAGAAAACAAAATCTATTTACCATACAGGAACTTCAAAGCTCCGTAAATGCCAAAAACACGCAAGTTAACTAGTTGTGCTTTGAGTAAAATGGGTGCATAATTGTTGTGCTTCATTAATATTTCATCAAATTATGCTGGGTTGCAGTTCAGAATTACCAAAACAAATTCAACAAGTCATGCGATTGACTCAATGATTTCAGTCGCTCTTTGATTTTGAATTTTTAGAGTAATCATTTTCTGACTAACTAGAATGAATCATATTCCACAATGGCCCAAACAATGGTTCACCAAGCAACCTTCTAATTGGTGCAGTAGGTTCTTGTCATGCCATACAACATGTGCAGAGCTACTCAGCTTAGGTTTAGGCATTAAATTGACATGGTTAGGTTTCGGCACAAAAACATCGGACGTAATTTTAAGAAAACAATGTCAGATACTAGTACAGACATTTGCTGCTTGAAGTTTAATTGCATAACAACATCATTTCTAGAAGAAAGAGTCGACCACTATCATCAGTAAAAATTACAAATGTAAAATGGGTTTTTGGTTTCTCTGCAAAACAAAACCTAAATTCACACCACAAATTGGAAAGTCATAAAGTTAGAGAGCCCAATTACTCTGGAGAGGGAAGACCTTAAACTGATGTTAGACTTAAACCTCTTTCTTTAGTCACCAGAGCAGGACTGAACCAGTGCAGGTTTGCTCCACAGCCACATCAGTGTGCTTTACAAACTGATGTCTACGGAAGCATTCAGAGGCAACGGACGTGGTTGACTGGCACCTCATTTGGATGCTCTCACAGTCCGAGCTCATTAACAGCTACTGCTTTTAAGTAGTTGTTGTAGTTCTAATGTTATTGATATGTATTCATCTTCCCCTGAGTCTTTCTTCTTCTGTTTTTCAAAAGCATGAATAAAAAATCGCTATGGAAAATGCTGTGAGCCCCAGTTCTGTCGTGAGGACATGATAATTTGATAAACTAGACAATAAATTTATGGCTGTTAGAACGTTTGAGTAACTCAGTTGTGAATGTACCTACATGTAGTGCAGGTGCTGAAAAAGTCACTCAGAGACAGCTAAAGTGTCCGAGCCTCACAGGTGCCTTTTCTTAATTAAACATTACAGCAGTCGCAGGGACGGACTGGCCCTGAATCCTACCACTCCACACGCCACATGCTGCCATATTTACTGTTAGCATCTGCACAACCAAGCACTCGTGTTCTATCTTTAACAAGCTGGCTTTGAGCTTGACCAGCTGTGACATTTTGTGGAACCTCGGGGACTTGCAGACGCAGCATTCGAGCATTACGCAACCTTGGCTAAATAATTCAGAGTGTGCTATGCATATTACATCGAGCCCAGCGTTCCCACTTGGCTCTCAGACGCTGCACTCCATTGGCTGTGCATCTTCATCCGGCTTTCGGTCGGGCCAATTTTTGTTTCTTACTGTTTCTAAACCCCAGACCTCCTCCCCATATCTGAGAGACTGCAGCCAGAGTAGCTGGAACGAGGTTGGCAAAAAATGGGCCGAGGTGCAATTGTATTAGATTGTTTGCTGCGTTGTGGTTGTGCATTCAGTGCGTTAAGCATTACTGTGAAACGCAGAACATAAAATGTTAAAGAGGGTATATTTGTATCACTGTCATGGTTCCAGCTCGCGCTGAACTAAGCAGCAGTGATGGTAGCAGACCACATTAGAAACACCGTTTGACAACCAAAATAAACATAATGCAGCACAGGGATTTGTCCAAATGACACCGGCCAGCACTGTGAAGAAAAGAAATAATTGTTAAGTGTGTGCTTCCAAAACCAATTGCAGTCGTCTGCTGCCATAACAGCATCCTCTCTCCTTGGAGGAGTTTCCACCAGATTTTTGGAAGCTGGCTGTAGAGATTTGCTCCCGTTCTGCTCAGTCCAGTCCAAGTTATGTTCATGTTAGAGCATCATTTCCCTCAAAATTCAAATCCGATGGCAAATGGCAGTGCCAGTGCAGGAAGGAGTGTGGCTCTTCTGTAGGGAAGTGGAACGTAAGAGTGGGGAAGTGTGGAGGGCCAAGCCCATCTCCCCCCAAAGTGTTTTAGAAAACCCTGAATGAACAGTTTCTGATGGGAACAAAATCACGGCTAGGTGTTCGGGGCGTGTGGAGGCCATTCAGGATGCAGAGCTGTCGCCCCACAGTTCCATGTTTAAAACCTGAGTCTGTTACCCTGCAGTGTGGTTGCTACAAGAGAAGCATGTGGGAAATTAGTGACATCTAGTACGTGCAGTAAATATTACTTGCACCAGAATTGCATTGGGTGACATTTTGTAAAGCTTACAAAGTCTTTGTAAGCAAGAGGTTAGAGCTTGTTTGAGAGATAAAACACAGGACTGAGAGATGAGAGACACAGGTTCACACCTCACTCATAAGTCAGCGTTCTGCGTCTTTTAACCCAAATCCAATCTGTCCCTTATCTTAACCTTCCTGTTTTTCTGCCCACAGTTTATAAGATTGTGGCACATAAGATCACACGATAAGGACCTACTGAGCCTGCCAGCACACAAAGCAGGTACCTACTGGCCTGTAGCCATGGTGCTGATAACAGCCATTGAACATATCCAGCACCAGCGACTGTCAGCCAGGACCTTGGTAAAGTTGATTGCTTCATACTCATCTTATATCTACCATGTTTCCTCATATGATAAAAATATAACTCCGTGTTATAAGGAAACATGACACATTATCACAGGCTACTATTGTTAACACAAAACAGTGTTTTTGCTGCCTCCAGTCAGTAGGCAGATTGAACGTGCTATTTCCTGACAGTCATGGCAGTTAACGTGGGCAGTAAACTCTAGAGCTGGACAGTTAAAACCCAAATAAATCTGGTGTTTTCACAAGAAAATTACAATGTGTCTTGTGGCTCACTGACTACAACACGGGGAGGGAGATATCATTACCGCAGCCTCATTTATTCCTTCAAACAGGCCTGTGTGTGGCTGTTTATCAGTTGTGTGGGAATAAATAGTCATCAGGCAGAGAATTTCAAGGGATTAGTTCTGTTTGAAGGTTGATAATACAGGTGAAGTGCCAGTTTTTTGCTCACCTTTTGGTATTCCGGTGACGGATCGGCAAACCTTTTTGTGCATACGACGGCCAGCTGGACTCGGTGATATTTCTCCCACATGCTACAGTAGATGAATGAACAATTTTTCATTAGAACTACAGTTTATCCACATGTGGCAATCATTTGAACACAGAGCTGTCACTGTGCTCTGCGAGCCAAGCATGAGGGTGGGGGCGTTGGTGGCCGCACACTCTATAGATGTTATGAGCAGCTGTCCCTGCAGCTGGTCTGCCTAATGTGCGTCGGACAGAAAGCAAAGGGGAATTTTGCCTTGCATCTTTACACAAATGTGACCTCTGAATCACGGAGGGAATAGTGAATGTGCATTTGCCACACACCCGGGGGCCCAAAGGGTCAGGGTCCCCGTGGGCCTAAATGTTTTCAAAGTGACTTTACATTTTTTCTTGGAAAGTTAATGGAACAATTCTACAACATTCTAAATGCTCTCAAAGAAATAAAGTGTAAAAAACAGAAATTATTAAAAACATCTAAAAGGATACAAAAGGAAGACAGGCACCTACCAAAAGCATGTGTGCTCAGAACCAAAGAAGCAATATGTCAGCTTGCCAACTCCCATGCATATTTCTAAACACGTGCAACCACACTGCATTGAAAATGGATGTTATATGAACACTGCTAAAATCTAGTCCTCTGAGGGTCTTCAAAATGAATACTGATAATAATAACCTTTTTTAACCGCACATGCTGATGGCAAATATCACTTACTTATGAGAAGATGCTTATTTGTGCGCTTTGATCATTAGCATAACGGACTGCTTCAAAAAAACCTGTCAAGGTCGTACAAATACAGGGCTATCGTATGTCTGCTCTGTTCACAAAAATGTAGTGCAAAAAGAAAAACTTTATTTTAGGAGCCAAAAAACAAACAAAAAACAAAAGTCAAGGTAAGGTAATCTTTATTGATCCCACGACGGGGAAATTTACAACAAGCAATAAGCATTATAGACCGCAAATAAAAAACAAAACACACCTCTGTTATGAATCAAAAGTCGTTAGAGGTAAGAGCAAAGCCTTTTATCGTAATCCAGGACCTAATGTTACATGTCAATCACTAGACAAGAGGGTATAACGGCTCATGCTGGTTGATGTTACATTAAGTGCAGAGCGACTCCAGCCGGCCAACTTCTACCAACCTGTATGAGCTACTGTAAGGGAACAACGCAGCAGGTTGAAAGAAGAGGCTCGACATAGGGGCGGGAGACAGGATACACCCTGGACAGATGTCCAGTCCATCGCAGGGCCATCCCAGAGAGCCTCACTCACACGGAGAGAACATCCCAGCTCCGTTCAGAAAGTCACAGCAGGTAGATTCAAACCGGAGACCTTCCTACCAACCACTTCATGACCCTGCTGCCCCAATAAAAATCCTAGCATTTAAAATACTCATAAATTACCAGAACTCATGATGATAAGAGGGACTGACTCTTAATTAAGTAGGACGTTTCTCTTCAGTTCATTTTTGCACCATTTAATCCAAATTAGTTGAGATAATTTTTTCTCTGCTATCCTTAACAATAATATCAGTTAATGACTGATTGCATACATGTGTTTTGTCTTTACCTTTTTCTTTTAAAAAGGAAGTGCCCGTCGTCTTCTTCCAAGCCACAAAGGTGCTGCACATTATGTGACTGTGAACCTGTCACACAAGGACAAAACCTTCCCTTTGATGACTCACACAACTGAGTATTGAGAGGACATGTTTCAAGAAGAAGAGCTGCTCTCACTGATCATGACTAATGCCACCCTCCATCACAAACAAGCACACTGTATGATTTCTAATTTAGTCTTGTTTCTCGTATCATTTGTCTGACAACATAAGGAAAGAGTTTAACGCCGTCATCTTAAATTGGGCTCGGCTGAGCTTCTCCACCTGAGAGCGGCACAGAAGCTGCAGTGGCAGCATGTGGCACATACAGTGACCGTTACTGAACGAGTCGCAGTTAAGGCTGATGGAAAAAAGTGAAGCATTTCATAATTCATCAGGTTACAGACGTGGGACATTACTTATACATTAGAGTCTTAGCTTGTTCTTTTTCAGCTACAGATGTTTCATTATTAAAGCAGACAAGTGCCGAGCAGTGCAGAGACCTACAGGATGGTCATGTTTTAAAGATCACAGAAGTGACTTGCTTTTTATCAGCTTTCAATATTTACTTTACTTTCATACTGAGCAGTGATTGGAGCTTTAACTGCGCTGGACGTGATTTGGATCCTTTTGAAATAAAGTCATTGGAGACAAACACTGCTGGAAGCATATGAGTTTGTCCTGCTTCTGCTACTATCGGGTGATTTCACACTATTTACTTTTATTTAAAACATGCAAACCGCAGATGCAGGCCTATCAAACTATGATGTACTGCTCTATGAATTTTTTTTTCTACAAGATCTACATGAATCTCGCTCTTTTGTTTTATTGAATCTGTGAATTCTTCTCCAGTTTTTTTTAAGTGATTAAGCTGGAGAAACCTATCCCTCATGGGGCAGGGTGCCATCCAAACGCTGCCTCGCTCGCCAGCTGTTTGGGATTAGCCAAGAGTTCAATAAAGACAGCTTTGCTCCCTTGTAAAGCTGTGCCAGTGCTGATGGCACTGCATAACCCCAGACGAGTCCAGAAATGACCCTTACACCAGGCTACAAACACACTCACTGTATTCTCTTACACTGTTGTTAATACTCCAAGCCAGACACATTGGAGGTTTTCACAAAGCTGATTGAAGCAGACTTTTCCAACGCGATGTTGGTTTTAGCTACAGTATCTCTGTTTCTACAATATACAACATGCTGCTACGCATTATTAATGCTCCCATCAGAGAGCCCAAACACAAAAAACAACAGAAATAAAGTCAATTCTATCTCTATACTGTGTTGTAAAAAAAGAAAAATAAATATCTCTACTGGATTTATTTTTCTTTTTGTGTTTCTCTTATAGTAAACCGATCAGACCTTTCAGTTTTCAGATCTTTAAACAAAATCAAACATAAAAGATGTAATTACTACACATCCCAACATATAGTTACAAACTTTAAACATATGCTTCTGCTGAGATTAATGATAATCTGTCCAAATTTTGTCCACACCTTCTACAAATTCTATACTGCTTCATAACACAGCAGTGCGCTGTATAATGGAAAAGCATCTAATTTAATGTCAAATCACATATGAATAAATGAAAGAATATTTCAGAAACAGTAGTTAATAGAGATCAAATTGTCTGTAGATAAGTTTAAGCGAAGCTGCAGGTTTTACTAAAGGAAACCAGGTGAATTCTGAGGGCAGACAGGAAATAAGACAACCTGGAATCACTGCAACACATCCTGCACTAATGTGTCCATTGAATACACCAGAGACCAAAGTAAGTTCAGCACTCTATCAAAGTCCTGCAAAGAACCTAAATGAAGCACTCTGTTCAGTGATGCAATGATTTAATTCAAATTACAATCCCATACACCACCCAATACTGAATAAAACTGTCACACCACTGTAATAAATTACTAAGTGATGCATCGCTGGCTGGCTGTGTAATGGCTCCCCCTGATCAGCTTTTGGATAATTCACCTCAACATTTGACACTTTTTAATTGAAACAGTGGAATTAGTTCAGGCAGCACATCGCAGACATACTGACTTCAAAATCACATTGATCAAATGAGATTTAATACAACACCTAGTCATATTCATACACATGTACGGCACAACTCATCCTTTATCAGTGTTGTTGTGTGTTGTTTGTAAAAATAGTTCTTATGCACTAAGCTTTAGTCGACGTTACTGCTGCAGCCAAGTGGTGTTCTCTGATTGCTAGAACCTTTTTGCTGTTCTAACTGTGCATTCATTTGCTCAGTATCTACTGTAGTAGCAAGTGAACTTTAGAAACGTGTTATCATGACCTTAACTGCGGTTCTGTAGGTTACCTTCTACCTATCAGTAGGCCAGCAAGTTTATCATCATCCACTCAGTCGGTAACTTGTGTGAAATCTAGCGGCTCTCGTAAATGTGTCAGGATCAAGAGAGACAGTGAAAAGTTAAGAGGGACTGGGTCTTTGTGGGGACGGGCTCAGTGAGGATGGACGGGTGAACACAGGACTTTGAAATGAGAGGCACCACTTTGTTTCCTGTTTTGAAACAAAAGAACATTGTTTGATTCAATCCGCTGCCCTTTCCCCAACCAATTCATCCGTCCATTCTCTGCAACCACTTAGGTAGCGGCAAGGGGCAGCAACACACAGACAACCATTCACACCATTCACACCATTCACACATATGACAATGTCTAACATGCATGTCTTTGGACTGTGCAAGGAAAGCAGACAACCCACATAAGCACAGGGACAAACTCCACACTGAAAGGTCACAATTGTGAAGCAGCAGCAATTTAGTTGGTGCCTAAATGTCCCAACAAGTCCTCACACTTGAGCCCAGTACGGTTGTTTTTCTGTACTGTATCATCACCATGTTTTTTAATATATATTTTTGCCCTAAAATGAAAAAATGCTGCCTCAAAACAGCAGTTTGATTAAAGCTAGGCACCATCTTTAGGTGTAGACACTAAACAAAAAAGGGCCGAGAAATAAACTGATGGCATTTAAAGCAGTTGGCTGTTAGATGAATCTGAAATCTTTAGTGATATTTAAACTCCTCGCATTTGTTGTACTATGTATTCATAACGACACCCACGTGTCCAGTGCATGCTTACATGGCATCAGCAGACTTTCAGAGCCAGAGACTGTGTAAACTATGTAAAATAAGTGTTAATCTAATAAGGTAATGCAAGAGTGAGATCCAAGTAATTTTGATTTTACATGGTCTTTGAGCATTCTCATTTTTAACTGTCTTCAGCCCTCAATAATAGATTTCTGCACACTGCCTGTGATGATTAAAATCTATTACTGTGATTGACAAGCAAGGTCATGAAGGAATAACCAAGTCACGTTGCACTATGCCAACAAAATAAAATGGCAGACCAATATATAAAAACAAATAAGAAACACTATTCAGTTTTCTGTTTTGTTAAATTTATCCATCTTTTTGGCTTTTATAAATATTTGTACGGCAGTGGAACAGTTTTGACTAGACCTTTCTAGGATTTCATTGTGCACATCTGTACTGTTTACAGCGGGTCTGTGGCCACGGGGCTGCATATACTGTATTCAGCACCTCATTTACCAAGACAGCAGCTCATTACGCGGTCAGTCCCGGACTGATCCTGGCACTGCCCTCCAGATTCGTTCTTGGACTAAAAAAGCTGTGTTTTACCACAACACGAGAAACTGCTGCAGTTCACAGGACGTACAGCGTGTAGACATTTCATTAAACTAGGACCGCTTAAGCACCTTCACGAGGAACAAACAGGCCAGCAAGGAGCTGGGGGACAATGAAAAGGGTCAATTTGTGATGGTTGGATGGCTGGGTCTGTACATCTCCACAATATCAGGTTTTCTGAAGCCTTCAAGGACAAGTGGTGAAGCAGCGACAGTGTTTTTATGTGAGCGGCGAGCACCTACTGTCGCCTGCATGATCAACAGGCGTCCGAAAACACCTCCGTTGTCACAACATCACAGCCTCCTTTGAATGAGGCTGTTTAGCTGCCAATGCACTTTTAATGTTGTGGCTAATCTGTGAACATTTTTTTAAAATGCACATTTGCATCATGTTTAAACTTGAGGTTTTTAAATGGACATGTCCCCCAACACAGCCTGTCCTGTGGTTACTTGTACAGCTCTCCAGAGACAGGACCACTGTAAATGTTATCAAATGTTGTCAGTCCAATTAGAAAATGTTGGTTATGGACATGCTTAGCTGCTCCTTAACCTGAGTCCCAGTGAGTATTTGCACGACTGCCCGCATCCCTGTGTGCATGTCCCCGTGTTGACACAAAGGCATTTATTGTTCATGACGGTCCTTCCCCATTCCATGACATTTGAGGTGGGCCACGTTTCTCAATGTTTGGCTCTGACACAAAGCAAATAACGCAGTCACGTCCAACCAATCGAGCTCGGCACAAAAGATGTTTTCCCGGCTGTGCCTCACAATGCTCTGCTCATTAATGCACGGCACACTGTTCTACGTAGAAGATGAAAAATGTAGGACTTCTCCTTTGTGTTTTCCTGGCAGTGAAATCTCACAGTCGATTCCCACTGTTAATCACATTACATTCTCAAACCTAAGCCTGTTTGGCTGTCTGCTGTGCCGCTGCAGTTATTTAATTTGAGTGAACAATGAAGCTGAGAAAGCATTTGTTTTTAATGGCATATTTGCAGTTTCAAAAAACGAAAAGTAATAATAAATAAGGGCTGCTTTGGTCAGGTTTTTTTTTTTTTGCTGTACAATTTTCAAAATGGAATTAATTTCACACGTATTTGTCTATCTGTCTTTTTGTACACAGACTCTGAAGTCATCTATAGGAACAGTGACGGCCACGTCATCAAGTTCAACATCCTCACTAATGAAACAGAGATTATCCTGACAAACACAACATTTGTAAGTAGATCCCGGTCTTGCACATCATTTGAATACATATTATATCACAGTCTATGTATTTATACCTCTTTTTTTTACCTCTGTATTTCCCCATTTACTTTTCACTAGATAAATTTCAACGTGGCCAAGTATTCTGTCTCCCCTGACCTGAAATATGTCCTCTTCGCTTATGATGTGAAACAGGTAAGTTCCTAACAGCACCTTGCACAGGGTGCAGCCCCATTGTTGCCAGCTAGGGATGGAAAAAAATGTATTAGTAAAAATAAAAGTTGTCTCCAAATGTGCTGCAGTTTGATGGGTGGATTAGCTGTAAACCTTTGTCTAAAACAGCCAACCACACCATTTTTCTGGATGACACATTTCTTATTTCTGAAGTGCTCGTGGAGGTGATGGTGTGAATTGGTGTGAATGTGAGCGTGAACGGTTGTCTGTCTGTGTAAGTCGCTTTGTATTTGGCCTGAGATAGCCTGGAGACCTGTCCAGGGTGGACCCCACCTCACTCCCTTCACAATCCTGAACACGACAAGAGGTTAAAGATGATGGGTAGATGGATGGATGGTGGAAAACTAAATGATTCAATCAGAGCATTGTAAACAAGATTAACAGTGGGGATGTCATCAGTGCACCAGTGCCAGTAACCGAGAATAAATTTCAACTTTTGTCAGGGAAATTGATTCAGCTTCAGAGGTTGTTGTTTGGATGCCCGAAATAATAAAATTCATTGTTCAGTTAAAGTTTGCTTACACACACACACACACACACACACACACACACACACACACACACACACACACACACACACACACACACACAAGAAAATTGCTTCCAGTCGCTGGTAACTCTCAAGGACAATGCAGATAGTGAATGAATGGCAGCATGTGTACGGCAGTGGCACCACAGTTTTTGTGTACCTAAGCTGCATTATGTGACATGCATTGAAACATCTTAGCATTTTCTATTATGTAGGTGTTGACGGCAAAATGTCCTTGACTGTCAGTCACTGTTACCCATCTGCCAAACAGAACAGAACTTTAGACTCAATAATGAAGAGAAAACAATGGGACTTTGTATTATCTGGCTGCATCAGCACATTCACATACGTCCACATTTTGGTAAATGCCTTACTACAATAATACTACAGAACCTTCTGGCACAAAGCAAAGTAAGAGATTATTTGACGTGCCTTTAAAATCACATCTCGTGCCTCCTTAATCAGATTGGACTATTCTGAAAAGGACTTCATACTCATGTTCACTGCGAGCAGGTTCGAGATTTGAGACCAAGCAGAGGCTTCACGTCTAAGGAGGGACACAATCTGTCAGTACGGAAAGACATCCCAGGGACATATAGACGATCCCATTGTGAAAGACACTGTAATGGTTTAAAAAATAGCATCCACACTTGTTGAGTTGTTCTGCTTCTGGTGTTTAATATATTTGGTGAGGGCACAAGGTGACAAAAATTTCTTTGTGGCCATGTTCGACTGGCAGGTCACATTCACTCACTAATAGAACAGCGGGCCAAGCTTGAACCATAATTACCAGCTTTCCATGAGAAAGGAGTCGATGCAAAATGAGATATGCAAATTTGAGCCTTCTCTCTAGAAAAGAATCCACTGTGAGGATTAGTGACAAGGCGATTAATCAGGACTGATTTGCATATTTTGCAAGAAGGGTTAGATTTACATTTGAAATAATACGGCCAGTAGCCAGAAACTGAGTTATTTTTAGCAAAAGCGTGTGGAAAAGAAATAATATAGGAGACATGTGTTTAGAAACTGTGTAAAAAAAGCTAAATGTGTATTTTGTCCTGACTAACAATGCAAATATGCAAATGGCCCGAATCTCCCATGGTATTAATGTTGTGGCTGATGAGTATCCGATTACTTCCTTTGTAACCTCCTACGTTTATAACAGGCTTAATTTGCTATTTAGGATAGTTCATGCATCTTGTTAACACACAGCCACGACTCTGGTTTGTTCTTTGGTCGAGCACAATCTAACAATCCAAGTCTCTTGTGGCCAACAATGGCACATTTTGGCTGGATTATTAACAGGCACATTCAAACCCGGAACAGTTCCGGTGAAGAGGAAAACTGTTCTTTGTAAACTGGATTGGGATGCTCGTCTTTTTAAGTTTATATTTTGTTGTAAATACATATTGTACCGTTGTTCACTGAAAACAGTGCGTCATAGCAACAGTTCTGTGGGTCGTATGAGAGGGACAAACGTCTTCTACAGGCATTAAAGTTGGTGGACTTGGGAAACAGGAGCAAAGACCTGCAGCCCATCACCTCCTTGGAATGTTAACATTATCTTCTTTTCTCTGTCATAAAACATAAATACAGACCCACAGGAGCATGAGATGGGGCTGTTTTCCTGTAGTTAACGTATGTGGATGAGAGAGATGAGAGGTGCCCTGTCTCAAGCCCAAACTCCTGTCTTCGTAACTGCAGACAGACGTCTTTAAAAGGGGCCACAAATGTGTTATTTTAAAGAAATTAAGTTTCTGTTTTTTAGTAAACACGAGTACAATACAGTTAGTGACAGCAGCCAGATTATTACACATGCTGCGTTTTAGAGGGTATTTACAGCATGTGTGGCACATGTGGAATCGGACTAATTATAATTTACCCCCCACCTGTTAAGCCCTAGTGACAAAACATTTACAGACTTTACATTTACAGAAAATGCTGTGGGAAACCAGTTTAATCTCAAACTCATTGTGAAATGAAAGAAAGTCAAATGAGGTGTAAGATACGCTATAATGTGGATTACAAAGCAGAAGTAGCTGTCAGTACAGCTATTAAGATATGAAATATGATCCACGTCACCTCATAGTAGGTATGATAAGTGAATAATATCCATCTATCTGTCGCTCCATCTGTACACCTCTGACATATAGTTGATAACAGACTTAACATGTTCTTTAGGTGCATAAAACACTTTCTCACAGTATATTTCACTTGCCTTGAAAATGAGCAGCTGCAGTTGGTCATACAAATACATTATGGAAGCTTATGTATGATATGCATATAATTTTTACCCTTCACTATGACCAGCGCTCACATTTCTGTGTGCATGTACTCGACTCTTCTTTTTACCTCTACCGCACTGAGTCGGGAGATTTCCTGAAACCTAGAAACAGACTTTGATGGGTAAAATTGTTGAAGTTCCCCTTGAGTGATCTAAACTTGACCCGGAGTATGTAGGACATGCACACAGGTAGCCCAGGCAGCATCAACACGTTCCTTTTAGAAGTATCAACATTATTGCCTCAAACTAGTATAATTAAGAATTTCTTTTAACAATTCAATCATTTACTACACAGGATACAGTATTCACTGACCCGTATTTGTCTCTGTGTTTGTTACAGTGCAATTAGTTTGCTTTCAGTTTCTCCCCCTTTAAATGTTGAGGTTGTAAACAAATTCTAATGTGCTCATAACTAGGTTACATATAATTTTGAATGCTTTTGGCAGTCAGGTGCCAAAACCTGTCCACTGAATGCTAATGGAGCGTCGGCATATGAGATTGTTTAGTGTCATTGTGTATCACAAGACTTTGCATAGCTTCCAAATGCTTCTTTTGTGCTATTTAATAGGCACACCAAAGTATTTTTTTCATTATGTGCCGTGATTGCTTTTGAAAATGTTTTTTGACCTGCAGCAGTTCTTTCATGGTGGTTTGTTGTAATTCCAGGCTTTGATCTGTGAATTGTAGCATGAAGTCGGTGCTTTCAGTTATTCATGACTTGTAACGAATGATGAAAGGAATAACAAAGAGCCATTTTACAGCAGACCCATATCTGCTGTAAAATGTGTAAACGAGTCCTGTTAATCACACAGGCTTTGAACTGGTAAGTTACACACTCTACTGTTTGAGGTAGCAGCCTGCTGTTTACAGGCTGAGATGGGTCCAGGGAGCTGCAGAATGCTGCTGAAGCTTCATCCATGTGTAGGATAACACGCCACCGTCTGAGCTTCATAAAAACTCGGCAGGATTCCTCCTGTCTTGCTGTTTTTTATCCTGTAATGCCCGTGTCAATGCAAATTATTGGAGATTTGTGTGTTTCAGTCCGAAAACACAACATTTCAGATTATGGATGAGGTACGGACAACCCTGCTGGCTGCGGAGTTCTGATCAGTCAGGAACAAGCTGTGTGTTCTACATTTCTGCTCTGCAAAGCTTGTCTTTTCTCAAATGTTGTTTTTTTGACATGATGATTATTTGTTTTTGTTTTTGTATTTTGTGAAATATTATTGTTTTGCAACTTTTTTTCTCTTATGGTTTTCAAAATGTTGTTTCCGTGTCTGGATGATTTTATTCTTTTGTTTTAATCTTTTGTGAAATATTATTGTTTTGTGACATGCCATACTTTTGTCTTTTGTTGTTGTTTTTTGATGTGTTTTCTCTTTTGTTGTTGTGCGTTGTGAAATGTTTTGTTTTTCCTCCTGTTGCTGCGAGTTGTAAAGTGCCGTGTTTTGTGTTTTGTTGAGCTGTCTGAACGTCATGTTTTGCAAAATGTTGTTCTTTTAAATGTTTTGTTATGTACCTACGGGCCACTGTGCTTTACTTTCAAACATCACAGAGGACTAGTGGCTGCAGTCATATGTCTTTGTTGTAGCTGGTGTTTTATCCTCCGTCCCAATGTTACTGTGAATATTTTCTGTAGCTTTTTTCCATTTGAAGTGTATGTGTGGGTTTGAAGTTGAGACATTTCTTTTTGATTGTGATAACCTACATTGTTTGAATGTAAGGTTTGGGGCTGTCAGTATGAAAGTTGAAAAGTGGTTGTCTTCCGACTTTGCCTTCCAAGTTTGCAAAAATAATTCTAATAGGCTTGTCTTAAAACCCATTTATTCCATGTTCATATGAGATGAGTTCATATTTCATTGTTCCACCTCCAGCCTCAAATGCTGATGAAAGAACAAACAAGCTAAGTGGAGAAACCGAGTGGGGAGTCACAGATGTAATGCTGAAAACAAAGGGAGAAAAATAGACACAATCTTATTCTGCTGTCTCACTTTAGACCACCTGGTATTTCAAAAAAAAAGAAGCAAATATTTGATGTATAATTTTATGGGAGAAAAACAGCACCTGGATCCCCAGAAAAAACATATCTGTAGTCTGTTTTATCTGTAAATATATTTGAAATGAGCCTATTTGAACGGTGGCCGCTGCAGTGAATGGTGATAGCGGCTATTAGAAATCAACATTCTCCAATCATACTAGCAAAATATAAACAGTACACCACCTGCGTTCCTAACAATATCACTATAAACCTCGGAATATTCTTTGACATGTTTATTGAACTCTGTGTAGTACATGCAGTTTTATAAGACATATAAACAAAGGGAGTTGGGAGAGCAGTAAAAGTAAAGTCAATACAGAAGATGAAATTCAAAATAACATGGAATAAAACACAAACATTGCCTTTCTGTTTAAAAACCTCCACAACCAAAACACAACTGCCAACTACACAGACTTGGATTTCTTTGGTTTCTATGTGATGGATGAATGACAAAAACAGATCAGTCAGAGATTCTTCATGCTGACCATATTTACACATCATTGGCAGTGCAGCAAATAAATAAGCAAGACTTATTTGAATATGGAATCAGTGTGATACCATATATTGTTAGGTATTCAAAACTAATTTTTAAACATCATAACATAAACAAGATTAAGCCAAAAAACTGTAATGCACATGAGCTCTACAGAACAACCCCTTTGCTTGTTGTATTTGACTGAACAAGCAAGAATACTGTCATGAATTTGAAATGAAACGGTAAATGGTAAATGGTAAATGGTCTGCACTTGTATAGCGCTTTTCTACCTGTTGGTAGTCAAAGTGCTTTACACTGCCTCTTATTTAACCAGTAACACCCACAATCACACACACACTCATACACTGAGCTGCAGTTTTATGTATCATAACTTCAATGTACTGTATTAAATGTGCAGTAAGTTTACCCATGTGGTGGTTCACATAGATACGAACTGTTGGCTTGTCTGCTGAAGCCAGCACATGGCAAGCTCCTAAATGACATTAACTTAACAGCAGTTTTATTGTTCAGGGACACATGATGTAGGATGTATGCCTATATAGCTGTGTGGCCAGACAACAAGCATTTAAATTCTCTACACATTACGCTTTATTGTACACAAATAAGCAAGATAACGCAAGCATTAATTGTTTTACAACACATGAACGTGTGTCTTATGAAATGCTCTGTCTTCATTTGACTTTGTAACTTATTATTAATGATAAACACAGGAGCAATCAGATGAGTTTGGGAGGCACGACTAAACACTGATGATATTTACGACTGGGACTTCACAGGTATTTATCAGTACGGAGCTAATTTGAGCTATTTTTCAATATAAGTTAATAGATTGATAATTATCTTGGTGGTGGATATAGTAAACAGCCTGTGTAAAGCAAAGCTGAGCTTTTCTTTCGGGGCTCTGGGCTGTAGTCTCTCCCTGAGGCAGGAGCACGGGCCCTGCATGATTTACTTCTGTTGTTGACACATTCTGACAGAGACTTATGAACATCCCAGCACTAACCAACTTTAACCTGACCATACTTACGTTCGGAAAAGGTACGTACAGCTGAGTTTTAGTTCATTCCCGCACTTGAGGATCGCACTGATCCCTGTGTCCTGCTGAGCTGTGCCCAAGCCCACCTCTTTAACAAGGCCAGGGCAAAACTTTGCATTCTGTGCCCAAACCTGGAAAGGTGTGATCACAATAGTCAAACGAAGCCAACTATGGGAATCGAACAAGCGGCACGGATCGCCCAGTGTCAGTCGCCCTTACATCTTCACAGACCTTTTGAAGGGCTGGGTGACAGGTATGTTGGTAACCAGATACTTAATGGACATGCAGATTCCTGCTCACAAAGCAAAGGGTCCTTATAGAGCATCATTAACTCATTCAAAACTCTCCGATTCAAATTATGATATTTAGGTTCTTATACATTCGTTTTGTTTTTTGGATTGTTGATAATGGATCCATAGCATATCACCTCCTTCACCATGCTCTGAAAGTTTCTAGATAATTCTGTGGAATGGGTTGTTATGGCCAAAGCTGTGCCAAGTTGTATTGTCCCCGACATCTGATGATAATTCCTCCCCATGAGAATTCTGTCATATCATCAGAATTATGATACTGACCACACCGCTACTTGATGATGAGTACGTTGCTGAAATGTGGACATTTAAAAGGAGCCAAAAGACACCAGAACAGGCTTTGCAAACGAGCCAAGAGACATGAGTGGAATCCAAACTGGTGGAAAAGCAGTGAGCACTGACTGCTCTGAAAGAAATAATTCATTTGTATTCTGCTTTTCAGCCTGCGCTGTGTATTTCCTTTAGCGCTTGTTGATAAATGAAATTGAAATAATCTAAAACACTGCCTGCTAATTTGACTCGTGTCAAAAGTGATATCGTTCAATTGTTTAAAAGTTTAGCAAAATATTACGATATATATTTAGGTCTATAAAGCCAGCCTCTTTGAGCTCCAAAAAAGGCATTTTAATCTCTGGACTAAAGTTTTCTGCCTTTTTATATGTCAGAGTAACTTTAGCAGTCGGTTCTCTTACGTCAGCAGCGAAGCCAACTTAACAAAGCAATTGATGGTTTCTGCAAAAGCAGTGGAGCTGTTGACACTCATTCCAAAAGAGTATTTTCAGTGAAAGCTGTCAGACAGGTTGTAATGGAACCAGCGATTGATCGTGATTACTTAGTACTTTACGCTGAGTGCACCAATAATGGCAGTAAAAAACAAATGCAGCAGGTCGAGGTTAAAGAGGAAATACTTAACAACTAAAACAACTATGACCACGCATGGGCAAACTGGACTGGATTTATTTTAATCAGATCTACGAATATAAACCCAGACGTGTTATAAGGTACAGTGTTCCTTTAAGTTTCAAGTAAACGGCATTTTCTGCTGTGGCCAGTTACGTTTTCAAAATGCCAAAGTTGGGGACATATGAGATATGCTCTTTAATTAGAGAGAAATCTTTAGAGTTAGTTTTTCCAGTCTATGGAGTTTTTTTTTTTAGCTTTTATCCAAGTTTTGTCCACATCAAAGCATAAGGTGCAGCAGATGCAGCCATTTGAACTTTCAGTTTGTGAGATTTACCTGGACCACGGTGTGAACATGAAGTCATCTCAGAACCAGACTAATGGTGTGCTCTTTTGTTCCAACTCTCTGTACCAAATGTTACCTGTTCTAATAGGAAACCAGTGCTCTGCCACAAACATGAAGGTGCCAAAGTTTAACAACCAGTTTTACGTCTCAGTTTAACAAGAAGCAGCGTTGCCATGGTAAAGGTGCCATACGATGCCAGCAGCGCATATCCTACAGTCCTTTGTGCTTCTGTGCTGCCCGGTTAGTTGGCGTGTTTTCCACTATCACGCAGGGAGCTGCACATGTGTTTACTCTTTACTTATACAGTGAACCAACGCCAAGCAGCAAATCCTTTGTATTGACACTCCAAAGACACTTTTCATGTGTCTCGTCTGTTTCTCTCTTTTCGTGTTGCTCAGAAGATTTTGTACATCCTAATGATGTGCAATTGTTCACTGACCATGAAGCTACGTTATCCCTTCATAGTGAAATCAGGTTCCACTGAAAATTTAAAACACCCTTTTCCTCTTCTCCCCACATTTTCCCAAAAGTTCGACGAATGCCACAGACTCGGCAGGCTGAAGCTTGACAAGTGGCTGCGGCACGCACACACGGATGAGGATTACTGTGTCAGCCTCTGTGCGACTGCAGCAGAACAGTGTCACACTTTTCTAATTTGCTTGTGCAAAGAAAGTCCCAAAGCAGATGAGGAAAGATAAAGGAAACGGTTAATACCACGGGAGCTTTTTAAGCACATTAATCATTGTTAAACTTTGCTGAAATCATTAAGGGTTCATAGTTCATAGTTTGATATAATATAAATAGTACTGTAAATCCCAGCACCATGTACAATGTTTAATAATTGAGCATTGAATTAATGAAGCTAAAGGCTTGGATCCAGCCAGAAGACGGGGTTTGGCTCTGTGTCGTTCCCACGGAATGAAAGTGTAGAATGGAGCACAAACAGCGATGCAGAGTCGTAATTCTCCTAAACTGAGGCCCTTCAGTCAATTTATATATATCGTGCAACTTAACTGAGACTGCAAATGACTTTTTTAAAACTATATAACTCCAAATAATTTCTTCTTCCCACCAAAACATCCTTTTTGTGACTACAGAGCACATGATGAGGGAAAGACAAAACAATCTAACAGTAACTTCAGACAAATGTTTTTTTCTTTGTCTAACCTTAACCAAAGTTTGTTCTTTTCAACCTAACCACACACACGCTGGAGACGAACTTCAGTCTGGAGTGTGACAGTCATAGTCGTGTGTGTGTGTGTATGTGTTTGGTTTTGGAGAATAATTACCGCAGGTTGCCACTGTCATCTGATGGGTTTTCGCTTTATCAAAAGTAATTACAATTTAAAAATTATTGTAAAGATTATTTTCAACTTTAATTGCAGGCCGACATTGGATGGGATAAAATACTTCCACACCTACATGCGATTGCAGTATTGTTTGAGGGGGTTGAACTGCGCTTTTAAAGATCAGCCGTGTAATATTAATAACTTGTTGTTATTGTTCCCTTGCTTTTAGTTGTGCACATTAAATTCAAACAGAACAGTCACCATTGTATTGGAGTGCTGAAAATGGCACGACCTATTTTGTTTTATCATCAAGCCGGCAACAAAGGTCACCATCCTCATGAGAGCTCTATATGGAATTTAATGGAGTACCACTGAAAAGTTCATTTAAGAGCTTGTGTAGAACATGTGGAGGCTGTTTCGATATTTCATGGCAGAGAATTAAAAAGTTTCAGTATGTTGGAATTTGAGAAAATATCTCTAGAGCACCTTGGGGAAACAGTTTTCACTTCCAGGCACAGTTCTCCACAACACAGTGATATTTGCTATAAAGCCTGCAAATTTATATTGAGCACACAAAACCCTTGTGACCTGCAGTACATTCAGTATGCACAGAGAAGTTACTCTCTGCATAAAGTCAATATGCATCACTTGGAGCTTGGTGAATCCTCTTCTCCCTGAGCAGTAATTCACTTTCACTGTGAACAAGAGGCTGGATTATTGATGTTCTACCTTTTTGCTATGGACTGCGCGCAGGTGCTCGGGCTCCAATCCAAAGCTTTATTGTTATCTTTGTTTAATGTTTTTAGAACTGCCATAAGCCCCATTAACATGTGCTTTGTTTTTTAGAATGTACTTTGGAGCAAACGAGTGATGTACAGTCAGAGGCCGTTAGATTTCACGTACATACAGGAAGATTGTATCGTACTCTAGTTTTGAGCAGTTTTGTAGGGGAATCGGCTGTCCATGTGCAAGTCCTGCACCCTAAATGCCCTTCACACCCTTTATCTCCCTGTACAATCCACAGGACCTTTTGTTAAAGAGCTCCACCATTGAAGCTCACACCTGCCGAACTTACACCCACCCAATGTTTGTCAGGCACAAAAATGGTAGAAAGCGTCTTTACAAAGACACTTTTCACCCTAAACTGTCCAAGTTTGAGTTTATGCACGAAATAAATCAGCCCGTTCACATTCCCGAGGCGTCAAAACGCAACATTTTCTTCAATCTGGTTGCGTTACATGCTGATGCTTATGAAACCCTTTGGCGTCGGCGTTCGACACTCAGAGCTTTCAGTGTACTACAATGAAATCCCAGGGGCTCCAGTGTTTGACACCTTGAGCATTGATGTAGTATATGAAATGAAAAACTATTGTAGGGAGGTGGACAGGGTTTTGAATGGTACAAGACACATGATACAAGAGTTGAAGACGTGTGCTTTAATGAAGATCGTAACACAACGTGGTGTACACGGTTACTATAGGAAGGAAGTATGTGTGTCACTGTATGTAGTGTTTTATTTTTATGTAATTTATTGTGTAAATCAACATTACCCTATAGATTTTTTATAGCCCTAACTGATGTTGTCTTTCATGGTGAACTTACCCTGAAGTCGGTATTTCTAACTCTAACTAATTTAGTTTTTGTGTGTCCCCTCTATGTCATCAAATGTTGTTAATTCTGTAGCAAAGATGCTGTGTCTGTGGGGGGGGGTTCTATTCTTCTTCTGGCAACCCGTTTCTTAGTCCCTTTATCCCTGTCGCTGTGTCCTGCCCACAGTCGCTTCCACTGCTAAATTTACCCAGCATGCAACCAAAGTAATTATGCTAAACTCAGAAAGCAGTATAATAACCATTGTCACATCTACTATTAGATCTGTAAAGAATATTCAGAGGAATTTTCCAAATGTGTGTGTGTGTCTGTCGTGCTGTTGCATCCACTCTATTAGTTTTCAGTAATATGGTTGGTCTGCAACCAATCCCACCTCACGCGAGTATTTAAACATAACAAAGCTCACTTTTATAAGTGAAAGTAAAAAAATGCTGTACATGTTTTAGGTCTAATGGCCATTTGATGGAATGTCTGGGTTTCCAGTCCACACGATCAGCTCTACATCCTGCTGCTGTTTTCTATAACTCCAACATGGCTAAATGTTGGATCTCATTATAATACAACCTTAAAATGTCTACAGCAAAATACGAGAGTTATCAGTAAAAACTTTCATTGCTAACATTATGATCACGGTAGTTTTCTCATCCTGTACTGTGGGAGGTGTAAAGTGGATGGCAGGAGCCAATTGTTCCAGCCTTGTGAGGGAGTCTGGTCATGTTCTCCCCTCTGTATGCTGGGAAGCAGACATGCCAGCAGGCACAGCGTTCTTCTACAAAGACAAGGAAGAAGAAAAAGCCCGAGTTTCTGCTGGGATGGACAGCCTGAAGGAATGGACCAGAATGAACTTTATCTTGGACAACACCTTCCAAGAGGATGTAGAGCACTTGTAGCCTCTGGCTCACCCCCTCGAGGCGTACGAGGGAGCACTTAAAGCTCTCATTTGTGTCATTGCGGTGGCCAATACATCTCGCAATACCATCCTTGATGAAATGAAATGGTGCTGAAAGCCATTTCTCAGTGTCGCTCTCTGTTTTTGTCTGATTGCTAGACTACACCTGCCTCACTATGGACAGCTTAAATCTAAAAACATGCTACAAGGGCGTGTGTGTGTTTCTGTCTATTACATGAGCTGTTAATATGTAGCCCAGACTTTTTTTTATTTATTGCTGTCATCAGTTGCCTTCTAACCATTCACTGTGAATGGTTTCTCAAATGTCTGCTGTCAGCAGTTGTGCTTCATAATAGATGTCTACAATATAATAGAACAGAACACAATATGCAGTAGAATAAAATAACGTGTGATGAAAATGCGCATGAATATTACAAAAGAGGCCATTTTCACCACGTGCAGATGTGTTGCTTTGGAGTAATATTGACAAGTTCTTCAGTCAGTGCATGACAGATGAAGCATTTGTCAAGGACAAAGATCAACTTCTGTCCCAACTCTGCAGATCATTCACGCTGGCTTGTCACTGCTGTTTTGCAAAGAGCCAGAGTCATTCATCAGCGTGTTTCTCTGATCATTGCTTATGACTACAGCTGCTTTTTAACAGTCCAGAACCTCCGTTCCACAGTCAGTCAATCAGACAAACCGTCTGTCACCTAAATTCCCGAGTTCATTGTGGAAAATGCTTTTGCATCTTGAATAAACCTGTGTGCTCTTCTGAGGTGAAGATGTGAGCTTGAGTCTTTGTGATGCCCACGTTTCTGTGAGGACTCTTGGCACGTTTCCATGGGCACAGCGTTTTCTGCACACTGCAGCAGCTATCAGCCGTAAAAACCTACCAGTAGATCAGGAGGCAGAAGTTTAGAGCTGGAGTGAAGGACAGAGACGTTATAAAACGTGTTTGTCTTCCATCAAAAGATATGTCCCTCAATAAATGGACAAGTGACTGGGGTTGATCAAGGACTTAGACCAGTATGTCCCAATTTGTAACTGGATACAGGCAAACTAGAGCAAAGGTGCTTCACCCCTGCTGCTCCCAGAAAATCCAAACGACCCATCTAATAACAGACTGACTTTGCCTGATTACACTTAAAGACTCCTGGTGTCGCTGCCTTTCACAGAGTCAGATTCAATACTAGTACTTTTATGTTTCATCTCTCTAATTACATATCATCATTATCTTTGTGCTACATTCTAGTTGTTAAAAAGTAAATGTCTGTAGCAGCACAGAATATTACATGTGTAGTCAACGCCATGCCTTTGTATTAGAGGTGAATATGCACGTGTCATATTCACGATAAAATGTAAAAATCTGGCCTGATTTTGAGCCCAGTCGCCGTGATCAGGATCCTATCATCATGTCAGGCCCAGCTTCTCTGGGAGGCGTTCAAAGATTTTACATGTGCCCCTCTCTGCCACTGTGACTGTCTCAGTCTCTTTGTGTCTCGTGTGCCTTCAGTGCACAGACACGCAGCGATGATGGGTTTCTCAGATTGAATTAAAATGTCTCGTCCCACAGCTGTCACCCATGCAAATTGCATTGTCTACAGATTCTGTCAGTGAGAACAGCCAGCAGTCGGTTGTTTGATGCCTTCATTTCATTCTTTTGTCGTGATGTCATTAACTGTGGCACCGCTGCTTCTCTTGTTACAGTTTTAGACTGTCATCGTTTAATCTCTCCCTCCGTCTGTCTTTAATTCGCAGGTTTACCGCCACTCCTACATGGCCTCCTACAGCATCTACAATATTCACACACGGTAAGTGTTTTTGGCCTCCTCAGTACCTGCAGTGAGGCGTCTGTGCAGTCTTCTACGAGCCTCCCTGGTTTGCAGTATTTGTATTGTCTTGCTTCAGACCTTAGCTGACCTGGGCTAATGCACAGGCAGCCCCAAACCCCAACTTAACGCTCTTACGTGTTCAGGGGTAATACTTGAAGAAATTAAATACATTTCATGGACACATCGGTGCAAAATGCATGTGTCCTCTTGGGATGTCAGAACAATTTTAAACAGCCAACACCTGAAAATAGGTAACAAGCAGACTAGAGCCAAACGGAGCAGTGTCCTGTGTGTTTACCAGAGTAACATGGAGATGGCAGAAGTCTTCATTAGTTGGCAGGAATATTTGCAAAGCAAGTAGGGCAGCAGCATTTAATGACCAGGGTTGGGTTTTTTTTTATTGTAATTTCACAATCGCAAAGCTCTGAGCACATTGAGGTGGAGTTTATCTTAATGTAGAGAATTGGCAGATGGGCATATTCACTTTTAAAGGTAAGTGAGGCTCACCCTTCTGACCAATCAGAGAAAAGCAAGGATTTCTGCTTGCAAGTAAGTTGCCTATTGCTTATTTTGTGTTCTCTGATAACTACAGCTACCTAAAAAGCTGTGTGAGTGCGGTGAAATGTAAAGAGTGAAGCATAGCTGGGCAGAGCAGAGAGAACAGATTCCAGTCCCAAGTTGGTGCTAGATTAAGTTGCACACTGTAACTTTAATTAAATGTGCTTAGTTTCCTCCATTAGTCGATCGGCTCAGTTATCACCGGAGTGAAACTCTAGAATGCTTCTTTGTGGAGCAGTGACTTAATGATATCAGCACCTGTACAAAAGTGTGATTTTTTTTCTATTGAGCAATAGCAGTATTCCTGGTCGTGTTGGTACACTATAAAGGACTTCACACAGACTTCAGCAGTCTATCGTCCACGTCTGCTTCATCAAACATCGTTTCCATCCGCAGCACTCCCAGGGGAAATTCTGGACTAATTCCTCAGATATTCTGAGCCACCACTCTGGCATTTTCTTTCCATCCTGGTCATCTCTGTTCTGATACCAGGCTCCTGTCTGTTGCCAACTTGTGCTCATTTGTATTTCCACCTCATTGTTGTCATAATCAGCTCAAAGAGCCAAATAAAGAAAGAGACCCCAAACACAATTATAATTTTTTACTAAACACAAATTAAACTGCAAAAAACTGATGAGGTGTAGATGTCAGTGAAGTCAGTGGTGTACTGTAGGTGATGAATGTTGGTGCAAACAATCCACTATTTGTACGATTAATGAATCTGCCAATGTTTTTCTTTTTCATTTTCATATTAGTATGTAAGTCAGTTACAGTACACAACAACAAAGAAACCGGACATCATGAATGAGACAACATACAGTGAACTTTTACTTAATAATATCAGGGTTATGTTTCTGTTTGTGTCTGTTTTAAATTAGTCTCAAATTTACACAGGGAAATGAGTCCAGGAAGCTGAAATTTCTGACTATGATTCCAGGACCACAGAGCAGCATAGGAGACAGTTCCATGTGAATTCTGGGGACTTGCAGCATCATCCATGTGGAAGAGCGAGAGTTGTACATGCTGTGAGCGGCATAGATATGAGGGCAGTTTACCCAGGATGGCTTTAGAAGTAAAAATAAATGGATGGTGTTGTCTCCTCGGGGTCAGTGAGGGCCAGAGGACTGGAGGGTGAAGCACACAGTGATGGCTCCTGAACACTGAGTTTGTGATGAACCGTAAAGCGCTGTGATATGCTGTGTCAAGGCAGAGGAGGCGTGTGGAGGCAGCATGCATATAAATAATGTCCCCATAATCCCAAGAACTTAAAATCTGAACCAGGCTCTCCCTAGCCAAACAGTAAAAACAACTTTTGTTTCTGTATTCCTGCATGGCTGAGCTCTGATAAATGTCATAAGTTTGTTCTTTTTAACATTTAGGACAAATTTGATTCAGTAAGTGATGAATGAAATGACTCCAGTCATGAATCAGTCATTCAGATGTTACTGGTGATATCGTTTTGGTTTTTTGCCCCTTTTTTGCAGGGAGGTGTGGGACCTGGACCCACCGGAGGTAGTGAACTCAGTCCTGCAGTATGCTGCCTGGGGAGTGCAAGGCCAGCAACTGGTGAGAACCCACTGATCTGCTTTTCTTGTTGGTGCGTTGGTTGCATTCGAGTGATGGAGAAAATACATACATTTTTCCTCATATCTTTAGTTATTTGTGAGTCTTACCTGCTCAAGAGTAAGACCAAGGATGCAAAGTCCAAGTCTCCTGAGAACTATGTTTTCATTGACCTTTGACTGCAATTATTAACACAGTAATAGCAACATACTGATAAGCAGTAAACACGCACAAGGATGCATTCTTTTCATCATGTGACTTAATTGGCTCATTCTCACAGTCATTAGTTTCACTTTAGTGAAGCCTTGAATCCAGGCCTACAAATGGGGATGCTCAGCTTCGAGCCTTTGCATGACATCATGGCATATGAACACAGAAACACACTATGAAAGCACTTTCAGGATGCTCTCAGCTGTGTCTTTTTGCTTATTGCATGTGCGTCTGAACTGTAAAGATTAAAAACACTTCCTGCTCTCCTCATAATGTACTCAGGTCGGCTTTTTAAGGGGCTCTAATTACACCCATCATACTTTTTTTCATGACAGTCAAGTCTGTAAAGCGCGGTAGAGCTGCTTTGTCCATATTTGCAGATTTCAGCGTGGATTTGAGCATAAATAAAGCACAACTCCATTAGGAAGTCATTACGGTGATAAAGAAGTGACAGCCTCAAGTGACACGTGCAGCATTATTAGCCAGAAGTGCATCGTCAGGTGTGTTTTGTGAGGACGCTGTAGGTAAACCTCGTCACAGTTGTGTATTCATCACAATTCTAGCATCTTACGGAATGCAGTGGACACACGCTGGATGCTAAGCAATGGCAGAAGAACTGATTATGGCTTGTTTCACCTGTTGACAGTCTAACTCTCCAGTATCACTATTCTTATATTTTGAACCAACCAGTGTCAAAAAGAAACTCTTCCAGCATCTATAGCATGATCAGAGCTGCAGCATTAAACCGTATCTTGGCTCTTCAATCGCAGTAATGAGCCCTCACAGTGTTGAGAGAACGTCCGTCTTGCAGGTGCCTGTGGAGTCCGTTGCTGTTAATTGGTTATTTCTCGGACCCTCACTGACTCGCCTCGTGGACTGATGAGATCTTGTTGCCCCCCAGTCAGAGGCACTGCTGACTGTGAGGTTGAGGCCTTTAGTAATGAATTTTTATGTAAGATCACATTAGGCTGCAGATGCATCGCTCCTTGGTGTTGCCAAAGACAGATTCCCTTTCCATCTGAGACAGACTCTGGCCTGTCTAACTTTGAAAAATGGACTTTAGTCTTTGTTTGACAAGTTTGAGTTATATTTTTACAAATGTGTTCGATGAGTTCAGCATTGTTTGGATTTTCCCTTTAGAGAAACACAGGAAGTGTTGTTTGTATTGTGGATGGAGGATTTTGACACACAATGAATCGGTACCGTTTTATTTCTGCAAAAGAATTAACTATACCACCACTGTTTGTATGGTGGGTAATATTTCCTTTCTGTTTTGTTCCAAACATCAACGAAAGAAAGACAAAAAACACTTGTGAGTTTAAGTTAGAAATTAAAAAGTATTCCAGTGGTGTTTGTCTGTTCATGCAGACGTACAAGCATTGATTCCCACTGCGGATAACGTCACACAATTTTTCAACTTTGCAGCCACATTCACCATTTTCATTGTGTTATGGCTGCAATTTATTATCCCTTACTGTGCCATGTAAAATGTGTGCGTGTGTTTTTACAGATCTACATATTTGAAAACAACATCTACTATCAGTCGGATGTGAAGAGTAACTCCCTCAGGCTGACGTCCTCAGGGAAGGAAGGAGTCATCTTCAATGGGATTGCTGACTGGCTCTACGAAGGTACGTACAAACAGCTTGTTTCCTCACTCTTTCATCCCGTTCACAATTATCTAATTTCCAAAGCATTGACAGACGGTCTCATTAAACTGAACACGCCTGTGTTTAAAAGTATTACCTTATAAAAGACAGTGATTAAATATTTATAATGTTTGTTCTAGTGCAGATATCTCCCCACTGGGTGTGAGCAGACATTTTATGTGCTTTAAGTAAACACACGCTGCAAACTGTACACGTTGGCCCATCTCTCAGCACAAAATAATTGCATGTAAATCGTATTTAAATCTAATACGACCACAATAACTGCACTGCTGTTGTGTCTTTTTTCTTCGTTTCTTCTTAATTAGATTTCTTAAGCATAATTACTTAGCAATCAGTGATGGTTGACCCCAAATTCAAATTTTATTTATAATCTCTTTTGCTACAGCTGCTTTTCTCCACGTCAGTGTGTCTCATTCTTAATTATTTGAAGCTCATTTGTGTTTAAAAAAAGATGACAATTAGAATACATTTAAAAATGTATTATCTCTTCGTTCAATAGCTTATAAGCAGTACTCCCAAAGTGACATGGATCATCATGAAATGAATATGATTGTATTAAAGCTGTCTTCCAAGGTCACTGCTATAACAATAACGATATATTTCATATTACTGCGGTGCTTTTAAAGGTGCCCTACATCAGGTATATTTTGATTGTTTTCTATTTTAACTCTTGTGAGCGTGTATTGTCCATGGGAAGAGAGTTCCAGAGGGTGGGGAGAACTACAGAAAAAGCTCTGCCACCAGAGGTTCAGTGTTTGTTCCCAAGTGAAATTGAACGAGTGGAAAAACCAACTGCACAACTGTCACACTGGAGACTCGAGTTAGACTCCAGAGTGTGTGTGGTTAGGTTTACGCAACAAAAACACTCAAATTAAAGTTTCATTAACCATTTTATTTTTTCAGTTTAGCAGGACCACAATTACTCCCTAACCTTAACCAGGCGGGATAAAGGACATTGTCGGCAAACATTTTAGAAATATGCTCAGCAGAAGCCCTTTTGCAACTTGCCATCTGTTTAAATTAAAAGCACATCCTCATTGTGTTATTAGTAAATGCAATGTGGTTACAGTTACATTACGTACAAAAATCTCTCGTCCAACGGCAGCTCCAGAACCCCTCTGACCCTTAACAAGATAAGCTGTTTAGATAATGGATGGATGGGTTGTTTGCAGAGATGGAAAGTGATGGCAGGAATGGTAAGGGTCCAAGGTGCAGAGGGAATGTTGGCATGAAACAAAAGCTCAAATCAAATTTGAGTGTGTGCACCAGTGTGGGTGTTTTTTACAGCTCATCATCTAGATTTTTTGAGACCGAATTTGATGTACAGCTGAAACACGCTGCGATTTAAAGCAGCTATTGTAGAAAGTGAAAATGTCCCACTTTGGTGCCCTTCAATGCTAGTATTGAAACCTTTAAACATACTATAACTGCTACTATAAATGTTTTTTAAAGTGCAAGATTAGCTTCTGTTGGAAAAAAAATAAAAAATTGTTGTTTGTGCCTTTTATAATAGAGGAGATCCTTCAGACTCATGTGGCACACTGGTGGTCACCTGATGGAGAGAGGCTGGCCTTCCTGGTCCTCAATGACAGTCTGGTCCCCAGCATGGCTTTACCTCGTTTCACCGGCATGGTATACCCCAAAGGAAAGCAGTACCCGTACCCCAAGGTAAAACTGTAGAAGCCCTACAGAACTGTCCATGTCTTCTCACCGGAGTGAAGGGGATCTAGCTCAGTACTACACGCTCATCTCTCTCCTAGGAGGACAGAAAAAAAGAAGTCCTGAATGTTAAATAAAATTTTAAAGTTACATTACGTTAACGAATCCTAAACTTCAGTATATATTGAAATCAAATATATTCATGTTCCAAAACGCTGAGCGATGCTGTCGATGTCTCCTGTTCACCCGTTCACTTTCAACAACAGTTGTAGCAGCAGCACAGTCATAGTCACAAAAAAAGACTTTTAGAGCTGGGCTCACCCTTCTGACCAATCAGGGAATTTTTGACAATGATGAGATAAAACAACAAATCATTTTGAAGATTTTACTTAACGTTATGCTGCACTGATCTCTACAGTGTTTCCATGTGTAAGGGATTTGTAGAAGGAACTATGTTCACATGAGAGCACCGACAACGCTAATGCTTGATGTAATGACTCTAATTTACAAATGCTTTCAGTGAAGTATTTCTGAAATGCATAATGCTTATCAGCAATCTTTTCCATGTGTGCTGTTGAGTTTGCTGGACAAAACTCCTAGTAGTCTTTGCATGACAACACATATTTGTCTAACGGTGTGTGCCTTAAACAGCTTTTAAAAGCTGCTGTCAAATTATTGTTCATTTCAAATCACAATGCGGCAGTTTATGATTGAATCAAGGATTTTCCTACAGAGGTCATAGAATCTTTTGTAGTAAGTCTGAATTTATGTTTTCTGCACACAGGCTGGCCAACCCAACCCAGTGGTGAAGCTCTATGTAGTCAATCTTTACGGGCCAACGCACACGCTGGAGCTCATGCCTCCAGAGACTCTCAAACAACGGTGAGAGATGTTGCATTTTGTTTGTCAAACTTTTGCATCATCTTTTATGCCACTTATCAGAATGCTTTTTGACATTCCAAACTTTGGATGATTGTTTTTCCTCACTATGCACTTGGCAAATTTAATTGGAAAGTTCTGTGTGCTGCAGCTTGCTGTGCCTCCTGAATTGCAGCAACTGTAGCTCTGACTTCTTTCAGTTGAGTCCAACAATGAGCCAACAAAATGGAGCATAAACAATAGCTAAGAAATCCCACCATAGTTTGTTATTTCACAATAACTGCAAAGCCCATTTTCAGAAAAGTTTTGAAGTGTGCAGAATGCAAATGGAAAGAGGAAGCAATGATCATATATTCATCTGAAGCCTAGTTTTGATTATAAATTGTACAAAGACAAAATTAACAGTAATAGAGGAATTAAATTGTTTCTTGAAAAGTATTTGCTCATGTTGAATTTGATGCCAGCAACACAATTTAAAAAAACCTAGACAAGGGCAACAAATCACTGAAAGGTTTTTTAATTCTACAAAAAAAATCTGTTGCAACATATCTTACAATGATGAGATAAAAAAACAGTTTGTCTTGGCATCCACATATGTACGTTAAAATTCCATCTCAAGAAACAATCATATATAAACAAGATCCAGAAACACCACCAGCACTTTTTAAAGCCTGTGTTCAATAAAAAGGACTGAGGTGAAGTGGAAAAATATCCTGTGGTGTAACAAGTCCAAATTTTGAAAAATTAGAAATGTCACATCCTCCATGTTAAAGAGAAGAAGAACCGTCTGATTTGTTTTCAGTTTCACTGTTCAAAAGCCTGTATTGGTGTATGAGGAGGGCATTAATGCAAACAGCATTGCATAACTTATCCAATCCAATCAACATGTGTTGGATTGTGGAATAGGCATTTTTTTTTAATGGGACACAAACACTATTTTAACATAATTAGTATTGAACGATATATACTTTGGGTTTTGGAGCAACATACACTGCCAACCAGATGAATTACTAAATATTACAACACCATGGCTGGAGCAGTTCAGGTGCCAAACTGACCTGTCTGCACTTCAGACCTGTCACCCATTAAAATAATTGGAGGTTTATTCAGTGAGAAATCCATCAAACAGGGCCCTAGACTGTTAAGCAGCTTAAATCTTAAAAAAAAAAAATGCTTTTGAAATTAAACCAATTTTCTCCTTAGTTCTCACAATTTTTTGTGTAACTTGCATCAAATTCAAAAAAGCAAATATTAAAGGACGCCTCCACTGATAATAAATTTGCTTCCTTTTGATCTAGTTTGCGTAGTTTTTGTAAATGAATGTAACCTCCCTCTGACTTCCCTATATTAAAAATCTTTTATGTCTACTGACAAATCACTTGGAGGAACCTTCAGTTCAGATTTTCTCACCTTGTTGGTCAAGTTTGTTACCAGGGTCAACTTCCTTGTTACGGCATGGCTCTATGACATGTATGTTGTTGTTCCTTTTCGAGTTGTGTTTTGGGTGAGTGTTTTTGAGTCAGAGTGAGTGCTCTTAGTTTGTGTGGATCTGTGTGTGTGAGCTTATTCTGGTTGGCTGGATTGGGGGCAGTGCCCATCTGAACTCTACTGATTAACTCCTCTGGAGGAGTTTTTCAGCTTGAGGCAGGGAAATATTTTCATATAGGGAAGGCAGAGGAAGTTAAAAAGAATGAATGTACATTTACACCCTAAACTAAAGCCATAGAGGGCGAGTTTAAGTCGTCCTTTACAAGGAAAGAAATGTATCATTTTTAACATCTGGTATCTTGTCTTTGTACTATTTACAAGCAAAAATAATTTTCAAATAAATCACATATTTTCTGGAAATGAGGTTTGTATGTTAGAGTTTCTAAATTAATGAATTAAATTAAAGTTATTGGGGTTGCATCTGTATAAACCAGAAATAGTTTTGTGAGACTTTTGCTTTTTGCACTACTTTTTCTGAATTGTTTGAATTATGCTCAACTAAACACTACCTCAGTCTTTATGGATATTCTTTGGGTACAAAATTTACAGACACTTGTATGAGAATCAATGGATTGGCTGTGGGACATGACCAAATAAAAGCAGTAATGTGACGCTTAAATACTGTGATACAGTTGAGAAATTAACCTTTATTGAATTAAAGTTTAATTTGTCCCCATTTACCTAAAAAAAATAACCTCATAAAACATGTTAAGCAGTGTACAGGCACTTACGGGACAATGAATAATCATTGCATTTATATTTTTCAAAGGGAACATTATGTGACCATGGTGAAGTGGATCAGCAAGACCAAGACATCTGTCAGGTGGTTGAACCGAGCTCAGAACATCTCCATCCTGACTGTGTGTGACACCACGACTGGAGCCTGTGTAACGGTGTGTGTGTGTGTGTGTGTGTCTGTGTGTGTGCTCTTTGCTAGTAAAAGTAACTGAAGAATCACACACCTCTTATGGCTTTATTTAATCATATCTTCTCTGGGTATTTATGGTAGGCTTATTAAATACAAACCAGGCATGTCCTGCCCTGTGCAGTGTGACATAATGCGTTTATTTCCTGTAAGGTTAAGTAGTTCTTCTCAAGCTGGGTGGAGGGTTCTTTGCAGAGGTTGTATTTGATCAAGCCTAGCTACAGTTCTTGAGCCTTTCTATCGGATTTGATCTCCAAGGTAACACTCCTGTCTAGTGTTTGTTTCCCACTCTTCCTTTTTTTAAGTTCTTCATGAACTTTTCTCTTTGTACCAAGTGGTTGCTATACTTGAAAAAATGGTGGCATCTACTGTTGATGTGAGATAGGAAGTACAGGTACCTCAGTAGACCCTTATTAACCTTGGCATTATCTGTGCTATAGAGACACCAAAGTACTTTCAAATCGAGCTGAGACACAAACATCCAAAGACATTTGTATAAGACGATCAAAGATGTCTAAAAGGTCACGTTTCATGTAAGCAATGATGCAGGGAGGAATGTTTCAGGATACAGAATCTACTACTTTCAGCCTCATTAAATGTGAGATAGCTTAAAGATTAAATGCAAAATCAAATGCACACAGGCTTTTGAAACATTGCCTCATCATTTATTGCGTTCCATACAGTGTTCATACATACTACAGTAGGATTTATTCCCACACTGGAGCCGTGTCCTCCTAGTTTGAAGAGTTCTTTCCTTGAAACCATGCAAATTGATATTGCCTACTCAAAATTTGCAGTAATGTTGGGAACCACAGGTCCTTGATTTCACACAGAGATGAGTAAACACAGATTTCGAATTTCTACCCTGGAACCGTGGATTTTATAGGCTTAAATAATGGCTGTAGGCAAATCTTAACAAAAAATATCATATTAGTTTCTTAAGGATGCACCCCTTATATATAGAATAGGGCTGCCAAAACAATTTTAATACTTAAGTTGTATAAAACATATTTATTAAATGAATTTTTGAAAAATAATTTATTTTATTTTACATTCATTATATGTTGTAATGTGAAAAGAGATTCGCAGTAAATAGCACTTTTTGCTTTCTAGCCATTTAAACAGATTCAAAGGCAAACGTGATAAACAATTTAAACAATATCATTTTTCACCATTAGCGCAGCCAGCCTTCATGTTTTTTAATCTTTAAGGGACACAATCATATCACATGTGTAGCCTATTCTATTTTTTATCATTCTAGCCAATTTTCTAGCCAACGGTTACCTTTGTTTACATTTGATTACTTTTGTATAACTTTTCAAACAAATATTTTAAATGGGCAGTAAAGCTGAAACTGTAATGTTACCACGGCTGGATAACGTGACTATAGGACCCATAAGCAAAAGTTGAGACAAACCGAGAGTGCAGCAGGTTTATTAACACATAAACTTCTGAAGCAGTTATACAATTATCACACAAAATGCTGATACAATAAAACTCAGCACTACACTTGAGGAGATGACAATATTAACTCAAAGACAGAAACTTAGACTATAACAAAATTCACTCTTTATGAGAAGACTAAAACTCACAGAAAATCACTCTTACAGAGGGCATTAGTATTACAAAACAGGAATTTACTCTTGCAAACAAGAATCCTAACAATGATGATGATGAGAGGCAAAGGGCGAGTGCAGAGACACACACACAGAAAAACAATGTGTATATAAAAGATAAGGGCAGTGAAAAATGGGACAAAAAACTCCTAACTTATGACAGAAACGTCGATGAAAAGAAAGAGGTCAGAAACTCAAAGGCTCCACGTTTGACCACATGCCCAACGAATGAATCGACAGCTTTACTGACCCACATTGTCTGGAAATATGCCTAAACATGACATTCCTGCACAGTGATGTCATAAAAAGCGACAGAATCCATGTTTTGGTTCTTTTTCTTTTACAATTAGGCTTTTTATGAAAAAGAATATTTTTAGATGCACTTCAAATGTTCAGTCACTGACCTGGCGGGATTTAGTTATTATTATTCCATTATGGCAGGGCCATGCGCGAGGCTCGTGACCCTGTTAACCGGGCGTTCTAATGTTTATGCTTAGACCATTTAAATGCCGCCGTGGTAAGTCGTCCTGTCATAGCCCCACCAGATTTGCTTGGACATGCATTCCTTTATCTAGCATGACCAGGATTTACCTATTGCCTCTGCTACTAATTTTTTTTTTGGCTTGAAGAAAAACGTCAAGTCAAGCTCAAATCGCAGCACATCTGCTGAAGTAAAACCCTTCCACAGTCTCCCCATGTCTGGATGACACAGAGCAGTGTTAACCCTGCAGTTGAACTGTGGGACTCTGCAGGCTCTTCACCAATTCCGAGGTTCCTGATTTGGTGTGATTAGCATGAACAAACATGCCACGCAGCCAAGAGGCAGCTTAGCACAGGCCTGGACACATCATCCAGAATCCCCTGCCAAAAAGCCGGTGCTTATGCATATGGGTTTGAAATGGGGGCTCAGACTGGGAATGGTGTCTCCAGCGGCGTGTTAAAATAAACTGCAAAATAGAGGGTCCATTATGTGACAGATGATTCTGTGTGTAAAAACATTTCACTGAAATGCTTTTCTAATTTACGTTTTATGAAAGATGAAAAATGTTGTGCAGGCATACAGTGAAGGGAAACGTGTTTTGTGAAAGAGTGATGATCTCAGAGAATTAACAGCAGTCTGACATTTTGCTCTGACATTTTCAGAGACATGAAGAAAGTTCTGAGCTCTGGCTTTCCAAACAGGTAAAGTTCCTCTCATGCATGTAATCAAACTTAATGTCATCTCTGTCCCATCCATCCATCCTGACCTGCCCACACCAATGTTCTTGCTCGTTTGATGTAACTTGACTTCCTCCTTTTGCTTTTGTCAGAACTACCCAGGGTTGGTTAGGTTTCCCCACTCAGCTGCCCTTTCACTGCTTATTCGAGTGAGAAAAAGAAAAGAGTCAATTATGTCGATTTCTCACATCATTGAGAATTTAAGTGAGTTCAATATATAAAGGTAAAGCACTCTATTTGGCATTATACATTCAAGATGTACAACAAAATTGTGCATGATCAGATGGAGGGTCAGTCCCGCCACCACCATGGGCCGACCTGACCTGCTCCCTAACACACATGGTTTAGTTGTAGGAGAAACTGGAGCACGCAGAGGAAACCTACACAAACACTGGGAGAACATGCAAAGTCCACACAGAAAGGCCCTGTCCTGTCTGGGGATCAAACCCTGGACTTTCTTGAGAGGCAAGTGTGCTGACCACTTTTCCACCGTGCTGCCGATGGAAGCGTTAAGTTTAGTTTGAAACAAAATTAAAATAAATATTATATTGTGAACTTTAATGATATAGTTTTATTTGTTCCTATGTTTTTTGTGAACTTGTCGAAGCAGGATACAATTCATCCACATATTTTGCCTTAATTTGTGCACATAAGTGAATATAATCCAGTATCAAAGACACTGTCTCCACAGCCACTCCCAGCCTCTTTAGAAATTATTGAAGCAGATATTGGAGTCAGTGCAATTCAGTTGACCCCTTTCAAAGCTGTAGCAGTAACTGAGCCATCTGTGCTGCTTCACCATAAGAACAATATTTAAATACGATTGTCTTGTCAGGTTGAACTTGAGAAAAGCTGTTGAATATATTTGTTGAACCATCTGTGTCTTTACAATAAGGACAACAAGTTGTCATCAAAGCAAAAGTCAGGACCCAGACCAAAAATGTAAAAGTATTCCACTTGTCTGTTATAGGACAAGTCCTGAGAAATACACACTATTTTATTTGACTTTCACGTGAAACAGTGTTGTGTCCTCTCAGCTTTAGCATGTTTTGCATAGAGACAGAGGCAGATGAAGAGAACGTCTCTGGCAGGATTTGCACATGTAGCCCTGCAGCCTCCATGGCTGGCTGGCGAAGTGAGTAATTTAACTGCTCGACCGTCTTGGCACGCAAAGCTGCCCGTCTTTGTTAAGGTGGTAATCTGCTAGATGCTCATTTACTGACTGTGAGGTTGAGTCAGTGCAGAGACATGGCTTTTGTGAGTGTATTCTTATGTAAGAAGCCTGAGATCCACAGCACTTTGTGGAAATGCAGAAGAGCTCATTCTTGGTAATCTCTTTGCATCTGTTGATTTACTGAAAGAGATTTTTTTCAGTGCTGAGCTTAGAACTTTAAGCTTGTCAAATACGAACTATTTAGTTAAGCAGCACCTCAGTACACAGCAGGAGTGTTTGCTCATTCCAACGGCAGTAAAATATCTCATGAGGATATCTGATACCTATCCACGAGTAAAGTACAAATATATATATATACTATATATATATATATATTTACTATATTCTATATAATATATATATATATATATATATATATATACACAGATGTTTGTTTGTTTCATTTTAGATTAGATTTACCTTATTACTGGGAGATGCCAGTAATGCTTTTTTGGTCGGGGGTCTCAGGTCCTTTTTGGTTTCCCTTCTTCCGAGGATGCAACCTTCAGTATGAAAAAGGATGCGAGACACATAACTATTTCACACTGTAGGTTGCATCCTCCAAATAATTTTAAATAATTGAATTAAGGCTGTAACATGCTTTTGATATGTTTTTGTTGCTCGTACAAATGACCTATATAGTGCTATTTTATAGATTTATTTACTTAGATCAGCACTTTCTCAGTCTGTCTGTGCAATCTTGATTTAAAGGGAGAAGGTAAAAAAAAAATGAACATAAAATGAATATGAAAATAATTTGTAGCTAATGAAATCTCTTGTTATAAACTCAGTGTCCCTATCTATATTGTGGACCTGGTACTAAAAATCCAATTCCCGATGAGGCATCTCTGTGACAGCCAGACTTTAGATAGCTCATGCAGACCCACAGAAGATGTTAACTTTACTCTATGGTGAATAAAATGATAAACACGTGTAAATTCGCTTCATTGCTCCATTAAGTACAGTGCTTATGTAAAATAGACTTTGTTACCTTTAAACACTGGCTTGGAGTTTCAGATTGTGATAAATGGTTCTTTTTCCCCTCTGCTGGTCATGCAACTACCCATTTCCCCACACTGGAAAGGAGTTGAGTCATTCCGTGTTACGTCAATCATGCAAAACAAGCATTTATTCATATAAAATTGTTGCAGATGTCTGCTTTTAGGTGCCCATGTTATTTCATAAGGTAAGATTGAACATCACCCATCATGTAATGCAATCTTTATATAATTATGTCATGTTGTTGCTGTCAGCTTTCAATCATGCCTCACACTGTTTCCAGCCATATAGAAAAATCACAGTTTCGTCCAGTGGTTAAATAGAAGTGTGCTGACTGACGGGGCTCAAATATACACACTGTGGAGCTGATGTTTCTTTGCTTTCTGCAGAACCAGGAGCCAGTGTTCTCCAAAGATGGCAGCAGATTCTTCCTGACGGTCCCAGTCAAACAGGGGGGGCGTGGAGAGTTTCATCACATCGCTATGTTCACTACACAGGTGAATGTTCAGTTAATAACTCTCATACACAAGGAATCAACTAAATACAGCACCTGTAAAAAGTATTCACCCACTTGGATGTTTCACCCTTTTATTGGCATAAATCAATCACAGTCAATATAAGATGACTAAAAAGAAATCTGAAACATACCTCATTAATGTCAAACGTGGTGTCGAGTAAATAAAAATATGTAATGTGAAATAAATGTTTTTGTAAATATTCACCTGCTTCAGGTCTATTTTTAGTAAATGCCCCTTTCGCTCAATCACAGCACAGCGTCTGTGTGGAAAGGTCTCTGTCAGGCTGGCACATCTGGACACTGCAATTTTATGCCATTATTCTTTTCAAAACTGCTGAAGCTCTGTCAGGTTGAGCGAGGATTGGGTGTGTAAAGGCCTTTTCACGTCCAGCCACAAATCCTCTGTAGGACTGAGGTCTGGGCTTTGACTCGGTCACTCCACTCACCTTGTTGTCACACAGTAAACCGTTTCTGTGTAGCTTTGGGTCGTTGTCCTGCTGGAAAACAAGTCTTCTCCCCTTCTTGTTGTCCCCAGGATTGTCCTGAGTTTTCCCACATTCATTTTAGCCTTTACAAGTCTTCCAGGGCCGGCTGCCGATCCTGGAGGACTTGTAAAGGTAAAGGTCAAAATTCATTCATTTCATTTCCATTTCCACTTCAGTTTGTGGTTAAGGGCAGTGTTTAGTGTCTGCCAAACATCACATCTTGTCTGATGGCCAAAAAGCAAAAATAGATCAAAGAACCTTTGTCCAACTTAGCCTTGGAGTTTCCCACATGCCTTTTGGCGAACTCAAGTGGTAATTTAACATGAGTTTCGTTCATCAGTGACTCAGCTGTTGAAACTTGTAACTCCCTCAGAGCAGTCATCGGTGTGTTGGTGACCTCTCACTAGTCTCGTTCTTGCACGGTCACTCAGTTTGTGAGGACGGCCTCTTCTAGGCAGCTAGACATTTCACTGAACTCCAGGGGATGGTGAGAGACGTGGAGATTTTTTGTATCTTGTGACTTATGCTTTTCGGTGACCTGTTCTGAGTAGCTCGAAATGTTCTTTTGTCTTCGTGGTGTAAGAGCAGCAAGGAATACTAATTAACCAATCTCTTGACCTTCCAGACACACTTGACACATTCACTGCACTCAGGTCATTCCCATTTCACTAATTGCACCAAATGACCGGACCTCTGCTGGATTAGGTCAGTCATCGTAGAGGTATCTTTGACATTACAGGTATTACAGCAAAGATCAGAGAGAAGTTGGGTGTCGGGCCCAATCCTCTCTCTGTGTACGTTTACTCGTACTTAAAACTTCTCTGATCTTGTGCCTAAAATCATGTTAGTCTCTGCAGGTAGACGAAGGTCCAAAAAGGCCTGGGGTTTGTGCCTGTTTTTAGATAACTCATGAGGACAAAAGTGAAGCTGAATGCAGTCTCTGCTCTGCTAAGGTATTACCATCTAGAATTAGATGTCCTCACAGGATTTGCTTAACTGCAATGGATCAACGAGAATTTCACTGTCCAGCATCTCACACTAGAAGCAAAACAGTTTGGTACCTGTATCAGTACTTGGTATCGGCAAGTACCCAAATGTAAATGCTTGTACTTGTGCTCAGCCTGGAAAAAAGAGTTAGCAAACTAACCGTGACTCTTTTATCAAGCCTTTACGCCTTTTAAGCTTTCCAGATGTGAATCTTGCCTACCTCTGTTTCTTTTCTAAGGACAATCTTAAATGTACAATATAGTTCAGACTCGAGCCTACAAACTCAAAACTGCTATTCACTGGAACTTAACCAATTCATTTTTTATCCTCGTCTGCTTTCGTTTCTCTCAGTTTAGAGCAGATCAAAATGAAGTCCGCATCTCACTTCAGGAAACTGGGAAGTGACCAAGATCACTGCCTACGACGAAAACTCGGACAACCTGTAAGTTCAACCATTTGTGGACATTTGTGTCTTACAAATAAGTAGAGAATTACATTAACTTATTGGCATCCAGTCACAGATGCACCGCTGAATAACATTTTTGACTGGGAACATTAAATTGTATTCTTTACCTTTCGAATCAGCTTGGATACCAGAGTTGTAGTGAACACGGAAGAATGTGTGGTTTAATAAATAAATGTGTGAATTTATCTGACAAAGTCGAATCAGGTGAATAATTTGTGAATGTCTGTTTTTATTGCCTTTGTTACTTTTTGACAGTTATTTTCTGAGCACAGAAGGTTCACCACGGAGACGGCAATTATACAGGTGTGTTTTCCTCTTAGCTCTGCTTCTTACACTGTAGTGCTTCAAATGTGGAGTCGCACACTGTTGAAATCTATATTGCATCACACCTCTTCTAAATTTCTTTTTGAATTTCTTTTATTCATTTATGAGTAATAAATACTGTATACCCATGGATAACACCATAAATTAATTATTAAAAAAGCCTACAGGCACAGGTCCAGGGGCCCAAGAGTTCAGGTGGCCCCTGGGCATTAACCTTTGAAGTTGCAATCAAAAAACTAAAGATGATGAACAATTAACTAAAACTATGCGAACAAGTGTGAAATGACCAAAAACATTCTAATGATATAGTCTTGACTGAATATTATTTTTACTAATGAATCAATTTCATTAGTTAAAGTTTGACAGTTACATACATTTGCAATCCCAATGTCATCAACCCATATTTTATTTACAGTAGAACAAAAACAACATATTTACATTTACCATTTCATGGAAAATCTTATCTTATTTTGAATTTGTTGGCAGCCACACTTTACAAAAGTTAGAACAGGGCCAACAAAAAGCTGGAAAAATCATTTCCACAAATCAAAAACTATTAGGCATTGCTACTACTACTACAACTAATTATGTAAATTGACAAGAGATCAGGAACATGACTGGGTATAAAGGGAGCGTTTAAGCGAGGTCGAGTCTCTCATGTACGGATGCGCAGAGGTTCAGCAAAAAAATACAAAAAGTGTTCCTCAAAATGTGGGGACAAGACCTCGAAGAATTAGGAGGAACCTCTGTGCGAAAGCGACACAAGACAGAAGGTCAAAACTGTGTGTCCGTAATCTTTGGGCCATCAGGCTGCACTGCATTAAAAACAGACACGATTGTCTTGACATCGCTGCCTGGGCTCAGGATGATCAAGAAACACTTGCGTGTTCTCTGGGCAAAAAGCTGGTTTCAAACCATCTTAGGCAAAATGGAAAACTGTTCTGTGGTCAGATGAATCATGGACACCGTGTCCTGTTGACTAAAGAGGAGAGGGACAGTTGGGCAGCTTACACATCTGCAAAGCTCACCATCAAAAAGGTTTAGAGCAACATATGCTTCCATCCAGACAACTTCTCTTTCAGGGAAAGACTTGCATAATTCAGCAAGACATTGCAAAACCAAGTACTCCATCCATCACAACAGCATGGAGGAGGAGTCCAGGTGCTGAACTTGCCTGCCTGGAGTCCAGACCTTTTACCAACAGCAAACATTTGGTGCATCATAAAACGTAACTGTTGAGCAACAGGGACAACGTTCCTCTCCTAAACTCGAGCAACTCGTCACTTCCCAGACACTTACAGACAGTTGTTAAAAGTAGAGGGGATGCTACACACGGGTCAATATCACCCTCTTCCAGCTTTTTAGATAGTTCTGCTACTTTTTTGGAATTAGGATTTCACGTACAGTCACGTTGTTTGCAATAGTAGAGTAACGTTGTAACACATTTTAAAATGGCACTTTACTTTGATCCGTTGGTTTTGGTCTCCTAAGTGGATTTTTTTTTTACATAATAAAAGCAAATATGTTTCACAAAATTATGTTTATGTACTGTCAAGCTAAATGCAATGCAGCTACAGTTTTGTAGCAAACATAATACAACAGATGGATTATGATCCACTGGAACATAATAGTTAATGAATAAAGTGAGGTTTATTGATGGAAACTGGTGTGGTTGGAGTTCTATTCTCTACAAAGACATATTTGGTTTGCCGTGTACTTGCTAAAGTTGGAGTCACACCAGCGTTAACCTTGATGCTCAGAACGTTTTGTCCTAATTTATCTTTTCTCTTTATCCTTGTCAGTGTTAAAACTGTGGGTCTGTTCCCACGGCGGTGTCTAACGTGTGAGTTAAATAAAGCTCACTGTCTGTACTTTGATGCTGACATCAGTCCTACAAACCTGCACATCATCCTCCACTGTAAAGGTAGGTCACTGGCTGTTTCTACACAGAAAGTTTTGCTCAAGAATGTTAGTGTCTTCATTTTCCTTCAAGTATAATATATTCACGTCAAATAAAGAATGCTGAAAGGATTTAATTGTGTGAACGCAAAAAATGTCACTGACTCAAAGAAGCAGAGCAGTTTGGGGCCAACGACACCTGCTGTATTAATTGGTTAGACAAGAAATGAACGAATTAACATGCAGACCTGCTCTTTTGGAAAGGTTTTAGCCAACCCATTAACCAGACAAACACTTCCAACCTGCAAAAAGCCTTCAGTTAGCTGCGACAGTCCACAATATAACGCCAAATGCAGTTATGATTTATACTCTGGGTAAATACATGTCTGTAGGGCATGAGTCATCTGACCATTTTACAGGAGTATTTCTCCTCGCTCTTTACTGAAATGACCTCACCTGTGAGGACACACACTACTGTCTCTGTATCATCTTTGAGAATCCATAAAATACTGTACATAACGGACACCGCATCTTCTAAAAGTTTTATTGTTTCTAATGCTGTAAAAAAAAACTAATTTCTGTTTTTTGTCAATTTGATTGAACATTTATGTGGTGAGATAAGAATACAAGAAAAGTGACCAACTTCAGTGCATTTTGTAAATATAACTACATTTAAAGATTGATGCCTGCAAGATAGTCAAAAACAAAAAATGCTAAAGACTGCTTATAAATTCAGAAAACATAATTCTGGCGTGTGTGAGGGTTCCCCCACAGTCTAAGGACATGCATGTTAGGTTTATTGGTGACTCTGAACTGTCTGTAGGTGTGAGTGAATGCTTGTCTGTCTGTGCCCAGTCTTGGCCCTGAGATAGACTGGAGACCCTGCCACTCTCCCGTTAACAGCTTCAGCATGACCCTTAACAGGTTAAACTGTGAAATATAATGAATGGGTGAATGGAACTGACAACTGCTGGGATGTGGCTCATCACTTTGTGCCAAACTCCATACATCAGCTGCTTCTCTTTATGTGTTCATATGCAAAATTGTGTTGTTGCAGGCTTGTTGTGAAACTTCATCATTCAAAACCCAAGTGCTGTCCTAATTCAAAGTTTGCATCTAGCCAAGTACAGCTGAAAGAACTGGAAGTGTTCTTGCTCTGCTCATTTTAACGAGAATGCTTTGGTCTTGTGTGGACCTGGCAGCAGCGAGGTGTCCTAGAATGCATTCATCTGATCAGACGTTTTCAGCACTGTGAGAGTTGTTGTGCCAGATGAGACAGCAGTTATGTCAGCGGCCTGCAGCCCGGCTTCTGAGAGGATGCTGCCGGTTCACGTCTGCAGCCATCCCAGGGAACAGCCGACTCACCACACTGTATTTCAGTAGGCTGTGTGCGAGATTTAATGTTAACTCTGTTTTCTTTGCTGCCAGTTTCAAGGGAAAAAAAACAACATATTTGATTAAATATTGCAGACACCTGTTGACACATACAAAGCTCATACAAAGTTATATAAACGACAATTAGTCAGTTGGAGATATATATATTTTTTGTACATGTAGGCCTAAAACAGAGCAACCTGTGAGTTAATCTTTTACCACAATTACCATTAGTGGAGTTTGTCTTACCTGAAAAAGTCGAGATGATTTTTTCTGGACAGCTGTGTTTAGTTTAATCATCGGCGCTGTTACCAAGAACACTGCTGTCCCAATGGCAAATCATTCTCCGGTGCTTGTAGTCCAAACTGCAAGATCACATTTTCCAAGCCCAAACTCCCAAGTACAAGGGACCAAACTTATCACACTCAGTATTAAGACAAACGTCAGTCCATAGCAGAAATACTGCTGAGTTCCTGGGCCTGAGCTCACATCAGATAGACCCATAGACAGTGGAAATGTGTTCTGTGGTCAGAGAGCGCCATGTTTCAGCTTGTTTAGGGAAAGTGGATGTCAGGATCTCCATCGTAAAGACTAGCCAGGCTTGTTATCAGACCAAAATCTGTGATTCAGTCCCCACAGCACACATTACTTCCACATGTGTACCCCTGACATGGACCACCATCAAGACAACACATTTTCCCAGTAGGTCTGGATTATTCAGTGGGACAATATCAGGCCTCATTCTGCATGTGCTGCTAAAAGTTGTAGACAATGTCTTTGGTTGACAGGCCTTCTGCGGTCCACATCTGTCTCCTATTAAATTCTATAAATCAGTATATCATGAAGAAGAGTATTAGACAATGGGGATGACCAACTGATGAGCAGGTAAAGGATTGTGCCCAGTAAGAACAGACTTTGGTACCATTAAAAAAAGTACGATTTAAAGGAAAGGTAAAGCAAAGCGCAGGTAAATATGCCTCAGTCCCAGCTTTGTTGAAGGAGCTGAGTATTAAACCAATTATGTTCTAACTCTGAAAATGTCAGACGAATAAATGTTGATGTGAATTAGCACATAACAGATTTCGCGTTTACTGCATCTGAGAAAAAGCCCCAACTTTTCTGTAAAAAGGCTTTGTGTTTTGTTGGTTCTGGTCTTCAACTAGTTTTTCTACGATAACTAAGATAATCTATGCATTTGTGCAACTAAAGAAAACCCATCACCAGGTGATCACAGGTAACATAAATCCCATTTTGAAAACTGATGTAATCGAGTCTGTCGTCTCCCTAATTTTCCTGTTATATTCGGAGTTTTCCTATTGTAATCTGTCACCCTCCACAATTCAATTTTAAATCCATCTCTCATGAGTTCAAAATAACAAGCATCAAATTAACATAATTAGCCATTCAGTTGTGTATAATTACTTTTAGGTAGTGTTATTGGCTAATGAGTAGCTCATTTAATAGAGGCTAATTCTTCATATTGTTTGCAGTTTCGTTTTATTTGGAGCAGATGAGAGCCCTCCATGCTTACAACCATTTGGGCTTGGTGAGGTGATTTATTGGACAAAACCACTGTTCCCTTTCCCAAATGCAATAAAGCAGAATAGAGAGAGCTTGTTGTCTTCAGAGGGACAGGTTCACATAACTGTGACAAGCTTGGCCTGACACCTGTTTTCATCAGGAGCGACACAAGCCTTTTAATTCCGCTCATAAAACGCCTCTGATTGGTTCAGTGTTTTGAGGTGGCGCGCACAAAAGGAAACGATTTCTCTGTGTGACAGCGGGAGCGGAGGTCAACGCTGACACGGCCCACCGACAGATACATGCAAGTGAGAAAATAAAAGCAGGAGCTCCGCTTTGTGCCGTGGAGCAGAGGAAGCCGAGCAGGATGAATGTGGATGTTACAGGGTGAGGGTTGGAGCTGCCGAGGGAATGATTCAGAGCTACTGAGCAAAGCTGCCACCCTATTAATATCTTACTAGGCATTTACAATAAGGCAGTGAACAGAACTGACTTAATTTGACAGTGTGAGGTTATTACAGAGGCAACCTGAGTGACCTTTAGCCGCTGATTTACATAGATAAGATGGGAAGGTTCCAAGCAAACGTGGAGAAAACATGTCACACATGAAAAAATTGTTTGTGTTAAGGTTTCCGAGGATTTGCTTATTTGTACAATGATGTTTCACAGTCTGTGCACAGCAGCTGAAACCTTTTTGTCAGGGCTAGAGATTAATAGCATAATGTTTGTTTTTTATTCTTTTACTTTTAGGTCCTGGAGCACCTACTGTGATTTTACACAGCCTCAACAATTCAAGTAAGAATTTCTTTGAATTTATGTGGGGATAATGGGAGCATGATGACCATCTTAATTATAGTCTGCAGGGTGGCCGGGTTTTTAATGAAACAACTAAGACACAACCATCTGAAACATCTGCTTTCAAACATCTGTCGGGTTCCATACTCCCTGCTTACAGTATGATGCCACAGCAACATTCAGACACGTTTGGATCATTCAGTGACTTTGGCAAACAATGGCATCACTCAGAGCTTAGCACTCTGACATGTAATAATATCTAAAATGGACCCGGGTTTCAGAAAAACACTGAAAGGAAAAATATAATGTAAGATTCCGGTTTCTAATTGGCAAAACACACCTGATCAGTATGGAAAACAAGCAGGGCTTTTTGTCAAAGGCTGCAGGTCTGCTGCATCTTGCAGGCGAGGTGCATTCAGGGACACTACAAACTGTAGTGTTTGGAATGTGACTGTGCGAGCATTCAGGCGGTTCAGGGACAGTGTGTGGTCGGTACATGAAAATTAGGTAGGTAGCTAAATACGTAACGAAATGAACATATATAAAGGTTTCTCAAGGGCATATTTCCTGAGAGTTCTAATTTGGTGAATGTTTGATGGAAACAGCAATCAATCCTAATTTGATTATGAATCACGACTCAAAATTCAAGATTTTTCATTACAAATCCCTTCAATAACAGTTATTATGATTAAACATTAAAGTTGCCCTTTAATGTTTTCCTAAATTATAAAGTGCTATAAGAAACTTTGAGCTTCTCTCCACCATTATGGTGAGTTCCATCTTTCAAACTGAGACAATTCAGCGTACATGAGGCAAATATTTTAGATCATCGTTTGAAAACATAATGAGAGAAATAAACTATCAAACAGGGCAAACGCAGAGAAATGTATTCAGACATCATCTAAAAGATGGTTTTATATACAGTAACTAAGGTAATTGTAATTTAGATTTTAACCCGAGGTGCCACCAGCTGACTGTCTCCTAAATATCCAGGGACCAATTAGTTGAAACATCCATGATGCATGTCAGACATGGAGGCTGGAATCCAGTGTGGACATTTACGACTATAGACTCTTTCCATTCCATAGTTTTATTTGAACCCGAGCATAATGTTGTCTAACGGTATTCTGTGTAAATGTCTTTCTTTTATTTTTTGTATAGGTTTCAAAATAAATATAAAGTTATAACTGTCTTTAATTTGTGTAGTTTTTATGGTTATGGTAAATGTTTTATGTGTTGCAAGAATAGCTGAGTCGGTACTGTTTACTTATTTATCAACCTTAGTCTCCACTTAGACGTTGAACTGAACAGTGTCTGTGCGCGTTAGCAGTCTTGGAAAAGTGTACTGTGATTATGACGTCTCTCCTTCATCAAAGGGATGAAAGGACGACATGACAAGGGGGCCTCAGGAAATATGCAGTGGCCAATCGCACCACGTTATTGATTCTTTTGCTTCAGGTGGTTTTGAAACTTTCATAGTTAAGGCAGAAGCTTTTTAATAAAGGAGGGACAGAATTTAGTTTATCAGAGTGCAGACAAAGAGCCAGGACAGGCCAGATGGCAAAGATAATGAGAAGAATGCCAGGCCAGCACGGAGCCAACTTTATTTAGCATAACTTAAAACATGAGAAACTGCCAAAATACTGTAGCATGAAGTACTCACACCTATAGAGCTCAACAGCCAGCTCCTGTGAAATGACATCATCCAACATTCACTGCAGAGTTGCAGTGGAAGGCGGCATCACCGTGGATGCTGCCTGTCAACGTCATGCTCCAACTTTCCTGTGAAGAAGACACCAAGATACTTAAGTCGTTTTCAGGTCTACACTTTATTTACTCTGGTTCAAATCAGTTGACCAGTTTCTAAACTGACTGAGACCACATCAAGTAAAAGACACAGAGGTCACACTCAAGTGCAGACCCAGAACAACCACACTCAGACCTTCCCAACCACAGAGAACCAAGATGGAGAATGTATTGGACTATGATTGAAACAGACCACAGTATACTCCTTCGTTTAGGAGCCATGGCCTCAGACTCTCAATCCCAGCTGTTTCACAGAGCCACATCATCTGCAAAGAGCAGACATGCAGTTCTGAGGTCATCGGACTGTGATATCCTCTCCCCATTAACGCCTTTTCCTGGAAGCTGAGCCCATTAGTCCTGTAATGTACCGTAGGGCTAGCAGTGAGCTGGATACCACACAGTAATGGTCCATGGGACGACTGACTCGCTGAGAAGAGCTGTCAATCATTCTTGTTGACTTGACTTTACTACTGTTTCACTCACTTGCTCGCCAGATGCAGTATGGTCTGACTGTGTGGGTTTTTGGGATGAGCAACTAATAGAGTCTGGAAGTAAACCTTTATTTACCTTGTACTAATGGCTACTGAACCGTACTTGTTACATCCACATTGTTCATTTTACATTATGCCCTGCATGGAAGAATTTATGCCGTCAACCTATTCCTTTGCAGGTGGAATAGGTCGTTTTAGCAAACATTACTAGTGGAGACAATCTCTCTTTCAATATTTTTCATATGGTTTTTATTCTTTGACAAAATTTGAAATATTGTATGAATCCGTTGACATTAAAGCAATAAGATGCCCTCCTGGATGTACTCAGTCAACAGCATACGGTTGTCTTCTTGTTTCTCTGCCTTTCTTTCCCGTAAGAAACCAACACACAGCACACACGCCTTTGTGTCTATGAGTTTTTTTTTTCCCCCCTCAAAAAAAGTTAACAGCTGTGCTCTAGAGAAGCAAGCAATTTGCTCAGGGTTATTTGGATAGGCCCTCCATCCACAGCTGGGAACTCAAGGCCCCTGGCGGTTTCATAATGAGACGTCTATTGATTTTGGGTTTTCCATTAGAAATGCTGGATGAATTCCATTTCATTTAGCTGCTTCTCAGATGGGTTGAATGGAAAAAATGGCCAAATCAGAGTCATTGTTTATTTTGTGTGGAGAAAATAGTGGGGGCTCCTGTTCTGAGGGCAGAGTAAGCAAGCTGCTGTGTGTAAAATGCCTTTCACAACTGAAACCTTTTGAATGTTTTTTTTTTGTCTTCTTCCAATTTTTACAGTAGTACAAATGACTAAATAATTATGGGTTGAATTAGGGTCAGCAAACTATTTAGTTTCCTTTGACATGTTCCAGAGCTTTAGGGATATAGTTTTTGTCAGTGATGTGCCTAATTAATCTTTTTTTGGTGCGTTTTAAAAGCTGGCAGCCATTTTTTTTAAGTCACAGTATTTACCACAGCCTTTGTTGAATATTTCAGTAAAGAGTCTTGTAAATTGCAACTTTCACCTTTATTTGAAACCAGTGAACCCAGGAGAGATGAATTCAGTGGTCGTATTCATCTCTACAAACCCTTTAAATTCATCACAAAATGAGACTACGTCTCAGACTCAGATCTCATTCATCTTACCTACACTTTGCATCTCATTATATCACCGGCTCGAAAGACAAATCCTCATATTATTATGGGTCATTTGTATGCAGCGACACTTAGATTACTGGCAGCAAATCTGGGGCTCCTTCACTTCTTAAACACATTGCCCTCATCGTTACAGATTACTACATCCTTGAGAACAATTCTTTGCTGAAGGCAGCCTTGAAGTACAAAAGGATCCAGCTGACTGACTTCAGAACTGTTCCAATGGAGCATTTTGGTGAGAATAAAGTGTCAGTTTCTCTGCTCTTACTGTGAGTCACAGATGAATCTGTGCTACAGGAATATTGGCTTCTCGTTCATTTCTTTTCCAGATTTACCCTTGAAGGTCTCCTACCCACCTGACTTTTCGGATTCCCGTCACTATGGACTACTATTGATGATGTATGTAGATACTGCAAAATGCACGTTTTTGTTCTGGCATAAATCCCAATTAGTTCTTGAACAGAGTGTATTAAGCTGATATGGTTGAATTAAACAGTCTCTAGTTTAAAGGCAAAGACCACTAAGATTTTCTATTTTTGTGATTGTCACTTAATTTTGTCCAAACACCAAAATCAACAAATATCATACTAACAAGCAAGAATCAATGGGCACCTGGACACAGACAAGAAAACTCTAATTTATTAGTTATTACACACAGTGCTTGTTAGTTGTTGTCAAACATTTTTGCATTTTTCATTTATTGGGATTATTGTGGATTTTTTTGCAACTTAGGTTTGATTATTTATGTCGGTCTGGTAGTTTCATTATATATCTACGCTCACTGGCCGCTTTATTAGGTACCCCTCTACAATCCAACACAGCAGCTCTGAATCATGGATCCTACTTTTACAATGTTATAATGCTGCGTAACTTTGGGTTGAAACTGTCAGAATGGTGATAATCCTACTGTTTATTATTGAGGTCACAGTGGGTAGTGCAGTCGTGCTAGACTGCGTTATAAGAAGTGGTTCTTCTTATAACGCAGTCTAGCACAACCGATGGTCACCTTTCTGAAAGTTTCAACTTAAAAACGGAGAAACTGTAACCTTGTAAAAGTAGAATTAATGGCAGTGCTGCTGTATTGGATTGTATTAGATTGTACAGGTGTACCTAATAAAGTGGCCAGTGAGTGTATATTGGCAATAGCTAACCAACCCAACATGGTTATGGTGTATAAACTGAAGAAGGGGGCGGTAGTGATAGATGTAGTGATCCCAGGTGATAGCAACATCAGGATGAAAGAACACGAGAAGCTTGAGAGAACTGAAAGACGAGCTAGGAAGGATGTGGAAGGGGAAGGCACAAGGCGTTCCTGCGCTAACTGGAACATTGTGGACTCGGAGATCAGCTCCAGCAGATTCCAGGAACAACATCTGAGATCTCTGTCCAGAAGACAGTGCTAGGAACAGCTGAGAGACTGTGCAGAGCCCTTAAGCTCCGGAGCCATGAAATGGGGAGAGTGGGGAATTCTTTTCTGCTTGTATGAGTTAAAAGCCATATAATTCATATTTTCACTGACTGCCTTTATCTAAGTAAGTTCTGACTTTGCTCAAATCTGTGCACCCTGCCTTGTCTTTAGTGACAGCGCCCCTGGTGGCCAGGCTGTGAACGACCGCTTCTCCCTCAGCTGGGACTCAGTCCTGGTCAGCTCTGACAACATCATCGTGGCTCGTCTGGACGGTCGGGGCAGCGGCTTCCAGGGTCAGAGGATTCTGCACGAGGTTCACCAGAGACTGGGAACTGTTGACGTTCAGGACCAGATTGCAGCAGTGGAGTATGTTGTCACTCTTTGTTTTACAGCCTTATGTAAAACGTTCACTGTTCTGATTGAAAGTCCCTGAAACAGGAGCTTTGAAACTGTCACAGACCTACAGTAATGACATAAAGTCCATTTAATAAACTATCTGTAACCACTTCTATTGGAGGTTACAGGGGACTGGAGTCTCTCCCAGCTGTCAAAGGATGAGAGGCAGGGTCCACCCTGGTCAGGTCTCCAGTCTGTCTCAGGGCGGACACAGAGAGACAAATACACAGACAGACAACCAGTCATACTCACATTCGCACCTATGGGCAATTTTAGGGTCACCCAATAACCAAACATGGATGTCCTTAGACTGTGGGAGGAAACCAGAGTAAGACATGTACCTGCAGCCTGGGACCCACATGACAGGGGTACAGATGTAGGAGGACACACTGGTTTTGTATTTATTGAAAAAACTACCTCACCTTAGGTTCATTTAGTAGTTGACCGTGAGCTTTTGATAGTACAACCTTATTTTTACTAACAAAGGGAGCAGGTTCACTGCATTGTTAATTTAATTTAAAATTGAAGTATACGCAAAATAACTGATGAGATTAAAGCATATTTTTAATTTCTCCCAAATACTTATCAGCCTCTTTGAAAACCGTTATGGTTTTGAGTTATCTTAATCAAGACTCAAGTTTCTCACACTTGGATATGAGCAGTTTATCCAGTTCTTCCTGACACATCCTCTAAAGCTCTATCAGATTGGACGCAGGCCTCTGTCATGTTCAGGTCTGTCCACAGATGCTTTTAGGTTAGGGCTTTGGTGGGTCAGGGACTTGTGCTGTAGCCGTCAAAGTCTTGTCTTGGCTGCATGTTTTGGATCATGGTCGTACTTAAAGGTCACTCTAGTCTAGATGCAGTTTTCTTCAAGGACTTTTTTCTTGATAAACTTCGAACAGGCTTTGGCTTCCATCTAACCACTCTACCATAAAGGTTTTACCGAGTTCCTTGTATCTCACCCAGGTTCTCTCATCTCTGTGGAGATATTCTGTTTAGTGGGTTTCTGGTCACCTCCATGACCAAGGAGTTTGGTCAGACAGCGGACTTTAGGAGTCGTGGTGTTTCAATATTCTTCCATTTTGCAGTTATTAAAGCCATTGTACAAAGCTTTAGAAATGGTTTTATACACTTGTCCTTAATCTGTGACTCACCAAAGATGTTAATGTGGAGATCTTCAGAGAGCGTCTTGGACGCTAGGCTTAACTTGTGTCCAGTGAGAATTGTGGGGTCTTATATACACAGGTTTGTACCTTTGACAACCAGGTGGACTCGAGTTAAATCCTACAATGAACATATATGAAGAAAAATGAAAGAAAAAAAATGAATCAGTCCACAGCTGCAGGGTTTCAAATTTCCGTTTAAAAATGCAAACATAAAAAAATCTTTTCACTTTGTTAATGTGTGGGAAAAATAGAAGTCAAAAGTGTTTTCACAAAGGTATACTGAGCACACTTGTGATTAATCACACCACTCATTATTTAAGGAGGTTCTTTGAGTTAATACATATTTTGGTGCTAAGGATAAATAGAGTTTCTTCATGTGTATTTTACTACACTCTCAGCAAGTAACTTGAGCATAATTGAGAGTAATACTCAGCTACAAGCCATAACTCACGGTGGGTTGTTATAGCAACAGCAAAGATTACAATGACCTTAGTTTAAAAAAAAAATGCTTCGTAAAACATGTTTCTTTCATTAGTTTGCAATAATTCCAACATTGAGACCTTTTGTGAAATGTGAGTAGGTATGTTGTTTGTAAAAGCAAATGACCAGTACAAACATAACACAGTCCAATTATTGAGACAGAAAAGATTGTCAGGAGGAGGTTTGCATGCAGAGATGGTGAACAAAGCAGAGAACGTTCCCACATGAGACCGGAGTTCAGTGTGAAAATACTGTGACGGAATTTATGTGATGTATATTATGACACCAACAAAACTATGGAATTTTCACAACATGTAACCAGGTTTATTTTGTGCCCAACTCAAATTTAAAGGGAAGCTTCACCAATTTTCCTCTTTCATTCTAAATGTACATTAATGCTTTTAAACTTCCATCTGACTTCCACACAGTAAATCATTTCTCTGTTTCTGGCTAAAAAGCTCCTCCATGTTTGTCATCATTAGGAGTTTAGATATGATGTCATCTGTCATCTGGGGGAGCTCAGGAAAAGCAGGTTGACCTCGATGTTGTGTGAGCAACAAGACAACATAATCTGAACTGAAGATTTCTCCACGTGATGTCATCTGGAGGCAGAAATAGCGATAATATATTTTAATATATGGACGTCAGAAGGACATTTAAAAGCATTAATGTACATGTACTAATGTACATTCAGAAGAATCAAATTATTCATGGATTGCAATGTAACCAAACACAAAATTATTGTTTTTAGCTATTTTAGACCATGTTTACCTACATTCAGCTGACTTTCAGGTTGGATAAATGTGTTTGAATATGAATCTAATAAATATGTTTTTCCAGATTTATGATGAAGTTTCCATATATCGATCGCACACGGATAGCAGTGTTTGGAAAGGTGAGTCCATGCTCTTCTCTGTAATTATATGGAAAATGAATTCAGACTCCAGGATATTTTTTGCTAAATTATGCACAAAAAACATCACAAATTAACCAGAGTTTGTTTCCTTCCTGACAAATTGCTGAAAATAGCCCCTTTTTTTCATATTTCCATGTTCCACCAAAGCGGAACATTTTTAGAGTCTTAGCAGATATCCCTTAAAGTGTCAAGAGGATATTTTGGTAAAATTTCCAGTGAATGCCTCTAGTGATTGATTTCCATTTTTATTCTTCACGGATTTAGAGATTGAAGTGACATAAATGTTTATGTGTGTTTGCTCAGGGTTATGGAGCGTTCATAACATTAATGATGCTCAAGTCCACTGACAGCCTCTTTAAATGCGCGTGTGCTATGTCACCGGTGACAGACTGGAAACTCTACGGTGAGTAGGAAATCCGTCTGTAAGCCCTGCATCATGTCGAATTTACATTTGGATCTTACTGTAAATCACACAAAGCCAATATATCTTCTTTATGCTCCATCTGGCAAGTCAAGTCTAAGTAAAACACGGAGGGAACGGATACTGTGTCTGCGTGAGGGCAGAGTATAACCCGTTTTTTGTGGGTCTGTTTACCTCTGATAGAAAGTGTTAGATGTGAGGCGAATATGGCTCTTTGCAATACAAACCATAGTCATATCCCAGAGTAAAGCTCATTCTTTGCACTCTTAAGAGGACACACAGGATGTTTTCACCTACACGAGTTGTTATTTCCTCTTCATTGAAAGCATTTCATTGAGGCTTGAGATGGCAGGAACTCCACTCTGTTTGCATACTCAGCTGCAGTCACTGCTAAGAATGTATCACTTCTCATTTGCACAGCGTCAGCCTTCTCGGAGAGATACCTCGGCATGCCATTACGGGATGACAGCAGATATCAGGTGCGTTTCCGCTGCCTCCCGGCACTTGTTTGCCATTGATCTTTGAAAGCATAACACCACTACCTACAGTTAAGCTCCCATAGTTGCTGAATGTCACCGCTATCAAAGTCAAAGGCAGTGATGCTTTGCCTTTTCTTGTCTTTTTTCTGTTTTTTTTATGCACTGTAGGAGTTTGTCACTCATCTATCTTTGATAACCGAGTGCGCTGGTGTGTCAGATCACATGCTGGAGGTTTTTCATAAGCTCCTGCATAAAGAGTTGCCTGGCTCGTTCAGGACTCTCAAACAGACAAAATGTTTAGCTGCGCTGTTTTCCGCTGTGAAAGAAAAGACGCAGCGAGGAAGAACAAAAGATTTTTTGGGGTTTTTGTTTTTATTTTTTGCAAGCACAAAAAAACAAACAACAAATCTGTCCCGAACAATTCACTGCTCTCAGTTTGCTGCTGCTTTGCATTTGTGTCTGCAGACTGGGTTTCACATCTTTCTCCAGAATATTTGCACTAACAGAGACAAAATGTCGCTGGTTGGACTTTATTACTTGAAAACTCCAATTGGTTTAAACAGACTGTGTCTGCGTGTGTCTGTCTTTGCATGTGCGTGCAATCGGAAAATACTAAGACAACGCCTTTCATTTGATAATGCTGTGGTATCTTTTTTTATTGCTTTCCCCTGTTTATATCTATTACTCTGTTATCTCCTGCTATTTCTGATTTCATCACAGTTTTCCAGCGTGCTGCAGAACGTTCAGGCACTTAGGGAGCAGATGCTGATGCTGGTGCACGGCACAGCAGATGGTAAGAGAAAATAAATAGTGAATGAAAGAATAAAAATGCTGTATCTGTAGTGCATCACTGCTGAGCAAAGAGAAGCTCACAATCCTGGAAGGTAATGAGGCAAAATGGATTTTAATCAAAAGATAAAAGGAAAGGGGGGTTATCTAAATTGATGCTGGGATTTCCAGAGGAAAACATTCACTGATGAGCCATGCATGTGGAATTTTGTCGAGGTATTTTCATCCCCAGCACAATCTGATTGCCTGTCCCCCCCCTCTCCCCTCCTCCTCCCCCCTTAGGATTCAGGCTGAATCATACTGACATGTTTTCTTTCTTTCTTTTTCCCAGCCAACATCCACTTTCAGCATACTGCTGAGCTCGTCAAGAACCTTGTGAAAGTTGGAGCAAACTACTCAATGCAGGTGTGTGTTGCAGACACATCACCACCAAGTCTTTATGCTGCATTTGTAAAAACAGGATGCAAATGTACATTTTGTATAATGCCACTGCAGCAGAGACAACATTTAAATAATGCATCTAGAGTTGCCTGAAGATATCAGATTGTATTAAATCAGCCCAAACCCTCTATCACACCTGCCAGAAAGTATGTGTAAACACTTCTGCTGGGATGTCAGATAGATTTTCACAATGAGTATCATCACTTCACACATGATTACAGAACACTTCTCTCACTGTGCTTTTCTTTAACAACTAGAGAAAACGGGCGTGAAGATCACCTCCAACTTTCTGACCATCAGCTACAAGAGCCAGTTTGAACTTGATTGGCTGAATCTGGAGAATGTGGCCCAGTTGATATGATAGCTCATATATATAAAGCACCAAACCTCAGCAGTAGAATTAACACTATAGTATACTGAGGTATGGTAAAACCTCCTAAAACCCAGAGTTACATTACACTACATACTTGGACAACAAAGCTGATTCTGATCCTTATTCTGATATTAGGGCTTCAGAAAGACCAGGGCAATAAGCTGGTCCCAGTCCTAAGACGGCGCCTCCCCTCCTATACCATACAGTATGTCTGTAAACACGTGTCTTTTAATTTTTTCACCTTTGACCCACCAGATCTACCCAGATGAGGGCCACTTCCTGTCTCTGCAGAGTCGCCAACACCTCTACTCAACACTGACCAGCTTTTACAGAGAGTGTCTGAAGGAGGAGTTACTACCGCTGCCCGATGAGGAAGAAGAGGAGGAGGAGTAGGCAGGAGGCTCAGGAGGGTCAGACCTTTGGCAGAGCTTGAAAGAATTTTGCTAAAATCCGTCAAGGCCTTTCTCATTTGGACCAACTGTTATCCAGACATGGACACTGGGTTAGAGCTGTTAATGCTCTGAAGTGTGTGTGTGTGTGTGTGTGTGTGTGTGTGTGTGTGTGAGAGAGAGAGCGAGAGAACCCTCCAGTGTGTGACTGTGTATAAATGTGTTGAAAAGATAACTGAAGGAAATGACAGTGACATTTGCATTGCCGGGACCGGGAGCCAGGAACTGCCCTCTAGCATAAACTCATTTCACCGTTTGGGGACGCTCCGTTTCTCGGCAAAGCACACGGAAAAACTGCCTCCACGTTGTGCAGTCTCTCTCGGCTGTAGTCACTCACACTTAACCAAGTGCATGGTTCTTTTTTCCCTCTCAGCTTCAGTCATTTTTGCCATGTTAGTCTCCTCTGTGGTAGCACAGGGGAAGAGAAGAACACAGACGTTCACTTTTGGTCTCACCTCTTTCATTTGGTTGTTGTATTGTTACACAAGGAAATGCTAAAGTCATCTGCAAAAGTGGTCATCAGAACCAAGCCAATTCTGAATAAGTGCAATTTTCTGCTGAAGCCCTCAACCATTGCCCACCCTAGATGGAAACAGACTTCATAGGTCACACTTTATTGTACAGGGGTCTTGTGTAGACATGTACAATGCCTTATGAGGTTCAACACGCTGTCATATTACGTGCTGGCAGTGGTCGTCATCAATTAGCAGTGTCGTGTAAACCTATGACAACTCAGGTCCTCGAGACACAGCATTGCCGTCCGTTTAGAAACAGTTACAAACGCTATGTCAGCAGCAAGGTGACGAATAAGGAATTCGAACTGAGGATGACGATAATAGAAAGTGGCCACACAGTCAGGCCACGCTGCAAACGTTCTCTATCTTAATACTGTACGTCATTTTACCTTGTTATCTTAAACGCAGTGAAGAAATCTCGAAGAAGGTTTGGGATCATTTCTCAGTGCATCTCCACCGGATTCAAGAGTTTTCTTGAAGTCAAGAGACTTTTTCCCCCTAAGTATGGAAACTCTTAGTTCAAGAAAAAAACAAAAGCGTAAAAAATGGGTGTACTAAGATGGACAGTTTTACAGTTTCAGTAAGGTGTTTGCATGTCTACAGGGAATGTGTCAATGTTGCCACATTTTGTACAGTACAATACAGCAGAGTGTGTACATAAATATATTTTTGAGATGTCACATCTCATAGAAAGTTTAGTCTATGGGGATGGATTGATTTGACCTCGATGTCTTGTACCTTTTTTTGTTTTGTTTTATAGTTGTTTTCTGTTCAGCTGTTGATTTTCTTAGGATCGATTTTGTAATGCTTCTTCTTGTTTTTTGCTGTTTGAAAGGGGAAAGGGCTGGGCTGACGTTTTGGGGATTATTGTGATTGTCCTCCAGTGATGGTTATAAATAAATAATAAAAAAAAACAATGAAAAACAGTCATTTGAAAGGCATTCATTACAGCACAGAATAACAGCAGCTGCGTGCGTTTGTAGGATTGCTAATCCAATAATCTGTATAGATCGAGTTAGCGTCTCCTTTTCTTCACCATAGAATCCCCAATAAGGAGGTGTGAGACAACTACATTAATAATTCAGCCATGGAGATCTGCTTGTCGAGAACCGTTGCTCTGTGTGTGTGTGTGTGTGTGTGTGTGTAGGAATCAGAGCCTGGACTTGCTGGCCTGAATGCAGCATCAACTCTGCTGAAGAACAAATTCTTTAATCTGCACGATCTCAAATATAAGCCTCTTAGCCATATTTTAATACATTGTGTAGAGGAGAGAACAAAATCTGACTTGGTACAGAACTTTCCTAATGAACAGTGGCATTGTCTGAGTCCAAAGTTTTAGTCATCACACACACTTCTGTGGAACATGTGAACAGTAAAAAAACGTGACAGTGAGTTCCACTTAAATGCTCGCAAAGAAATGTCACACAATGCAGTACATACAAACAAATCAAAAGAACAGAAGTAGAACAAACCAGAGTAAAACAGGACACAGCTCTAAAATCTGTGACAATAACATCATAGGATGGCATATAGAGTAATGACATAAAAACAAAAAATATGAAGGACACTAATTTTCTGTCTGTCTTGGGTCCAACATAGGGAGTCATACACAGAGTTCACAAGTTCGAGTCAACCAGGGAATTTGGGTCAAAGATAATATATATGTGTATATATATATATATATATATATATGAAGTGTGTGAGTGATATTTTTTCAAGGCCATTTGACCTAAGGAGAAATATCGTACTGCTTCTTTACAATTAGCGTATTTTAACCCAAACTATTGTATATACACAAAAAAAAATCTGAGACAGTGCATGGAAAAACAAACCTATTCCATGTGCATGAAACTGCAATAACCTTGAGAATAAACACAGAGGCTCAAACATTTGAATGACACTTTAATGTCTGACGCCAGTTGACTTTGGCGGCTGCAAGAAAAGGCTTTATCCTCGTTACATCAACGCATTGAAGCCACCCATTAAACGTAGAGTCTAACTCCCGGGCAGAGTGTTAATGCTGCTGTGCTCACGATCACTTATTTTTTAGCTTTGTTGATGCAAAACTAACAGTAAAAATGTTCATGTACTGCAGGGTTGATGGGTTTGTTGGATTCAATTCAGCAGCATATTATTCAAACCTACATGTATCACCGAGGTTTTATGGCGAGTGACTGTGGCAGTCATGACATCTGACAGTTCAGAGCTCCGTTAGACCTGATGAGGGCACAAGGCGACACAATTTAGAGGCTTTTATGGCCAAATGTGAGGTCAACAAAGGTCACGCTGTCTTAACTACACTATGGTTCCTCTTCTTCTTCTTCTTCTTCTTCTTCCTTCCCTTCGTTTGCTACAGCGGATCATCTGTTTCCATCTCCCTCTGCCCTGTTCATCTTCCTTGGTTACGCCACTGTCTCTCATGTCCCCTCTCACAGTGTCCATGAACCTCCCCCTTGGTCTTTTTCTTCTCCTCCTGTCTGCATCCCTCCTCTGGACATGTGTGACATCTCACGTCTCTCACTTTGTCTCTAAACTCTCCTGCCTGTGCTGTCCCTCAAATAAACCCATTCTTGTCCATCTTTGTTACTGAAAAACCACAGCATCTTTAACTCTGTCACCTCCGGCTCTGCCCCCGGTCTTTCTCTCAGTGCCACCGTCTCCATCGTGGACACCGTGGCCGGCTTGTAAATCTTCCCTTTCATTCTTGCGGGCACCCTTCTGTCCCTCCTGACACTCTTCTCCATCCACTCCACCCTGCCTGCACTCTCCTCTTCTTCACCTCTCTTTTGAGTCGTTGGCTCTACTGTAGCTTTTTAAAGTCATCCACCCTCTCCACCTCAGTCTCCTCGAACTGCATCCTTCCTCCACCCTCTCTCTCCTTTTCATGCACACACTTCATCTGAGTCTGCTCCTCTGTTTCACTACAGATCACAATGTCATCCGGTAACATCATAGTCCATGGAGACTGTCCGACCTTGTCTGTCAGCCTGTCCATCACCATGGCAAACAGAAAGGGTGTGAGAGCCGATCCTTGATTCAAAGCCAGTCTGCCATTCCTAGCGCACGCCACGTCCTGCGCCACTCTCACCTAACCTACCTCTCTGACACTCCTGACTTGCTCATGCAATACGACATATGCAAAATCTGGCTCCTTCTGACCTTCCCTGTGCTTCTCCATCAACACGCTCAGAGAAATGCGTCTGTTGTGCTCTTTCTTGGTATGAAACCATATTGTTGCTCACATGTGCTGACTTGGCCTGTCAGCACATTTCCATTTGCATTCTTTCACATTCTACATTACATCACGTCTCCAGCTAGCATTTGCTTCCTATTTCCTTGTCTACTTGCCTATTTTCCTCATCTCTTTTACTATCTCACTTCATTTTCGCCTGTCTCTTTCCTTTTATTACGCTTTACTGAACTGTGTCCAGATGTTTTGCCAACTACCTTAACTAACTCTGCAGTAGTTGCCCAGTCGTCCAGCACTTCTTCGCTGCCACGCAGTGTCTGTTTCACCTTATCTCTGGATTTCACACAAAACTTGACCACCTGATTTGTTTCCTCACTCTCTTTGCCTTGTCCACCTCCAAACTCATCCTGCAGACCGGTGCTGTCTAACTACACTGTCCCCTGCCACTACCTTACAGTCCCTGATCTCTTTCAGGTTGCATCTCTGTGCGCACCTTCCTCCACTCATTAGTCACCCTGTGCTCTTCTTTTTATTAAAATGTGTATTTACCATTTCCACTCCCATCTGCTCTACCACATTCTTTTCCATGACATCTACCAATCACCCCCTCATCACCTCTGCTCTATTCACAAACATGTCATTGAAGTGTGCTCCTATTACTACTCTTTCTTCCTCTGACCCTTCATATATGTGCTCCAAAAGTCTTATCATCCATGTCACAACCAACTGGTGGGGCATATGCACTGATTACATGTTTGAATACTCCTTTGATTTCCATGATTCTATCTTTTTGATTTTTGACACTTTTCTCCAGTGTTCCTTGGCTTACTACCCTTCCACGTGTTCTGTTGTACACACAGTATGTCTTCCTTTTTTCATCTTAATCGTAACAGCCAGTTCTCTCCTGTACCCATCATAGTGCCAACAAGATGGCTAAACTCTATCCAGTTAGCCTTCCCCCTCTCTTTCCTCTCCTTTGCCCAACAGCTGCTGGTCATTGGTAACATGAGCATCAACTGGTCCAATGTAAAAATCTGGTAAATGATCCACGTGTTTATTTTGGCACAGGTTTTCTTGACACGGCCCTACTTACGTGAAATATCTGTGCTCAGTCTGAACCTGAGAAGAAGCACCATCAGCCAATCAGAACAGCTGACCGCTGTCGGTGCAGGACCTTTGTTATAACTTTATCACACATCACATCTGCCATTACAGAGAGTGTTTGACAACCTTCACACTCAGTACTAAAGCGTTCTGCTGGTCAGCAGTGGTCATAATCTTTATCTGCAGATAGACGGTGCCCTGCCAAAACTGCAGATGCTTAATATTCCATTTCACATGACATCTTGAAGCTTATTACATTCATGTCCCAGACTGTGGTTCTTTCACTCCACGTTAAAGCGGTTGTTCACAACTTTTCAAGTCAGTTTAAAAAAATTAGTCAGTTGTAAGTAAGTAATGGGGGAAAATGTGGTTTCACTGCAGCTCAACCGGCTGCAGGCTGCCCATCTCATTAAAATAACAACGATGCTTAAGCCTTAACCAAGAAAAGCCTAATTAAAGAGCATTCCTTTCCTGTCATAGCTGAAATATCAAAAACAAATAGTGGTGGCATGGTGTTAACTATAAGAGCCTGTATATTGCTTAGCAGGAATAAAAATTGGCTCACACTTTGCATTTTGCAAAATGATTATCTCCTTTTTTTCTAAAAGAATTGAGAAGACTGATATTAATCTGATGCCTCTGTATTAGAGGAAGTGCAACCTCAACAATTTCCAGTCTAATTCTTATTCTAGTGTCAGGTGTGCATGTAAAAGAATGGCGTCAGTATATCAGTGCATCTGCAGGAGAGATATTGAACAGTTCTCTCACCAGTCCAAATCTAAAGTTGTGGAAACACGCACAACTCTGTATTGAGGATGCTGCACCAGGGCTTTCTTACAAATGCAGCCGAAAGAAAGGCCCAGGGGTGACAGAGTTCTTTGTGCATCTTGCAACATGTGCAGACAAAGAAAACACTTGTGAAACAAAATAACTTGAGATTCTGGCAAATAACTGTCAGTTGCAATCACTCCAGTCTGAAATGTTGCCACAGTCAGGATGCCAGGCTTGATTAGCATATCAACCATCACTCTAATGTCTCTTGATTCAGATTTTCTTCAAATAGAAATCAAAATAGATCTATGACAACTTTAGAGTAAACATCAGCTCTTCAAACTAATTGCAAGATCAGCCGTGCCCTAATTGTAGCTCTATTTTTGGTGAAAAAGCAAACAGACATTTTTACTTATTTTATTAATATAGTCAACAGTGTCAACAATTTCCTGGTCTTAGCTTTTTCCCCCCTTTCTCTGCTAATTTTGAGTAAAAGTTAAAACTGCAGTAAAGTTAAAATAAATATGGTATTTACCTGTGAGGAGGGAAAGGAAAGACCATGACCAGCAGTGTATGCCACTGGTGCAGCTTCAGCACTTTTAAATCAAGATTGGGAGTGTTCCATCTGATATGGCTCAAAGGAAATTCTCTATTTTATTGCTTCACCCTCAAAGCACAACATAACACACTGAAGTACAAGGTGGTGAGTTTAAAAATTGATTCCAGGATACACATTTTCTCAAGAACAGAACTGTCACCTACTGAGGACATAATGTAGCCCACACACTGATCTACCGCTACATTAATACCATGCTGCTTTTAATGCTGGGGCTGATTGTTGCATGCAACTTTACAAGCTGCAGTTCTTCAAAAAATTTAAATGTGAAAAAAGTTGCATTTATAATTTTTTATTGCAGCAGGATTTTATTTATTTTTATTACAGACAGTGATAAAACATAAGATTTGTCCAGGGATACACAGTCTTTTTCTCACAACTGTATGTGACTGAGAAGTGCACAAGCTTAGGGAGCACAGGATTATGGTCAAAGGATGATCTGCGATCAATTTGCAACATTGTATTCAATAGTGGATATGATGATTATACACATTTACATGAGTCTTGCTATGAACAAATCACACTGTACAACATAGACATGTATTTCTATTGCTATTGCAAGCTAAGCTTCTCCATTTGCTTCTGAATTTCACATTTTAGATATGAAATGCAACTTGTGACATGTAAGAAATCCAGCTGAGCAGAAACTCTCAAAAAAAAAGACAAAAAATAGATATAACATGAAATAAATTTGAAAATACAGGTACAAACTACGATTACAGCATTTCCTTCTTCAAAGGGTAAAATATTAGTTCTCATAATTCTCTTTTTTCAATTCAACAATCATATTTCTGATTTCCACACAAAATCATGACCTATATCCAATGTGATGATTTAAATCCAGCATGTCTTTAAACCCTAATCAGATAACTGCAGTGGTTCTCTGCTGGTTCCTAGCTGGTTACAAATATATCAAGAATAGTAAAAGACCTGAAAAAGACCAATAACAAATGTCCCCAAACCCATGTATTCACTTTGGTAAAATAAAGTTTCCGTCACATTACCGTTGTCTTTGACAGCATTTTAATCCTCATAAAACTACAGAATACAGCCTATGGTCTGACATGGACACATACTGGAGATCTAAGAGAGCTACATGCAGTGTGCTACTAATTCTTTTAATGTTTTTTTCATGATATTGCAACTAAAACATCAAAAACTTTGTCCCCATAGAAATGTATTTGGAAAAGAAATGTTTGTGAACCTGCAGATAATACACCTGCAGCCACAAACAAGGAGATAGTATTATCAATATTTAGTGATTTTCTGAACGAGAGATTGCATTGAATCACTGACGAAGACGTGGATGTTACACCTCTTTGGGGGAAGAGGGACCACATGGGTTGGGCCAGTGGAGGAAACACCAATATGTGAGTGCATTGACCTGCCCGGGGCAGGAGCAGATGTGAGAGCTAGAAAGGTTTTTTGGTTCATCTTGCCAGGTGAGCAATTTTCATTCAAGTGAGTCCAGTACCCAGCTCCTCTAATAGTATACCCATGGGACACAGCCAAAAGAGAAAGACAAAAGCCACTCTAGGAAGGCGTGGGAGAGCTGAAGGGAAAGACATGAGGCATGGGGTGAATATCAGTCAAAATCACCCTCCTTATTCAGAGTCGCAGGTCTGTCAAAGCACATATTGATAAGTGGATGATCCACTTATGTATGTAAACTGTCACTAAATGCCCGTCAGAAATCAGAAGAAAAAACCCTGCATAGTTATGGTTAAGTGGGAGAACTTCTGGATTTCTAACATGTGATTCAGAGGCAACATGAAGTGGCTGGGTGCGGGTAAGGTGGGGCAGGAGGACTTTAACGTAGGAGCTTATTTCCCATTTGGAACTGAAAGGAGATGTTTGTACTTAAGTATTTCATCCAAAAACACAATCTTTTCCTAAACCTATTGACTGTAGCTCCGCCTTCATTTTCTAGCTACAGTTGATCACAACATCAAGTATAATGAGAAGCTGTGGAACCACCTCAGCAGATGTGACCATTATATCACATGATAACAACCTACTGAACTGAAATGGGACCAGTGAGCGGCATGATTCCAACTGGGTGAATCCTGCCAGTGATGGCTGTTAGATACTAATTTGGCATAATTTTAATGGTGTAAAACCGTAGGCGACATTTCTACAGCCCATTTGATGACGTTATTCTATTCCAGGCCTTACTCGGTGACTACAAACACGATTAAAGCATAACTTTGGTAATTTTCTAAACTGATCATACAAAAATGTCCATGCAGACAATACATCAACAATGAATCGTCTCTGCTCATATTCATTATCAGTCTGCAGCCTGGGGACCTTATTTGTCTATGTCGTAGCCCTCAGCTGTTCTACAGAAGCAAAAAAAGCAAATCAGCTGCCGTGGTCAATATTGCTCCAAATGCTTTGAATCAGCTAAAATTCAACGTGTTTTTATTGTTTTGGGACGGTAGGTATTGACTGGGCAAGCTGAGAAATAGTAACCGCCACTGCTCAGGCAATTCTCAGCGCTGACAATCAATCAATCCCCATTAGCTAATTAAACACTATTTAGCTTTGAAGACTTTTTGGATTTGCTTGGAAAGAATTGATTGCTGTAATGCGGTAAAGGCACCTCTAAACTCTTCTCTGATATGATCTCTCACAATTTTTGGTGGAGTGTTTTGTTTGCAGTACATAGAAATGTTCACAGTATATAACAGCAGTAAGCAAATATTACTATATTATTCTAAAATGGAAAAATACACGTTCTTTAATTCCCTGACCTTGTACTCAAGTACATGATACAAATATTACAAACAATAATTACAGTCTCAAGCATTAGATTACAGCAACAATATAACTACTAGTCTTTTCAGTTTGCACAGCTGAACCGTCATGACCTGAATTCGTTATTCCACCACAGTGTCGTACTATTTATCTTACACGTTGTGAGTCTGCAGCTTTTCACTGGTGCATTTGGGGAACTTTTACACAAACACTGGCAACGCTTCGCGGAAACACTGTCTCTGATCGTTGGCTCATCTCAGCAGCTGCTACACTGCTCACAAACCTGTCTCACTGCTGGACACTGGACAACCTAATCGTCAGATGTCCTCAGAACAACGACCTCCTCTTCTTTAAAGCAGCGCCTGAAGAAGGTGAGCACTGAGTTTAGCAGATAGTGCTGGCTCTTCACCGAAGCAGGACTGTGGCCTTCATCTGGAAAAATCTAGGCGACGGAAAACAAGTGTGATTTATTCAATTTTACCTTTCATACATGGATTACTTGGATTAGTAGAACAATCAGTCACAAGTTTAGTCTAACTTAAAGGGAGGCATAATTCAAATTCGAATGATAATTACAGTCTCTAAAATCATCTTTAAATATTTTCTGACAACCTGATCTTAAGCTTTTGTTGTAGTTGTATGATTGTGATTAGTAAGAGCAGGGAAAAAAGACCAACATAAATATATTACTAGGGTCAATGCACAGTGGTTGTAGTGATCATAACATAAGACATAAAAGAGTTTGGCCAGAGAGTGTTTGATGCTCAACAAAGCAGCAGATTTTCCCAGATGATCGCAGTCCAGTGTGAAACAACTGTTTATTGCTTTGTTTTAATGATAATAATAATAATAATACATTTCATTCATGATGCACTTTTCATTGAAAAACAAATGTTACAGTGGTACAAAGAGAGAAGCATAAAACATTTAGCAACATAAAGCATTTCCCTATTAGCACTAGGGAAACAAGGCGCAGGTATATTTAAAAGCTTTTACTAATTCACATGACATGAGTTAGAGATTATGATGAGTCAGGGAACTAATTTCTATGTGCATAGCCCTAATCAAACTGCCAAACTTTTAATCCAGTGTTCTTGACTGTTGAAGATGAAAAAGTAGCATAAAACGTGCCTACATTTTGAACCATTGTCAACAATTTCAACAAATTTTCCTGTCTGTCTTATAAAAGTTTAGGAACATTGGACAACTTGTATTCTTATGTCTTATGAGCAAATTGAAACTATGATAATTTATAGTTAGGTTGTATGGTTGGTGTAAAAACACTTCACGCTCACAGAGGGTGAAGCCTATCACAGAGAGACAAACTCAGACAGGAACCAACCACTCCACCACCATGCTGCCCACATTGTTTATCAGGTAATCCCATTTATAATTGGCACAGATTGGTCTAAAGTAGCTTGGGAGTTCTTTATTAGTCAAAGTCCAATTCAAATGTCACCGCATTAAATGGTTCCTATCAGCAAACGGCACCTATTAGCAGGCCTGAGGACACGCAACAATTATCAGTGATTATGCTGCGCAAGGAACAACAGACTCGGAGACGAGATGGATGCGACAAATCACAGAAATTTAAAATCGTAGTCAACAGTTTATTTAACCTAAACCACAAACTTAACAAAACCTAACCAAGTATGTTTGTGCCTAAACCTGGTACAAGCCGCCGTAATCGACCATAACTTTGATAATGAGGGTCTGTTGCATGATAATGGCCAACTGACTCAACTGGGAAGTGAAGCAGGAGCCTTATATAAGAGTAACGGATAACAGCCGAGGTGGATGGTCAAAGCTGTTGTGAAAGTATTGCAGACACTCTGAGTTTAGAGCATCTAACTCTCTGTATGTACTGTAGGTGTGTGACCTGACGTTACACCAAGAAACGTGTCGGCACGGGGCAGAAAAGTGAAGGAAAAGGCCTCAGTCACCTGCAGAGTGTAGTTAATATTGGATGCAGACAGCAGTTTTACCAACTCTGCGGAATGTTGGAAATGAACAGTGGCTGAAAAAAAGCAGATTATAAAAAATTAAGGCTGATACAACAGTTCAATAAATGTCCACAACTGCACATGAGAAGATAAAGGAGATAGTGGGTATTACTGCACACATGTAAATATGTAAATATCAAACATTACTGACATAGAGCTGATAAAAGTAGGAATAGAAAAGCTAAATCTCCTTATGCACTTATATGTGCAACATGTTTCCAAATTTGCTCAACATGTTACATACATTTTTTATAAATGTTTTGTTAAATACACAGAAACAAGCGCTAAATGTTACAACATAACGTTTTCACAAGCAAGACTGGAGTTTATAATGATTAACCTGCCAACAAATATATCTACTGTATATCCATGTTCTCTTTTCATCCGTGTACCTGTACTCACCATCTGCTGTGCCGTGGATAATAAGAAAGTTCAGTGAACTCAGAGCTGTGGTGTTACTCAGCAGACTGGAAATCTGCCGGAGACAGTAAACACTCAAATTACCCGTTACAAACAAACCACAATGGCTTCAACATCCGTTAAAGAAAACTGCAATGAAAGATAATTAGCACTAAGTCCTGTCAATTCCACATACACTTCAGCTGCATGTGATATTACGAAAAGGAAAAGCACACACACAATGCGTTCCAATTTACATACGATAACTACGTGTCAGTAATATTGCAGAGTGCTGTATAAAAAGTGTATGTGTGTGAGTGGCAGTAGTTTTTAGACTTTTCCTGGGCACTGTACTTTCCTATTTTTTTGAGAAGGTGTCATCCATGTTCTTTAAGATAGAAATAGGAGAGTCTGTATATGAATAATGTGACACCCTTATAGGGTTATCTTGTGGTCATACGCAATTTAAATTCCAGCATTTTTTCTAAGACATCAACTTTTTCCAGGCAATGAGAAGACGACAGTCTGACTGCAGGTGTGAATATTTATAATCTTATGCCACTGCAAAACTTTTCAAATATATTTTATTGCTAAAATCAATCTTTCTCTCAGCAGACATATGAAACTGTCACATCAACAATCCTCAGGTCTATTTAACATAGAATAATATGGAATAACACATAATAAGCCTGAGCAGGTGTAATTATTAAATGCCCTTTTGTTATTCTTGCAAAACAAACTCAATTTTCAAGTGAATATGTTTAAACACACCTACAGTGAGAAATTATTCACAACCATGACTGTTCATTACTATGCATCACAATAAAAATGCATTTGCTGTCCCACATTAAGCACAATGCACTGCAGTGATGTACTTACACTAGAATTATGACACACAAAACTGTTGTTTTATGGTTTAAAGGAGTGACTTAACAGCAGGCACTGTGCATTCAGATGACTGTTTTGCAAAATAAAACTGGTAATATTAGGTGAACACTGTGATTGAAGCCAGTCTAGCCAGAAACATAAAGATAAGTGGCCGCTGTGCCGGACCATAAACTGCATGAACAGAGAGTGATGCACATGAGTTCTGTCTTTTTATTCTTCATGACCAGGTAATGCTGATATAAATGTTGACGAATTTAACCGCACTGGTCAGAACCTTCATAAGAACCTTCATAAACACCACTGACGCACAGTCGGACCTTGTATTTGTGATCCTCTTTCACTGGAAAGCCAAAGTACTTCTCGCTGACGGCTGATCCTTGAGTAAGACACAATGAATACAGTAAAAAAAGGAAACACGGTGTTTGAAGTCATGTAAATTACTATTTATCTGTGATGACAAGATGACTATTCTAATGCTTTTCAATATTCTTTTCTCAGTATTAGACATAGCAACAAATAGAAAATGCCATTTATGATTAATATTGCTTCACTATAGCTAGTTGGCTTCGCCACTTTGACTGACATTATGAATCACTGGATCAGAATCTATGGCTATTATAAGTTACAGCTTAAATCAGCAATGAATAAATGCAAGTATTGCTGGCAAACTACTGAATAACAGCTGTTTGTGCATCTTTGTTGCATTTGGAATCATTGAAATAATTGTAATATTGTACATCTAAATACAAAATTCCTCTCATCTTACCATGGAGTCTCCAGTTTGCAATGGGTGAGACAGCGATGCCACACTTGAACACAGAGTTGTAAGAAAGGAGCAGGAGTGAGGACAGGAACCCTCCATATGCCTGGAAAACAAAAGAAAATTTGACTTTCAGAGTATGCTGCTGGCTAAGACACAGTTTCAAATGTATGTACGGTAGTTATTAATTTTTTAGATACGGAAGATTCTGCAAGTTACCTTTCCATACACTCCAACTTTGGTGCCGTCAATATAAGGCAGCCTGATCAGGTGTCTGAAAATTACAGGGAGTCCTTTGAGCAGTTGATCCAGAAAGGTTTTATTTCTAAAGCCACTTCATTTTTCTGATTTAGTCAGCGTTACTTTTGCACATGATGCATCTTTAGCATTTAATATGTAGAAGTAGGTAAAAAGCTCAGGCAGAGTCAGTCTCCCCACCCCACATAACAAAACCATGTCCTCCAGCTATAGTTGACATTTACTTGAACCATGTAAGAAATAAATCATGAATTCATGAAGCCCTGAATTCTTTGAATGGCAGCAGTCCAGCAGTGGTGATGAGACATTTTCAACAAATGCTTGTTCTTGGTGACCAAACGCATCCTTTGAACTCTGCTTTGAAACCTCAGCAGACCTTCTGTCCGGTCTTCAGACCAGGGCTTCCCCAGGAAGCTGTCCCAGCAGGGAACACAGAAGACGGGCAGTCTCCCTGCACTGTTTTCAGTCTAAACATCCTCTGCTTTGTTATGTAAGTTATGGTAAGTCATTGTGATTATTGGCTGTGATGTCATTACTGAAATACACATTATAGTTCCTTAAATGGTAATACTTGCTTCTGAAAAATTAAATAACATTAACCCATGCAACTCTCTGTGAAGTATGTGTAAAGATTCAGAAAGGCTGGCAGCAACACAATAAACTGTATGGATCTGTTGTAAACACATTAGCTCCACATTATAGCAGTATGAGTCTGGTTTTCAGGTAGTAAATCTTCTTCTAGTACATTTCTGATATGACATAATCTGATATGACAAAAATATAATATTAGGCAACACCTACTTATTACTGCACAGAATTTGTTCAGCTTTTGTTCACTGAAAAAAAAAACTATAAATTAAATAAAAAAAACATACTCTATAACTGTGATCTGGTCCTGAACGTCAACAGTTCCCAGTCTTTGGTGAACCTCATGCAGGATCCTCTGACCCTGAAAGCCGCTGCCCCGACCGTCCAGACGAGCCACGATGACGCTGTCAGAGCTGACCAGGACTGAGTCCCAGCTGAGGAGAAGCGGTCACTCACAGCCTGACTACCAGGGCTGCTGTCACTGCCAGAAAATACAATTAGTCCCTTAGTACCACATCCGCCTGATTGGAGAGGAAGGCCATTAGTTCTTATCAGTCCATAATTAGGCTTCAGTAGGTCATCTCCTACCTCCTAGTTTTAGGTTATCATTGCTGAATGGGATGTTCTCTCTGGTGGTGGCATAGACATAGACCAGGAGTTGCTCTCTAAAGTGAGGCCTTCTGCTTTTAGCAGACAGGGTGACTGACACTTAAAACGACCAATACGTTTAGAGACGCAATGTTTAGTAAATTTTATGTCTAGTACATTTGACAAAGTCAAGACAGGGTTATGACAGCAGTTCTGTGATAGATCTTATTGAAAACTATGATCTATCCTTTCACCAGGAAGTTGGTCATGCACCAACAGACCGGGATTCAACAATCGTTGTCTTGCTAAAAATGTCCCAGCGTTTATGTGGTTAAGTTCAGGCACAAATACACGACCAATAAGTTTAGGGAAGATAATTTGGGTTTAAAATATAGAAGTGCAAACATTTACAGTGCAGTTAAAGCAGCAAACAAGATGACTTTTATTTGATAGAGAACTGATTAATGCACACCCATGCTTCCTGAAGAAGACTTTCTCTGTCTTTAAAATACATTGTGAACTACAGTATCACTCTCACTTCATGAGAGTTTGCAACTAATTGTCTCCTTTTTATCACCTCAGAGAGGAAGATGCCCAGGACAGAGTAAAGTGGAAATGGTTGATTCGCTGTGGCGACCCCTGATGGGAAAAGCCCAAAGAGTGTCTCCTTTTTATCACCAGAAGGTGGAAGATGGTTAAACCATATTAATGGGCTGATAAGAACTAATGATGTACCGCTGAACATATAACAGTCAAATTGGCACCTACTTCGACGATGCTCAGAGATGATTTAAGACTTTAACTGAATCAATTTTTCTTTAGATTGATGATAAATTAATATGTTAACAAATGAACGTACTTAATAATGTGTAAGAAATTGAAACATAATTCTCAGTTTATTTTGTACATTTCCTGAATTTCTAAATAAACGTCTACATTAGGAAAGACTTAAAACAACTTTTAGATATGGAATTTGAAAATAAAATGACATACAGAACCAATAAAAGTGGGTACTCCTTGGTTTCATCCAAATCTACTGGGACAGTCAACTCCAGACGAAGTTCTGCAAAACAAGTCAACACGAGAACTTCAGGTGATTTGTCAAGACTAACCTTTCTGCAACACAATCTTAATTTACAGTTTAACATTGACTGCAGAATGTACGTCGGTGGTGAAGATGAGCTTTTTTTGCACTGTACAGTGTGTCGACCACGCTGCATGGTCAGGAGAACGTCAGAGCTTCAGTCACACAAGATCAGCTTTTTTTGAAAGGGTAGTTTTAATGGTTTTGCTTGACACATCTCACAGTAGAAAGAGAAGAAGACAGAAGAATGTAGTTGGGAGTCAAACTAGATGCCTAAAACCTTTGAATTTATCGAGATTTATGTGGGTGATACAGTTATAATATGTAAGAGTTGTTGAAATGAGGAGCACATCATCAGAGGTGTGAACCAGCAGGGCAAAGATGTCAAGACAAGACTGTCAGTAGAAGATAAGTGAGCGTATCACTTATCAGACCCCGTAAAGGAATGTGAACTGAAGACTGAATACTATTACATGTGCACTTTAACTTCAAAATCCATGAAAACTCTAAGTATACCTGCGACAAACATGCCGCTTTAGCTCAGAGATACAGCACGTCCCCATCTGACTGTTTCTTCACAGTCCTTAAAGACATCACATTGTCTGTGGTAAGGAAGTCAAAGTAGAGAAAGGAAGTCATATTTGTAGCTGTCCACTCCGTGTTCAGCTCTGCACGTGCTCACTCAGCAGTGTTCACACTTCGGACACTTCTGACACTGTGCAGTTGGGTGCCAAAAGTTTGAGTCCTCTTAGTTCCAAATGGCAAAAAGACTAACAAAAATATATGTTTCATCAAAATAATATTTAATGCACATTAAACAAGTACAAATGTTAAAGTTATTTTTATTAATTTGTCAAGGGGATAAAAACTTTTGTACTGATATAATTTTTAATGATTCTACTCTAGCTTTTTTAAACTCCCCTTTCGACTATTTTTGTTTCTTTTGATGAAAAAGGAACATTTGTACGAGCTGAATGCGCATAATTATCATGTTAAGTTGAATTTGCATCCTTTTTCATGCAGTTCCAGTGGATAGGGTGTGTGCATGACAAAAACTTAGGAAATCGCATTTGGACTAACAGTAACAATAAGAGAAAGTAGTCTCCTTGTGTCTTAATATGTTATCTAAATGTTAATAAGTAAAATCCAGATTCGGCAGAGCCCCAAATGATGTTTGGGGAAATGTACAGCCTCTTCACACCACGCCAGAATCAAAGAAGCTAATGGTCACTTTGTCTTTCGTGTGGGACAAAAACTGGCACAAAACACATCACCACAAGTACAGCAACAAACTACGATCTGCTCCTGAGTGAGAAGAGGCCAAAGCTGAAGCCCAAAACTGCGGATATCTTTCCATCAATGGGATGATGGGGGCTGGAGTCCATCCCAGCTGTCACAGGGGAGGACGTGTATCCATCCTGGATGGGTCTGCAGTCTATCTCCGAGCCAATACAGAGAGAATTTAGAGTCACCAGTTAACCTAACCTTGGGCTGCAGAAGTAAACTGGGCTACACGGAGGAAACCCACACAAGCCCAAGCAGAACCTGCAATTTCCACATGGAAAGGCCGCGGTGGGTCTGGGAGCAAACCTGCAGCTTTCCAGCAGTGAGGAGGCTGTGCTAACCTCTCCATCGCCATGCTGGGACTGTGGATAAACAAACTACATAGCGTTTTCTTACCATGTTCATGCCACTTAACTTTATAGCAACTAATAATCATAAATCGGTCGGATAAATAGCTGTAAATGGCACCAGAGGCTGTGTCAGGTGTTGATGTCTCCTCATGCATTGATTGACCGAGTTAAACAGTGTCGGCAGAGTGGTCTCTCTGTTTCCTCCGCTAATTCAACACGTGCAATATATTCAGAAGTTTAAAGGCTTATCAGGGGCTCAAACACTGTAGAGCAATAGACAATACAAAGTGCAAAGATTTCAAATCTGGAAAGATAGTAGCAACCTGCTTTTTTAAGTGCACAGAAACACTGCTGTGTGTGACAGGTTACTCACACACACATGACCCTCAGATTATTATTCAGTGCTGCTATAAAATGAACGATGGTTGTACAGGAACGATGTAATGATGATACAGACAACAAATCGCCATCAGAGGAGCTGCAGTGTCATACCAAAGTTGTTGACCTGGACAGTTCTCCTTTCCACCTTGGGTACCGTCCTGTCCATCAGTGCGTGTTTTAACACCGTGTTCCTTTCAAGAGTCCTGTGCTCTGTTAGATGACACAGTAGGAAAAATGACATTAGTTAGAAAAAAAATCTCATGCACACTTGCAGATATACTGTATATATGATCAAAAATAAAACTTTGAGTCATGTTTCATCAGGAAATCGTTGCTTTGGATTGAAATGTTACCACACCATGGTAGTTAAAACTGTGACCTGAAGATTTATCATTATCTCTAAGCATCAAGCCTGTGGCCATGGAGAGAAATTATGTCCATTTCCTAGAAGCTGCAGTGTCTCTTACACACACTCAAAATCATTTTAAGCACTTGATGCCTTCATCTTAATTATACCCTCATGTTTTTTTTCACACTAAAACTCTGTTGTTGAATTTGGTCTTAATAACTTAATCTTAGGGACTTGACCTTCAGTTGATCGATTAATGCACATTTCACACACTGAATACAGGCTCACTCACTTACTCACTCACTCGCTCACTCACTCGCTCACTCAGTCACTCACTCACTCACTCACTCACTCACTCACTCACAAAAAATCCCAACTCCTACATAAACATGATGAATACCTGATGCAATTGAGTGAAAGAGTCTAAATTGGCTCAAATTTGCCAGAGTACTTACTGCTCATATCAGTTAGCTTGTGAAGAGTGGTTTGGGGTACTCCAGGACCTGAGGGGATAATAATACGCACGATATTTGGACATTATGAGGATAAAAATATTCAGGACTCAGGTTCAGAGTACAGTAAACCAAGCCCGGGTCAAGACATGTGAACCAGCTAATGCAGGACCTACTGAGGCCGTACCTCTGCATTTGAGGAGAACATGTTGGTGGTTTGGGCTGAGAACAGCGTCGTAGTAGGTACACCGTGATCTGAAGAGGGAGCACGTCAGGCATTGTTTCCGAAATGGATCCACGGTCGAGACCCTGTTTGAAGAGACAATTATTATTACTGACAGAATGATTCCAGCTTAAGGCTAGAATGGTTCGGAGCTACTTATGATAGTTGATACTAACATAACAAACCCAAATCCCTGATCAGGATAGTGTTGAATTAGTCCTTATTAGAAAGAAGATGTGGAATAAAAAGACAATCTTGGTTTTTATGTGCTAAATTGTTGGCCAGGCACAGATACTAGCTACAAGTCAGTGTGTTCCTTCTACAAATATTTTTTCTGTAAAGACAAAGAGTTTTTTCTTTTCCATTGTTTATGTTAGGCTCCGTTAGTGAAGAACTTCCCACAAAGTTCCTTATGCCAGTTTCAGGATAAATTGTATGAGTCATATTATAGCCCGACCTGACAAAGGTAGGTTGTAAGGCCAAAAACAGGCACTGGATGTCAGATTCTTTTATTTGGTACACTTTGTCATAGAGGATGATAATTGTTGACACATCAGAGACACAGCATGATGTCCTGATACAGATTAGCATATCCATCCATCCATTTATCCGTTATCTGTAAACACTTATTCCGTTCAGGGTCAAGAGGGCTGAAGCCTATCCCAGTTCTCACTGGGTGAGAGGTGGGGGTCAGAGCCTGGACAGGTCTCCACTTGGTCTTAGTGTGGGAAATCCCATCCTACCTGTAATCCCCAACCTCCCCACCAGGTGTGTCCCTGAGCAAGACACCCAGCGCCAGCTCCCCGGGCGCCAAATATAATGTGCAAATGTAAATGTGATCAATGTGACTAAAATAAATGTTCTTCTTCTTCTTCTTGGGCCAAAATACAGGCAATTTAGAGTCACCAAGCAACCTAACATGCACATTTTTGACTGTTGAAAGCAGGAAACCAGAGCACCCGATCAAAACCTGCACATGCAAGAAATTTGTCTTGGTGAGTTGCTGCTATACTATACAGATAAAAAAAAAAAAAAAACAATAATAACCAGTGGTGAGTAATTATCCTGTCTTTGCTTTTACAAAAAATCATATGTTACCTGTATAATTGCCGTTGTGTTGAGCCTTCCTCTGTGCTTAGGAAATAACTGAAAATACAAAGAGATAAAATGAGTTCCTCTTGTTTTATGTATTATTGCATAGTGTCTGTTACATACACTCACACTGAGTTATTTCTCTCATCATATGCCAGAATCTGAGAGACGTCCCAGCTTCCTGAGGTCAGGTGGCGGACGTTGACTTCTTGACCCTCAGACTGAGAAACACAATGAAGAATAAAACACAAAGCAAAGAAATCATGTTAACGTGCCCCTTTGTGCCCTTACAGGCTCTCAGAGTGTGCGTCTCTTTTTTGCCAACCTATCACTGACTTTCTTTCCAAAACTTTCAATCTACTTATTATCACTGCAGAACTTCATCTGCTACTGAAACCAGTGCCTCCAGTGCATGTCCACAACTTCTTAATTTATTCAAATCAAAGTATACTTAATTCTCTGGTGTTTCAGGAAATAGAGTTAGGATGTAATTTGAACTGATGCGACTTCAAAATGAAATGTGAATAATTGGAAGGCTCTTACTGTAGGCAGATAAGGGAACCGAAAGAAGTACACAGACACAGGACATTCAATTTAAACAGGGAAAGCACCTGGCTAAATCTATTCATTTTATTCAAAGTTTGTAATAGTTTTACTTGGTTGGAGATCATGGTGATATGGTTGAACGCCCCGCGGCCCCCATGTTTTATGGGCATAGTGATGAAGAATATTGTACAATCCTTGGAAAATATTGGCTCCTCATTCTGAGAAATGAGACAAAGGACAAGCAAGTTTTTAGACAATTTCAAACTTCTGTTAATACTTGTTAGCAGAGCACCACAACATACTGAACAGGAAGGACAATGACAAATAATTTGACAGATACTTTGCAATTATATTCATGAGAACAGTTTTCTAGTTTTGGTAGTCTGATATAAATTAGCAGCTGATTTGATTGTTCTTTTGATAAATTCAGTATAATGTGTTTTTAAAGCACTAGTTTAATGTTACTCACTAGATGTAGTAAGTAACCAAGCACATTTATTCCTGTGCATCATATTAAAACTTAATTTCAAAAAAATATACATAAGCTTGTCTGGACTAGACTTAAACATTTTTGTTATGAGCATGACTCTGAATACTGTGTACAGCCCACGGCTTTGCAATTTATGTCAGTTTTAGTACTTACTACTTCAACTTGAGTAAAGACTTTAAAGTGGTACTTCTACTTTTTGTAGTACTTTTTGGTACTTGCACATTCTGTTGTAATTTAATAATCAGTTGTTGGCTTTTCCTAAAATCATTGATGTTTCATGTTAAAAGCAGCTCGAATACATAATTCAACACATAAATCTTTTGTTCTTCCTTTTGTTTTGTTTGAATTTTATTCAAACGATCCGCAGGTTATGTTGAATTTCACTTACAGCAGCAAAACAGCAAAAAAGAGAAAAATAAGACAGCAAAGTCCACAAACTCTGAAAGAGTTGTTGCATAAGTAAAACATGGCAAAATATGTTTTACTGATTTTGAAAATTTTATTTGCTTTTCAGCTTTGACAGAACCACTGTCTTTTGTGCTCACGCTGGGTACACTTTTTCCAATTCCACTCGGTTATATCCAGCGATAAATCTAATAAAGTTGATTCAAACAAATGGCCTAACAACTTTAACGAAATGAAAATAAGATAAGTTCATAGTACATTTTTTTTAAAACATAACTCCAGTCATAATAAAACAACCACATCACTGACCAGTTAACCAGTTAAGAACCAAAGTGCAGCACTCGCCTGGCATTCGAGCCACTTTTCTGATGTGGTCACATGTTTCTGAAATAGAGAGATCAAGTTCTTCCTGAAAACTAATAAGTCTATGAACTGAGATTTTAAAAGACTTGATCTACAGAATGTTTCTTACCTTTACGCAGTCACCTGCCGTGACATCACACAGTGAAAGAATTGACTGATTTTGAGCTCGATTCACCCAGCGCACACTCAGCCTCTCCTGCGTCACCCATTTAACCATGGTGATGTAGTAGTCACTAGTAAAATAGAAATAGAACAGAAATAATGTATGCCACACTTGCTGCAGAGGCAGATGATGTGAGAACAACATTGAAAATTTCCCTAAATGTACCTTTTTTCAAAACTATCGGGAGGTCTTAGTTCAGTTGTAACAGAGCTGCCGTCCAGAGTGACAACATAAAGTCTGGCGGTCGGATTGATTTGACCCATCTAGAGAAAAAACAAAGCACATTAACATCCATGATGGCCAGCTTTTACTTCACTAACACTAAGCAGGAAGCAACACCCTGCACATGTTTTCTATTTTTATATCCTGTCAAGCTGAACAATGCCAGCAGGACCTTAACAGAAAATGGAATGGGAATATTGAAGTAGAGAGCAAACTGTGCTGCTGTATCCTGATCAGACCCTGGGGCAAGTCGGTCGTTTTCCTTCACTTAAGCCTCCCTCAGATATGAAGCTCATTAGGAAAATCTCAGAAATACAGAGTAACCTATCACAGTGATGATAGTAGCTGTTCTCCACATATGCTCGCTTATTTTTATTGGCTAATATTTCTGTCCTCTCCATTCATTCACTTGTTGTGCTTCTTTTTTAGGCATTGTGCAGCAGCTTTCTGTCCTATTTGGGCTGAAGCTTGGTGATGCGAATGAGATGGATGTTGCATCCAGACCACAGTAGGGGGGTTAACCTCCATTTTGGCAACAGGAGGGAGGTAGATGGACTCTGAAATAAACTTTCTTTCTTGCTAAAACAATCACCACTAACCCAGGACCAGATTAAACCAAAAGAGGTTGTGCTCCCCTTCCCAGAGAACTGTGAGTTAAACAAATAAACCACATCTCATTCCATAAGCTGACGCTTTGCTGTGAGATTTCATCTACCAGACGCCAAAAATGCCTCTTAACTCACTTGCAAATTACCTTTTTATCAAGATGGTACCAGCTGCCCCAGGAAGGAATTTACAGGACAGGCATAAAGTTTAAGGCGCTAATTCACTTTGTATGGATTCAAACCTCAAAACAGGAACAAATCAGCTGTCAACCTTCATGAAACTCACGCCAATGTTTCATAAGCAAATATCGCAGAATTTGATAAGACACTGTCTTAATTTTGTTCCATATATTATCTGCATCTTCACATGCATATGCATATTCCGTAGTCATAGGTGAATAAATAATTGAAAAACAGCTGGCTCTTTGTTCAGCAGGCAAGGTCACTGAAAGTGGAAAAGAACTCAGAACACTGAATTGGGTTAATTAAAGTCAAATACTATTGTTTAATTAACATTACTACTATTATTGTTTCATTTTTTTTCGGTGTTGGACCATTGGCAGTCCAGGTATAATATTTTACTCATAGTTTGGTTCGGATTAAATAAACCTGGTTCCCCTTCGAGAAATATTAATGTTTCTGCATTAATGTCAAATCACATGTGTTACAAATGGCTACATGGGAATATATCACAAACAAACAAGATAAAACTAAATTCCTGCATCAGTAATAAAACAATGGTTAGATTTTTATAAGCAGCAGATATTTAAAGTGGAATTAAACGCATGAAGTGCATAAAACATGTGCAGTACATTGTACTGCATATACTCCAACGATGCAAAATGCTTCAAATGCTGATACATGAACAAATATGGCATAAAAAGCTGTACAAACATTGTTCTGTACGTATTGTTATCACAGCAAAACAACTCAACATCTACCTCTGGCTGCAGATTTGAGGTGTTGTCTGTAACCATCATGCCTCTCTCACATCCAGACAACAACTACAAGCTTGAAAAGACTCTTTCTTTTGTTGAGTTGTTGTCATGCTTCACACTGTGATTGGCAGAACAATTTCAAAGCAAGGAGACCAGCGACGTGACTGACTGAGAGGTTGTTATTACTCACCGCATCCTCTTCTCTATTCTCACCTCCAAACAGCCCTTTTACACACCTACGTGACCCGAAATAGCTGCCACTTTGCACCTATTCCACCCTCATATTGCCCTAGTATTTGTCTCAAAAATCTTCCTAGGTGATCATCTTGCCAACTAAACCCCAAAAGTCAATGGGTCTAAAACTTAAACATTATTGTTCATACTGTATTTTTGTTTAAAAGAACTCAATTCAAATACATGAAAGGATCACACAGCAACCGCAAAAAAGCAAGAAGCACAAATGCATAAAATTAACCAAAATACAAATTGTCCAAAAACAATACACACACACGACTCATAGACGTTACATTACAAATAGAAGGAAACTCATGCAGAGATGGAGGCCTTGCAAACTGCACAGCATGGAGCATTTCCATAAGCGCAGTCACGTGATGGCTGTTCTATCTACATCAAATACATCTGTCGAACCTACACCTACAGAAGACAAAAATAAAACACAAATACATCTCTGCCTTATTTAGTCCCATAACATTACAACACGGACCAACGACAGAATCACTGTGTGTGTGTGCATACAACTTTCACTCGCTGTGTGGGCAAGGCTAAGATCGAGTGCAGTGCTTCATTAATTAGAATCCTTCCACTGAACCCTTACAAACCCCCGTCACCAATCTGTGGGTCTGAACCAACAAATGAGATTGCCCTCTCCCTTATGACCCTCATTCCACCACTTTGCCACAACCCATCTCCCATCTAAGAGGCATTTGATACGCTAAACATTCACATCAAGGGACGGGAGGTGTGTTAACTAGACTTACTAAAACATATCACATTCCCTGCCCGCCCAGTGCCACAGTTCTATTCAACCTTCCCTCTTCAAAGGGAGAAAGTCAGCGTTAACATGAATTATACAAGAAAAAGATTCACTAACATTTGTGAATAAGTTAAAGCAGCGAGCTTGCGCTTGTATTATTCATAGGCCTTGTTTGATACACTGAATCCGCAATAAAGAGAGTTCCTGTATGTACCGTCAGGTTGTAAGGTCAGTTATACACTATCAAATACGTTAAAGGATGTTTGAAGCAGACAGATTTCAGCTGAATATAATTATGTTGAGTGCCGCTGTACTGAAACAGACATCAGAGAAGCCTGGGGCTGACTTTTTTCAGTACCACCTTTGGGTAAGGGTACTCCTTCCCTCTGGGGTAGAGAGATCCCGTGAAGCGGGGCAGCACCATGTTAGGGACCAGGGAGTCATTGATGGTGAGGTAGGCCAGTCTGGAGCCGTCAGGTGACCACCAGTGAGCTACCTGAGTGTGCAACACCTCCTCTGGAAAACCAAGAGAGGACGTTTCAGAAAAGCAAGACAGGAAAGCAGGGGATATTAATCAATAGCTACAGACAGCAGCCACAGTGGAGACGGTCGTGTAAGTTCAGTTCGCTGTTACTTTAACCAGAAAAGAAGACACGAGAGAAAGCATGTTGAGGAATACAAGGCTGTCAACTGTCCAACTCAAGCGTGCAGATTTCTTTCACATGAAAGGATGCAGGTGTTTACATTTTTTCCCTTTTTGTTTGAAAATATGTTTCTAGGCCTGAAAATTTGTCTTTAGGCTACTTTTCATTAAAGATTACTAGTCATTTTTGTCATTACAAAATGTATGCCATTGATTTCAAACACATCTATAGTCTTTCTGTCACCCTAACGTCAGTGGTTTTCTTGCCTGAACCGAATTCTGGTCTTCCAACCTCCCCAACCACCTCCCGGTAGCTCACTTTCCCTTAATAAAATTATTGTCATACAACATTTGTTGCAGTGACAGATTAAGTTATTATGGTCGCTACAAAAACACAAATGTGTTTGCATTTTAGTTGACAGGGCTGCATACAGTCTGTTTAAAGAGACTTAAGTAACCAGGTAACAGTTGACCTTCGTGGGAAACCTGATTTTCTAACTGTCATGTACATTTCTTTGCCGTGTGTACACCTGACCAGGTTTCTGATCGACTTTCTCTAAAAGTGCACGTGCGTAACAAAAGCACCTGAGTGAAAGAATGAATAAAAGGTGAGATATTAACTGGGCGATGCCGCTTTATTTTTAAAACAAAATCTGTCTAAAGTCCAAAAGTACATTTAACTAACACAAAGCGCCGACAAAGGGCCCACAAAATCAGGAAGCAGCTTTTTCTGTGAACCAGGCTTCCAAAAAGGTTTAAGGTGGAAGGGAAATCCATTTACTCTGCTGCCTCATGTATACGTGGATTTCTAGTAACCGGGTTTCTTAAGTTCACATGTACAGTAAAATCGGTTTCCCAATTTGTCTAAGTAAACTGGTTATTTAATTGCATATAAACAGTTATTGAGACAGACAGCAAATCACAATCACACACACGCCCAGGCAATATAGAAGCACTAATCAACATAACTGCACATTTTGAGTAACTAATTTCGTCATTTGCATCATTTATTTCGTTTGCTATTTTCTTTGCATGTTTCTCCAGCTAGAAAGTGTCGTACCCTCATACAGCCAGTCCGTGATGCCGTTGAAGACGATCTCCTCATGCCCAGAAGATGTGAGCCTCCAAGAGCTGCTGTGAACATCTGTCTGGTAGTAAATGTTGTTTTCAAAGATATACAGCTGTGGGATAGACAGAATGTTTCTAATTTTAAGGAAACATGCCATGCAAGAGGGTATTTGTGCTAGAAACAAAAAGATGATATCAGCTTGGTTCCATATTTTCACTGGATTTGATTTAGTTTTGAAAGCGTTTAGAGACAGAAATGTCAAATCTTGGCATTGCTGCCACTGCACGTTTTGAAAAAACCCAGTGAGGTGTCACACAGAGGGAACACACTCACTGACAAAAACATATTCACGGAGCGGCTCATCTCAAGTGATAACACAGACAAATATGCTGGGACAGCTTCAGGAGTAATGAATATGCTCCGTCATTAGTGCAGTGACACAAGGCTGTAGGACTTCAGGGAGAACAGGTTCCACTGAGAGCAGGTATAAATACTGAGGAAACGAGATAAATATGCTATCAAATGGTTAATTACTTTCCTTGTCTTCACCGGAGAAAATAATGGACTGATTATTCAGCGCATGATACTCAGCACGGCGGAGCCATTACTCACGCCGAGAGCTACGGTCGCCCAACAAGATGTCTTCCAGCAACAGCTTTATTAGCGGAACTGTTGCTTGCTTCTCTTCAGGAAAATTGTTCAGCTCAATGGGAGTGTGTTTTTTCATCCTCAGTCTGAAAACATGTTTGAACAGCGTTTACCTCAGAGCTAAGATAGTTCTATGAATGAAATTAATTCAACATAAAACAACAAAATTAATCAGTGATTTTCACCTTTCTCCATGCAGCGAGGCTTCATTTGGAATCAGTGAGAGTCAATAACAGATCCAGATTGCAGCGGTTTCAGACCACGACTACAATCATTTTCATTATGAAGGACGCTGCTGATTGCTTTCTTGATTAATCTTTTATTGTTTTGTCCATTAAATGGCAGAAATGTGAATAATGCACATTGGATTTTTTCCGCAGCTCAACTTTTTTAAATGTTTTGCTCAACAAACCAACCAAAAATTAATTGCAGTGAAACAACACAGAGGAAAGTAGCTAATTATGAGATTTTAGACAAATATAAAGTGCTGTTTAGCCTGATATTTCTATAATTGTCTCTCAAAACTGTTGCAGATCATTTTTCTGATTATCCTTGATTATTTCAGCCTTTTTAACTATGCATGTTTATTAGACAGAGGCAATGTCTGTGTCACTGAATGACTCCTTATGTATTGCGCATGCTTGCTTAGCTCAGTGCTGTGGGGAAGAACACAATATTTACTGAGTGACAGGAAACTATGGGCTAGAATAAACTGTGCATATTACATCTGCTGAAGAGGAAATCCATATTTGCAATGTGGATTTCCTGAGAACCAGTGAAGCACAGACTATATCGGTTCACACTGTTCAGCTGTATTTCTGTTATCAAGTTGTTGCTGACTCACTTGAACAGATAAGAACAATAATTAAAAACATTAATCTCATAACTAAACATTATGTTGCTCTCCAGGATTCCGTCAGTGTGTTTTCAGTTAAAGTTTGTGTCACAACCTACTCACCAGCTGCTGACCATGGACGCCCCACGCGGCAAACTGAAGAACTGAGTCTGAAACCTCTGGAGGATTCAGCTCCCGCACCTCTCTGATGTTGGAACACGCAAAGAAATGTTTAAACTCCAAACTAAAAACTCACTTTCATGAGTTTTTAAATCTCAGTCATTGTTTTTCAGTGTGATTATGGTGCCAGCTATATTCATTCTCTTATCAGCCAAATATCAGCCCTTTTAAGCTGGAATCTACAGCGGAATGATCCGCATGTTGATTTGGCAAATCAAAAGACATTTTTGCCATATGGTTGCTCACAGCTGATCTTATTAGATAAATTTTGAGCAAAAACTGAAAAGAAGTAAGTTCATTATGTAATTTTCACCTTGTATACAGGTTGTAAATCAGGTATGATGCCAAGAAAGAGTGCTGGTAGACCTAAAACCCAATGACAAAACACAAGTTGTTATGGACAAAAACACGGAAATAATATATATTCTAATTCAAATGGCAGTTTCTGTTGACTATATAACTACTCTAGACACTACAATATAAAAAACAGACAAGCAAATTTCTAACAACTTTAATTTGTTTCCTTTTTTTCCAGTTTAGCTTTGTGCAGGCTGGTATTTCCTGTATTTAGCCGAATAGTAAGAGCAATAACAGACTTTTTTTTTTTTTTAGCAGGAATGATGATGAAATGACAACAAAGCTTCACTGTGTTCTGTTGTTCTGTTTACATGAAGCACAGAATGCCAGTGTTCTGTATCACACAATGGAGATGACAAGTCTTCCAGGACACGCTGTGATTGCATTGCATTATGGTAAATCCTTGCTTCTCAAGTATGGCTCTAAAAACATGGTTGCCAACAAAACATTAAAAAGATCTATGTCTAGAAACATATTGCTCATATTTGTTAGATAAAAACAACAAATTTTCTTTGTCCACAGGAAAGCCAATGACTCAACACCAAACACCTGGATCTGGAAATGTCTAATTCTACGCAAAGTCAGCAGGACACTAAGGACAAGGAAAAAAGTCTGTAAGTCAACTCTGGACCAATCTCTAGAAGATTATGCACATTGCTGCTTTGCATAGTCCCTCATGGACATGGGTACATGTTCAACAATGGAGCTACTATAAGCATAAACTTCGATCCTAAGAATGAATAGGATAATGACTATCTGATCGACCTAACACAACTCTACAGTGAGGACAACAAGATGTCAATTTGGGATGGACTGGAGAAGCATGGGGTAATGAGAAGGTGAACGTTGGTAAAGACTGATGGGTTACAAGGTCAAGACCATATAGGGGGTGCATAAAGACAGACCAGTTACAAGAACCTCGATATGCCACAGTCCCCTGGGAACCATGATGGGCAGACAAAAAATTAAACCAGCACAGTGGGAGGTACAACACCCAAGCCATCACAACACATATGCCCTGTCCGTCATCAGATACCCGGTCAGCACAGCAAGCCTTTACTAAACAGGGAATGGGAAGATATTCAAAGATTGTATAAAGCAAAAAATAGGGTGAATTGTACCTGCTGAGAGTCAAAGTCGCTGTCCTGAATAAAACACAGAGATATCCAAACATACTCTACATAAGCAAAAGGGCTACCAGGAACGAGCTGCTAAAGGAATGTCTAAAACAACAACAGAGAGAGACTGGGGCCAGCCATAGCAAGGCCCTGTACAGGATGTACCACAGACATATACAGTAGTTGAGTTGGAACTTAAGGGAAAGTCACCACAGCACCAAGACACCAATGAACGCAGCACAAGAAAAGGCCATAGATTGATAAAATCAGGGGTCTACAATAACAGATAGGACCACAGGTGCAGACTGTGAAAACACATACTAGCAGGACCGAAGACGTGGGCAGGAACAGAATATCCCAAAGGGTACAACCAAGTGGACAAGGACATCTGCAAAAAGTTTTTGTACCCTCCTAACACCTGGGGAAGTTGTGGAGAATAACGAGCCAAAGATCCTATTGAATGGATAAAAAGAAGTTCCCCACCAGCCACCTGGACCTTATCTTAACTGACATGGAACAGGAGAGGTGATAGACGTGGCATTTCCAAGTGGTAGCAACATCAGGAAACAGAGTATAAGAACCTCAAGAAGTCACAGGGCCTTGAAGAGGAATTAGAGAGGATATAGAAAGTGAAGGCCAAAGTCCCAGTGGTGGTAGGAGACCCTCATCTGTGACAAATAGGCTGGAAGAATGACTCCAACAGAACCTAGGAATAAACGTCAGGAACTCTCTGTCCAGAGGAATGCAGTGCTAGGAACAGCTAAGATACTGGCACAACCCTAAATTTCCTGATCTCTGGTAGACAACTAGAGTTTTAGAAAGACACACACCACCTGCAGGGGGGAGGAGGGCTTCACAAAAATCACTGATCCATATTGAACCTGAGGTGCATTTAATGAATGATTCATAGTTTATGCAACAACGACCTGAATAAAAAATAAAAAAGAATAATATCAGAATACTACTTAAAATTCAAAACATATCATTTATGACTGAAAGTGTTTGAGTGGCATCGGGTTTTGATTTTTTAATTTGTTTAATCTCATTTTCATCTAATTTTAGATTCAACTCAAAAAGCTGTAAAAATGTTACGTCAGTGTCTGTAAGTGAGATAAGTTTGATTCTGCATTGCCTTATTAACACAACTCACTTCAGAACTATTGAGCTTCCAGTACTTTGTGCAATGAACTGTCCAGAGAATATCCTCTCATTTACAAAGCTTTTGTTTAAGAATTCATTGAAATAACGATTCAATACCAGAGTTCCTCTGCATGCTAAGCAGCTGGAGCATTCACATAATAGTCTTACAGTAAGTTCACCCCGGAGTGATGTTAGAAACACTGAACAGCCCCTCCATGCCCATGAGCAATAGACCAGTCGCCCACAGAACGGAGAACATTGGCCTCACGGCCTTCACTTCTAATTTGGACTTCCCAATACAAAAGAGAATTCTCCAGGAAGGAGAAATGAAATTGTATTGTTACTGGAGGGCCTTCTGCTTCTCCTTCAACAAAGGCGTCAACATCATTCGGCAGACGCTTCTCACGAGTGACAGCTCTGTGATGACTCCTTGATATGCCTGACAGGGATGGTTGTCACATGAGACAGGAGGTTGTCTGGAGATGTGGAGGGAGCATGTTTTTTTGTTTAGTTTTTTTTTTTGGTCAGCAGTGGTGTGTGATTGTGTTGTGTGGAGGTTTTCTTAGCAGACTGGCTTAGAATCTCACATAGGTTGTGTTTGCCATATACAGAGAAGCTTTTAATCCACTCAGTTAGTTGGCATATTTCTCACATCATGCCATTAATACTGGTTCTCTTTCCTTGTGCCAGTACATGACTGAAAAGCAAAAACTGAAAAAACCTGTGATTGTGTTTCAAACAAAACTTAAAAGCCTCGAACAGTTGAGAGGAAGGATAGCAATAATAAAAAAAATTGCTTTATCTAAATGTAAAGATAAACGTGCATGGATATATCTACTGTAAATATTAGTTTTTTAGACTGTCTAAAGATGCACTGGCATTTAAAACAAGCTCAATAAATGTTTTATTCTGAGAAAGCTGCAAGGATTTTTTGAAGCAAAGAAAACAAAATTTTTCTCCAGAGCAGTTAATATCTTGTCATCGTTCTGTCAATTCAAGGTGATTTCTTTTTACATTTGTGTCAGATATTGTGGTTTGATTACACTCAATTGTGTTTTGTGAAATGTGTCACAGTTCCTTGTGGAGCCCTCAAGATTTTTTTTCTTTAAAACTTTCTCAAATCTGGAAGTTGTTTTCCTACAGCCTACGCATTAAAGCAGGTGGCAGTAATGTTCCTAAGCTGTTTGCCGACCACCAAAAAGAACCCAAAGAAGAAGAAGAAGAAGAAGAGGAGGAGAAGAAGAAGAAGAAGAAGAAGAAGAAGAAGAAGAAGAAGAAGAAGAAGAAGAAGAAGAAGAAGAAGAAGAAGAAGAAGAAGAAGACGAAGACGATTGGCCTATAGAATGCTGAGAATAAGTTTGAATGGAAACAAACAAACAAATACAAGTTTACTGGAATAAATTGTTCGATGAACAGTAATGATTTTGTGGACTTTTTATTGACGATATGGACTTTTCTGAGGAGAAAGACAACAAACAACAAGACAAAGGTAAGAAAAAAGAACAATCACTGTGAGTCCTCATCACCATTAAGAAACAGATTTTTGCTGCTACTTGTATTTTAAATGTGTTTATACCATTAAAATCTGGTAAGCATAGTTAATATTTGTAAGTCTTATCTATATCGGTCCCAAGCCAATATTTCTGCCTGTAACTGATCAAAATATAGTTCAGTTTTTGTGGATAGCTGCTCCTTTCTTTTTACCTTGCGATAGTCAAGGTGGACATTTTTCTCATGGAGTTTAAAAGATTATGAAACAAAAAGAAAGGTAAGCAAAAAACAAAAAATCACAGAAATGAGGAAATGTGGAAGAATAAGTGACATGAGGATTTGATGTGATGCATTTTGTAAATTTTAATGTGGGTAGTTTAGAACAATAAAATCTGTTTAATGCATAGTTACATGATTTGTAAGTCTTAACATGGACTGGATTATTTCTGCCTGTAACTGATCAAAATATAGTTTAGTTTCAGAGTTCAGTAGGTCTGTTGAAGTGTGTTCTGGGGCTGAGCAATGTTGAGGAACTTGTCAAAAATAATGTATTACAGTATGTTTATTAAACGCAATATATTACAAGATTCCTTTATATTACCAGACAATAAACCAGCTTTATTTAATGAACATGAACAGCTAGCTAGCTAATAACTCAGCTCTTCATGCGTCCACGGAATCAATGTGGCTAATGATCCTTTGGAAACAGGGATTTCATTGTTAATATTCTCTACAAGACTAAAACCATTTAAGACAGTTTTTCCAGGCGACCGGGAACTGGCTCCAACTTTCACTTTTTTTGTATAGAGAATAGCAAATCACTCTGACACATGTTACTGCATTGGGAAAACATTATTTCCCTTTATCATGCTTAAAAAAACTCAGAATATAGTTTCTTGCTGCCTCATTGTGTAAATAGTATGAATATTATGAAGCTGATGAGGTACATTGATGCATTACGTTACTTTTACGAGGAAAGGCATTGTTTCCCATCTATACTGTAGTCTCAGAATGAACTGAAAACCGTTTCCCACATCTCCCAATAAATTGAAGCATCTCTAAAGTTTATTTTTACGTTGTTTTAACAAACCCCCTCTCTTAACAGATTTCAGCCTGCTTGCAAACTTTATATATTTTTAAAGATTAACTCTGGCTGCTTCCCATTTTAGCTGGCACTAATCTTTGTCCTTTATGGTTAAATGTCAAACAACAGGTCTGATTAGGTCTCTAACTAATGCTAATTCCATGGCAGGACTTAAACTGATGACAGGCCAAATTAAACACACTGCTGGTGTGTTTTATCTCAATCCAACTGAAACTTTAAGGTGGACTGTTTCTGTAGCTCCAACACAAAGTGTACCCGTCATCATATCGGCTGCCAGTTTTTTTTTCTTAATTTCTACTTATCTTTTGTACAAATGTTAAGTGCTGGATTCAAGTTAATGATAAATAATTGTGCATCTATTTTTATCTCTTTATTTACTGGGACACCAGTGAAAGCATAAAGACTTTTTAGACTGTTACTAGGGCACAAACATCATCCTAAGTATTCAGACTTTTTGCAAAAGCACTTGAAATTTAGCTCAGGAGCCTCCCATTTCACTTGATCATTGCTAGGATGCTTCTACACCTTGACTGGAGTTCACCTGGGGTAAATTAAATTGGAATTAAAAAAGATTTGGGAAGGCACATACCTGTCTGTAGAAGGCCCCACATCTGACAATGCGTACTGTATCTGAGGTCAAAGGGATTGGGGACTGGGATCTGGGGATGGCTACAAAACACGGGTCTCCACCCTTTTTTCATCTGAGAGCTACTTCATTCATTCGTTCATATTGTCTTAAAGAAAGATAAGAAAGATCATGACTGCATTTGTGTTATCAGCTTTGTAAAAAACACAATATAAAAATATTGTGTTTGTTAAAACTTTAGGACAACTCTGTGAATGTCCTTTAGTGACTCAGACAGACCCTGACTTGGACCCTATTTAACATCTCTTGGGGGACCTGAAAATGGCTGTGCACCAGTGGTACCCATCCACCTGAAGATTGAAAACCCCCCAAACCTGTTGTCATTATGGGGTGCGGAGTATTGATAGAGAGGAAAAAATTTATTTGAACAACTGTAGTATTAGTAGTGTTTTCATCTCAAATTGCACCTGACTGATGCACTTAACTTTAGTGTGTAATAAAACGACAGGATCAGTGTCCACTTATTGTAGTCTTACAAAATCGTGTGGGAGACACAGAAAAGTAATAAATTGTACAGCTACAGAAAAAGTAATGACAATGTTTACAATTTCCTGGTTTTCTTCAAAAAAATGAAGTAAAGTGATCTGATCTAAATAACACATTTTGACAAACACAATATTTCAAAGCTGATAATACATACAGTCATGATTTTTCTTGCCTTTATTGAAAAAAAAAGTGGCAGGCGGGGCGACTGTTGTGTCCCTCCCAATGCTAAGACCAGTTACTAATGTTAAAACCAGCTGCTGGTCCATCTTTAGGATGAGAGCTTCAACATGTTGAATGCATTTTCACTTTGAATAATTAATTCCTTAGTTCTCGTGCAGAATATATTGCAAACACAATGAATGTTCTTCCAAATCTGGAATTTTCCAAAGCAATGCTTTAAACACCAAAAACTACACATCCATTACTTTTCTTGCAAGTAACATAACTGTGAAAAACATTAGTTTAAAACACAAGTCACAAAGCTGGAGGAGCTGGTCTGAGTTTACCATGGAGTGCTTGCTTGTGACACTCGTTAGGACACATCTTCATTCTCTGTAAGTTGTCCTGAGACATGTTTGATTGGCCATATAATGATTTGAAAGTAAGAGGCTTGGCTAAAACAACATGGCTCATTAAATCCTATTTTGTTTCCTCTCACATCAAGTTTCCTGAATGCTTTTGCTGCTGGTGATTTTGTTAATTACTGCTCTTTTTAATACTTCAACTTCATTAAATTGCAATACATAATTATTAAAACTGGACACTCTTTGACAGATGCAGTAATCAGTTCCTCTGTAATAATATGCTGTAGGTGTCCCAGTTCATGTCATGAAAATGCACCTTCTAATGTGCCCAGGAGGCTGCTGACCATAACTAACAGAGTAAGATGTATGGAAACTTTGCAGCGTGTAGTACAGAAGAGTGTATGCATGATTATGATAAATTCCTAAGACAACTGGAGATAGTGGTGCAGGGGCAGGCCATTACTCTCCATAGATTAAGGCTGTCACTTTGATGATGAACACATCTGCTCTGTCCATCTCAGGAGGAAACAGCATCTTTAGCACTCTGCTGTCTCAATTCTGTCGAGCACACAGACCCCATTATTGAGCCTGCTTAGTTCACCGACACTCAAGATGTGTCGGTGGCTATCAAACCGTGAGGAAGACACATAGTGTGATCTGCAACCAGACATTTCAGTGCCATTGGACACAGGGACAGTAATGTGCTTCTGGTGTGATAGATGAATGTGTTCCATTCCTGTTAGAGCTACTTGCATGAAACGTAACAGTCTCATGCAGTTTCTTCAGTTTCATAAAGTCACAGCAGGTTGTCACTTAACAGAATCCAGGGGAACGCAAAGAAAAGAGCCTGACAGCTGAAAGTACATTTGTGGCCAACGCTGAACTTTATTATAATTACTCATTGCTTATTTTTTCTCTTATATTATTTGTATTATGTACACACATAGACATGATTGTTGGTACCCTTCCTCCAAAAAGAACAGGACAATTTTCAAACTATATTTGTTGACAACGTTTAAAAATAGTGTAGAAATGAGACATTTTGAATGTAGAAGTTAAGTGACTTCTCAGGAGCTCAAGACTGAGCTGCAATAACCGAAGTCATGAATGCTGTTCCCCCAGGACAGAATGTGGAATAGAAAAACAAAACTGAACCAAGACTAGAAGGAAAAGAAGGAAACAAGTGGAGGATAAGAACTAGCTGATCTGTCAGCCTAAGAGGAAAGACTTACCATAGTTACTGGACATCCATAACAGGATTCTACTATAAAATCTAACCCTCTATTAAAGCTGTTCTCTTGAATATAGATTTAACTAAGACTTAACATTCTCTAAGAGAACACTGGCTTTCATCATTTGTGCCAACGTCCAGTCAGAGGCAGTTGTTGTTTGCAGTATGCACAGAAATCTGGGTAAAAGAATATTGATAGCAGATTTTTCCACAAAGAGATTAAGCAGAGATTTGTGCAAACAGCAGTGGCTACCCTTCTTCAAAATGGTCTCAACACTGTAGACATGTCTGATGCTAAAACAGGAACGTTTGTTGGAAATATCACTAAAAGCCAATTATTTACAATATTCTCAGCCATCACCAGCACTTATGTGCACTGGCCACCTGTTAGCTACTTTTTGAAATAAGCATTTACTGTACAGTGGCTAAATGTATGTGTCAACACTGGCATTAACACCCAAAGGAATCTGATTTGGGGCCAAAAGCTGCATCGGCACATCCCTAGATGGCTGCACTGTAAATTACTTCCCCTCTCTGTCGAAAGCTTTTCATTATCTGTCACTTTTGAACCCTCAACAGCTGACAGAATGTACTGACAGTCTGGGGAATTACTTTCTGTTGCTCAGAAGGTTCACCACAGGAGAGGACGTCTCTACTGCGTATTTCTCCTCTTATTTCTCCTCACTTCTTGTCATGTCACGGCTATAAAACCCCGATGTAATTAATTTGAATTCTAATGATTCTACATTTGAGTTTAGGTGCAGTGACTGAGTTGACTGAGTGAAAGAGTTGACTATTTAGACATTTTTCATGCACAGAACAAAATAGGAATAATTTCAGCTGTGTCATAAATGGAAGACTTTGTGATCTTTTATAGTATCGCCCTCAGTTACAGATGGTAGCAAATGCCCTTTCTAAGCTGTAATATAAATGGCCTTTCCAGGACTGTGTGCACAGCCTCTTTCTATCTTTAGATTCACACCTCACAGGCCACAGTCTTTTCTCTCTGCTGCATGGCTGGATCACAGATGAACTCAGATGAGAATAACGCAAAAGGCAGAGAGAGTTACAGCTAAATTCAATTAAGAATTTGAGAACAACGTTAATTTTCTAAAGTAAATTGGTATGTGAGCAATCTAATCATAATCACTTACCAGTATTTTATTTGATTTTAATTAGCATTTTTACACACACATTTGTACTGTGTGTGTCACAAAACAACCATGGTAATCTCATGCATAGTTTACTACTTACTTTTCCAAGTAAGAAATTCACATTTAACGATGGAGTGGTAAGACCTAATATAATACACTAATTTGGGATTAGTTACTAAGAAAAAACAAATCACAAATGACATAATGAGTAATCAATTAGTGATAATTACATTCTAAATACCTCTGAGTTGCATATCCAGCCAATATTCCAATTGAATATTGGATGGATTACTTTTTTTGGAAAGGAATTTATTAGCAAGTCCCCAGCAGTAACTCAATATCTGCTCGTCGTAATCACAAAGTAATCAGGAAGTACTTGAAAACAAAGGACAAAAGAGTTTACAAAAACTTGGTTCTTGTGTCACAGTTTTTGGTTAAGTGGGAAAGTGAAATCGTTAATGTCAACCTAATTTACATTTATTTGTCAAAAAAGTTTATACTTTTTATACGTTTTTTTTTAGCTTTAGTTTTTGTCTGTGTGGATTTAAATGCTTTGTTCAGCTGAATAATCCTCTGGCCCTGCCAAATAGTGACCTGATTTTAAGTTTTACATTTACGGTGATGACCATAGCTATGGTCCTCAGGGAAGCCAGTAGCTGAGCTGTTGGTGCAGTTGTACTGGACACTGTTCGTCAAAGTCGCAACAAAAACAAAACACTTCTCAGATTCTGAGATCAGGTTTTTGTTAGGTACTTGGATAATGTATGAGAAAAATTGTCATGGCTGCAGTCAGAGTGTCACCAGACCCCTTTACTGGGACACATGTCCCACTGTTGATCTGCTGTTTTCTCATACAGTTGACAGTGGACTCATGTAAATTCATAATGTCTGGATTTTTCAAGTCTACAATGTCAGAGCAAAGCAGATTTTCCATATCCAGTTCACATGATCGACACCTTTATTCAGTTACCATACAGCACAGTGACCACGGCGACGGTCTTTGCTAAGCTGGTACACTGCAGTGCAGCAATAAATGGTGGGTTGTGTAACAATAAAAACTGTTGAGGTCTGATAATGCGACAGCACTAAACTTATTGTTGTTCGTATTGTTTGACACATAGTCTGCATGGTTTTAAAATGTGGTCCCATGGTGGTTAGATCCACACCTCTGCCTGTTCAAATGTCGAAGTGTCCTTGAGCAAGACACCGAACACAAAATTGCTCCCAGTTAGGTCAGCAGCTTGCATGGCAGCTGCAGTCACCGGCACAGTATGTCAGTGTATGTGTGTATGATGAGTGGGTGAGAAACAACGTTAAACCAGCTAAACGCGGCCTCGCAAATACAAACGTTAATAATTATGACAATTTGTGGAAACTGGAGTTGTGCAGTTTTAGGTTTTTTTTTTAACTTGCTGCAAGCAAAGATGAGCAGAGTGCACGATGAGGACACCTGGACCTGGGCCAGTCCGTCCTCTCCTCTTGCTCTCCTGTCTATTATAGAGCAAGTTACAGTTTTATGCATGAAAAATGAACTGAATTAGTTTCGACTTGATGTTGGACACGGGGCCCTCTCATACTACTGGGGAACACTTTCTTGACTTTATTTTACATTTAACAGTTGACTCAAGTAATGAAGTAGTTTGAAATGTTCTTTGTGGGCCTCACAGATACTGTAGAATAGCTCGGGTTCGAAATCCTGGCTGCTGCAAACTTTTTGTGTGGAGCTGTTTATATGTTTGCATGTTCCCCTGAAATACTTTTTGCATGTTGGCCCTGAGATAAACTGGAAAACTTGATAACAATTCTAATCAAATTAAAGCTGAGATGGGCTCCAATCCAAAAGTCACCATGGCCAGAAATACACAAAGTTATTACTCAAGTAATTTTTTTTTTTACTCAAGTGCTCAAGCATTGGCCTACAAATTCTCAGCTACAAGTAGCACTTCAAATCTTTTACTCAAGTAAATGTATTAAGCAGGTCATCTAAATTTTGCTTTAAGTACAGAAATGAAAGTACTCCATTAATACTCCACAATATTGATCATGGTAATCATGACAAAACACACACAATTAATAAAAAATAAGAGTCAAAGTTCACTGTTGTTAAAGGTGGATGTGATTTTAACCTTTTTATGTGCTGACAAGTGGTTAACCTATATTGATGACCAGCATTTATGAGTTCATAACATTGTTATAAAAAATATTATTTTATAAGATGTTTAATGTCAGCGCATATCAGGTGAAAACAGAAAAATGTCTTTTCATAATATGGTCTATAATTTCTTTGTGTCACAAATCACTCCATTTGACAGTATGACACAATGATAGACAAGTGAAGCCACTTCTTTCAAAATAAGAAGATGCAAACCTGAGCAACTATACAGAACAGTATATTTCTCTGGGATTTTGTAAATTTTTTTTGTGATTGTTGTGGCCTAAAATGGCTGATTTAGGAACAGGTTATTATTTTTTTTAATTGCAATGCGTTTTGCAATGTTTAAATAGCAAGAAATCACAGGGGATTCATTGAACTGATTGTTGGATCAAAACATCACTAATTCCTGCAGGGGCACATTTATCACAGCTGAGATACATGTCCACTGATCCTTAGAGCATTTTCCACTGTGAATGTTGTCCTCGACAATAAGCCCATCAATCACTGAATACACCGTATATCATTAGGGACATTAGGGGTTTCTGATTTTACTCCCTCTTTCCTTCAGCACTGTGATAATTCTCTGAAACAAATACTGTTTACTGTGAGGTCTATTTTTTTTGATAGGTCGCTATTTTTGATTAAGGATGAGTTTAAATACATAGGACGATTGGTGCCTTAATAGTGACTATTGTGGAGCTGAAAGGCTGGTGCGGATTTACAGGCGTTCACTGATTTAGTTTTAGACGTCGATGTGATCATGCTGCAGTGTTTGTCTCTGTGCCCAAAAGCTGGAGCACTGTTGTTTTCTTTGACTAAAATATAAAATGCATTGGACTGTTATGTTCACCCAGTGTGCCTGTTTTTTTGCTAACTACAGAATATGTGTATATATAAGGTGAACGTTTTAGTCCTCTCCAAAGACTAAAGGATCTTTACTTGGATGAGAAACGGTTATCTGTGTTGTTCCATTATTAACAAAAAATAAATAAACAACATGGCTGTTTGGTTTCATGTTACAAGTGATTTTCACTCAGTTTTGGCAATTAAGCATCATGTTTTGCCCTTGTGAACATCCTTTTCAAGCATTCACCTTCAGAAATTGATGCACCAGCACACGATTTCCTTAGCTTTGCCTTTGACCCCGTGATGCTGAACATGATTGAAAACATCAAGTGGAACGGCGGGTGAAGCTGTTTGTTGATAAAGTGAAAGTGAATCAAACAAAACACAGTTTTGAATACCTTTTTACTAAAATGCAGTAAGAAAATACCATGTTTAGAGGTATTTAGAATATGTGTATCGTAAATCATCAAAAAAAGTATCATAAATCACTGTACTGTGCCTAAATGGCTGCAACAGTTTCTGCCTTGAATGCAAATTATGTTGTTGTGTAAAAAATTGGAAAATATTATATAAAAACAGGCCAAGACATTTTTGTATTACAAGAACATGGATTAGAGTTACTTTGTTCCATGCATTGCACTATTTACATTTCTGCACAATTAAGTGTATTTTGATTTAATGTTAGTGTACGTCAGATGTGTGTATATTAAATATGAATCCAATCATACCTAAGAGACAGTTGTTACTCATGTTGCCACTATATTAGCAAATCAAAATGATGGGATGGTATAAGTGTAGTACTACACACTCAGTCCAATTGAGATTCCTCCACTGTACTGCTACTGCAATTGTTATTGAAAATCATGTTCCTTTAGCACATGATACCAGTTACTGTTCTATATATGGTTGAGACCTCAGCATGGTATTGAGCCTATCCCAGCATTCATTGGGTGAGAGACAGTGTTCACTCTGCACAGGTACCCAGGGCCTCAGGGCCTCAGGGCCAACATTCACACCTACAGGGACTCATTAACATAACATGAATGTTTTTGAACTGTGGGAGGAACCCGGAGTATCTGGAGTAATTATGTGAAGTTGTGGAGATGTTGCCAACCATAAAAGCAGATAGACATGAATCACACTGTTTCATTGTGCAGTGCAGAAATTAGTTTTTTGTTTGTTTTTTGGACAGCATCAGTCATCTGAATTCAACTGTTTCCTGGTTATTTCAACTCAAGATCAAGGCAATTTTGTCCACCATACTTATGACAGCGAAAAACATTTCTTCAACTACAATAATTGCAAACTTCAGCCATCAAGATGTTAAACATAAGCACTTATAGTTATTGTGGATTTTAAATTTTTAATTGTTGCAAAGTTAATATAGGAAAGGTTCTGAGCTGCAAAACTGTGAAGCAAACTGGTTGTGATCAAAATAAAGCAGCTCCTGTAAATTTACAACTCTAACTTAAAATGACTGGCATAGCAAATGTGATTGTCACATTGATGATGTAGCCCCAACAACTATGTTTGAATATGTGCAATTTGAATATTTAGTTGTTCTCACCTGCTTGACATCATAGCCCAGAAGAACAAAGTTCAGATCAGGAGAAACTGCAAACTTTGATGCCTTAAAAGTTGCCTGTGGAAAGAACAAGAAATAGAAGAAATATTGAAGTTTTGAAGTTGAAGTGAAGCCTGAGTCAACCCTAGTCTGAACAATCTACCTAAGGCAAAGAGGGAAGCAGTTGTAATGATGAGCCATGTCATCTTATTTACTCAAGATTGTTCTAGTAATATTATTTTACTTAAAAGAAATAGGAGAGTTGTGAATGTATTTTTAAATATATTCTTTTGATGCCTTGGTTTACTTACAAATGTTGTGTTTTTGAGCAGGAGTTCAGTTTCATTGCTGTGTGTGTTGGCTTTCAAAACATCTCCCTCCCAGCTCCGAAAGATAACGTCTTCCCCTGGGATGAAAACATGCACACTCAAAGCACAGCGTTTGTATCAATAATAAATATTTATTCATGTAAGGCAATTGAGTTTCTCCCTTGTCAATCTCTAGTTCAACATAATTACGTTTGCTGAAAAACTGGGAATTGTTGATTTACCTTGAAGAGCAAACAGTGCTACAGACTACAACCAACAGCCACCCAGCACAAGCATTCTGCTTCTGTGTAAGAGGAAACGCCTCTCAGCACCAGCAGGTTGTGGTGGCCTGCGCATGTTCTTTATCTCTCTCATCTCTGTGAAAATGATGCAGGACGCACCGCAATAACTAGGCCACAGACGCTCAAAACCTGACACTGCCGAACGTCAATCAACAGCTTGGTGTGTCACAGTCCTACTGAATACTACAGTACACAGATGTGGATAAAATTGTTGGTACCCTTCCGTTAAAGCAAGAAAAAAACACAATGGTCACTGAAATAACTTGAACCTGACAAAACTAATAATAAAGGACAATTTACTAAAAATTAACCATGGAAAATCAGACATTTCTTTTGAATTTTGGTTTGAATCAAACTGGCCTGGACAAAAATGATGGAACCCCTAGAAAAGATTAAAAATAATTTGACCATAGGGGCATGCTAAACTGAAAGGTGTCCTGTAATTAGCATCACAGGTGTCTTCAAACCTGTAATCAGTCATTCTGCCTATTTAGATGGTGAAAACTATTCATGTTCGGTTTGGTATCATAGTGTGTACTACACTGAACATGGACCACAGAAAGCAAGGGGGGAGTTGTCTTGGGAGATTTGAAAGAACATTCTAGACAAACATGTTAAAGGTAAAGATTATAGGATCGTCTTCAACAATTTGACGTTCCTGGGACTATGGTTGCACATATTATTCAGAAGTTTAAGGTCCAGAGGCCTGTAGCCAACCTCCGAGAACGTGGCCACAAGAGGAAAATTGATGACAAATCGAAGGGACAGACAACATGAATGGTAACCAAAAGCCCAGAAAAACTTCCAAAAGCTTAGAGGTAATCTCAAAGTGTCAGACTGCACCATCTGTCACTGTTTGAGCCAAAGTGGAGTTAATGGAAGACGATCGAGAATGACTCCACTGTTGAAAGCAAATCATAATACAGCAAGACTGGAATCTGCCAAAATGCATACTGACAAGCCACAACGCTTCTGGGAGAAAGACATTTGGACAGATGGGACAAAACTGGAACTTTCTGTCACATCAGCTTTAGATTCTCATGCAAATATGAAGCGTCCAAAGAACAAAACGCTGTGCCTACTGTTTGACATGGAGCAGGCTTGGTTTGTTCTGGGGCTGCTTTGGTGCATTTGGCACTTACAACTGTGTGATTCAAAGAAATCCCAAGACTCTCAAGGCATTCTGCAGCGAAATGTGCTCCCCAGTGTCAGAAAGCTTGGTCTCAGTGGCAGGTCAAAGGCCCTCCAATAGGATAATGACTCAAAACACACAATTAAAAACACATTGGACGAACAAAACATTGGACTGTTGTGCAGTGGCCTTCTATGCGTCCTGATCTGTGGAAAGAGCTGAAACGTGCAGTCTGGAGAATTCAGCCTTCAAACCTGAGACAGCTGCAGTAGTTTGCTCACGAAGAGTGGACCAAAACCTGTGAACAGGTGCAGGAGTTGAGAGTTACAGAAATTGCTTGTATGCAGTGATTACCTCAGAAAACTATCCATCAAAATATTAAGTTAGGAGTACCATCATTTGCTTGCCAAGCTATATTTATTAGGTGTCAGTTTCAAGTTATTTCAGTGACCATTGTGGTTTTTTCTTTCTTTAACAGAGGGTACCAACAATTTAATCCACGTCTTTATTTACAGTAAGTAACTAAAACATTTGAAACGGTTGGTTTGCACCGTAAAGGTTGTGCTACAAATTCTTCGCTGACTATAACCCCATCCAGATCAAACATTTTGGCTGTCAAGATGAATATTCTCTTAAGGTGGGTTTTGTTATTTACATCAAACTGTTACAGGCTGACAAAATGATGGCCCAATGTTCTTTTTGCATCACATTAACATTTAACTATTTTTAGATGTGTTTATCTAAAGCAACATACAAGTGAGGTACAAAGAAACCAACATAAGTTTGGCTGAGTCAGAAAACAAAGTCCCATGAGATGAAAATTTTAGGAAGCTGCAGAAGAGTTCAGCAGTTTTTTGAAGGTTGGGTGAATGTTTGGACTAATGGGAATAGTGAATAGGAAGTTTTATCATTGGATATCGAGGATGATAGAATATGGTGCAGCTCTGGTTTGAGAAAATGTAGGTAGTAAAGTATTTTTGAGCTTGGTACTCCGTGGGCGAGTGTCAGGGCTGCGAACATGATGCTGGGACCCAAGGGAAGCGAGAAAAAATGATATGAACAGCATTGTGACATGTCCCTTTTGGCTGATCTAAAATGAGATGTGCTGCTGCAATTTGGCTTATGTACAGTATAGGAGGGTAGGGTCGGATTTTTCTGATGTTGTCGGGGCAAATGTGCATTGCTGGGACACGGAAATGTGATCAGTGAAGCTTAGTTCAGATTTAACCCACATATTTGCACACCCACTCTTACAACAATTAGTTGGCTCGAATGAGATATAATATTTGAAGGACAGGAAACAACAATGTGTCTCAGGATTTGTCTGAAAAAATCAGCTCCCTCAGATTATGCTGCTGCTTTTACTAGGTGAAAACAATGACGGCAGTCCCTCCAGTCCCATACCAACTCTACAGTCCAGGAAGGCTTGAATTCCATTAATGCATTTGACAGGTCTAAATCATTTTGAGGTCCCCATCTCATATAAATGTGAATAAATAAGCTCTGAGGCATCAAGCTCTGGCAAGAAGGCTAAACTGGTAAACACTCAAAACACTTTAAATATAATGAAAGGAAAATAAGTAAGAATGACAGCTATACTGTTTGCATGCAAAGTGCAAAGAAATCCTTCTAATGGCTATTCTTATTTAGAAAATCATATCTACAATAAAGGCCTGCTTTATATGGCGTATGTGTACTTACTATATGTACACCAAATACATGTGCAGCTATTACTGGGCCAATTGCACTGTGTTGACAACAGTTCTACTGGAAAATGTCCTTAAGATCAATTGGACGTGTATCTCAGTAATGATTAAATGTGTCTGAGCTATCCAACGACTTGCAGCTGTTTCGTGAGGTTAAGAACTAAAGGAAATCCCCTGTTCTCCCACTTTTGACACTGTTTCCCAGCTCATAAATTACACATCTCAAGCCCTTGCACTTAATATTGTGGTGTTAAGAAAATAGGTAAGTTTGACATGTCTGGATTCAGAAAAGCCCTCGATGTGTTTCATCGTGGACTCACATTGTTGATTCAGGATGCATACGGAGAGGAATTTAGAGAGTAAGGCAGGAAATAAGTGGGCATTTTATCTCAATGTAGCACTTAAGCATTGCTTTATTTGTTGCTGGGAGCACTATTCAGCCTGTGAAACAGATCTATAATGTCTCCTGGTCCTCTGGAGAGCCATAACCCCTAGTGATGCTATTAGGTTTATCTCAGTTTGGGCTTGGTAAGGACAGATCTTTAGGGAAAAGCCTGGGTTGCAAACTGCAGTCAATTGATTTGAAAGACATAGGAATATACCAGGCAAGGATACGTAAAAGGATGCTGCTGAGTGGCATTACAGGAATTGAAAAAATAAGTTTTTCTAGAGCTCGGCACACACAGCTAAATTGCATATGTGCCGTTTAAAAATTCTAGATGTTTTCACTTGCAAATATGTCGATTAGACCTATACGTCAGTATGGATGTGATTTTAGATTTGAGGGCATACAATAAATTGTATATATATATCTCTAAATACCATTAAACTTCCCTTTGACGTCACTGTGTTAGAATACTGTATCTCTCTACCAGATGACATCACTTCAGTTCAGAGTATGCCATCCTGTTGATTACACTATGGAGCTTGTAATCTTGGTCAACCTGCTTTTCCAGAACTCCTCCCAGTTTATATTTGAACTACTAATGATGGAAAGCCCCTCTTTGTGATGTCATCTGGATGAGTTTTCTTTGCTAGAAGCAGAAAAATATTTTACTACAGTGAGGACAGAGGGAGGTTTGAAAGCATGAATGTACATTTACAGCCTAAAGTGAATCCACAGAAGGGGAAGTTGAACAAATCGAGAATGTGTTCCATGCCATGTTAACTGTCGGGGAAAGTCACCCCCACCTTGAGATTCATGTAGTCTGTTTTCCTGCAAGAGTAGGTAGAATGGTGTGTAGAGCTGGGTATTAAAATCGGGGACATCATCCCTGCATGTGGCACCTTTAACCTTTGACATAGTGATTGTTACCCTGCAGTAAATGTGAATACTGATCAGCACAGGTGTTCACAGTGTATCGCATCCTCTGAGCCACTAAATTCTCCTGATTGTAACTGGTGTAACTACCACACGAAATGGAAATACAGCGAGTGTTTCATACACAAAACATTATGTGGGGAAACGCAAACAAAAAATATTAATAATTAAATAGAATTTTAAAAAATCAGTTGGTTGGTTTTTGAAAAACTTTTTGGTTTGAAGGCCAAAACTCCCAGCACCTGTCCAGGTCTTGCTGAGTCATTTGCACTGAACAATGGCCCTGTCAACAGCCTGTACATATAATATGATCCTTTTGTGCTTTGGAGCAATAAAACTTTGACTTGTGGGGCTGTTATGATCCAGACAGACCTAGTAATGAGTGAGCAGACACTCAAAGGGCATTCACACCTTTAAAGAGGGGCCGCCGGCCAGGTTTTTGTCATGTGTTTCAAGAACAAGCCGAGGCAATCGAAAACACACCTTCATCGTCTAGCTGTCACTGACAAAGTTTTAAAGCTGCTGTACTAAACTATAAAAATTTGTGGCGCTATAATTATTTCCCTGTCACACTTTAGACTGTTGTATGCTATGACTTCGTTGTTTCGAAAAAAGAATTGATAACCTTGGCTATGGCACATTATTGTACACTGGATAATTTCTCAGTGTACAGTCCCATCTGCACCAAACAGCAGACAAAGTTAAACCCCATTTGGTTCCACTGCAGCAGAGAAAGAATCTCCACAGATTGTACAAGCTGTGTGCAAAATATATTTGGAGATCACAAGCTGATTGGTTAATGATCTGCTGTCTTATAAAATGCTAATTAGCCGACCAGTTCCAACCTGAATGAACCTGCAGTGTGAATTCATGTCTCTAAGGAAACTTTCTAATCATTCCCACACCAATTACCAGGCTGGCAGAAGCAAGGCAACCTTTCAGCCAGATAGTAACGGCGCTCTCCTTTGTGCAGAACATTTTCATTGGGTTTTCAGTGTCATTTGTTTCTTTCAAGAACAACTTAACAAAAGGAGATGTACTTTTTCGTAAAGCCAACCCTTTCGGGAAAACTATTACAAAGCAGAATAAAGAGCCTTTCTACCATTACTCAAGGACTGTTGGGAGACAGGCGGCATGTGAGAGCCAGACTTTGAGATGTGGAAAAGTGAGCGTGACAGAGTCTTTTAGGGACAAGGCTCAGACAGCTTGACAGCACCAATGCTACATGTACATAAGAGTCACATTTCAACTGGACCATTTCATTACAAAAAAGGTTCCTCATGGGGTCTGCAAGGGGCATCTTTGGGCCTTCCCAACCAAGAAAACATTTAGATGGTGTGTGTATATATACAATACACTTGTTGTTTACCTTAATACATCCAAATGTGTCCAACTGTCAATCTCAACAGCAGCTTAGCTGCTTGCATCAATCACATGTATATTACAATGCTTTTGGAAGAACTGATATTGTGTTAAATATTAATAATCTGATAGCCTGATATCATTGGACTTGGCTTTTAGTTTCTTTGACCTCTGCCTGTCTTCTTACGTCTGACTTCTGCCTTCTGTCATTCCTGCTTTGGCTTGGACTTCAAAGTAAGCCTGTGTGTTGCATACTGGAGGTTCGAAAGTCATGTGAACTATGTTTTTGAACATGTAGCCGACTGGATTGCTGCCTGCTGCATTGTTTGGCCTGTGGTTCACATTTTCAGTTGTATTTGCTGTGTAAAGGAGCTGATGACTAGGCTGAGTACTGGGGGTGATCATATCTTTTTTTTGCTCTTTTATCTCAGGGAACAATTTGAAATCAAGTGAGTTTTCCCCTGTTTAACTGGTTGGGGAACTCCAGCATGTACCATTACCACTTAGTTAGTTCTCACCAGAGAAATCACACATTGCCTGCATGTCACTGCTTCACCTGTCCAGCGTTTCTACAATGATGTCAGGACAGCATGGTGTCTTACCCTATACCCTAACATTTTTTTTCGGACACTGAATCACATTTGAAAATAAGTCAGACACCTCCGATTCTTCCAAGTGGTCCCAAAAAGATGTCGTTATCAAACCACTGTAGAAAAATTATCGTTCTGCCTCCAGATTCTATGAGTATATGTGCAGTCAAGCTGTTTAGGTTTTTTATGTTATATCTAGTCAGTCTATTTCTACCTACAAATGCTTATTAAGTGTAATACACTTACAATTTAGTTTACACAGCTACAACAACAGTGCACAGTACCTAACAATGGTAATTGTTACCTAAACAATGGTAATCTAACAGTACTTTATCATTTAGCCTTAATTATCTATTGCTCAGATCAGTCGCACATAATGTTAAATGTTCTTCACACTATACTGCATAAACATAAAATTTATTTTACTTGCAGCAATGCACTACTCAAAAATGTAATCCTCCATCTGTACTTGTCAGCAGACGATTTTCTAAGAGCAGAAAAAAGGTCAATGGTCAATTGCATTGGGTTTATGAATTGCAACAGGATGCTTTGACCCTATTAATCGTCAACTTTCATAACCTCGTTAATACATTCATAAAGGTTCAGATTTAGCACCTTTTTGTGAATTCCTACCTCCCACTGGTTCAGTTGTGTCATTGCCTCATTTTTTGCAACTGTACTTGATGATTTTAAGCCATCTTTACTCAAAAACAATGAGTAAACTTTACCTCTAATTTGATAAAAACTAATAAGATTTGCATTTTTTGAAAAGTGAGTAAAGTTAATAAAAAAAATCTAAGTTAAGATTACTATTGGATTGCTATTGGATTTTACAGTGTTGTCTGTTCATCTTGACTGTAAAAACATTCGATTTTCATGGCATTTGTAACTGCTACAACTGTAACATAGTAATGGGTGAAAAAATAAACAGGTAAAATGTGTTTTTGGGTGAGGAAAAATGTGTCACATTTAACGTACTTTGGATTTTTGCACAAGTAACTGACATAAACCACATATTCATACATACTGAAAGCATAAACAAGACAATTTTTCAAATTTTCATTTCAGAATTATTTGCAGTGTTCAAAGCTATTTGAATTCAGCTCTCTGACATACTTACCGCTGATCCACCTTGCACCAGGGTCATGTACTTTAAAGTTTCTTTGAAAAAGGTCATCCAGTGTCAGTTGTGAACCAGAGGGTTTATCACCACTAACTGCAGGAAGAAGAAGATACATTTAATAAGAACCCCTCCAAAATATAACACCAATTGCAGGCTTTGTCAATAACATACTGCACAAATATGCATTTGCTAAAGTAAGCAGTTATAGTTAACATCCAGAGGCTGTGCCTAAACTATTTTAATACCCTCTCTATTGTCTCACATAGTTGTTTCAGCTGATTCTTTTATGAAATGTCCACTTTATTGAAAATGTGTTCTAATTTTATATTATATATTTTATATATTCTTCATATGTTGATCTTTTTTTAAATAGATATGGAATTTTGTATACATATTGTATCTGTAGATGTTTAGGGTCGATAAGAAAGAGAATGGTGTTTGTTTTGATCAGATTGAATATAAAATGCAGCGTGCATCCATCATGCTCTCTCAGAAAAGAAAAGAAAAGAAAAGAAAAGAAAAGAAAAGAAAAGAAAAGAAAAGAAAAGACTACCCATTCAACGCTAAATACAAGAGGGACCATCTTGTTTATTGTCACTGTTTTTATTATTACCTTGTTTATTTATTAAAAAAAGAGAGAGATTTCAGGTTAAAGAAAAATTACCCCTGAACCCTGTGTCAGCATCGAAAATATGTTTTTGTCATATACAGAAAAAAAGTAGCTGCTCAGCCAAAGTATTCTGTGACAAAATTTCTATATTTTAACCGACATTTTGTCTGTGTGTGTGTGTGTGTGTGTGTGTGTGTTAACATGATCATTGTATTACGTTTTATTCATCATTTTGTGAGCGGAGCTGTGAGAAACCTCACCTTTTGACAGCAAAATAATGGAAAGCCCAATGAGTGAGAGCACCACCAAAATAACCAGCAGAGAGATGCCAATGCCCTTCCAGTTTCTATCTGGTCCAATAGATGCTACATCCTGTAAAACACAAGAAACACATGACATACATACGGATGAACTGAGTAAATAATTACACCATTTACAGTAGCAATACAACTCACAAATGCACAAACTGTAATTATAATTCAAAGGGAATATATACCTCCTGCGTATAGAGCCACAATATTACAGCCATTTACTGTAAACTCAACATTCTTTGGTCTGCCCCAAATGCCCCTCTACAGAAATCTGAAGGAGGGGCAGTACTTCCATTTTGGGGTATCACTAAATTATTGTATTTGTGATGGTTTCCCCTCTGCCTTTTTAGCATTTTGAATTTAAGATAATGTAGGACCACAGTGTTTTTCCTGAGCATCACTCCTTACATTCTTTAGAAAGAAGAAAACTGAAATGCGTTCTCTGGTATCTGAAACTAAGACACAAGAAGCAGATTTATTTAGCCCTCTAAGCTTTGAGGTGAGGCCTCCACAGAAAAACACTTGAATGCCTGTCTGTTTAGTACTTACTTGATGAGACAAGGCCACCTTCTGAGCCTGCTGGCTCACTGTAGGCACTTTTAGCAGACAGTGACTATGCAATGCACTGCCTGTTCTAGTGGAACCACCGTGAACCTTTTCAGCTTTTTCAGCTACAGTAGCTCTTCTACCCGATCTGACTACACAGATCAGCCTTTCCTTCCCACGTGCATCATTGAGCCTTGGCCGTCCATGACCTTCTCACCAGTTTTCCTTCTTTGGACCAATTTAAGTAGGTCCTGATGACTGCAGACTGACGACAAGAGCAGAGACAAGAGTTTTGGAGTTGCTATGACCCAGACATGGATCTACAATTAGGCCTTTGTCAAAGTTGCTAAAATTCTTACAGACCAAAATGAAGAGCTTTTCAGGTAAAGAAATAAAAGTTACTTCATTTGTTGATCTGATCTCAATCTGACTACATATTTTTGAAAACTGTTTTTTTTTGTTGTTGTTCTTTATTTCTACTTGTGGAGTTCAGAGTATGCAAATAATCTCACCTACCAAGAAAGCACAGTCTTCACAATAAATAAATAGAAATAAAAAAATATTATATATATTCTGTACTCGGTAATTATGAAACAACCAAACAAACAATGTGATATGGTAGTTGTAATTACATAATGTTAAACTATAATTATGAGAGACTTATTACATGACACTTTCATAAATCAAGAGATAGGACCAAACAGGCATTCAGTCTGTTCTCAAGGTTAGCAGTCAAATAGACTGACAACTGACTGGCAGCGGCCATCATCTCCTGCTTTTTTTTTGCTGCCCATCCTGCTGTCTCCTGATTTGGATTTGCTGAATCCATGTACTCAGCAGTAGGTTGGGTAGAGATAGCTAAAAATGAAGCGGGATGACCACTGCTCTAGAAGTTCAACAGGTGGATTCCAGTCTGGGTTTGAATCCAAGGGACCACAGTGTGCTGACGGTAAATGATGGCGCTGCGTGTGTGGCAGGGAGTTTCAGCAGCTCTGTCCTTTCTGTGCTTTTTTTTGCGTCTTTTAATATATATTTCCATGTTGCATTTTTTTTCTTCATACCCCTATGTGGCTGTGCAACTAGGGGAACACACTTAATCACTTTTGCACTATGTTTTATTATTTTTTGCCAACTTTTTGCGTGGGCCTCGGGGGACCCTTTAAGTTGCAGCGCCATTGTTTGTACTCAGGATCAACTGCTAGCTCTTAGCTGGATCAAATTTCTCTATGGGAGGGAGCCAGAGATTCCTGCCGAGATACGGAGAAAAAGATGAGGCTAGAGAGAAAACAGAGGTACAAACCACATTTACCTTCCGTTATTATGGGAAACGTCCGCTCTCTTTCCAACAAGATGGACAAGCTAACGAGGCTTCAGCAGGTGTACAGGGGGAGCAGCCTCTCCCTGTAAACCTGGGATTCAGAGGTCTGGGATTCACATTGGGGCGGGCAGACCTGAGTATGGCAGAAGGAGGAAGAAAGACTGGCGATGTTTGTGAATAACAGATGGTGTAACCCCGGGCACATCACAGTTAAAGAACAACTCTGTAACAGGGACGTTGAACAAGTGGCAGTTAGCATTCGGCCGTACTACATCCCACGGGAGTTCTCTCAGGTGTTGGCGGTGACTGTTTACGTTCCTCCATCGGCCGACGCCGCTGCCGCGTTTTTGCAGACGCAGCACCCACAGGTCCTGATCCTCATCTCTGGTGACTTTAATCATGCCCTGGCTCCCCCTCTCCGCCACCCTCCCCAGCTTCACCCAGTATGTTAACTGCCACACAAGGGACAGTAAAATTCTGGACTTACTATATGCTAATTTTAAGAATGCATATACCTTCGCCCCGTCCCCCCTCTAAGGCCGCTCTGACCGCAACCTTGTTCATCCGCTTCCTGCTTACACTCCGGTGGTGAAAAAGCAGACAACACAGGTAAAAGCAGTGAAGATCTGGACAGATGAGACGCGTTAGCAGCTTAGGGACTGTTTTAACACCTTGAACAGGGACATGTCTCTCTCTCCGCAGTCCACATGGGGAGGACATCGACAGCCTCACACACTGCATCATGGACTACATAAACTTCTGTGTGTATAACACTGTGTCATTTAGGACAGTGCAGTGTTTTCCCAACAACAAGCCCTGAGTGAGCCCTGAGCTGAAGGCCCTGCTGAATGAGAAGAGGGGGGCTTTCTCTCAGGGGACAAGAAGAAGCTGGGAAGAGTGCAGCAGGAATTAAGATATAAAATCAGGAGGTGCAAGGACAGCTACAGGAAGATGCTGGATCACCCCTTGGAGCAGAATAGGGTCTATGATACGTAAAGAGGACCGAAACACATCTCAGGCCATGGAGAAGGTGTGGACGGTTGCCAGGTCATGGGGACAACAACCCACAGCTCCAGACCAGTCCCCTCCCACCCCCTGCTGCCTCAGTGTCCACCAGGTTAGGAGAGAGTTAAGGAAGAATAAGGCCTGGAAAGGCCACCGGCCCTGCATCACATCAGCTCCAGGTTTGCTCAGGGAGTGTCCAGACCAGTTCTTTGAGGTTAATCTGAGCCTTAGTCTGGAGAGAGTAACTGGGTGTTGGAAGACCACCTGTTCGGTTCCGGTTCTGAAAGTATCACATCCAAAGGACTGGAACCACTACAGATACGTCATCTTAACCTCCCATCTGATAAAGGCTATGGAGAGCATCGTCCTTGGGTACTTCCACACTTAGGTGAGCTCACCACTGGACCCGCTGCAGTTTGACTATCAATCTAGCATCAAGGTGGATGACGGAATCAACTACTTGCAGCATTGCCCCCCTTGGAGTACTGTGAGGATCATGTTTTTTGATTTCTCCAGTGCTTTTTAATACCATCCAGCCATCACGGCTGAGGGAGAAGTCAAGTGCTTGACTTCAGACGGATCCATCCACCTCACACACTGGTGAGCATCCAGGGCTCAAACATTGACATTGTGGACACCTTTAAATCCCTGCATCTTCTTCTAAACAAAAAACTGGACTGGTCAAACAATACAGATTCTCTGTACAGGAAGGGCCATAGTCACCTCCACCTGTGTGGTGGTCATTGTGTGCAGAGCAGGGAGGAGTACGGACAGAGACAGGAAGAGACGTAACAAGCTGCTGAAGAGAGCCGGCTCTGTCCTGGGCTGCACACTGGACTCCATCAAGGAGGTAACGGACAGAAGGATGTTGGCCAAACTAACATCCATTATAAATGACCCCCCCCACACCCTGCACCACACCGTGGAGGCTCTGGGCAGCTCCTTCAGCACAAGACTGTTGCGCCCCCAGTGCAGGAAGGAGGCTGCCGTCGCACCTTCCTCCCCACAGCCGTCAGACTGTTAAAGGTATCAATGCAGTGACACACAATGTGTAATTTGCACAGCCTATTTTATTGATGTGTATTAAACCAGGAGATGTGCAATATTCACCTACTATATTTTTCCACTGTAACATATGTACATATGCAGAATGTGAGATTCTTTATTCCTTATTTTTAATACATTGATCACACAGTTGATACTGTTGTTTTTTTATCTTGTTATTCTTCTTCTATTGCTGCTGTAACACAACAATTTCCTCACTGTGGGATCAATAGAGTTGTATCTTATCTTATCTTAAAATATAAACCTTTTTTCATATGTGCACTCTGGCTATCTTGTACGTCCGAGAGAAGACTAGCAACACAATGTTAATTCACACCAGTAATTTCACCAGAGTTTATGCATTTAACAGCTGGTCAACACAAAGGATGTAGCATTAGCTGCATGTTAACAGAGCTGCAGCTCTTCTGCAGCCTGTGAACACTAACCATAAGCAGCTCCATAGCACTGAGATGTAAATTCAGCAAACCTGACAGTAAAGGTGTTTAAATATGTATGAATGTACCTACTACAGCAAACACCAGTAAACTTCCTCTACGTTGTTGTTGAGATGTCCGACGAACCATCGAATCTCAGGGTGCCTTATGAAAATTGGTGATAATGTTGTTTAGGTAGCTTTATTTTGTAAAATTTTTGTATGTGGAGCTCTCAGAAATATTGTAGACAAAAAGCATTATTACAATACGAGTGAAATTGATATCATGTTGTATATTTTATAAATGCTACTACATATTCTATTGTGGTCCACATAAAATATGGTGCAGCCATAAAATATCAGTGGGAGAACAAAAAATTGTATGTCTTTGATTGTAAATAAATACTCTTAATTCTGTCAGTTGTTGACATCCATATACTGTCGGCACATATGGCAAAAATGGCCCATAATTATTCATTTACATTGAATATACAGTACAGAAAAGCATGCAAAGAAATACTTGGGTTTATGAGTTGTATTCCAGTTATTTCAAGTCCACAGGGTTGTAGCTGTTGAAATGATGAACGCCATGCAGAAGGGACTGAACAATTCTCTAAAGATCAGGCCCATATTTGGACATGCCACCTTTCTGACATCAATTATGCAGCTTTATTTCATTTGCAGTGACATGCAGTTTTATAAATAAATCTATCTCGCTTACAAAGCCCCGAGCCCGAGTAAAGCTGCTTGTGTGTTTAAGGATCTATGTGCTTTCCAAGCGTTTTAATTGGAAGTATGATAAATCATGAATGTCCTGGAGTGCTGCCAACTCTAAAACTCCACTCAACAACTTCAGCCTTCCACCTCGTCCCTGTGGCTTCTTAAAATTCAGTCACAAGAAAATGTCACTTTCCACAGTGAGAACGTCTCCTCTCTAGATTTAACATCATTTGGTTTGTGCCTTCTGTGTTTTGTTTAGCTTCATTAACTAGAGCAACCCCCATTACACATCAGGGAGCATTATTTGCCATTTTGATTTCTCCATCGGATCATTTTTCACATGTCCAATGATACACTGAGCTGTCAGGCTGTTACGTTTCTGACAGTTTACATTTTCATATGATGCAATTCAGTGAATTTTGTCATCCCCTGCTGTGAAAAATATTTATGAAGAGTTGGCTAAACTGCTATATTGCCATCACAAAATGTGTTAAAATGCCATTAGATAAACCAAGAATGGAGGGAATTACATCAACTACCCAAAGACATACCTATTTCACATACACTAAATCCATTTATTGGTTGAGGGTCGTCAGAAGTCACATTAATTCACTGTTTTACATCTGCAAAGGTAATAGGAAGTAATGGCATTTATAGAAGTCAGTTGAGGAAAATGTCTATATTTGTCTTTTGAAAGGTAGAAGGCTACCTACTGAGCCATAAGTATGTGCTGATAGGTGACTCATAATTCCCCATTGAATGGTGTGATAACTTTCAAATTGGGCTTAACTCCAAGTGCCATGGAGCTGGATCACTTCTAATTGGGCTGAATCGTGGTGATGACTTATTCTACATGACTGACCACCTCTGGAGTTTCCAAGAAACAAATCAAAGCCTGACAATAGCCTGAGTGCTGAATAATTGCCCAGCTTAAATATTCCTGCAGTATCCCCACAGGGACTAAAGAGTTGTCAATAAAGTGACAAGTAATAAAGACTAATACTTTTATATTTCCTATTCATCTGGTCCCTTTCCATTACAAAAGTAAAAAAAAAAAAGCTGAGGACACTTGATAAGCAACTAGGCTACAAAGTGATAATTACGCTGTAATTCAATGGCGCATAAATTCTTAGGTTTATTATTCCTAACATGTAGAGCCTAGTGATGGTAATTTAGGTGTTAAATATTTCCTATAATTAAATGAATATACCACTGACTGGAGTTTCTCTGGTCTCTCAGCTTTAGTGGAATAGACAGCCAAATATTAGTTACTTTCTTATGTGCATCACGTTTTCACAATAGTCTTCATCAGACAAGACACAATGTGTGAGTAGCTTTAATTTTTTCATCATTATGTGAAGCTTTGAGATAAGCTGGTAAATATAACTGTACAGGGTCTTTCACCCAGTGACAGCTTAACTAGGTCCCAGCCCTCTGACCTTGGACACTGGACAAGCGGCATAAATGAGTGTGTGATGGAATTCTTCTGCCTTTGCATAACTGTACAGTTATGCTTAAACATGATTGTCAAATAGTCTCTATTACAGTTATATATAAAAAAAATACCAACACTGACACATCAAAAGCATCAAATACTCCATGTAACAGAAAAATACTTGACATTTTTGCACCCCCAATAATTTTATTATAAATATTTGAATATAAAAAGTATTGCTAGTTTTTCCTGTCTTTTGCAATATTTTGTTTGTGAAAATGTTATTTTCCCTGCTGTAATCAGGCAAACGTTCCAAAGATACATTATCTAATTCTTCTGACCTGCATTTTGGACATATTTATCTTTGGGGTTATGTCATTACCAGAATCCTCTTGTGACTAACTAATACTATGACTAATAAAAAAATCTGAATTGGCTATTTTAATGTTGACCAAAACTTGTGACTGCCACCATATTCTGTCCCAGCAGTCAACATCTAGTCATTTACATGATTTACCATCCTCAAAGCCATTTAGACTGGTCTAAATTTTGTTTTATTTGTTTTATTTGGATTTTGAAAGATTTGCAATCCCCATGGTTTAGCCCATAAACCTAATTTTCATCTAGTAATATTATCCAACAGTCACAGTAGATGCTACTCTGTTGAAATAAGTAATGCTTTAGGGCAGAGGTGTGATCGTTCAGCACGGAAGTCTGAAATTATCATCTACTGTATTTCTCGGTTTGTGGTAGGTCTGGAGAATTGAACAGATTTGGAGCAGCTTGCCTTGGCCTTGTATTGCCTTCAGTTCCCATCCAGCACACAAGACAGACATACCAGCGGTGATAATGTAGCTCACATTTAGAACGCAGATTAGATAAGCATGTTCAATATGTCAATGCTATCATTCCTTCAGTGCAAATGCTGAGAAGACTTTTAGGTAAAATCTTTGACAGCTCAAATGCAATCTTCTTATCTTGTTCACAGCTGGTAAGGCTGTTTGGCCCTGCCTTTAGAGCCAAAAAGTGTGTGTGCACGTGAAAGAGAATCTTTTTTTTTCTGCCTCCCACATAAGACACTGGGGAAGCTCTTGCTGGTCTTTAAGATGTCAACTCTTGGTATTTCTTTGTCAGCACTGTGCTAAACATTCCCTTGGTTACAAAGCAGCACTATAAATCCAACAGATTCCAAATACAGCATTACTGTAGCTCACCTGCTAACCTGTCAAAAAAAAAGGCAAAGCTTTTCCTCTGTGACTTCCACCAAACTGAAGTGCACATGCTATTTCTGACACTTTGTGACAGCACGGTGTGATTTCTACTTCCAGTGAAATTCGCTCCGCTATCTGTTGCATTGTGCCAGGTGCTCATTTGAAGATACACAGCTGCAGAAATTGAACCACACAGAAAAAGGGCCATAGGTGGTGAAGCATGCTGTGCCATAGAGCCTCTAATCTGTGTCGTGATCGCCATTTGGAATAAAGCTTTCAACCACACTGCGCGCTGTGACTTCTTTAAGGGTGAGGCCAGTGTACAGTTCTCCAGGTCAAGAGCTGGAGCCTGGGAAACCAGCTCTGACTGTGTTTGCTTTCCAGTCAGAACAAACAACATTTCTTGGGGTTTGGAGACAGGTTCCTTCCTTCCGTGTGTGACCCAGTCAGAACTGATTGGCTGCCAAGGTTCGAGAAGGTGGGTATATGGGTAAGTGTCCAGTCACCAAAAGGGGGGAGAGCAGGGATGTGGATCAGGGGAGCAGGCTGAAGATGATGGCAAGGAACAACTCGATGATATCCACCCCTGCAGTAGCTTGGATAAATGTCTGTCTCTGTCTATTTGTGAACTTAAATGAGCTGAAACCAAACCAGCTCAGTGCAGGGCTGGTAAGATGCTAAAAGGACAGGATCAGACCAACCATGGCATAAGTGAAGAGGCAAGTTAGTTGAGCTCACTGGGTTCACGTAAGGTCTGCAGCTTTTTCCGTTCATTTTCTGCACTTTGACACGACAGTAGTGCAATACAATGCAAGCAAAAAGGGAAAAATCTCAGGTTCTGCAGGAATTTTTGCTGGGATAAAAAGATCAGAGTGGTCTGATTTCTTAGTATTACCTTTATCGAAAGCCTCAACCTTTATACTACCAGTAGACAAGCTGAGTATATCTATGGGTCAACCACTAAATTACCACCTGACTGAAAGTTCAATCACTTCTATGTTCTTCTCAATTCAGACAATAATAAATCATCCCATCAACCGTGTATTTTGTTCCATTTTATTCTAAGTTGAGACTACTTTTTTGTGGGTCACATTATTTTGTATTCCTCCTGCACACTTTTGTTTTCCATCGTTGTTGTCCCCACATGTCTGTGGTGACAGCTTTCACCTGAGAAAGCGCTCAGCCGTGTGAGAGTTTATCACTGTCAGCCTCCGTCACTCAGGAGACCAGTAAGAACTGTTCCTGCTGCGACTCTTTATTCACAACATCTCCGCTTCAAATTTTTATCTCCCCAAGCATGTAACTGTTACTGATGTACAGCTCAGTTTATTAATAACTAATTAGACTCTTTCAGAGGCGTCTTCTATTTATTATTAAGGAAAATTTAAAGGTAACTTGTCTTTAAGAAAGCACAAAACTAATCTTTGTTGGACTCATCTACTTATATTGTCCCAAAATATTTTTAAAGCAAAGACATAGCAGTTGTACACAAATACTAGACTCAACTTTGCAGGAAAAGTTCTATAGAACTTCCCCCACCTTTGCCAGAATTGAATGAATAGTACGCCTAAAGCAAAGATTATGATATGGTCTATGCGAGCAGCTGTAGCCATTCAAAGTGTCGGTCTCCGAATGTGGTTACAGTATATGGTCTGTAGGTGGCGCTCAGCTTACAGCCCGGCTCGTGCGCAAATCACAGTCCCTACCACAACGTACTGTATCACTACTGATGTATTGCACACCAACAAAGAGGGATGATAACACTTTTCATAAAATAGGCCTCTAAATATTTTGTATCCAAGCTGACTTTGTTAAGTGATCTCAAAAATTCCGACCGAGGTTGCATTAAAACTAGTCACAGTGTTTTAATCCCCATCCCATAAAAGAATATTGAGGCTTAAGGCAGTGGCTGTGTCACTGTTTGTGATCACATTGAAGGAAAATGAAAAAATGACAGTCGAGTTCAGCTGGATGGACTGTAATTTGTAGGAGTCTGCCATGAGTAAATGCAGTAGGCTATTATTCGTCCCGTTACATGAAAGAACGTTTTACTCTTCATTCATCCCTGTGAGGAAAAGTGTATCGGGAGAACAGAGGACAAACTGTGGGATCATCAAATAGTTTATTGTGGCGTATTTGTGTTTTTCTCCTGTCCATCGAAGGACAGAGGAGGTTTAACAGCCTCGCCCAACATGTCCTCCTTTATCTGACCTGTGTGTGAGGAGGGATGTCACTATGCTGCACCTCTAATTTCGTGATCGCCAGACTGTAGTTTGGTTGTCAGTCGTATTGTGAGCTAAAAACCAGCACTAAGAAAGACACACTGTTTATCACTTACAATCTGACAATGAAAACTAATGCCACACTTTGCAGTTTTGGTGAGTGGTGAGCACATAATATAAGAAGTGGTGGAAAGATATGGCAGATAAACAGCTTGTCTGTCTGTAAAGCCTTCCTGTGTGGACCATGTGGGTTAATGGTCACTCTGCCTGTAGGTGTGAACGGTTGTCTGTCTGTGTGTGTCTCTCTGTGTTGGCCCTGAGTTCAATTTCAGGCCTGTCCAGGCTAGACCCTGTCTCTCCACCTATGACAGCCATGATAGGCTTGCAGCCCCCCAAGTGACGCTTCACGTGGACGGCTGCCTCTTACCTGATGTACACTGATCAGCCTCAACATTAATACCACCTACTGATTTTACAGACATTCTCCAGTGTGAATAAAATGTCTCTGACTGACAGATGTCAGGACACACAGAGCATTGCAGCAAATAATGACCTCCCCCCGGGTGGTATTACTAACGTGGCTAATCAGTGCACTGGAACCAGCATAACCAGATTTCCAATTTCCAAATGGTCTTAAACAGTGACTTCAGGGAGTTTTACTCTCACAGATATTGAACTTATTTAACCTGTCAGACTTGCTGATCTGTTGACAGAAGTGGAGTGCACATTCTACCTGGATCCAATATTTCACCAAGCAATTTGGCGGACGGGAACAACATTTACATGATGAATTGGCAGAGCGAAATATTCTAATAAATATCCCAAAGGCTGAATTTGAGAGATAATATATCACCTAGCTCTGAGTGTGGAGCCGGGACCACTTGACATTTCTGTCATATAAAAGCAGGGAGGAATGCTGTGCTTCAACGGTTTTTCAGGACACTGAATATTAAGAGAAAGCAGGACTGAGAGATGTCCTTTGGTTGCATAAAAAGATTCACAGGGCATTGTAATCTTTGCAAATATAAACCTATAGGAAGATAAAGCAGTCTGCTTTAGACAGAACCGCAGTGGATTCATTAGTCATTGTAAAGAGAAACTGGGTCACCTCATGCAAGGTTGCCACACAAGGAGCTGCACAGATCTAAATACGTTGTATTTTAATACAATATTTTAACACTTAAAGACATGAGTTCTACATTATTCTCCACTTTCATTGATGTTCCAAAATCAGCTATCATGAGGGAATTTGGTCAGACTGCAAGTTGTGCATAAACCTAGTGTAATTTCTGTACTTCTCTTTCTTTTTTTTCAGATTTGATTGGCGTTCAACAGTTCAACATGAATCTGCTCCCTCCCGAGTTCTTTCTACGTGCAAACAAGCCTTGAGAGACCATCTGAAGTGATAAAGGTTCTCCTTCAGCAACCTGAGAACTCACCGTACTGTAGGCAAGTGTGCCCACTGCAACAGTGGGTGGCATGAACCTTCACAGGCACAAACACAAGCTATTTTGAGTGAATATCACAAACTTCAGAGGTGCTTTTCAGTGGCAAAGTGGAGTTGCTTCACGTTTAAGAAGATGCCCAGCTCTCATCCAAAATGCTTCATTAGTTCTAATTGAGTGACTCAAAGGGTTGCTGCTTTGGAGATAGCACAGATGGTTTAAATGAGGGGTAAAAGAGGCCATCTATGCCAAACGGGATTGACAACTACAACTTAACCACTTCACAGAGTTTAAATGCTCCACTTAGTCAGGAGTGATGAGGCCTTCTGGATGAATGGTGAAATGTCTTAAAGAACTCCAGGCAAGTCCAGCTGAACACATCACTTTTGGTAAACTCACATATTATACACAAAAAAGAGCTGAGGTTGAAAAACACAAAATGACAAAATAACTGATACTTGGTTTCGGTCCTTTCTCAATGTCTGTGTACAATTTACCGTGTATACGCTATAGTTATAAAATGTGCTGATAGTTTCCACTAACATTTTGATCTTAACTGATCAAAGCTGAAATTATGAAACTGACTCTGTTTTCTACCTTAACAGTCAATTTAGCTCTTATTCACACACAGACACTGTGGTGGTGGTGGCGCCGCCTTGCAAGGTGCTGGCATGGCCCACTAGGAGCAACATGCAGTGGAGTGTATTGTTCAAGGACACAGCACAAACACCTGATCCGTCCCACCCACGGTTGCCCACGGGTGGATTGGCTTCTAATAGTGATACAGATCAAACAACCCACTGAAGAGTGGCTAGTTTACGAGACACTGTTAGAGGGCATGTATTCCCCCAGCAGGTCAATCAAACACCTTCCTCCTGCGGGCACTGAGTGACCTTGGGTTCTATCTGCAATCTGACTTCTTCCGTAAAAAGTCACTTTTTCAAAAAAAAGTCAGACATGAACCTTCAAAATTTCATAAGAGAAAATATTTCTTTTATCACAATAACAGAGTTGTCAACATAACATTCCTGCAACATTTAAAATTTTTGAAAATTCATGTTTTAAATAGACTCTTGTAGCTCTTGTAATATATATATTTTTTTTTTACAAGAACTGTGTTTAGACAGGGTAAAAATAAGGAATGCTTAAACATTTTTATTCTTAATTTGGATTATTGCACACCACCAGTGCCAAGATATTACAAGACACATTCTCTCATATTCAACTTGGTTCTTTTGGTTCTAGTTTGCATAGTATATGTAAATAAATGTCATAAAATGTCCCTCTGACTTCCTTTTATAAAAAAGATCTATAAAAACATCCTAAACTAAAGCCTGAGTTGAAAAGTGGTGAATTGCCCTTTAACCCTTAGACTTAACCCTGTGATTACACCCGCGTGATCAGGTCACACTCTCTCTTTAAGCTTATGCAGAAGGTTCAGCTTAGATGATGCTTGACGCTTGTATTTTATTTGAATGTCAAAAATGCAGATTTCAAACCCTGTGACAGTTTTGGAATGCTTTTAAAAGGCCAAGGAAAACCAGAGTTATGATGAACGGTTCATGTGTGTTTGGAAACATCTAGTGATGGTTTATCTCGAATATTATCAGGTGGCATATAAATGTACAATCAAGTATTCAAAAACAACTTGATACACCCTAGACACCTGAGGGTCCATGAACACACAGCAATTCAGCAATATGCTTTAATTTAGACAAATGCTTCAAAGAGTGAGAGTCCCGAATAACAACAGACTGTGTCTGACATTTATTTTCTGCTGCTGTTGTCCGTCTGTCAACTGTTTGTCTTTCTTTCCGCTGCTTAGAAAAGCTTGAGATCCTATATCACTGTCAGATGCTGAGCTTTGACTGAAATCCTGTCACTGGTTTAAACCACATGAAATCCAAAAATTACAAGCAAAACTGACACCGACACAGTGGAGCATGGTGGAACTGGCAATGAGTTACTGAAATGCCACAAATGCTGTAACTGTGTCATTTACAATAAAATTCTCACTTACCAAGAGAGTCATATTTGGCACAGTGTCATGGCCTTCTCTCTTTTGATATCTGTTACAAAGCAGCCAAGATACACGATAAAGAGGATGAAGTTGATTTTTCGCCGAAAGAGCTTTTTACGATTATTTGGTTTAAGGAGCTGTGGGCAACAGAGCAATCAGAAAAATGATTAATGTTATCTCCATATGTCATACGACACATCAACACTGTGATTGTTATCCTAAGGTTTTTGTTTTGCATGAAATTTGAGAATTACAGAGCATGTGTTGCATTCAAAGTAATTCCTCATGAACTGTCTATTACCTTCGTATCGACGTGCTTTGAGAAATATATTAAAGTGTATTTGCTAGTAACTGCAATCAAGAGCTGTAGTATTTCAGGAAACTGCATTCATAGGGAATATAGTCATATTTGGTTGACCAAAAGTTTTTGCCGCTTAAATGAGATCCTCTTTCTGATGGGAGAAGATGTCAGGATCGTAAGGTTGCCTCATTGTTCATGGTAAGAGCTTGTAAAAATAAGGTAAATTATTTTAATAACTGTAATAAAGAGAGAGATGGTTGTAGAGAAGCTGTTTCTAGCGGCATATGAAGTATGCAGTACAAAAGCACCATTTGGATTAGTAATGGAAAAAACGTACATGGTATATTCATTAAGGACTATAGAGATCTGAAGCCTAAGGTTCAATTCAGACTTTTCTACTTTTCTTAAACTACCCGATATGGCACATATAATAAATTGTAAAGTAGTGGCATAATTCTCATCTAGATAGAAAGTTCTATCAGGAGGTTAGAGTTGAAGGAATGCGTCACACAAGCAGCTGACGCTCGGTCCACGGTTGAAGTGCTGCTTCCCCTCTGTGTTTCTGAGTGTGTTATCGAGCAGGTACAGCTCGCCTGCTTCCTAACGTTGTGGGTGGTTGTAGTGGGTTGTATGTGTTGGTGTGTGTGTGTGTGTGTGTGTGTGTGTGTGTGTGTGTGTGTGTGTGTGTGTGTGGGCAATGTGGCAAGTCAGGCAAGAAGTTGAAGTGTGTGACAGTGATATAACACTGGTGAGAGATATTCAGAGGCTAATTTCAGTTCATCTTGTGTCATGCGAGTAATAAATTGAAGTAACATATCTATGTCTCTCTGACATTTTATAGATTTTAGCTGGATAATAATTTTTTGGTTGTGGATAAAAACGTTTTGACTCTCTTAATTGAAATTAGCATCAGCCTATTAACATTAATGGCATAAATGACTTTACACTTTGATTTTTTTTTCTTTCGCTAAAAGGACTTTGGGCTAAAAATTTTATTTTTTAAAAATCCAAGAACAAGCGAGTGATAAGTCGCCTCTAGTGCAATAATTAGCAAAGCTGTTTTTTCATGATGATGTTATGTCAACAATCTGATTTTAAACTTGTTCGGTATATTATGGAAAAACAAATTTCAGGTTTAATCTTTAGGGTTATGAGCATAAACATACCTTAACCTGCAGTGTTTCCACCGTCTTCTGAATTTTTTACAACTGGTCCTGAACCAAAACAGTTGAACAACGTTTAAAGAGACCAAGGTAGACTGGGAAATTCTGCTTTTAACTTTATTTACCAAAGTTCTGTACTTAAGTTCATTGTAACTCCACTGTCGTAGAGCTTTAATTACTACAGTGGTTACTTTTCGTGGATGAAGACTCTTAATATAAAACCTAATGATTATGCTGTATTATTATGCATTATCCACCTGTCGGTTCTTAAATTTGCTATAAGCTGCACAAACTGTACAAGCTGGGCCAGTTTTATTCCAGACCATGTTACTAGGTGAGTTTGCCCCTTATTTTCTAATGAATTACCAGAGTTTGTCTTCACCACAATTTTAACCTTTAAGTTCTTAAATGAATATGGACTAGATTTGTACATAAATGTGACAAACAGCATTACATTTACTGAAAATACTTAGTTTTCCTAAAAGAGTGCTTGTACTTTTGTACTTTAGGTAGATTTTTGTCCTGGGTCAAAGGACTTTAAGAGCTAAAGGGAGCCCTTGTGATCTGCGTCTTACAATGTAGCTCAAGAATGTGCGTTGCTTATATTCTACTCTATCGGGCTCTCCTCTCCTCCCAGAGTTCCTCTGGTGAATTTTCTGTGAGAACAGAAATTTCTTTGTGTCTTTTTAAGAATTGTTAACCAACATGAAGTTGACGGTTTATCATCCAGTTCAGTGTCTTAATGCAGAACTGTGGGGCTGTGGAGCAGCAGTGCTGACCACTCCACCACTGTGCTGCCTCAGCCCCCCTTTTACAAAACTACAACTGTCGCGGAGCAGGTGTTTACATCCTGCTACCATGGTTTTCTGTGCAACATTACAACTCAAGGATGCTCTTTTTTAAAATCTTTATTCCTGCATTCTAGTTGTAATCACTGTCTAAAGACTCATACAGTGTTCCGTTCTGTGTAACGTTTCTTCATGCTGCTACAAAGCTAAATATTGAATAAATTAGCATGTTTAATGTTTTTTTTATGGAAAGTACATGAAACACTGTTGAAAAAGAACACAAGAACCCAAAGCTGATTTATTGTTAGCAATTTTATTAATGTCAATGGCGTTTTGGTTGAGGTTTTGGTTTCACTTGTAAAATGGCTTCAAACAATTTTGTATTGAGTAATTTTACTTAGTTTTTTGCTAATATTTACATACTTTTATTATAGTCAAACATACCTGAAGCACTGCACTCCACCACAAAACCTCTGCCAAGATATAATCCACTCATTTCAATTAAAGCTGGCAAGGGATAACTTAAGAGCTGGCAGAAAATAGAAATGACATATTTTTTGATATTTTTCCAAAATTTATTCCCTACAACTTTCTGTCTTTTAAGTGCAAAAAGGCATACATTAACTTTAATCACTTTTAATCCAAACCACAGTCCATCTGTGCAATCACAACTGACCAGCAGTGGTGCACCTAGGGGTCCACCTTACACTATTCGCAGCATTAAGGAAAGGAAAACCCTCAGCCAGATTTAATGAATTAATCTGAAGGATTGTAACAAAGTGAGTTTTCATGCCCAGACAGGTTTTCCAGACTCATTTGCAGAGGTGAGCACAGCTAAATTGAGGTCAGCAAAAAGGCAGTGATGTTATCAGCCAATTCATCTCCTTTCGATGAGCTTTTTAATTAAAGGAAAGAAAAGTCATTTAAAGGTAGTCTTCCCATCCTGCAGACTCGCTGAGACAGCAAAAAGCAATCAGTTCATTTATCTGCAATATTACAATTAGTACCATAATGCTTTATGAAAATCATGTCACTCGCAAATGGTTGGATGGATTTATTGCTTGCTGATTCCTGTATGTCGCTTCTATAAAAATGTATGAAAAGCATTTTAGGTGAATAGTTTGTAGTTTGTTTTGCTTTTACAAGTATTAATGGTTGCTAGATGCTCACCCTAATTCTCTTTGCCCTTTGCGGTTTTGCTACATTTGATAAGGGGTGCAGGGTCGCCTTTTTACCATCCGGCTGCAAGCCTCCCATTTTATCTGGGCTTGGGACCAGCACCAAGATAGCACTTGATGACTTGGCGTGGCCACACCGGGTCGGGTGGGATTGTATAGCATTGCTAAAAACAGCAATTTCACCATTTCATCTTAATTTAAATCATTTATTGGCAGGGAAAACTGAGTGCACTGCAAATATTATTATGCTGTCATATTTGTACAGGAGAACTGTATGTGCACATAGAGTAAATATGGGCCAAGCTGTGATTCTAAAATTCAGGTTCTTTATAACAAAAAACTGCAAACATGTTTCTGACAGGAAAATATATTGAGCTCGCTATTAAAAGATAACTACTCATTTTCAGAATTAACTGAATTTTAACAAAAAATATTTAAAGAACTATTTGAAACACATAAGTCACAAACACAGCTTAACTCTGATATCATTTTGAAGCAAGTGCTTGTAAATATTTTGGAAAAGATTGGCCAAAATGCATGTGATCGCAATAACTTTTCACTGTGGTGTGAAGTGAGTGGGTGTCAGGTGTGTGTGCATGAGTTCTTGGTGTGACTGACAAATGATGTGATGATATGTATTTAATTTATTTAAATGACAAGTTGCATACATCGAAATATAACCAGACAACAAATTTATTTTCTGCAAAACTATCGGTCATACAGAAAATCTACTTTTTTTATGGTAACAGTACTGTTGACATTTTGAATGTCCTTGCACTTAGTTAAGGTTAGGGATAAATTGTGATTTGGCTTAATAATGGAAAATTTCGTGGTAACATCACACCAAACATTTACATGTTGAAATACACAGCAAGACAAAAGTTTTGTTTTTGTTTCAAGACATATATTTGAGGATAAAAATTTAATTTTCTATTCCTTTTGCATTCAGTTCTTTTCGATGCACACAGGTGAATTACAGCATCTAAATGTCTTCACAAAATGTCCATTACCATAACTGAGATACTGAGGTATGTCTCCCAGTGCTCACACACATATTGCAGTTTTAAAAGTTAATGTCTTTATTTAACCATTAGCTCCTCAACGTTGTACTCCTACATTGTTATAAGACCAACTAATCCATGTGATTTCTCCGAGGTCACAAAGTATGTTAAACAAATGCAAATGTTGGGAATTGCTTCAATTAAATACAAATAAAGCTGAGTGATAGTACTCATGTACGTATTCACCAGCACTAAACTCTGTCTAAAGGCTGTTGTGGTGTCTTTAATGACTACAAGATGCTGCCCCATTCAAGTGCTGAATAATGGATTCACTGAGAAACTGGCTGTACACCACACACTCTCCCCACAGCCTCCCCACAGTGTTTTTAAGGAAATACACATCTACACAAATCTAGCATATGAAAAATGTATCATATATATATATATATATATATATATATATATATATATATATATATATTGCGTTGTTTTGCAGGAACAACCTGGTCACACTTACAGATGTACAGTGTAACACCAGAAAACCGGCCTGTACAACCACCGAGCAGCTCCGCTGAAGCGGTCGGGGTTAAGGTCCTTGCTCAAGGTAAACACAGTGGTGTTATTCACTCCTTCCTAACAGATTAAATTCGGACAGCCTGGGAGCAGAGGTGAAACCGGGTGAAGCTTCTATAACCATTAGGTTTCCCCGGACCCTCTGACCCTTGCTTGTCCTTGTTTGACATAGACTCACTGTAACCGTGAAAATGTCGAAGTCCTGAGTTTGAAAATGTCACTGAGGGCAAACACACAATTTCTCAACGTCTATCTTTAAGCAGTGACCAGATAAATCAGAACACCACATTCCAGACCTTGAAATCACATTTATTTTGTATGAAATGTTGTCCAGTTAGTTATTTTATGGAGAGCTGAGACTTGTAATGAGCTATTTGAATACACAGCCTGCACAAAGGTGAGAAAAATCTGAAATAGGCAATGGCATTGTTATATATTGTGATGACGTTATGGAAATGTCTCGAGATGACTTTGTTGTGAATTTGCGCTATAAAAATAAAGTTGAATTGAAAATTGAAAATTTAATTGAAAATTTAATTGAATTGAATTGAGCTGAATTAATTAAATGGTAAATAGCCACTTGCAATAAGAAAAACTTAAGAATGCATATCACTGCACCTTTACAATTCCTAAGCCTTTTTTGTTTTTTGTAAAATCTAATAATAATACAAAATTGTGCTGAAAATTCTGTTCTGTTCAGTGCTTTTTAAATAGTAGAGAAAACTTGTAGGATATAGAACTTGTAGTTTCATCTGTATGGTCATTTTGGTTTGATACTGTTAAATATTGTTGCATTGTACTAACAAGAGTTCCTGTTATTTAGTTATGCGCACTAAAGCAAATGTGGTGAACTACTGCGATAAAAAATGCCAAAATCCTCACACATGTAATATGGACATTGCACTAGGGGTCTCGCAACGTTGGGAGCGTCTCACTCCAGCATTTGTGTTCACCCATACATTCGCTCTGAACATTTATATTCAGGAGAATTTGAGGATTCCAGTGCATGTGTAAAAGGGGCTTTAGTGTTTAGTGTTCCTATTAAACTGAGTGAAAATGTATTTCCAAACAGCAAAGTCACAAAAACTTAATAATTCCCTTGAATTAAATGTAAAATCCACATATAATAAAGTATCAGTCACAATAATCTAGTCTATTGCAGTATTGAAAGTTTGACTAGAAAGTTGATAAGAAACTTAAAAAAATAACACAACCTCCTCTTTGAGCAACAGGCAGACTCGTCGTCCTGTTTCCTTACTAACTTTGTTTAAACACGGTTCTGGCCTGTGACAGAGGTCATGCAGATGTGGTTTAAACACAGGAACAAGCTTCGGAGGGTTGTGTCATTACACCCGTAGGTATGCCACAGTGGGCGGGTGTCGATGCTCTCCTGTGTTGGGCCCCTCTGTGTGCTTAAGTATCACAGCCTGGATATGGTTAGATTTTTATCATCAACATGTTGTCTATTTTAATTTCCCGTACTGAAAATAGGTCTCCAGTGAATTTATGTACAGGTTTACTGGACCATCAAAGCCGTTGCTAGATTTTTATTTCCACCAAATATAGAATATTGTCTCCCAAAGAAACACATTTACTAGCAGTTTTTAGAATTATATGTTGGTCATCTGAGCAACCAATAATTGGTCAGATGCCAATTATTCTAAACTCTTTCATTTTTTTACTTTCTTGGCATTTTTACTCACTCAAAACCACACCAGTGTTTTAACATTAATTGTCACACACTAAATGAAAAATTGGATTTCTTGAACACTGAACACCTGAAAAGCTCATTAGTGTATCACCTGTGCCACAGACGAATCACAGGCAACAGTCTGGGGGAGCGCAAAGTTGGAGGTGCAAAATATTAATTATCATCTGAAACGTTCAACAACCTGTACTCACTACGGCCTTTGATGGAAGAATAGTCGATCGTGATTGGTTAGTAGAACTGTTGCTATTGGTATTATATTACAGGGTTGGCTGTACCACTCCCTTAAAATTAATACTAATAATTATTATTTTTTTTTATACAATTAGTAAACCTACATCAAAATATTGCAGTTACCGACCATGTATTCATTTGATATATTGCAATCATGTTGTTCAATGCGTTACACGTGATCAAGTACAGTATTGATTTATCTGTAAAAGAAATTTCTTTGAAAGCAAAATATTAATTACAGGGTCTCCAGCCATCCAGATCCCGTCTGTGTGTTCATTTTGGAGACAGGTTCTCTGGATCCACTTCCTCCAGTAACCTGTTTAGTTCCAGTTAAACACCCCTCCAAAAGAACCGAGCTCCTCATGGGACATCATAATAATTGTTATTCCTTTCTAAAAGTCCAGAAGCTGTTAAACTCAACAGTACAGACAATATTTAAAATCCACTGAAAACTCAAGTTATTAATGAGCCACTGGAACATTATGCAAATTTATTTCGGCAAAGCTGTTTAAGGGTCACATCAGTCCAGTGTTTTCGCCATCCATTCTACTCTGCAATGTTGTAGCATCACACAGGCACATCAGTATTTGCACGGTGAGACGGTATTTAAAAAAAAGTTCCAAAGACACGACTAGGTGCACAGGACTAATGAGTCTAACTTCTGTGATATGACAGGCAGCATACCGAGTCTCAGGCTACATTTCTGAGAGGTGTGTCGGATTATTCTGAAGCCACCCGCTGTCATTTACACATGATACAATAAAGGTGAGCACAGTGCGGTGCTCAGGTTCAGGACTTTTAAGAAGTACATGTGTCTTACTGAACTGAAAAACTGCAAAACATTTATGGGCAAAAGATCAGGCGAAAATCTTTTTTTACAAGAAGTTTTTACAGACTTCTTGGAGTGAACACGACATCAACTACAGACCCTGCTCACAAAAGAAGAGGGACTGATCGAAGCAAGATGAATAAAACACAGTGTGACAATGCACCATCAAATGTGTCCTACGATACTTAAACAAAAATCTGGAAAAAGTGATCTACAGTAGACATAAGAATGTTTTATTATGCGCGCAATGTAAATCAGGACAAAAACAATAATGATAGCTTCTCACCGACTCCTCCTCTCTCGCACAGACAGTGTGATAGAAGAGATCCTCAGGATATTTTGAGGATTTTGCTTCCATGTTTTTCTCTTGCTTGACTCTGACTTCCAGAGCAGCCACTCTTTCTTCATTTGCTGGATTTGTTGAGTAATGTCTGCGTAAATCAAACTGTTTTTTGGTGTTTGGGAAGCAGCTGAGGGCACATCACTGCCACCTGCTCAACAGAAGTTTGTCTCATGACAACTTGTTAAGCAAGTTCATACCTTCACCTTGTTTTATTGACTTCACATTGTATTTTTAATCTCTCTTTCCACAATGTGTCGGTCACTTCATATTACATAATCTCTGTCCATGCCTTAAAATAATATCCTAGTATTGCTATAGACTGTACCTGTCTCACTTTATTTTAATTCTAATTAAGTTATGATTGTTTTTTCAAGTACCGCACAGGCATAACTTCTGCATTATTTTATAAATGTATTTTGTATTTAATGTCTTATTAAAAGTAGTAATGTTAGTGACATACAAGGATCATAACATACTTACATAAGGCAAATGGATTGAAGCTATAATGTTTGAATTTATGAATTTAATAAGCCTGATCTTTTTAAAACAAGGGATTTCCTAAAACTGTAGCAGTACCTTTTAGAAACAGTAACCTCCTGACCAGACAACCCCCCACAACCCTAATTTGCATTTTTTTTTTATAGATCACAGTATTTTAATTTACATGTGAAAGATCCTCTTCAGACCTAGGGTTCAACGGTCAATTGCCAAGTTTCTCCCGTTTGTAAAACTGCCAACATTTCGACCTCTGTGTCACTTCCAGGCAGTTTCCAGCACTTTTGTGTGCTTCCTGCAAATGAAGGCTCATTGACCATAAAACGGAACTTTCTCTGAAGTTTGTAATGCCAATTCCCGGATTTCATGCAATGTAAACCCTTTCATTTTAGCTTGGTTACCTACATAAATAAACTGACAACTGAGTGACCGTGACTTTCTAGACAACCAAAAGACTTGTGACTGCCATTGATTTTAACGTATAACAGTTTTAAAAGAACATAGAAATCAGTGACTCTCTCTGAGTGGCTGGTTTCTCTCAGTCTTGAATCTGATGTGGCTCACTGCTGAGCAGGTACAGCTACCAAAGGGGAGGGGCTTTAGGGAGTGGGGCACGTGCTGCCTTACAGAGCACTCGCTCCTTGTCACACATGCACTAGAACTCCGACAGTCAGGGGGGGTGTATGTGAGATGCCTTATGTCCAAGTTAGACACTCCGACAGTATTCAGACTTTATCCCGCCAGCCCACAAGTACAATGTCCATATAATGTGTGTGAGCTTGTGCATGCAGCACACTGCTCTGTCCTGAATTATCGGGAGGATTTAAAGTGAATGAATTGGCATGTTTGATGATGTGTGATTGTAATCAAGAGATAAAACCTTCTTTTTTTTATCAAATTCTTGACTCCAATGTGCTGTAAACAAAACATTGTTTCCCACAGCCTACATTTTCTATCTTGTTGTGTTGACCACGCACTGAAATCTAGCCGTGTTTCTCCAAGCAATCTCCCCGTCTGTGTTACATGCGTGAAGCACAACTCTGAGCAACAATGTTCACGGCTGATTTGTAGTGATATTGTCTGGAGGTCATACGTGAAACAGGCCAGAGGAGAGACCAGCACAACCAGAGCTGAGTTGTATGTGGCAAATTATGCCCACAGGTAGTGAACATACTGCTTTCATTTTCTAGTGGTTTTAGTGATTATCAAAAAGCTTTCTGCGTTAGCACATAGCAACAGTAGGTGGAAGACAGCACGGAAAGCTGCAATTATGTCTTTGCTGCAGTTTTGTGCTTGTTAAGCTACTTTTACTGACTTGTACTCGCAAAGGTTAGTTTAGACGTACAGAAACAAGCATCAGCATTGATGGTCTGAGGGTTTCACCTCAGCTGGGCTTCGCCTGTTCCCATCCCGACGTGCAGTGTCCACCCTGAGTGTGTGCGAATGTGTGCAGAGCTGGTCGTGCTGAGACCTGCACTTCGTCACACAGACAGAGCACAGAGGACAAGCCTCATCATTAAACCCACAACTGTGTTTTCACAACTGCCCTTTATGCTCTCGGCTTCTTTAAACGCCGATTAAAATGTTGACAACTAAGTCAGCATTTGCACCAGTTGCCAAAACACGTTTCGACATTGCCAGGCTTTAATTTTTGATCTCATATCTGAAAGACACTGGATATAGAATAACAAGGCTTTTCTCATTACTTGATAGCAGGACTGGGATGAGAATAAAAATTGGCAACTCAGACCAGGCCACCAAAACCAAGACACACCATCACATACAGCGAGCCTACAGCTCGTGCCACAGCAGTCTACAGCATGTTGTTATTATTTAGGCAATTCAATGATGGATTTCATTTTGATTGCAGTTTTGTAGTTTGTAGCACAAGCGTGAAATTAGTTGACAGTAAATATGGTGGACAGCATGGTGGTGGAGTGGTTTGCACTGCCAGCTCACAGCTAGAACGTCCCTGTTTTGAATCCACCTGCCGACTCTGACCATTTCCTCCCACAGTCCAAAGACATGCACGTTAGCTTGACTGGTGACTCTAAATTGCCTGTAGGTTTGAATGTGAGTGTGAATGGTTGTCTGTCTGTCTGTCTGTCTGTGTGTGGACCTGAATGGACGAGAGAACTGTCTAGGTCGTACCCCACCCCTCACCCAGTGACAGCTGGGATACGCTCCAGGCCCCTTCAACCCTGAAAAGCATGAGCAGTTAAGATAATGGATGGACAGATTGTCTGTGGTGTGTAGCCTGCAGTGGTTGCTTTTTTATTGCCACTTACTAAAGAGTAAAAATGACATTAATAATTTTTCACAGTAATTAGTCAGAAAATTTCAAAGTGCTTTTCTCCTTGAATCTGAAAATGTATTAAACTTAAAATTCGGTGGAAAATGATTATATGAATCACATGTCTAATAAATCTGGACTATACTCATCTTATACAAACACTATCATGTTAATAAGTGTTTAAACCACTTTTTTTTATTAGAAACTCTTTTATAAGTAGAGGAGTCACCTACTACAGTACTGGACTTTAAAGTAAAAGTACTATGCAGGTTATCACATTTTGATTAAAATACAAAAGTCAAAGTACTCCAAAATAAAACAATGTATTTTAAAGATTGATTATGGCAGTTAGAGGGCAGCACAGGCAGCGTGCTGCCTCGCAGCCAGAAGTGTATGAGTGTCTGTGTTGGCCCTGAGAAAGACAGCACATCTGGGATGATCAGCACCATATTATGCCTCTCCCCTTATTCTTTCTTTTTCTCCGTCTCTCTTGAATGTCTCTTTGAGCCACAGGCCCAATTAATGCAGCTGCCCACTGGGAAAATCCCAATCCTCCCCATTCGCCACAAGAACATCGCAATTCAGTGAATGCCATGAAAGTATCAAAGTTTGGGGCCCAGGCCTTAAAGGTCATATACAATAGCTGACTGCTTTATAAATAACTGAATGGCCTTTATTAAGGAAAACATTAACCCCTGTTGAAAGGATGACTTTTCAGAGCTTTCAAATAAGAGGAAAATGACTAGTAAAACTCACTGAAGCAAAGAAATGGCACATATGCAGCAGTGGGAGCAAAACACTCAATGAGCCTATAGTACATTTGAAGAACGAGGACTCTGACAATTATGAGGAAGCAATTTAACTGCTGCTTGGAAAAGTAGCGGCTGGAAATTATTTTTCCAGGAGAAACATTAATGCCGTTCCCTTTCATCTCCTCACCAAATAGCACCGAATGTGACGAGTAAACATCTTCTTTTTCGAGCTTCACTTCTATTTTACAACAGTGTGACAGCACTAAAACTCAGCCTAGATGCAGTAGCATTCCACAAACAGAATAATGAGGTTGTTACCATGTGGCTGCCACCGTGTTTACTGGCAGGCGTATATCCTGTCTCCCTTCACTATACGCTGTCATGAGAGGCATTATGTGAGGGCGGACCTTTTGCAGAGTGGCACAGAGATAAGATAGGATACTGTATATGACAGGGAGGAAAACGATGGGCTGCCACCTCGCCGCGCGGCACATCTCATTACCCAGGTCCCCTTGTCGACAACGGGATCATAATTAATCTTCATTGGGCCAATGGGCAGTCTGGCTGACAGGCTAAATGATTGGGGCGGGAGAGTGGGTGGATAACAACGTCCTCTATTGTGGTGCTAAAGTGGAATTCGATGGAGTTTATTAGCGGGTTTAAGAAACATGGCAAGTTGCGGCTATTGTGACTGCTGACTGTTAAAAGAGGTAAAGAGCGGAGCGGCGACGATGGGTCTCCACGGGTATCAACATGGTGCGGTGACAAATGGCAGATCAACATCACAGCAAAACAACGTACTTTACTGTAATGAAAGTTTAATACTGCCTTCAGAGAAGTGCTGAGAGGTTTCCCATCTCCAAAAAAAAAAAAAAAAAGTGTAGGCATGGCAACCCACTCATTTGATTTAAATATCAACTAATTTATACAAGCCTCAGTCTCCCCAGACAAAAAGATTCAGGGATTTGTTTACATCCTGGCAGTAGCCAGAGGGTGATCAATTCACCAAATCGATTGTAACTTCTTTTGAGCTCATCAGTTTATTGCGTTGCAAAACAGCCTGGAGGAAAACAATTTATTCCACCAGTAGTGGCATGCATGCGTATAATGTGATTTCTGCTCAACTCATATGCATTGATGTTTTCCGACTGTTTGACAGACCTTCAGAAAGAACTGTTGAAGTAAAGGTTTGAAGTACAATCTCATTTCTTAGGCCAGGAAACGGAATTACACTGTGTTTCTCTCAGATTTAAGCAGCGGGCTCTTCACACACATTGTTCCCCTTCATTATTTTCAGTCACTGTAATAAAGCTGAATTCTCACTCCCACAGTTAGCAATAAATGGATGTCACAGAAAGCTGATTTCAATGTAATCATCCTCATCAGCTCAGAAATAAAATAATAATAACTTGGATCCTACATGCATTCACTGAGGTTATTGTTCTAATGTCCAATTCATTATAGGGTGTACATTTTTCTGAAACTCTCATTCTTGAGTTTTGGGAACAGTACATTAAATAAAATCATCTCTTCACTTCATAATTTTCCTTTTTAACGTGTTGTCTTCTGAGCAGGAATACATTTACATGTTATAGTGTTCTGTCTCTATTAGCATGACAACATAAGCAGGAAGCTGGTGTAGAACATAGAAGTTCTTCCATTCAGCAGATGAAAATACTTCCATTACTTTACTTATATCATGAGGGTAAAAGATAAGAACATTATTGTTACGTGTGCCGAAAGTGGTACGATTTTTTTACCATTGTTAAAAACACAACCTCAAACCTCGTGAAACACTGTAATAAAACAGCATAACAATGTAAAGCTCGTGGAGATACACCTCAACAAAGTTTTGCAATACCTTAAAAACAACTAAACCTATATTACTTCACGAAGTCATAAACAGTTTTTTTGGACTGTTTAAGATGAAAAACCACTCAAACGTTTCATCTACCTTATTTTGGAAGGCTTTAGAACCAGCTGCTTTTTCATCTGGAATAAACAAATAAAGATCCTAGCAGGTTCAGTTCATTTGAAAGATGACTACCACAAACAGTCGTTTTACTTTGAAGGAGTGAATAATCCGCTTCAGTGTCATTAAACGTGCTCCATTAAATCCGACATACCATACAGAATACAGAATACACCCGTTTCTCACAGGAATACCCAGATTCCTCTCGTTAGTGTTCGGCATTCAAATTCTAATTCGGAGATGCGGTAATCATCTGTCATTCAAGTAAATGTTGTCATACTGTGAACACCTGCGTGTTTGTAATCAGCGGCACACAGTGAGCTGCATATTCTGGCAAGCTAAATTAAGCACAATGCCCTTGTTAATTCATCCACAGAATTAAAGTTACATTGCTCCGAGTTTGTAATGCAGACATCATCGTTCTCAAATATCTCTCAACAAACATCACTGTGAGCCTATTAATCCTTCATGCTGCATTACTGCCGTATTGTCTGACATCTAAATAATGATAAATAATACCTCTATTTTAAGATTTAATCAGGCTGCTCTGTCTAACCCTGGCAAAATTCATTCATTCATTGCACTTACCTAAGTGCATCCAAACAAATGTAAACCTGGTTACTAAAAATCAGCGAATACGAGCAGTAGCAGAGTAAAAGGGTTCCTCCTCCACCTCTGACTTATTTTGAAAGCCTGGTGCACAGATTATAACTGTATGACAGAAAAAACATTTCTTTCTGAGTTTTGTGTTTATGTCTGAATGAGGGAAAGAGAGACACACAAAGCTGATCTACAACGGGAACTATTTGAATTTAAAAACTCCTCAGGGAAACTAACATTCTCATCAGGCGCTTTGTGTTAGTTATATTTTGTGCGGGTCCTTATTCAGACTTGGTTTGAAAAATAAGGCGTCATTGGCCCATTAAGGATCTCTTTCATCCAGTCTTTCACTCAGCTCCATGTTCCTGTCTGCAGCCATTTATTATGCACATGTGCAGTTGGAGAAAGACGATTAGAAACTGGTTACATGTATCCATGGCAGAGAAATCCGTTCTTTCCCAACTAGCATTTCCCATTTACATGACAATTAGGAAATCAGCTTTCCCGAGGAACTTTAACCTGGTAACTGGAGTCCATATAAATGCGCCTGCAGCATGTCGCAGCTACACTGAAGGTAAAAGCCTTCTGATATTCGAGACTCACTGAAAAACCCAGTGCTGTTCTGTGACTCTGTGTCACGAAAGGCTTTGACACATCTTTCCACATTAACACAAATTATGGAGCATATCTGCACTAACAATTATTTCAAATGTGTTACAGACTGTAGCTTTAACCAATAGCAAGCAGTGGTGACAGGTCTGACCTTTGAGGCGATGGAGAGCCGTGAAATCCAAGACAGATGGAGACATCGTGATAGTCTCTATTACTAGCTTTTATTGAACTGCTGCTTGGAGAAAACTGTTTGACAAAGGAGCAGTGGTTTGCAGTCAGTTGACGCGTTAGTTTGAATAAGCATGAACACTTCGATTTTTTTCTGTTGTTTTTAGGAATTAGAAGGTGTGCAATGGTGGAGAAGTTTACCATTAGCTCCAGTGGCTGGAGTTGACTTCTCTAGCCAGGCTGTTCGTCCTGCCTTTGAATGTATGATTTAAAACAGTCTAAACGCTTTGCCTGTTGATGTGTTTGGACCTTTCACACATACAGACACCTGCTTTCCACAGTGTAAATCCCACTGCCTATGCTTCCAGTTCATTCACAAGCAAGTGGAAAAAAAAGGACTAGTGTTTTTGTTTATTACAGTTATTACAAACCCCATCCACTTATTAGTTGCATAAGAATACACTGGGCTCAGCTGCACCTCCCTCTATCCTTTCCTTTTCTGACCGTTCATTCTTTGGGTCACCTCTACTTTGTGCCTGTTGAAACTGGTGTCTTTTCTATGACTAGTTTTAGCCTTGCAGCATTGCCAGCACCACATAATACTCTGCAAATATCATTTAAAGAACCTCCATTAATACAATTGCTCCTAGAGCCACGGGACCAGCTTTTCTTCCAAGGCCATTAAAGCTTTCATCTTTTTTAGGAACCATTATAATGCATGTGCTGTACTTGATGTAGTTTTTGGCTTCTGGCTATTCAGACAAATGCTTTTTCTTTACCATTTGCATTGTTTTATGGTGATTTTTCCTGATGAATTCTGATCCTAGTGTTCCAGTGCTTCAGCTACACATTGTGGATATGTTTCCACCTCCACCACCCATGTCTACACATGGTAACAAGTCAGTACAATGATCCTTCAATAGAACATTTCAAAAATATGATGCAAAATAAAGAGACATAAAAACAACACACCAAAAAAAAAAAAACAATTGAGAATGTGTAAAACACCGTTAATAAATAATTATTATTACTGTGGGGGTGCAGAGTAAAATATTTTCTTTACGCTTAACTAAACTTAACATTTTGAATAGCATTTTAACCACTTGGAAATTTTAGAAATTCCCATGCGACATTATGTCATTACACAAGAGACAAGTCTTTCATCGAGTTTGAGGGGTCAACGTGAATCCAGAAAACTCAAAAATCTGTTTACCAACAGAAACAGGTCAAAGTTTTCACGTTGGTACAAGGAAGTCGCATCTTAATGCATCTGCACTTATGGATGCAGGATGCTCTCTGCAGTTAAATTTATCATAGCGTGTTGAATTTAGGGCAGTCCCCGACTGACCGTGGCCGTTCTGTGAAAGACATGCATGTTAGGTCTCTAAAATGCCAATGTAAGTTTGAATGGCTGTTTGTCTGTTATGTCTCTCTGCGTTGGCTCTAAGATAGACTGGAGACCTGTCTAGGGTGGTACATACATGGATACATAGTGCATGGATGGATGCTAAATTTACAACCATGACAAAGTTTTGCTGCTAATTCTGGAAACAGATATAGAATTAAACAATCCAGGAAATAGAAAAACAAGAAATTTATTATACATCCCATTAAGATGCTTGAGATGTGCCATCTTGTTTTCAAATGGCTTCTAAATGGACATATAATTATATAAACAATAATTATAACTTAAGAAGCTTAACTTGAGAAAGTAAAATAGTTTTTTAATTGACATTTTATCTGACACTGTAAATAAATACATTTACATTGCTTAATTACCCAAAAGCTGCCAATAGCCTGTAATATGGAAGTAACAAAATCTGCATCATGAAAACCCCAAAAAAACGTTTGCATTCAGGTAACTGCAGAAAAGATTTGAGACAAGTGTGCCGTTGTTTTCCACTAAGGACCAACACAGAGTGTGTTCACGTGGCCTTTAGTAACCAGATTGCATTTGGCTTTCTCAGGAAAGCTGATTTCTTAGGTGTCATGTACAGGGAAAGCTGGTTTCAGAAATCGAGGTAGATCTACAACAGGGCGACGATGAAGTCTGCCTAAGGTCCAACAGGGACTGCAATTAACACAAGGTGCCTCATACAAGTCCAAATAAGACATTTCCTCTCCTGGATATTTTAAATTCATACTGGTCCTGTTTGGTCCGGCTTCCAAAATGAAGCTGATGTGAAGGAGAAATCACGTAAAGGCTGGTTCCTGATTACCCGAGAAAGCTGATCTCGCTGTGTACCCCAATCACTTAAGTGTATGACACACACAGACAACCATTCACACCTACAGGCACTTTAGAGTCAGCAGTTAACTTACATGCATGTGTTTGGACTGTGGGAGGAAACCCACGGAAACACAGAGAGAACATGCAAACTCCACGCAGAAAGACTGGAGCAAATGTTGACAGAAATTATAGTTCAACATATTTGGCAATAAAAGCAACTTATGTATTAGTTATGTAATACATTGTTTCTTATTGAAATATCCACCATTACTTTCGCTGGTTGTACAAACAGCTACAAACCCCTCCAAACAGATCTTTCTGTTTTAAACCTGTTTTAACTATGGTGCATTTACAGACATTTTCTAAATGTTAGTAATAATAAACTGGCTTCTATTAGGCAAAATCCTTCTCCACTTCAGCTCTGTGATTGAAGTCCAACTGTACATAGAGCTGAGGAAACTATATAACAAGAAATTCAACTCTGTTCCGAAAATAACAAAAGAAATACACTCTTAAATGCAAAGCCTATTTATGGACGGGACTTAAACTATTGGCAGATGAGCAAATATCACTGACCGTGTAATATTAAAGTAATCCGACCTTCCCTCGAGAAATAAATTCCATCCAACAGAGCTTTAGAGTGATATAAAACAGCAAGCAATCACAGGCAAAATGGAAAAAAGACTTATTACTTTGGTCTTGTTTTTTTAATTAGGCATTTGATGATAAGTGATCTTTTAATACTCACTGCGGCGTGTGTGTGTGCAGGTTTTGGTTTAGAGGTGTGTTCAGGTCGCTCAGAACCTCAAATCCAAATTTAATGGCTATAGATTTTGTGTCAGCTATTGAGAGTTTGCAGCTGAAAGAAACATTCCTGCAACTCAATATTCCATCAGCTTTGTTTGGGATTATGAAGAACTACTATCCTCAAAATGGCAGAGGTAGTAAAAGTAAAATTCTCTCTGTGACTCATGATACAATTAAATTCACTCATATTAATGACTTCTTAGAACAGCTCCTGCAATCGCTGTGGCATTTTATACCTGCACACTGCAGCTCACTGCACTGACTGAATGCTAATTCATAAAGGGGTTGAACTAACAAGCAAATATCCATTAAGATCCTGCTTATTTGTTAGTAGACACACTGCAAACACAGCTTATCTCACAGAGCTGCACGCATTAAGTTCAGCCTCAACTGAGGCACTCGTGACACGCAGCATAACTGACTCTATGAGCTGAAGCAATTTCATGGTGGTTAAGATGTTAGCGATAAAAATGTCTAAATTAAATGCTTGCAGACTGTATTTCAAAAATGTTAACAAGCAATTTGATTTAAATAAAGAGAAGGGTCTCTGGACCGGATGCCTGCAGTGACTCTTCAAGAACCTGTTTAAGAACCCTGTGTGAGATTGTCTATCTATGCATGACATCATTTACCTTTGTATCAACACTCATGGGAAAAAAAAAAAAAGTCGTGTTCACAGTTGACCGTCGTTTCACTTTGGACACAAAATGACTGACTGTGCACAATGTCACAATGTTAAACAACTTTCCTGCTTTGTGTTACATCAGTATTTTGCCTTGGGTGACACAGAACATTCCATCCTCACTGCATTTCTGTAAGAATCATGTTTCATGTTTTACCTTTAGAAACAACAACAACAACGAAAAAAAAAACGATTAGAATTAATCATGCTCTAAGCAGCACCAATATGCTCCAAGAAAACACTGTCCCTTGCTTTGGTTTGCATCAGCATATTAAACTGGCTGAGTTGGTTTGTACAGTATAGTTTCACTTGCAAACACATTGTATTAGATCATGTAAATGGGGAATAAGTTGTGTGACTATTTGCAGAAGATGATATTGGCAAAACCGCTTACTCTGAAATAGTGTTATTTTTTCAGGGATGAGAAAAAGCTGTTAAAATCAAATGGAGGTTTAGTGACAAGGCCATAAAATCCACTAAATATTGGACATAGTTGTAGTAACAGCCTCACAGAAAACTCGCTTCCTTAATAGTATAAACAATATAGTTATGTTCCTTAGTCCTCTACTTTAATGTGTAATTTCGGTAAAATGGCATGGGAGCAATTTACTAGGTGCTTAGGACTGCATTACATTTCGTGCATTGATTTATTTCTGGGGGTAGTGCTTAGGTCTATCTCAGACTGGGGGATACAATTAAGTGTGTGGGAGGTGGTGTTTGCAGCAGATTAGCGGTGAAGCCTCCTTGTTATTCTTTCGAGACATTATAATTTACGATTAACAGGAGAACGTCTGGAAAAACCTTAACTGAAGCAAAGGCAGAGGGCACAAGCATTCAACCTGTAAGTAAAACTGGATGCAAGGGTCAAAACGAGCTGAAGACCACGTGGAACTGACAGGCTTTGCCAGGAGCAGCCTGACACACAGCAATGTCAGTTTAAATTCAGAGTGTAGAGCTTCTGTCCACATCATCCGTCTACGTCTGTTCACGTGACAAATAAATTCCAGTGTTCGGTCTTTTAGCTCTGCTTTGGTCTTCACCAGCTTCACCTAAAAATCAACAGATTTTTTCATCAAATCTCGTGTCTTACAGAGTCCAAATCAACAAGCGTTAACACGTGGAAGCTCAACCTGACAAAGGTTTGCTTCACATGTTTAATTTTACAGGAATTGTTTGCTGGCAAATCAACAGAAAATAAATCATGATCGTTTAACGTGCATTCTGTATTTACTGGTATATGTAATCAAAGATTTCACTGGAGTTATTGGCCATGTCGCTTCTTTAAACTACATATTTGTATGTAAAAAGTGATCGACGCCCTGGTAATAGTAGACAACAGGTGATCAGTCGTCAGTCATAGCAATTCACAGCTGTTGCCATAACAGTAAACAGGTAACTACATCCTTTTAGTAGTATTGGATTTCTGTCATCACTTCCATACTTGAATTTCTGGTTCATAATGATGATGATTTATTTGACACACTATACTCAACTACTATTAAGTAAAAGGTGTTGAGGCTTAATGCTATAGAGTGCTTTGAAAATGAAAACAAATGTCTGTTTCTAAGAATCTGAGGCTCCACAGTTTCACAGTAAGAGACACAAGCTATAAATAGAGAAGACTTGCACTTCAGGGCCAGCATCACATCTCATAACTGAAGAAAACATGAATTCCAGTCTTTATCAGACAATCCTGAAGGAGAACATCAACTCATCAATCTGTGAACCGAAGATCAGTTGCAACTTATGCAGCAAGACAATGATCCCAAGCAGAAAAAAAAAATCAAATGACATTTAAATTACAGTGAAAGCCCAGCCCTGAACTGGGTATTTTGTTCAGAGGGTGATTACTGGATATCATTTCTGCTTCCAAAAATACAATCATGATTTCAAACATGGCTCTTAGTTTGAAGATTTGAAACTGTTTCGTCAGGGATCAGGACGGGGCCAGATATTTTTCACGGCACGTGTTATTACTTGCTGCTAATGCTCTTTGTTGCAAAGAACAGTTCAAACTGTTCGGTAACAACTGACCTCAAAGAGTTTCCTTTGCTGTTAGAGACGCACCTGTGGCATCAGCCTGATGTATCACAGACCTGCATGAACAGATGGGCTGCACTACATCATTAGTACCCACAATCCACAGGGGTCTCCACGGCATCATCAGTTTCTGAATTAGCTCAGATCATGAATATTCATAGTTCATGTTTTGTCCCAGACAATGTGATGAAAGCAGAGGCCAAAGTTCCATTGAGCATATGTGGTTGGATGTGGACTGAATTACCATAGTCACCCTCATTTATCACTGGATTTTCAGGCATGTGGTCACAGGTGTGCAGTTGCGATGCAAAGTCGATTTGTAAGGTGACTATTCCAAAAATGATATGATGTAAAATTGTCCTTGTATAAAAAGGATTTTTGCTTCATTCTTACAGGTCTGTCTGTCATCTCAGCTGATAATTTCAGCCAGCTAACTTTGAACCTTCCATCCACGATACAGTGACGAGCAGGTGATGGACTCCTCTATTAACGAACCTGTCACTCATCATCTCTTGACCCGCCCTGGCGAACAGACGGGAACATGGCGCTTTCTCGTTTTGGTAGTCTGCACCTTCCTTATTTTGTTTGCTGTCACACATTTTAATCTGCTCCGCTGATTGCTTTTTGGCCTGCCCTTGGCTGACGGCCCAACAGAGCCTAATCACAGGGCTAAAGTTTTATGTCACCGCTGCCCAGACGTAATCAACTGGACAGATTATGCTAATGCTTTCACATCCGAAGAGCAGTATGAGCCTTGGCACTCGCATAGACCGCAATCCCAGACAGAGACATGTGACAGACAATTAATTTCCCCCTTGGATTGCCTATCTTGGTGCCATGATTTAAAATGTACAGTGCGAGTGGTTAAACTCTCCCATGTTCTCTCCTTTCATTCGCCTCCTATTTTAGCAAGTCGCAAGCTGGTACATTTAAAAAGGGCTTTGTAAATGCCAGACTACATGAAGTCTTTGCTCTACAATACACGGTAAGACGATAAGTGGCATTGCTCATATTTTGGTTTCTCTCGTCGTCTTACCTGCCAGGGTGATAATTGTGCCTAGCACTTCTTTCTTTCTGACCTTACAGCAATTATACAGTTTGACCAAGAGGCAGAGAACCTGAAAAGAATTTAAGCCTGATGTGCAACCTTCAACGAGGTAAAATTAAAGCATCTTGTGGCTTCACAAGCAGCTTTTCTTTCACATCTTCAATCAGCAAAAGAGAAATGTCCTTGAGACCTTCAGCACTTACACTGCCTGTGTAACTTTTGAAGTTAGTTAAACACCCAATGACCAGCAAGAAACTCGCCTATAGAATATGTGGAGTTATGTCACGCCCTGTTAACTGCTGAGGGACAAGGGTACCGTCTTGCGAGGTGCCTGCTATGGTGGTTCCAACAGGTTCCAAAGACATGCAGCTGGTTACATGCATATCTTTTGTTTTGCCTTAACATTGTTTGAATCGTTCACATTGGATGAAGAAGGACAAAAGTAAAGCAGAACTCCTCTACTGAATATGCACACATGCGGGCGACAGTGGCTCAGTCAGTGAGGCAGTCGTCCACTAACTCCTCTCCTCGCCACATGCCAAAGTGTCCTTGGGCAAGACACTAAACCCCAAGTTGCTCCCGGTAGGTCAGGTGAGCACCCTACATGGCAGCCATAACCATTGGTGTGTGAGTGTGTCTTTGTGAATGGGTGAATGAGAAGCTAAGTTGTAAAGCGCTATATAAGTGAGCGTTCACCATTTACACTCCAACTCACAAACTACAAAGTCAGTCATAATCCATTAACAACAACAAGTAAGTATTTCAAGTGGTAGCTGCAAACTCCTCAACTCATTTTCAGACTTTGAGTTGAGTGCAGGCAGTGTATTATCCCACTGCTTTCTTTGCACATTCCTAGTCCTTTACCTTGTCTGACACCGTTTCCTTCATCACAGCAAAGCAAGCTAAGAATGTCTGTTGTTTCATATTTCCAGAAATGGTGGTCTATACTAATAAACCATTGTTGAATTTTTCCTCTAAAAGCCCACATTGGCCATGTTGCAGACTTTGTATTCATTAGACTTTAGGCGAAAGTTATTCAGGCTCCTGGGTTTAGCTTCTATTGGAATTCTGCTCCTGCACTGACCAACTGGCTTTGATGTTGCTTCGCAATTTCATGGGTTGCACAGATCCATATTATTCCCTCAAACCTTTTAATTGCGTTTTACTCTCTGCTCCTCCTGTATTGGCCTCTTTCAGAAATTGCATTAGAACGCTGACGTTTTCAAAGCCTGTACCAACTAATTCTTGTTGCCCGGTGGTCATAATATCTTTACATTATTACATGTTGCTGATGAATTTGTTAGAAACCCTGCATCCATCAGCTATATTTATTGTACATCACTGGGACACATTTAAAATGTATTAGGCCTAGTCCTCTGGCCATGGCCTTTTAATGCCCCTCACTTGTTATTCTGGATTTGAATTTTTTTAGGCTTTTTAAATCAGTATTTAGGCTGTGTACATGCAGACACAGAAGAAGACAGACAAAGACCTTGAGGAGACAGAAGTGAGTTGCAAGGCCTTGCTACTCTTGCTCATTAGAAACATGAAAGAAAGAAGTGGGATAATACACTGCCTGCACTCAACTCAATGTCTCTTGCTCTCCCTCAAACAGTAAATGCCCAAATACGACTGCGGGATGAATAATAGATCCCCCACATCAAAGTGAGGACTCTCGGTTTTCAATGCCCAGGGCTTGAGTAGACCTCTTCTGCAAATTTCTATCTCTGTGTCTGCCCGTCCGAGGCTCTCAACAACCCCCACTGTTCTATTTGCTGTCAGCGTTGTCCACCCTATGAGATAACGTGCGTGTGTCTGCATGAATATATCATAAGGAAAAGACATATGAGAATTGCAGCTCTTATCTGACTGTGCTTGCTCACGTGTGTGTGTGTGTGTGTTGCATTTACCAGGTTGTGTAAGTGGACGTCCTTTTGCAAAAGCTCATCTTGCATCTATGTTTAAAGGACCAAAATCACACTGTTTCCATGTGGTAAAAACGAAATGCTTTGACATTTTCAACCCAACTCTGATTTTGTGATTATCAGTATTGAAAATGCCTTCTGTCTTCCTCCAGAATCTCTGTGCTTTTATTCACAAAAGCCTCAAAATTGCCTGAAAATGAGTCACGTCTGTCTATTTCTGTTTCCTTCAGCTGACATTGGCTCGATCAGTGGCAAAAGGTTGTTGGAAATCAGACGTGACTAAAATACAAAGCTGGTAAGTCAACTGAATCCACACTGTGTTACACTGCTCAAAGAGACAGGTTTCAAAGTGAGCTAGAGGTTCCAGTCACCTATGCACCTCCTTTTATTGCCCCCTTAGTTATGATCTTCCAGCTGAAAGCACTGCATGCTATCAAATAACAATATTTAAATTTGCTCTAATCGATGAAAAAACAGCCTTAATGTGAAAAGCAACAGCAAATTATCGCCTGACTCAGCTCTAGAACTCATTTACATGCCTTTCAATTTCTTTGGTTTTATAGCCCATAACTTATTTTATTTCAGTGTCATAAACCTTGATTCAGACCCAGCAGAAAGGTGTCCACACTGTACAGTGTCCACTGTACAGTGTGGAGAAATATTACCTCCACTATCCATCCATCCATTCACAGAACAATGAATAGGAGACTTACTATAGATTGTTCAAAACTCTGCTAGTAAACATGGTGGCAGCAGGGTAGTAACGAAGTAATATTTTTAGAAATGACGTAAGTGAGGATTTTAACTAGTGGTAATAGTAGGGTAGTTTCTTGGTAATAACCAGGTAATAGAGTAAAAGATGATTGTAATAAACAGGTAATTGTGGTAATATTTGTGTAGTAACAATGTAAAATGGTTATGTTGAGATTAAAAACAAAACAATATCATGATATTTACTGAGTAATAACTGGGTATAGCTTGGTATGCGCAATGGTTATAGCTATGTAAAGAGTAACTTAATAATGTGGAAATGAAACAAAAGAATCACCAGTCGCTAGTGTAACCTGAAAATACTTGTGGTTTCAGTGTAATAACCCTAAAACACATAACTACCTGTTTTTACTTAATGTCATGGTAATAGGCGTAGTGGGAAAGATGAAAGTCATAACAGCCTCTCAGAAGTGAAGCCATCTTAACTCTGTCCCCGTCCTGTTACTATCATAGTAATAACCATGATGTTATCACTTAATAATCATGTTACATTGTTGTTACAGAAATATTACCTCCACTATCCATCCATCCATTCATGATCTGTAACCGCTGATCCTGTTCAGGGTCACAGGAGGCAGGAGGTGGGGTCCACCCTGCACAGGTCTGGAGTCTATCTCAGGGCAAACACCGAGAGACGTACACATTTCCAGTCACACCTACAGACAATATGGAGTCACAAATAAACATAACATCCATATCTTTGAACCGTGGGAGGAAACATAATCAAGACTGGGGGAGAACATGCAAACTCCACACACAAAGGCCAAGGTCAGCCAAGAACATCAGCCCCCCTCCTCCAGTTCCCTCGAGCTGAGAGGCGGCAGCGCTAACCACTTCACCGCCGGGCTTCCCTAGCTCCACTATTACAGTGCAATTATTACCTTGTCACTTCTGAAATATTACTCAACTTTCCCCGTGCTATTATCGAGCTTTAAAGAAAAACTGTAAATATTTGAGTGTAGGTTTAGGTCACTCTCAGCTTACTTACAGCACCGCTGCAGCATTAGCAGTTTCCAGCTAAAGGGAACATTAATACTTCCACCCTCTTATAGTGCTAAAAAGTGAGGGAGCAAATTCATCACGTGGCGTTGAACGTACCGTATGCCGGTACGTGTTATTTTTGTTACGCTGGTTGTGGCTAACATGCATGCACCTTATATTTTCATATTAGGATCAAGTATTTAGCTTGTTGCCCTGCAGTTAAAACAGCTTTTTAAAAAAAACTACATGTAAGACCTCATTCATCTGTGGACCCTGAAACCAGGTAAGCTCAATTAACGGCTTAAAAATTTAAGAATGCTACAAAAGAGCAACAGAAATAAGAATACACTGAGTGAGGACATGAACAACTGCCGCCTACAGATCAGACCTGAGCCATGCAAAAGCCTCTGAGCCTCATTTCTCTCTGTACTTGCCAAAGGAAATTTCCCATTGGATTAGGGAAATTACAGTATATCTTGATATTACTTGTGTTATGTTTTAATTGTTCCTCATTTGTAAAGGTTTTACCACATAGTGTTAGAAATATGCCGCCCCCCCAAAAAAAACTTTGCATGTACTATAATTATGACAAAGTTATAAAAATGCTGACTAAAAAATCCAGTCTTATCTTTTCTCAGACTGTGAGAGAACAGATAAAGGTTTGATTGTGGTCCTAATCATATTAGTTTTAGCAGCACCAATGCGGAAACTGCATAAGTACAAAAGCAATACCTTGGAGTCTTGCTGATCCTGCCATTACACACAGACCTTACTCTGTGATCACAGTGTGTGTCTGTTAAATGCACATTTCTAAAACAAAACAGTCAAATATTTGTATTTTCATTTTCCACACTTACAATTGCTTCGTTTTTTTTCCAACTGTGCTTCTGGGCTCTGTGGCTCAACTGTATTATTTGCAATACTCTATACGTAAGGTTAACCCAGCTGAGAGTACACTGTGATGATACACACAGTTCTTACAGTAGAGTTGGCAAACATTGTCAAAACTCAGAAACTGAGCGTTTTGGTAAGCCGCTGTTTCTCACTATACCTGTCTAATGCAATATTAATTGGTGTTTGAGTCCTGGCTTGACACTTCAACTTCAGAGCAAATGTCTGAGTTTCTTTGGACTGCTACACATTTAACTTTTTTACCACGCTGTTGTTGACTTTGTGTCTCTGCTAAAAATGGGAAGAGGAGCGTACAGTACAGTTGAGCCGCTGTGCTACTGTCCACAGCTTTAGAAGAGCGGGTGAGTGATGAGTCAGTGAAGGCCTGTGGGACTTAATCATGCCGGCCAGCAAACCAAAACCATAAGGCAAGAGCAGCGTAATCCTGAGTGCTGATTCCCAGTGGGACCAGCACCACTTCCACTTCACAGGGAGTCGCTCCTCAGCTGTATTGCTTATACAACAAAGACGGAGAGCTGTTGCCACTGTCCAAAGCTCGTCCGTCGTCCATCATGGTTATAGTGAGCATTCGAGGAATGCGTCCCTGTACGTATTCTAAAAATTGTAGAGTGAAGCTCGTGCACATCTATAGCGTGAGTGTGAATTCATCAGTGGGCAAACAGAAGGAATATGAATTTTATATACATTCTGTAAGGTAGTGGCCTTGTACTGGCTTTCTAACGTTGCCCATGGAGCAGTGCTCAAATCTCTGTATTCAAAATGCAATCGGGAGCAGTTACTGTACCAGTGGAAGGAATCAGGGATGACCAGATAATTCCTGAGCAACTGCTGAGTCGCTTGTGAAAACTGAGCGCTACCCAGTAGATAATTAGTTGATTACGTACCACAGAACATACACTAATATGAATCAATCAGCCTGTATAATTAGTCGGTTCCTCCAAGGAATTTGCAATGTTGAAATCACAACAATTACTTCAGCCGATCCCCCGTGCAAATAAAAACATCATAAAATCATTGCAACGTGCATCAAAATTTTTATGTTTATTGAAAATCCGAATTAGTCTGCTTTTTAAAAATTGGGGCCATGAAATCCTGAAGGGACTTACTTAGTTCATAAGGGAGCTTATCAGTGAAACAGAATACCAACAAAGACTTCCCAGTTCTACTGCAGATACAGTTTTTTTATTGAATTAGTTATTTTTATTGAATTAGTGCTTGTATATAATCACATATATATCATTGTTCACTCCTCTTGATTTTACACTAAAAGAGTTTTTAACCAAACAACTTGTTTAATTAAAAACTTGTTTACAGCTAGTAAAATATTACATAACTACAGCTAGTTTCAGTTAAAATCAGTACTTCCTCAATGTTAAAATTATATATTAAGACCCTTGCTGTCATTTTTACATCAGAAAGTAGTAGTCTTATTACCGATACAGGACGATTCTGATGCCGAATAAATTTCCTTCCATCCCACTTGTTGGCCCGTTTCCTGTTCTTGTTTCCTGCTCTGCATCAGTCGTCAACCTGTGTGTGTGTTTTCCTTTACTGTAAATGCATGCAGCCCTCAGGACTTGTTTAAAATTGCCTTTTCTGTACAGTAATGCTGTCATAATAATGTGTTTGCTGTCAGTCATCTCTGCCTTTACAGTACAATTCCTGTTCGTACAGAGGACAGAATACTTTCCTTAAATTTAATGGCTTTTATTCTAGAGCGGCGGCATAAAGTGTTGATTTTGTACTGACAGCAGTTTAACATAAAAAAAGACCTTCTCTAATGTTGCCTGTCCTCTGGATTATTCTAAAAGCATAAAATGTGTTATTCTAAGCAAATCCAAAATAGTAAAACCATTCTGGTGGTACATATGAATTTCAAATCAGACATGCAGCAATTTAGCTCCTGCTTTTTAGAATAACAGAACAGTCTGCAGTTGTGGCTGTGGAACACACATTTCTATTGTGACTGCAGCACATGTGAAAAACACTTTGTGTGAAGAGAAAAAAAAAACTAAAAACTAAAATGGACCAGCAGAATATGTGGTTGGTTGCAATGGGTTTTTCCTTACATTTCTGAAAAAGAAAAAAAATGTATTTAAGTTATTTTAACAGAGCACAGAGGGTTCGTCTCAGTGACACTGCTGTGGCTTTCAGGTGAATAACACAGAGGAGGAAGTGGCTCCCAGACAATAACCTTCAGTGCAGAAAACATACATTTCCATACATATGAGACAAAGCCCTGGTGGTGCCTTCGATATTTCATGGAGCATATCTTTGCCCATTTGATTTTGATAACGTTAGTGACCGTGCACCAGATGGAGTAGCAGCCCCGGTAAATATACTTTCTCAGAGCAGGTATTACATTTTGGGCTGCAAATGAATGACCTTATACAGCTATGGAAATAAATATGTCAGGGATCATACAGATGAGGCCTGAATAATAAGGCAGTGAAAGACGAAGCAAATGATGACCCAAAAGACAATAAAGGTGTAAACAACAGGCCGACGTGATGCTGCTTTGAGGGTCTGTGTGCTGATCAAAGAGGATAGCTGGACTCAGCGGTCCATATAAAGAAGATTCTGATTATAGTTTGTTAGCCCGAGTTGTTCTCCTGTTTCACATGGGAGAAGAAATAGAGCTGATGAATGTAATGAGGTTGTGGTGCAATGTGGATGCATCCAGACGCATGAGATAGTGAGGCACTTTATATTGATGTTTTGTGGATTTTTATTAAGTTCCTTGTCAACCTTGCTTTGCCGAGGTTAAGTATGTGGCTGAAAAAGTCACGGCAGATACCTATCCTCTCTTAGCACAAAAAACCATAATTGCAGTGCAGTTTTGGAATCAAAAAGTGCACTTGATTGCTATAGTTATTTATAAAAGATTTTTTTTGAGAAGCAAAGAAATAACAAACCTAGAGGGATTCTGTCAGTCGAAATCTTTGGAGTCATCTTGTCAGCTTGACAAGATGAAGTTCAGTAAAGAGATAAACACGTGGAGCATGGACAAGAGTTCCAGTGTCAACGATGTGCTCAGAAACACACCAATCCATAAAAGGAAGACGTGCCACGGCATAACTCTGGAAAAAGTAGTTTATATATTTGTAACTTTCTCAAACTCCCTTTAGAGTCTATGCACATAAATATACATACACAATTACATTTATAAGAAGAGGTGAAAGGACAGGTGCATTCATGAGGTGGCCACGTGCAGCAAACCTTCTAAGCTGCAGAGTTCCTTCATCATTTTGCTTCCAGGCGTGGAATGATCACCCATTTATCACTTTGAGGAAACACAAGCCTAAATTAAAGTTAAACTGCAGCCACAATTATGTTTTTATAGGATTAGCTTTTTTCCTTTAATTGACCATGAGTCACAAGAGGGTGCTGGGCAAAATAAGCACAGGATTCTGAAACCACAGACACAGGTTCGACTCCAGGGTCTTGCTCGTGGTTAAGTTGGGGCAATTTCGGTTCGCAAGGAACATTGTGGTTTATATGAACAGTAAATAAACCTCTGTGGTCATTCTGTATTAATTCTGATGACAATCTTTCCCTAACCAGAACCAAACTCATGCTTCATGTTGCTGCTTACATTGATTGTGAACACTTTCCCATTATGTTAATAGAAAACTTAATCCAGTTGGCATTATGATCCGTACAAAATGTATTTCCTTTTGCAGCCTATTTACATGGAAATGTAATTTTAGGGCGACAAGGCTGCTTTCCAAGGCGATTTGTCTATGTTGTTTTGCCATCTTGTTTCCACTGCCGCCCGATTGGTCCGGATAATAATTGATGGCAGGTTAAAATACCAGCTCACCATAAACTTCATCTGCTTTATCATGGCCAAGCTTATAGCAAACACTCCACCAACTTACACATTTAACAAAAAAAGAGCAATGTTAGGGTCGTCTCCGAGTTTTATTTCTCGCCACCTGACAAGCCTGATCCCAGTATTGACTTGTTTTCTAGCCCCGGTACGGTTCACCAACGACTGAAGAAAATATCAGACTCCTTTTAGCTTGTTAAATGTTCACTTTCCTTCACCAGCCACTTGATTACTTTGGCTTCTTGACAAGTTTTTGCAGTGGTGCATAATCAGTGTGTGTGTGTGTGTGCGCGCAACTGAAACTCAACATCCATGCAGACCAGTGAACCAAAACAATGAGCTGAAAGTGGCTGAAAGCTGCATGGAGCTGGACTGATTGCTACTATTGATCCTCACCCAGTGCACACGGCCTTTACGGTTTGTGACATGTTGTTTTGTTGCATGACGAGTTTCCTGGCTTTAACACAGCGGACCCTGTTAAAACATTTATCCGAGACCACGTACAAAAACGCTTTCCTATTCATGCCTGCTTCTTGCACATTCACTGAATAACGCCCATTGTGACTAATAATCAAAACGTCCCAATTGTCTGCTGTGTTTATAATAAATTAATGAGCAGTTTATCGCCATTAGGCTTATTAGCTTTACATAAAAAGGGAGGGAGAGACAATAATCGCGGGACGCTCCTGCAATTCCTGGGTGTCTTTTCACCATTGGTGGACATGTGTCTTGTGTTCCTGAACACAGCACCGCACCAAATCCCTCAGCAGAGTCAAAGACAAAAGCATAGCTGAGTCATCCCTTTAGCGCCCGGCTTCCCTTGACTTTAGTATTCCTATCAGATTTGGCCCTAACATGATCTGCATGAAGCCAGTGTGATTGAGCTGGAGAACTCCAAGCCTGCCCCCTGGAGAGAGGCGCCGGGCTTTGGATGAATTCATAGATAGGGCTATCTCCTGAATGCAGCCTTTGATATCTCTTGCCAATGAATTTGAGCTTTCCGGTAAAGATATGTGAGGGAGAGGGCAAAGTGGGGGGGTGGCAATCGAGGTTCAAATGCTTTTCTGATACGCTCTGTTACAGTCGGCAACGATCTGCTTCCCTCCACTGCCACGTTTTAACATCCGTCTCTCTCTCTCTCTGTAAACAACTTGTGGTTTTTTGGAAGCAATAGTTGACTTCTTTCTTTGCCTCTCTGAAGCAGCGTTGAAGAGATGAGACGACGAACATGAAACAGGCTCATGATCTTCACATCTTGCTCAGGATGGTCATGACAAAGCTGATAAGCTGTAAGTATCATAACTGTGCTATGTGGCTCTATTTTTATTTTCAGCCGGGCAAAGAAAGTAGGCGGCTAATGTCGGAATCAGGTGTCTATGCTGCAGGACAGGGCATCACTGACACGATGAAAATAAACTCAGCTCTATTCACCTTTGTAGGTCAGCTGACATACACGTTACACACATGATGGACAGTTCTAAAATGATTTTCTATGATGTGGGGCTGTTTATAAATATTTTCTACACCCTCCTGTTACCAATCCATCCACAGCGGAATGGAACGCTTCCCATCATTCTTGCTCAGTGTGAGGCTGCTCTCTACTGGAAATAACAATTTATTGCAACTAATCTTTGCTGTAAGCTCTAAATCAACATGAACAATTTATGTCTGTGTTGCTGCAGCAGGCTTGTCACTGTGATATAGTATAAATGCTTAAGGCTGTGACAGTAGCATAAATCTGGTCAAAGCTCAGCCTTTTTAGCAGGGATTTTGCAAATGTATTATATGAGCGGTGCAGGTAGAAGGTATAAAATATAACCAAAGGGGTGGGTCAGTGAATCATTATATGTGTGCATTATATGGCTAAACAAAGGTTACCACTGGCCAAGATTTGTTGATGAGGCAAAGAAAAACTTTTACCAGCAATAAAAATGTCAAATTGTAGTACACAAAGAGTCAAATATATGATAGCACCTTACAATATATCTGTACAAAGAATAAAAAAGAGACAGAGAGACGAGGAAGAAGAGGAGTGACAAAACAACAACGGTGGTATATTATTTAAATGTAGTCGTAATTTCAAAGACGACATATCGGGCATGTTTGGGGGTTTATTTATTTTATTCTGTGGCAATGCTAAAATTGTTTATATGATTTCCAATTTAAAAAAAAACAGCATTTCTATCTCGTACTGTCCGTAACGCAGTAGCTCTTAACCCCCTCTGTGAGAACGAATCATTTTAGCTCCCGTCACTTGCGCCACTAACGTCGTTTAATAATCAATTATGTTTGCGATTTCTGTTGGTAAATTATCATCTAGCACAGATATGAACAGAATGGAATACAGGCTTTGTTAGATTTTCAGGTTAGATTGTTTATTCAATGCTGTTCAATCTTCAATTCCATAACAACTAAACTCCACAGGGTGATGAAGAGCCTATTATATGATAAAAAGTCCCGGAACGCCAACTAAATGGGTTTTTTCAGCTGCTGTTTCGAGGTCACTAATTAATGTCAGATATGAAAGGATAAACACAGACTCAGTCGCCATTGAGAATGGTGGATAGAGACACACCTGGCATCTTAAAGCTGTATCCATTGTTGTTCTCAAATATAAAACTCAAATGCTGTTTCCAAACAAAATCTGGTAACAGACAATTGATAAGTACTCAATATACTGTACATTCATAAATAGTTTTTCAAAAGTTTTTTTTTTTCAAAATACAAACTAAATTATAGTTGGATAAAAATGATTTATTAGATATACGCGATACCACTGGTAAAAACTATTAGCACAGCTATCACCGAGCTCCCTTGAAATGACTTCACTGTATTTTTCAATGAACTAGTTGTTGTTGTTTTTTTTTTGTAAATTCTCTTTAACTTTTCTCAATGCCTTATCTTTTATAAGAGTATAAAATTTGGCTTTAACCTGTAATTGTAGTCGGGTTAATAAGGCTGGATCTGCTGTTGGAGATAATATGTTTATTAACAAAAACATGCATCTGCATGAAATATGTATGTTTGAAAGAGATGGACACATGCTTTTACTCAGCTTGCCTTGGGTTATGAGATTGCACGGAGACGTCTTTCCTTCTTACTGTAAATGATTTAAAGCGTGCTAAGGCTCTAAGCACAATGCAAACATAACCGGTGGCTAATGTGCAACCCCCACCGTTTGTCTGTCCTCCAGCACAGCTCCCATCACACGAGGCCTGGATCTATTAGCAGCCTTGACTGCATATGCCCCAAGGAAGAGCCTTTATGTGACAGTCCACAAATGACATCATAGATCTTTCAGGTATAAAAAGGCCCCTGCATCAATAGGATGTTGATTTATAAATGTCGGAGGAACTGCTCGATTTAATGGCTCTGTTGTGCTGCACTTGTTTAAAGCAGAAGAACTCTTTTCTGTCTGATAGAGAGTATTGGGGAAGTTCAGAGGAACAGCCCCCCTCATCCCGCACACCTTCCTCACAACAGCAGGAGCTGCTTCTGCTTAGCATGTAATTTTCTGATACACCAATTGAATGTTCACGCTGAGTTCATGCTGTCTTTGTCCAGCTGTGCCGAGGTGGGGAGGAGACACAAGCAAGGATTTGAGAAACAGGAGCTTGGGAATGAATTTCTGTCTTTGCAATGTTGTCAGTTTTGTGCAACCCTATGAATATTTTCAAGGAATGGTTGCCTAATGTCTGTGTGCTTGTTTTATCATATTTAAATTATTATTGCGTAATCTGCTCAGGCCAGCTAGAAACTGTTTAGATTTCTCGAGTGGTTAGACAATGCCTCGTATGACCTAGTTCCTTTCTAGCATCTTTTTCTTTGTTGCAGAGAACTAAACAGAATATGCCCTGGTCCGGCTGCCTATTCACCACTGTTATAATCCTGCACAATTAATCTAGTAGTGGTTGCAGTGTCAGCCCATGTGATTATATAACCATAACAGGCTGCTAATAAATAAATAGGTGCTTTATGTATTATGAAAAATGCTCAATAGTGGCAGTAAAGTGTTTTTGTGGAGCCTTTTAAATTAACATTGAAATGTATTATAAAAGACGTAGTAATTAATTTTTTTACTTTTTGTAGGTTTCCTGCTAGTTTGAAGGTTTGAGGTAAAAAAAGAATTTTATTTGAAACTAAATTATTACCAATATGTGCATTTTCTGTGAACATTGTGCCAGTCAGCTGGTGTAGCAACCTGAAGCATTTTCTGGTTTCCCGGTTTGCTTCGCATTGTGCAGCCTGCTTTTTGCTCATCTCTGCACCAGCCCTGTCTGCATATTCTCACTTGATCCATACTGTAAATGAAACAGCAATGACATAGTGAAAATAATTGTTCCAGTAGTTTTCCGGAATAAAACCTGCATGGAGGAAATTATATATAAAACAAGAGTTTAGAGATAGATGGTGGATACCCAAACCAAACCAGGCAGGATCTAAAGGTATGGGTTGAAATCGTTAGTTATCACATTCAGTCGGATTGATAGCAATAAATTTCTGGTCACTCAAATGTCTGTTTCATTCAGAGGCCAAAAGAGACCAGCGTTTCAGTGTATCAGTCACAAACCGTATCTGGTTGGGCTCAGAGTTGATCAGAAAAAACAGTCTTTTCTGCTAAGGGTCGGGTTCACTCACCACACTCCTGGGTTCAGGTCGGTTTGGACAGAAATATGCAGCCTGATTCATAAGGATTTCTATATTAACCGTGTTGTGTAGAAAATAAAAATGACCATTATCTACTATTGTATCTACAGTCTATCAAAGGATGTGACAGCACAGTATATCCATATCTCCAGCATGTGCCGTCACGCCACTTTTTGTTTTGCCATCTGATGCCTCCAGTGTGGAATTCTTCAAAAACAAACAAAAAAGGGTATGAAAGAGGGAGAAACTGCCTTCATATATCCACCTTCTTTGATGTGCACACATATTTAAGCAGCGAGAGAAACACAGTCTCTGTAGATTCATTCCCTAAGCATGTTCGCTTCTTCAAAGCGCATTCAGGCTCATGCATGTCTGCATCCTATAGAGGCTCTTTAGGGGGATTAGCATAATGAGGCAGTGCTGCAGCACATTAAACAGCTGCTTCTGCAGTCCTGCCTCCATCTGCACCTCAGATCTTGTCTTTCCACTCGCCTTCATTACTGGATGCAGGACGTCCACTGACAACAGCAAATAACATCTGTCAGGTGTGAGGTTTTGACATTGGGCTTGCACAGCAAGTGTGTAAACCAAAGCTTAATCAGATATAGATACGGAGAAGCTGCACAGATTAGGAAGGACAGAATCTTGGATGGAGAATACGGAGGGTATGCGAAGCAGTGCAGAGCTGCTAGTGGAGGCTTAAGGTAATAAGTGTTGTTTATGAGAAGGCATGTCTGTGTGTGTGTGTGTGTGTGTGTGTGTGTGTTTGTGTGGAGAAGATAAGGAAAGTGTGGAGAACTTATGCACAACATGGAACACACCATAACACAGAATTATCTGCAGGAAACTGCTGTGAACCCGAATGTGAACAGTGGTGGCAAAAGTAAGTTTGGCCCGGATCTACCTAAAACTCCTGTGTCCTCTCCACCTCTCTACAGATAAGTTCATAAATCTCAGCTGAAGCCACACTTGAAGGCACAATCTGTGGACCTAATGTAAAATAGACCAGGATGGTCCCAACTTCATCCACCGCCGAGGTGCACAGAAACAGACAAGGTCAAAGAAAGTGCAGCGTGAAGAACAACTTCATTGCCAGACCAACATGTTTCAGCTTGTGACATTGGCCGGTAACTGGCCTTATGGCTTTATGTTTTCAGGTTGTCTATGTGCCTCATTCTTATGTTTGTCAAAAATGTGTTGAGGGAACCTCTTCAAAAGTGACACTTGGATTTGGGGTTGACCTGATTAGATTTAGGTGCTCAAAGTTCAAAGTGACTGACCTTGTGTCCTATCTGACCTAGAGGTCACCAGACCTCTTGGTGAAGTTCTTTCATGTTTGGGACAAACTTCCACTTGAACTCTTGATTTTGTTTGCCACAATCAAGGTCATTGCAACTTTACACATGAATGTTTGCAATATATATAATATAATATATTTAATCACTGTATTGTGAGCAGGCAGCCTTATGTCTATCCTGTCCATCTGTCCATCATGCGACAAAACATGTCAGGAATTCAGGGAATTTCTTCAAATTTGGCATCAACACACAATTGAACTTCCAGTTAAATTGATTGATTCGTTCTATGAATGCTATTTAATTTCTTTGCCATTTACTTAGCTGCAATTGCACGTAACCATATTGTTTACTTTACTTGTTCAGATGTGAATCGCTGAAAATTGTTTTCCTGCCATTTTCATACAGTACATTTTATTTTCTTGTTTTCCGGCTTTGCCTTTAGTTAAAACATTTTTTTGTGGTAAAAACATTTTCTTTGTGCACTCGCAAGAGAGGAACGCCACCAACAGGAGAGGATACTTCTATAACCTCTTTCACATTTCTTTTGTGGCTTTATTTTTATTTAAGCACAGACGATCCCCCATTCCATTTTCTATGAAAGCCATCTACGCATTGCACACATTCTCCCCACCAGCTAAAAACAACAGTCCTGTTGTGGAAAGCATTTTTTATGCCATTAACAAGTAGAGAGGAGGCACCTCCGTTCCAGTGGCTGACATATTCAAATCACTCCCTCTCTGAACAACTGGACTGATAAGAAAGCATCTGTGTCTTATTAGGTATAATCATAATTGACAGGTATGAAAAAACAAGCTCGGTGCACGTGGGTTTATGTGTGCAACATACACAAATATCTGTGTCTCTTCTGGTTTGCTGCAGAGAAATACTGCTCAGCCAGCTGGAAAGGAAGTGTAACAGCAGAAAACATAATCTGAAGACAGAGGCGGCGTGCAGCTCTGCGAAACTATTGCACTTGACTATTTGTAAACCACAGTGTAGTGCTTTGTGCAAAAAGTCATTTGTCATGCTTGTCACAACATATAATGCGTTCACACTCGAAGCTTATTGTTGGACAGAAATTCAAATAATTATTCTAATAACAATTTCAGCACATATTGAGATGGATGACAAATGAAAGGAAATAAAAGTGATACAAATATAGCCATGACAAAAGCCGGCTCTGTATCAGTGCGTCGGACTGCCATAGTAAGGCAGTCTTCCACGGAACACAGGGTCAGTGGTTCGAATCCTGACCCTTTGTCCATGAACCCCAAGTTGCTCCCGCTGGGCAAGATGAGCACCCTGCATGGCAGCCGTGTGTGTACCAAAGTACTCTGTAAGTCGCTTTGGATCAAAGCATCTGCCAAATGTAAAAATCACAAGGCTAAAAAGTGTGTTTAACATTCTGCCAATCCTGTGCTGCCAGCAGCATCTGGTGCATCTAATGAGTTAATCATGACTCATTATCGGTTTTAGTTACACTCGAATTGTGAGAGGACAGGCCTCACACACCATAATCTCCAATTCTATCTGGAAATCCTGGAAATGTCAAACGTTTCCAAATTAACGGCAAAAAATTCTCTCCATTGTCAAGTAGCATCATAAATGGCTAAGATAATGGTAAATGCTTTTATTTATTTAGAGGCGGGGCAACCCCAGGTTTTTTTGACTTACTCCAACCACAGAGGCCACTCTGCATGCTAAACCCTTGTTTCCAGTGTGAAACACTTTGGACCAGTTGGGTTGTGGCAATACACTGCTATCGTGGTATGTATCCATACCATGAACGTTTATGGTTATCATGCCACGATCACTTGGGATGGCCTGGCAGACACGACAAAACGCTCCACATGCACATACACAGGGCAGCAAGGGGCAACTCAAGGGGCAGCTCCATCTCAGCCATTTATCCTGCTTGTACATTAATGCAGGAGTAACAGTGTGCTGATGTTGTATTAGTCACAGATAATATTTTTCTCCAATACAGTAAATACTTTCAAAACGTTAAGTGCATTTTTGTTTATATTTACATTATTTTACATTACATTTTAAATGCAGGACTTTTACAAAGTATTCTACACCGCAGTTTTACTACTAACTAGTAACTATGTAAAGAATTTACACTCGTCCTCCAAAACTCATTTTGGTTTTTATCATGGTTTTCATATCACAAAAACCTTATAGTGTTCTAATCCTACAATGAAAACAATTCAGCAATGCCACGACAACATAAGGGCTTAGTAGTAAATTGGTCTGATGTCTGACTGATTTAAACAGCCTACAGATTTGTCCACACATTTAAAACGTGGATTTACTCTGCATATCTCCTGACCCGAATATAAGTCCAGTTTTAATGGAAGTCGTGTTTGGCCCAAACAACAGCACAGCTCATTACACAGTCAATGCTCGTTCCAAATCATTCTGTAGTTGGCCCCGCTCCTCCTGACCCAGATTCACGCTCAGTAATAGGTAAATTTCTGGCAGCAAAAAATGTCTAATTATTAATCGATTTTTCTCCATTTAGAAGGACAGCACAGAGCAAGAGAAGCACCTAATCACCAGGAGATCCAGGCCTGTGGAGCGTCCGAGCTTTGGAGCACAGCTCCTTCGCTCCTGATCCTGTCCCTTGGGTGTAATGCGGAGCTGGCCCAGTCTGAGGTGTGTCCACACCAGCCAATAGTCTGAGCTTGGAGAGCTTCAGATACAGCTTTGTTCTATTTTGATACTGTCGCGGCGTGCTCTGCATTTCTACACTTGACAAGTTCACTTTTTATATATTTCTAATTTTACTTTCGTCCTCGCTACACGCTTTACTCTTTGACACCTCAGCACTTCAAGGTGTAGACCAAAAAAATATGTTGTTAACAGCAGCCGTTAACAGTAAAAAGTGGTGGAGGACAAGCAAGGAAAGACATGGTAAGAAAAATACTGATGATACTAACATTTAAATCCAGTCTCAACATCGGTCAAAAGTGAAAAGGTTTGACTGCACTGACATATATAAACAGCACATAGAGTCTAGAAATATGGTGCAAACATCTCTCTCATGAGATTAGTCAGGAAAAATTCCGTATCTCATCATGTATTTAGATGTACCACTCTGTTTTACCAGTGACCGCATTAAGACCCGAGATTTCTAAAGTTCAAAAAAGAAAAATTAACATAGTTGCAGCTTTTAATTTTGGATTTCACAAAGTTTAATGACAGCTGAGAATAATTAATTTGTTTTGGGGCAACTGTTGGTGTGACCCAGTTTGGAAAGTTGGCTGGTTTCTCCAGAATGTTGTTTGTGCGAACAATGCACCACTCCAGAAACAGATCATTATAAGGGCCTCTCAGTTAATGTCTGTGCTGCTTTCAGCACTTTGAAAGGGAAGAGAAGAAGGTCAATTACTCGCTCGTGTCTGAAGACGTCATCTTTTTCTCCTAAAATATAAGCATCTTTATCAGCTGCTTTTTTTTCATTTACCTTAATTCAAAACCCGTTGGCCTTGAGCATTTTCAGATGAAAGCTAGAGAATTTTTTCAAAGGCCTGTTTGTAAAGACTGCAGCCAAGTACAAATCAGACTCTTCAGAGTGGTCTCATCTCTAACAGGTTATAACAACACTAAAGAAAAAGTGACGGCTTAAAAACACAGAGATTTTGTGCAAAAAAATTAAAAACCAATTCACCAGACAATCCAGAAAACAACATGAATATCTAAAGACGGAGGCAAACTTGATTAGTTAAAACTGATCTGAAGGAAGCTGGAGGAGTGAAAATACAGTAACATGAGGGAAAAACATAATCTAATGTTTCCTGTGACGTCACCTCGAATGTCCTGGCTTCAGTGCTAATCATTTAGATAAAAGTGTTGCGTAATGCCTGAGGTAATGCTGAAACTATCCAAACAGTGTTACATGAGAACGTTTATTATAGTGCAACTAAATCCACTGACTCTGTGAGCCATGATAATGAGGCTGAATCAATCAGCAGTTTGCTGGAACACCTGTTAGATGTGCTATTTTAATCCTGGATGAGGGTTTTAAAATAAAACCTCAGCTTCTGTCATAGCTCTTGGAATGTAAGAATTATTTTTACATCCAATTTATTTGTTTTTTTACGTTTGTGGATTGGATTTTTCTCAGAAATCTGAGCACTGCAGTGGACTCCTCGTATGGTTCTCCAGTCACTGGACTCAACTATATATTCCAAACTGCCATAGGCAACCGTCAAAGGTTTACAAGACTTTAATTTCAACTCTGTATCCTAAAACTGCAGGCCCACGGCCAGAACAGCGTGAAAATGTTTACTCATGCATGCAGCAGCCTTGGGGGAGAGTCCACTCACATTTCGAAGCTTCCCTCTGTCAGCAGACATGTTAGAGTACAATAAAGAAGGTCGAAATAGTTTTTCCTATGCATCCATTGTATGAATCCACAGAATAACTTCATTGGCTGATTATTACTTTCTCTTGGTTGCACACATTTTAAAAATACTTCATGTAATCCCCATTGGAAATAGTTGTGGAGAGACTGAAACAGTTAAGGTTCGCAGAGATCTGGGTTCAGTGTCTCGCCCAAGGACACTTTGCAACACCTGGACAGGAGGAAGTGAGAGTTGAACCATCGACGCTGCTTTTAACGGACGAGATTCTTAATCACCGTAGCCACAGCTGACTCAGAGTCACTGGTCCTGCTGAGACTTGAACCTCAAGCTCTGGATTCAGAGTGTTAATCACTACAGCATGGAACCACATCACTTCCTGTTTTACATTGAAGCTTGTTCTTAACTTGTGAACATTTTCCAATTCAAGTGGTCAATTTGGGACAGTCTAAACACAGAAATCACACTCGAGTACAGAACAAAACTCTCACTCTAAGACCTTTTACCTGATGTGGTTTTGTCCTGGTCCCAAATAATGTTGATCTGACCCAGAACAACAGCTAATTGGCAGTTTACATAATGCAAAGTGCTATAGAACAGTATATTGCCCATATAATCGCTGCAATGCCAATACCAGTAGTTGTTCTGTGTATTATATTAGGTTTTCAGTTTTCAAACTGGTCCACTGATTTAGACCACAGCAAAGGAAGCAGGTTTCTACTTTTGAAAACTCCCCTTTACCCACCAGGCCTATTTGATGCAATGAATTACGTGTCATCTTAAAGTATAGCCAGTCCTACGATTATCGGAATGTACTGAAAGATTTGTGTGTGATCAACATGCAACAGATTTTTACACCTGCCCTCTTAACAATGACACAACCTCACAAATTAGCATCGCTGCTGGAAAACTGCATTTTCAATGGTCTCCTTTTTACAGCCAGACTTGGATTAACCCTGCAGCTCATGGGCCACTGACACCACAAGATCTGAGAGATATTTAAGGGAGTTCAACAGTTGTTCGGTTCGTAACCTAATCACAAACATGATGGTCAAGTGGGAAAAGGTCCCCGTGTGACTTCACAGGAAGTCCAGTTGCCACTAACCTTTGAGATAACTTTGACCTGGATGATTCCTGACAATTTACACATTCCAGTGACATTCCAGTGACAATGCCAAAACCAGATTTTTACGAGTCATCTACTTCCGCTTAATGCATCAAGGCAGGAATATTGGAAATGAATTACCGAAACCATCCTGTCTTTGTTGTGTTTTTTACACGTCCGATGGCCCCAAGAAATCTCAGGCACTTATTATCGAGTATGCAACAATCAATCAATACAGATGACAGTGGTTAAGTAGGAGCCAGTCAAGTGGGTTTTTCTCATGACTTCATCATGTGGATTACAGCCAGCACTACACAGAAAGCTGACAGCAGGATTCATCCTCATGTCAGTAAGCAGTATGCCATGATAGCTACAGTATTCATATCCTGTTGTATCTGCCTGGAACCATATATATATATATATGAAATGATGAAACACTGTCATTGTCAAATACAATAAACCAGCTAAAAAACCTCAGGCTTTTGATGACTCAAAAGGTGCAGCAGTAAAAGCATGTCAGTTTGCTTATGTGTCAAAAAATACAAAGCGTGAACAAACTGCCGTCTGCTCGGATTTGAGCTCTGCCTGTACTGTAACTAACGGTCAACGTGTTGCAGGAGAATTTGTAGTTCCCAGAAGACCCGCTAATTATCCCTTGAGAGAACGATCATGTCAGATGGCTGCATGTTTGAAAAAACAGCATTATTACGGCTGCGGTTACAGTTTCTATATTAGTTTTGTGAGTGTTTTTCATTAAGTCTTATTCTCCTGAAACACCCTCTGCAGGGAGTGAGGCGACAAGAGCCAGACTGTTTTCCCATCTGTCCCGCAGTGGGGGCTCCCTGTGGTGCACGGCTCTCTCTCTCTCTTCAGTGAGCCCTAATGTGTCAAGAGGATTGCCCCTAAATTACACACTGTGCTGCCCCTGAAGACGGAATTGCTACGCTGTGTTGATCTCTGTGATTTGGACCCAAGCAAAATGTCTACTCACTGGATGTCTCAGTTACACTGCTATGTTTTGGCTGAACTGTTGTCGTGTTTTTTTTTTTTTTACACTCATCAGAACTTATGAGTCTATATGATTCTTCATGTGCTCCAGCGTGCAGACCTCTGTCCATCATAATGCTCAACAGTACTCTACGTACTTCATGGTCTCCACATTCAGGTTTGACAGCTGTTTGTTAAGCCAGGACTGGATCAGGTTTTGTTGACGTCATCTTATTTGAGCAGACAAAATAATTCTCAAACCTTAAAAAAATGATTTGGATGGAAGAAGGCTTAAGCCACCCACCCTCACAGAAGCTACATGCTAATTAAGTTTTCTAAGATGACTCACAATCAATCTACTGGGTGGCTCCACCCAGCCCACATTCTGCCTTCTCCACTACACTGTCCGATGTGTAAATGAGAATCCAGCAAGGCTTAGTAATTAATCAGGAACATCTGTGATAAAGGAGAAGGGAGAATGTCTTTAAGCACAGTGGAGTGGAGTGGTTACCACTGCTGCCTCACAGCTAGAAGGTTCGCTCGAGTATCTGGAGGAAACCCACTTGTCTGTGGGTTGGAATGAGATGTTGATCAATGTTGGCCCTGAGACAGACTGGGGGCCTGTCCAGGGTGGACCCGCCTCTTGCCCAATGACAGCTGGGATAGACTCCAGCCCCCTGCAACCATGAACGGGATAAATGGTTATTGATAATGGTGGTGTGGATCGATTGATATCTCTGCACAGCTGCAAGTGCTGTTGAGTGCAATGACTCTGACTTTACAGTAGGCATCAATATAGCATCATATAATCACTGAATCCACTGATTACTGTTGTTTAATTAGACAATTTAATTAGTAATCAACATTCTTGAACTAGGAAATCGCTAGTTTAGGAAAACTAAAGGAGGGCTCTAAAGGAGTCCTAACAGGGGGGGAATAGCTAGAAGATAGTGTGTCCAACCCGGGTTGTGGAGAGATGTTTGTTGTTTAATAACTTAGACCTCAATAAAAGATATGTTTGGACAGCATTTTATTTTGTAAAAAAAGAATATTTAAAGAACACAACTACCACTCTACCTGTAACTTTACTCAGAGAAGATGTGGCTAATTTGAGTAACAACTGACATTCATTCAAGTTTAATCACTTTTCCAGACAGAAAACGATAACCAAAGATCAGCCCATCTTAAAAAAAACAAGCTGCACCAAAGAAGTTGGCGTTTTTATTGTAGAAATTGACAATAACTGTTGTTGTTGATGTCCTAAGTACCAACATCCACCAAGTGATGATAATAAAGAGGTTATTACAGCACTGATGTGGTCCTGGACACGAAGTATATATTTTGGACAAATGACACTTTGGGAATTACCAGTGACAGCAAAGATAAAATCTTGGTTTAAAATTAGTTTGAAATCATGTGCATTGTTGGGTGTAAGGCATTACAAAGTAACACGTTATAGTTTTTTTGGATTACTTTATCGATGTAAAGAATAAACCAATTTCTGTACATTTTGTCACAATAACCGTGAAATTACTGTTACCGGTAGGCGGCACTGGCTTCATGCTGGAGTAACACACGCATGTGTTTAAAAGGCCTGTAAGTTTAATTTGAAAGTGATGTGTGTGTTTGTGTTCAGGCGTGTGATTTAGGCCTGATGGCTTCAGTGCCATAACTTGAAGCATCTGTGGAAATATGTACAAGGATTGTAAATGGGGAAACGTGTCAGGGCTGTGTTATGATTGTAGAGTTATTATAAAGGTATTGACTAAAACAACATGCACAAGGAATCACAAATAAGTTTTCATTTTCAATAATAGAAACGTACTGTAACAAGTATTCTAGTTACCTTTCTCAAAAAGTAACGTGGCCATGTAACTGATTACTAAATATAATTAGTTAAATTAAAAATAACGTTCCCCAATGCTGGTCATGAGCAGGGTTTCAGATTGTCAAGTCACCTACTTGATATAAAGCTTGTTAAAACTCACCAGAACTGTGTGATCTTCTGTTTCGGATGGTTTGACCGTGAGCATAAATCCATCACATTCACGGCACATGAAGAGACCGAGTGAAAATGGGTTTAGTTGTGTTTTAGAGTGGATTTTTTCTGACCCACACAGCAGAATTCAGAAGGATAGGTGTAACAAAGAGGTGACAAAAGCACTACACAAGTTCCAACACAATCCCCCAAACATCCAGACTGGAAGCACACGGCAAACACCCACCGCGACATCTGCCTTTTATCTGCACTGTTTCTCACAGCAGACGCAGCTCAGCCCCAGAGCGCGTTTATATCCTGGTGACATATTGCTTTTGATAACAACATTCTTGCTGAAGAATCCAGACAAAGTAAGATAACGACGATTTACCGTTCAGTAAAAGCTGTGTGATCACATGCTTACAGAAGTGCAGCAGCACACGGGGGCAAACATTGTTCAAGAAGCTCTTTCTTAGCTTAGTTTGCGTCGTTTCTTGGCCCATGACAAATAAGTGTTACGACACGTGTTTGTCTGAGCAACTTAACACTTAACCTAACCAGTTTTGTCATCACTGTGGCGATAAAAAATGGAGTGGAAAACCAAAGTCAGACACAGACGCGTAATTGTCTTAAATGGGCATTGACAGAATATTTTTCCAAGTATATTTACCGAAAAGTTTAAGGCAATGTACAATGTCTACCAAAATATTAAAACTGTCAATCAAAAGCTCCATTTTTGGAGCATCTTGATGGACTTTTCAGTTGATGTTTGTTCATTTTTATAAATAATAAAGAGAAAACAAAATCCTTCTAAGAGTAAGGTTATTGTACTCTTTCCAAAACAAGCAAATTTGTCTTATTACAGTATGTCGTACGTTTCTAACCAATGGAAAAACAAAAATGCAATTATTGGCAGCAATTTCCTGCTTTATGTAATACTGGGTGATTCTAGAATAAAATTCAATTTTGGTGGTGAAATAATAAGAACAATATTGATAAACAGGGCTAACTGTGAGTTTTTAATGCTGAAGGTGCCATTAGGCTTATTATGGGTCATAAAAGAAAAACTATACTGCTCACATGCACAGTTTTTTGGATTGACAGAAGAGGCAAGACTAGATTGGGCAACAACCAGATAGATGCCAGCAATGCATGGACCTTTATTCCTCTCTTAAAGCCCAAAGGGAAGCAATGTCACCATTGTCCTCGTTTTCTGCAGCTGCTTTTATTGGCCACTGAATGCTGGATGTAATGAGGGAGCATAGCATCTACCAAGGTGATTGTAATTAATTTCTGGTCCTCAAGGGGAAAACTATCATTTCACGCCACTGATGTGGCTCGAGTAACTGCAGTGTCAGTTGGTTGGTCCATTGCTTCACTGGACTGTATGTCCAACACTTCCAGAGTGATATTATTCACATTGATCAGATATATTGCCACTATATTTAGAGGTTGATAATGGCATTGATCCACTGACCTTCCATGTATGGCCCCAAACAGGTCAGAATTATTCCGTGGGCCACTTCCTGACAGAATAGCTCTGACTAAATCCCAAGCAGCCTCAGTCAAACTCTGCGGTGAATGTTAACAAATGGGGATGTGCTACATGCAGAAGGAAGCACATTTTCCTCGCTGAGTCCTTTGTAGTTTGAAAACACTGTTAACTTCTGGACCTACTGTTTTTGAATCCCAGCTCCTACCTGCGTCCACTTTTTAACACAGATCAAACAGTTTCTATTTTCCTACTCATCCTGTGCAGCCATGTTTCACTTTTTTTGCTTTTTTTTGAGAGAGAAAGCTCCAACCGAGCCAGAACAGTGCTGCTACATTCTTAAGGAATACGGATACATTTCTCACATCTCTGCTCCGGCTTTATGTGTCAAAGCCATTATACAATTCTGGTCAGTTGCTCTATTACTTCTCCAGCTCTCAGTTCTTTTAAACTGATGCTTAAATGTTTTGTCATTGCTCCTTAGCAAATGAGATATGTGACTATTTATTTATATCTCACACTGTGTTCTTCAGTGGATAGAAAAAGTCTCCAAGCTCCTTTGAAATGCCAGGTTGTTAAGATGTAAAACATTCAGTCCCAGATAAATCAGTTCAGAATTGTTTTCACTTTTAATATAACCTGTGCAATTCAATAAAAAAAAAACGCTTAACGGGGAAAAATAAAAGTGAAGAACTAAATAAATAATGCGGCTGCATAACTACAATCAGGGGATGCAGCTGTGTTCAGAATTAACATTCAGATATTAGTCTGAGCACACCTGCCGTCAATCAAAGTGACTCTGGTTGAGCCCATATAAAATTCAGCTGCTCCAGTAGGAGTTTTATGACATTTACTCAGTTTCCTCTTACAGCAAAAGCCACGGTCCCCAAAGAGCTTACAAAGACTCAAAGGGATCTGATTGTTGGCAGGTATCAGTCAGGAGAAGGGTACGGCCCTGGAACAGCCGAACCTTCTCATTCCTGTGGTGTTAAAAAGCATTGCTGTGTCCAGTCTCTGCATTACCAGCCAATGCTTAAGGACCCGTTTGTGTCATGCTGTCAGTGAAGGTACACAGAAATCCTGGCACGTCAATATTTGATGCAATCAAGGAGTCAATTTTATAAAATAAGAAGTAAAAAATTCTCGTAAGGAGGTGGATGAAGTGGCAGATGGTACAAGACCAGGGGACTGGGGTTCGATTCCACTTCAAGATGTTTTGCGCTTTATTGATGATTGTTTCACACGGTGGCGCACAAGCTTACTACAGTAAAAAGAAGTGTGTGCCGTTGTCACTGTTTGTGGTGTTTTGTTTTATTGTATTTTGTCTTCTGAATGAAACCCTAACGTTTTTTGTGCCTAACCTAATGTAGCTGTTTTGTGTCAATAAAGGTGACGCTCCCGAAGCATCTAATACAGCGTCAATACCTGCCGCTGTTTTTCCCAGGGTGTCAAGTATTGCCTCTCCTGGAGCATCCAGTAATAACCCCAAAGGGGCATCAATATCATACACCCAAGAATCTCTGGGAAACATCAACATCTTAAGCTGTGGGATGAGAACCTTTTGGGAACAAAGTGACGACAGTCATGGACAAATTACAACTGTTCTTCCACTAAAAACCCAACATTCCTCCTGAACTGATGAACAAAAAAAAAAAAAAATAGCACAAGAAACCTACAGCAACATTAGAGGAGCTGCAAGAATTTCTGCCAAGCCTTGGCCATGTACTGCATGTGACAACAAGCTTCAGGACAAAGGAAAAATATCCAAACCGGACTGAAACTATGCATCAGCAGAACTGCAGCACGGCCACAGTGAGGCATGGCGGCGGCAGCATTTAGCTTTGGGGCCGTTTTCTTTCAGTTGGAACTGGGGATTTAGTTGATGTTGCAGAAATTATTAACAGTTCCAAACATGAGTCCATTTTGGCACCACACCTTAAGTTTCAACTTTGATCATTAAAACTACCTAAAGCATATTTCCAAATCAATAATGAATGGCTTCACCAGAAGTAGAGTCTCAGAAAGTCTTCAGAAAATCCCAGACAAAACCAACTAAAAGTCAGTGGGGACCTGACGAAGGCTGTGCACAGGAGATGCCCGCGGAGTCTGACACATTCGGAGCACTTTTGCAAGTAGGAGTGGGCAAAGGTTCCAAGACAAGATGCGCCATGCTGTTATACTCCCATACCCAAGAGACTGAATGCTGTCATAAAACCAAAAAGGGGCTATGCAGGGTGTCCATATTTATGTTATTGGTTTTGTTAATTGTTATAATTGTTAATAATTCTTTGACTAAACTATTTAGATTTATGTCAGTCTGAGATAAATCGAAATCGTTATGCTTCATGTACAAAGTGTTTTGAACTGCCGTGTTGATGGTTGATATTAAGTACAAATTCTTTCCCTTGAAATTTACAAATGATGAAACTTTCTGTGCAGTTTCTTATAATGTATATGTATATGTATTTGTTTAAAATAGGTTACACTGCATGAAGCTGCAATTACTGACAATATGAAACAGGGATCATGCACAGTCAAACATCTTCAAACTTTAAACCCCTTAAATTACATGCTGTTGTGTTTATATTTTATTTAGAATATATTTTGTATATTTACTGTATGTAGCAAAAACATCGTCACATTCATTTCATAACTAAAAATCATGCATTACTTTATACTGTATATGTGTCATGAGATTAAGGCTCCAGTAGCACTCATTCCTCCCTGTCTCTGTTCTGATACTGCTTTGCTTTGCTCTGCACAGCCCTTCATAGTATTATAGTTTTGAATATAGTGTTTATTATTTTTCCATAACTTTCTTTTGTACATTTAGTAACTTGTTTTGTTACTTCTGATGATGAAGGAACATTTGTACCAGCTGAATGTGCATCAGATAATATGTTGATAAAACTTTTTTTTTTCATTCTAGGACTCGATTATTCTTTTTATGTTACTTTTGAAAAAACTTTTGTACTTTTACTTCTTGGAGTTGAAAATCTAATGAGCTGATAAATGTTAATGAATTATTATGGAAGAAGCAGCTGTCAGAACATGAAGTTAAATCACCTTTACATTTATCATTCCAGCATCTTTTTAATAATAAGCCAACATTTTATTTGCCATACTTTTTACCTTTGATAATTTGTCAAAAGAATCAGAACTAAAACGCTATGTTTAAGTTTTCAACACTGTTTAACTTTGCAGTATGCTTTTTTTAATAAACAACTTCTTGTTTATTCTAAATATTCAGTGTTTCCAGGCTTCTGCCACCGATGATGTCAGCTCCATGTTAGGACAGACAACACAAGTGCATTGAAATATGGCCATCTGTGATCCTCTGATTCGATATTAAATGTTAATATTAGCCCTGCAAACCAGTGGATGCACCGGAGAGAGACCGTCCTGAAACGGGAACATCCCAGCTGAATCATTTATCCATCGCTGCGACAGGCGGACAACAACAGATCATAGGTTCCATATTTCATATCCCAGATCAATCTCCTTCACTTCTCCGAGCAGCCTGACAACTTTTCGGTCCCTGCTGAAGTTTAGTCAAACACTGGCGTTGCATTTCTCAAAGTTCAGCCTCTTGTGCACACATTTCTGCTTCAAGTCCGTCTCAAACCCGGGACCAGGACCCGGGTTGTGGTGAAAAGCAGCCGGATCTGTCGGTTCTTACCTTCCCGTCCACAGAGTATCTCCGCCCGTGCTGCGCTGCTCCTGCGCTTTGGTTCATGTTCCAGGACCGTGGACAGCTCCAGTCTGGACAAAAACCCGTCGGTCCCTCGATCGACGAACCTACACACAGGGACTGAGTCCGGAACTCGTTACCTGGCCGCTTTGTGTGTGTGTGTGTGTGTGTGACACACACGGTTTCTGAGCCGGTGCCTCGTTGTGCGTAAAGACTCGCTCTGCTGGTGCGTTCATTCATCTCTCACTAACCCACATACAACATCACAGGCTGCCAGCAATCCGTCTGCCATCTCTGAGACTAATGCAAAGGGTTATAATCCTGCAAAAATATGTTTGTTTTTTTTCCTAAAGCATTAGCAGATGCTTGTTCTTATTCTATGGGAACCGATTACATAACAAAATAAAACTGATGACAACAGTTTGCTGCATGTTTGCTGCTGAACATTAGATTTTCTCTCCATACGTTTTAAAAGTATTTGATAAAATATGCAATTCGGTCTTTTAATGCCTGTGTCTTCATACGCACTATAATCCTGGAATCAACATGTGTTTTCTTTCCTCCCTCTTTGTGAACACATGCAGTCTACTTCTGTCTTTAATAAAGCTGCACTTCCTTCCCTCACTGATTTCATCCGTCCAGAGTAATCCTCCAGAGGAATGCTATAAGCTGCACAGCCTGGAGCCACCTTCCGTTGGGGGGGGCAGTGATCTTGTGGTTGTTGATTGTGGAGACAAAAGGAGCTCAGGTATGACACACTGGCAGCTCACTCCTGTAAATGTCAATCATACATAGATACTTTTCATCTTTTTCTTCAAACAACTTAATAATGAGAGATCAACTGGTATAAATCATCAGTAGTAGTTTTGGTAGCAATAAAGGAAGATCTTTGTGGTTATTCCTTTGTCATATACCCACTGAGGAGTTTGGATATTGGACGGAACCCTGCACAGTCTACAGGTTGGTGGGGGAGTAAAGCCAGCAGGGGTACGACTGAGGCTCTCAGGTGAACTACCTCAGACATCCTGAAGGTTACTGTGGTAACAGGAAGGTGGCGGCTGTGCAATACATGAAAAAAAAAACAACATGGCTTTAAAAAAGTCTAATGGGTCAACCAATGCATGCAGGAACACTGATGATTTGACAGGTATGATGATGTAAGAGTTTCTAAATGAAAATGATGTGACAGAGAACCTCAGAGGGAAAATTTACCAATTCAACAATGTGAATGATTATGTTTTGGTGTTACATGAAAACGGCACCCACTCCACATGGAATTACAAGACACTATTTACCTCAAGTTTAGATGCAGGAGAAAAGGAAAATGTTAACTTACCTCAAACATTAGTAGTCTGAATACATTCAATTATGAAGGTCACCGTCACATTAGTACAATGCAAAACAAGCACAACGTTGTTTTTTATGTTTTGTGTAATAGGTGGATTCAAATATATGTTCTTTCTCAGGATCACCTTGACTGACAGGCAACAGTTCTGTGCAGAAACACCACAAGTTCTCCGGGCCCGAGCTCATGTCAGATGGACTGGAAAACAATGGGAATGTGAATCCATGCATCAGCTTGGACATGGGGTTCTGTGTTCCTGAGTTATAAAAGTCCAGGGTGAAAGGTGCCAGCACCGTTGATGGTGTGGGGTGTGTCAGTGCCCACAGCAGGGGAGACTTATTCAAGGTCAGGAGAAAAAATATGCCACTAAGAAAATAATGTAATTACCATCAACAATTATTTCACCACTTTATGTGCCAACAGGTGGTTAACCCATGATGATTCATCAGCATTTAAGAGTTCATAAGATTTTTATTATTGTCATATTTTTATATTGAAACCACTTGGTGATATTGTTGTGGCTGAAACAATATCTTTCCCTGTGAAGTCAGTGGATAGTTCAGCAGGTCCATCCCAGGTCTCATTCTGCACATACCGAGTGTGTCGTACCCTGATCTGCCTGCAGTCCAGATGCGTCCGCCACTGAAAATACAAGACACATCCTGAAAAAGGAGAATCAGACCCGAGCAAACACTCACTGTTGGGCAGCTGATGTTTTGTGTCCATTTGTATCCTCAGTTTCCAAATGATTAAAAAGTGCAATTAAATGAAAGCTGATGTAACACAGTGGTAAACGTGAAGGTCCCAACTTCTCTGAGCGTGTTCCAGCATGTTCCTTGAAGAATCACTGACTGCTCAGACCAGTGCTTCATCTTCAGAGGTCACAAGCAATTTCCTGGGTGTTATTCCTGCTCAGATACGGGGGCCTTGCACTTGGTATTTACGGTAAAGGTCTTGGTGCAGTACCTGCCGTATTACTGAGGGTAGTCCTGCTATTATTACAAGAGGAAAATGTCCAGATGCATAACAAAACTGGGATGCCGTCAGTAATTTAATCAAACTGCCAGCGATGGTATTTTAAAGTGGGCAGTCGGTGTCCCACTGCTCTGACATTTCAAGCTTGACACGTTTGAGAAGAAAATAAATGTACAGCTTTGTACAAACATTTGCATCCCTTTATTTTTTAAAATAAAACCTTTATTAACATGATATTATATCTACATTCATGTAGTAAATGTTCCCTTTTTAGAAATTAAGCTTATGGTTGCGGATGTAAACATTTGCACACAACTATATTTTTCTCTATATTCAACATGGTGATAGAATGGTGGTTGCCGGCTGTAAACTTCACGGCAACATACAGCCGGACTTTGTTGCTGCACACTGAACCTTGACATCACTGAGTAAAGGCCTGAGCATCTGTTAGCTTATCGCGTCGCGTTTTAAAGGCCACTGCTTACCGTCACTTGAAAACATGTGTTCTGTTTTAGGGAGAGAGAAACAACCTTTTGATGCATGAAAGGTCGTGGTGGGATAGGAAATGTGTCCCTGTCCAGCAGCTGAACACCAAAATGTCACCAGGAAATACGGCCAGAGAGTAAAAAGATGACAAAAGTCACTCGAAAGTTTAGATTGTTGGAGACTATGTCCAAAATCCCTGTCCTGGGCAAATGGTCACTAAAGAGATTTTACATTGTTACCACTAGTTTTTCCTGTCAGACCATATTACCTTTATGATGAGTTGAATGAAATTCTTTGAGTTAACTTTATTCGTAAATTGCAGAAACAAAATTAACATATTTCTTCCCAACATGCATTGAAACTGTAGTTTCAAATATTATGGAAATGCATTGTGTGGTAATATTTTTACTTTTCCACTACAACAACCTACCCCCTGACAAGTAGAATTTATCTCTTTAAACTGAGAAATGGCAGAGGAAAGTAAACCTGCTGAATTCAAGTAATACCTAGTAATTTTATCCTTTTTTGTCGACTTTTGATATTACTACAGCTGAGATTCATATTTGAGTAATCTGTCATGCTTTAAAGCAACAGGTGTCCACACAATTTCCCTGTTCATGTTGTTGGAACAACTTTTTTTGACTTTCATTTGAGAATTTCATTTGCAAGTTGAAAATGTGCATAAACAAAGGTGGATGGAAACACAGGCATCACTAGTGCATGTGTTATATTGAGGGTCAACAAATGCAGTTCAACAGTCATTCACTCGTTTTTCTATGGCAGCACACTGAGATCTATTCCAGACTAAATACCTTCACCTCCTCTTCTTGTCAGATGGACAGCTTTCCTAGATGCAGTGTTTGAGCCTTTTTGCCCGTTTCCTGTCTGCGCCTCTCCCTGTGGGACCTTTGCCCACTTGCTTGTCTTCCTTTGGGGAATCCATGTTTTGACTGCTTTTAAACTGCCTGCCTTGTCTTAAACTGACGGTAAAACAGCTGCCAAAGAAGCTGAATTTCCAAACAGAAATCCACATCTGTTGGCGTTTTAAATAAACTTGTGTCAGCCTCAAACATCACTCCGGGGCATAACGTGTTTTTCAGGAAGTACAAGGCATCTTAACACAACCTGTTTCATGTATAAAAAGGTGCATAAATCCTGTATATATGCACACGTATAATAAAAAAAAAAAAAAACGAGAGGGAGTGCAAAAGAACGTGAAACTTTATTGTACTAAACAAAAGGGACAGAAACAATACCGGGTATACAAATAACTAAATCGAACTTATACGGTCAGCCCGAGGGGAACACAAAGAAAAACCCGAGAGAGAAGGAGAAACAGGGCAGGCTGACTATGACGGGGAAATACCGGCAGAACAAACACACACGGGAAAACCAAACAAACCAAAAAGATAGAAACCAAACCTCAGACCATGGGGGAAAACTGGCAAAGAGTCCAAAAGCTAGGGAGTGTCGGATAGTCCAAATGACAGGGTAGTCCACGGGAGCAACGACCTAGAAGCAACAACATGGGAACAATGACGAGAATCTGGTCCTGAGCTGTGGTGAAGTCCAGGAATAAATAGACAGGGGGAACAGGGGAAACCAATTAAGGACAAACAAGGGTGATGAAGTTGGCGGAGTAATTGTGGAGCAGGACAGGATGTGGAGAAGAGCGGGTGACAAAATAAGAGTCCGGGGGGGAAGTGGAGCTGAGGGACCGAATCATGACAAATATGGAGTGTGATGCGTCTATAGCTCTCCATCTGTTCTCCATCTCAATCTCCACGACATCCTGCAACATCCCCACCCCCCCGTGAATGTGGCCCCTCTCACTCACAAGTTCCCATGCAGCATGGAGGGTCTGCGTTGACAGGCACCCAATCAGCTTTCTTTGATAATCAAGGAACCAAGTTTACATGGATTTAAGGAAGCAGGCAACTGGAAATGCAAGTCTGCATGTAGCAGTAATCAATGCAGGAGGACATAGGAAAGGAGAAGACACATCTTACAATCCACAACTGTCTGGATAAAAGTAGGAGCAGAAAAAAGCTGCTTATTTAGACTTTTATGAGGAACCATGTGCACGATTTATTTTCACACAGACTTTGATTTGTAAAGAAGGCGGCTTCGCCTCGTTAATAATCTCTTTCTCATTCAGCCTTTCACTTGTGCAGCCTTTTGTTATGAAGATGAGCTGTTGGACAAAAAAGATTAAACCAGGTTAAATGTAAACACAGCAGAGAAATCAACTTTCTCTGGGAGAATTTTACATGGGCAAGTCCAGTTTCCCTGATGTTCTGACTTCAAAACCCAGCCCTTCCGCTAAGGAAACCACCTGTCCCCAGGACAGCCAGGTGCAACCTGGTTGCTTAAATGGTGAAACCAGCCGGTTCTCGGTTTCTGCTTTGTCCAGATCCTTTGCATTACAGGGTGCCCATCTGTGGAGCTTTCAGTGTAGTATAATGGAAACCCCGGCACTAACGCAAAGACGTATTTTATAAAGTAAAACTAAATCTCATAAGGAGGTTGACAGGACGGTAGATGGTACAAGACACAGAACTTTTCCAAAGGGGACTGGGGTTCGACTTTAGTGGGAAATGTGTGCACTTAAAGATGATTGTAACACAACATGACCCACGTTGTGGCTATAGTGAGGAAGAACGTGTGGCCTACTGCTGTTTTTGTGTAATTTCTCTTGCACCTCAAACTTACACTAAAGTTTTGTGCATAACCCTAAACGTTGTTGTCTCTTAACGTAATTTAACCCTAAATTGTTTTACCAAATCCTAACACAATTTTTGTGTGTATATCCAGCTGTTCCCATGGTGCTCCTGAAGATTCCTGTACTGACAAAAGTTTGACTGTAGCATCAATATCAGACGCTGTTGTGTCCTGATTTTTTAGATAGTTCATGTCTGCATAAGCCTTTTTTCTAGTAGTGATGTTGCTACAGTCCATATATATCATTTTACCATTAGTAAAACCTGCTTTGTCTATTGTGTTAAATTTACACAAGAACAACACACTTAACTGTGGTAACTATGCAGCAAAGCAGTGACACCTGACGCTCCATCAAGTTAATTTATTAATCTTGTATATAAATAGATTTAAATATAAAAAAGACAAGACAAAATGAGGGCAGCAAAGTGGCGGTTTGAATCCTCGGCCGGGTGTACACTCCTGTTTCCTCCACCAGTCCAAAGACATGCATGTTAGGTTGACTGACGTCCATAGGTGTGAATGCGTATGGATAAATTCTTATCAGAATTTAAGTGCTTTGGTCCCAGATATTTTGGAAGAGCTCTAGGCTTATTTTATTTTATCCCCCGTCATGTGTAGAGCCTGAGGCACCAGGGGTGTCATGGTTCAATTTGGTATCAACTTTTTTTAATGCATTCATGGCTCAATAAGTGTAGGGGAGCCATATTTAGATGGGCTGAACGGGTTGTTGAGTGGAGTGATGGTCATGGAGGAAAGCTGTTCAAGTGTCAGGGGAAAGAGTTTCCTGAAGAGTGTGTTGAGTCAGTGCTTCTCATATCCCCGTTCTTGGCTCTGGTATCGCATAGTTTATACACTTCTGTCACGTCTACACATTAATATTAATTTCGCTGCCTGTATCGCAGCCCATACACTTGTAGGCACTCGCAGAAAGGACTCTGGAGCTACTGCCGACAGGAGTGTCAGTGAGGCAGCTGGTCTGGACAGCGAAACCAGGAACTTCTGCCAAAGTGAAATCTTTTCTATTTTACAGTCCTGTATATTGGACCAGATGGCAGTGATGGGAAAATGCCATAAATCGGATGTAAAATTACCACAAAAAGACTAAAAATAACCCCACAAAAAGAGGGCAAGAGGGAGGGGCTTCCCTTGTCTGAATATTTTTTCATGAGTTGAGGAAAATTGGATTGACAGTGTCGTTTCTCGACCTGAGCCTGTTTGGACTGCACTTCATTTCCAAACTGCGCAGCCTTGCAGTTGTGTCCAGCTCAACAAGAGGGATCTTGACAGCCATAAAGGTGAAGCTTTGACACAAAATAAGATTCAGGAAGAACACATCCGCACACAATCTGTGTCGACACAGAGGACAAGCCACAGCGAACTTCCTGCGTCCACCCTCACACTGTGGCATCATTCTTCCCTTAAGGGTAGAAGGAAAGTAAATGTGCTTCTCCTCCACCCTATTGCATTAAATGTGTTAAAAGAGATCAGCTGTCATGGTGGATATTCTTATAGCCAAGCTCTTCGTCCCTACAATAATCTGATTTTGTGCATTCAGCTCTGCCACGCTGCCCTTGCCCACATGGGTGCTAAGTGTACTAATCCCTCCGACTCTTTTATAATCGCTGGCTCGTGGATAATACGTCCAATGTTACATAACGTGTTTTTTCGTCACTTTTAGAAAGTCTATTTATACTTCTTTTGATTTCACTGTGTTAATACAACCATTCCTCCTTCAGGACAATCTGGATCCTTTTTCTTACTCCAATAATGCGCATTCAAAAAGCCACACAGCCACTAAGTTTCTGCCTCGTTGATGTGTACAATGGTCATCCACTTTGGCAGCACGGGACAACTCTGACTTTGTCCACTCAGAAATTCCTTTTAATCTGTCTCATTTGCTCCTCTGTGCTCTTCAGCTCTCATTCGTACGCGGCATGTGTATCCTTCAACGGTGTGATGATTGATTCCTCTTTGATCCACGTGGCAGGATTATTCCCTGCTGATGATGGAGTGCGCAGGGCTTTGGTCAGAGAGCAGTGCTGCGTCAGTCCAAACCCGACCTCCTGATGTCACACTCTGTCCGTCAGTCTGCAGATCGCCGTGACGTGCCGCCTCTGCTTTCCTCAGTCAGCGACAGGAAATAGAATTGCAAGGTGCATCTCTCCTTCATTTCTCCTTCCGTCATCCTTCTTTCTATTCCCAGAGAGAGTGTTTATTTATACGATATGTTCTGCAGCTGTCAGAGCTTCATTTTTTATTCCCACCTAGCTGAGAAAATGCTATTTACATGTGCATCTGATGTGTTGCACTTGAGCCAGTCAGCTAAACAGCCGCTCGCAATCATTAAATAAATCTCCACATCGACTCCACACAATGCCACACTTCATTATTTGTACTCGGGGCTTTCATTAGCAGTGAACACACAGCTGATGTGTTTTCCTTTTGCCTCCCACACAGGGAACAAATATTAGTTTAAGAGAGTCTCAGCAAACAGGTGAGATGAAGGAAGTGTTCATCTTCTTCCTTTGATGGATTCCCAGAATTGACCGTGCTTCTGGAGCTTGGCAGGTAGGAGTTCATCAGTGGGCTTTTTATTTATGTCTGCAACAGGAAATTGTTATTTTCCACAAACTGAGAAGTATAACTGCAGTTAGTGCCCTTGTACATAAAGTCACTCGGACCACCTTTCTAACCTTTCTAGACTCACATTCAGTTTCCCTTCTCTCAAAGATTAACAGACAAGTAATGAGACTTGTTAGTGTGGATTTGTAATTGCTGGATCTAATTTGTAAATCAGAGATTTTTTGTGATAAGTTATTGTCTCCCTTTCTCATGCTAATTCTAAAATGATTGCATGTATTCATATAATATCAGATGGAAGAGATTAAATTTTGGCTAAGCAAACTTAAGCGTGTTTTATGCTTCTGTGTCAAATTTACACTGTAGCCACTGGCTGACTTGCAGCTCCCCAGAAATATAACTACAGCGTGTGCTGCTTCCTGTGGATCAGCCTTATGCCCTTGTGTGCTTGCACTAGGCTCTGGGTGGGTACAACTTGGGAGGATGAATCTAGCTTTAGTTAGATTACCATACAGTTGCTCATTTCCGCATGTTGCCATTCACTCTGCCACCAAACAGCATCTGGTGACCCCTTTATCACGCAGCACAGAGGTCCATAGTAAGGCCCCTCAGTGGACCCATGACAGTGGAGCGAGCTACCACACTCCAACTCTATCCAAAGATGTAAATCTTCCGCAATTTTTTTTCTCACAGTAATTTGTGATGAATGTCTCCTCCCTGGCTTTGATTTTTGCTTTGTACCTCACTTTTCAGTATTAGGTATTTGCTCTTCTTGGGCCTGACCAACTCTTGATGTACTAAATATCAGCGTTTTTTAATGCTCCTCTATGTTCACCCGCTAGATTCTGTGATGAGTGGACAGTTGGATCTTTTAGAGCTTTACAGCTGAAATCTATTTCCTGAGCTTTCGTGCAACTCCTGTGCTTGTATTGTCTAAGCACTTACATTTTAAAAGACTTGGCTTGAAGCTGTGATTCCGGGCATCCCAGCGCAGAAGCGAGCTCTTTAAAAAGCAGTCATAAACCTCTCCAGCACAGACAGGAAAGCTCCGGCCTCAGCCCCAAGGTGTGCATCTGTTTTCCACCGCTGAAAGAAGAAAGCATCACCGATCAGAGGCTTTGAGTCCTGGGAAAAGCCAAAGGCAACAACAGCCGACGGGAACATGGGGCAGACACATTAAAGTGGGCTGCTTTTAAACTGCCGTGATCAGTTAAACCTACAACATGTATCTTTTTTAAAAGGTACTAAATGGAAATATTCTCCAAAACATATCTAACGATAGAAAGGTTCTTTCAAAAGCTTCTATGGCCCTGACTCAATAAAAACAGCCTGGCAGCAGCGCAGAGATTTTCCTTTCTAAAGGTTCTTGAGTGTGGCTCAATATTTCCATCAAATCCGAGGTCAGTTATTTCTGCTTGAGCGGTAAGTTTTGTAGCTTCTTATATCTTGTAATTTCATAAGAGGGAAGGAAATTCTTGTTTTAATGCAGTGGAGTGAATTGATCTTAAGTCTCAAACAGCCACTACCTCGATTCTTTGACACATGGTGAGTTGGGCTGAACTAGTTCACAGGCTCATATGACACAATAAACACAATAAAGTATGTTTAATTAATGTTTTTTTTTACATGTTTAGCAGCAATATTTAATTACCAGCCCAATGTTAATTAGGAAAACGTAGTTTTAATAGCTTTACTTACCTTTCTGCAATTCGTTTGCTTTTGCAAATCAGTAGTATATACAGGTAGACATAAATAAATGAAATCAGCAACATGTGTTGGCATGAACTGGAGAGTTTTTACATATGAAGGCCATCGCTCTTTCATCTGCACAGAACCAGTACTTGTAATTTTACATTAGTATAAAACCAGCTGAGTGGAGGAGTGAGTTCTTGTCTGACTGAAAGTGGAGGCTTATTTAAACAGGTCCTGGTCCATGCAGCGCCACACTCTGGTTCTCTTTTTCTACCTTTCTCACATTACCATTCTGTTTCAACATGCAACTCTTCAAACCTGTTTTCAAGCTCACTCTCTGGGGCTGTTTTCACTCACCTCTTTATATTTCGCCCATTAATTATGAATGAGACAGAGGTCTCTGAAGAGAGTTGCAGGGACTGAGGTGTCATAGGGCCAAGGGTAGGAGGGTCCACTGGGGAATGGGCACCTTATTGAAGAGGAAATGGAGAGAAAGTCCTGCAGTGCCTTGGCAAACTGGGGATGAGTCAAACACAACTATGTGATAAACCACTAACCATTCCCCAGGAAGTCTCTCAGTATTACGATTGTGCTTTGTTGTGGACCTTGGTGGAAAATGCCAGTGCTGTTTTTAACTGCGTCGCACATTAAAAGCAATCACTCATTTTACGCGAGCGTACATTACGTGACTGAGTCGGCCCAGTTTCAACCTTGAACCCACATTCACAGTGGGGATCGGGATCTCATTTCCACTTTTGTGTATATTCTCTAATGCATTTGGAACTGGCCGTGACACACTTCACCGTATGGGTATGAGCGCGTGGCTGACAGAAAAAGATTAATGCCTGCGCCTATTTAAGACTTTGTAATTACAGAGAGAATAGAAGGGAACTAAATCCACAAAGGGAATAACCCTCGCAGTAAGACTTCTGTGATGAATTGAGAGCTGAGTCTGCGACACATGTATCATGGAGAAATTTTATTATATTTTAATGATGTTTGACCTAGTATTTGAGAAAGTACAGCACTAGAAGCACAGCTATGAAAATGGGATAACAAATGAGGATTACGTGGAAATAAAAGAATATCACGCTGGTAATGCATTTAGTCATTTTCATTATATTTTGATACTACATATTAAAACACAAAGCCTGCTTTTCCATTCACATTGAAAATGACCATGACAGTGAAATGACTTTTAAGAATTGTCAAGTTGTAACAGCATTATTTATCAAGGATTCAAAACTATTATTATAATAAAACCTGCCTCTTATGAAGGATTAAACCCATTTGGCCTTTGTCGCAAATTATACTAATCACCTCGTGAAACATGGTGTGACCTATCCGCAAATATTCCACATAATGTAAAGGGCTGGAACAGAGCTCCATGTTCTCTTTCTCATGTCAATTCAATTTCTAACTGCACTAAGTTATTGTATTTTCATATCTTATTGTCAGTCCATGTCCTCTGATAGTTTTGTTCACACTTGTTTGAATGACATTAAAGTTTTGAATCTGAATCTGAGTCTTATGTAAATGAACGCGGATGATACATGTGGTGGCTCTGCTCTTCCAAACCCTGCACACCACCCTGACCTCTATTCCTCACCCCTCTGCCTCAAATGTCATCAACAACAACATCTCAAATCTTTGTGTCCAAACGGCAGCACAGGTTGAGCATCTCAAAGTGCAACGTCACAGATGACCGATCAGTGTTGGCTCCAAAAACCTCTTCATTCAACATTTTGCTGTGGAGTATCAGCTTTAAAAAAATTTAATATTATTTTTCTCCAGGAACGATCTACTTGAAACAAGTTTCTGGTTACCATGCCCCAAAGATAAAAGGTTTATTTGCTTCATTTATGAATTGGCTGTTGGCTGTTGCTCAGTTGGTTGGGCATCTCTCCGTGAACCTCAGGGTAAGTGGTTCAACTCCCGGTTCCTCTTGGCTACATGTCGGAGTGTCTTTGGGCAAGACACATCAATCCCCGTTTGAATCTGAAGGGAAATAACCACGATGGCATCTGCTGATAGCTTTCCTGTCTAACACGTCTGACATTTCCATCCACTTGATTTTATGAGCCACAGATATGATACATAACAGCTTCGGAGTTTGCACAGACATGTTGGTTCCTGTATTGATTTATTTATAAGTTCATCCAGAGGGGTTAAACGCCCCAACAGTTCTGTGTGAACATATCCGCCACTTTTCCCCTTTTGGATTTATTCAGTTATTTTGTGCTCGTGTGCACAAAGGACTGTGCGAAACACTTTAACTGGTGCACCCACTACATTGGCCCGTACTGGGTTCTTGGCACAGCTTTGTGCCAGTGGATTAAAACAGCAAGTGCTGGCACAAGGGCAACTGGAGCCACTCTGACTTTTGCACCACATGATAAAAGTCTATGAAAGAGCAGAGAACCTGTCTGCCTACAAAACCTGACGCTAAAAAATGTTTGTGTGTGTGTGAGTGACCTGGAGGGGTGGGGGGTGGTCTGGGCTGGGCTTACAAAACTCATGGGGTGCCCTCCCTTGGATCCATCCAACTATTTTAATCATTGTGTTTTATGTCTTTATCAACATTTCACTTTCATGTTAATGCAAAAAATGATTTGTAATGACTGCTTCCGGTGCAGACTGGATCTTAACAAGACATGCATGTTAGTGGAGCAGGTACCAACAACAGCAGGAGGTCACAGATTGCTTTCATGACCAGGGGCAGTTTTAAAACCACATTAAATTATTAACACGGTGAGAAGATGAAAAAAATAACATCATGTTCCAATTTCAACCAGTGATATCAGACTATTCAGTGGGGTGTTATCTGTTCTTATCAGCCCATACATGTGGCTTATATGGTTCTCACCTAATTTGCCAATAGGCACCATAGAGGGTTATCATGGCCTGGACCTTAAGTCCTGCCCTCCTCCCTACAAAGACTTTGTCATTCTTAAGTTACTTTACCAACCATCTCTCTTGCTCCTTGCACAGGTCTCTGCTTCTTCTCGTAATAATTCTACATGGCCCTTTCCACTAGCCTTATGCTACGTGTTGAGCCACCATCTCTACCATGGTTTGTTCAATATGTCCGTGAGACACTGAATATAAAGAGAGATGTTCTGTTTATTTAATTTGATCATTTTAACTGACGTTTGTGCATGAAGTTGTAATGACCCATTGCAGTGTTGCACTATGGGACCTATTGAGACATAACTGTAGGGACTATAATTATAAATAAATAGAAATAACAGTTTATTCTGCCCATTTAAATGTCTTGTGCATAGGACAGATTTCAACTTCAAAACAAAAAATAATTATTATAATGGTACCTGGAAGTTGGGTGCTACACGTTATGCAACGAGTGTTGCAACATTTTGTCTCTGAAGTTGATGTGTTGGATTTGGGCAACTTGTGATGCTGGAAGATGTTCAGAGTAACTCCAAAACTAGAGCTTGTGTGGCTGGTTCACAGTCTGTAATGGTTAGGACCAACAAAAAGTGCTAAAAAGAAGAAAAGTGGTGAATCGGGTCATGGACAACCAAGGCTCATTGATGCGCAATGGGAGTGAAGGTTGATGTGCAGTCTAGTCCAATAGAAGAGCTGTCAGAGCTCAGTTTGTTGAAAAAATAGAACCCCACCTCACAACTTAAGGCTGGGACACGTCTGAAGACCAAATCCCATTCATGATCAGCCGCACAGTTATTAAGTGAGTGGCTAAAAGAATCATCTTGGTATCAGATACCACAGAACCCCTTCTTTTGGGCTCCATTTTCCAGTGAATATGAGGCGTTTTGGTGGCAAAATGGGTCATGATATTCTCCACCCTGTCGGTATTTATTAGGTTCCTCTATAAGTGTGAAGCTCCAAAACAATAAGTTGCCTTTCTGACATATCAGATGATTTCTAAAGATGTCTTTTTCCCAGCAGCCACTCTTGTTTTCTTCCTTGCAGCTATTTCTGTTTTCCTCATTGTTTCTTCAACGTCTCCATCCCACAGGCACTGCATGTAAATAAATTAGCAATATGCATCAGCAGTGTGTCTTTATTTAAATTTATGCAGTGACAAAACTCAACTATGCTTCTATTTTGGGTGAGTTCAGCTTCAGTGTTAGTATGCATCTTGCTTTGAAGTCAGACAAGATGTGACACACCTCAGGTTCAAAGTAGTTCCTTTAAGAGATCCCAGAAATAAAAATGAATACAACTGACAATGATAGTGTCTGTGTGTCAATTTGATTTGTTTTCCAGGAGGTAGAATTCAACTCAGACTCCAGTTCACTCTTGCTTTCATTTCGTATTTTACACATTTCTGTTTGGGAAAAGCACAACTCACACAATAGCTTTATAGAAAAGAGACCTAATGTCGGGGCAGTTTGACATGTATAATGTGAAGTATTTGAAAGCAAAGAGTCTTTTTTTATAAATATCCACAACGTACTTTCGCGGCTACGACCAGAACCCCTGCATATGTAGAGCTAGGGGCAAACTCCAGATCAACAGTGGCCTCAGGGGGAAACACAGCGTCTCAGTTTATAGCCCTGATCATTAAGTGCAATACCACATCCACCGAGAGACAATCTCCCCCAACCCTCATATTTCACTCACTCAGTGGCTCATAAAAAACAAGTGCATGGAAAATGTCCATATTTATAAGGTGGGGAAAAAGATGACACAACTTTTTCTCAGACCAAAGACAAGTCACTGCAACTTCCCATTTAGCACCCATTACAAGTGCTGTTTAGGACGTTGGTCAGACTTTCACTCTACAAGAAAGAAACTGTCCTTTTTATTCTGTAATGATGCAGCCCAGAGTAGAAATAGTGTCTCTACTTCACCTTTTTTTCTGCAGTGCAACATTACATCATTTGGCAAGTGTGTGTGAGCCAACCACATACATGATGCAAGGGTGTGCACAAATCAGTTTCTAACAGTGGGTGGGTATCTTTCAAAACCAGTGCGAATGGTCACGATCAGCCTCAGATGGGCTTAATAAGGAGCTAAAATGTGGCTAAAGGGCAGCCGAGAGGAGTTCTCATTTCAAGCAGCTGCAGCAGTAAAAAAAACCTTTAATTTCATCAGTGTTCAAATCTGAAATATCTCGAGTTTAAAAATGAAAAATAATCAACATTCCTGCTCTTATGGGATTTGGGTTGCTTCATGTGACCACAGAGCTCTGATAGCTCTTTTAAGAAGTTCACATAACTCCTTAACTAAACAGGGCTTTGCATATGTCATTTATGTCCTTATGTCACACCAGACTCTTATAGAGTGTCTCTGATCTGTGGAGGTCCTCCTTGTCCTTTATGCAAGTCGTAAGTTCAGCAGGTCTGTCTCTTTCTCCTTCTTTAGCTTTGAAACACTTGATTTTAAGCCTAGTCAGTGTCTCTAACTAAACTATCTGCACCTGTAAGGCCAAATTTCTTAAGCGTTATGGTGTTCGTTTCCAAGTGGTAAAATTAAAATGTAATACCTGCTGTAGTTCAGGTCTGGACTTTGACTAGGCTCCAAAACATTTATTTCCGTCATTATGAGCTGGACTCCCTCATAAGTTTATGATCATTGTCTTTTGCATATCCCAGGTATAACCAGGCTTCAACTCACAGATGAGATTCTGTCTTCCTGCAGGATTTCGGTCCTGATGCAGCACAGCCTCACCGCAACCTCCTACGATCTCCAGCTTGAGTTATCGTTGTTCTTTAGAGGAACTGAACAAGAACTGCAACTGGACCCCTGCCTTCCAAACAGCTCAACTGCTCACTCATTAGTCAATAGGAGATTATCATAAAAAGCTTGAGGGTATAAGTGTGTGTGTGTGTGTGTTCCTGTAGATACTATTAATGAGAAAAAATTATTTTGTTACCAACATAGTGAGGAAACTTTGGCCAGCTTTAAACAATTTAAAAGAGATTTTTGGGGTTCAAGACTGGATTTTAGGGTCAGGGTTAGAATTGAGTTTTGGTTAGTGTTAGAGTCAGGGTTAGGCATCCAGTTTTGATGGTTAGTTTTAGGGTGAGGGGACAGGAATTGTACTATGTCAATGAGTGTCCTCACAAGGATAGAGGTACAACGTGTGTGTGTGTGTGTTTTGCGTTTGCTCATGTTGCCTCTGTTCTGTATTAGATTTGGTGTGAGAACCCAAACATGAATTGTGGGGTCCGTGGTGCCATTTCTGGTTCCCTTCTGGCCACATGTTGACGTGTCCTTGAAAAAGACATCAACCCCAACGTACTGTAGCAGTTGTCCACAGCTATTTCCCCGTGATAATCAAACTATCACAACCTCAGCGCTGTGGGAAAGAAGTACAAGTTACTATTGTACATCACCAGGTGAGACACACAACTAATAATTAGCGTGTTACCTGGATCCAGCCACAGAAATCTAACTTTGTGTTGTGTTTGTGCTAACTCAGAGTCAGTCTGTGCATGTACCTTCAGACAGACAGAGGAGTGCACACTTTGCATTATTGATGCACTCTGCTAGATTTCATCAATAGCCATAACCATCATCACTGGTGGAGAGGCCGCTAACTGCAATGTACGTGTTGCACACAGACTTTGATTTGAGTTGACGCATGCTGAGCTGCAGTGGCCGCTGGCAAGCAACCCAACAGCTTCTGTTTCATCTGCTGCTGGGGCCCAGGAAATAAAACAGCTGGAGCAGAAACAGCGGCGACACTCTGTATTTCACAGCGAGATTTAGGTTCGCTGTGATGTCCTGCTTCTGCAACTGCATGTTTTTCTATTGCGTAGAGGTTTGGCAATTTGTCAGGCAGCATGTGGGAAAAACATGTTTTCTTTCCCATGTGAGTTTTTTTATGTTCCTGGTCTCAGGAGGAGAGATGCATTGCCCAGGTCTGCAGACTGCAAATCCTCATTATGAGTATAAAACCTGTGTAACACTATCCAGCAAATATTTTGTTTTTGTCACCAGCTCATTTGAATCTGTTGTAAGTGTAAAAGCCTAAAAAACAATCACTGCCAAAAGTGTTTTATCATTAGCATAACTGAGCATAATAAAGACACTGAATATTAGACGAGAGTAACAAAAACAACATTCCAGGTTTTAAACAGTGCTCAGCGAGGGCAAAGCTGCTATTTACACTTTGGCCATTAGATGAAATTTGGGTCAGTTGCAAATCAGTTTGAAGCTCAGCATGATCCGGGGGCTAGTTGAGGCTTGTGTTGTCCTAGAATCCAGGCAGTGCATCCAGCTGCCACAGTCAGTCCCTTGGTAAATGCTGAAATGTGAAAGTGCCTCAGTGAACTTATGAGGTGGATGGAAACTGGGAGACTGGGATACAACACATGCATATAATGAGACAAGCCCTTTGGCTTAGCAACTGTAAATATGTTGATTCACTCAACAAGTTTAAGTGTGTTACATTTTTCATACATATAGTTAATTTTAACACATAGTCAAAATGCCAAATTAATGTGCTTTTCCTAAAAAAAGACACTACTTTTAAATATCAACTAGGAGCAGCTGTTATTTTTAGAAAGCTTTGTTACAGCACAGTCCCAGACGGTCTATTTTTAGAAACTATTTTTAACAAACGAGTCTACACACACTTTGATTAATTTAGTTTGTCTGTGCTTGCTGGAGTGGCATAGACACAAGGTGGTAAAACATGTTTGATGTGACATATCTTTGAACATGATGGTGTATTCTACAGTCTGTTCATGTCAGATGTCTCCAGACTTTTTATTAGCTCACAAGCTTAAATTATTGTTAGAGTATGAGTAACGGAATGACTTCTGACATCACATGACCGGATCTGCTGGAGTAAGGATGGTCCTCAGGATTAGCTCCTGACATCAATGCTCAATACTCCAGCCTTGTTCCCAGCCAGTTTACTATAGTTTATTCCTGGACCTTTATCTAACTGTTCTAGACTGTCATGTTATAGATGTTATTCACCTGCAAACAGATCTAAACATTATTCCAAAGCCTTGCTGAATCCTTTTATTAATCCTTTTATGTATTTAAAAAAAAGATTTCAATTCAATACAACATTAAAACTGTGAGAGGTTTGATCATTTTGAAATTAAAGCTGGCAACACATTTCAAAAGATCAAAGTTTGAAGATTTAAAAAGTTGTCTTTGTAATTTTTACAATTGAAATTTGGACATTGTCACATTCTACACAGATGCGGATTTAGGGATGAGCAACAAGGCAGCATCTTGTTGTCAGGGGCGACAGTGCACACCAGCCCAAAAACATCACAAATGGTAAAATTTGCTCATCACATTAATTATACCATGTTACGTGTAGCTCGGTCAGAGTGGGCAGTCCGATTCTAGTTTGGGATCTTCGTAGTGCAGCTGCTGCCTGCAAAGGCTCCCATTCACTAAATGAGCAGGGGGCATGTTGTTGTATATCAGATGTGTGTCGGCACTGATGGGGAGATGCTGCTACACATTGATGATACACTGGGGTATACAGCAGTTTGAACAACATGAACAACTTTGTTTTCCAAGGATGTTATTGATAAATTTGTACAGTATAGTAGTATAATAGTAAAATTAATTCTATTTGTCTTTTTTCTTTTAGTATTATTTATATACTTTATACCCCTTCTGATGCAACACAGTGTCCCGACTCTTTTGGTTTGTACTTGGATCAGGCTACAAATTTTACCTTCCTGCTTGGGTCCCTGAAATCCTACAGTGGCCTAAACAAACACAGATGACATGATCAGATAACATGTTCTCACTGGCTTGTACAACCTTGTTCATAGAAAGAATTCAGCAAACTAAATCCACATTACATAAGCAGCTCTTCTTTAAAACCAATTCACATTTGGAGATGGAGAGATGATTATCTTCTTCCCGTGTGTTTGTAAAGACTGTTACAGAACTCCATTCACTTAAAGGCGGGTTATTAATAATACTGAGAAAACAGCTAAAAAAAACTAGTGGTGATGCTTTTGCATATTTAAACAATGTTATTTCCAAATTACGCCTTTATTTCAGTATGCTTGTTAGAGTACATAAGCAGAGGGCTTCTTTAAGAGCCCCCACACACACTGACAGTTACTACTGTGTGTGTCTGTGTGTGTCTGTGTGTGTCTGTGTGTGTCTGTGTGTGTCTGTGTGTCTCGTCTGCACAGTTTTCAGGTCACTATCACATTTTATTACGAAACACATGGTCAGGCTTCAGTGCTATGTAAAAGCTTCATAAGCAGTGTGTGTGTGTGTGTGTGTGTGTGTGTGTCATGTCTTTTATATTGGAGGCTTCAGGTTCAATAATATGATAATAGCATTATTTGTTTTTATGTGTCAATTGGAAAATGCTGAATTTAAAAGAAAGGAATAAGGAAGAAAACATGGTGAATGGTTTGCACAGGTGTGTTTTTTCAGTTTCATCTTTGATGCTTGGGCAGTGCTGGTGTAAGAGGAAGCACAGCAGGCTCCAGCTGAAGGCTGAGTGTTCTTCGCAGACTGCTCACCTCCTCACAGAGAGGGCACAAAACGTGTTGCCTGAAATTGAGTTTACTTGCATCATTCTTACTTCTGCTGTTGCACACGGGTGGAGCCAGAGGCGACACCGAACAAACACGCTATTATCCCATTATCATACACTTACTATTTCCAAAAGGATTTTTACAAAACCATTTAAATCATTTTACAAATGGACCGTTCGATCTTCAACGTGTGTCCCAGTCGCAGGGGAATTGTAATATTTCCCTTTTGTGAGGAGGGTAAATAAAAAAAAGGTCACAAAAAAACGCTCTACTATAAAACTGTAAAATATTAATAATAAAAATCCAATAATTAGCAAATCACTTAAAACATCAGTTGGGTAAAAAAATTGTCAACATATCAAATGTTGAACGTGAGAAATGTGATTGCCTTGAAAATGTGTTGCTCATTTTGAACTGAATGGCAGAAGCATTTAAAAAAACCTTGGGACAGGGGTATGTGCACTGCTGCATCACATCAAAGACCACATGCTTTAATTTTGAAAATACATACAAATTTGCCGGTCTACACTTTTAGAGGCTCATTTCTGGTGTCTTTTACTTCCTGCAGGCAGGTCAGTTTAGCACCTGGACTTTTTTACCGCTGAGCCTCGCAGCTGGAACATCTACACAATTGTGCTGCTGATATAAACGAGACCGTCCATTAAAACACACGGACTGTGTTTACATGCACTGAAATCAGCTTTCTCAGCAAGACACCTGAAAACAGACTGAGAAACAGTCTATATTGGGATATTTCACGTTGGGAAAGTCAATCATTTAAACTTCTATGTGGCATTAGATAAAGTTTTGACACACTTTGTTTCCTGTGTGAAGCATTTCATTAAGCACATGTCCAGCTGGAGAAAGCTGATTAGAAACCTGGTTTCGGTTTCTAATCAGCTTTCTCAGACAGAAATCCACCTCATTCCCTACCCTGACTTCAAAAAGCAGCTTTTCCATTTATTGTCCATTTTTAAGGTGAGTAACTTACTTGTTCATTACTGGGATATCAGGTGACCTTGGCTGAAAATAAGTAAGATATTTCAGGAACACTTTTACCTATGAAAGAGTATTTTGAACCCAGGACTTTAATAAACGAGAAAAAAATTCTGTTCATTTTCCACTGTTTAATATTTCAAACCATGGTTGGCGTTGTTGGAATTTAGCTATGCTTGTTTTGGCTGCGGATTTGTTTGCCATTACATCTGGTTGGTGGTGTTGACAATGCATTTGAAGGTAACCTGGGAGGTCTATACAATATTAACCTCTATATTGTCCTTTCTGTCCATATTTCTATAGCAAATTTACACAAAATGAATTGCCCAAAATGAGCATGACTGAATTTTTTGTTAGTAATTTGGATAGTTGTGGCTCGTTGGTGTAGGGGAATGATTCTTGCTTTGGGTGGAAGAAATGCCGCGTTCAAACCCTTGATGAGCCCAGGGATTCCACTGGCACTCTTGATTGTCCTGAGTTTAGTCAGTGTTGAGGGGTACTGCAAGGTGACTTTGTATGCCAAAGCATGCACCTGGCAACCACATCATTTAGGGTTGGAGAACAACTGCAAAGCAAGACAGTAGTTGTGTTCTTGGAAGGTGGCAATATATATTTTTCCCAACCATTTAAAAACAATACAAACTGATAAAGGTAATAATTACAGATGTAGCAGCTCAGAACTGCTGCCCTCAGCTGCCTGTCAGGGAGGTTTCACTCGATTGTTATGAAGTTCTCAGCTTTGTATCAGCAGCCCCCCTTCTCATGTTGCCTGACAAGGCAAATTTTCTTATTATCCTTTTTTTATTTTCTGATGTGGAAACAAAATGTCATTGACATACATATCTTAAAACACAGTAAAAAGAAATTAATACACTAAAGACTGAATAAAGCCACAGTACAATAATAGCATATGTTAAACAACATATATAAATATTGTACAAAATCACTGTGAACATCCAGACTGGTATAATTGGTTATGTTTGGTGTTCTGCTTTTCCATTCTTAATTTCCTGTTCTTTTCCCATTTCAATTCCCATTCCCAACATTGTCCATTAAGCTGGGTCTCCGCAAAACAGAGACTGCTCTCTGACAGAAATCTTCCGGACTCCCTACCCCAATTTCAGAAAGCAGTTTTCCCATTTGCATGGCACTTAAGCAATTAGCTTTGTGGAGGAAGCTGCCTGGCACCTGTAAATGCACTTATTCCCTTTAATGCAGCATATTATTCAGTATTAGCGATGCTTTCACAGATGCTGTGGCTTTAGATCTGTGCACTTACAACAGGTCAGCTGGTTCCTCTCCTCTGTGATATCGAATATGCAGTGTCCATGATTATTAGGACAATTCACATTTTGATTGATCAGGACAGGACCGTTTTCGATTCAATCCTTTTTAATTGAACTAGAACTCAGGAGGAGGTGGCGTCTCTGGATCTCATTTATATAGGATTTATATATAGGATTAATTGTTATAAACTTACATATGAGGATGCAGTGACAAACTGTGTTAATTAACGGGTTTTCAGAGGCTTTCCTGATTCCAAGCAGTGTTTTTAAGGCAGTGCTGCCCAAGGTCCTAAAAAACAAAAGTTTGTTGAGTATTAGTTTTCAATTTTGTCCCCTGTGAACCGAGATGATTAAATGATTCGCAAATAACTGTGATCTGTTATTTATATTTTACAAAGCATCTGAACTGTTTTTGGAAATTGGATTGTATAAATTGTTGAAACTGCCTTTGTGACTGCTCTTTTGTGCTTTATTATATCACATAAGAACAGTTTCTTGATGTCACCATTAGTAAATGATTTCCACCACCCTTCATATAACTGTGGAGTGTGATGGACTTAACTGAATTATTCAGAGGTGTGTTTTTTTAAACGCACATGATAAATAATGGGCGTAATTCAAGGAGCAGTTCAGAAGGCAGTTACATACACATCAGACATATTTCATGATGTCAGCCTGAGGTATATCTTTCACCACACATTCATAGAAACTTATAGTACGCGTCAATTATAAATATTGCATTTTTGCATCCATTAGAGAAAGATCTTGATACGCAGCTGCCTACCATCTGTGAATCAGAGAGAGCTTGAATGGTGATGAACTGTGCAGTTGTTGGTGAGAGAACATAAACTTAAGGATCAAAGTGGTTTGGGATTGTGACAAGATGAGTTATGATACATAGTTGTGCTGGAGTGAGTTCGTTTTGGATCTGATTTCTGACAAGCCCGTACTAATCCGTCACAGTTATTAAGCAGTATGAATCAACACAAACCCCACTTTCTCCTAAATTCCAGCTTTTTGCAGGTTAAGGTTTAAAAATGATCCTATGTCCAGCAGGCCTGAAGTGTCACCGTGTAAACCAACAGGCAGTAATGCACTCGTCACTTTTAAACCATGTGGGTCAATCAGAAGCTTGGATATAACTGAGATATTTAATTTGGTTTTGTACTAATTACAGTATTAGGCATGTTCTGTGCCTTGCTTTTGCTTAGCTCACTGCCCTTAACTGAGCAGGTGGTAGGTCCCAGTTAGCCGAAGCTAAGAAGGGTGAAAGGAGGTTGCAGCTTTTACAATATTTAAACAATATATCACTTGTTCTTTTTCCATCCATCCATGGAGAGACATATACAGACAGACAATCATTCACACTCACATTCACACCTATGAGCCATTTAGAGTCACCATTAACCCAACGTACATGTCTTTGGACTGTGGGGGAAACAGATTCAGTTAACTTCCCAGCTGTGAGGTGGCTCGGCTAACAACCAGTTTATGGTTTTGTTATTTAATACCAGCTTCTTGCACTTACTCCTTCCTACTGAGCTGCTTGATTTTTTATGTTTTTCAGAGCCAAACATACAGTAATTTCTTATTTATATAAAATAGCCACTCATATAGTGCTATTATCCAAAGCCCTTTACAATGTTGCTTCTCATTTACACGTTCACACACCGATGGTGGTGGCTGCCATGCAAAGACACAGCATGTCATGCATGATTACCACTGGGCCTAGTGGCAGATATGATAGGGACCAACTCAATCGTATTTTGGGCTAATAAGAACAGACAACAAGCTGAAACCACCAGCCTGTGATTTGCATGCAAGACAACAAAAACATTTTCTTGAGTTACTTTCCCGATCATGCAGGCATCAGAATCCCCTGGTTTGAATTGTGCTCAGGCTTCCTCCTACAGTCCAAAGACATTCATGTTAGGTAAATGCTCCCCAGCACTGAACATGATAAGCAGGTACAGATAATGGATGAATGAAAAAATGACATCCACTTGTTTCAAGCAGAACGACTGCAGGACAGACTCAGTCCTTCTTAATGTGTCTCTCATCTGGCCTGAATGCCTTGGACCCACTTGGCAGGAGCTGAATGATGTGCTCAGGAGTAGAACATCTGGGATAAACTGACTAAGCTGGAGCTCCTCGATGCCTCGACAGTAAAAATAGCAACAAACTTATAAAAAACTCCAAACTATTAAGGAATTGTTTTAATTTAAGTTCCAGTGAACAGCAGAAGTCCCTCAGGCAGTATCCTCTTTTTTTCTGAGGTTTGGAAACATTATTTTTTCAGACAGCAAGAGACATCAGGCAAAACCAGGTGAGTGTCTGGAGATAGAGAGAGAGGAGTATTCATATTTTTAATCAATGCAAAAGAAATGAGCCCTTCCTTAGTAATGCATGCAAACCAAGAATAAAACATTTTGCTCACATCTATTATGAATACCAGGAATAATTAGAAATGTTTGTCCACCAGGTGTCTAGTGCATCTGTTTGCCTTTGTTTACTCCTGTTTCTCTTTGATTCTCTCCAAACCCAACCGGCAGAAAATATCATTCACCTTAAGAAGAGGAACAGATGGAGAAGAAACCAAAACCATCTACGGGGAAACAACTAGCTATAAGACAAGAGTGAAGTGACCTCATTGCCAGATACAAAGTGACACACACTACTTGACCTGAATTTACACAAACACTGTCTCACTTTGTTCAAACACAGAGCAGGTTTCGTCTTAGAGTGAATAATTTTTCAGCAGAAATAGGCCCCGGAAGAGACCAGCACAAAAGGATAAATTAATAATATGTGATAATACAGCTTCCATACCTAAACTTCTACAGGCTGAAAAGTAAATGGCTAATGGTCTCATTATATTGTGAGTGCAAATATAATAGGCTTATAAGATCATTACCGTTCAATGTGCAAAGAGAAGAGCATTCTCTCAGCATTTGTCCACTTTTTTAGTAAGTCAAAAACAAACTTTCATTAGGTTTTAATTTGGAAATGATAGCATTCTTTAACAAACCTTCTCAATTTTTTTGAAACCTGGGTTGTAAGAAATGTGGTTTGTTATTCCTATTTACAACTGACTTTACATTATTTCTGTTGCAATTAACTATGAGATGGAAAAAACTGATGCCCAAATCTTCTCATCCAGTGTAATATTTATTCCAAGATGTCAGTCATGACTAGTGTATAGATCATAAAACGCTACGTGTTCGGTTAATCAAGCAACAGTAAATCAAACAGCTTGAAATGTTAAGGTTGTGACTATTGAATTACTAGGTGATGTATGAGATGATGTAGCTCCCATTTCCCAGCAAAACAGGTTAGAATACTGCATTTAAGGGAGATTTTGTGTGTTTTTAAGGGGATTTTAATTTATGATTACATGTCTGCTCGATTCATCATTTTGCAACAGATCACAAATGTAATTTAGTACTGAATGTGTTTAAACTATAATCAGATATTTTCTTTCCCTTCTTTTTCACAGGACGTTGCAGAACTGAGCAATGCTGCTTTCAAGTGGCGACTTCAGTCATTACAGAATCATGCACTACACTCTCCAAAGATTTTTTGTACAATAAATTAATTGTAAAATACTGATGATTTGTGATACCAGGTTTCACACATGTTAAAGCCACATAATCAATAAAGATGGATCAGATGCATCAGTTCCATTTCAGGATTTATCACACAATCTTGGGTTTAAAAGGACACAAGATTGAATGCAAGAGTGTGTAGGTTTCAGAATTTGAAATCCCAGGTTTCTTCTTGTAGCATGAAACTGAAAAACAAAACCTAAAATTGTCAGTAGAAGTATATTAGAGTTCTGGCTGTGGTGCCAAGTGGAGGAGAATTGATGCATGTAGTCAATAGCATAAAAGAAAGTGAAAAGATCAAAAAGAATTAATATAGAGAAGTGTTCAGCATCGCAGACGGTGTGTTGATGAGTGGATTTTAGCAGTCTCAATTCTGTGAAGACACTGCCCTTACAAAAATGAAGCATATTTAAGTATACCATTATTAAGCTTCATTAAAGCTAAAAAGCAGTAAAAACACTTTTAGTTTACTTTTTATGTACTTCTAAGATATGAATGAATCCAAAATTGTACATAAGATATATACAAAAATTTAAGCACGTTTGACCTTGTCCTGTACTTTGACGTGAATATGCTTAGCATATAAGTATATTGTAACTTTTTATACTTGGCCTATGTTTGTACTTACATTAAAGAAAATGTCACCATGGCACTCAAATAAATTTACAATGTCTAAAAGTGGCACTAAAACAAGTTCAGAAAGTGGAATTGCAGAAGCTGTCAACATCCCAGTGTCATGCTGCAGAATGACTCTGGGACTGATCAGACACTTGCTCAATGGTACTGAGTGATGGATAAATCTAATGCAAGATACTGCATACAGCTGTTTAATTATATTAAGTCAGAAGATCTGTTGATTTTGTGCTCAGTTATAATGTAATTGTCATGGGGTGTTATAAGAATGCGCTGTTTTGCTCTGTAGTATAACGTTTTGCCTATTAATTCATTTTAAAAGATTAGAGGTCATGATTTGGTAGTTTGTGTTTCACCCAGCTGGTGGCAGCAACGCATCTGATGCAACAACCTACTACAATGTGTATGGTGTGAGCGTAGAAGAAGAAGTTTCCGGCGCAACAGCTAGGCATCATCATGCCTACTGCTGTGATTATGGAGGAAAATTTTGATAAATTATTAGAGCAGTGTGAAGCTCAAGAGCTTGAGGTAAGCTTTAATTTGTGAAACTCTTAATATTTTGTGCTAACGACAAATGCATTGCAGACTTTTCTTCTTGGATCTTTGATTATAAACTCACTGTTGCTGACTTCAGCTAGCTATCTTCTGGCCAGTTTAAGCTAGCGCTATGGCTAAGGCGCTAGCTCGAAGCTAACTTTACTGTCAGAAACTTTTACAGTATCATACGATACAAGTTGGCTCATGACTGAATATGTGCCATTGATATCAGTAAACTCAGACTTCCGATAAACGCAGGTTAATTGTTGAGTGCCGTTGCCTTGTGCTAATAGCAGAAAGTCATTAGCGACTTAGCTAGATGTCCACAGATTTCTCATTAAACATACTTGCTGCTAAACCCGATGAATTATTGTATCTGGGTTCTTCTAACGTTATAAGTTATCAGATGTGGATCGAGGTAATCCTAGGACTGAACTTAAACATTTATATAAAGCTAGATAGAACGATATGCTATATTATTAGTTGGGGCTAAGGAAGACAACACAACCTAAGACTAGATGGTTCGTACTTTCTGTAAGAAGTGGTCTGTAGCAAACATTTCCGTGTTCTTCCCTGTCACAGAATGCTCTTTAAAATGAATCATGTGGAATGTTAAGAAGCTAAAGTCTGACTTCCTGATTATTTTAACTGTAAGTTGTAATGTCAAGCTGCATTTTTTTCCACAGGCCCCAGGAGGCATCGCAACACCTCATGTCTACGCTCAGTTGCTGGCACTGTATTTACTTCATAATGACATGTAAGCAAACTCTGTCTAGAGCAGCAGTTTTTTTTATATGTAAAATGTTTATTACTCTTATTGTTATTGTAATTATCAGTGGTGTTATTAGTAGTACTATCATCAAACTTATGCTAACATGTTGTCTTTGCAGTTTTTAGATTTTCCAAAGAAAATACATATTTTAAGAAAAAATATAATGCTAATGAACAATTAGAATGCTCCTTTTTCTTCTAGATATTCTTCTATATATTCTAAATTAGTTTTTCACTGTAAAGACATAGTTGTTGGGATTATTGATACTAGCTTATGTGCCAACTAGACTATAAAATAGATTTCAAAGAATGTGTTTACGTCAATAAAGAGGTTTGCCAGGATTAAACAAATGGAACCTGTTGCATATGTTAATGATGTTTAGTTGCTAAATATTGACCATAGCCATATCACACAATTAGGCATCATCAATGTATGTTAAATGTCCCTAACTTGGATCTCCCATTGTGCTATGATCACTATGCTTACTTATGATTTAAGTGACATTTCTTGCTGTAACCATGAACAAAGATTGATTGAAATGAATGCCCATGTCTATTTAGATACATCAGTACAAACATATCATTTATTGCTGTTCATCCCTGTGAATTTTCTGTGTGTTGATTGACATGTTATGTTGGTTTTATAGGAATAATGCCAGGTATTTATGGAAGAGGACTCCCCAGTCAATAAAATCGGTATGTTTGTCATGTGAGGCTCTCGTTGCCTGTCCCGTGCTACTCTCATGTTACATGAAAAGGAACATAAAGTCACTGCAACTTTGCCACTTTGCTACTTTCCAGCTTTGAAATGCTCCATCAGTTATGACATCTTTTTTTAACCTTGATGCATTTAATACAATTAATATTTATAAAGTTTTTTTTTTTAAAGAGATTAACCATGGATGTCTGACATCAGGTAGATTCTATTCAAGCACATATTAAACATATTCAGTGCTGAAAACACACCACAGTTGTACCTATTACAGAAACACAGCTGAACAGTAGGTTCATATTATAGTAAACGTATTCAGTGTTGTTTTCTGCACTGTTTTCTGCCACAACAACTTGAGCCTGCTGACTTACATTTTTTATAAGATGTTTACCTTTGCAATTGCATGTTGATTATATCTACACTACTGTTTATCCTGTCTTCAGCTGAAGGTTTAGGAGATTGTGTTATAAAGTTAAGTCTGTTCTTTTTATAATGGACACAGGAAAAAAATTTAATCAGTGCAATGCAGTAACTGGAGTATCTGGGTGTGACTACTGTTTAAGACAGTAGGAAAGCCCAATCTTGTTAACTGTAGCCTTGTTTTGAAATGTTTTCCACTTTTATATACAGGCAAACCCTGAGTTAACAGCTATTTGGGCAGTGGGCCAGCGCATTTGGCAGCGAGATTTTCCAGGAATCTACACAGCCATTGCAGCTTACCAGTGGACGGAATCTATTCTTCCAGTCATGGAAGCCCTTCGAGGTAAAAGAAAATCCTACCTTATCTGATGTTTCACTGTCATCTGTATTACATGTCATAAAGCCTTTCACCTTGGTAAAATTTACAAATAATATTTCAATGGTTCACACATTCCTCCACAGGATTTAGAATTACAGTCAGCAGGGGGCACTGGTTGAACACACTACTAACTATGAGTTGAAGTGAAGGGAAATAAAATGTGTTCAAATAATTAAAGGAGTGATTCTTTGTAAGATTAGAAATGTCCACCACTATGGCATATCAGTGTCATGAAGAGTAGCCCTAGTTGTTACGCCACAGTAGTCGGAGTAAGATACGTGTGTGCATGTTCACATACCACGTGTGAATCAGATTCCTTATCATGATGGAACTGAACATTTAAATTTTTCAGATGTGTGGCATTTTCACACATGGGCCTTGTTTATCTTTTTATTTAAAATTTATTTTAAAAGGTTTTATTGGCCATGTAATCCATGTAAGTGTTAGGGTCATTGTACCATGCGCTGGGTCCCTTGTGCAAGAGTTTAAGAATAGTTTCTCACTCATGTTTATGGTACGTCATGTTGATCTGTTAGCAATGCTTATGTACAGTATTTCATAAGGCACTTGGGGAAACCAGGGATACTATTTGCTAGAAAGAGGTATGGGATTTTAAAGCTGTTTAATATAAAGAGTCTTTTATATTTATACAATATCACTGTCAAGCCACAACATCTTGCCCTTTATTTAAAAAACTGTGTATGTCTGTGACAAGCAAATGGAAAGTCCCAGCAGCTGGTTTGCCATACACTTGCTTAGCCATTAGTTTCTAAAATTAGAAAAATAATACCAAATTGGCAGAATAGATTAGTAGAGACCAAGGTGAGGTCTTGCAGATTATAACTTTTTCGGAATGATCAAAAATTAGAATCTCTAATTTGTTACATTTGAAAAGCAAATGTTTTTGTTTTCCAAAGGTAGAAAACTTGGTCCAAAACTTGGTTACATAAAGGCTGAATTAATCTGCAGAACTCTTTTAATTTAGCTTTAGCCATTAATGCCAAGTCTTTAGTGTTAGGAACAAAAGGGGTTATGAAAATGTATAAACTGTATGACAACAAATCAAAAGAGAGAAAATGACATAAACAACAGCCACAAGATGTTGATGTTGACTTGTTTACAGTTCAGACTGAGCTCTGTCTTAGGTGGATCTCCTTTGAGTCAGTCACATGGACCCTGTTTGTCTCTGATCAGTCTAACAGTTCTGTCCTTCTTAGAGGGGACATAGTGCCCACTAAGACACGTGACACATATTGCACTAGGTGGGAGGAGGCTGTTTCTGTGAAAAGATCCCTGGCCAGCATGCAGGCAGGAATGTGTGTTCTGGTTGGTCAAAGTGATCGGGTGTCACCAGCTGTGAGAGCCTCTTATAAAGGACAGGGCTGTTGGCTCTTAGTCAGAAGCCAAATCCGCTTTTCACAAGGAACGGCCCACCTCGAGATTGAGCCCACCATTTTATTCACTTTTTTGAACCAACAGAAAGTGAGACTTTTCGTTTTCTCTTCTTGGACATTGTTAAACATCCTGGTCTAGCTGTTTGTAGAAACCTTCTCACAATGGATGTCCAGAGGACAGGATCCATGGTTCGGCCCCCTAGCCCTATGGATAGTCTGGAGAAGCAGCTGAGCTGCCCTATCTGCCTGGACATGTTCACCAAACCTGTGGTCATCCTGCCCTGCCAGCACAACTTGTGTCGTAGTTGTGCCAGTGATCTCTATGACTCCCGCAACCCCTACCGTTTTTCTGGTGGTGTCTTTCGCTGTCCTACCTGCCGCTTTGAGGTTGTGCTTGACCGCCACGGTGTGCATGGTCTCCAGCGCAACCTTTTGGTGGAAAATATCATTGACATCTATAAGCAGCAGCAAGAAGGCAGTGGCAACAGAAGTACAGAAACTACCCTGAAGCCTAAAGAATCCAAAGAACCAAAGTGCCAAGAACACGAGGATGAGAAAATCAATATCTATTGTGTGACTTGCCAAACACCCACCTGCTCCATGTGCAAAGTGTTTGGTCAACATAAGGACTGTGAAGTGGCACCCTTAGAAAGTGTTTACCAGGCCCAGAAAGGTGAACTAAGTAATGCTATTGACACTCTGGTGGCCAGCAATGGACGCCTGCAGTCCCTTCTCAACCAGATGGAAGATGTCTGCCGTGCTGTGCAGGAGAATGCCCAGCGTGCTAAGCAAGGGCTAGCTGAACGCTTCGACCTGTTATATGCTGTCCTTGAGGAGCGTAAGGCCATCCTGCTAGAACAGATCGGCAAAGAGCAAGATGAAAAAGTGGCAGCTCTGCGAGCACTTGCCCAGCGTTATGGCGAACGACTGCAGGCTAGCTCCGAGCTCACAGATACGGCTGTGAGAGCATTGGAGCAGAATGGCGCTGCTGAATTTTTGTTGGCCTCCAAAGGCCTTATCACAAAGACCAAAGATGCAGCCAAATGCTCACTAGGGGAAGAAAGACCAGAGCCAGGTTTTGAGAAGATGGACCACTTCACTTTGTCAACAGAGCATGTTGAAGCCGTCCTGACAAAAATGGACTTTGGAATTTGTGATGATGATGAATTTGAAGATGCAACAGAGGAGGAGGAGGAATGATGACAACTGAAGCGTTTATAGACAATCAAAAATCTTGAAAGGCACAAATTGCAGTACAGTGTTTTGGCCGATACTCTGCATTTGATGTTAAATGAGATATGGTAACAGTGGATGTGGGCTAAAATGGCTTGCCCTTATTTTCAGTGCAATATTTCATTTCAGTGTCCTATCTGTATCTTTTCTTAACTTCTTTTTATACTTTTGTACTTCTAAGACAGTTAAATAATAACATAGGTCTAGATAAATGTGAATATAGAATTTCTGAAGATTGATTTCACAATTTTCTTTGTACTGTATGTAGCTTATGAGAATAGGCTTATAATTTTTTTGTTGTTGTTGTTGAACTAGTGATCAGCCCAGCTCCTTGTAGTTGCCAAGTCTGACTTTTATGGAATGTAAAATAAACCTGCATGAAATGAAACATCCGTTTTTTTACTGCTAGGGATACAACACAGCATTCAGGTGAAGGAAGGAAGGAACCTAGGAAGAACCGGGATTATTTTGGTCCTATAGATTTTTCCTTGGAGTGCTTCCATTAAAATGTGTCCCAGTCAGTTGCTGCTCTTACTTGGCAATAGAGAGCATTTAAAAATAAAAGCCCTTGCCATGCCCTGTCTGCTTTGCCTTTGCTGGTGAAAAGTGAAGGCTATTTTTAAGAGGTGAGGGGGTGAGAAATGATAGCGGCCCTGGAATAGACTGTCAGAGAAGGACAAGTCAGGTCCTGTTTCTCCTCAATAAAGCTCCCATCCTCCAATCATAGAGGTCTTGCTCAGCAGTTCTAACCCAACTCCAAAGTGTCAAAAAGGCGTACTAAAGAAAGGCTGGTACAGGTGCTACACAAATCAGCTGCTAACGGTCAAGAGGCCGTGGTAAAAATACATGTGTGTGGGGACTTGGTTACTAAAAACCCTGTGAGATTACCTACTGTAATATGCAGCCAGTAGGTGCCAGAACGTTGCTCCAAGATGGGAAGCACCTCTAGACTGATACATGGATCAGTTTTAGCAGATGAGAAAATGCTTCAGCGAGTGAGGCACTTTAAAAACACTCTTTAATCAAAGCAATGTGATGTCTAAATAAGGATAATTACATTTAGAACTTGAGCAAAGCCATAACAGAATGACAAATTCAGTGTCTCCAAACACTGCTTTGATATAGTTGAAGTTGATATTTTCTGCCTGTGTATAGGGAGGTACACCAACATGGAGAACAGGAAGCTCCATGGACAGCTGAACGGGAAAGCACTCATGACAAATCTCTTGCCTTCCACTCACAGCTGTCTTTTCCCATCCCACTTGTTATTGTTACTGCTGCTAGCCACTGACTGTTGGTACACATAAAACGTTGCTAGGCTATAAAACACGAAAGGCCACAACCTTGCAGCATTTACGTGATAGTTGCAGGAGCAAGTAAATGTGTGTGTGTGTGTGTGTTGCTCCATGCAGTGCTGCAAAGCTCTGTCACTCTTATTATCTACATAAATACATGCACTGGGTCGAGTCAAACCAGATAGGCTGGGCAGCCTGAGGTGGCACTTGCTGATAAAGACCTTAGTGCTTTGTGGAATGTTAAGCACTGTGCATAATGTCCATGATTCCTGGCAAACCCCCTTCATTGATCTATGACAAACTTCCATTTAGTATTTCTTTGAGCTTAAAAGTGACAATCAAATAGAAGCTTGCCTTACAATGAAATGAAAGCTCAAGGCAAACCCATATCCCATATCCAAAAGCTCAGAGCTTCGGTTTAGACACACTCCCATTTTTTTCTTGTTTTAGTTTAATTTATATTTGCTCGTGTAGTTCTATGGGGCAAGAGGAAGTGACATCATAGACTTGGACTCAAATAATGACTGTAACCAATCCTTCCAATTGAATTTTTACAGTAGTGGGAAAAACATCTGCCATGTAGACCATAAGCATTTACATGAAACTTTACAAAAACATACTCACTCGTGACTTTTATTGATGGAAAAGCATTACTCTTGCCATGTCTATTCACTGACAAGAACTAGTGGCTGTTGCTAATTAGCGACTTTGTTTCAACAGACGCAGCACTTGTGTAACATGTTCAATGACATACATACTCGTCCTGAGTCTGTTCACTGAAGGCTGCTGGAAGCCGCTTTAAATAGAACCAGAGCATGCTGTTAGCACGTATGCACTCCACATGTACCTGTCTAACATGAGTTTCTCTGTTGCTGCTCGCTCACAGAGAGCACACGACAAAGGGCATATGGCCTTGTGGCCCAGGCTTACACTTCCATCACAGCTGAAGACTTCGCTGCTTTTGTGGGCTACTCTGTGGAAGAGGCGGTAAAGGGTAAGGGTGAATTTACTCCTCACAGGAACTATTTCATTAACACGGTGGCTTTGTATAAGAAATTCAAAGGTTTCTTTAAACATTTGTTGATGAGGAAATTTTTCCACTTGTGTCTTGGTCCAAAGGTGTGGTGAGCCAAGGCTGGCAGGCAGACCCAAACACCAGGATGGTTATGCCCAAAAAGCCAGGTAGGTGGCAGTAGAGCTCTTTCAAATTCAACCAGCATCAGCCTACCGTCCTAACTGGCTCTCTTTCATAAGTTATCCTTCACCCACCTTCCTGCTACTCTTCCTCCTGGATTTTATTAGAGAGACATAAATATGGTTAGCGCAAGGATTTAGGAGACATTTCTTAATCCCGCAGAAAAACTGATGACTTTTTCCTTTTCATAGAATCTGTTTTTTTTCTTGAATTTGTATAATCCTTCTTATATAATTTGCCAAACTTCCTTCTTCCAGCCCCTTTCCTTTTCTTCCTAAATGTTCTATTATTTTCTCTGAATTCCTCTCTGACAGTGACAGCTCGATGTAGCTCATAAAAGTAGCATATTGATTTAGACACACACTAGGGGCGGAGGCTGTGGTCTGTCGTTTGTGATCATCCAACCTTAGTGCTGAAGCATCTGCTGTGCACATGTCCAGGCCCAGTGTGCTAACCCACTCACCATTATTCCCCACATGTCTGGTTGTTTTCCCATTCACAGCACTACGGGGACTTAATAAACCTTAGTGATTTTGTGATCGAGTGGATCTCAGCCTGGTTGGGATGAATGTGTTGTAATGATTTCCAGGCTGTGTGTGTCGCAGTTTCGTGGGCAGAATCTGTAGTTGGTGATGTTAAACATGTGAGGGGCTGCTGTGAGCTCATGTTCAGATGCGGGCAGCTAGGTTATGTTGAAGCCCAGGCTCTGCTGAACTTCTCCAAGGTAGAACACGTGGGCCGTAGAGTTAGAACCAGAGATGGAGGAAGATGGATTGCACTTGGCGCTATGAGGAATCCCCGTCTGACTCACTTCTCCTCCTCCGTGTCTCTGTCCTTTCTCTCTACAGATCCTCCCCCCGTCTCATTGGTTCCAAATGAGCAGCAGTTGGCCAGACTCACTGACTACGTGGCTTTCCTTGAGAACTGATAACCCACCACAACCACTGGCACCCTTTCTTGCCTGCTTGGTACTGAGGGAGAATAAACCTTTGGATAGACTCTTCCTCCTCTTTACTTTTTGCAAAGTCCCACTCCCCCATGAAGATGTACCAAAAACACACCCGTCTTGCATCTGCATCATCAAGCATAAATGCTGCAAGCTGTTTTCCAAGACCTACCTGTGTATGTTCATTGAGTAATACAGCTTCCCCTGTTAATTCATATCTACAAATTTCGTTACCTTTCAGATTACAATGTTGTATTTATATTTTTGTGCTCTTTGCAACCCACTTGATGTGTAAGTGTGGGTCTGATTTCAAAGCAGGTATTACAGAATTAATGTTAGTATGTTTTAATTGCTAACTCCGCAGACTCATCCCACACAAAACAACCACAGAAATCCGTATGTACAGTACGACCATTCTGTTTTAGCACTTACCGATTACCTTGAAACAAATGTCAGTAGGCATCAGAAGTGTCGGCATGCATGCGTGTGGAGTGCAGTCCTCAGACCTCATTTTTTTTTCTTGAAGTTTATGTTTTCACTGGTGAATAAATATTTTGCTGTTTCTAATTTTGTGTACTTTATTTTTGCTTTTTGACTATTTCAGATCAGGTCACATTTGTCTGATATGAAAACAGGCACACCTTTTGTTGTGCCATGAACAAATCTCACACTTGGGGAAAAACATAATGACTCAAGAAAAAACTAATCCTGCTCTCTCGTGGCTGCATTAAGTGTATTAAAGCTCCTTCAAACGTGGAACATGCTGATATAAAGCTACAATAATACAGGAGTGTGAAATTACAACTAGTCACTGCGTGATTTGTGATGAAGTCATGGTGGACCTGCTTTGTTTGCATGTTCACAGTCCGTTTAGCATCATTAAACTGTTTGTTCGTGCCTTTTCTTTGCTGAGACATCATCCGGTGAATATGAATTTTTGTGTGTTCATTCCCCTGAAGATCTTCATGTAATGTTTAGTTCTCTCCTATAAATAGAAATGCTTCAGTGTGTGTTTGTGCTCTAGTTGTGTACAACACGTGTTGACTCGAAGTGTTCAGGCATGTGGTGTGAACATGCCAGACTCAGTCAGCACGAGTGTGTGTGTGTGTGTGTGTGTGTGTGACAGTCACTGACCCCGATATCTCTGCTTTGCTCCTGCTGACCCCGAGTCCGGCTCACAACCAAACTAAATCTGGACACGCTGGGCTGACGTTACACATCCTGGTACCTCAGAGTGAAAAAACATACAACCATCATTTTAATGATCTGTAATCAGATATCATATATCCAATCGTTTCATCTCTGTAATTATCTGAATTGTATGAATCGGAACCATTTGATTCCTTTAGCATTGCGTAGGCCGGTTAGCTCAGTTGGTTAGAGCGTGGTGCTAATAACGCCAAGGTCGCGGGTTCGATCCCCGTACGGGCCACAAGCGTTTTGCCAACAGCAGATGTTAGTTCTGACATCGTGTGTCACAGTTCTACAGACCTTTTCCCCTTGAATGAACTTTATTTTGTTGTGCTCATCAGTCTCCTCCCAGAAACGCCTAAGTGAGAACATGTCTGGGGATTTTGTTTTTTGCTTTTGCAAATTCATTATAATGAAAAACTGAAGTCTCTTATTTAAAAAGGCTTTCAATCCCTTTGCTGTGGCGGTCTAGATTGTGGTTAGGTGCATCCTGTTGGCTTCAATTATCCTCCACATGTGTCCAGAACCTGACTGGAGTCCACTTGTGGGGCCGAATTCTTTTTGAAGCGAATCCCCCAGTAACCGTCTGTGTGGCTGTTATGTGGCACATACTAAAGTACTTTAGATAAAAGCACGTCTTAACACTTGAAATGTGGATACCAGGAATGCAAAGTTTCTGTAAATCTTCCTCTCTGCACTGACAGATTCGATATAGACAGAGATGAAGGCCCAGGCAGCAGAGAGTCCTGCACATCTTTGAGGCACTTGGTGAGGGAAAGAAACTAATTTGAAAAACCTGCCGATGGAAACTAAATCAATCTCTACAGTTCTGCTACTACTGCACAGCCAGCGCTGCATAACTTGATGCGTGCAGATAACAACACAGTTGTACGGGTTGTTCTTATAAATAATAATGTCAAAGCAGTGTTGTGAATCATTTTGGAGTGAGGACACAAGGTCATGAGGTGTTTCCACAGTGGTGCCGAGCTGTGAGTTTGATAGTACTATATTAATTGCCAAAAGTTATTAAAAATGTGCTGAACTTTAGTGTAGTTTCCATTTTCACTGGTCACTGGTGTTGATACCATTGCATACAACTTGTATGACGTGCACAGATGCTCTTTGATAAATTACATCTGTTGTTATGAAAATAGCCAAATCAGTTCTTGCTTTTGATTTTTTTAACAACATACACATTGCAGATGATTTGCCATTCAGATGTTTCCTGTCCGACCTGTTTCCTTTAGAGTGGCTGTTTTGTATTATTTGTTCTGTCTCCTTTTTGTTGCAGTGAGCTGAGACCGTCAACATCAGACAAGGGAATTACTTTTTTGTCCAAACATCATTTCCATACTTTTGTATTTTCATGTATCTTGTTTGTCATAGTGAGGACAAATATAAACTCATAGGATGTTGCCAGAGTCAATGTCCGAGCATCTAATGCTCAGATGTTCTGTAAGAGCTGGGGGCTGATGTTGGTGAGGTCATTATTTTTCAGGGGTCAAGTCAAAGACGACCTCTGCCCCGCTTTAAAAACATGCCACAGACATGATGTAACACGCAGCTTTGTGGCTCTTGGTTGGCATGTAAAAACAGTTCTGCTATAGAAGTTAGCTCAAAATGTACATATGTTTTTATTGAATTTTGTGCACTTGCACCAACAGTGCTCTCACACTGTGAACACAGTCTCCAGTCCGCGCTAATTGATTTCACAGAGCGTGTGTTTCCTTTCACACAGACATTACACAGGGAATGTGATTTGCAACACGACAACAACTTAACACTGGCACTGACACTTTGTCTCGACGGACGTCTCGTAATTTGTCTTGTTTCTAGTCAAGATAAATCTGTTTCTGTTGTGACTGTGTGAAAAGACGCACAGTGAAAAAACCCTTTAGTTGTGTAATCAGCAGGGATGTAGTGATATGACATTTTGGGATATTGCAATAGAACTAAACATTTATGTATTTTCTTGATTTTGTTAACCATTATACACTGAATCATGGAGTTTTCATAATGGATAATGCAATATCAAATCAACTGTTTTTCGTATTGTTACATCTCTAGGGCTCCATATGACTCAATACAACATGGTCCAAAGCAGGTCATACCCCTGGAATGGAAAAAACGATAAAAGCAGAGTACTAACAGTAATAATACAAACGCAGACAGTCTCAATAATTTAATAATTTTTTTCACCAACAATCTTTGTTGGTGAAAAGTCAAATTGAGAAAGGGAATCACTCTTTGGCAGAACTGCTAAAAACGTATAGACATTTAAAATTACTTAGTGAAGTAGAAGCATGAAGTAACACAAGCATCTAAGAACAGGTATCTAAAAAATTATACAGTTGTTGTTAATGTACTTAGTCAACTTCTGCAAATGTATGTAAAGCAAAACAACAGACTGGTCACCTGGTCCATTCCCATTCCCATTTGTCACTATTCCCCATTGAAAGTTTATTAATATTTATATAATACTAGAAACATTCACCCATGCAACTCTCATGTCCATTTATGGACATGACTACATCACGACTTCCCCAGTCGTGATGCAGAGGAAAATCTACAAACGTGATGTAAATAACATGAAGCAGTAGACAGGCATATAATTTAATGCATTTAATTCTTTGTCTTAATTTACAATGTATTTTGCAAAAGTTTCGTCAGTACAGCCGATCATGAAGTTTAAGGAACATTACAGACATAAAGAGAAACATTAAAGCTGTTAGAGTGGGGGAGTTCTCTGGCAGTGTCTCAGCCGGGTGGACGTGACCTGTTGTGCAGTGTCATGATAGCTGGAGAGGACTAACCTGAGGGTTCGAGGCAGGAGGGGAGGGGGGGTTACATAAGAGAGCAGTTTGGCAGGGCGGTCTTCACTGGCAGATAGCGCAAGTTATCTGGTGTGACATATTTGCGTTTGCTACCATCAAATAATGAAACCCATCACAAGTTTATAATAGATCTTTCATCCAAAGTCAAAGTATTTGGATTACAGGAGAAAAAGATGTGTTTTTCCCTTTGCTCCAGCTCAGAGGGGGAGGTTGTTTAAATTTTCATTAACAGCAGTAAAAGCTCCCTCACATTCACAGAGAAAATGTTTCCATGTGGGACGATGACTCATGAGCATGAGACCAAGAGAAGACTCCAAGAGGATGTGAGAGACGGAACAGAGGACAGTGATGAGAAAAAGCGGGAGAACGAAGGAGTTGGGGAGGGGGAGGATCAGAGAGGGGGAGAGTGAGGGCCAGTGGGAGCCAAAGTGGGAGATGTGGCAGAAGGAAAGAGTGCAGGAGCCGGTCCAGTTCCAAGTGGACAAATATCTACTGCAAAGACAAAGAAGGACAAAGATGGAGACTAGAAATTTAATATAGCTGCATCTAATATATCATTGAGGTTATGGGATTTTTAGAGATTGCTGTGTGTATGTATTTAAAAAATTACATGTTATGCTAAAAGTACTAGAAGTATTGAAACATGGTTGAGTACAACTTTTTAAAAGTCTACAGTGTTTTATTACAAGCCCAAACCAAACAGATCCTCAGTCTGGTGGCTTTATAAATCTGGTATGTTTCCCGGCCTTAAACATGAAAAATCTACATGTCTAATGAAAAATGATGTGCTTACATTTTTCACATATACAGACAGAAAAAATATCCAAGGACTCCATAAGCCCCAAACATGCATCCCAGGACCAGCTCATGAGAACCAACAGAACGTGGAGAATCCGTTCTCACGAATGGAGAATTAGACGCAGTTTCTCAGTGCAGCTGTTTCAAACAGTAAGAGTTTGCAGATAATGGCCACAAGGCACCAGGCCTCTCACATCTCTCATCCGGGAGATTTCCGAATCCACTGGTAAAAGTGGAGACATCCAGCAGGACTTGATTTGTCTGACAGGGTCACACTGGCAGCCAAAACTGAATGGGTCTTTTATGGGCCCATTATGCAGCCTTCAGTCCTGTCCTGCACCTGGAGCATCATTTTTCAACTTTGTGTAAGTGCAGAGGAAAGTGAGTAAAGAGAAGAAGTCGCTGAGGACTGTGAGGACAAGTTAACTATACATTTGTTCCAAAGAAGACTCATTTAGCCTGACAGAACCATTTTTATGTGGAATTAAAAAAAAAATGTGTTACTCTTCATCACCAGCTGCTTCTTTCAGCCTGTGTGACTTTGTTACAGGCCATGAGCCTAAAGGCGTCTTTTTGCGTTTGTTTTAGAGACAACACGCACATCACGGTTGGTCTGATTCTGTTTTAAAGCAGAAGTCTGATAATTACGTTTTACTGTCAACAAAACCAGTGAACGGATCATTAATCCGTGAGATAACTTGTTCTTACATAGACCTACAGCAAAAATGTTTTAATGAGGAAAACTGAACAAGTCAGTGAAGAGACATTCAAGCCTCTAGTTTTATTCCTTGTATACTGTGTAAAAACTTTGTGCCATTTTGCACTGTTATTATCATCTAAACTATAACTGTGAACTCTCAAACACACAAATGAGAAATGCAGACACATCAAAGGCCAAATGCTTCCTGGCTGATCTCTTTTTCCACTAAATTCACATGTAGTAAGCGGACAGACATTTTATGTTTGGGGACTAAAATGTACAAAGCAAACAACGTCAGGGAGGAAACATTAAAGCAGAAAAAAAATTAATTTCATGATGCAAAAGTGAAAAATAGGAGAGACAGGAACCATTTTTAACTGCTCTTTGGAATCTTAGACCTGCTTTAATAAACTTTGAATCAGCAGCTGCAGGCGTTTAGACACACGTCTGCAAACGGAACTCTTGTGAACAACAGACTCCCCCATAGACAGTGTTACGGTGACGTCCGGCACAAGTTGAATTTTTGTTTGTTTGCACGCAGACCTGTGAGCATCCCCCTGTCTTTGTGTTGCTGAGTTGAAATCAGTCTCTGAATTTCTGTCATCACCACAGCAGGTCAGTGCTGCAGCCACAGTATGGGAGTGTTGCCCCACCTTTACCCCACTTCCATCAAATTTCAACAGTTTTAACAAATGTGTGCAGGACATTCAACGTAACAGCTGGAGCAGGAACACAATGCAACGTGTGTGAGGCCTTTTCAACGTGTCAGACAGTCCACAGCCGTCTGTGAGGCTGTGCTAATGATGTGTTTACGGCAACTTACTGCGAGTAACGGGTGAGAAATCAGCTTCCTGGTTTACATGGTCCAGTACAGGAGCAGGGACATACAGCTGATACTCAGTGCAAAATCTCTGAATTAAGAAAAAATCTTAGTGGTAGTTTGTTTGTTTTTCTCCTTTTCTTCAACTTTTTTGTATCTTCATGTAAAAAAAAAAAAGTTCACTGATAATATTTTACTAGCCATTACACTGTGTTACATCACATTAAACAGACCAAAAATCCCAATTCCAACTGTTTTCATACAGTAGACGACCTCAACAACTGTTGTGGGGCTTTTTAAACCTTCTCTGCTTTTCTTTGGCTTGCATGTCTAAGTTCTCCTGTCTACGCTGAAGAGTCACAGCTGCACGAGATACAGCTCTGCACAATAATGTTGTGAAACCCTGCAGCTCACAGTGCCAACTTTGGTAAAAGTTTGTTTGAATCATGTCCACACGAATTGTGCTTTAATCGATTTTAGCAAAATGTGACAGGGTAAAACAATAAACTGAACAGCAGAGTTAGGGAAACATGTGCAGAAGGCCAAGCACCAACAAAATAGTCCTACTGAAAGAACAGAAATCCCAAGCTCAACTGATCCAGCTGAGAAACAACAACAGGAAGGTGCAACACTAATTTCATGTCATTTTATTATTTTTTCCTCTTAAACAAACCATAGGTTGGGATTATCACTGGTGAACATTAACAACATTGTTTGAGATCCTGGACCAATTACCGCAGAAAGTCTAGGGTACTGCTGATTGGTTTCATAAATGCTGCCTCCCAAAGTTAAACTGATTTGATTGCAGACCTAAAGTCTCAGATGTGCTGTTCAGTGGCAACTCAACCTGCTTTTAGTTCTTGAAGATGTCTATCATTCAGAAACAGAAAGAACAGAGGGGAACAGGGAGATGTGGAAGAGTTGTGTTTTGTGAATATTGGGAGTGAGGCTGCTGAGCGTTCAGGCCTTGGAGCTTGTTTGCTTCGTTTTGTGTACTGATGAGAACGGCAGAAGTGGGATTGTAGTCCTGGATGAGGGAGTTCAGGTAAACAGGTGCTGTAGGTGAAAGGCAGAGCTTTGACTGATGTGGGCAACTACAGGAAGTCAGTGCAGAGCTCTGAAGAGCGGGGTGACGTGTGTCCTTTTTGGCTGATTAAAAATGAGATGTGCTGCTGCATTTTGGATCGTCTAGAGGAGTGTGATTGTGCATTCTGGAGGCATCGCAGTAATTAAGACGAGATGTGATCAGTGCCTGCACAATGAGCTGGGTTGTGTATTCACAAAGGTGAGGTCTTTATTTTAATCCCCTGTGTCTATTTGATTTCTGAGTGCCGAAGATGAAAAATGGTGTTGTAATGTTAAACCTGCCACCATTTTTGAGCTTGTTACCAAAATGTCAGCTGCCGTCGTCAGCTTCCTCCCCGTGTGTTGGCGCTTTTTCAACAGTCCTGCGAGCTGCACGAGACAATAGGACAAAATGAGTCAAATGGACCTTAAAGTTGGAGGCATTAAAACTTTAAACAAATGTCACCGTACTAAGATGTGTAAACAGAGTTTGATGTGTAAAGGAAGTCACAGACAAAGGACAAACTCAGTGGACGTGAAGACAGGCTGCACTAAGCATGCGCTATAAATAAATAAACAATATGTCCATAAAAATCTGATGCAGAAAATTCAAAGCGACAGAAGTTAACAGAACCGTTTCCAGAAGGTCTGCAGACATGGGACTTTGCTCCAGTTGGCATTAATATATACATCTGAGAACCTTCCACTGACACGGGAAGCGGCTCAAAAGAAAGCTGCTGTCGTTCCCTGCTCTGTGCCAGTGTTCCTGTTTGTTAGCGTGACTCTTTTATGATTCTCTCCATTTGAAAGTAACGTCTCAGTAACAGGGGCTGAGCAAGGCGATTTGTCGCTGGACTCTTAATTTGTAAAGTCAATAGCTGCAGCACAAACCTAATAGCAGCCCTTGCGTCAACTGATATGTACGGGTGTTCCCTTCTGCTAAACAGATAAAAAAAAGATTAAATAAAGGTATCTCACATTCATGTTTTGATCAGATTATCTTCTCTGCAAACACTTCACAACACTGACTAAGATGGAAAGAATGTTCAGGAAATGGGCTTCAGTTTTATTGCCGTGTGACTAAACTGCTATGGGACAAAGGGGAAAATGAAGACGTGGACATGGCAGATTTAAAAAAATATGTTTTTTTTTTCATTATTGCTGTTGTTAGAAAATTGGCCATGCAAATGTTTGTCTTAGATCCAGAGGAGGTTGAAGTGTACAAATAAAATACTCAAGTAAAAGTACATGTAGCTGTATTACTTCATGTTCTTTAGACCAGCTGAAGTATTAGAGTAAATGCCCCAAAATATATAACCCCAAATGCAAAAAAGTTGGGAAGTTCTGTAAAATGTAAATAAAAACAGAATGCAATCTTTTGCAAATCTACTCAAGCTATATTTTGTTCACAACTCCCTCTCCCTCTTTAACAACTCTCTGTAAACGTGGGATGTGAAGAGACCAGTTGCAGGAATGTCGTCCACTTCTTGTCTGTGACAGGATTCTTGCCTTGGTTTTTTCCTACTGGTGAAAGGTCTGGACTGGAGTATGTTTCTTCTTTTTTTCCTTTTTTTCATTCTTAGATATATATTTGGGGCTTTATTAAGCTTGATCTTTTTATGTATATCTCACTCTTAGAAAGGTAACCTGTCCACACATCCTGTGCATGACCCAAATGGATGTTTCGAGTCCTCTTTACTTCTGGATTCACACTACTTGAGCACTCAGTTGACTGGTGAAGTAGTGAATGTTCACTTCTCCTACTGATTTTAAGTTTTTATAGGGCCTCCCCGTCCCCCAAGCGTACTCTGCTCTGATTGGCCGGCTTATGGGAGGCTTCCTTGTCGTTGCAGTTAATGGATGTGGGAACCCAAAACCACCAAATTACAAAAAGTAAACCATGACTTCTTTAGGCTTCTGAACACCGACTTAAGGTCGATCTTAAATATTTGTCCTCTTTTGTAATGTGAGAAGGGCCCAAAGATGGCCACCGGTACTGTCTTGCAAAAAAAGCGATAGAACAGGACAGAATGTCCCTCTCACAATCCAACTGCTGCTATAAAAGTTGTCATGGTGGGAAAAGCTGAAACATTTAGTGACAAGGACTCTGTTGCCTCACGGTTGTTGTTTTCTTTCTGTCTGTTGGGAAATCAAGAAATGAACAACACTGTCTTCACATCAGGGTCTTTAACACCGTGTCTCTGTGCCTTTCAAAACCAGCACTATGCTGAGACACAAGCTGGTCCATCCTGAGAATAAAACAGCGGGACATGGGACAGGAGGCACAGTAAGACATGGACGTGCACACTGGAGAGACTTAAATGTCTGGCACAACTCCTCAGAGCATGACGCAGCTTTTCCGAAAGACGGTGGACAATGTCCACCGAGTTCTCTTTCTGTGGACAGAAATCACTGTGGCAGTGATAAAGCCATTTGGATTGAAGGTGAAACGTCTAATTTCTCCTCATGCTTTTTTCTGTGTTTTCATCTTGTTTCATATTGTTATATCAGTACAGTGTTGTACATGTTCCACTGATCAGAAATGTAACTAGAAAACATTAGTAGAAAATTCATCACTCTTTCCTAAAAACACTAGCGTTAGTATGATACATTGGATGATAAATCGCCATAAATACAACCCAAAGAAATCAGTTTTTTGAATGTAAGTATCAATACAAGTTTCATATTTAATATTTTTTGTAGCCCTTGGCATAAAAATAGTTTAATAATTTAGTTTCTCCTTCAAATCAAAGATGAACCTTGTAAATTCTATATGCTCATCCAACTGTGGCTGGTGGTTTCCAGGATTTCTTTAGTGCTGATATTTTGAAGAGTTTGAGCAAAGATGGTTGTTCAAACCATCAGCAACGTTTCATCACCAGTGTTGCACCAGACTTCGTTCAGGCCAGTTTCTCTTTACCATCTGTAACAAAACCACGTTCAGAAAGCGGGCTCACAAAACTGTGTTGCAGTTTTGTTGTGGTAGTTTCCGCAACGTCTGCACACATTTTAAGGATGTGGGACTGAAAACATCTGTCGCCCGTGAGGGAATCTGAAGAATGCAGTCAGAAAAGATCCCTCTTATCAGAGTGTGTGATGTCTCCTCTCACTCTGGAGATCCAGCTGAATTCCTCCTGCAGCAGTAATGTGAACTGGAGGTCAGGGGCCTGAAGGAGTCATTACGAATAGGATGGAATTGATCTCTGTTTTTAGAGATTGAGGTGACGTGTGGGAGGTTTCCTTTAAATTCTACACTTCAACAGAATCTGAATTTCTCTATTTACGCGGTTTTCATAGAGAATAAAGTAAGTAAGTGACACACGTGAGTGCCGACTAGACGGCAGTATAAAACTAACCAATAAAAAAAAGGAAGAGAAAACCTAAGGCCATCTGCCATATTAGGTTTCATTGTTCTGTTATGAGCTTGTGTAAAGTATTATTCATGGTATATGGCCATTCTGTCACATTTAATAAACATGTACAAATGGAATCTTTGGGCTTTGGCCATAGATTTGATATGTTTCTTATTTTGTGATGGTTACTGTCACCAGAGGACCCAATAGCAGAAGTGGAGACAAGACGAGATTGCAAAAATTAACACACGTACTACTAATACAATAATACTCAGCACAGACAATGAGAAGATAACAATACTAAGTGAGAAGAAAGAGACAAATACAATAAAAACAACTAAAAAAAGGAGATTAACATTATAAACAGAAAATCTCGCTCAAAGAGGAGGTAAATATTACAAACAGAAAATCACTCTAGATGAGAAAGCTGAAAAACCTGCTCGAACAATCAACAAAGTCACTAACAGGATCAGAGGCTGGTGGTTCGAAAAGGCTGAACAAGATTGGCAGAACCATGAAACACTAGCCACCACAAACTAAACACAAGACCTGAACTACAAAGTAGAACGCCTCGGCAGGCGAGGAGGAGCATAGTCCAGATCCTAACATATTTATGTAATGTGATTATCATAATCACACACAGCTTTAACTTGATTTTATTACGGATACTTGTTGCAAAACAGCAACTCACTATATATCAAATACATTTTTGATATTCTGATTTCAAAGCATTTACCTTATTAATACACAGAACATCAAATACACAAACTAATATGGTGTCAAAGGCAGAATTAACAGCCAGCTGACACAGCACGTATTACCACTGCTGGAATGGCTGCAGGCTGCTAGTCTTGTATGACTACAATAAACTTATGACTGTGTTTTACGTGCAAAAGCCGGGCTTTAAGAGAGGTGCCATTGATTTGGTATCGAACAGAAGGAAATTATGAAGGTCATTTCTGCCTGTGCATGCCCCATGGGTGTCTTTTTATGCACTTTGTAACGGTTCATTACCTCATGTCGTTGTCCTGCACCCAGGGCTTTATCATTCACTTGTTCTGCCAAGTAATGTGATTAAAAACTGCCCTGCATCTGGATTTGTGAAATACAACGTTAGTCCAAAATCACCACCAAAGTTGCACAAACAACAATGTTTGATGCCAGGCAAGTTGCACAACAGACACAGACTAGAACAGAAAATTAGCACCCAAAGAAAATCCCACAAAGTGTGTTCAGACTAACTTCTTCATGCCTTCAGGAACATACACGTGGCGACTATATTTCAGCTTCTTTTATCATCTTATTTTTTGGTACACAGAGCACAATAAAGGTCTGTTTAGTCCAAAGACTGTGGTGAAATGGCAGATGGTGTGATGTTTCTTAAACTAATGTGTTTCCAACAATATTCACGATCATACTGACATCAGTATAAATGTGTTGAAGTTACTGGACTTTAAACATAGTTTTATCCTATGACATTATTGCAGGCCCTCACTTATAAACAAATACGTCCTATTGTGTTTCGCAAAAGGGTGAAGTGAAATATAATTTCATCACTTTGGTTCTTTGGTTTGCAAAAACCACAAGGACCCCAAAATTATAACATATTTTAGGATAAAATGCATGTTAAAGAAATCCATGATTTGAGTAACTTTTGCTTTCTTGTTCTCACAGATCCCTTTGCTACTTCGTGTTAGTCTTTTAACTTGGCAGAGTACAACATTTAGCTGCCACAGGTGGTCGTCAGCTCTGCTGTGTGCTCAGCATTTCGCCTGACCATGAATGGACAATAGCTGGCAGACATGCTGGGGATGCCACCAACCACCAGTTTATGCCAAGGAAATGGTTTGAAGGGGAACAGATGAGTCTGCTGGTGGTTTCTGCTGTATGCAGCAGCAGATACTGAGAGTGCATTTCCAGCTCTGCTGCTCAATGTGAAAGTCATTACAGGCCCCTGACTTTTATGGGGCTTATGGAAAGATGCAGAGCCAGCAGCGTGACTCATCGATGGGCATGTGTGCTGCAACAGCAGTAAAAGTGTCCTCACTCCATTTCCCTCCTCTTGTTCTTTTGGCCACAGATGGTATAAAGCCACCACAGATGAAGCAAAGCTCCCACGCTTGTAGTTCAACTTTAGCAAGTTAATCAGATGGAAAGTAGTTGAGCAAACCACATACATGATTGTTCACCAGGAAGTATTCTTCAGCTTCAAGGCTCCATTAAATGCTCATTTGCTTGGGTTTCCTAAAAAACCCAGTTTTATCCCCCAGTTATTATTTCACTCATCTTCTAAAACATTAATGGGGATGAAACCGGTCTTTGGTTTGGTTCTCCATAGGAAGTACACAGTGAACCCTTTCAACAGTTTATGTTTGTGGCACGAATCTCAGCAGCAGGCTTTCCTCCAACAGTGTTTATACTGGCGCTCCCACGGCTCTATATGAATCATCAGCTTGTGGAAATGACCACACAACCACTGGATGGGTAAAGACAATATATGGCAGAACTAAAGGAGCCTTGTCAGCAGACTGGAAGCAGTGACCAGTTGTTGGTGTACCCGAGAATGTGAGGTTAAAGCTGTTCATCTAAGTCCAACATTGACATTCCGGTCGTTGAAATCACAGAGCAAAGAAAGGGGCATTCACTAGATCATTAAACAAAATGTACAGATATTCCACTGGAAAATCTGCAGTGGGAAATCCAAAGATCTACAAAACGGCTCCCAGTGGCGGCTGGTTCAAGCTTTGAAGACAAGGCCTAGATTGTTATGACAAAATAAAGTCCCAAATACGAGTAAGATGGGTCTGACAAGGACATTTCTGCTTGTAACATGTTTGTTATGACTCATCACTTTATAAAAAGCAACATAACTCTTTACCATTTCTGAGATCTTGGGGCTGCTTGGATTCATATTTTGCCGTGTGGTTACATATTGGAGGAAAGAAGGTGGTTTACTTTGGCATGGGCTGAATGTCTCAGCAGTACACCACAGTGAGCTGCTGTTGGCCTCTGCTGCTCATTGTGGAAAATCTGACATGGAATTCCCAGTTGCTGTTTTTTGTTGCACACAGTGAACTAGTAAGGGTTTCAATTAGTTCAGTTGCTCAACTCTTTCAAACTCTGATTTAGGCCTTGTGTTAAGAAGAAAGGGGACTGGTACTCAGGTAGTGTACTGGTATGACATGAAGTACGATCCAGGAAGTACAATCTGAGCAACTATTCTGCAGCTCCTTCAGTTGCCAGAAGACAGCAGAATGATTTATATTACCTAGAGATATATTACAGCTTTGGAAGGAGGTATTTCAGCAGTCAGTTTATCCCATCTCAACAGTGAGATGTTAAGAATCACGCTGGATACACTGGAAACAAACTGTCCCAAGTGTGATGTTATAATATACTAAGATTTAACTGGATGTGATGTGGGATTCGAAACACTAAATCTCACATTAACTATGGGCGTGACAGGAAAGTATACAAAAGCAATATGACCTAATCAGAGAGGGAGTTTTTTCTCTGATCATAGATATCAACTATAAATGTGTCTGTAGGAAAAGTCAAGAAATTATTCTATTAAACTGTTGTTGCTACCTACATATAGACTCGTGCTTCTGTTAGTTGTGATTATTATGAGCCGGACTTGTATTTGGACAATATATATATATACAGTATATTTATATATAGTGGACAAAGTCATCATAGGGAGAAGGTTGTGGTGGATGGTTGGGCAACAAAACTCAGGACTTTGAGATAGGATACACCAGTTTGTGTCTTGCTTGACATTGTTAGTCACTGTTGTTGCAGTATTTTAACCCACCCAACATCCTTGTTTTTGTTCTTAAACATTAACCAAAGTTTATATTTTTTGTGCCTAAACCAACCAATACCATAATAAGGCCTGACAGCAAGTGGAACAGTTACCTGCCGACCCATAGTTATGGAGTTGATAAACAAATAAATAAAATAAATAAATAAAGTTAATAAAGACTATTTAATGGATAGGCTCCATTAATAAATGTGGCAAAATTCTATAGTTTAAATTTAAAGTTTAGTATTTTCCGTTTCAGATCTTGCAAATCACGAACACCACACCTGCAATCCACCAACTTTAGGACAAATAACATCACAAATCACAATTATGGCCTTATGTTCTAGTGGATGTTAACATTTACCATTCTTTTTATCTCTTTATTAACTAGACTAAACTCTGCTGTGTGGACTGTGGTGTGAAATGGAGCGCTGATGAAACAGTAGAGTGGTGAGTATGTGAAGAAAACTTATCAAAACAATGAACTATTTCACGCCGCAGGAGCGATGACATCTGGACATCCTGTTAGAGTTGGATGAGAGAACACATCCCCAGGCCTTTTCAATTCACTGAGCAAATGTGTGTTCTCCTCTTCAGACAATAACAAAGAGTAGCCTCGCTTATTCCAACTTCTTCATGTGTTTGTTTAGAAGTGACTTAGGAATAATGTCTCAAAGGATGTTTGTGTCCACACTCAAACAGGGCAAATCTCAGAGTATACAGTGTAATATGCTTATTTTTATAGTGCAGTGTATTGTTTTCAGACAGCACAGTTGACTTGGGAATACAGTTTTCAAAAAGAATAACAGGCAATAACCACACTGTATGTGGAGAGCTCTTTTTTGTAATACCCATCACCTCTAAGCACTAATTCACATTCCACGGCCACTTTAAATAGATAGATTTTTCATACCAAAATCAAGACAGTTGTTCATTTAAAATATAAACAAATTGGAATTTTAACTACAAACTCACCCTGTGCCGTGGACTATTTTCCCTGCTCCTATCAGGCAGGATACGGGCAAAAACTACAAGACTGAGGAACAGTTTCTTCCCAGATGCTGCCAGACTGATGAACTGTTCCACCCTGCCACGTTTTTAAGTTTATCAACTACTTCAACTTATTGCACCTTCTGCCAATTATAGTTATTATAGCTAATTTATGTTATTGTCGGGTGATCATGTACGGTACAGCATGTAACACATTATTTTAGCATAAATTACAGTATTTTTAGCAGTATATACATTAATGTTTACCATTTTTATTTTCTAAAAACTAAGAGAAAACTGTTGTTTTTTTTACTTTAGAAACTTAGTTTTTAAAACTTTATAATTTATGATACATAATTTATTTATTATTATTATAGGGTCACACCAAGACTGGAGTACCTTATTTCATTCTCCTCATGTCTTTTCATAATGTCTGAATAACAAATAAAATTGAGTTGAATTGATTTGTTGGGGATTTTGATGACAAGAACGGTTCTAATCTATTCAAATAATCAAAGACATTATTAATTATAAACATATTTTTGTAATGTAATCCTATAACATTTGGAGAAATGTAGAGCACAAGAGAGCTTTGATTGTTCTGTACAAACACCTACACTTTTCTTTCATTTCTCGCTAAACATGTCATTTGTAAGTGCTGTCAAAAATATTCAGGTTATTCATATCCCCACATTCCACACAGTCACGGAAATGTGACACCTCAGCGTGTCTTTTGTAACGTTCTCTTTCAGAAAAAACACGTGCTCAGTGAGTCACTTTTCCACAGCCTTTCCAAAGGTATGACTTTTTTGCATCTACTGGCTTTAACACCATCAGTCTGTAAAAGCATCTGCACATTTTCTTAGCAAATTTATTTATTTTTTGTGTAATTCAGTTGCATAGTTGGTCTTTACAATTTTTAGATGTTTTTCTTCTTTTTCCGAGTGATGCATAATAGCGCACCTTGATGAATTCGGGGCACATCAAATTCATTCATTATAGTTTAACTGAGAGCATCTTTTCTATAAAAAGCTTACAACATATTGACATTTATGCTCTTTCAAAATTCAAACTCATGAACTTGTGTCCTCACTACATTGTCCCTCCTGCATGCCCTGCATTTGCTTTGGTGCCATTGCTCTTACCACATCCGTACACACCTGGCCACATCCACCTCAGCAGACCCAGCTCAGCCTCCCCCTTCCTGACACATTGTCTTTGTATGCCATGCCACAGACTCTCAAACCCCTTCCCTTTTCCTTGCCTGCCTGACCACACTTCATGGGCCTGACTATCACCTGCCCCTGTTACAGTTTACATATCTGTTTTTTGAACATTTTGCTTTCCTTGGCCTGTCACCCAAGCTAAGTTGTATATCCCTTTGGCTTAATTGTAGGGTTACAAAGGAAAAACACAAGGAGTATTTGTTAGACCCACACCCGGACCTCTACTAAAAGCATTTATTGTCCAAACTATTGCACTTAATCATAGAACAGTTTACCTTCCATTTGAAGTGAGATATTATTTTACATATGGACATTTTTCCATAGTTGGGTAGAGGAAACAAAACTAATATAATGTTTTTCTTGTGAAAAAAACAGTGGGTTCGTGTTCTGTCAACAATATACAATTTTAAATGTAAACAACTTTATTTTACTGCTAATTTTCTAGGCCTATATTTATGGTTGTACTTTTTAAAAATGATTTGCCACTAGGCCATATCTTGTAAATAAACACTGGTGTCCTGTATGTCACCTTTTCAGCTGCAACTTTACAAGCAATAAACTTTAAGATGTTAGACTTCATAAGTTAAATATCCCCCAAGGACACCATTAGTTTTTGTTAATGAAGCTAAATAAATTTAGTCAGAAGGCGCAGGTGCAGTGTGGCCTTCAGGTCCTTCTAAGGATTCAACTAAAGTTCAGTGAGTCCAGACGCTAATAACATGGTCATATGCACCACTGAAATCCTCTGCATTTACTCAGGGATCCAGAAAATAAAAGTTAAAAATAACTCTATTATGGTGCCATAAAGATATTACACAACACTGGTATAACTATCTTTCTCACATGAAATCCTTATCACAAAATCTCTGCTTAACTCTTTGATAGTAGATGTGCTCTATTTCCTGTTGCTTACACATTTAAATCACATGACTGGAGGAGCCAGAGACTGGACCAACAGCTGTAGGATGGTGGATGACCGCTCTACATTCTGTGCCACACTAATCAATTCAGTGTCACAGCTGCCCATGGATGTAACATCTTCATTCTCAGACAATTACTTTTTTTTTTTTTTTTTTTGCCACATCCGCAAGTTAGTATCTCCTGTGCAAATGAACTAGTCATTTAACATCTGATCAGAGGAAGAGAGACATTGCGAGAAAGAATGTAATGTTGAAGACAGAGACAAAAGTAGCTGAGGCAGAGGAAGCAGGCTATAAGTGGAGTAACATTTAAACCAATTTAAATTAATTAGTGCTTGACAATTTATGCTGCTGGCTACTGACGTGGTTTTAATGCTACGAAATTTTTTGCCCTTAAAAAAAACTCAAAATGTACATTCACAATCAAGGACCACACATTAAATCTGAGTTCATAGAGGGCAAAATGTATAAGCAGCATTTGCTGAATAGGAAGCGACAGATGACGGAAGAGGATGACAGCTGCAGTGTGGAACCATAGGCCAGGCTCTACTCTACTACTAGTGCTCCATGCAGCGAGAAACCTGAGACAGCTGACTCTTGAACTGATGAGGCAACGCAGCTCTTAGGCCTGGTAGTGTGGAAAAGTAGCAGCTTGAGATCTGATAAGGATATCTAAGCCACTTTGGCTGCAGTCTTTGGCTGCAGTCTGGATTGAGCTAGACGATGATCAGATTCCCACGATACATCCCAGTGTATGAAACAGAAAGTAGGTAAGATGGCTATGGAATATGAAAACCTGGCACCCTGCTGCCTGAACAGGAAAATGCCTTGTTTACTTGTGAGCTGTGTAACAAGTCAATTTCCCCGATGTGGGATCAATATTTATCTCATCTTGAGTACAGTAACCTAACCTAGCATCCCAGTACCTGAGGGAGGTAGGGGTAGCTAATTTAGGAATATGCTAACCTGAATTCAGGAATAGTGCGATGCGGTTTGTGGGGAAAGTACAAACCTGGCAACGCAGTGCCTTTGGAACTGAACGGTAGCTGATGTGGACCAACTACAGGCCTGTAGCGGCCTGACGTCACACACAGGTGTTCGGGAGGAACCGGGCCGAGCTGGGTGTGACGTGTAGACTGTCCGTGGAGTTTTGGAGTAACGGCCCACGCAGGGCCAGACCAAGGAGGCGGATGACGAGAAGCGTTCTGGCCGGTTTTGCCGTGGCTGAGGTGAAAGGATGAAGTGTGGGTTCTGTAGTCAAGATGGGATGGGACCCGGGGCCAGACAGCGGGTGAGTTCTGGTTTTGACCTAGAAAATACTGGTGGATTTGAGGCTGAGCGTGTCACAGTGTAGAACATTTGAATAGACCGGAAGGGCTGTTTGTGGTGTGGTTGGGCTTCCGAACTTCAGACGTTAATCTCCATTATTTTTCCCATAAGCTCAATTTGTAGCTAAATAGTTTTTACATTCACTCGTTTACATGGACATCGGCAACCGGGTGACAGTCTGGTTTCTTAAATGTCATGTCCAAGGGAAACCTGGTTTCCTCAGGTAGATACTGAGCAATGTGTAAATGGAACCAGGTTTCTAATCGACTTCCTCCTACTGCGCATGTGCGTAACAACAGGCTGCAGACAGTTAGGAGCCACTTTGCTCAGATGAAGATGTTGATACGAAACTAAACCTTTTATGTACTAAAATTATCCTGAACATTACCAGCTGGGCTGTTTTTGTTTCACACCAAGTCTCTAGGTAACTTCAGCCCTTTTTAATTTTAATTTGGCATAATTTTCTTGGAAAGTTTGTCATGTCTGGATGAAATGTTTGTTCTTAATGTCATATGCACAAATATTTAGTTCGTGTACTTCTACCACCTCCACAGAACATTAACTAAAAATAAGACAAAATTGTCAAAGCTCCAATATGTAACTATTTTACTATCCTTTTAAATAGGCACATATTCCATAACTGACTATATTGTGTAGACGTGTTGTTGATGTGTACCAACTCACAGAACAGCCTGCCTTGAATATCGTCATTTTTGAGACTATAGCACCATTGAATGTTTGCATATGTTTTCTTTTTACAAATTCCAAAAACGAAGTCATCGTAGAATGTATGAATGTATGTGTTGTTCTAAAAATCATCTTAGTTAATGTAACATATGTTAGTGCATGATTCTTGTAGTGACACACCAAACATGATGGTTTTTTCGTGAGTAAGTCCAAAAATTCCCTGGCCAGTTTTTGTTCCCAGTTTGTCATTGTTTACCAGAAGAAGATTTTATGTTGGTGGCTGTGGTTCATCCATGTATCACAGGGTTGGCGGTTTGATTCCCTGTTCATCCAGGCCACATGTCAGAGTGTCCTGGAGCAACATACTGAAGCCCCTACGGCCCCTACATTTATGTCCAGCTGCTAAACAACAATTACCAATGGGGGATCTCACTTCAATCTGTGATCAGACTAGCACAGGCAATGCCACGTATTCCCACTTTGTAGAGAAGAGAAAAAAATCACTTAACACTTAATTACTTAACTTTACAGCATGGTAGAGCATTGAGGTGGTGACTTTGGTCTAAGGACATCACAGTCTTCTAGCAGCAATGCAAAAGCATCCAGAGGCAAGGAGAGGCTGCTAGAGGCCACTGGATAAGAGGGAAAGGTGTAGAAAAGAAGAAGCATAGCTGGAAAGAAGTATGGAGTATGGACTAAGGTCCTTCAACATCTGTAGTACCATGCTACGGATGTGTTATGAGCTTGTGCTAGCCAATGCCATCTTCCATTCTGTGGTTTGCTGCAGCATCACTATGAAGGTGGCAGACACTAATAGACCGGATGAACTAATAAGGAAGGCTGGTTCTCTCCTAGGGGAGGAGCTGGACCCTCTGGATTTCGTGACTGAGAGGAGAATGTTGTCTAAACCCCTCACAATCCTGGACATTCCCCCCAAAACGCTCCGCTGCATGTTGGCTGCACAGAGAAGCACTTTCGGCCAGAGACTGATTACAGTCAAGTGCTCCACAGAACGTCAGAGGAGACCATTCCTCCCAGTGGCCATTAAACTGTTCAACTCATCCTCCTTCTGTAAAAAGGAGGGGGACTGAAAGGTCTAAATGGACAATCTATTATTTAATTTATCTTATTTTAAGGTAAATTATTAATGACCTTATCTATCTTATTTTGTGTGTTGTTGTATTTCAGTAGTTTGTATTTGGTTAATTGTCTATGTGGTTTCTCCTTGGTTTGGTTGAGGAGCTTTTCCTTTCTTGTCTACTTTTCCTGTGGAGAGCAGATGTAAGAAGGCAACACAATTTCCCAATGGGATAAATAAAGTTCTTTTAGTCTTGAATCCGTAACCTGTTGGCAACCAGACAACTAAGAGCCGAGAGAAAGTGTAATTGAGAGTAGAAAAGCTTATAGTTCCTTAAATGACACATAGCACTAATCCTAGGCCTGATTATATGTTATACTCAGAATCACAGAGGAACTAACAGTTTCAGAGAATTCAAATTTACAGTATACACAGACCAGCCTGCACAACCTAAAGCAATCCAGTCAGACTGTCGTGTGTTATATTAACTGAAGGAATGTATTTGCCCGTAATAGTGCAGCTGATTGGTGTACAGAACTGCAGCAGAGGTCTATGTTTAGAAAGGTAAGGTTGTCTATAGGGGACCTGTTGGTAAGTGTCTTGGCTCTACAGCAACACGGACACAGAGACTGGAAGAGCCACAGAAATGCATAGAAGTGGACGTCCTCTGGCCACATCCCATGCTGATGGCTGCGTCAGTGTGAACAGTGCCCTGCAGATGGTCAATGTTGCTTAATTCCAGGCACATTTAATAGAGATGCGAGACAACACAGAATCATGTCCGACTGTTCAAAACCACTCACATCAACATAGTCTGTGCTAGATGTCTTCAAGTGTGCCTGACCACAACACCAGGCAAAGAATCATCGTCTTGCATGGGCCAGGGAGCATTTGCACTGGACAAGGATACAGTATGCATCAGTGCTGTTCCGAAGAGTTGATTCACATTGACCAGAAAAATGGCTGCCAACACTCTTGGAGACGTCAAGAACTGGTGTTATTACAGGTTACAGGTGTGTCTAGACAACAAAGAACTGCCCTACACTTTGTAAATGTTACTGTGACAAGCCGATACTAGGCAAATAAGATCATTAATCCAGTCACTGTGCCTCTGCAGGAGCAACACAGGACTGGTTTCATCTTCATGGGCAACAATGTCTCAGTGCATCGAGGTTGCATCATCAGGGAACGGCTGCTCAAATGGAGTTGCCTTCACTTTCTCCAGACCTGAATTCCATAGGAAACCTATGCGATCAGCAGAGTCGTGTAGACGGTTGTAAACCCTGCACCCCAGAACCTCAGTGACCTCAGGGCAGCCCTTCAAGAAGAGTGGAATGGCATGCCTTGGCAGACAATTATTCGACTAGTGGACATCATGAGACATCATTGTCAAGCTCTAATAGATGCTCAAGGACACTGAGACATTAACATTTTATTGTTGTGGTATATCAACCACTCTTGTTAGCTTTTATTTCAATAAATTGTTTGAGATGAAGAAATTACCATTGCATACTTCTCCTTAAATGCCACTACCATGACCTTTTTACATTTAAAAAGTTAATGTTACTCGAAAGACGAAAATCCCTAACGTCTTGTGAGTAGTGCGTATTAAATGTGGCTAATGGCATGTGTCCATCCATGCAATCTGCTTTGGGATACTGAAACACATAGCTGCGTCTTCCTGCAGTTGTCAGTGTAACTCAGTGAGGGATTTTACCTGATTACACTTAAGAATTGCCGGTATATAACTCCTTATCTAATTTGTGTGCAATCAGTAAGGCAGTTATTTCCAAAACAGTGGCTATTGGTCACATTTATTAGTAAGAAATAAATAATGGTTAGACACTTGAATGGGCCTGGTTCTCTGGTGATATGTCAACCCAGCAATGTTTTAAAGGTGCCTTAGCACAAGGAGTGGCAATTTTCATTTTCTTCAGTAACACTGGTTTCTACTAGTAGGAGTATAAGAGCTTGATGAGGAGTGGCTGACCTACTGAGTGTCTTTTGCATTCAGATGAAGTTGCTCAATGTAGTGGCACTATCCAGCGCAGGTTGCCTTAGTAGGCAAGACAAGGTAAATATAAGTATGTACTTTTCGTTTGGATTAGACTAGAAAGCAGATTAAGAGGTTAATGATAGTGAAGTGATGTCTCTTTTCATAGTACCCAGTTAGGACAGCAGAGCCTGATATCCCTCTATAGGGCTGAATAATAGGTCAAATAACAGGCATCACTAACACTGAGCTGCTATAGAAATAATCACCCAAGTTATCGCACATTGAGGCTAATTGGAAGGTTGTGACTTTTTCTGTCAAGATTTGATTCAAAACAAGAAAGAAAAGAATCAGTTGCTCATGTTTATTAGAAAGTCTAATTCATTTTTATTTCCCCTATATCCAGAAGAAACATAAATTTCAGTAAAACCAAAAGAAACAAAAATAAAAACAGCTTGACAAGTACATTCCATTTCGCAATACCTGGAAGTTGTGTGTTTGATCAGTGGATCCAGAAGTGCACGTTAATGTTACATGAATGTTTTTGTATCTGAGCGATAGGTCACTGTTATTTAAATACACACATCGCCATACAAGACTTGTGTAAACATTGCTGTGGATTATGTGGCTGTAAAATAGTGAAAGAATGATTCCACAGGGATCAAGTGAGTTAGAAAATGTTATAAATTCATAAAAGCCAATATTGCTAAGTGAATGTGGAATGTAAAACAAAACAAAACAAAAACTATATAGAAAGATTACTGCACTGAATAATGCCAGTCCTGCATGTAATGATTTATTGTTCATCTCTGTTCCAGATATTCATATATGGTTTTTGTTTAATCATTAAACTGCATTTTGAAAAAAAAGATGACTAATATGATGTTCCAGAAAACTTGACTTTACAGAATTGAATGCACAACTCCATCTGTATAACAAACGTACTATGTAGCACCAGTAGGTTAAAATTAATCATGCAGCAAATTGTGTTGCCTTCCTTCTTGTTGTAAAAAAACACTACTTCAAGAACTTTGGGGATAAAGCCCATTATTGTGGGATCCAGTGCAGCCACCATTGCTTGGGTTTTGCATTCTTACAGTATGACCATTTTGGGTGGTTCTCCTCAGAATCCCCTAAACAGAGGTGAAACCTGGCCTCGTTGGTCGCTTTTGTCCTATGTTTTTATTCCAGCGACGACTCCTTGTTTGACAGGCGCTGTTGAAAAATGGATAAGAAAGTTATTAGTATTATTAATAATGATAACTACAATAGTTATTGTAATAAGGTAAATGAGAGGCAACATTGTGTTTAAGCCATATACTGAAAGATGCTTCAGTAATAAGACTAATAAACATTTAGTGAGCACCCTTGTAGCTAGTTACATCGGTATTATTGGATTGTGTTGATTTATTATGTTTCTCTGTGCGTCCTAGTGTTTTATGTTTTAATGCCCTCATTTGTTATACCGTGTAGTAAACCTCTTGAACATCTGTAAAGCACTTTGTACTGCATTAATCCGTATAAAAAGCTATATGAATAGTGATTGATTGATGGAAACAGTATCAGCCACTGCAACAACAGGAGCATTTATAGAGTCAAGGTAAAATCGAGAAATTTTCTACATCTGAGGTTAACCCCCTAGAGCAGGAACGGGCACAAGAATATTATAGTCCTGCAAATTTATCACAACAACAACAACACTAATAATAATAAAACTAATAATAATGCTAAGCGTTGGATTTAATCTGAAAGGAAAGTTGGTTGTGACTGTGTATTTGTGGGCTGAAACCAGTTTTTTTCTGTAAGTACAGTACTTACATTTAAATAACTGGGGATACAAATTACTCATACAAGTACAATGCTAAATAGTTTTGCTTCTAGTGTGAGTTGCTAGACGGTTTTCTACCAAAGCAAATGTGTTGATGACTAGTGTACTAAATGGAGCAAATTTAACTTACAAAATTCAGTTAACACTCTAGTTACTAAATATAATCCTTGTTGTTGCAGATGTCGGTAATATTATGTGCACAAGGGCAGCAGAACTCCTCGCATTGCTTTGACTCTGTTGTTTCTCTCCACTTATCACTATCACGGATAGTATTGTAGGACATTAATATTGTGCACATGACATTTACCTGGTTTTCCACAGGCCTTCACGCACTGCTCGTATGTGTCAAAGCGATTTTGGTTTCCACCGCAGCCACCATACCAGAAACGTGCACAGCTCTTGCTGGGGGCATCAAAGTGCCACTTGAGGACAAATTTGGCACAAGTGCCTTCTTCTTTAGGAAGCTGGCAAATGTCCACCGCTTTTAAGGCCGCTGTGAGGAAAATGACAAAGAATAACAGTCAGTGTGAGAACACAAGCACCTAGGAGGCACTCACAGAGCACTTATCTCTAACAAGGCTGCATGGTGTAAAATTAAATCTTTAAATATGGGCATAGCTTAGTTGTGTAATTAACAGTAATTACCATTTTGATGAATGGTATGAGTGTAGAGCAATAATCTCTATGTTATTCTATGCATCTCAGAATGTTTTCATTCTTTCACAGCAGTAACACATAGTGTATAAGATTTGAAGCAGACTTTGTTACTTTACATCAACTCCAGTGTTAATAAGACGGTGATAAATTGTCCTATGGAAGGACTACAAGCAAATCTTTCTGTAAATTTGTCCATAGTAAAGACTTGACTTGCTTCTGTGACAAAATCCTAATCTTTTCATTTTTCCGATGCTTGGCTTTTTACTTTTTACAACTTAAGCCAGTTGGATCATTTGAGAGGCAGTGGAGGACATTAGTGGTTTGCAATTGGATATAAAGCAGCACAGTTTGTGGAAACTGTAAATTATGTAACAGGAATATTATATGCAACACTGGAAACCTGATAGTAAGATTAATGCCCAACATTTGGGATAGCCTGAAAAGATGTCATCATTTACTTATTAAAAAACTAGACCAAGAAGTAAGAGCTTTTTGTTTACTTTTCTGTTTCTAAAACACACACTCACATCTACATCAGAGTTAAGTTACATAGAGTTACATGGAAGGCAACAGTTATAGAATATGACCACAGGACACTGTTAACATTAATTCAAACGTAATATTCTGAGATCTCACCAGGAGCTGGGACGATCTTCACCTGTTCAACCTGCTGCATGCTTGGTTGAGGTTCGGGCACTGTGAAAACATTCAAATATATGGTTTCATCTTAAAAGCTGACTACCAGTTGATGAAAGACTATGAGGATGATTCTTTGTGGTCTCAAGCACATGGTGGATATTAATAACCAGAGAAAGGTGCATCACTCATTATGTTACAAATTTACATCTTTATGGTGACATTATCCAAATGTGATTCACTTACCAGTTATATGTAGGAGTGTGTGATATTAACAGAAATCATATTAAATGTCACCCATTTAGCACATTATGTGAAAGAGTTTGGAGACAAAATTCCTAAAATTAGGGCGTAGCTGTCTAACTGAAACCATGTCTTTTGCAATGTAATTGTTGTCTTGCTATCTTTCACTTCTGTTGTTGTAAAGCACTTCTTTGCAGAATGATTTCACCAAAGTCTGCTCAGTACTTGCAGGCCGCCACATTCTCAGATCCAAAGCTCCTTCACGAGGCAAAATGATGCATGTCAAGCAATACATATAATCTTGTACATTCAAAAAAATGTTGTTTCATCCATTCTGCCTGTTCTCTTATGTTAATTTATTATTGTTCTTGGTATTACTCCAAAATGTTCAAAATACATTATATTTGCTGTATTGAAATGGATGAAGCTGCATATTTTTGAGTGTGGATAAGAGGCTGGTGGTAATGTGTGTCTTTGCAGGGTTTGTTTACACATTTTTACTTTCAGTTATGCAATTTTATGAAGCTTTGCTGGCTTACATTGTGGTGGTGGCCACATAAGCCTAGACTACACCACTGCCTGCAGTTTCAGTGCACACACCGTTGTCTGTACTAGTAGTCTACGTGACCCAGAATGTGTGAGCACATTAATGATTTCTTGCACATCATAATTTTGGAAAAGTAGTTGAAAAACATTCACATTAGAGTCTCATGCACCATATTGGTAAGTGGTGAAATCCAAAGCTTGCCATGCCTAATTACAGTTGTTTTGTTCATTCACTGTACTGGAGCGTGGTTTAGTGAAAGCTCATACTGTACTGGCATATGCTGTCACAGCGGGCAGCACAGTCCCTCAGAAAGCCTGGCACCATTAACCACTTACCTGGCTTCATGCAGTTTTTCAAGCAGAGTGTCTCAGTGTCGAACCTATTTTCATTGCCTCCACAACCTCCATACCAGAACTGTGTACAGATCCCGTTCTTTCTGTCAAAGAACCACTTAGCCTGATAGTCTTTGCATGGCATTCCAGGGTCATAGTCAAGTGAGCATGGGTCTGCCAATTCATTAACTAGAACATGCAAAAACAAAAAGTGGTGATGAAAGACAGACAGAGAGAGAGGATGAGTTTGGCTTAAGATTAGATTTACCATTGCATGAAGCATATAAGCTGTTACTGTGTGCTGTTAAAATGTGAATTAAATTGACATTAGAGGCTCAGGTGTTCAGTAGGAGTCTAATAGGATCAAATGCTTAGTGTGGAGTTGTTCATTGTTACAGAAGAAAAGACTTGGCATTCAACATTGCATCACACTGGATTAAGGGGGAGTAAAAGGAAAGACGATAAACCACACTTTTATTCCAGTGGACTGAAATGTTAGTTAATGTTAGTTCAGTTTAGTCATCTATATACATGGCTGCATGATTCAGATTGTGTGGTTTTAGTTAATTATGACAATATCCCACTCAGGTCCTGCCTATGTACTCTGTTAATTTCTTTATTAGATTACAGAATGCTAGTAAACAAACACACATCCTTTACATTAGGATATCAACGTACCATGGGTTTAAAAAATTATAACTGACTAGTAAAATCTTGGTTCTTCAAGACATTTAAAGGCAGCAAAGAGACAGATATGAATTCTGCCTCCAATAAGCAGAATCATCTAGAACTGCCTGTTCCTGAAGTAAATGTTCTCTCTAACCATCACACACACACACACACACACACAAAAAACACTATTATATATTTTTGGCTTTACTCTAGTGACTCAATTTAAAACACATTTGTGTAGTTCACTTGTAGATCTGTATCACTGTGTATTTCATAATACTTTGAGTTGAACCATTGGCTTTATTAGGAAACTCAAACAAACATAACATTATAGAAGCTATCGGGATTATACTGTATGTGCTGCCACGAAAGCACGTACTATTTGCCTCCCCTTGTAGTGCAGGACAAAGAGAATAATATTAATTACATGCGCGCGCACACACACACACAATACAGACTCAAAGATATATGTTTGGATGCACAGTCACTCACCAGTTTCTGGTTTGTCCAGTGGTGTGGTATTTACAGTAACAGTAACTTGGCTTGCTGGTTTATGCGCTGCTGTTTCTGTCAAAGAGGAAAGAGGAGACATGTGGCAGCCACATTCGTGCAGCAAAGTCTTTGAGCTAATACAACCAAGACAATGTATCTGAGTGTTCTACTTTTTGATTTAGAATCCTAAAATAAGACTTACTTATATCATGAAAAATTAAAGATAATAAATAATAAATTAATTAAAATAGATTTATTTTAAATTAGCGTTTATGGACTTACTGGTTGTGATTATGCCCTTGCGGATGGAGACAATTTGACCCTCTGCGGTTCGAGCAGTGACCACAGCATGATACGTTTGAGCGCTCTCCAAGTTGTCCAAAGAAAGCTCGGTACCTGACACGTTGGTCTTTAGTACCAGAACGTTGTCTTGCAGCCGTGTCACCACTACCTCAAAGTACACAAAAAGTTTGGGGTCTGGGCTGCTCCATCGCAGTTTCAAGCTGCTGGAAGTGACATTGGAGACGTGCAGCTCATCTGCGTCTGAGTAAAAAAGCCACAGATGTCAAGAGAGGACACAGAAAACAAGCACAGATGAGCAGCTGTCGTGGACTCAAGATGTTCTCTCTGAAATGTTAAGTCTAAAATTGTCAGATCCTGATCAGACTTTTCAACTACACAAGTTGATGGTGGTGATATTGGGAGAGTCAGTGTTAAGGGTTAGCTTACGTTTGTGCTCTCTTTGATGTACCTCTTGATGATTCACATGATGTTTGGGATGGTTCCTTTATGTGCAGCAAAAAAAAAAACAAAAAAACAAGCAAATGAATCCACAAAATTCAACAAGTGTTTAAAAGAAATTCACAGAAATTCAATGAAAATGAAAAAACGTGTCCCAAAACGTACTCCCGTTGCTCAGACAGACTGAAGGGGTTTTTCAGTGGCTGGTCTCTCTGGAACCACTTGCAGTTTTTGGAGAATTCAGGGGACATGAAGAAAGCATTTTCAACTGAAAAGTATCACAGAAGACAGTCACTTACAGGGGCTTAGCCAATTTATAGCATTATTTAAAATAGTAAAGATATATGAACGAAAAAATATTTATCAACTGGTATTTGATTTGATATAGTGATATTTGTCTTGAACTTACTGCTGATATACTTTGGCAACAACTGGCCAAATGTCTGGATGTGTTTGTCATAAAAGTATGTGATACTGTCCAGTCTCTTGAAGAAGACATCTGAAGGCTCACTTGCCATACGGGACAAGACACGAGTATCCCCAGCACTCAACTTGTCACCAACACCCATGATGACCAGGAAAAAGCCACTGCACTTGACCTCAGTGGCAATACGCATCAGCTGCTCCTCTTCTTTTTCTACACTTCCTGTCACAAAGAGCACCAGTAGTTTCCTGTCACGTTGGAGTGGCGCATTCTGAAACACGTGCTCCACTGTCGATTCGATAGCCGCTGCCAGAGCCCGACCACCTTCTAATTGCTGTGTTTTCTCTAGCAGGAATTTGACAATATCCTGAGCTGAGTTGTGTTCAGTCAACCCAATGTCCACACGGATGGGCAAGCCTGTTTTGTTGTGGAGGAACTCGTAAGGAGCTTGCTGGACAACAGACACTCTGGCATGGTGAACAGACGTTACAGGATTTGAAGACACGTGTAGATGTTCCACTATGTGTGCTATGTATCGTTTGATTTCTGTGAAGATGGTTGGATAAGTAGATTCAGAGCTGTCCAATACGAAAGCCACGTCGATGTCCACATCTGTGGTGAAGGACCTCCTATCTCGGGTGAACGATGGGGGCACATAGTCACACGTTTGATCAGGAGAGCAGAGGTCTAGAGAAGAAAGACATGTAATGTATTTATCATACAGATTGAATTGCCGTTCTGCTGCCTTGAATACCTTTTGTTACCTTTATTATTATATTTTTTTTTATTCTATAACACTTGGTATAATGGTATTAAATGATAACTCAAAAAAATGTAATCCAAATGTTTGTTAGTATCAGTTGATAAACACAGAGCTCTTACCTAGACAAATATGGCATTTCATCACCTTTTGGAGGGCTGAATTGTACTGTGCGTTTCCAGGGGCTGGAAGGACAATTACCTGACCCAAAACTGTGTTGTTGAACTGGCATAGAAAGAGAGACAAACAATGTGTCGTGGATTTTAAAATTCAAAACAAGAATGCCCAACAAACTGAATTTCTGTAACATTTTCATCTCTAAATCTGATTAGTTAGTTTTCTTTTACCTGGAGAGCCCTGGTCAATGCTCTGTCCTCACGGTTGACCAAAAAGAGAGAAGCAATTCCAAAATCATGGAGACGCAAAGCTGCAGTTGTAATTGCTTGAGTCTGACCAGCGTCCCCACCAACAAAGAAGACGGCCACCTTCCTCGTAAGGAATCCACTACGCACTCTCTTGAATGTGTTCAGGGCCACAAAGCTTAAGGTCGAATTCAGACTGCGCTTCTTGCTATTCTGTGGCCTCTGCAGTCCCTCTATGCGGTGCATCAGAGCACGTTTCTTTAGGGCATCAGCAAATCGAACTTCTGTGATCACGTCACTGTTGTGCAGGATCACGGCCACACGAGCTCCTCTTGGGCAGTTACTCTCAGAAATTGTGATGTCTTTGACTAGGCTCAGGACTGTTTTACGCATGTTGTTGAAGGCTTGGGTTGTAACATCCTGAGAGACGTCCAGGACAAAGGCTAGCTCCGTGGGGTAGAGTGGGCATTCTTGCTTACCTAGCGGTGTCACAAATAGAGAATGTATTCTTTATCGTAGCTCATATAGTAAATACTGTACACAGTTATTAGTAACGAAAAAAACGCTAAATTGAATAAAACTCTTTATTTTGCTCCTACCGTAACAGCAAGCTGGTAGGGAAAAGGACAGAAAATGCGGTTACATTGTCGTAGAACACAATACAGAAATATAGCTGCTTGTTAAAATCATGGAATGACACTTGGTTAATAAATTATACTCACGACAGTTGTCTCTGATTTTTTTCACCAGGTCACATTGCTGATAAGACAGAGAAAGAAACATTGCAAACCAAAATTATGAAAGCAACAATAGAAATGTCTTTGTCCATTCAGTAGAATGTGGTACAAATAAACAAGCACTTACCACAACACCTGGTCCTATTGGCCCTTTCTGACCCTGTTGGAGCAAAAAACAGTGGTTTTGACAGCTGATGGCTGACGGAACATACCAGACAAACATTTTTTTCCACTACCTATATAACTAATTTACTTTACTATATCTTAAAATGTGTTAAAATTAGCAGTACAGCATATATTATGTTTAATAGGTTTTAAATTCATAAGAAAAAAGACATTAAAAGATCACTCACTGCCCTCTTCACGTGTTGTGGAGGGCACCATGTCATTTATATGGAATTTGCACAGCTTTTAATCTGCCAAGTTTTAAGTTGCTTACATATGGTCCAGGATATCCAACCTCTCCCTTCTGCCCAGGTTTGCCACTGTTTCCAGATACACCCTGTGAAAGAGTGGACAAAGACAGAAAGAGGTTCACATATAAAACATATTTATCTGCTAGTATTTAAGAAAAAAACTTGCTCATATTCTTTATAGTCTGAAATGTGGCAACCTTGATGTACAAGTTCGTAGGATGGACCCAAATATTTGACTGTTCAGACATTTATTTACTGGTTAGGTATTTGGATGTGATATAATACCCATCCTGAGTAGAGCAACAGCTTCCGACCAAAACATGCTACATAGTTTTAAAATAAAACTCCCACACAAAAGCAAATTATACGTCCATTTATGACAAAAATAGGTAGAACCACCCCAACAACCATGCTGAGCAGATGAATCCGCACATCTGTGTGATTAGCTTACTGATTTTTGATTTTTGACATCTCATTCATGTTACCAGCGTACTCTACACTCTCTTAAATCAAACTAATAGTCTGTTATTTAATGAGGCTTGAGCTATTTCCTGACAGAAGCTCTGGAGCCCAAAAACGTGTTTTCACGACAGCCCTAGATACTTTTACTACTCATTCATTGCTTAGAATTTTAACTATCTATCTATCTAACATGTCATGACAAACACACGTCCAGGGATGTTTATAAGCAAGGAGATGGGTTCACTGACTGCAACAGTCCAAACTGTAGTTTTGGACTAAAAACAAATGTTTGGAACAGTTTACCCTCTGTCCACGATTTCCTCTGGGTCCAGGTTCGCCCTTGATTCCAGGTTCACCTGCTGCTCCCTATGTTGACCAACATATTAAAAGGTAAACCCAAAGGCCAGAGTTTCAAATGCAACATTATATTTGGCGGTCTCTGTTGGAATTTCAATTAAAGAGTATTTTTATATAATACCTTTGGTCCTGGAAATCCTGGGAACCCTTCATCACCCTGCAGCAAAAATGCATACTTAGATTACAAAAGTATTATTTGTGTGTAGTGAGTGTGAGTGCATTGCACATGCCATGAAATTTCAAATAGTGGTTTATTGACCATATCTTCAAATGGCCCAGATAAATTGCATTTTTTATAGTTCTATTTGGAGCTATACAATTCTCTGAGCTGGAAAAATGACTAACCAGTACAATACATCAAAAATCACTTGCCTTTCTGCCTTTGGGCCCTGCAACACCAAAGCCATCCCTACCATCTTCACCCTATAAGTAAAACCAGATAGAAAACAAAACAAAACAAAGCAAAAAAAACAATTGCATGACCAATTTTTGGAATCATATTAAGTTAGCTGAATGCATTCTTATAGTGACAAGAAAACAAGGACGAGGCCCGAAGAACAACAACACCATAACCCAAAGGAAAGTAACCGAATGAAGCCAGATGCTGACATTCTTTCAATCACGCCAAAACAATGCAACATATAATGAAAACTTCCTAACAGTCCAGTACGCTATTATGAAGATGTTTGGTATAAAAAAGAATATCATTGTGAAAAAGTTCATATGTTGTCACTTTTCACTATTTTGTTTTTATTATGGTGCACATAAAGAAGATGGTTTCATTCTTACAGGCTCTCCACGGGGGCCAAGAGGTCCAATAACACCTTTAGGTCCTGGCTCTCCTGGCTCTCCCTATAAAGCCATAGAGACAACCAAATGCAGAGTAAGATGGACATAAATACAAGATTCAAAGAGAATATCAAAGATGAATATTTCAGTCCGCTTGGTCGGTTTCTATAGATTTAATGAGCTTCACGTGTGCTTTTGTAAGCAGAGTCTTATTCTCTTAGCACTTTCATGTTTACTCAAACTAATTATGCGTCCAGTAATGTGAGAGAGCTAGGCTTAGGCCAGTAAGTGTATCAATAAAACAGGCCTGTTTTTGGGAGAACATAAGGAGCACCAAACTACATTCCATTCAGTACCTTGCGACCAAGAGCTCCTCTTCTACCTTTTTCTCCAGCAGCCCCTGGGCTACCTCCGGGACCCTAGAAAGTTAAACATTAGGATATTCAAGACAAATTGACAGACATAGCTAAAAGAACTAATTTTATGCAGTGAACCTAACCCTTGGTCCAGGGTTCCCATCTTCTCCTTTGGTTCCTGGGGCACCATTTGGTCCAGGTGGACCCTTTAAATAGATAAACCAGACATAGATGATGAGCCAATTTCCTGAACTGTACAGCTGGGCTTTCAGCCCATGAACAGATAGTATTTCTATATATAAACAAAATTTATCAAATTGCTAATGCAGCCAAAAAGTGTTAACAATAATGACAACATTTACTATGATACATCTTTTGGCAAGTATGTTCACAGACAGATTTATCTGGTAGCTTGTGAAAAAATCACAAACATACCCTAGATCCTGCAATACCAGGCTCTCCTGCCACACCATCAGCACCTGGCCTTCCAGCAGTTCCCTTTAATGACATGCAAAAAATTATAGTTACACTGCAGTAATAACAGCTGCTGCAAATCTAAATAAATGTATGGTATCACCAGCAAAAAGGAACTTACAGGCCGTCCTGGTGGGCCTCTTCTGCCATCAGCTCCCTAGTGAAGTAGAGTAGAAATACTTGAAGTCTTATTGAATAACCAACCAACCAACCCAAAATGTGCCAAATGCAGTACATTTCTGCAAATTGTTAAATACTTTCAAAATTGCTTACCCTTCTTCCTACTTCACCTGGGGTTCCCTTCTTTCCATCCTCACCAGGCTGCCCCTGCAATGTTACAACAAATATCCCTGTTAAACAAATGCATACAAATACAAACAGCAATATATGTCTTAAACTGTTCAAATCTTGAGTATTGTGTTGACAGGCTATCAGTAGGATGTCCTTTCTATAAAAATACATTGTGCACAGGGGGTTCTTACCGGTGGTCCAGCATCACCTGGGTCTCCTTTAGGTCCTGCCTGGTTGTTATCTCGTCCACTTGTGCCCTATTAGATACATGTAATTTTTTTAGTTTTAGCTACTTTGAAAAACCTACAAAGACTGAAAATGGATGAGACCAAGAACACATCCTTTTTTAAATATACTGTACGACCTGCAAGTGTAATGGCAAGCTAATTGACCTTTGTATACATAAATATGTATATACAGCATAATTGGACAGTGGCTATAGCTCAAAGGCTTTAGTGCAGTTTTTTATTGAACAGAACTTGACTCATTTAAAACTGGCCTGCAAATTCTGACAGGTGATTAGTGACAACATGCCACTCTGGATTTTACACAATCTACACATGTATAAAAACACTTATAATAATGGATATATAGTTTTATACTAAGTATAAATCTGTTCACGTGTGTAACACGTTTGCAATATAGAGATTAATTAGTCCTGTACAACCTGCTTTCCATAAAACTCACCGGGTCACCTCTGATTCCTGTTTCTCCTCCATCTCCTGCTTGTCCTTTGGCACCTTTTGGACCCTAAAAAGAAGAAATATATTTAAGTAGAATTTCTCCTCTTTAAAACTAAGATACACAGCTTTTGGGAAAGGAGCCAGATGTAGAATGGGACTTAATCAATCTACCTAGAGCATCGCATACAGATGCGATGTCAAAGCTTGTTGCATCTCATACATGTGTGATAGTTTCATTCAGTTTTAGTTGGGGCAAATCTTGTACTATAATATGGAGCTACAAAACAGTAATTTAAAGAACTGCAAACTGCAAATTAACCTATTGGATAGAAATGTCTTGAAATGTCAAACTAAACCTTCATCAAGTCACTTACTCTTCTGCCAGGATTTCCTCTGTCTCCTGGGGGTCCAGCCACTCCACTTTTGCCCTTAAAACATATAGTAGGAACAAATTAATGCCAAAAATTAGATGTAGTTTTACATACTACTGGAAATTAACTTCTACGGAGGTATGGACAAAGTAATTGTACATATTTCTATATTTGTATATTAAAGATAATAATAAAACTGAATGAAAAATCTAGTACAACACACAGTTACCTCTTCTCCATTGATGCCATCAAGCCCAAGTTCTCCAGATTCACCCTGCAATGTTGTAAAATTTGTTTGTGTAATTAGTGCTGATTTTTATGATCAGAAATAAAGACTTTGAAAAACTAGGAAAAACTATACCTTTTCTCCTGAGTAACCTCGAGATCCCTAAGTAAAGTAAAGAAATATCTTGTTTACACCATTTGATTGAAAAAATGTATCATCTCACAAATTACAGCAACAATTAAGTACAATTTGAAACATGAAATCATTTACCTTGACCCCTCTCTGTCCTGGACATCCCTGGAAACCCTGAGTTCCATTTACACCAGGAGGACCTCTCTCTCCCTGTGATTAAAAAATAAACATAATAAAACACCATGATAACAACGTAGAGAGACTGTTTCAACAAACACAAAGAGCTATGAAACACACAAAAAATAAAACCACTAAGAGGTAACTTCCTGAGAGCAAAAACAATGCTTAAATGAAACGTCAATTGTGAATACATATTAAAACAAGTCATTCAAACGTACAGGTCCGCCCTCATCTCCAGGATGCCCTTGGCTTCCTGGTAGTCCTGGACTGCCCTGAAATTGAAAGCAACCATTTATTAGAAAGTGGCAAAGAAATTATGTTCTTATATGATTGGAAGATTTAGAAAGAAAGAGTCTTTTTTTTGACACTGGATACCTTTGATCCTGAAATTCCAAGTGCTCCTCTATCTCCTCTGGTACCAGCACATTTGCATGCCACTCCACAGCACACCCTTTCTGCAATGTTGTCCTATATGGCAAAGAAAACAATTATTAAATCTTTTATGGTGATAAAAACAAAGATAGGACTCGAGGAAAACTCATTAATACTCACCAGTTCCTCCACAAGCTCATAATCCAAGTCCATTATATTGACTCGCAAGGGTCTGGTGTACCTGAAGCCACGACCAAATTCCAACAGTGAAGCCTCCTCAAAGTTAGAGACCCGCTCCAGGCCGACCAGGATGAAACTGTTCACTCCTGCTTTGCAAATACAAGAGATTAAGGAAAACTTTTACCCTTTTGTAATTACTTTTGAATTTGAGTTTGCAGTCAAGTTTAAGGATAGAGGGTCATTGGGTGTAATTTTGTATTGTATCATTTACCTGACTGCCTTAGCTCCTCAACTTGCCTTTTCAACACAGGATATGGACCATCAAGACCATCAGTCAGATGAATGACAACCTTTGAATGCATGACAACACAATTCAGTACTTCTTTTTTATCTGACTTGGTTCTCACATTTGATTTGTAGGCTTCAATTGTTATCAACTATGTGGGCAGACTAGCTTAAACATCCCAGACCAATAACAGAATCTCGCCTTCATCACTTTTGCACAATGTAAACTCAAGCTTTAAACTCAACACTGAAAGAGGCAGAGAAAACATTGTACACGAACAGAACTAAATTGAACATGGTACATAAGGAATGGTGTACAAAAGATATGGAATCAAAGGCATGGTGATATGCGAGAGCTTTAAAGCTGTTCCTCTTCCTTGACTACTTGATACAAAATTCTTGCTCTAAATGAGAGAGATGAAACAGTAGCAGGCTTCTGAAAAAAACACAGTGGAGTTAAGAAAATAAACTGATTTTGATTAGCTTTAGATGATACTAATTCTTTAAAATATGTTTATCTCCCTTAAAGACTAAGGACCATCGTTATTTAAGGATCACATTGGGAGTTCTCTGATATAAATTGGTAACCAACCTTGACAACATTGTCCTGTCTGGTTTTGAACCGATTAGTGTAAGCCGAGATGGTCTTTCCATTAAGGACATATGGTCCAGTATTTCGCAAGGCTCTAAAAGACTCAAAGAGCTCATCAGCATTGTCTGTGAATTCCAGTTGGGCAGGTTTAGAAGTAGAGTCCATGGCCAGCATGCCCACTTGCACAGAGGGAATCTGCCCAGATGAGCAACTGACAGCCGCCATTTTAGAAATCCTCTGAAGAATGGCACTCATCTTGCTTTGTAGATTGGTCTGAGCATTGAAGATGTTCTGGTCAGAAACATCAAAGCCCACCAACACTTCTACACTGCAGGCTATAAAACAAAGGATGGTTTTATTTTTGTGAACCGCAGAAAGGGGAAAAAAAAAAAAATTCTATATATAAGTTTTAAGTTCCAAATTAACTATGAAGGAATTAAGGATAGGTAAGGTATCTCTTACCTTTTGGAACATCTGGCCCTCCAACACACAGTTTCCCCTTCATTTCGTCTGCCAAAGTCTCCAGGATTTGCTCATTAAGTTCTGAAAGTCCTTGAGCGGTGCTTGCACGAGCCGTAGTTGAGGTCTCACTTGCTAGGTTTTCCAGCTCATTCTCAACATTGCCCACTCCTACAGCAAAGACTCTCACACCTTTCTGCTTCAGACCAAGGACTGCTGATTTGCTGTCATCAGCAGAGGGTCCGCCAGTGATAACCATCAGAATCTGAGGAGTGCCCTCATCTGCCCTACTGCCTTTTTCTTTGGTAAAGTGAACATTTTGAACATGGCGAATGGCTGCACCAGTGTTGATTTTATTTCCACCTTTATACTCTGCTTGGCCAATGGCACTGAGAATGTCTGACTTGTCCTTGTATGTGTTGAGATAGAAGACATCATTCACATCTGCAGCATAATGAGCCAGACCAATCCGTGGGTTGTCTCCCTCAGTGAAGAACAGGTCAATTAGGTTCACGATAAACGACATCACTTCATTGAAGTTTTCCTGGCCCAAGTTAATGGAGCCATCTACCAAAAACACTATGTCTGCCTTTTTAGACTGACCTATCATGAAGAAGAGGTAGAAATTAGATAAAATTATATTTAAGTCATTTTCAATGATATACAATCTACTATTTGTCATTTTTAATATTTTTCACAACTTACTTGGATCAACAGGTTCCGTAGGTGGTTCTTCACGGATAGTATGTCTTAATCTTTCAAAAAATCTATCCTTGATTGTTGGTAGACCAGGGAATGCAGGAACTAGAAGGACATCATCTGGAGTGGTAGTAATTTGGCTTAGCTGCTTTTTCTCTGCACTACCAGTTCCAATAGCAACGCAGTTTACTCGGGAACCTTTAAGGAGCGGTCCTAAAACAGAAACATCTTGGGGGGAACGTCCACCTGTGAGAACCACAAGGTGCTGGGAGGCCTCAGCCGGCCGGGCACCAGCTACAGGTTTTAACTCATGGTCTATTACATGGTTAATGGCTTCAGCTAGATGTGATGATCGGCCACCCATCTGTCGAAGTCGTTTGATAGCAGAAATAACACCTTGCTTTGTAGGATGTGTTTTGAGTGAGAATTCAGTTTTACTTTTGTCTGCATACTGGACAACAGCCACTCGCACTTGATCAGGCTTGACATCGAGTTGTTGGACAATGTTGAGGATGAAGTCACGGATATGAGCAATACCTGAAGGACCTGTATTGTCAGACCCATCAATAAGGAAGATGATGTCCTTTCTCCCAAGATTTAGAGGTTCTGCAAAATAAGCACAAGAAAAAAGGCAGATAAAATATAGAAAAAATATAATATATTTTTTTTAAAATATAAGTATATTTTATATATCAGAACTTTACTCATAAATTGCCAATGCACCCTAAAACAAATATACAATAAAAATAAAACAATGTATAAAAAAAGTTGAAGAAAATTTTATTTATTTCCTTTAGCATTTACATCTAAAAGGTTAATTAACCTGGTAAGATAATATGCATTACCCAGAGGCCGGATAGGAACATAGCTGCTGATGATTTCATCAGTGGATATTGCAGTCAATGAGTCAACGAGTTGCGACTCCACACTTTGAAGTTGCTGGAAACCTTGAACTCTGTACACAAGTTCTGGTTTCAGCGAAATCTGTCTCAGTTCATCAAGGTCTGTATTTCTTGAACCAATGGCAAGAGGTGCTATCCGGTTTCTTTTAAGTTGGTCAGCTGGCGTAGATACATCATCTGCAGACTTTCCACCTGTAACTAGAATGAGGAACTGCGGCACACCATCCTCAATGCGGCTTCCTGCTGACCTCTGATAGATGTTTCTAGAAACCCACTCAAGAGCACGGCCTGTGTTTAGACGGTTCCCACCTTTGTTTCGAAGTCTTACCACAGATTGGCGTACCTCATCTTTGGTAGAGAGTTCATTCAAAAGAAATTCTGCCTTTGGTTCTTCACTGTACTGTACCACTGAAACTCTGACCTTATCCAATCCTACATCCAGCTTATCCACAACTCTTCTGATCATATCCCGGATGGCAGGGAACTCGTTACGTACTGCTGTCGTCCCATCAATTAGGAATACAACATCCCTTTTTTCTCCCGAGGTTTCTGGTGGAAAAACTGCACACAAAGAATGCAAAAATGTGTGAATGTACTTTAAATGAGGTGTGACAATCTCCGAACCCCATTTCTGTAAAGGTTTAGGATGGCATGCAAGTAAAGAAAATGCAATAATTTTCAAATCAATACAATACAATACATGGAGTTCCTTAATTACTTAAAAAAATTATTTGAGTATAATTACGCTCAGTGGCTGGGAATTCTGGACGCATCCTGGCAATTTCATCATCTGACAGCTCAGTGAGAGTGGTGATCAAGTTTTCCTGGATTGTATACAGGCCAGGGAGGTCATCTACAGGGAAGGCGAATTTTGACACATATGACACTACCTGGAGCTCTCTTTGATTAACATCCCTAGTCCCAATGCTAAAGGGAAGAACTCTAGATTGTTTGAGAGCAGATGCTGCAAGACTGATGTCATCTGTAGAAGACCCACTGGATACGACGATTACAAACTGTGGTACACGCTCTTGCTTCCTGCTACCACGTGCTGCTGTCAGAACATCCTGATTGACATACTGCAAGGCCCGCCCCAGGTTACGTTGTCTTCCTCCTCGCTGCCTAATTCCCCTAACAGCATTTAAAACACCTTCTTTGGTTGTATGTGAGTTCAGATAAATGTCTGCCTGAGGACTGTCACCATACTGGACCACAGCAATGCGTATCTTATTCTCGCCAACATTGAGACTCTCCACAACCCTGCGTATGAACTCCTGGATGATAGGAAATTCCCGTCCAACAGCTTCAGATCCATCAACCAGGAAAACGATGTCCTTCCGAGGGCCCTGCGTCTCAGCTAAAAAAGAAAGAGACAAAGTAATGTGATATTGAAATCATTCTTTAAAAATTGACAGGGTAGACAAAAACTGCTGACAATATGAGAATCATTTACCTTCCTATGACAATTTGATTGTATTGTCTCTAAATCCATTAGTGATCAGAGTTTATTTAGAATATTAGATCTGTATAAAATAAGGATATATACTATTTGTAGCATCAATCCAGTAATCCCATTATTATTATTACTAGTAAATCTGATAAACCAACTCTTAAAAATATAAACCTTTATTTTGTTTACTTAAATGTCCAAGGAACTTCCTATATCTGTTGTTTTTGTGACATTTAAAATAAAATTAAAATATAACCACAGCATTAAATAAAAACAACCAGATGTTGTTAAATATATTGTTATTGATTTTTGTTTGAACTAATACATTTCATAATTGCAGCATTTATAGTTAGAATAACTGCACATTTATGTTACTGCCATATAAGGACACACTATAAGTACAAGGAAATATGTTAATGGGGCTATTCACTCACTCTATTGAAACAAATGTCTTGTGTTACAAGCTATTATTCAAAAATGAAACTAGTCAAAGGAAAATTTGTAGTGTAAGGGAAGATAATTACAAAGTCAAGCCACTAAAAAAAGCTACCAGATGTTAATATAAATTAGTATGAAAAAATCAATATGAAAAGCAAAAACAGTGAGAAGATTAGCGAGATGAAAATGAGAACAACTAGATGCTCACACTGAAGTGCACAGTATGCCTTAAATATTTAAACAAACCATATATGAGACTAGAACTCTAGAACATGAGATGCCACCAGTAATAATGATCCTAACCGTTCTTCTTATCCCATATTAAAGCAGCAAGTGAAGAGGAGAGGCTATGGTCTTGAAGAGAAGGAGAATGAAAAACAAGTGCACAGAATCATTTTAAAGTGTAGAGCTTGTTATAGGTTTTGCGTAGACAACCATCTAACTTATGGTTATAATATAATGGTAATATAATGGTAAATAATCTCCACCTACACAGCATTTTTCTACCTTATCGGTACTTAAAATGCTTTAAGCTGTTTCTCATTCTCACATTCACACTTACACTCACCCAGCAACTCCTTTGGTGGATGACTGCACTAACTCTTGAGCAGCAGTTGCTATTTAGCTACTCAGAGAAAATGTTTGGCAAGTTTTTAACATTTTAATCAGCATATCATACAACACTACAAAATATTGAGCCTCTGTAGAGCTCTGCTTCACAGTGGTATGCACACACACAGTATATTTTTATGCATACTGTGTGTTTATGTGCAGTTGACGACATGTGAATAAATTGAATAGGTAATTGAAAGTAGACAATTAAATAGGCATTTTCCATTTTGTAGTGGTCTGCGTTAGTTCTAAAAATGCAACAAAAGAGGGTCTGAGCTTTTAGAAATACAGTATGATGGTCAAAAACGTGCAAATCATAAAATGATTCTCAGACAATGAAGAGCAGGACTGGTATCACATGATACAGTATCTTAGGCAACTCAATATGTTTTATGTTACTATGTCTAAGGTGGGTTACAGATTTTATTTTGGTTTACTTTTTTATGCCTTTTATTATAAATACATTAGACCGAGCAGAAAAGACAAGGAAGAGAGGCAGAGGAAGACCAGTATAATAGACAACAATGGTAAACCAGTCTAGAGTCAAACCATGGACATGGCAACAAGATGTCCAACTCAACTACAGACAACGTCTATAAACTACATTTAAAAAACCTACAAATAACTTTAATTATAAACAGTAGAAAACCACAACACCTCTTTATTTATAAATGGTCATACTGAAAACTACCACAGTAGTTATTATTTCCTAATTTTGTGATTGGGAGCCAAGATGGCACACTTAAAACATACAAAAAAATATAACACATTAAGTTAAATGTTTAACTTACTCAGAGCAATATGTATGTAAATGTATAAAATCTATCGTCAGTATTTGTGAATAAATATGTGGATGCTGGTACAAGCAAGCTGTAAAAGTGGCGCTTAGTGAACTTAGTGAAACATAGGATTCATAGGCATACGTAGTTTCAGTGACATTCAATGACTGTCACATTATGATGCAAAACTTCAACATTTGTCAATTAATATATGGATGCTGGTACAAATAACCTGCCAAAGTTTCGCTTTCTGAGCTAAACTTAGTGAAACATAGGATTCATAGGCCTACGCTTGTGTGCTACCATTATAATGAAACTGTAAAAATGGGTCACTTTCTTACCGGGTACTGTTGGAGTTAAGGGCGTGACCTTTACTTCCACTGTGCTCACTAAAGAGGAGAGCTTTTCTTGAACACTGGGTAGTTCAGTAAACTCAGACACAAATAAAGTACTACTGGGATCATGGGATATCTTCTGCAATTCTCTTAGATCAGAGCTCCTGGTTCCAATTGCAAAGGTCTGTACACCTATCTGCTTGAGAGCAGAGGCTGGTGCATCCACACTGTCAGATGACCTTCCACCACTTAGCAATATTAGCACCTGTGGAACTCTGTCCAGGCGCCTGCTTCCTGCAGAGGCAGTGAAGACATTGTCCCTCAAGTACTGGAGAGCGTCTCCAGTGTTGAGGGGTCTTCCGCCCTTGTGCCTCAAACCTCTAACAGTATCAAGGATCTCGTCTTTTGTGGTGTATGTGTTCAGATAGAACTGGACAGCTGGCTCTCTGCTGTACTGAACCACTGAGACGCGGTCTTTGTCATCATCCACACTAAGTGTGTCTACTACTCTCTGGACAAACTCTCTCATAGCTGGGAATCCAGTTCTAGTTCCATCAGATCCATCCAGCAAAAACACAACATCCCTTCCTGTTGGCTTTTTCTCCACTAGAGGACGTAAAATATGAGATATATTTAGGCTTATGTGTCAAACCTATTTTTAGTGAATGTTCACATTATAATATGAAACCTCAACATTTGTGAATTAATTTATGGGTGCTGGTATAAGCAAGCTGCTTGCTGAGCTGAATTTAGTGAAACACAGAATTCATAGGCCTACGTTTGTGTGCTACCATTATCATGAAATGTTAAAATGGTCAACTTTCTTACCAGGTACTGTTGGAGTTATGGGCGTAACCTTTACTTCCACTGTCCTCACTAAAGAGGAGAGCTGTTCTTGAACACTGGGTAGTTCAGTAAACTCAGACACAGATAAAGTACTACTGGGATCATGGGATATCTTCTGCAATTCTCTTAGATCAGAGCTCCTGGATCCAATTGCAAAGGTCTGTACACCCATCTGCCTGAGAGCAGAGGCTGGTGCATCCACACTGTCAGATGACCTTCCACCACTTAGCAATATTAGCACCTGTGGAACTCTGTCCAGGTGCCTGCTTCCTGCAGAAGAAGTGAAGACATTGTCCCTCAAGTACTGGAGAGCGTCTCCAGTGTTGAGGGGTCTTTTGCCCTTGTGCCGCAAACCTCTGACAGTATCAAGGATCTTGTCTTTTGTGGTGTATGTGTTAAGATAGAACTGGACAGCTGGCTCTCTGCTGTACTGAACAACTGAGACGCGGTCTTTGTCATCATCCACACTGAGTGTGTCTACTACTCTCTGGACAAATTCTCTCATAGCTGGGAATCCAGTTCTAGTTCCATCAGATCCATCCAGCAAAAACACAACATCCCTGCCTGTTGGCTTTTTCGCCACTACGGGATGTAAAAGATGAGATATATTTAGGCTTATGTGTCAAACGTATTTTATTGAATGTCACATTATGATATGAAACCTCAACATTTGTGAATTAATTTATGGGTGCTGGTTCAAGCAAGCTGCCAAAGTGGCGCTTACTGAGCTTAACTTAGTGAAACATAGGATTAAAAGGCCTACGTTTGTGTGCTAACATTATCATGAAATGTTAAAATGGTCAACTTTCTTACCAGGTACTGTTGGTGTTATGGGCGTGACCTTTACTTCCACTGTGCTCACTACAGAGGCGAGCTTTTCTTGAACACTGGGTAGTTCAGTAAACTCAGACACAGTTAAAGTACTACTAGGATCATGGGATATCTTCTGCAATTCGCTTAGATCAGAGCTCCTGGTTCCAATTGCAAAGGTCTGTACACCCATCTGCTTGAGAGCAGAGGCTGGTGCATCCACACTGTCAGATGACCTTCCACCACTTAGCAATATTAGCACCTGTGGAACTCTGTCCAGGCGCCTGCTTCCTGCAGAGGCAGTGAAGACATTGTCTCTCAAGTACTGGAGAGCGGCTCCAGTGTTGAGGGGTCTTCCGCCCTTGTGCCTCAAACCTCTGACAGTATCAAGGATCTCGTCTTTTGTGGTGTATGTGTTCAGATAGAACTGGACAGCTGCCTCCCTGCTGTACTGAACCACTGAGACGCGGTCTTTTTCATCATCCACACTGAGTGTGTCTACTACTCTCTGGACAAAGTCTCTCATAGCTGGGAATCCAGTTCTAGTTCCATCAGATCCATCCAGCAAAAACACAACATCCCTTCCTGTTGGCTTTCTCTCCACTAAGGGATGTAAAATATGAGATAAATTTAGGCTTATGTGTCAAACGTATTTCAGTGTTACATTACTATGTGAAACCTCAAAATTTGCGTATAAATATATACATGCTGGTAGACATAAGCTGCCAAAGTGGCACTTGCTGAGCTGAATTTAGTGAAACACAGAATTCATAGGCTCACGTTTGTGTGCTACCATTATCATGAAATGTTAAAATGGTCAACTTTCTTACCAGGTACTGTTGGTGTTATGGGCGTGACCTTTACTTCCACTGTGCTCACTACAGAGGAGAGCTTTTCTTGAACACTGGGTAGTTCAGTAAACTCAGACACAGATAAAGTACTACTGGGATCATGGGATATCTTCTGCAATTCGCTTAGATCAGAGCTCCTGGTTCCAATTGCAAAGGTCTGTACACCCATCTGCTTGAGAGCAGAGGCTGGTGCATCCACACTGTCAGATGACCTTCCACCACTTAGCAATATTAGCACCTGTGGAACTCTTTCCAGGCGCCTGCTTCCTGCAGAGGCAGTGAAGACATTGTCCCTCAAGTACTGGAGAGCGGCTCCAGTGTTGAGGGGTCTTCCGCCCTTGTGCCTCAAACCTCTGACAGTATCAAGGATCTCGTCTTTTGTGGTATATGTGTTCAGATAGAACTGGACAGCTGGCTCTCTGCTGTACTGAACCACTGAGACGCGGTCTTTGTCATCATCCACACTGAGTGTGTCTACTACTCTCTGGACAAAGTCTCTCATAGCTGGGAATCCAGTTCTAGTTCCATCAGATCCATCCAGCAAAAACACAACATCCCTTCCTCTCGGCTTTTTCTCCACTAGAACATGTAAAATATGAGATATACTTAGGCTTATGTGACAAAAGAATTTTAGTCAAATTCAAATTATACCATGAAACCTCAACATTTGTGAATAAATTTATGTGCTGGCACAAGAAAGCTGCCAAAGTGGCACTTGCTGAGCTGAATTTAGTGAAACACAGAATTCATAGGCTCACGTTTGTGTGCTACCATTATCATGAAATGTTAAAATGGTCAACTTTCTTACCAGGTACTGTTGGTGTTATGGGCGTGACCTTTACTTCCACTGTGCTCACTACAGAGGAGAGCTTTTCTTGAACACTGGGTAGTTCAGTAAACTCAGACACAGATAAAGTACTACTGGGATCATGGGATATCTTCTGCAATTCGCTTAGATCAGAGCTCCTGGTTCCAATTGCAAAGGTCTGTACACCCATCTGCTTGAGAGCAGAGGCTGGTGCATCCACACTGTCAGATGACCTTCCACCACTTAGCAATATTAGCACCTGTGGAACTCTTTCCAGGCGCCTGCTTCCTGCAGAGGCAGTGAAGACATTGTCTCTCAAGTACTGGAGAGCGGCTCCAGTGTTGAGGGGTCTTCCGCCCTTGTGCCTCAAACCTCTGACAGTATCAAGGATCTCGTCTTTTGTGGTGTATGTGTTCAGATAGAACTGGACAGCTGGCTCTCTGCTGTACTGAACCACTGAGACGCGGTCTTTGTCATCATCCACACTGAGTGTGTCTACTACTCTCTGGACAAAGTCTCTCATAGCTGGGAATCCAGTTCTAGTTCCATCAGATCCATCCAGCAAAAACACAACATCCCTTCCTGTTGGCTTTTTCTCCACTAAGGGATGTGAATATGAGATAAATTTAGGCTTATGTGTAAAACGTATTTCAATTCAATGTGACATTACGATGTGAAACCTCAACATTTGTGAATAAATTTATGTGCTGGCACAAGAAAGCTGCCAAAGTGGCACTTGCTGAGCTGAATTTAGTGAAACACAGAATTCATAGGCCTACGTTTGTGTGCTACCATTATCATGAAATGTTAAAATGGTCAACTTTCTTACCAGGTACTGTTGGTGTTATGGGCGTGACCTTTACTTCCACTGTGCTCACTACAGAGGAGAGCTTTTCTTGAACACTGGGTAGTTCAGTAAACTCAGACACAGATAAAGTACTACTGGGATCATGGGATATCTTCTGCAATTCGCTTAGATCAGAGCTCCTGGTTCCAATTGCAAAGGTCTGTACACCCATCTGCTTGAGAGCAGAGGCTGGTGCATCCACACTGTCAGATGACCTTCCACCACTTAGCAATATTAGCACCTGTGGAACTCTTTCCAGGCGCCTGCTTCCTGCAGAGGCAGTGAAGACATTGTCCTCAAGTACTGGAGAGCGGCTCCAGTGTTGAGGGGTCTTCCGCCCTTGTGCCGCAAACCTCTGACAGTATCAAGGATCTCGTCTTTTGTGGTGTATGTGTTCAGATAGAACTGGACAGCTGGCTCTCTGCTGTACTGAACCACTGAGACGCGGTCTTTGTCATCATCCACACTGAGTGTGTCTACTACTCTCTGGACAAAGTCTCTCATAGCTGGGAATCCAGTTCTAGTTCCATCAGATCCATCCAGCAAAAACACAACATCCCTTCCTGTTGGCTTTCTCTCCACTAAGGGATTTAAAATATGAGATAAATTTAGGCTTATGTGTCAAACGTATTTTTCCAATGTTACATTACGATGTGAAACCTCAAAATTTGCGTATAAATATATACATGCTGGTAGACATAAGCTGCCAAAGTGGCACTTGCTGAGCTGAATTTAGTGAAACACAGAATTCATAGGCTCACGTTTGTGTGCTACCATTATCATGAAATGTTAAAATGGTCAACTTTCTTACCAGGTACTGTTGGTGTTATGGGCGTGACCCTCTCTTCGACTGCCTTCACTACAGAGAGAAGCTTTTCTCCAACACTTGGTAGTTCGGTAAATTCAGAAACAAATATGGTACTACTTGGATCTTCGGATATCTTCTGCAGTTCATTGATGTCAGAGCTCCTGGTTCCAATTGCAAAGGTCTGTACACCCATCTGCTTGAGAGCAGAGGCTGGTGCATCCACACTGTCAGATGACCTTCCACCAATTAGCAATATTAGCACCTGTGGAACTCTTTCCAGGCGCCTGCTTCCTGCAGAGGCAGTGAAGACATTGTCCCTCAAGTACTGGAGAGCGGCTCCAGTGTTGAGGGGTCTTCCGCCCTTGTGCCGCAAACCTCTGACAGTATCAAGGATCTCGTCTTTCCTGGTGTAAGTGTTCAGATAGAACTGGACAGCTGGCTCTCTGCTGTACTGAACCACTGAGACCCGGTCTTTGTCATCATCCACACTGAGTGTCTCTACTACTCTCTGGACAAAGTCTCTCATAGCTGGGAATTCAGTTCTAGTTCCATCAGATCCATCCAGCAAAAACACAACATCCCTTCCTGTTGGCTTTCTCTCCACTAAGGGATTTAAAATATCAGATAAATTTAGGCTTATATGTGAAACGTAGTTTTAGTGAATGTCACATTATGATATGAAACCTCAACAATTGTGAATTAATATATGGATGCTGGTACAAATAACCTGCCAAAGTTTCACTTTCTGAGCTGAATTTAATGAAATACAGCATTCATAGGCCTACGTTTGTGTGCTACCATTATTATGAAATGTTAAAATGGTCAACTTTCTTACCAGGTACTGTTGGTGTTATGGGCGTGACCTTTACTTCCACTGTGCTCACTACAGAGGAGAGCTTTTCTTGAACACTTGGTAGTTCAGTAAACTCAGACACAGATAAAGTACTACTGGGATCATGGGATATCTTCTGCAATTCGCTTAGATCAGAGCTCCTGGTTCCAATTGCAAAGGTCTGTACACCCATCTGCTTGAGAGCAGAGGCTGGTGCATCCACACTGTCAGATGACCTTCCACCAATTAGCAATATTAGCATTTGTGGAACTCTTTCTAGGCGCCTGCTTCCTGCAGAGGAAGTGAAGATATTGTATCTCAAGTACTGGAGAGCGGCCCCAGTGTTGAGGGGTCTTCCGCCCTTGTGCCTCAAACCTCTGACAGTATCAAGGATCTCGTCTTTTGTGGTGTATGTGTTCAGATAGAACTGGACAGCTGGCTCTCTGCTGTACTGAACCACTGAGACGCGGTCTTTGTCATCATCCACACTGAGTGTGTCTACTACTCTCTGGACAAAGTCTCTCATAGCTGGGAATCCAGTTCTAGTTCCATCAGATCCATCCAGCAAAAACACAACATCCCTTCCTGTTGGCTTTTTCTCCACTAAGGGATTTAAAATATAAGATAAATTTAGGCTTATGTGTCAAACGTATTTTAATCCAATGTGACATTATGATGTGAAACCTCAACATTTGTGAATAAATTTATGTATGCTGGTAACATAAACTGCCAAAGTGGCACTTGCTGAGCTGAATTTAGTGAAACACAGAATTCATAGGCCACGTTTGTATGCTACCATTATCATGAAATGTTAAAATGGTCAACTTTCTTACCAGGCACTGTTGGTGTTATGGGCGTGACCTTTACTTCCACTGTGCTCACTACAGAGGAGAGCTTTTCTTGAACACTGGGTAGTTCAGTAAACTCAGACACAGATAAAGTACTACTGGGATCATGGGATATCTTCTGCAATTCGCTTAGATCAGAGCTCCTGGTTCCAATTGCAAAGGTCTGTACACCCATCTGCTTGAGAGCAGAGGCTGGTGCATCCACACTGTCAGATGACCTTCCACCACTTAGCAATATTAGCACCTGTGGAACTCTTTCCAGGCGCCTGCTTCCTGCAGAGGCAGTGAAGACATTGTCCTCAAGTACTGGAGAGCGGCTCCAGTGTTGAGGGGTCTTCCGCCCTTGTGCCTCAAACCTCTGACAGTATCAAGGATCTCGTCTTTTGTGGTGTATGTGTTCAGATAGAACTGGACAGCTGGCTCTCTGCTGTACTGAACCACTGAGACGCGGTCTTTGTCATCATCCACACTGAGTGTGTCTACTACTCTCTGGACAAAGTCTCTCATAGCTGGGAATCCAGTTCTAGTTCCATCAGATCCATCCAGCAAAAACACAACATCCCTTCCTGTTGGCTTTTTCTCCACTAAGGGATTTAAAATATGAGATAAATTTAGGCTTATGTGTCAAACGTATTTTAATCCAATGTGACATTATGATGTGAAACCTCAAAATTTGTGAATAAAAATATATACATGCTGGTAGACATAAGCTGCCAAAGTGGCACTTGCTGAGCTGAATTTAGTGAAACACAGAATTCATAGGCTCACGTTTGTGTGCTACCATTATCATGAAATGTTAAAATGGTCAACTTTCTTACCAGGTACTGTTGGTGTTATGGGCGTGACCTTTACTTCCACTGTGCTCACTACAGAGGAGAGCTTTTCTTGAACACTGGGTAGTTCAGTAAACTCAGACACAGATAAAGTACTACTGGGATCATGGGATATCTTCTGCAATTCGCTTAGATCAGAGCTCCTGGTTCCAATTGCAAAGGTCTGTACACCCATCTGCTTGAGAGCAGAGGCTGGTGCATCCACACTGTCAGATGACCTTCCACCACTTAGCAATATTAGCACCTGTGGAACTCTTTCCAGGCGCCTGCTTCCTGCAGAGGCAGTGAAGACATTGTCCCTCAAGTACTGGAGAGCGGCTCCAGTGTTGAGGGGTCTTCCGCCCTTGTGCCTCAAACCTCTGACAGTATCAAGGATCTCGTCTTTTGTGGTATATGTGTTCAGATAGAACTGGACAGCTGGCTCTCTGCTGTACTGAACCACTGAGACGCGGTCTTTGTCATCATCCACACTGAGTGTGTCTACTACTCTCTGGACAAAGTCTCTCATAGCTGGGAATCCAGTTCTAGTTCCATCAGATCCATCCAGCAAAAACACAACATCCCTTCCTGTTGGCTTTCTCTCCACTAAGGGATTTAAAATATGAGATAAATTTAGGCTTATATGTCGAACGTATTTTAATCCAATGTGACATTACGATGTGAAACCTCAACATTTGTGAATAAATTTATGTACTGGCACAAGAAAACTGCCAAAGTGGCACTTGCTGAGCTGAATTTAGTGAAACACAGAATTCATAGGCCTACGTTTGTATGCTACCATTATCATGAAATGTTAAAATGGTCAACTTTCTTACCAGGCACTGTCGGTGTTATGGGCGTGACCTTTACTTCCACTGTGCTCACTACAGAGGCGAGCTTTTCTTGAACACTGGGTAGTTCAGTAAACTCAGACACAGATAAAGTACTACTGGGATCATGGGATATCTTCTGCAATTCGCTTAGATCAGAGCTCCTGGTTCCAATTGCAAAGGTCTGTACACCCATCTGCTTGAGAGCAGAGGCTGGTGCATCCACACTGTCAGATGACCTTCCACCACTTAGCAATATTAGCACCTGTGGAACTCTTTCCAGGCGCCTGCTTCCTGCAGAGGCAGTGAAGACATTGTCCCTCAAGTACTGGAGAGCGGCTCCAGTGTTGAGGGGTCTTCCGCCCTTGTGCCTCAAACCTCTGACAGTATCAAGGATCTCGTCTTTTGTGGTGTATGTGTTCAGATAGAACTGGACAGCTGGCTCTCTGCTGTACTGAACCACTGAGACGCGGTCTTTGTCATCATCCACACTGAGTGTGTCTACTACTCTCTGGACAAAGTCTCTCATAGCTGGGAATCCAGTTCTAGTTCCATCAGATCCATCCAGCAAAAACACAACATCCCTTCCTGTTGGCTTTCTCTCCACTAAGGGATGTAAAATATGAGATAAATTTAGGCTTATGTGTCAAACGTATTTCAGTGTTACATTACGATGATGAAACCTCAAATTTGTGAATAAATATATACATGCTGGTAGACATAAGCTGCCAAAGTGGCACTTGCTGAGCTGAATTTAGTGAAACACAGAATTCATAGGCTCACGTTTGTGTGCTACCATTATCATGAAATGTTAAAATGGTCAACTTTCTTACCAGGTACTGTTGGTGTTATGGGCGTGACCTTTACTTCCACTGTGCTCACTACAGAGGAGAGCTTTTCTTGAACACTGGGTAGTTCAGTAAACTCAGACACAGATAAAGTACTACTGGGATCATGGGATATCTTCTGCAATTCGCTTAGATCAGAGCTCCTGGTTCCAATTGCAAAGGTCTGTACACCCATCTGCTTGAGAGCAGAGGCTGGTGCATCCACACTGTCAGATGACCTTCCACCACTTAGCAATATTAGCACCTGTGGAACTCTTTCCAGGCGCCTGCTTCCTGCAGAGGCAGTGAAGACATTGTCCCTCAAGTACTGGAGAGCGGCTCCAGTGTTGAGGGGTCTTCCGCCCTTGTGCCTCAAACCTCTGACAGTATCAAGGATCTCGTCTTTTGTGGTGTATGTGTTCAGATAGAACTGGACAGCTGGCTCTCTGCTGTACTGAACCACTGAGACGCGGTCTTTGTCATCATCCACACTGAGTGTGTCTACTACTCTCTGGACAAAGTCTCTCATAGCTGGGAATCCAGTTCTAGTTCCATCAGATCCATCCAGCAAAAACACAACATCCCTTCCTGTTGGCTTTCTCTCCACTAAGGGATTTAAAATATGAGATAAATTTAGGCTTATGTGTCAAACGTATTTTTTCAAGTGTTACATTACGATGTGAAACCTCAACATTTGTGAATAAATATATACATGCTGGTAGACATAAGCTGCCAAAGTGGCACTTGCTGAGCTGAATTTAGTGAAACACAGAATTCATAGGCTCACGTTTGTGTGCTACCATTATCATGAAATGTTAAAATGGTCAACTTTCTTACCAGGTACTGTTGGTGTTATGGGCGTGACCTTTACTTCCACTGTGCTCACTACAGAGGAGAGCTTTTCTTGAACACTGGGTAGTTCAGTAAACTCAGACACAGATAAAGTACTACTGGGATCATGGGATATCTTCTGCAATTCGCTTAGATCAGAGCTCCTGGTTCCAATTGCAAAGGTCTGTACACCCATCTGCTTGAGAGCAGAGGCTGGTGCATCCACACTGTCAGATGACCTTCCACCACTTAGCAATATTAGCACCTGTGGAACTCTTTCCAGGCGCCTGCTTCCTGCAGAGGCAGTGAAGACATTGTCCCTCAAGTACTGGAGAGCGGCTCCAGTGTTGAGGGGTCTTCCGCCCTTGTGCCTCAAACCTCTGACAGTATCAAGGATCTCGTCTTTTGTGGTGTATGTGTTCAGATAGAACTGGACAGCTGGCTCTCTGCTGTACTGAACCACTGAGACGCGGTCTTTGTCATCATCCACACTGAGTGTGTCTACTACTCTCTGGACAAAGTCTCTCATAGCTGGGAATCCAGTTCTAGTTCCATCAGATCCATCCAGCAAAAACACAACATCCCTTCCTGTTGGCTTTCTCTCCACTAAGGGATGTAAAATATGAGATAAATTTAGGCTTATGTGTCAAACGTATTTCAGTGTTACATTACGATGTGAAACCTCAAAATTTGTGTATAAATATATACATGCTGGTAGACATAAGCTGCCAAAGTGGCACTTGCTGAGCTGAATTTAGTGAAACACAGAATTCATAGGCTCACGTTTGTGTGCTACCATTATCATGAAATGTTAAAATGGTCAACTTTCTTACCAGGTACTGTTGGTGTTATGGGCGTGACCTTTACTTCCACTGTGCTCACTACAGAGGAGAGCTTTTCTTGAACACTGGGTAGTTCAGTAAACTCAGACACAGATAAAGTACTACTGGGATCATGGGATATCTTCTGCAATTCGCTTAGATCAGAGCTCCTGGTTCCAATTGCAAAGGTCTGTACACCCATCTGCTTGAGAGCAGAGGCTGGTGCATCCACACTGTCAGATGACCTTCCACCACTTAGCAATATTAGCACCTGTGGAACTCTTTCCAGGCGCCTGCTTCCTGCAGAGGCAGTGAAGACATTGTCCCTCAAGTACTGGAGAGCGGCTCCAGTGTTGAGGGTCTTCCGCCCTTGTGCCTCAAACCTCTGACAGTATCAAGGATCTCGTCTTTTGTGGTGTATGTGTTCAGATAGAACTGGACAGCTGGCTCTCTGCTGTACTGAACCACTGAGACACGGTCTTTGTCATCATCCACACTGAGTGTGTCTACTACTCTCTGGACAAAGTCTCTCATAGCTGGGAATCCAGTTCTAGTTCCATCAGATCCATCCAGCAAAAACACAACATCCCTTCCTGTTGGCTTTCTCTCCACTAAGGGATGTAAAATATGAGATAAATTTAGGCTTATGTGTCAAACGTATTTCAGTGTTACATTACGATGTGAAACCTCAAAATTTGCGTATAAATATATACATGCTGGTAGACATAAGCTGCCAAAGTGGCACTTGCTGAGCTGAATTTAGTGAAACACAGAATTCATAGGCCTACGTTTGTATGCTACCATTATCATGAAATGTTAAAATGGTCAACTTTCTTACCAGGCACTGTCGGTGTTATGGGCGTGACCTTTACTTCCACTGTGCTCACTACAGAGGCGAGCTTTTCTTGAACACTGGGTAGTTCAGTAAACTCATACACAGATAAAGTACTACTGGGATCATGGGATATCTTCTGCAATTCGCTTAGATCAGAGCTCCTGGTTCCAATTGCAAAGGTCTGTACACCCATCTGCTTGAGAGCAGAGGCTGGTGCATCCACACTGTCAGATGACCTTCCACCACTTAGCAATATTAGCACCTGTGGAACTCTTTCCAGGCGCCTGCTTCCTGCAGAGGCAGTGAAGACATTGTCTCTCAAGTACTGGAGAGCGGCTCCAGTGTTGAGGGGTCTTCCGCCCTTGTGCCGCAAACCTCTGACAGTATCAAGGATCTCGTCTTTTGTGGTGTATGTGTTCAGATAGAACTGGACAGCTGGCTCTCTGCTGTACTGAACCACTGAGACGCGGTCTTTGTCATCATCCACACTGAGTGTGTCTACTACTCTCTGGACAAAGTCTCTCATAGCTGGGAATCCAGTTCTAGTTCCATCAGATCCATCCAGCAAAAACACAACATCCCTTCCTGTTGGCTTTCTCTCCACTAAGGGATGTAAAATATGAGATAAATTTAGGCTTATGTGTCAAACGTATTTCAGTGTTACATTACGATGTGAAACCTCAAAATTTGTGTATAAATATATACATGCTGGTAGACATAAGCTGCCAAAGTGGCACTTGCTGAGCTGAATTTAGTGAAACACAGAATTCATAGGCTCACGTTTGTGTGCTACCATTATCATGAAATGTTAAAATGGTCAACTTTCTTACCAGGTACTGTTGGTGTTATGGGCGTGACCTTTACTTCCACTGTGCTCACTACAGAGGAGAGCTTTTCTTGAACACTGGGTAGTTCAGTAAACTCAGACACAGATAAAGTACTACTGGGATCATGGGATATCTTCTGCAATTCGCTTAGATCAGAGCTCCTGGTTCCAATTGCAAAGGTCTGTACACCCATCTGCTTGAGAGCAGAGGCTGGTGCATCCACACTGTCAGATGACCTTCCACCACTTAGCAATATTAGCACCTGTGGAACTCTTTCCAGGCGCCTGCTTCCTGCAGAGGCAGTGAAGACATTGTCTCTCAAGTACTGGAGAGCGGCTCCAGTGTTGAGGGTCTTCCGCCCTTGTGCCTCAAACCTCTGACAGTATCAAGGATCTCGTCTTTTGTGGTGTATGTGTTCAGATAGAACTGGACAGCTGGCTCTCTGCTGTACTGAACCACTGAGACGCGGTCTTTGTCATCATCCACACTGAGTGTGTCTACTACTCTCTCTGGACAAAGTCTCTCATAGCTGGGAATCCAGTTCTAGTTCCATCAGATCCATCCAGCAAAAACACAACATCCCTTCCTGTTGGCTTTCTCTCCACTAAGGGATGTAAAATATGAGATAAATTTAGGCTTATGTGTCAAACGTATTTCAGTGTTACATTACGATGTGAAACCTCAAAATTTGTGAATAAATATATACATGCTGGTAGACATAAGCTGCCAAAGTGGCACTTGCTGAGCTGAATTTAGTGAAACACAGAATTCATAGGCTCACGTTTGTGTGCTACCATTATCATGAAATGTTAAAATGGTCAACTTTCTTACCAGGTACTGTTGGTGTTATGGGCGTGACCTTTACTTCCACTGTGCTCACTACAGAGGAGAGCTTTTCTTGAACACTGGGTAGTTCAGTAAACTCAGACACAGATAAAGTACTACTGGGATCATGGGATATCTTCTGCAATTCGCTTAGATCAGAGCTCCTGGTTCCAATTGCAAAGGTCTGTACACCCATCTGCTTGAGAGCAGAGGCTGGTGCATCCACACTGTCAGATGACCTTCCACCACTTAGCAATATTAGCACCTGTGGAACTCTTTCCAGGCGCCTGCTTCCTGCAGAGGCAGTGAAGACATTGTCTCTCAAGTACTGGAGAGCGGCTCCAGTGTTGAGGGGTCTTCCGCCCTTGTGCCTCAAACCTCTGACAGTATCAAGGATCTCGTCTTTTGTGGTGTATGTGTTCAGATAGAACTGGACAGCTGGCTCTCTGCTGTACTGAACCACTGAGACGCGGTCTTTGTCATCATCCACACTGAGTGTGTCTACTACTCTCTGGACAAAGTCTCTCATAGCTGGGAATCCAGTTCTAGTTCCATCAGATCCATCCAGCAAAAACACAACATCCCTTCCTGTTGGCTTTCTCTCCACTAAGGGATTTAAAATATGAGATAAATTTAGGCTTATGTGTCAAACGTATTTTAATCCAATGTGACATTACGATGTGAAACCTCAAATTTTGTATAAATATATACATGCTGGTAGACATAAGCTGCCAAAGTGGCACTTGCTGAGCTGAATTTAGTGAAACACAGAATTCATAGGCTCACGTTTGTGTGCTACCATTATCATGAAATGTTAAAATGGTCAACTTTCTTACCAGGTACTGTTGGTGTTATGGGCGTGACCTTTACTTCCACTGTGCTCACTACAGAGGAGAGCTTTTCTTGAACACTGGGTAGTTCAGTAAACTCAGACACAGATAAAGTACTACTGGGATCATGGGATATCTTCTGCAATTCGCTTAGATCAGAGCTCCTGGTTCCAATTGCAAAGGTCTGTACACCCATCTGCTTGAGAGCAGAGGCTGGTGCATCCACACTGTCAGATGACCTTCCACCACTTAGCAATATTAGCACCTGTGGAACTCTTTCCAGGCGCCTGCTTCCTGCAGAGGCAGTGAAGACATTGTCCCTCAAGTACTGGAGAGCGGCTCCAGTGTTGAGGGGTCTTCCGCCCTTGTGCCTCAAACCTCTGACAGTATCAAGGATCTCGTCTTTTGTGGTGTATGTGTTCAGATAGAACTGGACAGCTGGCTCTCTGCTGTACTGAACCACTGAGACGCGGTCTTTGTCATCATCCACACTGAGTGTGTCTACTACTCTCTGGACAAAGTCTCTCATAGCTGGGAATCCAGTTCTAGTTCCATCAGATCCATCCAGCAAAAACACAACATCCCTTCCTGTTGGCTTTCTCTCCACTAAGGGATGTAAAATATGAGATAAATTTAGGCTTATGTGTCAAACGTATTTTTCAGTGTTACATTACGATGTGAAACCTCAAAATTTGCGTATAAATATATACATGCTGGTAGACATAAGCTGCCAAAGTGGCACTTGCTGAGCTGAATTTAGTGAAACACAGAATTCATAGGCTCACGTTTGTGTGCTACCATTATCATGAAATGTTAAAATGGTCAACTTTCTTACCAGGTACTGTTGGTGTTATGGGCGTGACCTTTACTTCCACTGTGCTCACTACAGAGGAGAGCTTTTCTTGAACACTGGGTAGTTCAGTAAACTCAGACACAGATAAAGTACTACTGGGATCATGGGATATCTTCTGCAATTCGCTTAGATCAGAGCTCCTGGTTCCAATTGCAAAGGTCTGTACACCCATCTGCTTGAGAGCAGAGGCTGGTGCATCCACACTGTCAGATGACCTTCCACCACTTAGCAATATTAGCACCTGTGGAACTCTTTCCAGGCGCCTGCTTCCTGCAGAGGCAGTGAAGACATTGTCTCTCAAGTACTGGAGAGCGGCTCCAGTGTTGAGGGGTCTTCCGCCCTTGTGCCTCAAACCTCTGACAGTATCAAGGATCTCGTCTTTTGTGGTGTATGTGTTCAGATAGAACTGGACAGCTGGCTCTCTGCTGTACTGAACCACTGAGACGCGGTCTTTGTCATCATCCACACTGAGTGTGTCTACTACTCTCTGGACAAAGTCTCTCATAGCTGGGAATCCAGTTCTAGTTCCATCAGATCCATCCAGCAAAAACACAACATCCCTTCCTGTTGGCTTTCTCTCCACTAAGGGATTTAAAATATGAGATAAATTTAGGCTTATGTGTCAAACGTATTTTAATCCAATGTGACATTACGATGTGAAACCTCAAATTTGTGAATAAATATATACATGCTGGTAGACATAAGCTGCCAAAGTGGCACTTGCTGAGCTGAATTTAGTGAAACACAGAATTCATAGGCCTACGTTTGTGTGCTACCATTATCATGAAATGTTAAAATGGTCAACTTTCTTACCAGGTACTGTTGGTGTTATGGGCGTGACCTTTACTTCCACTGTGCTCACTACAGAGGAGAGCTTTTCTTGAACACTGGGTAGTTCAGTAAACTCAGACACAGATAAAGTACTACTGGGATCATGGGATATCTTCTGCAATTCGCTTAGATCAGAGCTCCTGGTTCCAATTGCAAAGGTCTGTACACCCATCTGCTTGAGAGCAGAGGCTGGTGCATCCACACTGTCAGATGACCTTCCACCACTTAGCAATATTAGCACCTGTGGAACTCTTTCCAGGCGCCTGCTTCCTGCAGAGGCAGTGAAGACATTGTCTCTCAAGTACTGGAGAGCGGCTCCAGTGTTGAGGGGTCTTCCGCCCTTGTGCCTCAAACCTCTGACAGTATCAAGGATCTCGTCTTTTGTGGTGTATGTGTTCAGATAGAACTGGACAGCTGGCTCTCTGCTGTACTGAACCACTGAGACGCGGTCTTTGTCATCATCCACACTGAGTGTGTCTACTACTCTCTGGACAAAGTCTCTCATAGCTGGGAATCCAGTTCTAGTTCCATCAGATCCATCCAGCAAAAACACAACATCCCTTCCTGTTGGCTTTCTCTCCACTAAGGGATTTAAAATATGAGATAAATTTAGGCTTATGTGTCAAACGTATTTTAATCCAATGTGACATTACGATGTGAAACCCTCAAAATTTGTATAAATATATACATGCTGGTAGACATAAGCTGCCAAAGTGGCACTTGCTGAGCTGAATTTAGTGAAACACAGAATTCATAGGCCTACGTTTGTGTGCTACCATTATCATGAAATGTTAAAATGGTCAACTTTCTTACCAGGTACTGTTGGTGTTATGGGCGTGACCTTTACTTCCACTGTGCTCACTACAGAGGAGAGCTTTTCTTGAACACTGGGTAGTTCAGTAAACTCAGACACAGATAAAGTACTACTGGGATCATGGGATATCTTCTGCAATTCGCTTAGATCAGAGCTCCTGGTTCCAATTGCAAAGGTCTGTACACCCATCTGCTTGAGAGCAGAGGCTGGTGCATCCACACTGTCAGATGACCTTCCACCACTTAGCAATATTAGCACCTGTGGAACTCTTTCCAGGCGCCTGCTTCCTGCAGAGGCAGTGAAGACATTGTCTCTCAAGTACTGGAGAGCGGCTCCAGTGTTGAGGGTCTTCCCCCTTGTGCCTCAAACCTCTGACAGTATCAAGGATCTCGTCTTTTGTGGTGTATGTGTTCAGATAGAACTGGACAGCTGGCTCTCTGCTGTACTGAACCACTGAGACGCGGTCTTTGTCATCATCCACACTGAGTGTGTCTACTACTCTCTGGACAAAGTCTCTCATAGCTGGGAATCCAGTTCTAGTTCCATCAGATCCATCCAGCAAAAACACAACATCCCTTCCTGTTGGCTTTCTCTCCACTAAGGGATTTAAAATATGAGATAAATTTAGGCTTATGTGTCAAACGTATTTTTCCAATGTGACATTACGATGTGAAACCTCAAAATTTGTGATAAATATATACATGCTGGTAGACATAAGCTGCCAAAGTGGCACTTGCTGAGCTGAATTTAGTGAAACACAGAATTCATAGGCCTACGTTTGTGTGCTACCATTATCATGAAATGTTAAAATGGTCAACTTTCTTACCAGGTACTGTTGGTGTTATGGGCGTGACCTTTACTTCCACTGTGCTCACTACAGAGGAGAGCTTTTCTTGAACACTGGGTAGTTCAGTAAACTCAGACACAGATAAAGTACTACTGGGATCATGGGATATCTTCTGCAATTCGCTTAGATCAGAGCTCCTGGTTCCAATTGCAAAGGTCTGTACACCCATCTGCTTGAGAGCAGAGGCTGGTGCATCCACACTGTCAGATGACCTTCCACCACTTAGCAATATTAGCACCTGTGGAACTCTTTCCAGGCGCCTGCTTCCTGCAGAGGCAGTGAAGACATTGTCTCTCAAGTACTGGAGAGCGGCTCCAGTGTTGAGGGTCTTCCGCCCTTGTGCCTCAAACCTCTGACAGTATCAAGGATCTCGTCTTTTGTGGTGTATGTGTTCAGATAGAACTGGACAGCTGGCTCTCTGCTGTACTGAACCACTGAGACGCGGTCTTTGTCATCATCCACACTGAGTGTGTCTACTACTCTCTGGACAAAGTCTCTCATGCTGGGAATCCAGTTCTAGTTCCATCAGATCCATCCAGCAAAAACACAACATCCCTTCCTGTTGGCTTTCTCTCCACTAAGGGATTTAAAATATGAGATAAATTTAGGCTTATGTGTCAAACGTATTTTTCAATGTGACATTACGATGTGAAACCTCAAATTTGTGTATAAATATATACATGCTGGTAGACATAAGCTGCCAAAGTGGCACTTGCTGAGCTGAATTTAGTGAAACACAGAATTCATAGGCTACGTTTGTGTGCTACCATTATCATGAAATGTTAAAATGGTCAACTTTCTTACCAGGCACTGTTGGTGTTATGGGCGTGACCTTTACTTCCACTGTGCTCACTACAGAGGAGAGCTTTTCTTGAACACTGGGTAGTTCAGTAAACTCAGACACAGATAAAGTACTACTGGGATCATGGGATATCTTCTGCAATTCGCTTAGATCAGAGCTCCTGGTTCCAATTGCAAAGGTCTGTACACCCATCTGCTTGAGAGCAGAGGCTGGTGCATCCACACTGTCAGATGACCTTCCACCACTTAGCAATATTAGCACCTGTGGAACTCTTTCCAGGCGCCTGCTTCCTGCAGAGGCAGTGAAGACATTGTCCTCAAGTACTGGAGAGCGGCTCCAGTGTTGAGGGGTCTTCCGCCCTTGTGCCTCAAACCTCTGACAGTATCAAGGATCTCGTCTTTTGTGGTGTATGTGTTCAGATAGAACTGGACAGCTGGCTCTCTGCTGTACTGAACCACTGAGACGCGGTCTTTGTCATCATCCACACTGAGTGTGTCTACTACTCTCTGGACAAAGTCTCTCATAGCTGGGAATCCAGTTCTAGTTCCATCAGATCCATCCAGCAAAAACACAACATCCCTTCCTGTTGGCTTTCTCTCCACTAAGGGATTTAAAATATGAGATAAATTTAGGCTTATGTGTCAAACGTATTTTTCAATGTTACATTACGATGTGAAACCTCAAAATTTTGTGAGATAAATATATACATGCTGGTAGACATAAGCTGCCAAAGTGGCACTTGCTGAGCTGAATTTAGTGAAACACAGAATTCATAGGCTCACGTTTGTGTGCTACCATTATCATGAAATGTTAAAATGGTCAACTTTCTTACCAGGTACTGTTGGTGTTATGGGCGTGACCTTTACTTCCACTGTGCTCACTACAGAGGAGAGCTTTTCTTGAACACTGGGTAGTTCAGTAAACTCAGACACAGATAAAGTACTACTGGGATCATGGGATATCTTCTGCAATTCGCTTAGATCAGAGCTCCTGGTTCCAATTGCAAAGGTCTGTACACCCATCTGCTTGAGAGCAGAGGCTGGTGCATCCACACTGTCAGATGACCTTCCACCACTTAGCAATATTAGCACCTGTGGAACTCTTTCCAGGCGCCTGCTTCCTGCAGAGGCAGTGAAGACATTGTCCTCAAGTACTGGAGAGCGGCTCCAGTGTTGAGGGGTCTTCCGCCCTTGTGTCCTCAAACCTCTGACAGTATCAAGGATCTCGTCTTTTGTGGTGTATGTGTTCAGATAGAACTGGACAGCTGGCTCTCTGCTGTACTGAACCACTGAGACGCGGTCTTTGTCATCATCCACACTGAGTGTGTCTACTACTCTCTGGACAAAGTCTCTCATAGCTGGGAATCCAGTTCTAGTTCCATCAGATCCATCCAGCAAAAACACAACATCCCTTCCTGTTGGCTTTCTCTCCACTAAGGGATTTAAAATATGAGATAAATTTAGGCTTATGTGTCAAACGTATTTTAATCCAATTGACATTACGATGTGAAACCTCAAAATTTGTGAATAAAATATATACATGCTGGTAGACATAAGCTGCCAAAGTGGCACTTGCTGAGCTGAATTTAGTGAAACACAGAATTCATAGGCCTACGTTTGTGTGCTACCATTATCATGAAATGTTAAAATGGTCAACTTTCTTACCAGGTACTGTTGGTGTTATGGGCGTGACCTTTACTTCCACTGTGCTCACTACAGAGGAGAGCTTTTCTTGAACACTGGGTAGTTCAGTAAACTCAGACACAGATAAAGTACTACTGGGATCATGGGATATCTTCTGCAATTCGCTTAGATCAGAGCTCCTGGTTCCAATTGCAAAGGTCTGTACACCCATCTGCTTGAGAGCAGAGGCTGGTGCATCCACACTGTCAGATGACCTTCCACCACTTAGCAATATTAGCACCTGTGGAACTCTTTCCAGGCGCCTGCTTCCTGCAGAGGCAGTGAAGACATTGTCTCTCAAGTACTGGAGAGCGGCTCCAGTGTTGAGGGTCTTCCGCCCTTGTGCCTCAAACCTCTGACAGTATCAAGGATCTCGTCTTTTGTGGTGTATGTGTTCAGATAGAACTGGACAGCTGGCTCTCTGCTGTACTGAACCACTGAGACGCGGTCTTTGTCATCATCCACACTGAGTGTGTCTACTACTCTCTGGACAAAGTCTCTCATAGCTGGGAATCCAGTTCTAGTTCCATCAGATCCATCCAGCAAAAACACAACATCCCTTCCTGTTGGCTTTCTCTCCACTAAGGGATTTAAAATATGAGATAAATTTAGGCTTATGTGTCAAACGTATTTTTCCAATGTGACATTACGATGTGAAACCTCAAAAATTTGTGTATAAATATATACATGCTGGTAGACATAAGCTGCCAAAGTGGCACTTGCTGAGCTGAATTTAGTGAAACACAGAATTCATAGGCCACGTTTGTGTGCTACCATTATCATGAAATGTTAAAATGGTCAACTTTCTTACCAGGTACTGTTGGTGTTATGGGCGTGACCTTTACTTCCACTGTGCTCACTACAGAGGAGAGCTTTTCTTGAACACTGGGTAGTTCAGTAAACTCAGACACAGATAAAGTACTACTGGGATCATGGGATATCTTCTGCAATTCGCTTAGATCAGAGCTCCTGGTTCCAATTGCAAAGGTCTGTACACCCATCTGCTTGAGAGCAGAGGCTGGTGCATCCACACTGTCAGATGACCTTCCACCACTTAGCAATATTAGCACCTGTGGAACTCTTTCCAGGCGCCTGCTTCCTGCAGAGGCAGTGAAGACATTGTCTCTCAAGTACTGGAGAGCGGCTCCAGTGTTGAGGGTCTTCCGCCCTTGTGCCTCAAACCTCTGACAGTATCAAGGATCTCGTCTTTTGTGGTGTATGTGTTCAGATAGAACTGGACAGCTGGCTCTCTGCTGTACTGAACCACTGAGACGCGGTCTTTGTCATCATCCACACTGAGTGTGTCTACTACTCTCTGGACAAAGTCTCTCATAGCTGGGAATCCAGTTCTAGTTCCATCAGATCCATCCAGCAAAAACACAACATCCCTTCCTGTTGGCTTTCTCTCCACTAAGGGATTTAAAATATGAGATAAATTTAGGCTTATGTGTCAAACGTATTTTTTCAATGTTACATTACGATGTGAAACCTCAAAATTTGTGTATAAATATATATACGCTGGTAGACATAAGCTGCCAAAGTGGCACTTGCTGAGCTGAATTTAGTGAAACACAGAATTCATAGGCCTACGTTTGTGTGCTACCATTATCATGAAATGTTAAAATGGTCAACTTTCTTACCAGGTACTGTTGGTGTTATGGGCGTGACCTTTACTTCCACTGTGCTCACTACAGAGGAGAGCTTTTCTTGAACACTGGGTAGTTCAGTAAACTCAGACACAGATAAAGTACTACTGGGATCATGGGATATCTTCTGCAATTCGCTTAGATCAGAGCTCCTGGTTCCAATTGCAAAGGTCTGTACACCCATCTGCTTGAGAGCAGAGGCTGGTGCATCCACACTGTCAGATGACCTTCCACCACTTAGCAATATTAGCACCTGTGGAACTCTTTCCAGGCGCCTGCTTCCTGCAGAGGCAGTGAAGACATTGTCTCTCAAGTACTGGAGAGCGGCTCCAGTGTTGAGGGTCTTCCGCCCTTGTGCCTCAAACCTCTGACAGTATCAAGGATCTCGTCTTTTGTGGTGTATGTGTTCAGATAGAACTGGACAGCTGGCTCTCTGCTGTACTGAACCACTGAGACGCGGTCTTTGTCATCATCCACACTGAGTGTGTCTACTACTCTCTGGACAAAGTCTCTCATAGCTGGGAATCCAGTTCTAGTTCCATCAGATCCATCCAGCAAAAACACAACATCCCTTCCTGTTGGCTTTCTCTCCACTAAGGGATTTAAAATATGAGATAAATTTAGGCTTATGTGTCAAACGTATTTTAATCCAATGTGACATTACGATGTGAAACCTCAAAATTTGTATAAATATATACATGCTGGTAGACATAAGCTGCCAAAGTGGCACTTGCTGAGCTGAATTTAGTGAAACACAGAATTCATAGGCTCACGTTTGTGTGCTACCATTATCATGAAATGTTAAAATGGTCAACTTTCTTACCAGGTACTGTTGGTGTTATGGGCGTGACCTTTACTTCCACTGTGCTCACTACAGAGGAGAGCTTTTCTTGAACACTGGGTAGTTCAGTAAACTCAGACACAGATAAAGTACTACTGGGATCATGGGATATCTTCTGCAATTCGCTTAGATCAGAGCTCCTGGTTCCAATTGCAAAGGTCTGTACACCCATCTGCTTGAGAGCAGAGGCTGGTGCATCCACACTGTCAGATGACCTTCCACCACTTAGCAATATTAGCACCTGTGGAACTCTTTCCAGGCGCCTGCTTCCTGCAGAGGCAGTGAAGACATTGTCTCTCAAGTACTGGAGAGCGGCTCCAGTGTTGAGGGTCTTCCGCCCTTGTGCCTCAAACCTCTGACAGTATCAAGGATCTCGTCTTTTGTGGTGTATGTGTTCAGATAGAACTGGACAGCTGGCTCTCTGCTGTACTGAACCACTGAGACGCGGTCTTTGTCATCATCCACACTGAGTGTGTCTACTACTCTCTGGACAAAGTCTCTCATAGCTGGGAATCCAGTTCTAGTTCCATCAGATCCATCCAGCAAAAACACAACATCCCTTCCTGTTGGCTTTCTCTCCACTAAGGGATGTAAAATATGAGATAAATTTAGGCTTATGTGTCAAACGTATTTTTTCAATGTGACATTACGATGTGAAACCTCAAAATTTGTGTATAAATATATACATGCTGGTAGACATAAGCTGCCAAAGTGGCACTTGCTGAGCTGAATTTAGTGAAACACAGAATTCATAGGCTACGTTTGTGTGCTACCATTATCATGAAATGTTAAAATGGTCAACTTTCTTACCAGGTACTGTTGGTGTTATGGGCGTGACCTTTACTTCCACTGTGCTCACTACAGAGGAGAGCTTTTCTTGAACACTGGGTAGTTCAGTAAACTCAGACACAGATAAAGTACTACTGGGATCATGGGATATCTTCTGCAATTCGCTTAGATCAGAGCTCCTGGTTCCAATTGCAAAGGTCTGTACACCCATCTGCTTGAGAGCAGAGGCTGGTGCATCCACACTGTCAGATGACCTTCCACCACTTAGCAATATTAGCACCTGTGGAACTCTTTCCAGGCGCCTGCTTCCTGCAGAGGCAGTGAAGACATTGTCTCTCAAGTACTGGAGAGCGGCTCCAGTGTTGAGGGTCTTCCGCCCTTGTGCCTCAAACCTCTGACAGTATCAAGGATCTCGTCTTTTGTGGTGTATGTGTTCAGATAGAACTGGACAGCTGGCTCTCTGCTGTACTGAACCACTGAGACGCGGTCTTTGTCATCATCCACACTGAGTGTGTCTACTACTCTCTGGACAAAGTCTCTCATAGCTGGGAATCCAGTTCTAGTTCCATCAGATCCATCCAGCAAAAACACAACATCCCTTCCTGTTGGCTTTCTCTCCACTAAGGGATTTAAAATATGAGATAAATTTAGGCTTATGTGTCAAACGTATTTTAATCCAATGTGACATTACGATGTGAAACCTCAAAATTTGTGTATAAATATATACATGCTGGTAGACATAAGCTGCCAAAGTGGCACTTGCTGAGCTGAATTTAGTGAAACACAGAATTCATAGGCTCACGTTTGTGTGCTACCATTATCATGAAATGTTAAAATGGTCAACTTTCTTACCAGGTACTGTTGGTGTTATGGGCGTGACCTTTACTTCCACTGTGCTCACTACAGAGGAGAGCTTTTCTTGAACACTGGGTAGTTCAGTAAACTCAGACACAGATAAAGTACTACTGGGATCATGGGATATCTTCTGCAATTCGCTTAGATCAGAGCTCCTGGTTCCAATTGCAAAGGTCTGTACACCCATCTGCTTGAGAGCAGAGGCTGGTGCATCCACACTGTCAGATGACCTTCCACCACTTAGCAATATTAGCACCTGTGGAACTCTTTCCAGGCGCCTGCTTCCTGCAGAGGCAGTGAAGACATTGTCTCTCAAGTACTGGAGAGCGGCTCCAGTGTTGAGGGGTCTTCCGCCCTTGTGCCTCAAACCTCTGACAGTATCAAGGATCTCGTCTTTTGTGGTGTATGTGTTCAGATAGAACTGGACAGCTGGCTCTCTGCTGTACTGAACCACTGAGACGCGGTCTTTGTCATCATCCACACTGAGTGTGTCTACTACTCTCTGGACAAAGTCTCTCATAGCTGGGAATCCAGTTCTAGTTCCATCAGATCCATCCAGCAAAAACACAACATCCCTTCCTGTTGGCTTTCTCTCCACTAAGGGATTTAAAATATGAGATAAATTTAGGCTTATGTGTCAAACGTATTTTTCAATGTGACATTACGATGTGAAACCTCAAAATTTTGTATAAATATATACATGCTGGTAGACATAAGCTGCCAAAGTGGCACTTGCTGAGCTGAATTTAGTGAAACACAGAATTCATAGGCCTACGTTTGTGTGCTACCATTATCATGAAATGTTAAAATGGTCAACTTTCTTACCAGGTACTGTTGGTGTTATGGGCGTGACCTTTACTTCCACTGTGCTCACTACAGAGGAGAGCTTTTCTTGAACACTGGGTAGTTCAGTAAACTCAGACACAGATAAAGTACTACTGGGATCATGGGATATCTTCTGCAATTCGCTTAGATCAGAGCTCCTGGTTCCAATTGCAAAGGTCTGTACACCCATCTGCTTGAGAGCAGAGGCTGGTGCATCCACACTGTCAGATGACCTTCCACCACTTAGCAATATTAGCACCTGTGGAACTCTTTCCAGGCGCCTGCTTCCTGCAGAGGCAGTGAAGACATTGTCTCTCAAGTACTGGAGAGCGGCTCCAGTGTTGAGGGTCTTCCGCCCTTGTGCCTCAAACCTCTGACAGTATCAAGGATCTCGTCTTTTGTGGTGTATGTGTTCAGATAGAACTGGACAGCTGGCTCTCTGCTGTACTGAACCACTGAGACGCGGTCTTTTTCATCATCCACACTGAGTGTGTCTACTACTCTCTGGACAAAGTCTCTCATAGCTGGGAATCCAGTTCTAGTTCCATCAGATCCATCCAGCAAAAACACAACATCCCTTCCTGTTGGCTTTCTCTCCACTAAGGGATTTAAAATATGAGATAAATTTAGGCTTATGTGTCAAACGTATTTTAATCCAATGTGACATTACGATGTGAAACCTCAAATTTGTGAATAAATATATACATGCTGGTAGACATAAGCTGCCAAAGTGGCACTTGCTGAGCTGAATTTAGTGAAACACAGAATTCATAGGCTACTACGTTTGTGTGCTACCATTATCATGAAATGTTAAAATGGTCAACTTTCTTACCAGGTACTGTTGGTGTTATGGGCGTGACCTTTACTTCCACTGTGCTCACTACAGAGGAGAGCTTTTCTTGAACACTGGGTAGTTCAGTAAACTCAGACACAGATAAAGTACTACTGGGATCATGGGATATCTTCTGCAATTCGCTTAGATCAGAGCTCCTGGTTCCAATTGCAAAGGTCTGTACACCCATCTGCTTGAGAGCAGAGGCTGGTGCATCCACACTGTCAGATGACCTTCCACCACTTAGCAATATTAGCACCTGTGGAACTCTTTCCAGGCGCCTGCTTCCTGCAGAGGCAGTGAAGACATTGTCTCTCAAGTACTGGAGAGCGGCTCCAGTGTTGAGGGTCTTCCGCCCTTGTGCCTCAAACCTCTGACAGTATCAAGGATCTCGTCTTTTGTGGTGTATGTGTTCAGATAGAACTGGACAGCTGGCTCTCTGCTGTACTGAACCACTGAGACGCGGTCTTTGTCATCATCCACACTGAGTGTGTCTACTACTCTCTGGACAAAGTCTCTCATAGCTGGGAATCCAGTTCTAGTTCCATCAGATCCATCCAGCAAAAACACAACATCCCTTCCTGTTGGCTTTCTCTCCACTAAGGGATTTAAAATATGAGATAAATTTAGGCTTATGTGTCAAACGTTTTTTCAATGTGACATTACGATGTGAAACCTCAAAATTTGTGTATAAATATATACATGCTGGTAGACATAAGCTGCCAAAGTGGCACTTGCTGAGCTGAATTTAGTGAAACACATAATTCATAGGCCTACGTTTGTGTGCTACCATTATCATGAAATGTTAAAATGGTCAACTTTCTTACCAGGTACTGTTGGTGTTATGGGCGTGACCTTTACTTCCACTGTGCTCACTACAGAGGAGAGCTTTTCTTGAACACTGGGTAGTTCAGTAAACTCAGACACAGATAAAGTACTACTGGGATCATGGGATATCTTCTGCAATTCGCTTAGATCAGAGCTCCTGGTTCCAATTGCAAAGGTCTGTACACCCATCTGCTTGAGAGCAGAGGCTGGTGCATCCACACTGTCAGATGACCTTCCACCACTTAGCAATATTAGCACCTGTGGAACTCTTTCCAGGCGCCTGCTTCCTGCAGAGGCAGTGAAGACATTGTCTCTCAAGTACTGGAGAGCGGCTCCAGTGTTGAGGGGTCTTCCGCCCTTGTGCCTCAAACCTCTGACAGTATCAAGGATCTCGTCTTTTGTGGTGTATGTGTTCAGATAGAACTGGACAGCTGGCTCTCTGCTGTACTGAACCACTGAGACGCGGTCTTTGTCATCATCCACACTGAGTGTGTCTACTACTCTCTGGACAAAGTCTCTCATAGCTGGGAATCCAGTTCTAGTTCCATCAGATCCATCCAGCAAAAACACAACATCCCTTCCTGTTGGCTTTCTCTCCACTAAGGGATTTAAAATATGAGATAAATTTAGGCTTATGTGTCAAACGTATTTTAATCCAATGTGACATTACGATGTGAAACCTCAAATTTGTGTATAAATATATACATGCTGGTAGACATAAGCTGCCAAAGTGGCACTTGCTGAGCTGAATTTAGTGAAACACAGAATTCATAGGCCTACGTTTGTGTGCTACCATTATCATGAAATGTTAAAATGGTCAACTTTCTTACCAGGTACTGTTGGTGTTATGGGCGTGACCTTTACTTCCACTGTGCTCACTACAGAGGAGAGCTTTTCTTGAACACTGGGTAGTTCAGTAAACTCAGACACAGATAAAGTACTACTGGGATCATGGGATATCTTCTGCAATTCGCTTAGATCAGAGCTCCTGGTTCCAATTGCAAAGGTCTGTACACCCATCTGCTTGAGAGCAGAGGCTGGTGCATCCACACTGTCAGATGACCTTCCACCACTTAGCAATATTAGCACCTGTGGAACTCTTTCCAGGCGCCTGCTTCCTGCAGAGGCAGTGAAGACATTGTCTCTCAAGTACTGGAGAGCGGCTCCAGTGTTGAGGGTCTTCCGCCCTTGTGCCTCAAACCTCTGACAGTATCAAGGATCTCGTCTTTTGTGGTGTATGTGTTCAGATAGAACTGGACAGCTGGCTCTCTGCTGTACTGAACCACTGAGACGCGGTCTTTGTCATCATCCACACTGAGTGTGTCTACTACTCTCTGGACAAAGTCTCTCATAGCTGGGAATCCAGTTCTAGTTCCATCAGATCCATCCAGCAAAAACACAACATCCCTTCCTGTTGGCTTTCTCTCCACTAAGGGATTTAAAATATGAGATAAATTTAGGCTTATGTGTCAAACGTATTTTAATCCAATGTGACATTACGATGTGAAACCTCAAAATTTGCGTATAAATATATACATGCTGGTAGACATAAGCTGCCAAAGTGGCACTTGCTGAGCTGAATTTAGTGAAACACAGAATTCATAGGCCTACGTTTGTGTGCTACCATTATCATGAAATGTTAAAATGGTCAACTTTCTTACCAGGTACTGTTGGTGTTATGGGCGTGACCTTTACTTCCACTGTGCTCACTACAGAGGAGAGCTTTTCTTGAACACTGGGTAGTTCAGTAAACTCAGACACAGATAAAGTACTACTGGGATCATGGGATATCTTCTGCAATTCGCTTAGATCAGAGCTCCTGGTTCCAATTGCAAAGGTCTGTACACCCATCTGCTTGAGAGCAGAGGCTGGTGCATCCACACTGTCAGATGACCTTCCACCACTTAGCAATATTAGCACCTGTGGAACTCTTTCCAGGCGCCTGCTTCCTGCAGAGGCAGTGAAGACATTGTCTCTCAAGTACTGGAGAGCGGCTCCAGTGTTGAGGGGTCTTCCGCCCTTGTGCCTCAAACCTCTGACAGTATCAAGGATCTCGTCTTTTGTGGTGTATGTGTTCAGATAGAACTGGACAGCTGGCTCTCTGCTGTACTGAACCACTGAGACGCGGTCTTTGTCATCATCCACACTGAGTGTGTCTACTACTCTCTGGACAAAGTCTCTCATAGCTGGGAATCCAGTTCTAGTTCCATCAGATCCATCCAGCAAAAACACAACATCCCTTCCTGTTGGCTTTCTCTCCACTAAGGGATTTAAAATATGAGATAAATTTAGGCTTATGTGTCAAACGTTTTTCAATGTTACATTACGATGTGAAACCTCAAAATTTATGTATAAATATATACATGCTGGTAGACATAAGCTGCCAAAGTGGCACTTGCTGAGCTGAATTTAGTGAAACACAGAATTCATAGGCCTACGTTTGTGTGCTACCATTATCATGAAATGTTAAAATGGTCAACTTTCTTACCAGGTACTGTTGGTGTTATGGGCGTGACCTTTACTTCCACTGTGCTCACTACAGAGGAGAGCTTTTCTTGAACACTGGGTAGTTCAGTAAACTCAGACACAGATAAAGTACTACTGGGATCATGGGATATCTTCTGCAATTCGCTTAGATCAGAGCTCCTGGTTCCAATTGCAAAGGTCTGTACACCCATCTGCTTGAGAGCAGAGGCTGGTGCATCCACACTGTCAGATGACCTTCCACCACTTAGCAATATTAGCACCTGTGGAACTCTTTCCAGGCGCCTGCTTCCTGCAGAGGCAGTGAAGACATTGTCTCTCAAGTACTGGAGAGCGGCTCCAGTGTTGAGGGTCTTCCGCCCTTGTGCCTCAAACCTCTGACAGTATCAAGGATCTCGTCTTTTGTGGTGTATGTGTTCAGATAGAACTGGACAGCTGGCTCTCTGCTGTACTGAACCACTGAGACGCGGTCTTTGTCATCATCCACACTGAGTGTGTCTACTACTCTCTGGACAAAGTCTCTCATAGCTGGGAATCCAGTTCTAGTTCCATCAGATCCATCCAGCAAAAACACAACATCCCTTCCTGTTGGCTTTCTCTCCACTAAGGGATGTAAAATATGAGATAAATTTAGGCTTATGTGTCAAACGTATTTTTCAATGTGACATTACGATGTGAAACCTCAAATTTTGCGTATAAATATATACATGCTGGTAGACATAAGCTGCCAAAGTGGCACTTGCTGAGCTGAATTTAGTGAAACACAGAATTCATAGGCCTACGTTTGTGTGCTACCATTATCATGAAATGTTAAAATGGTCAACTTTCTTACCAGGTACTGTTGGTGTTATGGGCGTGACCTTTACTTCCACTGTGCTCACTACAGAGGAGAGCTTTTCTTGAACACTGGGTAGTTCAGTAAACTCAGACACAGATAAAGTACTACTGGGATCATGGGATATCTTCTGCAATTCGCTTAGATCAGAGCTCCTGGTTCCAATTGCAAAGGTCTGTACACCCATCTGCTTGAGAGCAGAGGCTGGTGCATCCACACTGTCAGATGACCTTCCACCACTTAGCAATATTAGCACCTGTGGAACTCTTTCCAGGCGCCTGCTTCCTGCAGAGGCAGTGAAGACATTGTCTCTCAAGTACTGGAGAGCGGCTCCAGTGTTGAGGGGTCTTCCGCCCTTGTGCCTCAAACCTCTGACAGTATCAAGGATCTCGTCTTTTGTGGTGTATGTGTTCAGATAGAACTGGACAGCTGGCTCTCTGCTGTACTGAACCACTGAGACGCGGTCTTTGTCATCATCCACACTGAGTGTGTCTACTACTCTCTGGACAAAGTCTCTCATAGCTGGGAATCCAGTTCTAGTTCCATCAGATCCATCCAGCAAAAACACAACATCCCTTCCTGTTGGCTTTCTCTCCACTAAGGGATGTAAAATATGAGATAAATTTAGGCTTATGTGTCAAACGTATTTTTCAATGTTACATTACGATGTGAAACCTCAAAATTTGTGTATAAATATATACATGCTGGTAGACATAAGCTGCCAAAGTGGCACTTGCTGAGCTGAATTTAGTGAAACACAGAATTCATAGGCTACGTTTGTGTGCTACCATTATCATGAAATGTTAAAATGGTCAACTTTCTTACCAGGTACTGTTGGTGTTATGGGCGTGACCTTTACTTCCACTGTGCTCACTACAGAGGAGAGCTTTTCTTGAACACTGGGTAGTTCAGTAAACTCAGACACAGATAAAGTACTACTGGGATCATGGGATATCTTCTGCAATTCGCTTAGATCAGAGCTCCTGGTTCCAATTGCAAAGGTCTGTACACCCATCTGCTTGAGAGCAGAGGCTGGTGCATCCACACTGTCAGATGACCTTCCACCACTTAGCAATATTAGCACCTGTGGAACTCTTTCCAGGCGCCTGCTTCCTGCAGAGGCAGTGAAGACATTGTCTCTCAAGTACTGGAGAGCGGCTCCAGTGTTGAGGGTCTTCCGCCCTTGTGCCTCAAACCTCTGACAGTATCAAGGATCTCGTCTTTTGTGGTGTATGTGTTCAGATAGAACTGGACAGCTGGCTCTCTGCTGTACTGAACCACTGAGACGCGGTCTTTGTCATCATCCACACTGAGTGTGTCTACTACTCTCTGGACAAAGTCTCTCATAGCTGGGAATCCAGTTCTAGTTCCATCAGATCCATCCAGCAAAAACACAACATCCCTTCCTGTTGGCTTTCTCTCCACTAAGGGATTTAAAATATGAGATAAATTTAGGCTTATGTGTCAAACGTATTTTTCCAATGTGACATTACGATGTGAAACCTCAAAATTTGTGTATAAATATATACATGCTGGTAGACATAAGCTGCCAAAGTGGCACTTGCTGAGCTGAATTTAGTGAAACACAGAATTCATAGGCCTACGTTTGTGTGCTACCATTATCATGAAATGTTAAAATGGTCAACTTTCTTACCAGGTACTGTTGGTGTTATGGGCGTGACCTTTACTTCCACTGTGCTCACTACAGAGGAGAGCTTTTCTTGAACACTGGGTAGTTCAGTAAACTCAGACACAGATAAAGTACTACTGGGATCATGGGATATCTTCTGCAATTCGCTTAGATCAGAGCTCCTGGTTCCAATTGCAAAGGTCTGTACACCCATCTGCTTGAGAGCAGAGGCTGGTGCATCCACACTGTCAGATGACCTTCCACCACTTAGCAATATTAGCACCTGTGGAACTCTTTCCAGGCGCCTGCTTCCTGCAGAGGCAGTGAAGACATTGTCTCTCAAGTACTGGAGAGCGGCTCCAGTGTTGGGGTCTTCCGCCCTTGTGCCTCAAACCTCTGACAGTATCAAGGATCTCGTCTTTTGTGGTGTATGTGTTCAGATAGAACTGGACAGCTGGCTCTCTGCTGTACTGAACCACTGAGACGCGGTCTTTGTCATCATCCACACTGAGTGTGTCTACTACTCTCTGGACAAAGTCTCTCATAGCTGGGAATCCAGTTCTAGTTCCATCAGATCCATCCAGCAAAAACACAACATCCCTTCCTGTTGGCTTTCTCTCCACTAAGGGATTAAAATATGAGATAAATTTAGGCTTATGTGTCAAACGTATTTTTCAATGTGACATTATGATGTGAAACCTCAAAATTTGTGAATAAATATATACATGCTGGTAGACATAAGCTGCCAAAGTGGCACTTGCTGAGCTGAATTTAGTGAAACACAGAATTCATAGGCCTACGTTTGTGTGCTACCATTATCATGAAATGTTAAAATGGTCAACTTTCTTACCAGGTACTGTTGGTGTTATGGGCGTGACCTTTACTTCCACTGTGCTCACTACAGAGGAGAGCTTTTCTTGAACACTGGGTAGTTCAGTAAACTCACACACAGATAAAGTACTACTGGGATCATGGGATATCTTCTGCAATTCGCTTAGATCAGAGCTCCTGGTTCCAATTGCAAAGGTCTGTACACCCATCTGCTTGAGAGCAGAGGCTGGTGCATCCACACTGTCAGATGACCTTCCACCACTTAGCAATATTAGCACCTGTGGAACTCTTTCCAGGCGCCTGCTTCCTGCAGAGGCAGTGAAGACATTGTCTCTCAAGTACTGGAGAGCGGCTCCAGTGTTGAGGGTCTTCCGCCCTTGTGCCTCAAACCTCTGACAGTATCAAGGATCTCGTCTTTTGTGGTGTATGTGTTCAGATAGAACTGGACAGCTGGCTCTCTGCTGTACTGAACCACTGAGACGCGGTCTTTGTCATCATCCACACTGAGTGTGTCTACTACTCTCTGGACAAAGTCTCTCATAGCTGGGAATCCAGTTCTAGTTCCATCAGATCCATCCAGCAAAAACACAACATCCCTTCCTGTTGGCTTTTCTCTCCACTAAGGGATTTAAAATATGAGATAAATTTAGGCTTATGTGTCAAACGTATTTTAATCCAATGTGACATTACGATGTGAAACCTCAAATTTGTATAAATATATACATGCTGGTAGACATAAGCTGCCAAAGTGGCACTTGCTGAGCTGAATTTAGTGAAACACAGAATTCATAGGCCTACGTTTGTGTGCTACCATTATCATGAAATGTTAAAATGGTCAACTTTCTTACCAGGTACTGTTGGTGTTATGGGCGTGACCTTTACTTCCACTGTGCTCACTACAGAGGAGAGCTTTTCTTGAACACTGGGTAGTTCAGTAAACTCAGACACAGATAAAGTACTACTGGGATCATGGGATATCTTCTGCAATTCGCTTAGATCAGAGCTCCTGGTTCCAATTGCAAAGGTCTGTACACCCATCTGCTTGAGAGCAGAGGCTGGTGCATCCACACTGTCAGATGACCTTCCACCACTTAGCAATATTAGCACCTGTGGAACTCTTTCCAGGCGCCTGCTTCCTGCAGAGGCAGTGAAGACATTGTCTCTCAAGTACTGGAGAGCGGCTCCAGTGTTGAGGGTCTTCCGCCCTTGTGCCTCAAACCTCTGACAGTATCAAGGATCTCGTTTTTTTGTGGTGTATGTGTTCAGATAGAACTGGACAGCTGGCTCTCTGCTGTACTGAACCACTGAGACGCGGTCTTTGTCATCATCCACACTGAGTGTGTCTACTACTCTCTGGACAAAGTCTCTCATAGCTGGGAATCCAGTTCTAGTTCCATCAGATCCATCCAGCAAAAACACAACATCCCTTCCTGTTGGCTTTCTCTCCACTAAGGGATTTAAAATATGAGATAAATTTAGGCTTATGTGTCAAACGTATTTTAATCCAATGTGACACATTACGATGTGAAACCTCAAAATTTGTATAAATATATACATGCTGGTAGACATAAGCTGCCAAAGTGGCACTTGCTGAGCTGAATTTAGTGAAACACAGAATTCATAGGCCTACGTTTGTGTGCTACCATTATCATGAAATGTTAAAATGGTCAACTTTCTTACCAGGTACTGTTGGTGTTATGGGCGTGACCTTTACTTCCACTGTGCTCACTACAGAGGAGAGCTTTTCTTGAACACTGGGTAGTTCAGTAAACTCAGACACAGATAAAGTACTACTGGGATCATGGGATATCTTCTGCAATTCGCTTAGATCAGAGCTCCTGGTTCCAATTGCAAAGGTCTGTACACCCATCTGCTTGAGAGCAGAGGCTGGTGCATCCACACTGTCAGATGACCTTCCACCACTTAGCAATATTAGCACCTGTGGAACTCTTTCCAGGCGCCTGCTTCCTGCAGAGGCAGTGAAGACATTGTCTCTCAAGTACTGGAGAGCGGCTCCAGTGTTGAGGGGTCTTCCGCCCCTTGTGCCTCAAACCTCTGACAGTATCAAGGATCTCGTCTTTTGTGGTGTATGTGTTCAGATAGAACTGGACAGCTGGCTCTCTGCTGTACTGAACCACTGAGACGCGGTCTTTGTCATCATCCACACTGAGTGTGTCTACTACTCTCTGGACAAAGTCTCTCATAGCTGGGAATCCAGTTCTAGTTCCATCAGATCCATCCAGCAAAAACACAACATCCCTTCCTGTTGGCTTTCTCTCCACTAAGGGATTTAAAATATGAGATAAATTTAGGCTTATGTGTCAAACGTATTTTTCAATGTGACATTACGATGTGAAACCTCAAATTTGTGTATAAATATATACATGCTGGTAGACATAAGCTGCCAAAGTGGCACTTGCTGAGCTGAATTTAGTGAAACACAGAATTCATAGGCCTACGTTTGTGTGCTACCATTATCATGAAATGTTAAAATGGTCAACTTTCTTACCAGGTACTGTTGGTGTTATGGGCGTGACCTTTACTTCCACTGTGCTCACTACAGAGGAGAGCTTTTCTTGAACACTGGGTAGTTCAGTAAACTCAGACACAGATAAAAGTACTACTGGGATCATGGGATATCTTCTGCAATTCGCTTAGATCAGAGCTCCTGGTTCCAATTGCAAAGGTCTGTACACCCATCTGCTTGAGAGCAGAGGCTGGTGCATCCACACTGTCAGATGACCTTCCACCACTTAGCAATATTAGCACCTGTGGAACTTTTTCCAGGCGCCTGCTTCCTGCAGAGGCAGTGAAGACATTGTCTCTCAAGTACTGGAGAGCGGCTCCAGTGTTGAGGGTCTTCCGCCCTTGTGCCTCAAACCTCTGACAGTATCAAGGATCTCGTCTTTTGTGGTGTATGTGTTCAGATAGAACTGGACAGCTGGCTCTCTGCTGTACTGAACCACTGAGACGCGGTCTTTGTCATCATCCACACTGAGTGTGTCTACTACTCTCTGGACAAAGTCTCTCATAGCTGGGAATCCAGTTCTAGTTCCATCAGATCCATCCAGCAAAAACACAACATCCCTTCCTGTTGGCTTTCTCTCCACTAAGGGATTTAAAATATGAGATAAATTTAGGCTTATGTGTCAAACGTATTTTAATCCAATGTGACATTACGATGTGAAACCTCAAATTTGTATAAATATATACATGCTGGTAGACATAAGCTGCCAAAGTGGCACTTGCTGAGCTGAATTTAGTGAAACACAGAATTCATAGGCCTACGTTTGTGTGCTACCATTATCATGAAATGTTAAAATGGTCAACTTTCTTACCAGGTACTGTTGGTGTTATGGGCGTGACCTTTACTTCCACTGTGCTCACTACAGAGGAGAGCTTTTCTTGAACACTGGGTAGTTCAGTAAACTCAGACACAGATAAAGTACTACTGGGATCATGGGATATCTTCTGCAATTCGCTTAGATCAGAGCTCCTGGTTCCAATTGCAAAGGTCTGTACACCCATCTGCTTGAGAGCAGAGGCTGGTGCATCCACACTGTCAGATGACCTTCCACCACTTAGCAATATTAGCACCTGTGGAACTCTTTCCAGGCGCCTGCTTCCTGCAGAGGCAGTGAAGACATTGTCTCTCAAGTACTGGAGAGCGGCTCCAGTGTTGAGGGTCTTCCGCCCTTGTGCCTCAAACCTCTGACAGTATCAAGGATCTCGTCTTTTGTGGTGTATGTGTTCAGATAGAACTGGACAGCTGGCTCTCTGCTGTACTGAACCACTGAGACGCGGTCTTTGTCATCATCCACACTGAGTGTGTCTACTACTCTCTGGACAAAGTCTCTCATAGCTGGGAATCCAGTTCTAGTTCCATCAGATCCATCCAGCAAAAACACAACATCCCTTCCTGTTGGCTTCCTCTCCACTAAGGGATTTAAAATATGAGATAAATTTAGGCTTATGTGTCAAACGTATTTTTCAATGTGACATTACGATGTGAAACCTCAAAATTTGCGTATAAATATATACATGCTGGTAGACATAAGCTGCCAAAGTGGCACTTGCTGAGCTGAATTTAGTGAAACACAGAATTCATAGGCCTACGTTTGTGTGCTACCATTATCATGAAATGTTAAAATGGTCAACTTTCTTACCAGGTACTGTTGGTGTTATGGGCGTGACCTTTACTTCCACTGTGCTCACTACAGAGGAGAGCTTTTCTTGAACACTGGGTAGTTCAGTAAACTCAGACACAGATAAAGTACTACTGGGATCATGGGATATCTTCTGCAATTCGCTTAGATCAGAGCTCCTGGTTCCAATTGCAAAGGTCTGTACACCCATCTGCTTGAGAGCAGAGGCTGGTGCATCCACACTGTCAGATGACCTTCCACCACTTAGCAATATTAGCACCTGTGGAACTCTTTCCAGGCGCCTGCTTCCTGCAGAGGCAGTGAAGACATTGTCTCTCAAGTACTGGAGAGCGGCTCCAGTGTTGAGGGGTCTTCCGCCCTTGTGCCTCAAACCTCTGACAGTATCAAGGATCTCGTCTTTTGTGGTGTATGTGTTCAGATAGAACTGGACAGCTGGCTCTCTGCTGTACTGAACCACTGAGACGCGGTCTTTGTCATCATCCACACTGAGTGTGTCTACTACTCTCTGGACAAAGTCTCTCATAGCTGGGAATCCAGTTCTAGTTCCATCAGATCCATCCAGCAAAAACACAACATCCCTTCCTGTTGGCTTTCTCTCCACTAAGGGATTTAAAATATGAGATAAATTTAGGCTTATGTGTCAAACGTATTTTTTCAATGTTACATTACGATGTGAAACCTCAAATTTGTGTATAAATATATACATGCTGGTAGACATAAGCTGCCAAAGTGGCACTTGCTGAGCTGAATTTAGTGAAACACAGAATTCATAGGCCTACGTTTGTGTGCTACCATTATCATGAAATGTTAAAATGGTCAACTTTCTTACCAGGTACTGTTGGTGTTATGGGCGTGACCTTTACTTCCACTGTGCTCACTACAGAGGAGAGCTTTTCTTGAACACTGGGTAGTTCAGTAAACTCAGACACAGATAAAGTACTACTGGGATCATGGGATATCTTCTGCAATTCGCTTAGATCAGAGCTCCTGGTTCCAATTGCAAAGGTCTGTACACCCATCTGCTTGAGAGCAGAGGCTGGTGCATCCACACTGTCAGATGACCTTCCACCACTTAGCAATATTAGCACCTGTGGAACTCTTTCCAGGCGCCTGCTTCCTGCAGAGGCAGTGAAGACATTGTCTCTCAAGTACTGGAGAGCGGCTCCAGTGTTGAGGGTCTTCCGCCCTTGTGCCTCAAACCTCTGACAGTATCAAGGATCTCGTCTTTTGTGGTGTATGTGTTCAGATAGAACTGGACAGCTGGCTCTCTGCTGTACTGAACCACTGAGACGCGGTCTTTGTCATCATCCACACTGAGTGTGTCTACTACTCTCTGGACAAAGTCTCTCATAGCTGGGAATCCAGTTCTAGTTCCATCAGATCCATCCAGCAAAAACACAACATCCCTTCCTGTTGGCTTTCTCTCCACTAAGGGATTTAAAATAAGATAAATTTAGGCTTATGTGTCAAACGTATTTTTCAATGTGACATTACGATGTGAAACCTCAAAATTTTGCGTATAAATATATACATGCTGGTAGACATAAGCTGCCAAAGTGGCACTTGCTGAGCTGAATTTAGTGAAACACAGAATTCATAGGCCTACGTTTGTGTGCTACCATTATCATGAAATGTTAAAATGGTCAACTTTCTTACCAGGTACTGTTGGTGTTATGGGCGTGACCTTTACTTCCACTGTGCTCACTACAGAGGAGAGCTTTTCTTGAACACTGGGTAGTTCAGTAAACTCAGACACAGATAAAGTACTACTGGGATCATGGGATATCTTCTGCAATTCGCTTAGATCAGAGCTCCTGGTTCCAATTGCAAAGGTCTGTACACCCATCTGCTTGAGAGCAGAGGCTGGTGCATCCACACTGTCAGATGACCTTCCACCACTTAGCAATATTAGCACCTGTGGAACTTTTTCCAGGCGCCTGCTTCCTGCAGAGGCAGTGAAGACATTGTCTCTCAAGTACTGGAGAGCGGCTCCAGTGTTGAGGGGTCTTCCGCCCTTGTGCCTCAAACCTCTGACAGTATCAAGGATCTCGTCTTTTGTGGTGTATGTGTTCAGATAGAACTGGACAGCTGGCTCTCTGCTGTACTGAACCACTGAGACGCGGTCTTTGTCATCATCCACACTGAGTGTGTCTACAACTCTCTGGACAAAGTCTCTCATAGCTGGGAATCCAGTTCTAGTTCCATCAGATCCATCCAGCAAAAACACAACATCCCTTCCTGTTGGCTTCCTCTCCACTAAGGGATGTAAAATATGAGATAAATTTAGGCTTATGTGTCAAACGTATTTTTCAATGTTACATTACGATGTGAAACCTCCAAATTTGCGTATAAATATATACATGCTGGTAGACATAAGCTGCCAAAGTGGCACTTGCTGAGCTGAATTTAGTGAAACACATAATTCATAGGCTTACGTTTGTGTGCTACCATTATCATGAAATGTTAAAATGGTCAACTTTCTTACCAGGTACTGTTGGTGTTATGGGCGTGACCTTTACTTCCACTGTGCTCACTACAGAGGAGAGCTTTTCTTGAACACTGGGTAGTTCAGTAAACTCAGACACAGATAAAGTACTACTGGGATCATGGGATATCTTCTGCAATTCGCTTAGATCAGAGCTCCTGGTTCCAATTGCAAAGGTCTGTACACCCATCTGCTTGAGAGCAGAGGCTGGTGCATCCACACTGTCAGATGACCTTCCACCACTTAGCAATATTAGCACCTGTGGAACTCTTTCCAGGCGCCTGCTTCCTGCAGAGGCAGTGAAGACATTGTCTCTCAAGTACTGGAGAGCGGCTCCAGTGTTGAGGGGTCTTCCGCCCTTGTGCCTCAAACCTCTGACAGTATCAAGGATCTCGTCTTTTGTGGTGTATGTGTTCAGATAGAACTGGACAGCTGGCTCTCTGCTGTACTGAACCACTGAGACGCGGTCTTTGTCATCATCCACACTGAGTGTGTCTACTACTCTCTGGACAAAGTCTCTCATAGCTGGGAATCCAGTTCTAGTTCCATCAGATCCATCCAGCAAAAACACAACATCCCTTCCTGTTGGCTTTCTCTCCACTAAGGGATTTAAAATATGAGATAAATTTAGGCTTATGTGTCAAACGTATTTTAATTCAATGTGACATTACGATGTGAAACCTCAAAATTTTGTATAAATATATACATGCTGGTAGACATAAGCTGCCAAAGTGGCACTTGCTGAGCTGAATTTAGTGAAACACAGAATTCATAGGCTACGTTTGTGTGCTACCATTATCATGAAATGTTAAAATGGTCAACTTTCTTACCAGGTACTGTTGGTGTTATGGGCGTGACCTTTACTTCCACTGTGCTCACTACAGAGGAGAGCTTTTCTTGAACACTGGGTAGTTCAGTAAACTCAGACACAGATAAAGTACTACTGGGATCATGGGATATCTTCTGCAATTCGCTTAGATCAGAGCTCCTGGTTCCAATTGCAAAGGTCTGTACACCCATCTGCTTGAGAGCAGAGGCTGGTGCATCCACACTGTCAGATGACCTTCCACCACTTAGCAATATTAGCACCTGTGGAACTTTTCCAGGCGCCTGCTTCCTGCAGAGGCAGTGAAGACATTGTCTCTCAAGTACTGGAGAGCGGCTCCAGTGTTGAGGGGTCTTCCGCCCTTGTGCCTCAAACCTCTGACAGTATCAAGGATCTCGTCTTTTGTGGTGTATGTGTTCAGATAGAACTGGACAGCTGGCTCTCTGCTGTACTGAACCACTGAGACGCGGTCTTTGTCATCATCCACACTGAGTGTGTCTACTACTCTCTGGACAAAGTCTCTCATAGCTGGGAATCCAGTTCTAGTTCCATCAGATCCATCCAGCAAAAACACAACATCCCTTCCTGTTGGCTTTCTCTCCACTAAGGGATTTAAAATATGAGATAAATTTAGGCTTATGTGTCAAACGTATTTTTCAATGTGACATTACGATGTGAAACCTCAAATTTGTGTATAAATATATACATGCTGGTAGACATAAGCTGCCAAAGTGGCACTTGCTGAGCTGAATTTAGTGAAACACAGAATTCATAGGCCTACGTTTGTGTGCTACCATTATCATGAAATGTTAAAATGGTCAACTTTCTTACCAGGTACTGTTGGTGTTATGGGCGTGACCTTTACTTCCACTGTGCTCACTACAGAGGAGAGCTTTTCTTGAACACTGGGTAGTTCAGTAAACTCAGACACAGATAAAGTACTACTGGGATCATGGGATATCTTCTGCATTCGCTTAGATCAGAGCTCCTGGTTCCAATTGCAAAGGTCTGTACACCCATCTGCTTGAGAGCAGAGGCTGGTGCATCCACACTGTCAGATGACCTTCCACCACTTAGCAATATTAGCACCTGTGGAACTTTTCCAGGCGCCTGCTTCCTGCAGAGGCAGTGAAGACATTTGTCTCTCAAGTACTGGAGAGCGGCTCCAGTGTTGAGGGTCTTCCGCCCTTGTGCCTCAAACCTCTGACAGTATCAAGGATCTCGTCTTTTGTGGTGTATGTGTTCAGATAGAACTGGACAGCTGGCTCTCTGCTGTACTGAACCACTGAGACGCGGTCTTTGTCATCATCCACACTGAGTGTGTCTACTACTCTCTGGACAAAGTCTCTCATAGCTGGGAATCCAGTTCTAGTTCCATCAGATCCATCCAGCAAAAACACAACATCCCTTCCTGTTGGCTTCCTCTCCACTAAGGGATTTAAAATATGAGATAAATTTAGGCTTATGTGTCAAACGTATTTCAATGTTACATTACGATGTGAAACCTCAAAATTTGCGTATAAATATATACATGCTGGTAGACATAAGCTGCCAAAGTGGCACTTGCTGAGCTGAATTTAGTGAAACACATAATTCATAGGCTTACGTTTGTGTGCTACCATTATAATGAAATGTTAAAATGGGTCACTTTCTTACCAGGTACTGTTGGTGTTATGGGCGTGACCTTTACTTCCACTGTGCTCACTACAGAGGAGAGCTTTTCTTGAACACTGGGTAGTTCAGTAAACTCAGACACAGATAAAGTACTACTGGGATCATGGGATATCTTCTGCAATTCGCTTAGATCAGAGCTCCTGGTTCCAATTGCAAAGGTCTGTACACCCATCTGCTTGAGAGCAGAGGCTGGTGCATCCACACTGTCAGATGACCTTCCACCACTTAGCAATATTAGCACCTGTGGAACTCTTTCCAGGCGCCTGCTTCCTGCAGAGGCAGTGAAGACATTGTCTCTCAAGTACTGGAGAGCGGCTCCAGTGTTGAGGGGTCTTCCGCCCTTGTGCCTCAAACCTCTGACAGTATCAAGGATCTCGTCTTTTGTGGTGTATGTGTTCAGATAGAACTGGACAGCTGGCTCTCTGCTGTACTGAACCACTGAGACGCGGTCTTTTTCATCATCCACACTGAGTGTGTCTACTACTCTCTGGACAAAGTCTCTCATAGCTGGGAATCCAGTTCTAGTTCCATCAGATCCATCCAGCAAAAACACAACATCCCTTCCTGTTGGCTTCCTCTCCACTAAGGGATTTAAAATATGAGATAAATTTAGGCTTATGTGTCAAACGTATTTTAATCCAATGTGACATTACGATGTGAAACCTCCAAATTTGCGTATAAATATATACATGCTGGTAGACATAAGCTGCCAAAGTGGCACTTGCTGAGCTGAATTTAGTGAAACACAGAATTCATAGGCTTACGTTTGTGTGCTACCATTATAATGAAATGTTAAAATGGGTCACTTTCTTACCAGGTACTGTTGGTGTTATGGGCGTGACCTTTACTTCCACTGTGCTCACTATAGATGAGAGCTTTTCTTGAACACTGGGTAGTTCAGTAAACTCAGACACAGATAAAGTACTACTGGGATCATGGGATATCTTCTGCAATTCGCTTAGATCAGAGCTCCCGGTTCCAATTGCAAAGGTCTGTACACCCATCTGCTTGAGAGCAGAGGCTGGTGCATCCACACTGTCAGATGACCTTCCACCACTTAGCAATATTAGCACCTGTGGAACTTTTTCCAGGCGCCTGCTTCCTGCAGAGGCAGTGAAGACATTGTCTCTCAAGTACTGGAGAGCGGCTCCAGTGTTGAGGGGTCTTCCGCCCTTGTGCCTCAAACCTCTGACAGTATCAAGGATCTCGTCTTTTGTGGTGTATGTGTTCAGATAGAACTGGACAGCTGGCTCTCTGCTGTACTGAACCACTGAGACGCGGTCTTTGTCATCATCCACACTGAGTGTGTCTACTACTCTCTGGACAAAGTCTCTCATAGCTGGGAATCCAGTTCTAGTTCCATCAGATCCATCCAGCAAAAACACAACATCCCTTCCTGTTGGCTTTCTCTCCACTAAGGGATTTAAAATATGAGATAAATTTAGGCTTATGTGTCAAACGATTTTCAATGTGACATTACGATGTGAAACCTCAAAATTTCATGTATAAATATATACATGCTGGTAGACATAAGCTGCCAAAGTGGCACTTGCTGAGCTGAATTTAGTGAAACACAGAATTCATAGGCCTACGTTTGTGTGCTACCATTATCATGAAATGTTAAAATGGGTCACTTTCTTACCAGGTACTGTTGGTGTTATGGGCGTGACCTTTACTTCCACTGTGCTCACTACAGAGGAGAGCTTTTCTTGAACACTGGGTAGTTCAGTAAACTCAGACACAGATAAAGTACTACTGGGATCATGGGATATCTTCTGCAATTCGCTTAGATCAGAGCTCCTGGTTCCAATTGCAAAGGTCTGTACACCCATCTGCTTGAGAGCAGAGGCTGGTGCATCCACACTGTCAGATGACCTTCCACCACTTAGCAATATTAGCACCTGTGGAACTTTTCCAGGCGCCTGCTTCCTGCAGAGGCAGTGAAGACATTGTCTCTCAAGTACTGGAGAGCGGCTCCAGTGTTGAGGGTCTTCCGCCCTTGTGCCTCAAACCTCTGACAGTATCAAGGATCTCGTCTTTTGTGGTGTATGTGTTCAGATAGAACTGGACAGCTGGCTCTCTGCTGTACTGAACCACTGAGACGCGGTCTTTTCATCATCCACACTGAGTGTGTCTACTACTCTCTGGACAAAGTCTCTCATAGCTGGGAATCCAGTTCTAGTTCCATCAGATCCATCCAGCAAAAACACAACATCCCTTCCTGTTGGCTTCCTCTCCACTAAGGGATTTAAAATATGAGATAAATTTAGGCTTATTGTCAAACGTATTTCAATGTTACATTACGATGTGAAACCTCAAAATTTGCGTATAAATATACATGCTGGTAGACATAAGCTGCCAAAGTGGCACTTGCTGAGCTGAATTTAGTGAAACACAGAATTCATAGGCCTACGTTTGTGTGCTACCATTATCATGAAATGTTAAAATGGTCAACTTTCTTACCAGGTACTGTTGGTGTTATGGGCGTGACCTTTACTTCCACTGTGCTCACTACAGATGAGAGCTTTTCTTGAACACTGGGTAGTTCAGTAAACTCAGACACAGATAAAGTACTACTGGGATCATGGGATATCTTCTGCAATTCGCTTAGATCAGAGCTCCCGGTTCCAATTGCAAAGGTCTGTACACCCATCTGCTTGAGAGCAGAGGCTGGTGCATCCACACTGTCAGATGACCTTCCACCACTTAGCAATATTAGCACCTGTGGAACTTTTTCCAGGCGCCTGCTTCCTGCAGAGGCAGTGAAGACATTGTCTCTCAAGTACTGGAGAGCGGCTCCAGTGTTGAGGGTCTTCCGCCCTTGTGCCTCAAACCTCTGACAGTATCAAGGATCTCGTCTTTTGTGGTGTATGTGTTCAGATAGAACTGGACAGCTGGCTCTCTGCTGTACTGAACCACTGAGACGCGGTCTTTTCATCATCCACACTGAGTGTGTCTACTACTCTCTGGACAAAGTCTCTCATAGCTGGGAATCCAGTTCTAGTTCCATCAGATCCATCCAGCAAAAACACAACATCCCTTCCTGTTGGCTTCCTCTCCACTAAGGGATGTAAAATATGAGATAAATTTAGGCTTATGTGTCAAACGTATTTCAATGTTACATTACGATGTGAAACCTCCAAATTTGCGTATAAATATATACATGCTGGTAGACATAAGCTGCCAAAGTGGCACTTGCTGAGCTGAATTTAGTGAAACACAGAATTCATAGGCCTACGTTTGTGTGCTACCATTATCATGAAATGTTAAAATGGTCAACTTTCTTACCAGGTACTGTTGGTGTTATGGGCGTGACCTTTACTTCCACTGTGCTCACTACAGAGGAGAGCTTTTCTTGAACACTGGGTAGTTCAGTAAACTCAGACACAGATAAAGTACTACTGGGATCATGGGATATCTTCTGCAATTCGCTTAGATCAGAGCTCCTGGTTCCAATTGCAAAGGTCTGTACACCCATCTGCTTGAGAGCAGAGGCTGGTGCATCCACACTGTCAGATGACCTTCCACCACTTAGCAATATTAGCACCTGTGGAACTTTTTCCAGGCGCCTGCTTCCTGCAGAGGCAGTGAAGACATTGTCTCTCAAGTACTGGAGAGCGGCTCCAGTGTTGAGGGGTCTTCCGCCCTTGTGCCGCAAACCTCTGACAGTATCAAGGATCTCGTCTTTTGTGGTGTATGTGTTCAGATAGAACTGGACAGCTGGCTCTCTGCTGTACTGAACCACTGAGACGCGGTCTTTGTCATCATCCACACTGAGTGTGTCTACTACTCTCTGGACAAAGTCTCTCATAGCTGGGAATCCAGTTCTAGTTCCATCAGATCCATCCAGCAAAAACACAACATCCCTTCCTGTTGGCTTCCTCTCCACTAAGTGATGTAAAATATGAGATAAATTTAGGCTTATTGTCAAACGTATTTCAATGTTACATTACGATGTGAAACCTCCAAATTTGCGTATAAATATATACATGCTGGTAGACATAAGCTGCCAAAGTGGCACTTGCTGAGCTGAATTTAGTGAAACACAGAATTCATAGGCCTACGTTTGTGTGCTACCATTATCATGAAATGTTAAAATGGTCAACTTTCTTACCAGGTACTGTTGGTGTTATGGGTGTGACCTTTACTTCCACTGTGCTCACTACAGAGGAGAGCTTTTCTTGAACACTGGGTAGTTCAGTAAACTCAGACACAGATAAAGTACTACTGGGATCATGGGATATCTTCTGCAATTCGCTTAGATCAGAGCTCCTGGTTCCAATTGCAAAGGTCTGTACACCCATCTGCTTGAGAGCAGAGGCTGGTGCATCCACACTGTCAGATGACCTTCCACCACTTAGCAATATTAGCACCTGTGGAACTTTTCCAGGCGCCTGCTTCCTGCAGAGGCAGTGAAGACATTGTCTCTCAAGTACTGGAGAGCGGCTCCAGTGTTGAGGGTCTTCCGCCCTTGTGCCTCAAACCTCTGACAGTATCAAGGATCTCGTCTTTTGTGGTGTATGTGTTCAGATAGAACTGGACAGCTGGCTCTCTGCTGTACTGAACCACTGAGACGCGGTCTTTGTCATCATCCACACTGAGTGTGTCTACTACTCTCTGGACAAAGTCTCTCATAGCTGGGAATCCAGTTCTAGTTCCATCAGATCCATCCAGCAAAAACACAACATCCCTTCCTGTTGGCTTCCTCTCCACTAAGGGATTTAAAATATGAGATAAATTTAGGCTTATTGTCAAACGTATTTTTCAATGTGACATTATGATGTGAAACCTCAAAATTTGCGTATAAATATATACATGCTGGTAGACATAAGCTGCCAAAGTGGCACTTGCTCAGCTGAATTTAGTGAAACACAGAATTCATAGGCCTACGTTTGTGTGCTACCATTATCATGAAATGTTAAAATGGTCAACTTTCTTACCAGGTACTGTTGGTGTTATGGGCGTGACCTTTACTTCCACTGTGCTCACTATAGATGAGAGCTTTTCTTGAACACTGGGTAGTTCAGTAAACTCAGACACAGATAAAGTACTACTGGGATCATGGGATATCTTCTGCAATTCGCTTAGATCAGAGCTCCCGGTTCCAATTGCAAAGGTCTGTACACCCATCTGCTTGAGAGCAGAGGCTGGTGCATCCACACTGTCAGATGACCTTCCACCACTTAGCAATATTAGCACCTGTGGAACTTTTTCCAGGCGCCTGCTTCCTGCAGAGGCAGTGAAGACATTGTCTCTCAAGTACTGGAGAGCGGCTCCAGTGTTGAGGGTCTTCCGCCCTTGTGCCTCAAACCTCTGACAGTATCAAGGATCTCGTCTTTTGTGGTGTATGTGTTCAGATAGAACTGGACAGCTGGCTCTCTGCTGTACTGAACCACTGAGACGCGGTCTTTGTCATCATCCACACTGAGTGTGTCTACTACTCTCTGGACAAAGTCTCTCATAGCTGGGAATCCAGTTCTAGTTCCATCAGATCCATCCAGCAAAAACACAACATCCCTTCCTGTTGGCTTCCTCTCCACTAAGGGATTTAAAATATGAGATAAATTTAGGCTTATGTGTCAAACGTTTTAATCAATGTGACATTATGATGTGAAACCTCAAAATTTGCGTATAAATATATACATGCTGGTAGACATAAGCTGCCAAAGTGGCACTTGCTGAGCTGAATTTAGTGAAACACAGAATTCATAGGCTTACGTTTGTGTGCTACCATTATCATGAAATGTTAAAATGGTCAACTTTCTTACCAGGTACTGTTGGTGTTATGGGTGTGACCTTTACTTCCACTGTGCTCACTACAGAGGAGAGCTTTTCTTGAACACTGGGTAGTTCAGTAAACTCAGACACAGATAAAGTACTACTGGGATCATGGGATATCTTCTGCAATTCGCTTAGATCAGAGCTCCTGGTTCCAATTGCAAAGGTCTGTACACCCATCTGCTTGAGAGCAGAGGCTGGTGCATCCACACTGTCAGATGACCTTCCACCACTTAGCAATATTAGCACCTGTGGAACTCTTTCCAGGCGCCTGCTTCCTGCAGAGGCAGTGAAGACATTGTCTCTCAAGTACTGGAGAGCGGCTCCAGTGTTGAGGGGTCTTCCGCCCTTGTGCCTCAAACCTCTGACAGTATCAAGGATCTCGTCTTTTGTGGTGTATGTGTTCAGATAGAACTGGACAGCTGGCTCTCTGCTGTACTGAACCACTGAGACGCGGTCTTTTCATCATCCACACTGAGTGTGTCTACTACTCTCTGGACAAAGTCTCTCATAGCTGGGAATCCAGTTCTAGTTCCATCAGATCCATCCAGCAAAAACACAACATCCCTTCCTGTTGGCTTCCTCTCCACTAAGGGATTTAAAATATGAGATAAATTTAGGCTTATGTGTCAAACGTATTTTTTCAATGTGACATTATGATGTGAAACCTCAAAATTTTATAAATATATACATGCTGGTAGACATAAGCTGCCAAAGTGGCACTTGCTGAGCTGAATTTAGTGAAACACAGAATTTATAGGCCTACGTTTGTGTGCTACCATTATCATGAAATGTTAAAATGGTCAACTTTCTTACCAGGTACTGTTGGTGTTATGGGCGTGACCTTTACTTCCACTGTGCTCACTACAGATGAGAGCTTTTCTTGAACACTGGGTAGTTCAGTAAACTCAGACACAGATAAAGTACTACTGGGATCATGGGATATCTTCTGCAATTCGCTTAGATCAGAGCTCCTGGTTCCAATTGCAAAGGTCTGTACACCCATCTGCTTGAGAGCAGAGGCTGGTGCATCCACACTGTCAGATGACCTTCCACCACTTAGCAATATTAGCACCTGTGGAACTTTTTCCAGGCGCCTGCTTCCTGCAGAGGCAGTGAAGACATTGTCTCTCAAGTACTGGAGAGCGGCTCCAGTGTTGAGGGGTCTTCCGCCCTTGTGCCTCAAACCTCTGACAGTATCAAGGATCTCGTCTTTTGTGGTGTATGTGTTCAGATAGAACTGGACAGCTGGCTCCCTGCTGTACTGAACCACTGAGACGCGGTCTTTTTCATCATCCACACTGAGTGTGTCTACTACTCTCTGGACAAAGTCTCTCATAGCTGGGAATCCAGTTCTAGTTCCATCAGATCCATCCAGCAAAAACACAACATCCCTTCCTGTTTGCTTTCTCTCCACTAAGGGATTTAAAATATGAGATAAATTTAGGCTTATGTGTCAAACGTATTTCAATGTGACATTACGATGTGAAACCTCAAAATTTGCGTATAAATATATACATGCTGGTTGACATAAGCTGCCAAAGTGGCACTTGCTGAGCTGAATTTAGTGAAACACAGAATTTATAGGCCTACGTTTGTGTGCTACCATTATCATGAAATGTTAAAATGGTCAACTTTCTTACCAGGTACTGTTGGTGTTATGGGCGTGACCTTTACTTCCACTGTGCTCACTACAGAGGAGAGCTTTTCTTGAACACTGGGTAGTTCAGTAAACTCAGACACAGATAAAGTACTACTGGGATCATGGGATATCTTCTGCAATTCGCCTAGATCAGAGCTCCTGGTTCCAATTGCAAAGGTCTGTACACCCATCTGCTTGAGAGCAGAGGCTGGTGCATCCACACTGTCAGATGACCTTCCACCACTTAGCAATATTAGCACCTGTGGAACTTTTTCCAGGCGCCTGCTTCCTGCAGAGGCAGTGAAGACATTGTCTCTCAAGTACTGGAGAGCGGCTCCAGTGTTGAGGGGTCTTCCGCCCTTGTGCCGCAAACCTCTGACAGTATCAAGGATCTCGTCTTTTGTGGTGTATGTGTTCAGATAGAACTGGACAGCTGGCTCTCTGCTGTACTGAACCACTGAGACGCGGTCTTTTCATCATCCACACTGAGTGTGTCTACTACTCTCTGGACAAAGTCTCTCATAGCTGGGAATCCAGTTCTAGTTCCATCAGATCCATCCAGCAAAAACACAACATCCCTTCCTGTTGGCTTCCTCTCCACTAAGGGATTTAAAATATGAGATAAATTTAGGCTTATGTGTCAAACGTATTTCAATGTTACATTACGATGTGAAACCTCAAAATTTGCGTATAAATATATACATGCTGGTAGACATAAACTGCCAAAGTGGCACTTGCTGAGCTGAATTTAGTGAAACACATAATTCATAGGCCTACGTTTGTGTGCTACCATTATCATGAAATGTTAAAATGGTCAACTTTCTTACCAGGTACTGTTGGTGTTATGGGCGTGACCTTTACTTCCACTGTGCTCACTACAGAGGAGAGCTTTTCTTGAACACTGGGTAGTTCAGTAAACTCAGACACAGATAAAGTACTACTGGGATCATGGGATATCTTCTGCAATTCGCCTAGATCAGAGCTCCTGGTTCCAATTGCAAAGGTCTGTACACCCATCTGCTTGAGAGCAGAGGCTGGTGCATCCACACTGTCAGATGACCTTCCACCACTTAGCAATATTAGCACCTGTGGAACTTTTCCAGGCGCCTGCTTCCTGCAGAGGCAGTGAAGACATTGTCTCTCAAGTACTGAGAGCGGCTCCAGTGTTGAGGGGTCTTCCGCCCTTGTGCCTCAAACCTCTGACAGTATCAAGGATCTCGTCTCTTTTGTGGTGTATGTGTTCAGATAGAACTGGACAGCTGGCTCTCTGCTGTACTGAACCACTGAGACGCGGTCTTTTTCATCATCCACACTGAGTGTGTCTACTACTCTCTGGACAAATTCTCTCATAGCTGGGAATCCAGTTCTAGTTCCATCAGATCCATCCAGCAAAAACACAACATCCCTTCCTGTTCGCTTTCTCTCCACTAAGGGATTTAAAATATGAGATAAATTTAGGCTTATGTGTCAAACGTATTTCAATGTTACATTACGATGTGAAACCTCAAAATTTGCGTATAAATATATACATGCTGGTAGACATAAACTGCCAAAGTGGCACTTGCTGAGCTGAATTTAGTGAAACACATAATTCATAGGCCTACGTTTGTGTGCTACCATTATCATGAAATGTTAAAATGGTCAACTTTCTTACCGGGTACTGTTGGTGTTATGGGCGTGACCTTTACTTCCACTGTGCTCACTACAGAGGAGAGCTTTTCTTGAACACTGGTAGTTCAGTAAACTCAGACAAAGATAAAGTACTACTGGGATCACGGGATATCTTCTGCAATTCGCTTAGATCAGAGCTCCTGGTTCCAATTGCAAAGGTCTGTACACCCATCTGCTTGAGAGCAGAGGCTGGTGCATCCACACTGTCAGATGACCTTCCACCACTTAGCAATATTAGCACCTGTGGAACTCTTTCCAGGCGCCTGCTTCCTGCAGAGGCAGTGAAGACATTGTCTCTCAAGTACTGGAGAGCGGCTCCAGTGTTGAGGGGTCTTCCGCCCTTGTGCCTCAAACCTCTGACAGTATCTAGGATCTCGTCTTTTGTGGTGTATGTTTTCAGATAGAACTGGACAGCTGGCTCTCTGCTGTACTGAACCACTGAGACGCGGTCTTTGTCATCATCCACACTGAGTGTGTCTACTACTCTCTGGACAAAGTCTCTCATAGCTGGGAATCCAGTTCTAGTTCCATCAGATCCATCCAGCAAAAACACAACATCCCTTCCTGTTGGCTTTTTCTCCACTAAGGGACATAAGATATGACATATTGGTAGGTTTAGGTAGGTAGGTAAGTGTCAAAGGTAATTTGAGTAAATGTCACATTGTGAAATCTATCCTCAATATCTGTGAATTAACGTTTGGATGTTGCCACAAATGATCTGTGAATGCGGCACTGGATGAGGTAAACTGTGTAGAAGTATTAACATTTAGCAATGCCATAAAACATTAGTACTGCTAGTACTTCTACAATTAGTAATTATTTGTGTTTTTTTTTAAAATATAACTTCCTATTTCATTCTTCAAATCCTTCAAATATTTACCTTTTGGCACACTTGTCCCTAATATTTTCTTTTAGTTCTAAATCATTCATGCAGTCTGCCCTTATATCTAGTATTTTACATCACTGCCAAATGATTTGTCTCTTTGATTGACAAATGGTACTGTACCACAGCAAATTGTACATATTGTACATTTGTACACAATGTACAAATTGTCCCAATCAGACATCAAAGCTGCACCTTATTAATATGTCCCTTACTTTATTGTCATTATTATAGGTATAAGTTGGTAAATATTGCTTAAATTTAATACATCATTACATATTTCATTTATTTGATTTCTTACCTGCTTTATTTTCCTGCTGAACTCCAATTTGACTAAGATGACTCATCAAACTGTTTTGAATATCGGGAAGTTTTATAAAATCAGGCACTTGATAAGCATAGTTTGAATGAGAAGATATAAGTTGCATCTCAGCTGAATTTGACATTCTTGATCCAACTGCAAATATGACAACCCCTGCAGCTTTAAGCATACTTGCTGGGCCTCTTGGAGAATCTCTAGATCTTCCACCAGCCAACATAATAAGTATTTGCTTGGCACCTTCATGAAGTCGGCCTCCAGCATTTGGAACCAAGACATTATCCCTCACAAACTGCAGCGCTGCTCCAATATACTGAGGCCTTCCACCTTTTGGTTTCAGGCTGGCAACATGATTAAGAACATCACTGCTTGTATTATAAGTATTCATGCTGAAACTGAGTTCAACATTATTGCTGTACTGTACAACAGCAATTTTATCTTTTCCTTGGTCCAGGTCAAAACTTTCAACCATTTTCGCAATAAATTCACGTATAGCAGAAAATCTATTCCTGGCATCATCAGATCCATCAATGAGAAAGACAATATCTCTTTTCATACTTGAACTTGGACCTAGGAATGTTGATTTTAATAAAAATGCAGTTAGTTCACAATTAGAGTCTATTCATTTAAGAACTGTTAAAGAAAGGATTATGAAATAAGATTAATACAGTTAACTCACCTACACCAGGGCTGACAATGTCTTTGTTAGCTGCAATGGCCAACAACAACTGTTCTTTCACAAAAGGAAAGTCAGATTTCTCTTTGATAAAATACGTTGCTCTAGGGCTTTGTGCTAATTGTGCCATCTCTGTCTTATCAGCCTTATTCATTCCAACATTGAAAAGGGTAATTCCAGCATTCTTCAGTCTGCCCATGGGACCCAAGACATCATCTTCTGACTTTCTCCCACTTAAAAGAATCAGTATCTGTGGGACTCCCTGCTGCACTCTGCTTCCTGAATAACTTGTGAACACATTGTTTTAACATAATCAAGGGCTACACCAGTTTTCACAGTGCTCCCTCCTTTCAGTTTTGCATTCTTCAAATGTCTCAAGACATCACTTTTCAGTGAGTATGTGTTCAGAATAAAATCCGTTTTGGGCTCTGTGCTGTACTGTATCAAAGCAACTTGTACTTTGTTTGGCCCAATTTCTATTTTCTTCACAAACTCTATGACAAAATCCAAAATTTGTCTTTCACTGGCTCGCATATCATCAGATCCATCAAGAAGAAAGACAATATCAGCACTTTGAAGTTCTAATTCTGCAATTGTGTCTGAAATTGATACAAACAGATATTTTACAAAACATATTTGTTGTAGACAGAAGTTTTCAAATAAACCTAAGACATGTAATATTGCTAAAATGTAAACTATTTTACTACTCCTTACCAGTGACAGTTGGAAGTTCAGTTGCCTCTTGTGTGCCCCTCATTGCGCCCTCCACAGATGTATGTATACTATGCAAATTCTTAAAGTTTGTTACATAAAAATTATGTGCTGGTGTAAAAGAGATAGTTTGCATTTCCAAAGTATCTGCATTTCTTGTTCCAATACTAACAGATTTTATTCCATTTTCTTTGAGTGACTGTGCTGGTCCTCTGACATCATCCTCTGATCGTCCACCACTAAATACATATAGATATTGAGGGACTGATTCTGCACCTCTGCCTCCAACTGAAGCAGCAAGTACATTATCTCTCACAAATGCCAGTGCTTTGCCGATATTAAGGGGTCGTCCCAACTTATGCCTCATTGTTCTAACAGAATTGAGCACATCATGCTTGGATGAGTAAGAATTCAAGTAGAAATTGACTGTGGCATCACGGCTGTATTGAACAACAGCCACTTGATCTCTGTTGTCATTTATATTTAAACTCCCAACAATTTTTTCTATGAAGCCTCGTATGTCTTCAAAGCCATCTCGTGAGTCATATGATCCATCGATAAGAAAAACTACATCATTTTTCTTGGAATCTGCAACAAAGATCAAATTTGGAATATGATTCTGTGTCTAATGTAAGCAGCTGCAGTGAGAGTTCCCTAAATGTTTTTAGCCAAAATGCAAATTACAGTAGTAATCTTACCAAAACCCTTTTTAGGAGGAGTTTGCTCTGCATGGTGGGAAGCCTCTCCTAACAATGACAACACATCTTCCTCAGCTGTGAGAAGACCCTTGAAATCAGTAACAGAGATTGCATATTTCGGTTCATAAGATATTGTCTGTAGCTCTAGCGTGTCAGCATCATTTGTTCCAATGGCAACTGAAATGACACCAGTCTCTTTCAGCAGTCTCATTGGGGTTCGTATGTCATCTCCAGATCTTCCGCCAGTCAGTAGTATGAGTATCTGTGGAACTCCCTCTAGGATTCTACTTCCTGACTCAGAAGTAAATACACGATCCCTTGCGTACTGAAGAGCTGCTCCAATGTTCTGAGGATAACCTCCTTTGTGATTTAGACCTTTTACTGCTTCAAGAACTTCATTCTTCATTGAGTAACGTTTCAAGTTAAAATTGATTTCTGCCGTGTCACTGTACTGAAGAACAGCCACACAGTCTTTGTTTGCATCAATGTTTAGATTTGCCACTATTCTCTGCACAAATTCTTTAATATAAGGGAACTGTGGCTGGGAATCATCAGAACCATCAAGCATAAAAACAACATCTCGTCTGTTGGAATCTGTAATCACACAAGGATTTAAAATGTTTATACAATTATATTTACGATTGAGGTGAAGTGTTTTATTCCTATATGCAATCCTTCCAAATGTATATAACCCTACATGTACAACTTGCTTCACTACTTCAGATGGCCATTTTTGTTGATATAATTGCATAGTGAGGCTCTGTGTCACAATATCAGATTTTTTTCCACTTTGAAATTATCACAATCTCTATACAAATAAAATCAAACTACCAGTTAAAATCTATTTAACTCTATTGAACTTTGTATATGATTTATACCCAACACAAGTGTAGGCAGGTAAGGAGAGTCTGTAAATATAACGGCTGAAAGCATTCATAAAAATATAATAAATATAGAAAAGACAGCCAGACTAACCAGACACTGTCCTACAATGTGGAATCCACACAATATTAATTGCAATAAAATTTCTTCCAATAAGCATGGGAAAGTTTGTGTGTGAGACTAAACAGGCTTACAATAACGACTCACTCCTGCTGACATCAAGTGATATCATGTCCTTTGCAATTACATTAAAAATAAATTGACCTGTATGCACATCTATTTGTTGCTTCTTTGGTGCTTGTTTATAAATAAGCATGGCAGAGAAAATGTTGTCCAGTGCTAATGTCATTAAAATTGACAACACAACCAAGGCTTTAGTGATATATTGTCCATGTCAGGACTTACCAAACTAACTAAAACTTATTTTCTTTCCCAATGTGACATCTAAAGAATGAAGGGATTGACAGTGTGCATATTGTAGCTTAGATGTTCATATGCATGAAACTCTTTTTGGTTATAGGTGGATATCTCGTGCTTGGCTGTCATCTCCTCTGACATGTTTTTAACCTAAAGCCAGTATACTGTGGTAGCTGTACTTGACAGAAATGGATGGGACCTCTAAATAAACATGAATATGATAACAATTTGACATATCAAATCCTAGAGATTTAATGACAAATAGTCATAATGACATATTCAAAGCATGTTTTGTGCACTACACCACTGAAACACAATCTTCGATCTCATCATCATCAAGTTTGTCCGCCATTCTTTCAACAAACCCAAGTATTGCCTACAATTCATTTTGCATTTCATTTGACGAATCTAGTACAAACACAATATCACATTGAATCGATTCAGTTTGATCAGACGAACAGATACCAGCAGACACAAGAGTGATGCTCGATAAGACACATTAAGTTGTCAGATAGACAGACAGAGAGAGAGGGAGATAGTCTTACCTAATGCATTCTGGGATTTCAGTCTTGGCTGCTGTCGAGGCACCTTTTTCACAAATGACACAAGTTGTGTGCGTATGCTCTCAATATCATCAAAGCGAGGCACAGAAAAAGCATAGGAAGGGTTATGTGCGATCACCTGGAGCTCAAGTATGTCTGCATTCCTTGTACCTACACAGAATGGAACAACGTTCTCCCTCTTTAGAGCCACAGCTGCACTTGCAATGTTATCTTGAGATCTCCCCCCAGTCAATAGAATCAATATCTGAGGTACACCTTCTTGATGCCGACTCCCTGAGGAGTCACTGAAAGCATGTTTTCTCACATAGTCCAGAGCTGTGCCAGTGTTGAGCGGTCTGCCCCCTAGATGGTTCAACTCCTGGATCGCATTAAGGATATCAAGTTTTTCTGTGTAGGTGTTCAAACTAAAATGTATCTGTGGATCTCTGCTATACTGGACCACAGAAACACGGTCTTCGTTTTCACCAACACTGAGTGTTTCTATCACTCTTTGGACAAAACCTTTCATTGCTGGGAAGCCAATCCTCATGTCATCTGACCCATCCAGCAGAAACACTATATCTCTTTGAGGGGACTCTAATTCAACTAGGGAAAAAAAAAGAATATGGAAACTATGTTTATGAATTTGTTAATAAATTTATAAAATGATATATGCAGTGATTCAATCTTTACATTCAATAATTGCAACACGTTATAAGTGAGAAATTGTTATAACACTGGTAGATGAGAATATCATTGACACATTTAGAAAACAGCATAAGGTAAGGAGCATATTCCTCTTTCAAAAATGAAAGATTTCAGTATTTGTTAAATACATATTCATTCAATGATGTGCTCATCATTGACTCAAGGAAGAGTACTACTAGTGGAAAGAAATTTGCTGATCGTCAACAAAAAACTCTCCAAGGTACAAGAAAAAATGGATGAGAGGTAAACAAGAAATAGCATAACCAAGAAATGGCGTCCAACCAATGGAGACAGTCTGAGAAACATGAAACTGATCAACTGATGTTCCTCAGAAGTTAGATCAGTTTCATTGTAGTTCAAACTATGAAAGATAAAATGTACTACAACATGAGCGAGGATACTGCCAAACTATGAATCTGTCTCACTTCTTACCTCCATCAGTAGATACTGTGAGATTCATAAAACTTGTTTATTATTCTAATATTAAATATAAAAGCGCATATATGCTGTGGTCCGATCATTACATACACTAAATGCAACATGCTAGACTCAAGACATTTTTAGAAAACTGATGGATGGATGGATGGCAGATAAGGAGCATATTCCTGTTTCATAAATGAAGGATGAGAAAGCATTTCAGTGTTTTATATTTGTAATATTTAGTTAATGATATGATTATCATTGGCACAAGGACCAATAATGTAAAGAAGTGTGCTGATATGAGAATATCAACAAAAGGCTCTCAAAGATGCGAGAAAAAAGAGATAAGAGCTAAATAAGAAACAGCCTAACCAGAAAATTGGATCCAACCAGTGGAGACAGTCTGAAGATCATGAAACTGATCAACTGATGCTCTTCAGAAAATGATTCAGTTTCATTGCAGTTCACACTGTGAAACATCAAATGTGCTAAAATACAAGCGAGGAGAGCGCCAAACTATGAATCTTTGTCACTTCTTACCTACAACGATAGGAAGTTCAGTTTGTATTTCTGCCTGGACAAATGCAGCCATCTTTGGCTGAATGGACAAAAGCTCACCAAAGACAGGCAGGTTAAAAAGGAATGAGGAGGACGAGGCGATTTTTTGAAGCTCTTCCTGTGTTGCGTTTTTCATTCCAATGGCAAAAGTCAGAACACCCGTTTGTTTTAGGACTGATGCAGCTACAGAGACATCATCATCGGATTTGCCTCCAGTCAGCAAAAACAGAATCTGTGGGGCACCTTCTAGGTGTCTACTCCCAGAAGAAGCTGTAAAAACATGGTCATGCACAAACTGTAGAGCAGCTCCAGTGTTCCGAAGTCTTCCTCCTTTATGGTAAAGACTTCTTACAGCATAGATGATAGCCTTTTTGGATCTGTGAGTTTTTAAATTGAAGTACACTGTGGTGTCATCACTATACAGTATGACAGCCACTTGAACCTTATCTTTGTCAATGTCCAACTCTTCTGCCATTCTTCTAATGAACTCTCGAAATGCTGGAAGCCCATTTCTGGAATCATCTGACCCATCAACGAGAAACACTATGTCCCTCTTAGTTCTCCCTGCATCAGCAAGGTGATACAGATAGAGAAGACATTTCACGACCTGCACAATAAAGACTTCCAGACTCGTGCACTCTCATAGGCATGAGCAAGTTACAAGTTGTGTGAATATTATTACAAACAGAGCTGCTAAAGACCCATCTTTTTATCAAAAAGATGTATGATAGAACATGTCGATTCAGCTTCAAAGTAATACAACATTGTAGAAAAGGGCAAAAATAGCAACATTCTGGAAAGGCTATAGTTTTTTCAAAAAGAATACATTTCATTGTAAGAGAAAAATATGAGACAGCATGCAACAAAAATGTGCCAGAAGAATTCAGACATTAGAGAAATCTGCTTTTCTAGAGTAAAAGTCAGAATAAAGTTGTTAGTATTAAATTGTAAGTTGAATGATGGGTATTGAAAAAGTGTATTGCAATAACAGGCATACATTTAAATTCCCACCAACTAAATCATAGATTATACTCGTAGTTTCCTCAGTGTTTTTGTTTAGTGTAGCAACAGGTTGTGACTCCCACTGATAAAATCCCACGCTCTCTAACAGCAAAAGCTCAATGTTTCTAACATCGGCAGTGAATGCTTTGCTACTTAGCAGTATTAAAATCTGGGGCACACTTTCTACTGCCCATGGAGAAAGTAGAGACACTGTGCCTCACAAAGTGGAGAGCTCCTCCAACATTAACCGCCCTCTCACCCCTGTGTCTTATATTATCTGTGGCACTTATAACATTCTGTTTCTCAGTTTCTCCACCATGTTGTTAACAAAGAGTTTTATCTCTGGGAATCCATTTCTTGTGTAATCAGACCCGTCAAATAGGAACACAATATCTCTTGCTTAGACACAGCAAATATGATTTAGTCATGAAGCCCCAACAGCATCGGCAGACACGTTGCTTTTCTCGCAACAAGTTTACCACTGCAACAGGCAAGAATCAACCAAGAATGTTCTTACCTTCCAGTAAAACGGTGGCCAGTTCTGCCCTTGGGAGGCTCACATAGTTATTGAGCCTCTGTGGTACGGTGCTGAGCTCACTGAATTCCTTAACAGTGAATGCAAACGAAGGATTGTGTGAAATGGCCTCAATCTGCCTCGGGTCTGCATCCTTGACGCCAACACCAAATGGTACTACTCCCTCTGTCTTCAGCGCACCAGCAGGTTCCTTCACATTATCCGTGGACTTACTTCCAGCCAAAACAATCAGAAACTGAGGGACATTTTGTGCAGCACGGCCACCCTGCCTTTCAGAGAAGATAGTGTCCTTCATGAATCTTAGAGCATATCCCGTGTTTAGACTTCGTCCACCCACTGGTGTCATTGCACGGACAGCTCTTATAACCTCATCTTTGGTTTGATAGGTGTTTAGGTAGAAACTTGGTGTTGGCCTCTCACTGTGTTGAACCACTGAAATTCGAACCTTCTCGGTCCCAACATCAAGTAGTTCAATTATTTTAATGATAAAATCCCGAATGGCAGCAAAACCTTCTCGAACATTGTCAGTGCCATCAATTAGGAAGGCAACATCCCTTTCAACACCTGAGGAAAACAATACAAAATCATCGGTTACTCATGACATGTTTTATTACAGTTTGATATTCTTACATCGCATTCATTTATTTGAAAAAAAAAGAAGCTCACCGCTTTCTTCTGGGATATTTGTCACATCTGTATCGCCAACGACCGTAATCAACTTTGGCATTATCAGTTCAGCCATAGCTGGTAAATCGGAGAACCTTGTTTCATGATAAGCCAAATCTGGAACAAAGGCAACTGATTTTAGAGAAGTGTCATCTGCTTGCCCAGAACTGATCGTGAAGGTCAAAACGCCGCCCAGAGCCAACCGATCAGCTACAGCTTTAACCTCATCTTGAGCAGGACCACCGGTGATCAGAACCAAAACCTGCTGGACTCCCTGCCTCCTGCGTGATCCAGTTGATGACGTGAACATGTTGGTGAGGGCATAATTCATAGCAGCTCCTGTGTTCAAACCTGAACCTCCCGTCAGCCTGAGCTGAGAGATTTTATTCACAACATCTTGCCTGTTGATATAGCTGTTCAGATAAAATTCCACTTTTGGTCTGTCAGCGAACTGCAGGAGACCAATCTGGACCCTGTCAGGACGTACATCAAGCTGGTTGACCACGTTGATCATGAAGTCTCTTACATAGGGAAAGTTGGTGCTGCCAATGTAGTTTGAGCCATCCACAAGAAAGACAATGTCTCTGACCACTTTTTGAGTCTGCACTGTGGTTATCTCCACCACTGGGGAAATAGAGTAAAAAACAATTATTACCCACATGGAATATTTTGTATATGTACTTCCAGACACTTAGAAGATGTTATTAAATGAGTGTAACCTCTCCTAAAATTTCATTTAATTAATTTAATAAATTTATTTAATGTCCTAAAAATTCATTTAATAAGACGAAGCCATTTGCAAAGTGGAAAAGCTTTTAGGGCCTAGACTCAACCCCCTTGTGAAAGAAAATAATAACAGCATAGTCAAAGTAGATGTTTTACTGCAAGATTGGATATTTTAAAGGACAATATAAGATATCTGAGAACATCTGAGAATGCATCTTTTACATTTACTCTCTGATCTGCAATTACTGTCCCCTTAAAAACACAAAACATGAATGAATGAAATATTGCATTTGCAGTTCAATGCAAATTATTAGAAAAAAGATTTAATTACTGAACAGTTCAATTTGTATAATGTATCGACTTAAAGTTAAATAAATGTAGTTAGGTCGTTCATTATATTACTTTGTATTACTTTTTAAATGTATTAAGTGTGGCAGGAGACAGAAAATTACCTGGCTCAGTGGGCAATTCAGTCACCACCTCCCCAGCTAGAGTGGAGAGTGCATCAGTAATTGCTGTTGGGTTGCGAAGCAGTATGCGGAAATCCCTAATCATGAACAATGCACTGTCAGCAAAGGCAATCTGCTTCAACTGCTGCTCATCTGCAGTTTTGGAGCCGGCAGCCAATGTCAATACACCCATTTGCTGCAGGGCCCTAGTAGCCGCTTCAACATTGTCACTGGATGGTTTACTGACCAGCAGCAATACAAGCTGGGGTATCCCCTGTCGAATGCGACTGCCTCTCTCAGGCAACAGCATATTTGTCCGCACAAAGTTCAAGGCTGCTCCAATGTTGATTGTCTGTCCGGGTTTTGGTTTGATAGAACCCAGATTCGCAATCAGTTCCTCCTTAGATCCATGAGAATTGAGATCCATCACAAGATAAGGGGTATTGCTGAACTGGGCCACGCCCACTTGGACTTGATCCGGACCAATTGGCATTGTGTCGACAAATCTCTTGATGAATTCACGCAGGGCGTTGATCATCTGTGTACCCATTGTACTGTCGATTAGGAAAATGATGTCCCGTTTTCCAATTGCCAAGACTGTAAAGAAAAGAAATACTATTAATATGAGCACAGATTCTATCCAAGACATTATTTAATAATAAATATTAATACAGGCTAACAGAAGCCATCAACAGTATTGTGTAATTAGATTTTAATTTTTAATTTTTATGTGATTTTATTTTCATATTTGTTAAATGATACTGGCATTTTTAAGTGATATTTTAGCAACAGCATTTGCAATTCCTATGAACCAATAAAGCTTTGAATAGAAATACAAATATTAATATTATGAGTTATTTGTTTTAAAGCACAAACAAACAACAGTAAATAGTTTGGAAGTTTTAGTGGATTTTCCACTGGTGACAGATGATTTTTATATCTTCATCATTTATAAATCCACATTTTTATCTGCTATAAATTTAATTTTCGACAGAAAGTGTGTTTGCAAATTAAATCTGCACAATTTTTGCACAATTTGATATATAATATAAGAAGAGAAAAATCTGCATTAGTTTCTGTGTTTGTAAACAAGTTAAGTTGTTAGTCAACTACTCTGGAAATCTATAATCTAGATAATGAAAGGCAAAGTAGGGTAGCATATCCTCAAATATCCTTTTCTTAGTGAAAACCAATATTAACCACTGGGCTGTTTTACAACAGAACTATTTAGATTTTAATCGTTTTAGTTATCTGAATCAAATTTTATCAGGATTGTTATCAGAATTGTTACTGTTGTATCCATCTCCGTTAAAAACGTTTGTCACAACGGAGTGACAGTTTCAAGTTCAGCAAAAGCATATCTTACCTTACACATTAGATTCAGCATAAGCTTTAAGGTTATGAAGACCCCTTCCACAATGAAAATACCCGCCCACATTTACAGAGGAGTTACATACCTTCGGTGACCTCACTCTGAAATAAAATGGTTCGCTGGATCACCCCGTTAACGTATGGGAGCAGCTGGTCACCCATGCGTTCTACTGCTCTGAAATCAGGGGCAGAATGGATAAAGCTTTCATCTATAGTAACTGCTTTCAGATCTGTAGCCGCTGCGTCACCAACCGCCACACCGAATGTGATAACGCCAGCCCTTTTAAGTGCCCGATCACCAGCACCAGTATCATCAGTTGATTCCCCCGCACTGATTACCACCAACATCTGGGGCACACCCTCGTCTGCTCTGCCCCCAGCTGTGTGGCTCAAAATGCTCTCGGCCACTTCCTCCAAGGCAGCTCCCAGGTTAGATTCGTCGCCCCCTGAGAAGGTGAGGCCCTTCACAGCTTCCAGGACTGATGATTTGCTGTCATAGCTACTTAGATAGAACTTTATGTCTGGGTTGTCGTTGTACTGGACCAAGGCTACCCGAATAGTGTCCCTGCCAACATCAAGGCGCTCAATGATTTTCAAAACCAAACCACGCACAAAGGCGAAGTTTGCTTCTCCAACGTTCTGTGATCCATCAATTAAGAATACTAGGTCAGCTGAATCTTGTGCTTTAAGGAGAGAGAGAGAAAACAAAACAAAATGGAACTTGTGAAAGTGTTAACATAGTGAGACAGAGACAAAGAACTTAAAGACCTTGTGCTAGCATGTCACTGTATGTGTCAAGTAACATTCAGAATGAAAATCATTGAACAACATTGCAAAACACAACATACTGCATGTAGGCTGAATCAAGGAGATTTCCTGAATTGGTGTAATTTTATCGATTTATTCCCATAAATGTAGTCGACATAAGCTGTAATGCCATTGTGTTTTCTCTATTAGAAAGTAAATAATTAGATTGTAAGTAAAATGAAGATGCCAATTAAGTGCAGTAGACACATTACAACCTTTGTGAGTATGATCAATTTGACCATTCAAATGTCTAAACATGGCTGAAGCATTTAAAACTCTAGAAAAACTGATGTTTACTGGTATTTAAACTGAAAACTTTGTATTTCTCGTTTGACATATTAATCAAAAAAAATTATTATATGTTTTAAATGGTAAAAACAAGGGCAGAAGACTATCAAATGACACACACTAAAAATAAATGATTTAATCACGATAAATTGATAAATCCTTTGAATAAGCTCCACTGAGTTCAGCCTTCCCATGCAGACTCTTGTTACAGACCTCAGATAAAGTGACCAGTCATGACCCCGTGACCCATCCTTGATGTTTACATGTTTCCAGTACTTGAAAACATATTACATGTAATTACAAATAATTTCATGTAATATAAAAAAGTTTCCAATTTATCCATCTTTGTCGTTCCAGTAGGTCACTGAACATATTGAACATCAATTCTAAACATGAAATTCTTCCAAGTACTTCTTCCATGGGTCAAGGATGAGTTCAGACAGGTTCATCACTGTTTCAAATACAGAATATTGAACATTTTTTTTCAACACATAGACATTGTGACTGATAAAGACAGACATACTGTACATATGCAAGACACAAAAGCGGTGGTGCGTGGTTAGCTATTGTTAAAAGCTAACTGACTGATTAGATACTGTAGATGTCTTTTTTTTTAAGCATAATCCATATCTGACACCATGTTGGTTTTCAGACTTATTGTAGGACTGTTTTTGTAAAGTCAGGACTGATTATTGATATTTTAATATTATATTCTGTTCATGTGTGTACATGTGTCCCTATAGCTGTGATTATTACATTCAGGCCTTATCTGACAATAACCCTAAGTTATGATAGGGATAACTCCTGTATGCTAACATAGCTTTAACATAAACAACCCTACTTAAAAGCACATGGTGCAAAGTGCTTATCTTGCTTAAATAGCTTTTACTCCATCGACATTTGATATGAATCTGCACAAGTATATGCCTGTGCCATATTTATAAAAGAACACTGCAATCTAAGATGCAATGGCATGCAATTCTAATTGTGATTTTAAAGCATTAGGGGCACATTAAAAGTGGAAAGAACAAGTGATGTTAATTTTGCAGGTGGACAGTGAAAGGTTATTGTGGTTAAAAAATACTTGGTTGTGTTAATATTAATCCAGTAAAGACCACATATGCAGCAGCTTCTTCCTGCACATGTAGGTTCATTAGTATTTTAGTGACACTGGTCCCATTTCATTACCTGTCCCTTCTTCAGCCACGGGGGACTCTTTTGGCACAGGAGCACCCCCTGACTGGGTCACCACACCGCAAAGGCCCACTACTAAATCTTGAATAATCTCCCGCAATGTCAGGAAAGAGTCTACACTGAAAACATGAGTGTCATAGGGCTGGCTAGCCATTTCCCTGAGTTCCCAGTCCACTGCATCCTGAACTCCTACTGCAAACACCTCCACCCCTGCCAGCTGCAACACCTGAGCTGGCTCAGCCACGTCATCTTGGGAGCGCCCGTCTGTTAGCACGACCACCACCTGAGACACTCCTTCAACAGCGCGGCTGCCCGAAGCAGTGGTCAACTGTGTACGCATCAAGAATTCCAGGCCCAGCCCAGTCCGGGTACCGCCGCCACGATAAGACATAGCCTTGATGTGTGCCAGGACTTCTTGTGTTGTTGCGTAGGTGTTGAGCTGGAACTCAGTCTCAGGCCTGCTATTGTACTGTACAAGGGCAAATTTAAACCTGTTCCCTCCAACCTGGTGCAGCGATTGTATCAAGGTGTATAAAAATTGTCTGACATGCTCAAAGTTCTCCATTCCCATACTCCAGGATGAATCCACTAGAAAGTACATATCAGCTGCCAACCCATGCGCACAATCTTTGAAAGAAAGTGTTTGGGGGACACAAGTGAAGACTAGTGAAAAGATGCTTTGCATTTGGTGCCAAAATATTGTTTTGGTGTCAAACTGTAAAAACTGTTCCACAACACAACTTTAGGTAACATGATTCTGCTTTACTTTTCGAAAGCATCTGACTGGACTTGATTATTTAAGACTCCTTAGGCCTTTATCCATATGCTTTATTTCATATATGGATAAATGCTTTAATATTAGTTCATCAATATTAGAATGAAATTTTTTTTATTAAATACCTATTTTTAGGAAATTTTTTGTTCAAAATTATGATCAGGTTTATTATTTCCCTCTTTTCGTTGACATATGTAAACAGGTCAAGAGTAAAACCACAAAACATATTCCACTGAGTACTGCTAAAAACTTGAAACAATATTTAAAGACAGACCATCTGCGAAGTGAACACAAGGATCTTTGTACAACTTACCTTCCTGAGCATCGAGTTTAGGGACAAGTCCTGCAAACAGGACACCCAGAAGGGCACATAGCGGTAACAACCGATGCCTCCTCATTTTCAGATGAAATTAAGGGGACACCTGTAAGGCGAGAAAAAAAGAACACAAAGATGTGAGTATAAAACGGAATGCACAAACACCAGCATGTATGCCCATGACAGCTGTCCACCACGACAGGAAAGCCACCAGGGGGTATTAACACTGGGGCGAACCAGAGTATGTGCTAAATTTTGTACAAATATTTACATCTTAATGAGTCTGTTCAGAAGGTCGCCGGTTTGAATGCCCGAGGGCTGTGTCTTTTCTGTTTGAAGTTCGCATGTTCTCCCGCACTTGTGTTGGTGTCCTCACACAGTTCAAACAAACGCATATTAGGCTAATTGGTAACTCAAAACTGCATGTAGGTGTGAATGTGAGTGTGAATGCTCTCTGTCTGTGTTGGCCCTGAGACAGACTGGAGACCTGTGCAGGGTGGACCCCGCCTCTCATCCTATGACAGCTGGGATAGACTTCAGCCCACCCGTGAATGGAGGGTAACGGATGATGGATGGATGAGTCTACACTCACACTTGGCCTGCTTTGAGGTTTTAAAATCTTATTTTGTATGTACAAAGTTTCTGTTCTGGGGATACCCTATTTGAAATGTTTGTTCACTTATCATTTTTGTTGCACCACTTCTGCAAAGCATTGCACAAGCTTGTTTCTTTTTCCAAGTGTGTAACATCTCATCTTTGACACACTAAAGTAGACAAGTAGCGTGTCTCTTGTCAGACAGTGTGTTGGAAACTGTGAAGTAGCCTGCTGCTACTTCTGCTGCAGTGTGTCCATTAAGCAGTTGCTTATGAGTGGAACAAGCCGTTTTACCTATATCACATTATCATCAGGAGTCTGCAAGCAGTAAACCCCATCCAATCTTCAAAATTATGAAATCACATGTCATTGTAGCTGTTAATTAAGGCTGCTATGTTTTAATAAAAAAATGACACCTGACTGTTGCATCTCTTTGGTCTTTGTGCAGGCAGCCTGCCTATTTACCAGCTCAGTGGTATCAGGTTAATGAGGGAGCAGCAGCATGTGGCAGATGTGCTGCTCGGAATGGTAATAATCAAATAACACTAACTAAATATAATCAAATACTATAAATTACCTCTGTTTGCTTAATTACAACAGTACGAGTTGTTCCAGCGTTAGTAAGGCTGAGGTGCCTTGCTTGAACTGATTTGCAAAGCTGAACAGCCTGTCAGAGTGGTCTCCTTTACCAGTGAGTTGACAGTGGCCAGGTCAACGGATGCTCCCCGACATGCAGACAATGGCTGCTCTGCTTGTCCCTGCCCTGCCTAAAGGTCCTTATTACACTGCACGTCAATGGCACTGTGAGAAGTCTGCTTTGTTTTCACTTTTCTTACTTTCTGGGTCAAAATCTCAAAATATTCACACAGACAGAAGTCCCAAAAGAGATAACTGCACCTAACAATTCCTAACCCATTAACTTTCCGACCACCCTGAGGTGATCACGTGGGCCCAAAAATACTTGAGATCAGAGAAAGTAGCACTAAAGCAAATGAAATCCTGATGCAATGTAAGACTGCTCTAACACAAACAAATGCCTCCTAAACTAAGCAAGATGGCCAAGGCTTTATCATAAAATGACTGGGAACGGGGAATAGAGTCTCTTTAACAACCTGTTGGCCGGCACAATGAAAGCTCAGCACTAGGCGCAGCTGTGACAAAAATGATATTTGGAGTATTCTCAACAGGGTGAATAAAGACCTTTTTAAATTCTGTCTATTAAAAATGGAATTCTCAGTGTTAGAAAAAAACGCAGTCAGTTCATTAATTCTGAAAGAGATGAGATATAACATTGAATTAGCACCTTATTTGGGATTGGTAGCGATGGTCGTGTGAGAAAGCAAGTCGACTGCTCAGGCTGCAGTTATAGTTTGGAATTCTTTTTTAAAGCTACCTCCACACAGGCAGAATGTAAAACCAGGAAAAACTACAATGGAAATTCAAACATAGTGGTTTTAGCAACTGGTAAATGACAATATTATTACAATCATTTACACTAAGAAACAAGTGATATGAATATTCAGTCCAGATTGCATCGAGGCACAGGCTGCAAAAGACTCCAGAGCAAATAGCAAAACTGGTAATGCTAAAGTCCTAGCTCACAAAACTGCCCTGCCCCACTGCCCTTACCAAAGTACAGAAAACTCCAGAGGTAATTCAATTAAATGACTTTAGCAGTAAAATAGACCCTTTGACAGGCGAAGGAAAACATGGGATCAGCTAGACTTGAAAGCCATCCACATCACACAGAAATAATGAATTCTAAAAACTGAGGGCTGAAGTGTGTAATGCAACACTGCAGGCATTGAGTTTGTTGGAGTCAACGTGTTTACAGTGTCCAGTATTTACACAGAGCACCTTTCCCAGATGAGAGTGAAACTCTTAAAACATCTAAACAGAGTTGCAGGCCATTTGTTGGTATATTGTAGATCAGCTTATCGTCTTCATGATCACTAGAATACACTGACCAACAGACACGAGACTCACGGTTAAAGATTGAGAGAAATGATGATGATTTTATGACTTTGATAGGACAAACATGTAAATGCTTACAGACCCAAGTCAAGACATTTTACTGTAATATTTAAGCAGAATGTACACTTGCAATGAGAAGTGCAATACCGGCAATGGCAGATAGGGGGCCTCAATCACAGAAATGCTCTATTTCAAGGAAATCGAATCTCTCTTAGACAATCCAACAGATGTTTGTGTTCTGTACTCATGCTCAAGTGACTTCAGGTCACTCAAAAGCCACTTGTCGGCAGAGTTTGCCAAGCCTGGCCAATGTGTCAACACTATGGCTTCCCATCATCACCACAGAGGAAAACACGGTAGCATAGAGGAGTCCTGTTTTCTGGTACAATCAACGAAACAATGGCAGCATGGGGAAGTATATTAGGTGTGAATACAGCAAGAAAGTGGAATTTGAAGGCATGAATCATGCGTTTGGTTTTTTGCCACCTGGAGCCAGCACTCTGTAATTAGATAACTATGAGACACCAGCCCTGTTTTCGTCGAATTTCCTTTTTACTGAAAAGGCAAATGCATTTTAGTTGGGAATGTAACTGCAAGCACATTATGTTTTCACAATGTGCAAATATTGACATTTAACTTACTATACTGAACATTTCTTGTTTGCCCAAAATATCTTATCTAGTAGTACATTATTAAACTTTTTTATTATGTTTAGACACTCACAGCACTTAATTTGTGGGAAAATGTAACATCACTTTATACTTAACGTGGCTATTTGCCTTTACACAAGAGCGCAAACTTTTGATACCTAAACTTAACTGTCCATGGGACGATAATGCATAACATTCCTGTTCTTTATGCATAAATATGTACCGCAAACTTGAGGTTCATAATTGGTTAGTCACTGCATTGAACCCTTTACATCTGAAATACTTTTATATAATCTATTGTTTAAACTACACAAATAGGCGCAGGTTTAATTAAAAAAAGTACTTATGCATTTTTATTTGCACAACTTGTCATAAGCAAAAAAACGTGGTGAAGATAAACAAGATTAAAAAAACAATAGAAGGACAACTTCCTTATAATTTCCACCCTAATAAATCACAATTTTACCCCTGATGTTTAAGTATAAACTATAAATTGTCTGCACCAAACAGGGTCCTGTCAGTTCACAGCTCTTCTTTAAAACCTGCCTTTATTGCATTTCATTATGATGTTACTAGACATGGCAATGGTCTAATGAAGTCTTTGCTATGCTTTTAGCTGATCCAATCCTATTGCCCTAGAACATTTTTTTTCAACTGTCATATGAGTCATACAAACATTTTCACCTTTTAGCTGCAACACTACATGGATTCAGGCACATTTATCTTGTTGAAAGTCTCTTGGCTTGTTAGAAGAAAAAAAAAGTTTACCACCACTAAGATCTGACCTGTTTTTTCCCTACCAAGGTCCATCTGTGTCTATGTGTATGACTGGCTGATTCACCATTTCAACTATACGTGCAACAGTCACCGCCAAAAAATGCCTAGTCTAAAAAAAGAGTTTAATTAGTGTGTGTTATCTGCAGAGGAGAACATTCTTTTCTGTATATAACAGCATGTCATGCTATCAATATTTATTGTTAGAAGTCAGAACAAGACACACTCTGCTTGTGGCCATGAGCACACAAAGCACATTTGCAGCTGGACCTCACACACTCATTTACAGCAAAGACAAACAGGCACATGCATAAACACACTTATGAAGATTTGTAAGAGCAGAATAGCACACAACTAAATCAGCCCTAGCAGTAGAAAACATCATTAAGTACATATTGACCCTTAGGATTGGAAAAGGGAAATGGTTCAGTCGCCTCACACAATATGCTTGTGCACAAGCAATAGCGATGCTAAACTCTGTTGGAGGCTGAGGCGAAGAAGCCCATCCAGCCCTGTGAGAGCTTTAAAAGGGCTTACAGCTGTTTTCCTCTGAGTACGAACACCTTTCTGAATTAAAACCCCAACAATAATGCATTAGTGACCTATTACATATACATGCCTATAATTATTTAATTATTGCAATAATTGTGTCCCTAAAAATTAAAAATGGGCCTGCACATCAAGATTACACCAACAAACATGCTCTGAGCACATTACTGAGTTGCATTAAATAACTAGAATTTGTTTCTTATGTATCTAATAAGAAATCTTAATTTGTCCATTTATTATACTACTGAGAACCTTGTACGTTTCAATTGTACTGTCAGTAAAAATTATCTAGTTAATATGCATGAAACAATCCAAATCCTCAAATATAAGTGAGTTTGAGGCATAATCCTAAGTAAAGTTAAGCTTCATCTGAGTGTGCAACAACTCTACACTGCCACTCAGTGGCATCAGGCAGGGACGGATTACTTGCAGAATGTCTGACTTTGCAAGCAACCATCCTAGTGCATGAAGCCTCTATGTTTATGAATCAATCACAAGGCTACGTGAACTATAAGGATGTGATGTACCATATGTGGCAGGATCCATGATAAAAGTTAAAAGAGGGGGGAGGCAGGCGGGTCAGCCACTTCCACACAGCTGGTGTGTATTAGCCCGTCTGACACCTAGCAGATGTATGTCCAAGCACCAGGGCCAATGTAGGCCTGGAGGCTGGCTGCACTGAACTTAATACTTATGCAGTATCGGCTAGGATGACGGAAGAGAAGCAGATGACAAAACAGCTGCTAGTGTGGAACTAAACATTCATTGTTAACAGCTGGGTGAGATCAATTTGTGTGATTCTTTTCCCCTAAAATGACTTCAAAGACTTACAACACTGCCGTCACTGCCCCTACAAGCCTGGTGCTCAACCTTGACAATGCCAATGCTTGACACTGTTCCTTCTTTACATTTTGCGTCTTTATAGCATTGTTTCTTTAAAAGGGAACACTGGAGCACTAGTTTCCTAAATTTTGGCTTTAATACAAAGTTCCAAGACATCTGCTCTGCATCATGGAAAAAACGACAAAGAGCTGGAGAGAATGGAGGAGCTATAAAACACACTAATGCTGATCTATATTCTTTATCCAAAAACACTTTGTTAAAAATCCTCCTGGGTGCAGCTCGGCTAGCAACAGTTTAGATAAGAGCTTCCAAAAGGGGCTGTAGCTTTGTTGAAATGCTGGTAGTAAATTATTTGAAAATTCTTCATACGCATAAAACCAAATCTGGAGCACACACCAGGTTTCCTCTTTCCTCTGAACACTGACCAAGTTCTTTCTCTCTGTGCCATAGCAACAGGTTGCAGGGAAACACACAACTATGTGGAAGCAAGTAGCTCATGAGAATTATTTATGACATATTTCCATAATTCCATTATGGTGTGACTCAAATGAATAAAAAAAACTGAATTTATGCATGAAATCCCACATGCACACAGTGCAGCTCTGCAGTAAAAACCCAGCTGAGATCCTTTCTGTCCTACAAGACTGTCCAAGACTCTGCTGACAGATTAATGACTTACACCTGGTCCACTAAGCCTTAGAGTCCTCCTCTGTCACCCTGCCCCCTTGTCCAGTGGACCAAAGCCCTTATGGTTTCTCCTGGTGCATCTGGCTACAAGTGTGGAAAACACTTTCTTGACACTTTTGCTTCACACTGCTGCACTTCTTTCAGAAAGGGTGTGGTTAGGAGCTGCTGCTGCACTGGAAACATCTACTCATTCAAGTGCTCCTCTTTGGAGCTCTGTGTTGTGGGTGTGGAGATGTAGAACGTCTGCTAATGTACTGTTATCAGCACATTACATATTCATTGAATTACTAAAGCAACATTTCCAAATACTTATCGGGTGCTCAAACGGTGCTATTAAACAATTAATTAATCTATTACATTCCTTTTCTTTTCACATGACACACAGCAAACATAGTAGGTTTTATTTGCACACTGAATGTCCTGTAATACATGATGCATTTATTTAACAAAAAATTCCATTTTCTATAGAAAACATATAACAAACATATCCCACTCAGTGCAAAGAGCAGCTCCTCACAGGTTCACTGCTATAACACAGCCGAAATACTCCAGGAGGGGGTTCATCTCGGCTCAAAGCACAATTATGTGACATGCATAAATCCAGAATTTTGAGTCAAACAGTAGCATATGAGCACTTTTTTTGCACGGACCAAGAATGTAACACAGAAGAGCATCGATGTCAGAGCTTTTCGAAGTGGAATACGAGAGCACACATTTCTCTCTCCACTCACTCGCGTCATGCCTTACACTCCTGAGGTCTCCTCCTTTACCCTAACTGCGGCTCACCTCTTGCCCTTGCAGCATTCTCACCGCTAAAGTATAGGTTTCAGTCATGCTGCTTGTCACATGCTGTCTGATATTTGTGAAGTATAAGCCAAATGATTGTGGAACCCTATGATTAAGACACCCATCCTGAGCTTGCATATTATGACTTGAAGCTGCACTCTGGTCAATGCACTATTTATAATCAACACACGGTGCAATTAAGGCCAATCCTTTAAGGAATGAAAACAATGGAGAAACGAGGCTAGTTTGCAAGAAGCAACCTCTTCCTGTAAAATGTACCGACAAAGCGGCTGGGAGACTTACCCTGAGCTGAAGTAGCTGTACTCCACTGTATTTGTTTGTGAAGAACAATAATGATGTCAGTTAGGAAAAATGACTGCAAGCTGGACCTATGATCATTATCCTCCTGGCAAATTCTTCCTGCTGGGTTTTCCACCACCTTCCGCAGGAAGGCGGCTGAACTAGGCAGTGATAAGGCCCCCGAAGAAGAGATGCGCAGAGAGTGGGGTCCTGAATGAAAGGGGGGGGAAATAGGGCTGAGGCAGAAAGGGATAGAGAACCTCCACGGCCCAAACCAGAGGAGGTGTGGTGCTCAGTTCAAGGCTGGATGGGACAAACTTCTAAACTCCTGGATTGCTGCCACCTCTCTCTTCCTCCTCCCACTTTCTCTAAATAAAAGGGAAAAAAAGAAAAGGAGGAGGGACAGAAGAGAAGAGGGTGAACAGGGGGAAGAAAAGAAATAAATGAAAACCAGACACATAGCCCTGTTTGGTCTGGATGTGAGCGGAGGGGAGGATGATGTCACAAATCTGGAGCGGGATTTTCTTCTGACCTTTTTTTATGTTTTGCCATTTTCCTCTCTCATGATTCAGATTTCTGATTTTGATTTAAAAAGCCAAGGATTAGCATGCCCTTTGCACCCTGTTACCCTAAAATGGTAATTGAGCAGAAATGTTACGCATCAAAAGCACCAATACAATAGTGTCAATCTTACTGACAGCTGATGAATATTATGTATTTTTCAACAGCTTTCTTGTAATAAAGTTTTTAAACAAAGTCACAAATCTCCCACAGAGGAATGCCCAAGACAGTGGTCTGAAGCAAAAGCAGTGACACAGTGCTGCTTTCCATTCCATTCCATGTAGTTCCATAACTACAAAAAAGACAATTAGACAATTAACAAAGTCAATGACAACAATGTATATGAGCTCGTTTTTATTGCCAAGGGCCCACTTTACTGTAGATGGAAAAATATACAAATTAGAATGGCTCAGTTTTACAGCTGCAGCTTAATCAGTATTGTTGTAATAGCAGTGATAACATGACCAAAGGAAACATTATGCCATTTTTCAATGAATTCTAGGCTGCAGTCTACCTGAGGTCTTCAGAGAGTTTCAAGCTCATTGTTTTGTGGCCAACAACTTTTCTCCACAGCCTCATGTCGACTCAAAGAAATCAGCATTTTTTTCCAGCCTTGAAAGCTGTGATGAAGCCACTAGCTCTCCAGCTGAAAACAGCATAAAAAGATTGTGAACCAGGTCAAAGCAAGAAGATGAATTAGCGGGAAATGAGCCTTTAGACACATGCATAGAAAGGTAGCGCCTTTCTGAGTCAGGTGGTTCGTGGTGATCTCACATTTGTCTCTGGATGTTCTGTGCACCTCTGGTTAATCTGCCTGTCGTTTGAATATTTTCCGGGTGTTTTGCATCATTTATCAGTCAAGGTTTTGTTTTTTTAACTGAGCACTTTCAAAAAAATATATATGAACAAGAATAGAGGAGCTATAGAAGCTCTATGAACCCTCAGGCCACTGGGCTAGGGCCCATTCAGAGATCCATCCATTAGCAAGAAGGTTTCTGGCGTCAAACTGGCCAATGAATTCATGGACTTTGTAGTTTGCGTCTATGCTGGGACTTGTCTGGGTCCTCTAGTGGCCTCCCACAGTCCAAAGTCCCTCAGGTTAATTATGAGTTTTCGGTCTCTATGTGTGGCTCTGTAGTAGATCGGCACCCTGTCCGAGGCTTCTCAACCAATACCAGCTAGTGTCCCATCAGGTTCAGCTTTTTTGGACTTTTGCAACATATACAGTGAACCACACATCTACAGAGATGATTTGTCCAGCAGCTCACTTCTTTTATTTAAGTGGTGGGAAGTTCTCTGCAGCATTTTTCTGTCAGTGAAATAAAACAGACGTTGTTCCCAGAGGTCAGCATCCTGTAAAAATAACCTCACTCCCTCATATCTGTGCGCTTAGAAACCCAGAGCCGAGCACCACCAACAGCTGAGACTGACCTCAAATTATTCTTCCGTTACCTTGCTCCTCTATCTCTGCTGTTTCTTTATTTCTGAATCCCTTCGACTGCAAAAAGCACAGACTTTAAAATGCACCATGTGGAAGTACTTATCACTCTGGTCCCATGCATCCTCGTTCTGTTGTCTGCTCGACATTATTCACACCACCAGTTCTGCCTGCAAAGCATTGCGTTGTTATGATGGTGCTAGGCAACTACTGGTGTAATGTCCGCTGAGTTACAAGCTCGTGTCCATAGAGGAAATAAAGACCTAAGACCCAGTTAGAATGTCACAAAATAATTCAGAATGTGCTCATTCAATGCATGTTCATGCAGTATGTTGTGTTGTGATCCAAGCAAGAAGTGAAGCACGTCCACAATCCCTCATCATCACGTCAGTCTGATCAGGCTTCTAATTATGTTGTTGCTTTAACTTAATGTCAGACTCACAGCTTTAAACAATTGCCAGAATTGTGGAGGCAGGGCTCACATCCGTGCTAACGGGATTCTTTGATGCCTCCCACTAAGGTGACTTCATGCTCATGGATCAAAGGTCGGCTTGGTTGTTGTGATGCTTTTTAAAGCTGCCCTGACTCTTGTTTCAGTCATTAATAAGAGCCACCTTTCTTACTTCTGGACGACGCGAGTTTTCCTCAGCATACAGATTATGTTTTGGATGTGGCTGTAATGTGGCTGTAAGTTCCTACACCATGTGGAAATTATGAAATGCATTGGAAATGTCCTTAAGTTCTGTACAAGCATGAACACACACTCAGTGTTTATTTTATGTTCATATAAAAGCATGAGACTCCTCTCTACACAACTGTTGTATTCAAACTGGTCTTTGGAAGTTTCTCTTTTGCTGTTGCCATTAGGAACAAAATGTTCACTGGCTAGTTTGAGAAAAATAAATGTGTTGATTCCATCGGCACATTAATTTCCACTGGAGCATAAGTAAATAAATGGGTGGAGATGGATCAGGCTTAGCTCACTCTTACCATGTCTGATGAGGAAATTATTAATCGTCACAGCAACAGTTGATGCTCAACAGAACAAGATGCAAATAGGGGAAATAACGCAGTTAATTTTTTATTGTTTACATGTGTGCAAAAATAACAAGAATTACGCTTAGCCTGGAAAAGAGTTTATACTTATACAAATTAGCACTCCATAAAGCCAGAACAGTATAATATTCCTTAGTAATAGAGGAAAGCAAGAACAACCCCCGGTTTCTTTTCAGCACTGTAGCCAGGCTGACTAAGAGCCATAGTTCAGTTGAGACTAGTATTCCCTCAACGCTATGTAGCAATGACTTCATGACCTTCTTCACAAACAAAATCGTAGCTATTAGAAATAAAATTCACCAGACCCTCCCCACAAATACAACAGAATTAGAATCATCAGTAAGTCCTCAGTCCCTTTTAGACTGCTTTGTGCCCATAGACCTTGCTGAGTTAACTTCAACTATTATGGCATCTAAACCAACAACATGTCTGCTAGACCCTATTCCAGTTAGACTGCTCAAAGACGCTCTACCCTTATTAGACACGTTCGTATTAGATATCATTAATCTATCTTTACAAACAGGATATGTACCAAAGGCTTATAAGATAGCTGTAATCAAACCTCTACTTAACAAACCTTGTCTGGATCCAGGTGTCTTAGCCAATTACAGACCAATATCCAATCTCCCCTTTATTTCTAAAATACTTGAAAAAGTAGTTGCAAAGCAATTATGTGACCTACTGCACTGAAACAACTTGTTTGAAGAATTTCAGTCAGGATTTAGAGTTCATCATAGAACAGAAACCGCACTGATTAAAGTCACCAACGATCTTCTGGCTTCAGATAACGGACTTGTCTCTATACTAGTTCTGCTACATCTTAGTGCTGCATTTGACACCATTGATAACAGAATATTATTACAGAGACTAGAACATGTTATTGGAATTAAAGGAACTGCACTAAATTGGTTTAAATGTTATTTATCAGATAGATTCCAATTTGTTCATGTTGATGATGAATCTTCCACATACACAAAAGTTAGTTATGGAATTCCACAAGGCTCTGTATTAGGACCAATACTCTTTATTTGAAAACACTCTGTAAATTTTCACTGCTACGCTGATGACACACAGTTATATCTATCCATGAAACCTGATGAAACAAATCAATTAATCAAACTACAAGCATGTTTAAAAGACATAAGGGACTGGATGACGTATAATTTCCTTCTTCTAAACTCAGACAAAACTGAAGTTATTGTATTTGGGCCTAAAAGTCTAAGAAACATTTTTTCTAACCATATCGTTACTTTAGATGACATAACTCTTGCCCCAGTAGGAATCTTGGAGTCATTTTTGACCAGGATTTGTCATTTGCCTCACACATAAAACAAATCTCTAGAACAGCCTTCTTCCACCTACGGAACATTGCCAAAATTAGGAGCATCATGTCTCAAAGCGATGCTGAAAAACTGGTTCATGCATTTGTTACTTCTAGATTGGACTACTGTAATTCTCTACTTTCAGGCTGCCCCAGTAACTCTCTAAAAAGCCTCAGATTAATCCAAAAGGCTGCAGCAAGATTACTGACTGGGATTGTTAAGAGAGATCATATTTCACCTTCATTAGCTTCTCTCCATTGTCTTTCCATTAAATGTAGAATAGAATTTAAAACCCTTCTTCTTACCTATAAAGCTTTAAACGGTCAAGCCCCATCATATCTTATAGATCTCCCTCTACCAGATCATCCTAAAAGACCACTTTAGTCTCAGAATGCAGGCCTACTTGTGGTTCCCAGAATGGGAGACAGAGCCTTTAGCTATCAAGCTCCTGTCCTCTGGACCCAGCTCCCAGTCCAGATTCGGGAAGCAGACACCATCTCTACTTTTAACACTAGGCTCAAAACCTTCCTCTTTGATAAAGCTTATAGTTGGTTATAGTCATGCTGCTATAGGCTCAGACTGCTGGGGGACTCTGCACTGATCCACTTTCCTCTTCTCTTCATTCTCTCCTCTCACCCCACACCTATAATGTCACCACTGTATGACATTAACTCTGTATCTTCTTTGTCCCGCAGTGTCTCTCTCCCTCTCTTTCCCCTCTCTCTCTCCCTGTCTTCAGGTGTCCCCGGATTTGGCGCTGTGTGTCCTCCAGTGTGCAGCTACTGGTCCTATTAACCTGCTCAATGTTTTGTTGCTGCTTTTGTTGCTCTGTTCTTTTCTCTCTCCACTTTCCACTCAGCCCAACCGGTCAAGGCAGATGGCCGCCCACCCTGAGCCTGGATCTGCTGGAGGTTTCTTCTGTTAAAGGGAGTTTTTACCTCTCCGCTGTTGCCTATAGCTGCTCAAGGGGGATTTGTTGGGTAGTCTTGACTTTATTATGTAAAGTGCCTTGAGATGATGTTGTTGTAAATTGGCTCAATATAAATTGAAGTTGAATTGAATGTTAACATGACTCAAAGATCAACTCTAAGTCACAGTCAGATCCTTTCAGTGGCTTTCATGCATACGGTTTCATATTAAGGGACACACGAGCTGCACTTTTCACTGTCTGAACAACGGATTCAGTACCACCCATTGGCTCATAAAAATATGAGACTCATATATAGTACAGACTTTTTTTATTTTACACAAGGATCTATGGTTTCTTCGTGAGCTCCAGCAGTGTTGCTTTAGTAATGTACTGCTTGTAGTTAGGATGATAGTAAAGTTAGTAAAAGTGCGCAAAATAAAAAATTTTATTTCCAGTGTGTTAAAGGTGTTTTAATCAAAACTATCAGCTGTAGCTCAGTCATCCACAGACCCCAGGGTCGGCGGCTCGAAGCGTGCTCACCCCCAGGCAAGACCACGAACCCCAGTGGGCCAGATGAGCACCCCACATGGCAGCCACTCTGTGCACACTCCACGTTGCCTTGGATAAAAGCATCTGCTAAATGTAAGCGTATTATTTATACCTTCTCTTTTTTGTATTTAATCATTTTTGATTTGTTATGTGACTGCACACAAACAAATTGACACATTTCCCTAAGCTGCCACAGATGTGGAAGTTTCCTATTCGAAGGTCTTCTCTGTCTCTCTCTCTCTCTCTCTCTCTCTCTTTGGGAAGGATGCCACAACAGCCATCAGTGGCTTTGCTTTAGTTTCCTCAGAATTACAGGCTGTAGGAGACTAACTAGTTGGATGTAGTTTACCTGCACAGTGTGATCATCTGGTTAGTCAGAGGAGGTTCCAAAAACAAACAACATCTACAAGAAAAAAACATCAGACACACCCAAATGACAGAATGTTGCTCAAACATAATTTTAGGGCTGCTCGGGTTATAGGCCTCATGAACAGACCACGTTACAGAAAAACCATTAAAATTCTGGCAGTAGAGGAAGATTGGAGAAACACAGATAAACAGTAGTAAGTGCGAAGAATTGTTAGAAATAACTTAGTATTTCTAATAATAAATACATTATGCAAAAAATAAAAAATCCTTATACTTTGTGCAGCGAAATGCAGCCTTATGTTTGTACCTGTGTTTGATGGAACAGCGACCTGTCCACATAAGCCCACAGATCACTGGGATCACTGGGAGATCCCCTGGGACCTTCAGCATGATAAGGCCAGAGACACACCAAGCTCACGATGCCTTCATCTGGGCCAAACAGAAGCATTGGACATACAGCACACGTATGTTCTGCACCCGCGTGAGAGGCAATAACTGCACGTGCCTGCAGTTGATGGTCATTGGTGTTCTTCATTCAACAATGCAGCTAGGACTGTGCATACAAACTGTAAACAAGCAGCAGTTGCTCACTGTGCTCACACTGCAGTTTGAGTTCCTTATGTCATCTCCACGTTCCAATAAAACAAAGATATAAAATGAGAAGAGCTTTCTGTGTGTGTGTGTGTGTGTGTCTTGTGGACTTTGTCATATGTTTGCTTTTCCATCGCTGATATTTTAACCTGAGCAGTTGATCTGACCGCCTTCCTGCTCTCTGACAGCGTCTACCACCAACTTGATGTGCTGAATAGACTGAAAAACTGCAGCCAGGAGTCGAACTAGCGCCAATGGCGCGAGAAACACTGCAACAGCAAGGGTGACAGAGCCTGTCACCGACAGCTCGACATTAGCTGACGGTTGCTCATCAACTAGCTACTAAAAGGTCTAAGCGGATTAGACAGTTAATGACCGATGGAAACAGCAGAAATCCTGTTTGCACTGTTGCTATATATATATATATATAGGTTGTATATATATATATATATATAGGTTGTATATATATATATATATATATATATATATATATATATATATATATATATATATATATATATATATATATATATATATATATATATATATATATATATATGGAATCGACCCCTCGTTGCGCTAATGAGTGATACAAATACTAGAGTCAGACCGGCTCGGACGTCGCCCGGGTTAACAAGGTCCTCGTCAGGTGTCGAGGAACCAGGGCAACCTGATGAGAAGTGGGCTGGAACAAGAACTAGGCATTCATGGACTAGAGATGAGAACAGGGAACTAATGGAATGCTACTACTCAAGTAACCCTAGCGAGAGGGGTTACATGCGGAGGATGTGGGACCTATGGACGCTTCGAAACCCAACAAGACTAACACCGAAACAGCTAGTAGCAAGAATACGTGAAGTACCTTCTGAAAGTCTCCCTAGAGGATGTTAATGCAGCACTACAGACAATCCCAACTACGACCATCACTGAGACCAGCATATATATATATACAGATATACAGCACAGCAACTGTGATCCTTGAGGTGCTTGGCTATAAGATCAACACAAGCACAAATAAGGTGCACTATCGGAGGTTGGAGGCTAAGATCAAGGCAACAAAGGCTCACAGCCCTGGCTACCCGGCTGAAGAGATACACCCGAGAAGTTGATACCAGGAGAATAAACAGGATGTTCTCCACTGAGCCATCCAAGGTATACTCACAGTGGCAGGGTAATAACACGTAATAACACTTCAGGCTGGAGACTGAAGAATACTGGAAGAACATATGGGAGAAGGAGGCAACACATAACAGCAATGCCCAATGGCTTGTGGACTTGAGAGCAGACCACAGCAACCTTCCTGAACAAGATCCAGTAACCATCACAATGGCAGACATCCAAGAGAGGGTCTCAGGCATGAAGAACTGGACAGCACCAGGGCCTGACATGATCCATGCCTACTGGCTAAAGAAGCTAACTTCCCTTCATGAGCGACTGGCGGCACAAATGAACACGCTAATAGTGGATGGAACCCACCCTGAATGGCTAACGGAAGGACGAACAGTACTGATCGTCAAGGACCCCCAGAAGGGAGCAGTCCCATCCAACTACCGCCCAATAACCTGCCTCTGCACAACATGGAAGCTCCTGTCAGGCATCATAGCGGCTAAGATGACCAGGCACGTGGATCAATACATGACCAAAGCACAGAAAGGAATTGGTAGTAACACCAGAGGAGCCAAGCACCAGCTCCTGGTAGATAAAGCGGTCACCCGAGACTGCAAGACCAGACATACCAACCTGTGCACTGCCTGGATTGACTACAAGAAAGCCTACGACTCGATGCCGCACACATGGATCATGGAATGCTTAGAACTGTACAAGATCAACAGGACTCTAAGAGCCTTCATCCAGAACTCAATGGGAAGGTGGAAAACAACGCTAGAGGCCAACTTCCAGCCAATTGCCCAAGTCAACATCAAGTGCGGCATATACCAAGGAGATGCCCTGTCCCCGCTGCTGTTCTGCATAGGCCTGAACCCCCTGAAGCCAAGAGTGGTTACGGATATCGACTACGCAATGGAGCAACCGTCAGCCACCTCCTCTACATGGATGACATCAAGCTGTATGCCAGAAGCGAACGAGACATCGACTCGCTGATACATACCACCAGGATATACAGCCAAGACATCGGAATGTCATTCGGACTGGACAAGTGTGGCCGGATGGTTGCGAGGAGAGGAAAGGTAGTCAGAACTGAGGGGATTGTACTACCAGAAGGCAAGATAGCAGATGTGGAAGACAGCTACAAGTACCTTGGGATCCCGCAGGCAAATGGTAACCAGGAAGAGGCCGCAAGGAAAACAGCGACCACCAAGTACCTCCAGAGAGTAAGGCAAGTCCTGAGAAGTCAGCTGAATGGGAAGAACAAGGTCCGGGCGATCAACACCTACGCCCTCCCGGTCATCAGATACCCAGCTGGCATAATAAGCTGGCCAAAGGAGGAGATGGAAGCCACTGACATCAAGACAAGGAAGCTCCTTACAATGCATGGAGGGTTTCACCCCAAATCCAGCACCCTGAGACTGTACGCTAAGCGCAAGGAAGGAGGCCGAGGACTAGTGAGCGTCAGAGCCACTATCCAGGATGAAACAACTAAGCTCCGTGAATACATCAGGAAGATGGCCCCAAGTGATGACGTGCTTAGTGAATACCTCAGGCAGCAGAAACCAGAGGAGGAGCAAGGACAGGAAGAGCAGGATCCATCATGGAAGGACAAACCCCTGCACGGTATGTATCACCGGCAGATAGAAGAAGTGGCTGACATTGAAAAATCCTACCAGTGGCTGGACAAAGCTGGACTGAAAGACAGCACAGAGGCACTAATCCTAGCAGCACAGGAGCAGGCTCTGAGAACAAGATCAATAGAGGCTGGGATCTACCATACCAGGCAGGACCCCAGGTGCAGGCTGTGCAAAAATGCCCCTGAGACAATCCAGCACATAACAGCGGGGTGCAAGATGCTAGCAGGCAGGGCATACATGGAACGCCACAACCAAGTGGCTGCCATAGTACACAGGAACATCTGTGCCGAGTACGGACTGGAAGTACCGAAGTCACGATGGGACACACCTCCAAAGGTGGTTGAGAATGACAGAGCTAAGATCCTGTGGGACTTCCAGATACAGACTGACAAAATGGTAATGGCCAACCAACCGGACATAGTAGTTGTGGACAAACGGGAGAACAAGGCTGTAGTGATGATGTAGCAATCCCGAGCGATAGCAACATCAGGAAGAAGGAACACGAGAAACTTGAGAAATACCAAGGGCTGAAAGAGGAGATAGAAAAGATGTGGAAGGTGAAGGCACAAGTGGTGCCCATGGTGATAGGAACCCTGGGGGCTGTGACCCCCAAACTGGGAGAGTGGCTCCAGCAGATCCCAGGAACAACATCTGAGATCTCTGTCCAGAAGAGCGCAGTCCTAGGAACAGCTAAGATACTGCGCAGGACCCTCAAGCTCCCAGGCCTCTGGTAGAGGACCCGAGCTTGAAGGAAGAAGTAAGACCGCCCCAAAGAGAAGGGGCGAGTGGGGAATTTTTTTTATATATATATGTGTGTATATACATATATACATACATACATACATACATATATATATATATACACACACACACACACACACACATATATATATATATATACTTCAATCATTGTCCTACAACTTTTCACTTAACCTAATGCTGTTTTTCAGGCTTGTAGATAGAGAATTGGATTTACCTTATAACTGTGTATCTGTGTGTGTGGCTCTGGTAGTGAGAGCACAGCTGGGATTCTGGGTTGACGGCAGTAGGAGCTCTGCTGCTCCCTGACTCCCAGAGTGAGGAAACAGAACCTTATCTCTCCTGTTCTTGCAGATTTGCTTTTTGTAATCAAATTTTTCGGTTGTGTTGTTGCTCTGTGCCACGTGCTTGTGACTGACTACTTGACTGCATTGTCATGCTATCCTGAGTAAAGCAGTTGAAATTAGAGACAGTTAAAACAACATTTTTGTCAAGTGAGGTCATTTTAGACAAACTAAGACATCTGGTTTTGGTTTGGCCATTGGGTTGAAAATAAAAACACGATAAGGCTGTTATCAAGATCAAAGTGGCTTTAGATTAATAGCAGTACTTCTCCTCATATAAAATATTTGATTTGAGCCTATTTTGCTTTGAATTCAATTTAATTCTTAGAAAGTCCTGAATCCAGTGAAGTCTGCCACCCCTTGCCGACCATGATGCAAAGGAAAAGGAAAAGAGAGACCGAAAAACACTGCACATCGATATGTAATTCAGATTAAATTTCTTAGGTCATTAGAATATAGTTTTTAACAGATATTTGTACCTTCAGGGAGAGAGTAGCTGTTTCCTGCTGGTCCTAGTCTTTGTGCTGAGCTGAGCAGCTTCTACTGATAGAGTTTTATTTAGTGTTTGACCTGAAAGTGGTATCAGACTAATTCTTATCCAAGAAGATGGAGAAGCATCGTTTCCAAAATGTCAAGATTTTTATTTAAACTTAGAGATGGAAATACGGTCAGAGAGCAAAGCTTCTTTTTTATTGCATGTTTTATGTAAGTGTGTGGATAAGCATATTTATCACTGTGTGGATGTGTGTGTATGTGTGTGGGTGTATGTGTGGGTGTGTGAGAGAGACGTTGCTGAGAGACGAGCTCTGAAACAAACCCCAAAACTATTTATACAGGCCATTTCCTCTGCAGGGATGAACCCGGACCCTTAAATCTACCAGAAGACCTGACAGTCTGTGTGCGATGGGTTCGTCACATTGTGCATCTGTTTAATCTCACATCCTTCAAAAGTAGAAGTTCATCTCCATTTGTGTACTACTTCAGGTCAGCAGTGACAATCAGGGTGAGGCGGTAAAGCTTGTAGTCTGACCTTCGTCTGGTGCTTCAAAGCTCAGCATTTCAGCATCTGAGGAAGTTACAGAGAAACACGTGTAGCCATTGCTAAGGTAGGAGAAACGGTTTCTATGCAGCTATCCCTGCACTGTGGGAGGCTCAAACCTACCTCTGCTCAGACACAGTAATGTCCTTTATTTTGGCATGTTTGTTTGTGAAATAAATAATGGGAACCATAATTGGAACAACGTGGATGTTTGAGGGGGGTAACAGTCCCTGACTTTAAATGCATCTCAGCTAAGAAGCAAAATTTCAAAAGAAACAAATGTGAATGGTCTATTATATAAATAAATCACACATTTGAATTAGAATGATTGCAGGGAAATGATGTAATTTAATGCTGAAATAGTTTAATACACAAGTACATGTAAAAAGTAAGATCGCACCTAAATTTAGGCCCGTGTGGCACAATTTTTGGTCGGTAAGAAAAGGAGGAATTTTGGAAAGACAAAAGTTAATAGGAAGCATGTGAGTCCAGCAGCTGGGAAAGGAGGAAAAAAAGCAAAAGAAGAATTGTTTTAGGCCTACAAGGGGTTATAAAATGAAAATGTGTTGCACACATGAGGAACACAGCTGCATACCATCCTTCAACAATCCTATTTCCCTTGATTTCCCTCACTCTTATCGGGATTAAACACTGAGACTCTGGAACACCACCAGGCTGTGCAGATGATCCTCTCTGACGTGGCTGGTCAGTTTCTAACCTGGATCTTCATCCGTTCAAACGCTCTGTAGTGTTACCAACGTTCCTCTTGTTCTCATACCTTCTGTGTTTTTGAAAAGCACCTCAAATTCTGGAGTGAAAGCATTCAGTTTGAAGACACCGTGATCTCAGACAGAACTACAACCAACCAGGTCAGCTTTGAGATGAAAGCATCAGGTCTTTTCACCTCATGTTGTCTAAAGGCCATTTCAGACAATTTCATCGTTCACAGCTCAAATATTATCAGCAGGACTTTAGTAGTCAGATGAGAGACTGATGCTGTTTGAGGCTGTACTTAGACTCTTATAACTGTTTATTCTCGATGATGTCAGATGTAGTTTACTGTCCATATGTTTTATGAGTAGTGACCTGGTCATTTTAACACTCACATTTTATTTCTCTTGTGTAATTTTGCATCTGTGCAGAACAGAACAGCACCAGCACTTATGCAGGACGTTTAACATTTATGCATCTGTGCTCAGGTCTTTGATTTGCTCGTTAGAGTTAATAATTCTCTGTTAAATGTGAAGGAACAACTCATCTCTGTCCAAGTGTCATTATTGAATTCTACTCATGTGTTTTAAGGGAGATTTGAGTAAAAGAGCTGACTAACATGGCCGGTCACATGACGCACACATAATTCCATAGCCATTTTGGGTTTGGAAAGCCATTGTGGAATATTTCACTCGTAGTTTTCCCATGGCCAACATCAGGCTCCTGTTACAGTTCTTCCTACATACCACACCTACGTGGGAGGTACCCTCAGAAATAGGACCAGAAACTGTAATAATAATGAAAATGTAGCTTGTGGTTTTGATATCTCAAGAGTATAAGTTGTTTTTTTAAATACAAAAAGTAGCTGCAGCTTCTTTGGCTCACCACAAACAAGGCCGGCACTGAATGTCTTTCCAACACTTAACTGTTGCTGTAACTTGCATCTGGATGCATCATATCTCCCTTTCACCCGGCCAAGAGCAGCCGCACAGTCCCCCCACCACTCCCGCCCACGATGCTTTTCTGAGTCACCAATCTGACTGAACAATGCCCACCATTGAATTCTCAATGGGTGTCTTAAATTGACAGCTGGACTCTATTATTGGTGTAGCCAGTAGCCATGGCTACTCCACAATAAATTATATACATGCATACTCATGAATTAAAATATATATCAGCCGGATACAAGAGGAAAACCTGGTGTGACGCTGTCTAGGATCCTGAAAAGGCCCTTCAGAGCTACAGATACTTAGAGGCTGACTCATATTGTCTTTCCCACCCCTGCCTCATGAGTGGTATTTACCTTGGGAAGTTATAATTTCCATGATTCGGATAAATGAGTTGGATTGCTTGGCATCTGTGAATAATTTTTGCTCATCGAGCTTCCAGTTGTGCTTGTTGTCACGCACAGTGCTGATAGAGTTTCACGCGGTAAGGAGGCTCGTCAGCAGTGGACTGATAGGGGGATTGGTGGACAAGACATGGCAGTTGACATGCTGAAAATATTTAGGAATCTCAAATAATTGTGGTAAAGTGCAAAATATGTTGTGTTGTCCAGTTTTATGTTGAAGTTGATCTGCGTGGATACTGAACCAGATGTTTGTAAGTGTAAAGAGTTTGCAGCCAAACATGACTCATTTTTAAAGAGCATCCAACTTGCTATCATGACACAAAAAAGTTGTAACTATGTAATTTGAAAATCCAGTGCTATGTGTCAGTGTATGCAACCAGTGTTTAAAAAGTGGAAGGATGTTTCAAACCGTAGATGCTTCACAGTTTCACACACATGCAGTGCAGCTGAAGCCTTTGTTATCTAGATGCTTTGAGTGCAGGTTTACAGGTCACTTTCCAATTTGGATCAATTTGTTTCACTGATTGAACCTTGGCCTCTCAGCGTCAAATAAGTAGTTGGAGTCTTGGAGAGCACGTCATTTTAGTTCCTCCCTAATTCCAGATGTTTCTGTTGTGGTTGAAAAGCATCTTCCGTTACAGTGTGAATTTCGACTTTAGTGCTGCTGTTTTTTGCAGCTTGGACCCGACAGCAAACAGCTTCAGTTTCTACTGCCAAACCAACTGTGCTTTGAAACAGAGATAAAACATTTGTTGCCAATAGACAAACTGGCAATTAATCATGTCCTCGGTCTGATAATAGTAGCAGTGTCCCCAAGAATCAACAATTTGCAGTTTTACACAGTTGACAGCCTCTGTTACTTTACCAGACGTGGTGGATCTTTTTCTTCAGCATGGTGACTGTTTGCTGACTCGTTAGCTGTGAGGTTTGGTTTTCTGTCTTTCTGTCCACTAGGGGAAAATGTGTAGCCAATCATGTTAAAGGGATAAAACAAATGACGAGGAACAGAAAGCTTCTGGCCCATGTTTGAGGAAAGGGAACATGCCTAACAGGACCTTTGCAGTTTACACATTAAAATGTCATTTTATTTAGAACCAGGGATCTGTTTTTCCTTCTTTCCACTCATTTTGACCACCTAAACCAGCCAGCTGCTGGCAAGAGCCACGGAGTATGACTGGTAATCATTTAAATAGAACAGGGGTCCCCAAGCCCCGGGCTGCGGACCGGTACTGGGCCGCACAGAAACAATACATAACTGACATTATGTCCGTGTTATTTATTGGACGATGTTTTATTTTGGAAAATGATCGGACTCTCTCCGTCACATCTGTCCATGACTCACTCTTGACGCATGTCAAGATCCTTGCCTCGGTCACATTTTACCATTTGTCGGCCTCTGGTCCCTAACTGTGGTACGGGCCCTCGGTAACAAGCAGCTCGGATAAATCCACACAACAACACACACACACACAAAAAGAGACAGAGGTTTTCGCTCTAAGCCAAGAGTGTGTTTCTGAGAGGCTGTTACTCATGTCATGATGTTGGCGCAATGTTACCAGTTTTTACGCCGGTCCTGTCATCTTCATTTTGTTGTTTTTATCCGCCACACCTTAAAGGCCGGTCCATGAAAATATTGGCTGACATCAAACTAGTCTGCAGCCCAAAAAAGATTGCGGACCACTGACCCAGAATACTCTCACTGAATGTAAGAGAAAGAATTAAAGTCACATTTGTCAACAATGTGAAGGCAGAGAATTCATGTATTATTTGCTCTTCCTGATGCAAACACCTATTCCCGACTGAGTGAGGCCCAGCAGGATATTTTTACTCTAAACTTTGGTCCATCATTGATCTATGTGGAGCATAAATGTGGGGCCCTGCTTGTTATTTTCATAGTTCATTTAAAAAGACAAGAAAAAGTCACCAGCTTGTAGATTCTGTCTACACAGAATTCATCAAACCTAACAAGCCAGGGCACTTTGTGTATTTTTTCTTGGGTTACACAATTCACCCTTCAAACTAAACTACAAAATAAATCCTTTAGCAATGCCCTGACACCTCTGCAACATCATTTTCAGCCATTTGTCAGGAAAAGGAAAACTGTTTTGATCACACACCACTATGGTTTGGGTTTGGTTCAGTTTAATCCCAAACACCCCTTAGTGTAAGGAACAACTGCGGTTCTGGCTACACGAAACCAACCAGGACTATTGGTAGGAAACAGGTATTGAACAGCTTTTCGTGTCAAAGTTGTTTTTTCTCTAGTACAGGGGTTTGTCCTAATGGGACATTTGAGCCCCAGTGAACATAATATGAAATATAAATAAATAATAAAGCAATAAACTAAAATACAGATGGAGGGTTAGTATTAGTTTGTACGTAGCCCCGGAAGGGGGAAAAAAGAAATATGGGGGCAAAAAAACAGGCTAAACCTTTGTGAGATCTCGGTTTTTTTTGACCATGTCGCTTCCAGGGCTCCGTAAGTTTGTTCTCGTGTGCAGCAGCACTAAAACTCTCTTAATAATAAGCTTTTGTCACTCGATCCAAACATCACCCCTATAAAAAAAAAAAGCAGTGCCCAGCTGGAAGTGTGAAAGGAAAGTTTTTTTCAGCACAGCTCCTCCCCTGTTTTCATGTTAGGGATTCCCATAGAGCTGCTGGCTCTTTAATTCTCATTAAACACCACACAAAGAACCTATTGAGTGCAAAACACCTACAGTGTCTCTGTAGCAATCCACAGTCCTACTCAAATACAATGATAATACAATAAAAAAAATGAGAAGAATGTGATTCACACCATGAAACCAGACTCCACATACAACAATGCACGGTTTTGGAAACACTTCAGCGACAAACTGAACCACCTTCAAGCATTCACACATTAACAACATAAAGGTTTTCGCTGTGTAGAGAGAAATCGTGTTGCCTTTGAGGCTGGTTTTGTCTAGTGGGATGTGGGTATGACTATTTCCTGATGTTATGGCTTTGTCACAGCATTGAAAACAGGCCCTGATTACAGGACAGGAAGCCTAACACTCCAATGATAAACCTGGAAGAGATGATCAGGAATTCCACATCCCAAGCCAGTTTATGTGAGAAGAGCTTAATCTTCCAGCTGGGGAAGACATCAGGCAAGAGATGAGATGCCAAAACCGCATGAGCAGTCAAGAGTAAATTGTTGTTGATAAAATTATTGGTTACTTTGAATTCTTTTGTTCATTCTTTTTTAAATGTTTTCTACGAAAGACCCAGTGCTATGTAAACCAAGTATGAACAGGGGTCATGACTTTTGGCACATTGGATTCTCGCTCCACAATCACTTGCCTTAATTTTTTGTCTAAACTATGAAATCCCATAATCAGTGTTAAGAAGGAATTAACCGAAGGTGTGTGTTTTCAGTGTTTCCACCCTGCCGAGAGATCCCCTGCACATCTCCATCCATACATTATCTGTAACACGTTATGCTGTACAGGGTCTTTCACAGCTGTCACTCAGGGACATGTCTCCGCCGAAGCATCCCTCTGTTCAGTGCCTATGTGTCACATGGTGACAGGACACCTCCAACTGCAAACAAGGTGCGTTTGTACTGTGAATTATTATTTTTGTGACGTCTCGGCAGAGCAGGAGCATGTGGGTGAGGCTGCAGAGGAAATACTACAGTATGTGACCAGGTGTCATTCACAAGCACATTCCTGAGAGCTGAGGCGTTGCATCAAAAGAGACGCAGATGTATGTGTGTTCCAGTAGATATTACTTAGTGAGGACCAAATTTCATTTTTTAACAACAGAGTTTGTAAAACGATGACATTTTGGCTGGTCGTCACTATTTTGACCTGAGTTTTAGGGTTAGAATTAGGTTTTGGTCAGAGTAAGGGGGTAGGGATGGCATTACGTCAAGTGGGTGTGCTCACAAGGATACAGGTACAAACACGTGTGTGTGTGTGTGTGTGTATACAGTAATGTTCCCATTGTTTGCAATTGTGCAGTACATATACATGTAGGTTCATTATAAGGGAGGAGCAAAAAGGATATGATGACAAACATGTTTAATGAGCATTAAAAAAGTACCAAAAATAAAACACAATTTATGGCATTTGTGTAACCACATCCTGTTAAAGTGACAGATACTTCTTTGGAAAACTTTGTGATGAATTTCGTTTGTCTCGGGCTTAAAAAACTCTGGGGAGGAATTCTGTGGGTCAGCACAGGCACAGTGAAAGTCAAACATGCAAACCGGTTGCTCGTGTGCTGTCCAGGAGTTTTAAACACACTGGCTTGTTTGCACTGGGTGTTATCCAAGATAGAAATAGGAAGAATTTAATGCAAACATAGAGCAGGAGATAACTGCAGGGCCTGACTGAGCTGGAGCCAAGCCTTTGTTGTAGTGTTTATCTCACACAACATGAAGAGGGATTTAATCCAAGTTCTCATCCCACGTTTCCATCCAACAAACTTTTAAGTATTTTAAATGCCTTCAATTCAAACCTGAGATTTTAAAACTGTGTTTACTCGGTCCTGAACCAAAGTAAGAAAATCACTTTTAGGTGTTTGTACTTTACTTTCACCTGCATCTGCATCAGAATCAGATAACAGGTCATTTTATGCCTTTGTTCGAGTTAATGTCACACACTCGTGTCCAGCACTACAAAACAGATTAAACAGTGTGATTGAAATCATTACTGAAAACATGTGGTCATCAGAACAGTATATACGGACAATAAATAATATCTAAAAACATCATGTTTGCTGATGTGAGATGAACAATTTTATTTTCCTTAAGCACCTTTTTTCTGCCCCTGCTACATGTGTGAGATGAAATTTTAACGCTAAGCAGATAACGTGGAGGCAGCCTGCTGCTGAGGGGCCACTTAGCACTTCAGATTCATGTTGTCTGTAGCTACTGACACTGATGAACATGAAAACATGTACATGAACGACGTTTATCAAAAGAACTATACCAGACTAGAACCGTTCAGCAGATATGAAACATAACCGAGTAATATGAATCCTTAATAAATTAAATTTAATTCTACTTCTCTGCTCTTGTGCAAATATTATTTGTCATAATCCAAAACCAAAAATATTACTCACTAGCGCCAAAGAAAAAAATCTTTGGGTTTCCTTTAATTCATGTTGATCTGATAAGAGGCGAGACTGTGGTAAACAAGGTAAATGTTTTCACAGTGTCTGCGTATATGGTTTATCACACAGACTTTATCAGTCTTATGGATCTGACTCTGGACTCCCTGCCGTGATGCATCCACTCACACATGTTGTCCTTTGTCACGTCTCCCTCCCTGTTGGGTCTGTGTTTTTTCATGGTTAGTCGTTTCTTCTCATTGTTCTGAGTTTCCTGCACCATATCTTTTCTCGTCCTCCTTATAAGAGTGATGCTCTCAGAATAAACACCTCCTTCTTGATGTCTTTGGGACAACGGAACACTTCGTTTATGGACTCCTCCGAACTATCCAAACCCACAGTTCCCACTGCTGCACTACTGGGGTCCAACGGTGGAGTGTGGCTGCTGCCTCCCATCGGTCGCTGATCTTTCAGATTATTTCCCACTGAATGAGGTAGAGTCACCAGCCTCATCTCCCCTCTCATGGGACAGTCAGTGGCCTTCATCTTTCAATCACATGGCTCCTGAAAGAAAATGGGTCTGAGGCCTGCTAAATCTGTTAGAGGGGCAGAGGAGTGACGAGCAGCTCCCCTGACTTCCCGATAGTCAAACCACAATAAGTGAAACAATTCGTCTGTGTTTGACACATCATCTGATTACATGACGCACTTTTCTGTCCACAAGACATATTTTCAAGCTTATGTTACATAACATGAAACACACGTGTTGTAAATCAGGAAATTAAGGTCATGGTGACCAGATTTTCCTTTTTGTTAACGCTTAATTCATTCTCTGCTTTGTGCTCCCAGTTGTCTCCCATCTTCCTGTTGCTGAGCTCTGTCACAGCAAATTTGTACATAAAGTTCAGGTTTCTTCATCTTAACATCTTACTCACACAGCAGGGGGCACAAAGCACCAAGTCAAGCTCTCCGGTCCTCTGCAGGACGGTCAGCCCAGGGTACCAGACAAGGTGAGCTGAGCTTCCTGACCTGTCCAGTGTCGGCCCCTGAGGCCAGAGCCTGAAGCCCAAGTCCCTCTGCAGAGTTCTAGGCTTGTGTGAATGAAAAGCGTCTTTGTCTACATAGACAACATCCTTTCTCACGTTCTCCACTGGCAAAATTACCTTCCACTAAACTGATTGTAAAGCTCATATATATCATCTGTTCTATCTGCACAAGCTCCTGAGTCTCTTGGGGTCTGTCCTCGTGTAAAATACAACTACGTGGACTGTTTGTAAGGGCAAAAACAAGTGCGATATTATCACGATGCCGTGCAGACTCACATCATGCACATGACTTGCTAACAAAGTGACAAGTTGTTTTATGGTTTAGTCACTTCAGTCTCCTGTGGGAAAGTCCTCCTCTTGGTTGACCAATCCGGTCACCCCAACCACATCTTGGCAAACTTTTCCGTCTAACTACAAGGGGACACATGTTTCATACAGTGCCATCTCGGTGAATTGCAGCAAAACCACATACTTTTAAAGCTTAACCTAACCAGTTCACGTTGTACCCAAACCCAGTCCAACTGCAGTGTTGGCACAGTTTTAGTCAGGAGCTTTGCACTATTTAAGGCAAACAATTGTGAAACTAGCTGGAGTTTGGGCATCTGCCATTTCCTTGTGCCAAAAAGAGATGAAATTTCAAGAGACAACTGCTTCCTTCTGTGTGGGTCCTATTTCAGCCATCAGTTTTAGAGGATGTACGAGTAGACACATACCATCCATCTTGAGGTTGGATGACATCAATGTACCTTCCATATTTTGGAAGGTGTTTTGCAGCGTCAGAAAATGCTCCCTGCTAAATTATACCAGTGGATTTACATTTCCTCTTTGTCGTATTGTCTGCCGTCCCATTGCAGCCACAGCTCTACAGAGCTTTCTGTTTCCATAGTGCCTAGTTTTTGCCTAAGCTTAGTATTAAATCTAAAGTTAATTTCAGTAAGCAGGATACTGGCCCTGACTACTAGCTCAGCTCTTCACCGGGAAAAAAAAGCCTGACTTAACCTTTTACAGAGGCGTGTCTATGTTTATTTACGCCACGTGAAGATGACAATCCGGTTGCTACAGAAAACAAGAAAATTGGATTGCTGAACAGGTCACATGACAAATCAACCTCTCGGACAACACAAACTGGCGAGGGAGGAAATGGGATCTGAGTGTACATTTCAAAACTGACTGTGGCCTTTATTACACTTTCCAGCTCTGTCACCTCACATTAAATCGATATCCACACATAAAAAAACACATATCCGCTTTGTCTTCCAAGCTGTAAATGTTTTGCTTAATTGTCAGTTTAACCTGGTGGCAGCGTCAGAGCGTTGGCCTAATAATTAGACGGGAGACATGACAAACCTGACTATAAAGGATTTTGTTGCTCTTTTAACAGCGTTACACATCAAAAAACACAAGAATGCAGCATGTCGGGTAATGAAGAGGCGTCAGTTGGTGCTGGGGTCTTGCAGAGAGTGCTCTCTCAATTAAAAGGGGACCCATGACATGTGACCGGTAAGCCCAAGTAGCCTCTACGTAACCTCATGATCACTGCTAATGTGCCAAATGTCCGAGCACGGCCCAAAATAACAGCATCCAGCCATTAATCAGTTACTGTCTTGACATACTGGAACTGCACATCAATAACTGCCACAGTGTGTTTAATTGGACTGTGAAAGAGGCTAAACGGGGACAAAGCACAGAGTGTGACCCTCTGAAAGTCAAGTGTAGGAAGGCGGAGAGGAGGCTTGTCTCCCTGCCTTTCTTCCTCCTGGTTAAACCAGACATGTGATAAGCATTGCTGTCTGCTACTTAGTTTGCCCTGCAGTCACACCGTCTGCCTTCAGAGGAAATACTGCCCGAGGGATACTCAGTCCACACCAAGGTAAGTCCCATTTCCATAGGACTTTTTGTTCATTTCATACATTCAAACTCATGAGTTTCCTCCAACATGTTAATAAAGATGTAAAGAGTGTATTTTTTAAGCAAATCCTAAATGGTTTTATTGAATGTTTAAAAACGTACTGAAAACGGGACCAGCTTCTGTTAGTTTTAAAACTCCACATAAATGGAAAAAATTTAAACAAAAAGGTTTTTATGCACTTTATTCATACCTTATGATACAAATCCAAGTTGCGTCTCCACCTTTAATTTAACCAAACCTGCCCTTTGCAAACACGAGGAGTCCTTCAAGTGTGCACCTGTTGAAATCTGTGTCCATCAACATTACATTTAATGCAGAATATTCTTTGCGGATCACACACACTATCATACACTATTGAGGTTATGGAATAAGGGCTAATGTGCTGTAGTAATATATGAATAGACTTATAAAGTGCCTGTTTTCTTACATTACTGCTCTCTTAATACAACACGGTGAGAGAGAGAGAGCAAGTTGCTCACACCCACTAAGCAAATACATAGAGAATGTGGAGAGTGATTGTTCAGGTGTAATTATTTCACTGTAAGAAAGTTGCAAGCAGAGGTTTGTGAACTGTAGGTGGCTCAGTATGATGAGCTACTAAACGTCTGCCTGACGCATCTCGTTTCTCTGTCAAACTGCAGGTTTTTTTATCATTAGTTGCAGAAACACAAATTAGATTAGTCAGTCATTTGAGTGCTATTCGCAGCCCCAGGAAAACAAGATGATGATGTCATGTCCCTGACCATTCCTTCGCTCCTGTCTCATTTTGTCAGTGTTTAAGTCAGTGTTACTGGTCATTCGTGAGGGTCTGTGTGCGTCAATGTCAGCCCGACTGTGGTCACCATATGCTCTGAAAGCAGTGCATTATGTAACTGTGAAATATTTGCGCAGGCTCCATTTAACTGAGACTTGATCAAATGCCCCAGCAATGTGATGGTTGGACTGTGCCAAACCTTTTCAGATCACGGGACAGATTCATGTTTCACAGCACAATTTTTGTTTTTTGTTTTTTTCCTTACTTTTCATATCTGGTTCACACACAAACACAAGTATGGAAAGTAATACCACTCAAAGGCTCTGTCCACACCAAGAAGCTCCATTGGTCATTTTTCAAAAGCTTAATGTGACTAAAATTTAATCTTTGCTGTCGGTAATAAGAAGATATGTTTCATTTATACAAGTTTGAAAGGGTTCAACTTTGTTATACCTCAACTTTTACATTTTATTGATTTTTCTTGCACATGATAAATGCATAAATTTGGTTTCAACCCACTGTTGTGGATGAAATACACAACTTATTTTTATTGGCCATATTGTTTAACAAAGACAAATTAAACACAGATTAGGGACAGAAGCTGTTGAATGTATCACAGGAAACATGAACGGTCACAACAGTTATGTTCTTATTTGTGGCATAAAATAAATGAAATACATTTTATGTGTAACAGTTTTCCAGAGCCTCGGTGCAAGATCAGCTAATTCACAAGCCAGTAAACTGCCAGAGTACAGTCGCTAATTCAGCAATCCTTTATTGACCTATTATGGCAGAAATACCAATAGGTACTGAATATGATAGCAGGCTCAGTGGGTCGTCATGCAATCTTTTTTGCCCCATTTCACATGGTTTTGGCCCATAAAGTACACAGTAATGTTTAGGCATAAAAAAATAGAGTTTGGTTTAGGCAGAGACAAACCACGTGGACAGTGATGCAACGCCTCCTGATGTCTTCAACAAAGAGGCGGACTGGTGAGGAGAGCAACATTTTATGACACTTGGCGGCAAAAAGAATATTGGAAGTTGGAAAAAAGACCTAATTTGTATAGTCCAAACTGCAGCTTTGACTTAAATGAGGATTTTAATCCCATCCTTCACAGGAAGGGATGGATTTCATTGCATTCTGGAAATTTAAATGGCTCTTTTGGTTTCTTTTGGTTTTTCCAAGGACCCAACTTTAACATCTTTTTGAGCGCAAAATGCACAGAACAGAAAAGGAAGTAAATGTAAAAAATACATTTTTGGCTGTGAACTTGTTGCTATGTGTTGATAGCAGCCCCACTTTTATGTTAAATTCCAAGGTCAGTGAGACATTCTAGCTGTGTAGCAAAAGCATTTCCTGTGCCTGCACTGATAAACACACAAGTCCCATTGTGACTAAGAATTTTTCTGATAACTGATCATTAATTGGAAATTGTCAAAAACGTGGCCTGATTCTGAGCCTGAGTCTATCTCTTTCCTGGCACTGTCATCTGACACCTTTTCATCTATTACCTCACTTTAGCCCAACAGCAGGCGGCCTGCCAACTGATAGGCGTCAAACTCACCACTATGCCTGGCACCACTACGGGCAAAAAGCTAGACCTTTCCAAGCTCACAGATGAGGAGGCCAAGCACGTGTGGGAAGTGGTCCAGCGAGACTTTGACCTGAGAAAGAAGGAAGACGAAAGACTTGAGTAAGTTAAAAGTGTTACAACATTACTGTCCATCTATTTTTGTCATCTGGCACGTGGGCCTGGGAAGTTTTTTGGAAGTTTTTAAAAGAAATGCCAAAAAGTTTACAATAACAAACAAAATTCAGAGTGTCTGGTAATTATATTGCTTAAAATTGCCAAAAGATTTTAACTGGATGCCTTGTACACGACCTTTACTGCTTAATTTCTATTTGCTTTCTTTTGCTCTATCATAAGCAAACACAAGATCTGTTACCATAGCTACAGAGATAAGATATGAAACATTATAAATTTTCCAGGATTAACTGGTTTCAATAAGTCTGCACACTCAGAAAAAATCCCAAACTGGCAAATAAAATAAAAATTCCCTCATGAGTGCACAGCAAGTAGAAATGTTTCATAACACAAGTGAGACAGTTCTTCATTGTCTGTAGCCTCAGAGGACTCACAAAGAGCTGGTAACTCTCAGAAGCAGAAATGACGTAGACATGCATAGCTGCGAATGGAAATGACTTTATTATTTAAGTGAACTGATTTTCATCAATGTTTAACTGCTGATGCAGACAATGGCATGAATGCAGAGACACACAGGGGCAATTTGTGTTCACGTTAAGCTGGTGGTGATCCTGCAGCTCAGGTGGGGCATGTTGCAGTGTTCTCACAATGGTTTAACTTGTAGGGTCGCACAGAAATCACTGAACATTGGTTGAATAATCTGTTGCGAACGCAGAGTCCTGGAGGCAGCTATTAACAGCCCACAGTTATGGATTGGTAGGATTGTCTCTGGATTCACTGGATAACATTTGATCAGTCAACAGGACACAGATCCTAAACATACAGAGGAAATGTAACTTCTCTGTAATTAAATGAGTGCGTGACTTCCTTAAATATGGTCACTTATACACTTACAGTATACCAGAGAAAATATAAAATGACTTTAAGAAAAACACCATTCAACATTTGCTTCACTTGGCAGTTCACTGCGTGTACTGTCAGACTCAGGCAGGACGCTCACATTTCTCAGTGAGGAGCTGTGTTGTCTGTGATGCCTGATAATTACTTACATGCTGTTATTTATTGACAGAAGACAGATGTGCGACCTATTTGTTTGATTTGCACTGAGTACATCTGAGCACAAACCACATACAGTCTCCCTGAAGCCTGAGTTTGTTGGGCTGCATGTCACAAACACATGATTCCGTCAATTGCTCCCAACTTATTAAGCTACTACTCACATGTCACCTTGGCAACAGTGACCGACTTATGGTTTAGATATCAGGCTGTGGAAGGAAGAGATTTAAAGAGAATTTACTTCTATCCTTGGATATGGGATGACCTCTGCATAGCTGCAGGAGGAGTAGCAGTCCTCTAGGACACTAGGTCCAGGAAATGAAGAAAACAGTCAGTGGCATATTGTTAAAGCAAGATCTGCTATATCTGTGATTTATTTGGGGCTTTAAGGTTGCATTACAACAGTTTTTAACCACGTGAAGGTAGGCTGAAAGGTTTGAGACCCACCCCCTTACTGTCCCTGCCTAGGAACCCAGTCACTCAGTGCTCGTGGCAGGCCTTCTGCAGGAAAGACTGTTTTGCAGCCATGTACCCCCCACAGAGCATGACAGATTGGAAGGGAACCTGGCTACTCTGCAGGGGGAGTTGACAAAGGCTCAACCTTACAGTATGCTAATATCCTCTGACGCTCTTCAGCTACATCTGGTCCAGAGCAAATCGGGATCAATTTAATTCCAGCAGAAGCCGAAGCAAAGAGTCAGTTTACTGGCCAATATGAAGAAAACACAGGCAATGAGTGAAGGTTTTTATTTTATTTATTTAGTATTAGAAAACACTTGATCGGTGATCTGAACAGTCCATAAATCTGCCTTTGTGAAGGAGAATGTGGATCCAGTTGTGCCTAGACTTTGACCCTTCCTGTAAAAGACATCAGTGTTGTCTGTCCGGTCCAGTTTATGGTTGAGGTGAACACCAAGGTACGTGAAGCTGTCCACCCTCTGAATGTCCGAGCCCTGCATGTTCACTGGTGTGAATGGTAGTGTCTTTCTCCGAAAGTCAATCACCATCTCTTTGGTCTTACTGATGTTTAAGCACAGGCGGTTGCTTCACACCAGTCCACAAGTCCATGATCACTGACCTGTACTCCAGCTCATTCCCAACTGATACGGAACCAACTATGTCTGGGTCATCAGAGAATTTCTGGAGATGACTAGTGTTGTAGACAACCTACAACACAACTGCTAGTGTTGTAGGTGAAGTCCGAGATGTACAGCGTAAAGAGGAACGGTGAAGGCACCGTACCCTGAGGAGCCCCCGTGCTGCAGACCACCACCTCAGACACACAGTTCCGGGGCCTCACATACTGTGGTCTGTTGGTGAGGTGATCAGTTCTCCATGCGGCAAGCTGTCCATCCACTCGTGCCCCTTCTATACCACGCTCATACTTAAGTATGATATTAGTAACTGCATCATTTAATGCTGCATTTTGATTGGTTGGCTAGTACACAGACAGACATACTGGAGGTTGTAACATCAGGCTTTGGACTTTTTTCCCAGTGCAACACAAAACCACCATTTGTGAGCTCTTAGTCCTACATTTAATAAAAACATATTTTTATTACTGATGGTATATTTAACAAATTCTCTAAAACAAAATAATCTGCTATGTAAGATATTGCTACAACCGTCCAGGGTTTTTCCCAATTTTGAGACCAGGTTTTTTGTACTTTTTTCCAGGCAAATCAGATGAGTCATCCATTCTCAACAAACTTTTTTCAAACGTTTTTCTGCCTGTGCATGGTGAACGGTCAGTTTACACCGATTTACTTTCATTACCACTGAGGTCTTCCAGGCCAATGACTGCACTGAACATTTTCACAAGTGCTGCTTATTGTGGACGTCCACTTATTTCAGAGTTGCTCTTCTTGTTGCTGTACTTTCAAGACAACACTCTGCTTTCATTTTAGCCACTCGTCCCCGCCAACGTTCTTCTTCAGCGACAGCACTTGTTTTCCATTCTGACGAGCTGTTGTTTGTTGCTCAGGGAACTGGTGTTTTTGTCCATAGCCTCTGAAATCTATAAATAGGTAAAGATTGTCATGTGGTTTACCTATAAAAACACTGGAAAACCACATAGCATGTTGGACCCACAAAATGTACTAACTTCTACTAAAACAACAGATGTCATTTTTTTCTAAGTGTTAGGTTTTAAATGGAGCATCTTCTAAAGACCACAAGGGATGAAACTTAAAATGAAACCATTTCAACCAAACACTATTTCAGATTATTTAGTTTTCAATAAACGCAACCCATAATAAAGGTCACACTGATTTAGATCTCCATATCTCTGTCTCTGATCAGTTTGTCCCGTGTGTAATCTCTGAGAGCATTTGCTTAAATTAGGAACTTTCTCAACAGAGCTTCCTGCACACGAGATGACAATCTCTCATTATGGGACAGCAAAAAAAATTAAGTAAAGCTGGAGCAGATTAATTACTGTGAGTAATGTTGGCAAGCACATTAGTCAGAGCTAAAATAGTTTGTCATATGAGTCATGCAGGGAAAACCTTACTCAACTATTGCTGTCTGTCTCCCTCAGGTACTAGACTCCCTCGTAGTTTCGTTTCATACAAACAGTGTTAAATAAAATCTTATCTGCAAACATTGGGTGCAGTTGCTAGGTTTTCTCTCTGGGAAGTGCCATAATTTAGCTGTAATCTCCTCTGTGTCAGTGTGTGTCGGTCTCTCTTTTTGTCTCTCCCTCTCACACTAACATCCACTAGCCCAGTGTAGTTTTAGAATGTAAGATGCTGGGATTGAAGAATATGAGATTATGGTGTTAAGATTAAAGTGGGAAAAGAGCGAGAGCTCCCAAGCTCGGAGTAAGGAGGACTGAAACAGCAAGGGTCTGATTTATGTGTATAGACAAGGAGAGGAGTTCACCATGTATGGGAACACAGACAGCCACAGCACGAAGACCAAAGTAACTGAGCGAACATCTGGCTGCCGCTCCCGGATTCCAGAGCTTTGCCAGTTAAGCAAACTGCCGCGGTACCTGCTTTTAATCAAATGCTGAGGAAAAGTCAGGATTTAAGGTCAGACTGTGTGTAAAACTGCCTGGAACATCTAGAAAAGAAGCATAATATTAGCATATTCATTATGTCAGAAGAAAGAGAAGAGAATCTCACCAAAAATACTGTTGCAGTTTCTTTTCTGTGCGTGAATGTACTTTGACACCAGGTTCATAAAAGCATTTAAATGTTGCAGTAAAACGTTTCTGTCGTGAAGTACTTTTGCATTCCTAGTTGCAACAAAAGCAGTTTCTCAGGATGTACATGAACTATTTAAAGCAGCAGTGTCCGTGTTTTTGTATTACCACTGGATCAAGTCACTGACCAGACAACGATCACTGAAATCCACAGCTCGCTTTAGCTTTACACAGCACTAACATCTGGTCAGCTCATTGTTGTGAAACCAAATGTCTTAGTTCAGTCTCATTGTTCAAAATAACTAACTTCCTGCAGCCGAGAGCTTCTTTCAATGCAAAACCTCTGATCCACCTGTGTGTCAAAGTAGAACAAGTGGAAAGCTAACAAGAATCTGCAGGTAGAACCACGAGAAGAGGCTCTCCTGCCCCGAGAGGAGAATGGAACCAGTGTAAAATAAATGGTATTGGGATAATATTTTACATGACATCAAAGAAACAGTGATTTTTAAGCTTAACCCTGATATTTTTTTAGTTTTGTAGTTAGAAATTATGTAATCGCCTGATGGCATTTCAGCGAGATGTGGGAAAATGTCGACATTTAGCAGCCATATTAAATATTACAGGCACCACATTGGGATTTAATGCCTTTTTTAAAACAAGAGACACAAGTTCCTGTCCAGACCAGTGTTCAGAGTTATTACTTTAATCCCCATATTTCTTGTCTTTGTGTCTAAACATAATAAAAAGTGTGACATTTTTGTACCTAAACTAAAGGACACTGCATGACGTAGTATCACATGGTAATGATCTAGTGAGCCCGAAGGCTCGTGAAGCACTTACTCATGGCTATTACATGGCACAATAACATCAGAAGCAGGAGATATTTGTTTCAGTCGCTGCTACAGAGCTAGAATGAGAGTTAATATTGGACTAACTATAGATTATTTATGAGGTGGCCAACACACTCTAGAAATGTTGATGTGGCTTCATGTCTGAATGTGCTAGTCAGCAGCTTGTTGCTCATGGCTGCTGAATAGGCAAAAATGTAGAGATGTGTTTACAGCGTGTTAGTTTCTCTCAGGTGGTAATATTCCATCACGGCTCCTGTACATTATGTTGTATATGTGTATTGTGTATTTCAGCCACATTCATGGCCTTGTGATTGCATGGAAACTCAGTCTTAAGCTCTTGATTGCAGTTGTGTTTGATATTTGTGTGATTTGCCTACAGCACACGTCTTATTTGAATCACAGTGGGCATCTTGTACAGCAGATCTGTGGGATGTTTTAGAGGAGGGCAGATTGAAGAGATATTGCTTTGAAATTGCATTGCTAATGGCCAGCAGCTGTGTCTGCAAAAGGTTATGGGATACTTACAAAGTATCCGATTTATCCCACTGATCTGGTCTATAATTTAAAAAGCATGGCCTTAGGAAAAGCTTTAATAAACAATAAATATCCTTTTTGTCCTGCCAAACTCCGCCCACGCTGTGTTACATTTGGACTCATCTAAAATTTTCCTCTCCACCAGTGTCAGCAGCTCGCTGTGCTGAGCGAGGCTGTTGCTTTTCCAACAATCAGCACAAGTTTGCTTCAACCTGGCTGAAGAAATGACTCAAGCGATGAAATCATTAGAAGATGTGCGTAAGGAGCCAATTAACACAGTGGAGGGCAGAGTGTGTTTAAGCAGCACTGTTGATTTTCAAGTGCTGATTTATGTGGAAGGAAACAAATTAAAGGTTCAGATAGATAATAGCACAGTGGTGTAATCGCTGCAAATGAACTTGCTCATGTGAAAGCAGAGCTCTCAATACAGTATGAACTAAAGAAGTCAAACCAGCTTGTCATTAGTAGGAACTTGAGCACAAACCACCACGTTCTCCTGATGTCTTTTTATGCCATGGAACAGAACTGTGACAAGTTTTTTCCAGAAACATTGTCAGGCTTCTACAAATCCACTATGTATTTTTGATTAATGTCATTTACCCTGAGAAACTGAAACAAAGGTTTGCAGGCAAACACTGAATATAAGAAGACCAACATTTAGATTTGACAGCCTGCAACAGCCATGGTAACGCTTCCCACTGTACAGTACATCATGCTCCTTCTGTACTTGTAGGTACAAAACAACAGCATGTGAAGTCAGGGAATGACTGGGTAACAATCTGAGAACTCTGGGAAGTAGAATCCATTTTGTTGGCATTTTTAACTGCTGGGTGCCTGTTTCAAAATTACTGGGTAGAACTGTGCACAGATCGTAAATGAACATCCGCCAGCTTTGTTTGTCTGTGAACACGAGTGGCAGCAGAGACTATTGTGGAGATGTAGTCGAGGGATGGCATAGAGACGGGAAAGACATGCCTGCCTATGGTTTTGGAATCGTGACTGCTCGGCTTTGGATCTGAGGTGAAACAGTTTAAGGTTCTGGTCAGAGAAGACGTGCTAAGTTACAGCTCGACAGATGGCGTTAATGTCGATACTGTGCAATGACTCCTAGTAACTGTTGGATTGATGTGTCCTCCACTGTTCACGTCAGTTTGCCAGACATTTCTGGGTTTCTACCTCAAGTGCACCAGAACAGGAAGGTCCACTGTTAGTCCAATGCTGTTACTTCACTTGTTGCATTGTGTCTGACGGCCCTCTGTCAGTAGTGAGGATTCATTGCACCTAATGGCTCATTCTGACACTTAATGCAGCTCAGCAGGCCAGTTCTTCCATGGCAGGTCCATCTGCAAAGAAGACAGGATGTGCGAGGTGTTTTGTTTGAGGTTTTTTACTTTTCTAGCCGTAAAAACACAAAGGAATAATGCATTATTATTCCATCAGAGCAAACCCTATAAGTAATAATATTATAAGTGCAAATGTTTGCAGCCCCCTTGATAAATTAATAACCTTTTATTTCTAAAGAATACTCATTTGTATTTGCTAATTGTGCAAAAACTATGTTGATGAAAAAAAAGATTGTTGTTTACTCTTTTTGGCAATTTAAAATAAGGGGGCACTGACCTGTGTGTAAAGGTTGGAGGAAACCAGCAAAGGTGAAGCTGTTTCATTCACATCACATGTATTTTGTTTTATTGTCTGTGCAATAACAGAAATGTTGCTGTTTCTGGACAAAAAATTGTTTGTCCATCCAGATAAAGTAAGTACAGGTTTTGGACTCTGTGCCGGCATGATGAGCTGCACCACAAACAGCTTTATGAGCCAGTGTTGACTTTGAACACAGTTTTCCAAAAAACAATTTCCTCTCCCTAGATGTGCATACAGATTCCTACAAACAAACCCCTGCAACATTGTTTGTGTTTATCTAGATTTGAAAAGAATTACTTTAAAATCACGTCATTATTGCCACATGTCCAACAGCTGCATCTGAAAAGAGTTATGAGATAGTAACAAAATAACAGTAATAATAAAAGTAATAATAAAATCTGTTTATATAGCACTTTTCAAAGCACAATTACAGAGATAAAATGACAGTATAATAAAACAATGAAAATGTGTCAACAAATACACCCGACCATCATAAAAAAGGACAAAGATATATGCACAGAAAGATGATATTCCTGTGTGTGATTGTGCACTGTGGGTCAAACCTTTTAGAAGACCCTTTTTTTTTCACTTGTTTGTCTAGTTCATCCCAAGCCGGCTCAGGCTTTAAGTCATAAAGTTATAATTAAATACTGAAAAATGTATTTATAATTAATACAAATATATTTCACGTCTGTAAAATTGAAATTTGTATTTTTTGAATGTGCATTGAGTATTATGTTATTTTTTTGACATTTTAAGCTAAGGGGCAAGCGTTTGCACTCCACTGTATGTGATTGCATGTAGGAACCATCTGGAATTTGTCACATCTTCGAATCCCACAGTGCTGCCCCCCCACAGTCTGTCTCTTTAAAAATGCATGAAAACAATAAATGATACCATATTTTCTCCTCATCTTATTTAAGACCATACCAAAGGGGAGAAAGACTTACTGTAAAAGACAAGGACCTTTTGTTTAGCCTCAAATATGGGTATGATGTCAAATTTGACACATATGCTGAATGTCAGTTTTGTAGTTTTCTTTCCTTCGCTGTGAGACAGCAACACATGGACCCAAATGGGAAAACACAGGAAAGATGATGAAGTAGTTGAAAGGTTTATTTGCAAGTTGCTCACAACTTCTCTTAATCAAGTTCTCTCTGCTGATGCTGATCTATGCATTTACTGTTCCATACTTCCAACCTCATCCTTTTCAGGGAGCTGAAGACCCAGATTGAAAAAGAAGACACCAAAAGAGAGCTGCTGGGGAACCAGACCCGCCTGATCGAGTCTTACTGCATTCGCTGTCTCCAGCCGTTCAAGTTCCTGGTCAACAGTAAGCATCAGTGTCTGGACTGTCAGCTGTATGTCTGCAAGTCCTGCAGCCGCTACAACAAGAAGGAGGATGGCTGGGTGTGCGAACCCTGTCGCATGGCCAGGTAGGAAAAGACAGTGACACAGTTATTCAGAGGTCAGAGCCGTGATTGAAAGCTAAACAGTTAAAAACAAACGTCAGTAGCTCTACACAGAATCTATTCCAAAAGTATCAGCGCTCACAAGTCACAAAAGGCAGTAAATATTAAAAGGCTACAAAATGACATCACGTGGACGGACTTCCATGCAACTGACAGATCATTTCTTTCTATTCTCCCTTTAATCGGCTTTTCAAACCTGCAGACATCAACACATTTCTCAAATATAGTCCCACCAAAACATGCAATTCCCCCAATATTTAAAATGAGCATATTTATCGCTAATGGACACTTCCTCAGTGAAAGAAGAGAAGAAGACAGTGAGTTACTAAAGAATATTTTAGTTTGCTGTGCAGCTTAAAGTAAGTGTTCGTGGGACACTTTGGACCCGTTGCGCTTGTCGTGTGTTTGAAACCCTTTTTAATTCCTTCAAAGTGTCATATTTAACCTACAGTAGACCACCACTAAAAAGGACGAGCTTGGCTTAAAAATCTTATGATCCAGGTCTTAGACAGTGTGTTTCCCCCGACCCCAGGCCCTGGATTCACACACCTCAGCTGTGCTGGTGTGCAGCTTGTCACCCAGCAGTGAGGCTGGGAAAACCCTTTTAAATGCAGTGCAGGTGGTGGGGGGTTGGCTATGTGACGCCGATCTTCATCAGATGCTGGAGAACACACAATAACATCACAGAAGGAGGTGGTGCTGTATAATAATATTAGTCCATCCAGATTTTACACACAACGCTTCAGAATGTTAACGTGAATCTGAACAATATCTTTCCATTTATTTGGATTAAGTGTTGCCAGCGTTGTGTTAATCATTTCCTCCATGCGTTTTGTTAACTCACTGCAATGTGCCGTGGATTCAGGGAAAGCGAAAGTGACACGTGCTGTTTCGTCTGTCGACTTTAAAAGAAACAGACACCTGCAGCGTGCAGCCCTCAGTCTGCTCTCACTCTCACGTGTGTTCAGCCCCACCCGGCTCTCTTTGTCCACTTCTGGTCTCACCCCCCCTGCCCGGCTGAAACTGATCCCGTACAATCAACACAGGTACTTAAGTCCCTCCGGAACAACGCAGACCCTCAAACAGGAGGCTCTCTCCTGCCAACCACCCCTTCGTTTTGTCCTCTCTCTCTTTTTCTCATGTTTTCGGCAGTGCTCAGTCACCCTCTGGACTGGACTCAGCTTGTTTTCTGCTCACATTTCTCTTTCATGTGTTATTTTTCTTCTGTGCTAGTTTCTCATATTCATGTTTCTGGTCAGTTCAGTGCCTTTTGTTCATGTTTGTAATTTCACCCATTTAGTCTAACCATTGTATTTGTTTTTGTTTTGTTGTATTTGTTTTCCTTTAAATGTGTGTTTCAAATTTGCAACAAAGTCAAACCTACTTATTTGATAGCAAAAATCCCAAAAAGGATTGTTTTCTTTATATACTTTACAGCTGCACTTAATTCAGGTGACATGAAGGTCCCAGATATTAGAGGCCGGGGTCAAGCAACATAAGTCAATGTTGTTGTTTTTTTCATATATATATATATATACATACAGAGCGACTGTGGAGCAGTTGGTAGTGTGGTTGTCCACCAATCCTACATTTGAGCAAGACACTGAACCCCACTCAGTTGCTCCCAGTGAGTCTCGGCCAGCTGCATGGCAGCTCCCCCACTGGTGCATGAATGTATGTGAATGGGTAGATAAGAAGCAGTGAAAAGCGCTTTGAGAACCAACAGGTAGAAAAGAGCAGACCATTTACCATTTTTATAAATATATATATCTTTGATGTACCGTTCTGATTGGATGCGGCACCAGTTAACCGTTCTCATCTGACTATGATTATTTAACTACACTTGTAGAGGCGGCTTTACGCATGTCCGAGGGTTCAAAAAAGATCCACTCCTGGCTCGATGTATCATAAAAAACGTTGCAGATGTATTGAACGTCTGTGTTGTTCAGTACAGCCTATAACAACAGATCTAAAATCACATTGATATAATATCTAATTTCATGGAAACTGTGTGCCTAATAAAAAACTGTGGTCTAATACCCTCACTTGCTGCTCCACTTAGTTTCTAAACGCCAGAATGTAATATAACCATTGCTTTCCTTAAAAGGCACCTATCTGACGTCTTAGATGATGTCACTGCTAGTTTATCTAACTCGCTAAGACGCAGCATAACTGCAGGAAAATACAAAGTAGAGAACAAACACTGGCTCGTACATACTCGGGCCCTAATTGTGCTCTAATAACACAAGATTAACACATCTCATTATTGGTCACAACATTAATACCACCTGCTGGTTTTAATGGTGTAAAGCTGCCCATGATTCGACTGTGTATCCCAACCCTGTGTGTATGTGGTGGACAGACAGGTCCATGCGGACTTTGTCCAGAACAACATTATACTCACCATTTGGTGTTAATGTTGTGGCTCACTGGTGTTACCCTTTGGTTTTTACTGTAAATCATGTCACAAGTTTAACTCCTGTGCATTGCATGGCGAACTGAGTCCCGCCTATTTCGCAGTTTAACATGAACGTCGGCTGAAACTGGCTCAGTCTTGGAAGCATGAATTCCAAAAACAAGCCACAGTTAACTAGTAATGAATACTTTCGAGCGAGTGCTTTCATTGACATTTTTGTCACCGATTGTGTTGACTTTAGCAGCCAAGATTTTGTGAGCAGTCAAAGGTTCAGTGTCCTACACAGGCACATTTTGACACAAGGCCCAGGGTGAATGTTTTGTCAGTTACACCTAAAATGTCCTTTACTGCTCCATTGCAGCAGAAGAATTTAATACATCCAGCTCGTTCCAGCTCCATATGTAAGCATTATACCGGTTATATGAGAAGGAGCATATACAGTACTGCCCTTGATCTGACCTCGGCCAACTCAGTCTGGAAAATATCATGCCATGATGAACCTGCAAACCATCATTTTCCAGTGAAATAAAGCATTCTGTCTTCAGCACAGTAGAAATGTCTCTGTGTGACAAAGCAAGAGTGTTGAGACTTTTTCGTTGGCGTGTTCGTGCATCTGGTTTGTGTACACATCCAACACTGTGACTTCTCCCCTTTCATTTCCTCTAACAGGGTCCTCAAGATTGGCACTCTGGAGTGGTACTATGAAAACGTCCGTGCCCGCTTCAAGCGCTTTGGCAGCGCCAAGGTGATGAGATCGCTCTTCAAGAGGTTGAGTGGACAACACAGTTCATCTCAGAGTGATCTAGGGGGTGAGAAGTACATTTCCAATTCTGTGCTTTGTTTTCTGTGTAGAAAGTAAATGCAAAGATAAGCCGCTAAAGTATACGATTAAACCTTTTAGACGTATGGCTCTTGTGTGAATCAAGTTCTGATATTTATGTGGTGAGTGGATGAATAACGCTGTTTTCTGTCACGGTGGCCTGTCAACGAAGAGATTAACCCCAACATGTGACTGACGCTATTCAGTGACCAACAGTCAAACACTGTGGTTATTCTGGGCAGCTGCAACGTGTCTGACTGAAGGCTATAGAATTGGTAGAATGTCATGTCCTGGGTCAAGTTTATTTTAAAAGGAAAGCCTTAAAAAAGTTTCCATCTCTTTGAGTCATTTCTTTACATGCTAGAGCCAGAGCGGCAGAGCATTGCTGGAAGTCAGCGTGAGCTTACCGTAAGAAATCCCCAATAAATGAAAAGCTTCGAGAAGATCCAGCATCTGCATAATGTACTGTAACTGCATGGAAAATATGTATCAGCCTTTTGGACCAACACACCAGCATCTTCAACTAGTAAAACATCTCCATGGCAACTATATGTGTGTATTGTGTCAAGTTAAAGCACTGAACACTGTGATGCATTTTTCATAAACCTGATGTACAACAAATTAGCTGTTATAATGTTTATGTAAGCAGGGGACATTATTGGAGCAAATCATATGGCATATGTGTAGCAGTTACTCAGTGAGACTGCTCGTGTGTAAAAAATGACTCATTTGTACCAGCAGCAGAACATTTGCCCTCAGAACTGCTTTAATCGTTTTTGGCAAATGTAGGCAACACGGCGCTGGAAACATTCCTTCGAGATTTCAGTCCATAGTGACATGATAGCATCAAGCAGTTGCTGCAGATTTGTTCACTCCCCATCCATCATTGGATTGGGATCTGGTGACTGCGGATGCTGTTTGAGATCAGTTAACCCATTGTCATGCTCAAGAAACCAGTTTGAGATGGTTTTAGCTTTGCGTTAGCCTTGCTGGCAGTAGCCATCGGTGGATGGGTACACTGTGTTCGTAAAGGGTTGGACAGCAACGACACGATAAAGGCTGTGGCATTCAAGCAATGCTCAGCTGGAACTCAGAGGTCCAAAGTGTGCCAAGAACATACCCCCACATCATTACAACACCAGTCTGAAATGTTGTTTAATAGTGTTTATGCCAAATTCGGACGCCATCGTGTGCATTTGTAGATAAACCCTTACAAATTGTGACTTGAGTTTCCTGTTTGCGAACTAGAGTAGTCCCTGGAGTTGTCTTCTGGTCCTGTTTGAAATGTTGTTTATTCAGAGATGCTCTTCTGTTTATGTAGGTTTGCCCTAAAATCATAGTAGATCAGCAGTTTCTGAAAAACAATACAACATGCTGCATTCAATTTGATTTTAATAACCCTTTTCCCTATTCAATGCTCTGTTTGTACTTCTGTAGATCCCCCTAAACCTGTCTACATGCCTAAAGGCATTGACTTGCTGCCATGTGATTGGCTGATTAGACATTTGCATTACCAAGCAGTTGGTCAGGTGTACCTAATAAAGTGGCTGAGTGGTGACTGTATGTGATGTCTTTTAGATAGGATGTCTGGGCTGGTGGGTGTACAAAGCAGAGGACTCTCCCACGTGAGAGTATGAATCCTCATGTGAAATAACGTAGGGGAAACAGTTCTGGGAGGACCATCTCTGACTTTAGGTGCATAAACCCAACCAACATGTCTCTGTGAAGAAACTCAATCAAATAACATTTACACAGCTGTAATAAAGTGTTTTGCGTGTTTAAAATCTAAAACTAGTGTCATACATACTGTAATTTTGGTGCCTGGTGCCAAAGAAGTGCAATTTTGACAAAAGGGGAGTTTTTTTTTCCAACACATGCTCCTGTACATGGACCAATGAAACATAGATTTAAGTTATGCTCTCTCAAACCAATAAAACTAATAATAATTATCCCCCAGGAGCTGACAATCTACTGTACAAAAAGGAGCACTTAGCTTTTTTCTGGCAGCTCTTGGTGGAGCGTAGCATATTGTGTAACAGCCTCTAAATCGAGGAGAGGAGCCGTGCTACTGTACAATATGTTCTAATAATTCTAGGCAGCAAACCAGCATTTCAGTGGCAATGCAGCCAGAGTAGGTTCTATAATCGGATGTTTTAGCTCTAGCGCGCAGGTCGACGGTTAAAACAATGCTGTCATACCTCATCAGACGCAACATTAATATCGTGGTTTTAATGTTGTAACCTTATGATTTTATGGTGTCACCGTGGAAAATATTTAACGCTGGCTGTGATTGACAGGTGTCAGAACACACGGTGCATATGGGGCTGTGCTGACACCTGGTGGTATTTTTGTTCTGGCTGATCAGTGTAGAGCTGCTAGGTTCCCCAAAAGTACACGGCGCTTCCTGTTAGACCTTGTATCAACTTATAAAAATGTGTGTGATGCTCCTGCTTCTTCCCTGCAGGGTCATTTTTTTTCTTCCTACTTCAAACGGCACTTGATGTTTGTATTCTTCTCTAACTTGCCATCTGTCCATGAGATTCTTCATTTTTGTAACACAGAGTCGCCCAAATGTTTCCTTTTTCCTTTCAGACTGTCAGCCATCATCAGCAGGCTGCCAGAAAAGTCACAGGGGTTTAATCTCCTCCATCTTTCCTGTGTTTTACTGCTCCGGCTCCTCACAGCTGTCCTCCAGTGTTAGGCGTTTGTCCTCAACTGACCAGTAGAACGTCTGCTACATGAAATACATGCTGAAGCTCCGGAGAGTTGGAGATACTAATGTGCTGAAAAGTGTTTGTTTGCTGATGGTGTTTCAAGTCTGATGATGTGATGAAAGCTTGGAGCTTCATCCAAACCCTTTCCAGGACCTGCCACCATCCTTTTTGATGTTGCACTGCTAACGTCCTGTGGATTCACCTGGAGCACATAAAACAAATGCCCTCAAAGCATGATGGGTATTAGCTTTCAGCATTATTACATACAGCAAGTCTCTGAGCGAGATCGAAGCTTGAGAAGATCAATGGCGTATGGGGAGACGGCCAGGACTCCTGGTCCTACTTATGCTGAGTCATCCTCTACAGGCAGAGTGGGTTGGTTGGCTTAATCCAGCGGCTCTTGTGATCATCCAGTCACATGTCTCCCAGTCTGTGCCTGGAACTGCAGCAAAGAGAGAGAGAGAGAGAGAGACAGAACCCTTGTCTCTGTCGCGTTTCCATGCGGCTTTCCGAGTGCGTACAGATGCAAGATGTAGCTATGGAGCGTGATGGTTACTGCTGATGTTAACGGAGGCATTCTGTTCAAAACGATCAGCGGCTCACCACATGTAGATATTCATGTGACCACCTGGATTAAATTCAACATGCGTGACTGAACACACACGTACACACACACATTCCTCACAGACTTGTTCACTGTGTTTGCTGCAGTGGTCCGTCGGGCCCCCAGAGCCCAGAGGGTGTCATCCTACAGTATTTGTACGGTGTACTTGGTGTGCAATGTACTGTAACACCAGAGCGCACAAAAGCGTCTTTGTTCACATAGGTTGTGTAAAAAAGCAGTTTAACTCCACTAACTGGCCAACTTCATTGTTGGCTCCTCCACTTGTTGTTGCTACTGCTGCTTCTGATTATTATTTTATGTGGAAAATTGGGACTACCTGAATTATCCAGTGTGCTGAGCTGTTTGTTGGAGCGAATGACTGCAAACCTGACCTCACTCAGTTCAAAACATGAATCTAGGATTCATTACACGTAATTGTGTTTAAACACAGATAAGACATTTCTTCTCTCATCGGTTTTGTTTTCCAGAGCCCCATGAATATGACACACAGAGCGCGGACGGGGTGCACAGTAAGTAGACCCACTGACATCAGCACATCAGAAACACAAGATTCCAAACAGCTTCCACTGGCTTATGAGGTCTCATCCGCAGAAGCCCTGAAGGCTATAGATCACAAATTGAACATGAGCCATGTTAAGGGTTAATGCAGCTCTGTGTGTGTGTGTGTGTGTGTGTGTGTGTGTGTGTGTGGTCCTCCTTACATTCATTCTGAAGTAATGACTCATAACTAGAAGTTTACATACAATAAAATGCAATTTGATTATTTATGATCCTAAATCTAAACAGGATGATTCTGTATATGTAGCTTCAACACTGAACAAACTCTCGAGACTATTCTAAGTGATCAAATGTAGACAGCTGTACATTTTTCATACAAAAAACACCAGTGTAAAGCGTGAGGGTACACTGGTGGTTTGGGAACTGAGCAAAGGGTTCTGGTTAGGCTGGCACAAGGACTTATGGTCTGGCTTTTATTTACGTTGGAATTTCAGGAGTAGGGAGAAAAAGCTGAGAAGTTTCAGTCTGACACGGAGAAGAGCATTTGTAGAAATGTTAGTTCTGTTACAGCGTTGTCATCATAGGTAGAAAGGTAGTAATACATTCAGTGTGTTTCTTTCCATCTGCACATTCTTTGCTGGTTATTGCTGTGAGTCATGTAGCAAAAGGCCCATTAAATGAATTTATGTTGGAAATAACATTTGTCTGCAACATGCATGGACCTAATCAGTTCTGATTTTCTTCAAAGGCTTTTAACATGATTGCTTTATCTGTTGAGGGGTTCATATTTAAACTATTTCCCCATTCTGCAGGTTTTATTGTTTCTAGTATTTTCGTATTAAATAGAAACATAGTTTACGTGTAATTCGTGAGCTTTGCAAATAATGTTGCGTCTTTTGCTGGAGTTTCTCTGTCAGAAAGAAGTGTGCTGGAAAAATAGAGGGTGATGGCATCAAGACATTTTTTTTTTGTCGTGATGGTAACATTTATTTATTATTTTTTTATATGTCTTTATAAAATGTTTCTACACATGATTTTACTTTATGCACCACAAATATTTCCAGGAAACAAGTTTTATATTTAACTTCTTTTTTTAATCTGAAGCATCTAACATGTGATTTCTTTCTCAGCAAATGAAGCAAATGAATATGAGGAGCACGACATCGAAGCAACAGATTCCCAACCCTACAAAGAGGTACGGCAAGTTTTTTTTGCAGCCAATTTGCACAATACTGTTTTCGTGAGTTTGCAGCAGGACGGAGATGACATATGACAAGAAGTCAATATGAATTTGTATTCAGCCAGCAGAGGAAACCCACCAACATTTCTTGACAATTCTCAAGTTCAGATGTGTTGCTCACAACTTGTTTCCTGTTTCTTAATTAAAGTATGTTTGAGGGAGTCAAGTCCAAGCTCATCTGCTGAGCACACAGCTGATTGGCTTCAATTTAAAAATTTGCATGCATACTTTTTTTTAAACAACCAAGTGTTTACATGACTGTGCATTGGTCGGTGCTGGACTTCATCATGCCGACAGGCCCTTCCTCTGTTGAAAAGCAGATGTATTTTCTGCATGGGTTATCTGTGTTATCTAACCTAGTCCTTATAAATGACTGGAATGCCTTGACAGCAGCTGACGACTGAGGTTAGACCCGGTATTGTGTGTGAATACCAGGCTGTCATACATAATATGCACACATAAAGTGTCTGGGCAGAGTTGAGAGAGCTTCTGATGTTGTAAAAGGGGACACTTAACCCACTGGAATTTGTCCTAAAACCAAGACTGCTATTGTTTAAACCGCAGGCTCTGTGTAGTGCAGGAGCCAAGCATTGCTGACGTTGAATCACTGCAGTGGCTGTTGAGTTTTTAAAAAATGTTTATGCGACTTTTTCTGGCTGCCGTGTCTGTGTTTCCAATGTGCCTGCTGATTATTTATCTTATATATCTTACGTGATAAGCTCTTAATGGATGTTCATGTTGGACTTCATGCATCTCAAGGTTCCTTTTCACTTCGACAGAGTGCCCTCTACTGTTAAAATAGAGCGCTGCGTAAAAGAGGAGACACTGAAAAACTTTTAGATAAAAGAGAATACATTGGCATCATTGGCAAATGGTTTAAAACCTGTTTTTCACTGTCAGTAGTACAAAGACAACATATCTGATGCTGAAACTGAGAAATGTATTTTAAAGAAGTATGTGGAAATTTCCCTATTGTGGGACGAATACAAAGTTTATCTTCTCTTATTTACTCATTTTAAATTTGATCCCAGCTACACGTCTCAAAGTTGAGACAGGGGCAACAAAAGACTGAGAAATTTTGTTTAATTCCAAAGATAATTACTCTGTGGGACCTCTCACAACTGGAAACAGGGCAGGATCATGATTGGGTCAAAAGCCAGTACTGGATAGTCTTGATCTTCTGGCCCTCAGGCAGCTCTGCATTAAAAACAGACATGGTTCTGTGGTGGAGATGGCTGCATGGACTCAGAAACATCTCTGAGAACCAGGGTTTCAGTTTGTCACAAAACAACAACCATATATAAACAAGATCCGGAAACCCTGCCACCTTCACTGAGCCTGGGCTTATTTAAAGAGGACTGAGATAAAGAGGACTAACGTGGAAAACTTTCCTGTGCTCTGAATTCTTTTAGGAAGGTCACCACTTTTTTGTTTCTTGCATCACATTAAAAATGAGCAAATACTGAAGAAAAAAACAAACAAGGAAAAAAAATCTCAACATTTGATGCTATTTTTTACTATTGCTACTTTCAAATATTTTCCAAATCAGTGCAACCTCTAGATTAGATTAGATTAGATTCAACTTTATTGTCATTACACATGTACAAGTACAAGGCAACGAAATGCAGTTTATGTCTAACCAGAAGTGCAATAAGCAGCAAGTGCAGGATATAGGTTATAAATTACCTCGAGAAAATATGTACACAAGAAATTATGGATCATATTTACAGATGCTATGAAAATACTATACAGGTTGTTGTTAACTAGAGCAGAAATTTACAGATGGAAAGGCTATATAGTGGTTGCTATAGTAATCAGGAATATGCAAGTAGATATGAATAAAATATGCAGTCTACAGCGTAGACTCAGCACACAAGTACAAATCAAGCTTTCGTCTTTTACACATTGTCAACAATTCTTGGGCAAAATAAAGGTCCAGTTAATACAAATATATGAATGAGCCTTTTTTTAGAAAAATGCATAGCTATTAATCTTTGAAAAACCCATAATGTCAATGTCTTGCATTGTCAGAATTTATAAAATGTCCACCTATGTGAAGAAAAAATTTAATTGAATCTTCAGTCATTTTAGATATTTTTTTAACACTTTTCGTTAAGGAGCACAACTTCTATAAATGAATATAGTGACAGCCCCAAACCATATTAGTGTATGGCCAGTGCTGTGCAAATGTTTCAGGCCCTACAGTAAACTGAGGTCATTTCTGGGTTGGCAGGTTGTTCCAAGCATCCAGGAGATCCTGCCACTCTTCTGATGGATGGAGTCACTGCAGGCCTCCTTCCATTTCTTTTCACTGAATGTACTCCCTTATGACTCTATCTGCATGGCTGTACTTAAAATAGTGAATATTAGATATTTATTAATGATGGAAAAGAATGGAAGCAGCCAAAAGTGCTTGAAACCATGTTTATTGTGATTGCTCTTTATTTTGTTATTTTCTCCAAGAAGCTGCACGTTTCTTGATCGTGCAGGTTTTTAAATTGTGTCTTCACTTGGGAATTTCTTGTGTATTCGCAAAAGATTGAATATTGTTTATCCAGATGATACATGGTGTTTCCATTTGCACTTTCAGAACACTGAGAAGTGTTGATAATCATCAGGGTTTTCATATTTCCCTAAAAACAATATGCACAGTGTTAAGGAAAAAAGTATTTTTTTGGCGTCGTGCCCTTCCCCTTTTGTCCTCGTTTTCCTCCTCTTTCATAATTTTTTCTTCTCTTGTTTCTGTCGGTGGTGGTTTTTCCTTCCTGCTGCCCAAAGATAAAAAAGGCCAAAAGGCGACTGACTGTTGATCCCTTTGATTTTGATCTGGGCTGTGACTACTACATTGCATCAAGAGGACGATCAAATCAGGTAGAAGCTGGAGGATTTAGCACCAACAGCTTTTTACAAACTCACACTAGTCTGTACGTCCCTGTTAGTCTCTGTATTATCATCTTTGTGTCTTCTTCCTCTGACAAACACCAGCTGTTTTGGCAGAACATGCGTGTTGAGTACTGTCATTATTCTTTCTTGTATCTGGCCACAATACGCTCACTGCGTAGGCTACATCCACATGTGTGCGTGCTTGTATAAACACATCTTGTCAGCTCATTAACACAATGTCAGGAAACATTTTACCAAATGTTCTGTCGTGCAGTTTTGCCTTAAAATTGAATCTGATTGACTGTGATGATCCAAAAACCTACACTTCAAGCACCCACAGACCAAATCAGTGCAGGAAAACATCATTTCACAGGTCAGGAGCCTGAGATGCAATTTTATAAATGCTGGTCATAATCATTTATGAAAATTGAGCAGTGATATTCCAATACTCGAACCAACTCAGCTGATTCACAGCAGCCTGTGGAGTTCCACTGTTCCTTTATTATTGTTTTTCATAATATGTTATTTTATCTATCACTGCAATAATCTTAACCAAGTTGCATGAAGAATAATAACAACTCACCATCAATGATTGCGCCCAACATGTACAGAAATGCAACAGGATTGGTGGTTGTCTTGTGATCTTATAACTAACAAAAATGTCATTTTATTTTGACAACCCCAAACTTTCACCTACCAATTCTTCTGATACTTTGTTAATGTATGTTTCCAGCTTGCCAGAAGTAACACCAGCAGCTAATGTGAGTGTAATGTGTTTGCCACATAAGCACTCAGAACTGTCCACTTTCACTCACAGGCCCCAGGCTCCCATGACTTCATGGTGGTGGACGTAGGGAGGGAATCAATGCTTGCCGAGGCCGATATTGCCTCTGTTTTTCACCAGCTTTTGAAGGAGCAACACAAAGAATTTGACCTGGGAATGGCTCCACAACAAGGTAAGTAGAAATGTTGGATCCAGCAATGTATAAACTAGAGTAAGAACTTTTTCTGCATCACATGCATAAAATCAGACATTTTAAATATACACATAGTCTAAAGAAGGGTGTATTTGCTAGACTCTAATATCTGCAATGGTGCTGCACGACCTTTGGCATACCTAACTTAAAACATTTTATTAATTTCTATTCTGTGTTGACACAACTTAACACAATATTTGTTGTTGCTGCCTGTCAGTGCGAAAGTGAGTGTGAATGGTTGTCTGTCTGTGTGTGAATCACTGTCTTGGCCCGGTGATTGACTGGAGACCTGTCCAGGGTGGACCTGTCTTTTGCACAATGACAGCTGGGATAGCCTCCAGCCCCCCGAGACCCTCTATGTTTTTTAAATTGTTTAGTTGCATATCATTTGTTGGCTTATGTTCAACTTTGATGGCGATGGGAAGAGATGAAGAAGAAGAAAAAATGGACTCACAGTAGCAAGCAATATCTCTGTATGCAAGATCTGTCAATGCCAAGATCTCCAACTTGCCAACAGGGAGGCAAGGAGCCTCACAAGATGGTTCCTTCTTCCTCTGTTAAAACCGCATGACATCAGCTCCACATTTTCTCCTGGCCTAAATAATAATAATAAAATCATTTTTATTTGGAACACTTTTCTAAACTTCAGACAACATTGGAGCAATAATTACAGCATTCATTAAATCTTACAGTTAAACTAAACACAGAATATCTGACTCTGGCGGTGCCAGTGGGTTTCTAAGACTTTGCCCAAAAGTGAACAAAAAAAATTACCTAAAAAACGTTAACCTTAGATTGTGTACAATTGATTAAATGCCTGGTTTTATTTTCATCCTGTGGCCATGACATTGGATCCTTAGTGCTCACTTCATCCCCTCATTATTTTTCCAGATAACCTGCTGTACTCAGACAACCGGACTGTTCCATCTCGCTCCACCTCTCAGCTCAGCTACTCTTCGTGCGGCAGTGGAAGTGCTGGGGGCCCCCGAGGCGGCAGCAGCTATGTGGGCGGCCCTGATGACTCACAGGAGGAGGATGACCACAGCCAGCACTATCCTCTTTACCAGTCCCATCTGAGCCCTGGCAGCCACACTTCTCAGGAGAGCCTGAACTCAGTGAACCCCACACCACAGGTCTTTAGTGCGCTTCGTATTATTATCTGTCATTTACTGTAATAAATCCTCATTATTTTACAGGATCTTGGTGTCCATCTTGGCTCACTCATAAATCTAATTTCCATTGTTTTATGCTGTAAATATGGATGTAAATATAACCCATATGGCTTGTGAAAGTTTGATGGTGATCTTTTTCCTTTGGCTCGAATTTATTGCATTTGAAAAGGCACTTAAAAACAAAACGATGGAAAACAATCTTGAATATTATTCATTTTACATTATGGTTACACTAAGCCATTTGCCTTCTACTTTCATGCAAAGCAGTTTACTGGTAAGCTGCAAAGCGAGTAAATCTACAGTAAATCTGGGAGAAGATATTGAAGCATTGTGGGGTTTTTTGTTAGTTTTTTCGGTATTTGTCTTTAGTTTAGGTGCATAGGAAGTTGCCTTCAGAGGATTTGTAGAGCTGGATGCGGGTTGAGGCACTTTAAAGTTTCTATTCTGATATTAGAATTATTAGCAAGTGTCTCACATTAACAATCTGTCCACTGCCAACTGACTATTAAACAACAGTTTGAAGGAACCTTCATTAATAAATTCATTAATTTTAACAAAAGGAGTAATTCCTAATAAAACTCTAGACATCATACGATGTGGTTCTGCGTCACATTTCTAAAATACAATCACAAGAAAACAAATTTTCAGCATTACATTTATAGGCTTTTCTGGGAGCACATGTTGGCCGTCTAACAAACACACACACACAAGTTCATCAGGCTGACACACTGAATGATGTAGAAGAGACAGCTGCTAGATCAGAGGGAGGTTGCATCTATGACATCAGGGTCTATTTATGTGCAAGCATACAGCTCAATCCCTGGAAATGATCACAACAACTGTTGCTGCTCTGTTCACGTGGAGCAGACGAAAAAAATGGACTTTGTTTACCATTAATTTGGATGATGTTCTTCCAGCTGTTAGAAATCAATAAATCACCATGTCCTCATGTGACCCAGTTGTTGTGAAGTCACATGTTTTTCAGTTCACACGTGGATTTAGTGTTTAATTATTAAGAATTAACTTGAGCAATCTGTATCAAAACATTTCAACTGCAGCAGTCATTAGACGTAGGAAGGAATATGAAAACACCGAGATGCAGAGGAAAGCAGCCGTAACAATAACAGGGCTCAGTCCACCTGGCTCCGAACTGATTTTGATCATCATTATGTTGTGTCATGGCAAATATGTCTTGCAGCTGGGCAACACACTGGGAGACACAAACACGATACTAAAGAAAAACGTTCAGGCCAGACAGTCAGCCATCAAAAAGCAGCCGCAACTTTTTTTTCTGTGGCTACAAGATTCCAGCTCAGATAAGACGGTGGTTGCTCATCCTTCACACGGGTGTCACGTTCTGCTGGTGTAATACTGATCTGGAAAACATGCAAAGTCAAGTGGTGTATGTCATTTGATTATGTCTGTGAAACAAGACATGAGGGTGAGTCAACAAGTCCCGACCAAAGGCACATGTGGGGCAAAAGTTGTGAGGAGCAAAGTTACAGGATGTTTACACGTCTAATATACACGAGTGGCAAGTTAAAGAGTCATAATAAATATGTTCCCACAGAAGGCACAAGGGCCCACTGACTCATCTGTCCCATGTCTGTAATCGCTTTTCCAGCTTAAGGTCATGGAGGGCTGGAGTCCAGCTGCCATGGGGCTTGAGGCAGGGTCCACCCTGGACAGGTCACCAGTCTATCTAAGGGGCAACACAGAGAGACATACACAGACAGACAGCTGTTCACATTTGCATCCAAACCTACGGGCGATTTAGAGTCAACAGTAAACCCGACATGCATGACTTTTCAGATTTTTCCAAATTCATCTTTACAAAAACGCCACATTGTCTTATATACAATACCTACATACAATTTGCATTATTCATGAGGTTCTGCTCTGATTGGTTGGAGGTGAGAATATTTGCTCTTAAACTGCAGCTGCAGCTTCATAAAGTCCTTAATGCAAAGAGGCTGAACAGAGTGTTTCTTAAGGGTAGGATCATGTCTCAGTTTCGTTTTAGGGACTGGTTCCCACATATCCCCAGTGTGATGTCACAGTGGGAGTGGCTTCAACAATGTCAACCACCAGGCAGGGGATTGAAAATATTAAATTACAAAAAAATTGGTAAGCTGAGATAGAGTGCAGTAATTTACACCAGGACAGTGCTTCAACCATCACCTTAATCCGACCCAAAGCTCTTCTTCTTGTTGTTTTCCATCATACCACCAACTAAAAGTTGGTCATTTCGTGATTCAGATCCACATGCGATTTTATAAGAGACAACTACAGCAACCTGACATACGTTCAGTAATAAAACCTTGAATGAGGCAGACACGAGGAAGCTAGGAAAGCTGTGGCCTGAGAGGCACAACTCAAGGCAAGCTAGTCCCTTTCACATCAAAGATCTGTCTGTCTGATTTCCTGACATGAAAGTAAGTATTCCAGTTTCCACGGAGGGAAAAAAATAAAAAAGTGATGTTTTTTTCAAAGGTTACACCACCACTGTCTTAAATCACAACTGCAGGGCTTGTCATCATTGAGTTACGCAGCTAAAACTCAAGCAGTTGTGATAGTGTAGATGTAGGGATTTCACCAGGACTGTTCAAACTACTTACTGTGAGGAATGTCTTGTTATGTTTAGTAACTTTCCTTGACTTCTCACATTTCTTTTCTGTGATATTCCATCAACTGACCCTTGACTCCTCTTGCCTTCCTTCAGATCGCTGACCTGGACAGACGCATGTCAGCCTTTGAGACCTTCTTAAACCACTTGGAGCAGAGTGTAAGCTCCACCTACGAGCAGGTAAATCATCATATACATTATATATCACACAACATTTGTCAAGTTATTATCATTACCACGACCATCAAATCAGCAACCAAACCTTAGGACAGCTGTGTTGGAATGAACCTTTGGGAATATGATAAGCATGAGATGATGTTTTCAACCAGACACATTTAAGCAGATAATGGCAAGAGCAAGAAATTGCAAATTTGTTGCACGAATCGACTGGGTATTCCTGCCGTCAAACAGGCAGTTTCATAAAACTACATCCCAATCCACAGCAAACTGCTAATGTTCATTAAAGTCTGTGAGAACTTAGCAGGATATGCAGCAAACTGGGCCATCTGTTCACAGACTATAGTGAAATGACTGTCATGTTTGTGCCTGTATGCACAGGGCTTGGCTGCAACTTATATTTGCCTGTTTAAAATGTGGTTTTTATGTTGTACTTGCACAAACAAGATTTATCACGCTCGGCTTCATACCTATTTCTATGTGTTCCTTATGTCAGTGCTTTTCAGGTTCAAACAGCAAGCGAGTATATTCGATAGTGTGCTGGTGGCAAGATAAAGTCATTGCACACTTGAGTCTCTCCAGGGGAATGGTTATTAATAATATCAACATATTGAATTCCAGTGACCAGTGCTAGTAGTTCACTGCAAAACTGCACTTAGTTGTAGTTTTACATTCATCAACAAATCACCAAATGAATTGTCATGATGATCTTACAGAGGACAAAAACCCATCACTCCTTTTTATTTTAGCAGCTCCATCACTCTCGTGTGAAGCAGATTTGTGTGTAACAATAAGTACACTGTACCACACAAAGCAAATATAAGCATATTTTTACAATTTAAGGTTCGGCTAATGTTTTCTTAATTGAGTCATCTTGTTTGTAACAACAGCAGGGGGTGAGCCTAAGGGGGGCATGGGGTGGCACTGGCCCCCCCTAAAATCTGATTGGCCACCCCGGGTGCCACCCCATGTCACAGTGAGAAGGTGGTAGATCCCTGCTGTAGAATAACAAGCGGAAAAAAATCACACTTATTATAAATGGATAACATTCTATTATTATGTACATTTAATGTGGTTTCAGAAACATTTGGTTTTAATGTGGTTTGTCACAATATAATTTTGGAGGAGAAGGAAGCAGGCAAATTATCCCCCGCCCTCGTGAATAGTAAATAAGTAACAAACTTTTAAAGTTCTGAGACTGAACACACTATCACCCTATTTTTATACAGTTTATTTCTAAAAGGCATTTACATGTAGCTTTAAAACATCTAAATATAAAACAATTCGCCCCCCAAACGCAGTGGATGAAAAGAACATTCTTTTTTTATTTGCTGTGAAGTAAAGAGTCAGACATCTGGATCTGACAAACAAACCAACACAAAGAGTGGGATTATTACACTGATCAGGGCGACAGTGAAGTAACTCCAAATGATTGCTGATGGTGTAATGTCTCGTCTCTTTTGCCAAAGAGCCAGTCTAATTAGGAGCCGTTCTACATGTTTGGACAGTAAAAAAACTAGTTTTCGAATGGGACACCTGGTTCCAGAGTGGCATCAACTCCCTGCTGATCTAGAACCCTTATCTGCTGGTATTGGATCCAGAGCTAATGTGTTGTTGTAAAGATGCAAATCTGGATAAAATCAGTGTATTTGTTTAACTCTCTCAAACTCTGGGACGTTCAAAAGGTGGCAGCTTATTTTAAGCTCACTGTTTCAGGCATTGTGAACATTTAGTAAAAAGTTAGTGTCTGCTTTGAATTAGGAAGTGGGTTCTGAAATCCACACCAGCATCATCAGACACTGAGCCAAGCCACAGCTGTAAACGAACACAGGACTTAAGCTTGCCTGGTAATTATGGTTACTTTGCTTCAGATGAGAGCAACATTTGATAGACTCATGCCTTTCCTCTCTCTAGTGGCCAACCACAGCTTTAAAGTCTTTGCATATAGCACATGCTCCGCCAGATTTGTCAGAGAAGAAGAGTCTGCACGGAACCCATGTGTGTTAATGCCTTCCATGTAAGGGTGAAGTATAGTAACAGGAGAGTACGATCCATTCCTTCTCCTTCCAGACCTGTTCAGTTCTCTTTTAAGGTCACAGGGGTTTCAGTGTGTGCGCTGGGCAAAAAATTGAGCAACATAGCAGCTTGTCAAAATCCGTAACATGCAGGGAGCGGACAGCTCCACCTCACTTGTTGCCATGCCTCTTGAGCTTTGCACAACACTTGTGCAGATGAATATGTGAGTTTTAACACATGGAAAGATTAAATATTTAAGGAAATAAAACCCCGAAAATTCTTTGTATACCAAGTTTCTAGATCTGCCCTCATGTGGAGAACAAGGACAGATTGACAGACATTTTGTTATTGGGGTTTCTAGGCAACCACATGCTTAAAATAGGGTGGCACATGGAAAATTATTTTCATTTCAGTTTTTAAACTCAAATTTCAAATATAAAAATAAAAATAAATAATAATCATAAGAAGTAGACAAAGATGAAGACGTTTTTTAAGTATTAGTTCAGAGCAAGAATTGCTAATTGCATCAGTGAAGTATTGAATGTGTTTTTTAACGCATTCAATACTTCTTTGACTAAATACTAATAACTCCAAAATGTCATAAATAGACAAGGTTGCAGGATCAAAAAAATATTAAAAAACGCTGTCATTCTGGGAGGGATTGGCACTTGGAGTGGCCAATCAGATTTTAGTGGTGACCAGTGCCACCCCTGGCTCCACCTCTGGTCCCACCCCTGATGGAGAAATCTAAAGTTTGACAGGCCTAAGCTGCTATTACACAGATTATTTAGAGAAAGACAAATTACATTGCAATTTCCAGTTTTTAACATTTGTTTTGGGGCATTATTAGACAAAGATAGTAAAGAATTGATAGGAAACCAGGGGAAATAAATGAGGTGCCCACCCAGAATCCAACCCTCTATAGACACTGAAGTCAGTTAAAATCCAAAGTGTAAACTAATGAAATGCTCGTCTTTCTTAGACATATTTTTTGCTCCGTTCCAACTAGGCCCACTTGACTCCAAACAGCGCCTCTCCTCTTCCTCACTTGGGGGATGTGGACCTAGAAGAGCAGCTGCTCAGACAAAAGCTGCACCAGATGACCGACAACATTAGTGACCACAGCCTAAGCTCTGATGACGAAGAGTCCAAAAGGCCACAGTCCTCGCAAGAGATCCCAGGATGGAGGGGCCCAGAGGGAAATGTTAAGCCTTCCAGACTTCCTACCCGAGCCGCATCCAGAAACAGCCTCGTGATCTCCACAGGTGAAGCGGAGCAGCTTCAACAGACTGAGTCTCAGAAGGTAGACAGGCCTGTGGCCGACTTATTAGCAAAAAATCTAATCTGTATGCAGATACAAACATTCATATTTTGAATTAAGTCTGTTTAATGCCAGAACATTTATCAGAACCGCACATGCTGCACATCTGGTTGTTGCACATAAGAAGAAAAAAAAACAGGCTGGCTCATGAAATTCCATACCACCTCTGCTCAGATCCCGTTCAAGAACAGGCGGCAGTCATAAATCAAGCCCCTCAGCCTCAGCGTTTATTTTCTCTTTGCAACCATTATGTTCAGATTTTCTGCAACACAGAATGGATCACAGCTACGGCATTCTCACGAGCCATAATATTTCACCGCTCATTATACCACGTTCAAGTTGTAAGGATTAAAAGACTCACAAACATGTTTTCTGTTGCAGTGTGATATGAGGGGTCGGAAGAAAGTCAGCCAGCCATCTGCCACACTCTGGGATCTGGAGAGAGAAAAGAACAGAGCAACAAAAGCAACAACAAAACATTGAGCAGGTTTGCCTTGGTTTTCCGCTTGGGGGGATTAGATCTAAATGGTATAGCTGTTTCTGCTTTGTTGACCATAATAAATTGTGTATGATGGTCTATAGAGTAACTTTGCTGTTTAAACATAGCACCTCTCAGGATGATGCTCATTATTAATATTTTTAGAACAAAATCACACTATGGCAGTTCTTTGGATGCTTTGTATGCCCACTCATCCCATGCTGATTTCCCTCGTAGCACTACACTTGCAGCTTCAACAATACAATACCTTTGCATATTAAAGAGGACAGACATATGACAGGAGCAACATATGTTGCTCGTTAGGAAAGCTCAAACATACTGTGGGTGCTTAGAGAAACAACCTCTGGTTACTATCATAATTTAGCATAGGTGCTGTGGACAATCCATATCCCTATGTAAGCCATATATACTCTGTGTGTGTGTGTGTATATGTGCTCAGTAACAATGGTCCAAATTGAGACTGGTGGCCAGACTGAAGCTAGAATGAGTTTGGAGTTGCCATGCCCCTGACCATCACAGCCCAGTCAATCCTTAAAGAGGGTTGTTCTGTTTTGCACCAACTGCTGAAGAGAAAACAAGGACATAAATTGATTTAAAGAATTGAATGACTCTTAAATCCATTTGTTAATGTAAATGTTGTCAGGAGCTACTGCAGATGTTGCAGGCAAAAATAATGCACTCATAATACTTAGCTGGGATTTGAGGCCAGGGTTTAAACAGGGGAACTAGGCCGCCCGGTCACCCCTAGATCTCCCCCAGACAATCTTCACATGCTGAAGTTGAAATGTTATTTTGACATTGTTGCCATCTTAACTTAATTTAGGGAACCCAAATTATTGTAATTCATCCTGTGGGGAACAAAATGTACAAAATGTCATGGGAATCCATCTGAGAGACTAGTTGTTGAGATATTTCAGGCCACAGCAGTGGATCAACAATATGACCACAGGACCAAAAATATATCAATAAAACATTTTTAAAACTCAGTTCTTTTTTCTTTGGTCAGTTTTCTGCTGATGGAAAATCCTCTCTCAGATCCTAATATTTCCCTTGTAGACAGAAAATTCAGAAGAAAGTGTGGAGAGGCAGGAGCCCCCTCTGGAGGAAGGATCAACAGCGAGTTTAATAGACTCAACAGCCCTGTTGGTTGAGCTAGAGGACAAGGTAGCTCAAACTGCTGCCGATGTCCAGAACGCCCAGAGTGAGGTAAGTCAGGGGCTGACACGATCTCAGCTGGAACCTTACAGATAAGAGTCGAGAACACAGCTTGATATATTCGTTCTGTTTCATCCCAAGGTGTCTTACATAGAGAACAGGATTGCTGCTCTGAATGCTGCAGGCATGCCGGTGGACACCAGACGAAAAGTAAAAGCATTTAAATTCACCTTCATGCCACGCCAAGTCTGAGTCAGAGCAGTCCTATGTCTCTTGAAAAATATCCCTTTCGTGGTAAATCAAATAAGTGCCCACGTTGGAGCCATTTTTTAGTGATTTAAGGGGCAGATTCTGTCCTACTAGTTGACTGAATGCCTCAACTTGGTTGTCTTGGATTTGTCTCCGAGCTCTCTGACCACTCCCTCCTTGGTCCAAATCAAGCAATACGATCACTTTTATCTCCAAAGCGGCTCTGCCTCTGATACATATTTCTACACTCCAGGATGCCAAAATGCTGATATGCGATATATGTTCCCACATTCTCATGTTTTCTTTTTCCTTTTTGTCTTTCTGTTTGTCTCCCTCTTTGTGTCTTTTAGTCTGCAATCCCGATCCAAGCAAGAAGGCTTTCCCACAACTTTCCCACAAGTAAGAACTGGTTCTGCAGTTTTGAGCATGATCCCCAGGGCCCCCCACCTAACCCCCCACCCCAGCTGACACAGAACATCTTAACCTTGTTAAACTCAGAACATGATGATTTGTTTCGTGACCCGATGAACACTGTGTCCCATTGTACTATGACTTAATTATCCCCAGCTGGACACCACATACTCAAATTATCTACATTCAGATTTTCCACATGCTTTTTATACTGTAAAGCGTATGAGTATTTTTAGGCAGCATCACAGCAGGATGCTATTTTCTGTTATTTAGACCTTATTTAGCCCTTTGTCAGTAATTGTAATTGCACCTACAGTTTTAGCTGTGTAACCAAATTAAAAAAAAATAAAAATAAACAAGTTTAGTCCTACTTTATAATGGTGCTTTAATAAAGAAAGAGCCAAAGAATATGTTTGGATGATACAGTTGCTGTTTGTCTCCAGGCCAAGTGGACAGGTTTGTGAGGAACTCCTTCTACAGGGGTTCCCTGACACAGAGGAACCCAGTGGCCAAAGCCAAGCCGAAGGCAACCTGTGCGGTAAGACCCCAACACACACACACACACACACACACACACACACACACACACACACACACACACACACACACAACCTCCCATGGTGGTTCAATTTCCATATTAAATTGCATATATTTGGGGAGTAAAACAATAGTAGCTGACATTTTCGAGAATGTGCTTATGAACGTTGTTGCCAAAAGTTACACAAGCAGACTGATACCACATGCCTGTCTTCATAGTGCTGTGCTACAGCCAGGAAAGGGAAGTTGCATCTTTTATTTATATTTCTGCATCTGTAAGTTTAAATCAAACTCATGGGGCTGCATTTTTAGGCATTAAAGCATCAACAGAGGTCCAAGACTTTCCCCCTACAGAGAGTTAGGACAACCTTAAGGTCATTGTGGACAGTCTTTCATTAATCTCTTTACTTTTTAAAAGAATATAGAAAACATGATGATACTACAAACCTTCTGTATGAATTAATAAAAATGTACACAGTGAGCAGGCATAACATCTAATCAGATCTTTCACCTTCCAGGTGTGTTTTACAGATGATTTAAAGTTAAGGAAAAGTGTACGAAGCAAAGACAAAAAAGACTATAACAGTCAAAACAGCAATAAAAATGCCAAGAAAACAAGAGTACCCATAAAAATAATTTTAATTTAGATAAAAATACAGGTAAAACTGTTAAAAAATATGAATAAAGCAAACAGAAAAAGAACACAGGAGAATATAAAAGCAACTGGTAAAATGATTAATATGTAAGTAAACTGAATAAATAAATAGTGCACTTAAAATATTTTAATTAAAATTTAATTTTTTAACACTGCTCTTAAAAACATCACAATAGTATAAACCAGTAACAGTATGAATCTGTTTTAGTTTTAGAAAAATACTTTAAAGACATAATAATAAATGTATCAAAATATATACTAAGGTACTGCTGGTCCTCCTGGTTCATATAGTGTGTTTTTAAAATCAGGGTCTGTGTTAAACTGAAATAAATATGTTTTATTTTAGCTTCTTGTAAAGTTAAGGAACAAACATCAATTCTTATATGAATGAGAATGTACAGTACTCCCAGCGTAAGACTTTATTCTGTTCTTCAAGCTTATGATAAATTGATTTTCTTTGGGACAGATAAACGGGCAAATCTGTTTTGGAATTTTTTTTTTTTTACCGTGAACAGGGTCTTTAATTCGCCCAACTTCAACTTAAATTCAGTAACTTTTCTGTTTTTTTAGTTGTTAGTGGTTTCCCTTCTGTCACAAAATGATTCCAAAACCATCAACAAATTGTAAGGTTGGGCCCAGACATTATGAACCTGTTGTGAACCAGTTCCTGTCCTTCTCTTTTATTTTTCATATTTGTCTGAGTTGCTAGATTTCAATCAATGAATTAAGACACAATAGCTTATTTGCCAATAACTCTGTCTGTGTCTCCCTGCAGAAACCAGTAATGACCCAGGGTTCATGAGGAGGAGATGGAGCAGTGTGTGACGGAACTTTGTCGCTTTATTACACTTTGTATTACACTGAAATTTAACTCTTATTAAAGAGCTTGTTATTATATTTCGGAGACTGTCAACTGAGGTGGGACTGCTTTAATTTGCAAATGTGGCCTTCTGGTATCACTGTGATGTTTTACTATATTTGTACGATGGAAGTCACTTATGATGTGCACTAACATTGCTACAGTGTGTAGATGTGCATGTAGGGCATATGTTGGATTGTGTTTGTGTATATATTTCCATTACTTTTTATTTATATAGCAGCAATTTAAAAACCATCTAATCATCTCAAACCACTTTAAATTTACAGTACTACTTCCAACGGGGCACCCTGCCTGCATAAGACAGCTGGTCTCCAGAGACATCACACTGTCCCTCTACATTGTGACAGTCTAAAGAGAGACAGAAAGAAAGACACGATGAAACTGGATGTTTGCACTGTGACACAATGCATTTGCAGTGGATTTGGGAATTGTGTTGTTGTGTATAGAGGTATTTCAATACATGAGAGGTTTAATGTACTTGTAGCTCTTAAAAAATAATTACTAGGTTTGTATCTTACCAAAGAGGTATATTCAGATTCAGTGATCGACAATGTGCGTACAGTTGTTAATTGGTACTATTTATTTTTCTTGAGTTAAATGGGTTTGTTAGAGGATGTAGATGATGAAGAATTTGTCTACAGACAAACAGAAAAATGAACGTTTCCAAACAGGCCACTAATTCTCACACCGTGCTTCAAACTGAGGATGACAATGGAATGAACCATGTTCTATGGTCTTTGCAGTCAGAGCTTTTGCTGCAGAATTTGTAGATTTGAAGTTTTTCTCTTAATTGGTATAATGCATATAGCAAAGAGAGAAATTCACTTCTTCAAAAGGTTTTGTACCTGAGATTGTTTCAAGGCTCTCTGTATTAATATGTGTAATTGTAATTATGCAGTATCATTTTCGGTCCCAGTCTTTTTATTAAATTCTCTTATAATGTTGTCCAGTGCAGTTATTTGGTCTCACCACAACCCCAACCAATCATGATTTGGTTCATTTCCAACTTTTTAGTTCCTAAATCTCAGCATCCAACTTCAAAAAAGACAATATTGTTCTGGTTCATCATTTTTCTTTGACTCTCCAAATCTCAATGGTCTTTAAAATTTCACAACAGGATGGCAAAAGCTTTTGGCAGAGTGTCCTGGGAGCGTTTGGGGTTTTTGAGGAGTAAGTAAACATGTTAAATGATACAATACTGCATTGGAACTTTATAGGAACGGAGAAAAACAAACCTGACACAGAATCTTCCTTTTCTCTGTCTACATTTGTCTTTACACTGTAAAAAATTTTTGATTTTTATTTACTTTCAAAAAAGGTGGCTACTAAATTACACATAGTATTATTGAGTAGATTTAAAGTTGTTAAAATTTACTCAAAACAATGTTGATACTGCCAGGACCAATCCCATTAAACCGTGGCCCCATAACTTGCTTTATGCCAACTACGCTACATGGATGACATCAAGCTGGATGGCAGGAGTGAACAAGACATCGACTCAGTGCGTCACACCACTACGGTCTAGAGCCAGGACACTGAAATATCATTTTGGCTGGATAAATATGGACACATGCAGAGGTAAGGTAGTCTGAAGTTAGGGGACTGTACTGCCAGAAGGCAAAATAACAGATGTTTGGGACAGCAACAAGTACGTTGGGATCCTGAAGCCAACTGGGAACCATGAAGAGGGAAGGAACAAGGTCCGAGGTATCAACACCTACGTCCATTTGATTAGCAGATTTCATCTGGCATAATCAGCTGGTCAGTAGAGTGGGCTTTTGTCACAGTCCCCAGTGTTCCAAGTACACTTTTGCTTCAGGCACATTTTAGACCATGTAGACTATGTGCTTAGAACTTCATCTTTAATAAAGAATTTGAAACCCTATTTTTTAGTATGAGATGGATTTTCACGTTTGTGTACCTCTGCTTTGATGCTTAACCAACACATGCTTCAACATTTTACTTGTTTTTTTCTGGAATTTATTAAATTTATTTAAAAATAGCTAATTACTTGTAGTCTTTCATTTTTAGGCAACATTGTCAGATTACTGACATGACTTCAAAACAGGCAGGTGTGCATGTTAAAGTCATTTACTTTTTTACATATCCCAAACAGGAACAAATATCTTCCTAGTTTTTTAATTTCTGATGAAATTGTTCTTGTAATTCGTCTGCAGAAAGCACAGGAGCATATTAGCTTTTTATCTGTGTCAGCTTGACACAACAACCTATGCTGAAAACTGGAGCACCCAGAGGAAACTGCACACAGAAAGGACTCAGGCAGTCAATGAATTCAGGCCCGGGAGGCGGCAGCCATAACTGCTCCACCACCGTGCTCCCCTTTAGTTACTTCGTTCACATAATTGAGTTTTTGTCTTCACCATACTCACCACATACTGTAGTGAAAGGTGAAATTTCATATATTCATGGCTAGATGTGACATGGCTGAAGTGAGAAAGTGATGTACGAAAGTGTAGTGAGAAAAATAACTATCCCTCTTGCTATGTAGTACCCTTGTCTGCGAATGATATGACAATTGTTATGTTTTAACAGTTAAAAGTGCATTATAAAGAATTATATGATGCTAAAGGGGTTAAGTAATTCATTAGATCCAAGCTATTCCTGCTCTGGGCAAATAACGAGACGCAGTTCTGGGATTTTTCTCTTCTTTTGATTTAGTCCCCAGACACTGATGCCTCCTGTTAATAGGAACAGAGGCATGAGGAGTTGGCTGTATAGTTGTGAGGAAAAAACAAGCATCTGACTTTAATCACAGCCAGAGTTTACAGACCAACATCTGACAGTGACAATGACTGGATCACGGTGAAAATGCTTTGCATGATTGAATATTTATTTCATTGTTTTTCCTCTGTGGGCAATGGCCAACTACCTAGCATATTGCATTAGTTTTCTTTTATAACTGCTTTCTTTATTAGAATTCAATGAACAGTAAAAAAATGTCAAAAAACAGGACTGATTTGTTCTTTAGTAAGTCCTGGAAATTGAAGCTACAGCGGGCAACATAGCAATTAGTCCAAGTGGGGCGCTCAAATTGAATCGACTCTGCTCCATCCAGCTTCCCTCCATCTGCTGTTCCCCAGGATAACGCACACATGTCCAGAACCTGGGGGTAGTTTTATCAGCCTTGCTAGTTTGGTACCTACTCTATGCTGAAAAAAATTGACAACTATTAACAGTTGTTGAAAATGTGATTTTTCTTTTCTCTTTACACTAACCTAATGCTGCTTCTGCAAAGCGAGGCTGCTGGGATTTTGAGATGTACGTGTCACACGTGTCACGCAACCATCGTTTAATTATTCAGTCTGTCTACATTGCCTGCGTACTGTCACAATTTCCATCTTTTAAATAATTAACGGACAGCATTTTTTCATTATTTAATTCACTTTAGCTATCTTAGCATATACAGTAAATATAGGACCCTTTTGATTGAGATCGTTAAACGACATCTGCACGTTGTGAAACAGGGTTTCACAAGGGTTGCGTTTTATTCACAAGATTTATATCCTCATGGTGACAACCTAATCAGCCCTATTTTATATTGTAGTACATTTCATCTTCTCAGCATGAGAGGTTTCTTTATTTCTCTGAGGCATTCAAACCAAATAAGGACCAGCAGACTTTCTGGCCCTACAGAAGCTTGGTTTCAATCAGCACAATAAAAATCACTTTTCAGTGACAGTTATCATCAAAGAGCATGTTTTAAATCAGCAGGCAATAAAACGTGCTCACTTGGAGTCCTCCTGCAGAGATAATTTGCAATGTGAATGCTAAAAAAAGATGATGAATTTTATTATTTAAAGAGCAAGTGACTGCATGTGAGAGAAGTCCCTTTACAGTAGCGGGAGCTGACAGGCTGTGGGGAAAGAAGATAAACTTAAAATCCTAATGTAAGACATCACAGAGACTTTATTGGTAGTTTAAGCTGAAATGCAAAAAAGGGTAAACTTCCTGGTCCAAAGATCATACACAACAAAAATTATGACACTATAAATATGATCCTTCTGAAATCAAATGACTGCTCAGTATTTGTGTATACTTGTGTTGGAGTCATTCCTTGTTTAGCTTAACTTAACGACTGAAGAGCAACTCTGTCCAAAATTTAAAAAATATCAACTAAAAACACCTAATACCAACAGGTGAACTGTCTTCCACTGCGTCCAGATGTTATGTTTAACGAGACGACCTGTCACTTGGATTGAGACAGAGTCAGAGAAATAGCAAAGGCAGCAACACGTCGAACAGTCACAGAAACTAAGGCCCAACTTTGCAGCAGGATGCGAAGGGATTGAATGCGTCTCTGTGATGCAGATCCATGAGCGGCGTCTCCTGCCACTCTGACAGACCTCCCTGCTGCTCCCCGACACACTCGTATACTCTGTGGGCTGAATCATAGCTGTGTTACCAGAGATATCGCAGGTATCTTAAGATTGATGAAGTATATTTGCACCATGTGTGGAGATCTGCTGCTCTCTACTGACAGAGGACTGCTCTTTAAAACCTATGAGCAGCAATGGTGGCTGTTTGGGCAGGTTTTCTTACCTATAGCTATCAACAACTCGCTGACTTGATCCCCTGACAGGGCGGATGTCTCTGTAAAGGATAAACCCCTGTCAGTGGCCAGAGCCTGCCCTTCCTGTGTGGTGACATGAGGAAATCAGAAACTGTATGACAGATTCACAGACCTGATTGGGATTAGGAAAAGTTACTTGCTTTGTCAGTACCTGCACTGAGACTTGCCGATCCTGAGCCAGATCCCCCTTGTTGCCGACCAGCCATATCACAGTAGATCCTGGAATGTACTGTTTCTCAAGCTCCTTGAGCCACATTTGAGCTCTGATAAATGTTTCCTATAAAAACAGAGTCACACACACACAACGCCTCATACAGCAGCCAACACAAAAGACAACAACTTGATGAGCGTGGTCACCTCTACCTTTTTACTAATATCATAGACCAGGAGTGCTGTGTGGGCTCCTCTGTAGTAGAGGGGGGTGACACTGTGGTATTTTTCCTGCCCTGCTGTGTCCCATATCTCAAAGCGAAGAGTGACATTACTCAGATGCACCACGCGGGTCAGGTAAGCACCTAGAAAGAACAAATGCAACACATCACCACAAGACATTTGTTTGTTTGAGTCTGATGGTCACAACTGAATCATATTTGTGATAATTCTGGGAATATTGTCAGAAATGGCAAACGTTTGCTCGTGATGGTGCCGTCAATTTTCTGTCAGGACCTTCGAAACAACCTCGAGTCCCATAATAAAATCTCAGGGGCCCGAAGGCTGGCTTGAGGATTTCCAAGGTCCCCTGCCGGGCCAATTACTCTCAAAAAGACTCAAGACACTACCAAGAACCTCTGCTGAAGAGGGCTCACTTCACAGAGCTTTGGAAAGCCTTCAAAAGCCTAGGGTAAGTCACTATAGGGCCTCTGCAAACCTTTATGAGGTCTTGTAGCCAGAAGTAAGCATATCCTTCTGAGGCCCTTGCCAGTCCATCATTTATCCCGAAATTTGAAAGTTTATTGACTACATGTAGATTACCACTCTTTGTTTGTTATTCAGGCCTGTGAAGTTACAGTCAGGAGATGGAACAATTGGTCATAAATCCATAAATCCCTGCAAACCAAGATTAAACAAGCAAACAAGCAGTTAGCAATAAAATGTTAACTGTTGTAGCTACATTTAGGTGAGATGTGTGAGATGTTTAGACAAACGTTGTTAATATTAACCGTCTCCACCTTTTCCTTTTTAAGTTAATTATGTTGAGCTAATTATCTCCTTGTGCAATGTGGCATGACATGAAAGTATCATCAAAGCTAGGTCTCAACAAAACAGAAGATAAGCGTATTTCAAGACATGTCAAACTACTTATTTCAAATGAATATAAAAATGTAGCCACTGCTATCCACAGCTTTAAAGGTCATAAACTCACAGCCAACAGTAGGTGATGCACTCCTGAACTCATCTTTGCTAAATCGCAGTGCCAAACTCGACTTTCCCACACCAGAACTTCCCAGAAGTACCATCTTAACCCTGAGGGTCCGGACCGGTTTGGTAAAAGTGACACCATGGAGCTGAGCTCCTCCTGGTACCCTTTGGAAAGTCTCCCCCATGAAAACGGTCTGACAGTGAGACAACACGGGTGACGTTGTCTGGTCTTGATCCTGTCGTCTTTTAACACCTAATCCAGTCTGGGCAGATGAGTTGTTATGCTTCTGTTCCAGCTTGACTTTGGTTTACAGAAAATAAAAGCAAAACCGGAGTCTAGCCTTAACTTGTAGAAAGTCAACAATGATTTCACTTCCTTGTACACACCCACTCCTGGGCCATAAAGGCTTCCAGCCAATTATAGGTTGGCAATCACATGCTCTCTCAACTATTTGTGCTCATCACACCTCACACAGCATTTTAACAGTAACATTAACTGTAATGTTTCTGGTTATTGACACCTGGGGAGATTTTCTCTGATTTCTAAGTATGCCAAAAGGGAACTGAAAAGGTTTCGGGGAAATTTTGGCCTTGACTTAATACAGTAAATGATTTCAACAGACACTGCTAATATTTCAGGGAAAACAATTAGTCATTATAAAATACAAAGAGAAATACCTCCCACCCCCACTTTGTGAGCGTACATTCCTACACAGGGGATTCTCCAGACACTGCAAGTGGCCTGCTTTCTTGTGTAGTTCCTCAAACAGACTTGTATGAACACTGGAGGGCAGCCTTGCACATATTACAACCTGCTAAATTGGACTAAACCATCTGTGCAGCTGGTGGTAAGTGCAAAGATGAAGAGACAATGCAATTATTTGACTGACTCACTGTCAGTAATGAAACACGAATGGTGAGGAAATAAGCAGGCTTTTTTAACATTTATTCTAGTTCATGTGCTTTTTTACATAGTGTACAATTGTAAATTGATTTTGATATTATTAAATTTAAAAATGTTTGCGCATTACATTGCTCGTTGCCTTTCATTAGTAAGTGCATTACAGTGCAATTAATCTTGTTGTCTTCATTGCTTTTATTGCCTCATGTACTTGTGAGCTGTGTAACAAGTAAATTTCCCCGATGTGGGATAAATAAAGATTTATCTTGTCTTATCTTATGTCGTATTTTATGCACCATTGTACTAGTTTTTCAGCACTGAGCAATTTTTTAAAATTGTCAACACCTAGATCAGCTCAATAGTGCATTTAGTTTGCAGCCTCTTTCTCATCTCATAATTTTCTCCTTGCTGACTATTATGCACATTTTTCAGCTAAAACACAACATCATATGTTGATCCAAAACTTATATTACTCTGCATTAATGGTGCGCACTAATGCAGCCCCATTTTAACATGCCACTTTTAAACTCCGCTCTAAAACCAGTCCGAAAGTCCCTCCCCACTTTAGCATTGATGAAGCATTGTCTTCTTCAGTTTTTTCTATTCACCTTCGTTAATTTTGAAATAGGGTCCAACTTTACTTCGAAAGAAGCCTTGAGACGAAAATATGGTGTTCCACAACAGAAACTCAAGGGTCTTTACAGAGAATACAACAATGAAAGATCTTGCCTAGTGCAGACAAATGAGTGTGAACACTGACATTCTGAAGAGAGAGAATGAAATGTTGCAAAAAAATAAAAATATAAGCATAATTTCATCTCCAGAATCAAAAATCTTTGGCGGACACTATAAGGAATAATAAGAAAGAGACGGAGACCCTGAAGCTAACCAATGATAGAATGACTCAACAAATTCAAAATGTTAATGAGCAAATCAAAAACTTGAAAGTCTTGAAGTCAAATTATAAGTCTATAAAGGTTGCAATAAACTGCTGATAAAGAGTCTTATCAGCTGTAGCAGCAGGCTGCAGAAACAGCTGCCGGAGCTGGAGGAGATCCTTTCAAAGGAACAAGTTTCAGAGAAGAACAACAACATGATCCAAGCAGAGAACAGAGCCCTGAGAACAGAAAATGGTGCTCTGCAAGACCAAATTCACCAAACAACTCCAAAATGGAACCAGTTCTGGAAAAGTTCACAAATTCTTCACTGGTAGTGGAGAAAAATAACACCCACCATCAACAACTCGAGCTGCTTCATCAGATGCTGGACAAAGAACAACCTTTAAAGTGGAAGTGGATCATGATAAGGGCAAAAAAAGACAAAGCATGCATATCATACCCTGAAACATTCTAAATCTGAGAATTCATTCATATTAAAAGTGTCACTGGTTAGCACTACTCCACACAGAAAGGAGGTTCTGGCCTTTCTGACTGGAGTTTTCATGGACTCCTTGTCAATGTGAATGGTCTGCACTTACATAGCACTTTTCTGCGTGTTGGTACTCGAAGCACTTTACACTGCTTCTTATTTACCCATTCACACTCACAGTCACACACACACACACTCATACACCGATGGGGGAGCATCCACCACTTAGATTTGTGGATGCAGTGACAAACTGTGTCCCCTGACAATGAGCCCAAGCAGTGATTTCCACTACAGGAACACACACACATCTCAGACTAGTAGCAAATGGAAGTGGGTTTTGTTTATAAAAATGAAATAAATACTTGATGAATACGTAGGAATCTTCACATAGTTAGTTAAAAATTAAACTGCATGTGCATGTACAGTTTTTTTTGATACAACACTGACATGACATTCGACTTAAGGCAGAGTCTAAAAATATCAGGGAAAACACAGAACACTGTAGACAGTATTTACTGTACTATTACATCAAGTTTATGGCATCTGCATTGTGTTCCAAACTGAGGTCTTGTCTATCGCTTTAAGAAACGCAAGAACGTACTGGTCCTGAGAGAGTGCGATAGGCCACGAGTGCCGAACCCCCGAACCCCCGAACATGGATGGACTCATGTCCGGGGGTTCGTGCTGCGTTAAAGGGCTCTGAGAAAACCCATCAGCCTCACACATTCTGAGGTCTTTCTTTTTATTGTTAAAAACAAAATGAGGAAAAGAAACTTTGATTCACAAATAGCTGTCACTTTTATTCTACTATTGTAAATGAAAACAAATTAAAGTAACTTTAATGTAGCTATGATGTGCTAACTCTAGTTATAAAGCTTGCCGGATATTATTTTGAAACCTAAATTTAAAGTAGGTCTATGTGGGCTTCAACTGTTAGAAAAAACTTGTTTCTCTTCATCTATAAAAATGCCATTATTAATAGCACACAAAAACCCGGTCCTTATTTTAAACATTAATTTTGTAATAATTTCCTATTACTAAACGTGTTTTTTTTCGTCCGGGACACTAAAAATATCGTTCTTCTGCGTTTGCTGGGTGGTTCTTTCACCTGTTTATAACCGGTGTGCGCTCTTTATCCGACTGCACGTGAACGCAGCTTGAGTGAGCACGAGCTTAGACGTTCGTAGGTGAAACCACGCGCTCGTGCTGACATACGTCTCGCTTCAAGATTAAAAGAAAAAAAAAACAGCACCGCTGACAAACGTTTAGTTTTACTTTAGCTACTTTTTCCAAATCCCCTTTGTCTGTGACACACACGGACGCCGTTTGAGAACTGCTTGCGAACTTGCCAGCGAACTGTTGGCGAACTTGCTAGCGAACGCTTTAGAAACTTACGTGGGCCAGATGCTGCCTGTCACCGCGCCAGTTTGACGCGGACTTCGGCGCGTCGCTGCAGAAACACAGGAAGCGGTGTTAAAGCGGATGTATGACAGTGACCCACGCTGCGAACACACGCAACCAGACGCGGTTTCCTTCTCATCTCCCCGTCTGCGTCGTGCCCGCCTTCGCGACACATGAGAGCCGCCGACTGCAGCTACTACTGTGTTGGGATTATTCGGCGCGCTGTTGGACCCCGAGAGTGACTTTTTCCCCCCCGAGTACAGCGAGTGTTTGAGCCGACATGGGGACTCAGGGCACCGGACGGAAGAGGTCCACAAAGAAGGAGAGGTCGACGGCAGAAGACGATGCCCTCAATTCGATAGCGAGAGAGGTGAGTGAGTGGAGGAGTTGTACACATGTCTGGAAACGTGGGTTAAATCCTCGTCTGCTCTCAGCCGACTGACTTGAGGACAGGGACTTGGGTTCTTGCCTGCACCCCAACTCTGGCAGACGACCCGGGCCTTGACAGATGCGAGTCTTCCAACATTTTAACCTCAGTCAGTCGGTTGTGTCTCCCCCCCCCTTAAAATAAAGACTTCCTGTCCTCCTCGCAGCTCTTAGTTTTTCGTCTTGAAGACGATTAGCTCGTGGAGACTCGAATCAATTAAAAGTTGCCTGGTAACATAGTTGAAAGCAGGGTGTGTTTTGAAGGCTGCTCGTCAGTTGGACCCTTTTATTCAGCGCTAGAGCTTGTGTGGTCGCAGCATTTAGTCCACAAGCTGAAGCAGCACAGGTGCAAATAACATGGAGCCCGAGACAGAACTTGGTCCAGCAAAATGATCAACATGCAGCATATGCAGCGTTGGTCCGATGTGTGAGAATATGGGAAAACGTTGGTTTTAAACCTATAAGGAACGTTTGGCAATATGCAACAGGGAGGCATTTATACATTTTATGATCAGAACTCAGTGCTCAGCAGTCCATAAATACACCGAGATCTATTGTAAACATGGCCCACAGCTGATCAAATGGTTTTCGAAGGAATATGCCTTTCATGTGCTAACTTGCAGGGACACTATCCTTTAATAATGAAATTCTGGAGTTAACTGGCACCAAAGTCCTGTTGTGACATGTTAATATTGTTTGATGGTTTCTAAATCTCTTTGTTATTATCGTAAGTCTCGCTGGGTTAAATTGATGTTTTGTGGCAGATATAATGCCTAGTCTGTCTTCAGTGCTTTGCTCACTTATTTGAAGTGTGATATCCTACACGCTTTGTGTCCCTGAGGGCTAGAACACAGGCAAAAAGTCAACAATATTTCAGTTTGATTTCATTGTAAAATACAATCTAGTAAAAACGAGTAAATGTGTGACCTAATATGGTTACAAATCCCTTTAGTTATGCCTTTAAACTAATGTTTTTTGGTTGTCTAGATCGTTTAAATGCTCAGCAATAAATGCTTAAGCCGTTTTGCCAAAAAAACTTATTTTTTAAAAACTTTTTAAAACATTTTTTTTTCTTCATTGTATCAGTTACTCTATTTTAGGATGCCTCTGACAGTTTTCTTCAGTTGGGAGGAAGTTGATTGTGAGCTAACCCAACCCGGATGTTTGAGAAAAATTTGCATCACTTATAACTGATGTTCTCACACCCTGTAATGATCCGATTAGCTGTGAATAGCCAATGTGAATGGAGCAGATGTGTTGCTGTTTGGCAGTATCTTCTTAGTTCCTAAGCTTAATATTTACACCACAGAAGTGTGTCTGAGGTAGTACATTCCTGGAACTTGTAATCATTTCTTGTCTATTTACAGTAGCAGGAATGTTGTCTCGTTGAGGTTTAAGGAGATGAAGAGTTGGATAGAGCTGAAGCACCATTAGCAGCAGCAAAGCATATTCACAATATTCAGCTGATTCCAGCTCCAACAATAAGCAGTAACTGCAAACCGCTTTTAAAAATATAAGTCTGTTCCTTTAAGTAACAGAGGGGTCAAGTTGCTCTCTGGCAGTCCTGTGACAGGATGGTATGTCAGTCCTGATAATTTGGCCCGTTCTGCAAAAGAGTTTTAAAAATAGACCCTCCTGAAAGATCAGCTGTTGCTTCAGACTACTTTTAGACTGGGTGTATGGGTGGGGGATGGGGATGGTGGATCATCATTGGTCATCCTTTCAGCATGATAGTAGAAATCTGTATGGAATTAATAGGCCCAGGTAAAGAAAGTTAGGCCGTATGATTATAGCATAGGGATGGAGGTGTGTGTGTGTGTGTGTGTGGTGTGAGCTGCCTTCAAGTTGTGAAGGCTTTCGTCCATCAGTTGCTGTACATTTTTCCTCTTGGTATCGAAGGGTCAAGGGAAACTGTCAGTACTTTAAACTGGGCTGATCGTGGACCACAGAGCAGGAAAGAATGTTAGCACTGAAAACCAAGTATGAGCCAACTCCCCAAGTTGGCTCATACTTGCCTCAAACAATTTGACTCGAGTTATGAATATTCATCTGTATTATAGCATGAGGATGGCATACTGTGGATGAGCTTCGGTACACTTAAAATTAAACTCGTCAGTGACAGAACAGCACTGTCCACAGTGCAAAGATTTGTTTCTTAAAGACTCAAAGCAAGGCTCGCCTCCTAACCAATCAAAGAATTTCAACGTTTTCTGCTTGCTCAGTAAGTTGTGGAGCATTTTCATTTATTTTAATTTGATGATAACTAGTATCTGAGAGGCTGGGCATTGTGTGGCAATGCATAGCTGACTCTTAAGTAGCATTTCATAGCAGAGAGAGAAATAAAGGACTGGAGTAGAGAGGATTGATTGCTAGCAGTAGTTTATGTTGCATCTGTCAATCTGTTCTTAAGTTTTCACAGGGCTTATGTTCATATTGCAATGAAATATTTACATTACAGTAGACTTTAACAAAGTGTAATTGGGGATGTAGAAGTCAGCGGGATCAAATCTCTGAATCTTTTGCATCCCAGCCTGATGCTCCATCGACTGAGCCATTAAGAAGAAGAATTGTTTTTGAACACCTTAAACATTCCCAGATTATAGCCCCCAAATACAGATAAAAATTGTTAATTCTGAATAAATGTTGTTAGGTTAACTATTGCAGCTTGAATTTTAATGTATGAAACTGAGAAATTAGATTAGAAATTAAGTTAGATAAGTTAGAACTATTTCAGTTAACTATTACTTTCATTGCTCGTTGTCATGTAGCATCTTATGTGTCAAGAAAACATTTGGTCCATTGTTGCTTAACCAGCCGTTCTGTTTACCCTGACAACTTCAGCTTTTCATTCTGGTGGTCATTTATCAACTATTTAATCAAATTGTTTTGATCTCTCAAGACATTTGTCATTTTTAAACACAAAAAAATAATACTCTTTTAAATGTAATTTCTAAACCATTTATTCACTTTTCCAGAGGTTTATTTTCATTGTCTTTATTGTCTGTGTCTTGATCTCTCAAGACAATTTGGAAAAAAAATGATTAATCACATTCCCACCGCTGGATCTTGTTTTTGTTATCAGATTTGTGCACTTTGATTCTTTAAGTAGTCTGCAGTTGAGTTTATTATATGTAACTCCAACAAGAGCTGAGGGAACGTATATTCATTTTGGTTTGCTCCTCCCTCTTCTGCATACTCACTGGTACAGTGTAGGAGAATTACCCAGTTCATTGTCTATTGGTGTTTTAATGTGGATGGATGTAAATGCAGAAACAACCTAAAGTGACTTAAGTATTCTCTAATGTACCCGGCTTAATGTAGACATAGTTTCCTAAAGCATCCAGTACAGTTTAAGTTCGAAGATTGCACATACTTTTCCTGTAATCGTTAAATTCAATTGGAAAGCACAATTGAAATGGACAGCTGCCTTAATAAGTATGGACAAATATTTTAGGAGTTATCTTGCTAAATGTCTTCCATCTGCTGGAAAGTCAAGTCAACAAGTGGTTATCTTTTTGACAAATAATAGCTTAAATTCAAGGTTATTTACTGTCCCTGAATGTCTCATTTGTTGTTGAACCCAGCGCTGTTGAGGGTTTGCTGACTAAATGTAAATGGTTGGCACTTATGTAGTGCTTTTCTGCTTTCCTCGACCCAAAGCGTTTTACACTGCTTCTTATTTACACGTTCACACTCACACACCGATTAGGACCTGCTGTGTAGCTGGCCTGCACTCACCGTGAGCCCCTACGTTGGGGATAAGTCTCTTGCCAAAGGATAGTTTTGACGTGTGACAGGAGAAGCCAGGAATCGAAGCAACAACCCTGGGATTGGAGGATGACGGCTCTGCCTCGTGAGCCACAGTCCATTAAAATTAAAACCCGCACAAATTACGGCGAAAGACAATTCCCTGATTTTTTTTCGTGCAATAGTGATCTTAAACTATTTTGCACTGTGTACAGTGTTTTAGTGGAACACAAATGTATGTCAGTGACTGAGAAACACTCTTCCACTGCAAAACATGAACAAGGATTAATTCAATAACTCCTTTCTAAATATTTCCAGAGTTAATTAGGTAAATTACAGATCAGATCTTTAGCCCTGTTATCAAAATCTTCGTTGATGCAGAATCATCGTGCTCAGCCCACAACAGCTCTTCAGGTTCCTAATAGTAACTTGTTTTGTTTCTGGGAGTTGGAGGAGACAACCTAAATGGGGTATTAAGTTACCAGGTCGGTGCTAGGTTTCTGACAAAAGCTCAGTGTAGCACTGGAGATAATTGCATGGTAGCGGATTTGTCTAGAGGAAGGGGAAGCCCACCACACAGGCCTCTTTTTATTCTTACAGTCACCTACTGTATGGTACAAGCTAATGCACCACAGTCTGCAAGGGGGACTGAGTTAATCTTTAATGCAGAGGTCAAACTAAACACATTTACACAATGATGGCAAACAAGTCAAACCTCTACTGAATTGCGAAGTTCTGAAACTTTGTCCTAGTCCAATCTAAACACTGAAAGTCATTTTAAAAGTTAAAAAGTTAGTTTTCTGCACTCCATTTAAGTGAATCAAACAGCTGTGCCACTCAGAGTCTGGCTAAAGAAGGTTGAGATTTTCCAGAGAACACCCATTATGCTATAAAGTTCTTAAACAAGCATTAATAGTCTACACAATTAGCTGTGTTATTTCCTCATGTGATTATACACAAACTGCTGGCTTCAGTTTGGCTTGCCTGACTCACGTCTCCTTAAAAGGATGTGGAGCCACTGTACATTGGCTTCCTCTTGATGACATCATGATGTGCACAGCCCGTGCAGATTGTTATCACAAACTCCTTCCTGTTTATTCACCATTGCTGAGATTTCTTCCAAAGCGTAGGGAACAGTAAGGAGTAGGCCTCTGTGGTACTTGAGTGCAGGTAACACAGGGTAGCTACACTGAAGGTGCTGATAGACCTGATAGACAGTTGATTTTCTAAAATTATGGTCATCTTTTTGTTATAATAACTTAATATACTACAAAACCAAGCTGCAAAAAGACTTATTTTTATTTTATTTCTTACGCTCACCTTTGCAACTCTGTGAGCTGCTCTTCCATGTTTCCCTTGAATTCTGCAGAAAGCTGAGGCAGCACTGCTTTTGAAAAGTATTTCCGTCCGGGAATTTGCCTAAAGTTGGCCACTTTCAGTAGTTTTGTTAACCCTGTTTTGCCCTTTTTATAAAGCATTGTGTTTTTCACAGCAAATAATGAATTGTTGTTTTTGTCTCTTTGATTCTTTTGAGCTCTGAACATTATGATTCAGGGTAAATAGGACAACAACTGTTGACTGCAGATTTGGACCATAGACTTCAGTATAAATATACCTGATGTGTTAGTAATGTCACGTTTTCAATCCATAGTAATGCTTGTTGTCACTGTATCCTAATATTATTGAGAAATTAACCCCAGATCTGCTCTAATTAGGTTCTTGTTCAGTTAGCAAAAAAGTCAATCTGAAGAATAGATAGAAAAGCAATTTCTTTCTACATAAAAAAAAATTATAATCAAAGAAGGCAACATTTTACGAAAGTATTATAAACAGAAAGCTCACTCAACCTCAAGGGACCATTAGCTGTCTTTAATGGCCCATAAAACATTTTCCGTTTTTTCCCTTGGAGCTGGTTTAAAGATGTAGTCTCGCTATTGGGTAAATAAACTCTATTAAATGTTTGGACATAAATGTGTGCCATAGGACATAACCTGTCACAGACATGCACAGTAACCTAGAACTGGCTATCAAGTAGTCAAAAAGTTGTTCTGCCCCAGAAGAAAGTCACATTTTTGACTTCATTTAGAGTTGGTGCCTGTCATTTTGGTATTGGTCAGTTTAATGGGGGCAGAGGTGTACAATGGCTATTTAAGGGTAGGTTTGCAAAACAAAATACAATCTTAGAGCTGTCTGTCATTTTGACAGATTAGAGACAAATGTTCTCTTTGGTGCATGAAGGCATGGCTGCTGACCTCATCGCTTCTTACTACCTATATGCTGACAGTTGAAGAGACGCAGATCGGTGGGCTTCAGCAGCAGCTGCACTGGGGGTGCAGAAGTACCACATGTTGCAACTTACTCTCCCTACAAAGGGAGTGCTTCCAGGATGGGGAATCCTCAGCACATCCAGCCTGTACTATACGCCTGTAGAAGGTGCCAGGAGGCACTGGTGTCTGTTTAAGCATTACTGCCTGGGTGCTGTCAAACCTTGCAACCTTTTGACTATCAGACACAGTCTCACTCTGACAAACATAATGGGTCACATACCTTAATTTACTGTATATCAGTAGCAGGATTCACAGGATATGTGGGAAAAAGACAGTGTGCAGTTCATTTTTAGATGTTCTCTATCTATGTTAGATGTAAATATTTTTGCTGCATAGCAAACCAGGCATACAAAGTTCTCTGTGCATTGGAATTTCCAGCAATATCAAAATATTGTTACATTTGGACAATCATAACATTGTTTATGGTGTTTTAATTCGATTAATATAGCACACTTTCAATTTTGCTCTTTAAATGTATAATTATAGTTGTGAGAATAGTACAAGCTCATTGATCTAATGACCAAAGTACACGCGTTAGGCTAGCAACAAGGGCTGGGCCATTTAGAGATGGATAGAGATGCATCCAAAGGCTTGTTCTGTATATTAATTATTAAAAACTCAAAATGCAGGAAAGAAAATTAAATGCTGTTAAGTATATTTTAACATTTATTATATAATTCAATTAGAATTTGAGTAGATGACAGAGTAGACAGAGCCAGGCCCTTATTATTAATAATTTGTCCAGTCCATCTTGAACTGCATTTGAGTCGAACAGTGAGTCCAAGTTATGGAGAGAGAAAATTTGGGTTATGGGAAATGTTCCTTCTCCATTAGAAATTGTGGAATATTCCATTACGCAGAATATAGCTTGCAATGTTCATGTGCATTTGTGGAATGGAACATTTGTTACAATTTTACAAGTAACAGTCCTTCACAGTCCAGTATTGCCAAACTCTGAATGTGCCTGAAAGCAAGACAAATAATGCTCAGTGTGGGGGGATCATTTTCATATGAATGTGTAACACCCCATGGAAGCAGAATGAAATAAATCAGTTAGAAATAAACACGTCAAAAAGATGTTGATGTTTCTGCAACAGATCTGTTATTACTCTGCTCATAGAGCTCTTATGTAACTTCCTTTGAGGTCTTGCTTACTCCCATCATGCTTCAGTAGCACTGAGAGTTGCAGCATATATTGTTGCTGTCTAAAGCACTATGGTCAGGCTACAAGAAGCTTCTTATTACGTCCACAAGGAAAAACAAAAAAACATCATCTACAATTATACACAAATTATAATGTTGTTCGAATGAAAGTGAAAACTCTTTGAGAGGAATGCTTCCTATCTGTTCATTGGTTTGCATTGATATACTAACTTTCACTTGGTACCATTCTTATGTTTGGATCTCAGTCGAAACTTGGAATTCGGGGGTAAATTTTGATGCATTGAGTTTCCCTGGTTTCGCCACATTGATTCCCTGTTAAATCCCCAGCTACATCTGTTTTATTTTTAGAAATCTCTGAACCATATTATTTATTTTGTCCCTGGCCTGAAGTAGCCTGCACAGTTGCTAACCACTTTGTTTGCACTGCTGAGAGCTTTACAGCTGTTCCATGTGTTTGTGGTGCAGCCTGAGGTCGTCAGGCATGGCTCTGTGAGTGGAAGCAGGCCAGAAGGGGAGCAGCAGGACTTTTGTGAACAGGCATTTTATGAACATGCAGAACCGGAAGGAGCCTGCATTAATATGCCTTTCAGGCTAGAAACGTTTAATTTCTTCAGAAAGTATAACCTTTAACTTTCTTTTGCATTTGTATTGGAAAAATGAAACCTCTAGACATTTTTGCTCAATAAAAGTGGGTAGGTACTGTCTGTTGTTTGACTGATTTTAGCATGTATTAGTGGGACTGCTTTCATCGGCTAACTCAGGCTGACTGCTGTGATGAAGCGTTTAATGGCACCTCTTAGCTGCACTACACCGCAGCTCTAGTAATAATCAAAAAACCCTTGTCACGTCACTCACTTCTGCGGCTAAAAGCGAGTGGAACTTTTACACAGCCACTCCCTTTTGCAAAGAGGAAACAAGTTTTTTTTTTTTTTTTTCAGCTGAACATCAGCAACCTTAACTGGATAAAACAACATACTCTGTGCCACTTAATGGTCCCACTTCATGTTAAACACAGTCAAACTCCCAGATGGTCAGAAAGTTATTTCTGTTTGGTGTCTTTGTCCAGACTGTCAGCGCTTATGGTCATTAAAATACCGTCCCATTTTTGTTTTGGAAGATTGGCATAGAGGGCGTGGGAATTCAGCTCACTGGAGACAGAGTAAGACTAGGCTGGCATTACCTTCTGGTGGCAGTAGAAGAGTCAGTGACAGAATCCAGGCTAACACAGCTGCCTTTTGCAGTCACCTCAGTTTGTTGCATGCACAACATATGGTTATGGAGTAAAACTGAAATCTACTAATATCTCTCTAATATGTCAGAGTGCTGTATAAAGATTGACATTTTCAAAAGGTTATAGTTGCGTTTTAAGTTGACTCTTACTTTTGCAGTTCTTGTAATGTTTGGCTTCATCACATAGCCCCTATTTTATACATTGATGTCTACTTAAGTCCTTACCAAGTAACAAATCTTAAAGCCTTCATTTTTGTAATGAACTAGCTCATTGGCTCTCTGGAGGACCGTCTCCTCATTGAAATTGTGCTGAATTAGATCAGTTTTGAGAGAACCTGAGTCCATGTAGGTCATTATAAATAGCTGTGAAGAAGCAGGGGGCGAAAAAAAAACATGTGATTCTGTCTTTTGGCCTAGTTCAGTGCATCTGTATAACTAGAGGCAGCTACAATAAACACTCATAAATACAATGTGGGGAAACAGATGCTCCAGGATACTACTCATTTAAGGTGACTGACCTCATGGTGTGGTGCGCAAGTAGGCAACAATTAAGTGTACGCAAAGACAGACGCTTGGACAGTATTTGTCTGTCCATTTGTTTTAAACTGTTTAGTAAGCAAGGTGGGTGGCACTAAGACACATCAAGGACACTTTGGTGTTGTCAGGTAAGTAATCAACCTCAGAAAATAATTTAGAATTCACATGTTTTGGAACTAGTTTTGACAGTGTTCTTTTTTTAAAATATATTTTTATTATACCTCATTTGAGTGACCCTGAGTAAGTGTATTTTTAAGTATACACAACACTCTGCTCTGTAAAAATATGTGCACCTTTCCCTTTCGCTAAGGTTTTGGGTGCTGCTAAATTTAAACTATACTAAAATTATAATTGACTGCAGGTGGTTTATCATTAGTATAAATGCAGTATATTTGTTTCGAAAGCTCATAACATAACTGACTTTAGATCCGTTTTGATCTGATCATACTGAACTTCCCCTGGATTCTGTATTGCACAAGATGCTGACTAAGTGTATCATGAAGTGTGCAGATCAGTAATCGTTTCGTAAAAAGCTGTCATGGTAGTTTAAAACTGCCTGATGCTTTTTGGGTGGGGTGCATCTGCAAATATCTAAGAGTGGCACACATTGAAGGGTCATTGAACTTGTTAATATTGTCCTCTTCTCCTGACAAGTACGTCACTGTATCGTGGTGCGTTTTATGTGGTGATGTATATCCCAAACATTCGACACCTAAATTAAAATGAGCAGCTAAAGCACATTAATAATGTCAGTGATGTTTTTTTCTTTTGCCTCATATGCAGCTGGTTTTGTACACTCGTGGAAAACTGGTGATATCTGAAAAGTTGTTAGCAAAACTGCTCCTAACCTGAGCGTATTCTTATATGGGGTGAGGACTGGTGCTCTGTTCTTCGTCAACGCAATCTGGCTTTGTTAATGAAGGTTTTCAAGGACTGTGTTTATGTTGTTGCGGGGAGAAAGTCTGATGTCATGTCACTACTGACACTGCAATCTTATTGCCTCTAGGGTCATAGGAGATAAGTACACATATACTTCAGTGTAGATATATCAGCGCAGACAGCATTAGACTTTTAAGAGATTTGTAAGGGTCTAAAAGCCATGGGCACAGATGTTAAGAATTTGAAGGACAATGAGCAATGATTGAATTAAAGTAAGGGCCATTTACACACTCAGCAAGTTGGCCACAGGGAGAACGGGTCTCAGAAAAGAGTGTTTCTTCAGCATTTCCTGCATTTGAAGGTGATTTGAAGAGCTCTGGGACGTTTTAAGACTTTGTTGCTTTATATAACCCTATAAAGTCATGGGGTTCACTGAGGACAACGCCTGTTTTCAGCTGTGCCCTGGTACCCATTTATAAGCGTGATGTTCATAGTGCTCCCATTTTGCTGCAGGGCACAAAGCAACTCTAGTGATGCAACAACAAGCCGGCTATTCCAACAGGTTAAGCATGTGTCCCACACATTTTGTTTTTTTTTATACACCACAGGGACAATAAGAATAGATTAATGCAGGATGGACATTAAGTTATCAGATCTGTTTTTGTGACACCCATTATTACAGCTGGGTGTGGTCGGGTGTGGTATGTTGTCTTGCTGTACTGAACAACATGCACACAATAAGCAAAAGTTCCACAAGCTACTGTGGGTGTTGTCGGCTATTATATTATTCATTGCCAGACAAGTCTCATATGAAATGTTTTTTTATCTTTCCTCACATTACGGACATCAGCAATAAAGACTGATGTATACAAAAATGTGATAACTCAAATGTAGGGGACTAACTTTAATGTTGAAAAGTAAAGAATACCACTGCAAAATGTTATATTCCCAGGGGGGTGCTAAGATAAAAATGGAACAATTCCTTTGTTTAAATATATCTTTGGTCTCCAACATTGTAAGTAAAGTTAGTAAAAACTTGTGTTATTCATTTTAATAACTTAAAGGATGAGTGTTCAATCTCAGTTTACCACCATCTGCCAGTGCTATTGCATATTCTGATATTCTGTGACCTAGCAATTGGAGTGGAAAAATATTTTGTGTCTTAATTGAGCCCCATCGCCCATTTTATATGCTAACATTAACAATTACTGTATGCAAGGGTGTTGATATATTTGCTAGAGCCCTGCTGATGTGAACAGAGTTGGGTGGGCAAATTAGCAGATCATAACTTTACTTGGTGGGTATGCTGATCAATAAATATCCTCTACAGTATGACTGAGGAAAAGTAATTTTAGGGATCCAAATGAATTCTCTAAGTATACTATATATCATTATGTAATTTCTCAATATTTTGGTAGAATATCTTTAGTATGAGTATTGTTTACAAATCTTTTCATTCATGTCTTGTTACTTATTAACCAGTAACCTCTGGTGATTTAATTTTGTGTTGTTGAATTCTATTGCATTTATGACAGTTGAACTTGTATATCATATATTCATAAATATCCGTAGCACAAGAATACTTTGGAATGCTACCAGATAATTGCGTAAATCTCTTTCACTTTTACTAGTGTTTAAGTTTTTATATTCATATAAAGAGCGTTAATTGAGCCACAAACTAGTTTCTTAGTGATGTGTTTGAAAATGCATTCCTTTGTTATCGACGACTCTTTGTTATTTTTCCTGTTAGTCAGTCATGGTCCCTGGCATTGGAGAAATGCTTCAGTGCTGTGGTAGGAGGGATTACAGTGACCCCGCCTAGAGGCCAACAGGCTGCAATCACACAGTGTCTACCGCAAAGTTAGAGGAAGGAAATGCTTACACACAGTCTGTAATGCACACATACAGTACACGCTCTGAGAGAGATCCTTTTAAGGAAAAGGCCCTGCTATTGCCTGAGCGCTAAGTGGAGCAAGGGCAGTGTCTCAAATATAGAAATATAAATACACCCATTGATTCTAGTATTATTATCAAACTGTATTCTTCTAAATACAGCCCACTAAGTGCATTCAGAGTCTACTGTAAACCTAATATTCTGCTACAGCAGTAGTAGTTGAGTCTACTGTGACACATTGCAAAGATATAAATCTTAGGTTCCATGAATACTTGTACATTTTTTGAGTATAATATTGATTTAACTACACAAAACTGCTTTTATTCAGTGTGATTTGGCAGTTGTCAGTTTAGCTTTTACATTAACTCCTAACAAAATGTGACAACCTCCTGGAAAATGTTGGAGGTGCTGGAGCTCACATGTTCTGTGTTTACATACTGTATATATAGACATGTGCCTAAATAAATCACTGCTGTCTAACTTCCCTCTTTCTGTTTTATTTCTGTGTTTCTATTTCTTTATCTATCCCTCCTTAGGCAGAGGCCAGGCTCGCAGCAAAGAGGGCAGCCAGGGCAGAAGCCAGAGAGATCCGCATGAAGGAGCTGGAGAGACAACAGAAAGAGGTACATGGTCAAAATATACTCTGTATGTGGGGGGGCTGTGTCTCAGTAAAGCACTTGTCCATGAACCACATGGTCAGTGGTTGGCCTCCTGGCTCCCTTTGGCCTTAAACCCCTAGTGTGTGCTCTTTCTTTTTAATCAACTTTGGATTTTTGTGCTTTCACATTTAAACCCATAAAGCAACAATAGACATCCCCATGATGTGGCTCAGCAGATGCTGTCTTAGAGAGAAAAACTTTGAGGAAAGTTTTTATCCATGTATGACCTGATGATTGGCACAGTTTCTGTTTTACTCTAAACCCTCACAGCTCAGTATTGATGGACATTTGAATCTGTCACACTAGGTGCCGCTGTATATAATGCACCTTAGTAATGCATTATCGTAAATAAGTGGAGGATTTCAGCAGTCTTGTTTGTCCTGTTACTTAGTAAGTTCAGACCTGCATTTCCTGTCAACATTGTCTTATGCTGTTAAGCTGTGACCTCTTAGGTCAGAGGTGTAAATAGTGCTGTGACTGCATCAATTAAGATTTAGAGTTCAGATAGAGTTCCTCGAAGCCCCATTGTTCATTGACAGTGGAAAAGTTAAGAAAATAGGAAACACCATTATTTAAAGATTTATGATCAAGAATGATATTGCTGTTTGATAGAATTTATACATTTTCTTTACAATCATCTAAATTACATTTTAGAAGATGTGGGGGTAATATTGCACAGCCCTACCTGTTTCTATAAACATAAAAATGTTCCTTACACTTTGACAAGTGTCACCTGGATTTGACCCCCACAGACCACGGCCTGTTTTTATGCACTGATTCGCAATGCTGAACAGTCGGTCAGAGTGGTCTCTCTCATCAGTGCCACTGAGGCCACGTCCACATGTTGAATTCGCTGAAAAACCACCAACCGGGCAACAGTGTGGAATGCACTTAAAGGCTAACTGTCATCCCAGTTTTTTACACTCTGGAAAAGCTTTTCTTCATGAGCCTCTATGTGTTTTGCTGCGTTCATCTTTTCTTCAATTCTGATCCTGGTGTAGAGAACTCAATCACTTGCGATGCAAAATTTCACGAAACTGCCACCACAGTGGGTGGTATGAGTTCATGAGCAGTTCAGAGAATAGTGGCAGTAGTTGCTCCCAAAAGTTCAAGTTTGTGTTATTTGCACCTGATTACAGTCTGAAGTATCTTTTTAATAATGGGGCAGCTGTAGCTCAGTTGGTAAGTCAAATCCACGGACCACAGGGTCAGCGGCTCGATCACTGGCCCCTCCTTGCCGACACTGAACCCCATGTTGCTCCCGGTGGGCCAGATAAGGACCCTGCATGGCAGCCATCGTGGGCGTGTGTACCAAATTACTCTGTAAGTCGCTTTGGATAAATGAGTCTGCCAAATGACCAAACGTAAATGTAATGAAAGAAAATATTTTTGAAAAATCAATTTTAGTTTTGAAATGACAGAAAGCATGTTTTCTTTTGTCATTGTGGGTCAGTGAATGTAATTTTATTGACCATCTCATTTCAATATTTGATATCACTTTATTAAAATAGCAATGTTAAAAGGGTCTGAATCCTTCCTGAAGCCTTTTGTTTATACAGTGTTATTTTACTTACAATTTTCAGTAATACTGGTGCATGTGTGAAGTAAGGTAACCCTATACCAAGGAAGGCCAATTTCCATACATTTTCCATTTGGAAATGTTAAACAAGTAGATATACAGAAGAAGCAGGTAAATCCACATTTAAATTTTAAGGACAGGTAATCCCTAGAGAAAATTACTTTGGTAGATAATCATCTAAGTAATTTATCTACCAAACTTCATCTACTTATTGCAAAAGTACTATACATGTAAAAGTGGCATAAAACAATCCTGGCATAAATTTTAAACCTGGCTCACAATAGCCTAATACAACCAGAGATAATTAAAGGGTTATTATTCAGTGCATTCAAAAAGACCTGGTTCACTTTTTTCAGTTTTGTTATGTTTCAGTGTGGAACAACAATCATTTAAAAAAATGTTTTTCTCAGGTATCTACCCTCAGTACCCCATAAACATCTTCAACTTAGGCCTTTAGCTGGGCCACTCTGACGTTCACAAAGTTGAGGCCACGCGTGTGTTGTCTTGGTTGATGTCGTGTTGGAGGAACCTTTGGCCCAGTCTGAGGTTCTGAGCTCTGTGGGACAGGTTTTCGTGGAGGGTATCTCCCTAGGTGAGGATATCTCTCCATTCAGCTTTCCGTCAATCCTAACCCCTCTCCCAGTCCCTGCTGATGAAGTTCAATTTTGGTTTCATCTTTTGCAAACTTCAAGCTTGCTTTCGTGTGTTTGGATTGAGGGCAGTCTTTTGTCTACCCACTCTGTCATAAAGCCCAGACAGAGAAGGTCTTTGTCCTTCTGTCCCATCTCCACACAGGATCACTGGAGCTCAGAGGGTCTCAGTCACCTCTCTTTCTTAGGCCCTTCTCCCCGATTGCTCAGTTTGGCTGGGTGAGCAGCTCTTGGACGAGTCCACATTGTGGAGGTCATTATGGGAGCCTGCAATGCAGCAGATTTTTTTGTAGCCTCTTCCAGATTTACATTTTTAAACATTTCAGAAATAATTTTTTAGTTTTGTCATTATAGGGGAACTGAGTGTAGATTAATGAGACAAAGTACATTTTAATGAGTGTAGTATCAGGCTGCATAAGAAAAGTGAAAAAGAATAATAATCAATAATTTCTGAATGCACTGTATTTCACTTATAAAAATATAGCAAAATCTGTGAAATATCATCTTATAACATAAATGGCCACAAAATAAATCCTATTTCTGATTTTAAAAATCCTATTTTTGTCCTTTTTTATCCTTTTCTTATTAAGCAATGCTGAGATTTTCAGCATTCTGACATCATTTAAATATTCAGCAATCGATACATGGTTGTCCAGCTCAAGCAACAAGCAACAACAGTCTATACATGCATACACACACACACACACAAACACACACACAGTCACAGTCATACGCACTGGATTAAGGTTCGTTGTTAAGCTAAATCTTGTGTGTGTGTGTGTGTGTGTGTGTGTGTGTGTGTGTGTGTGTGTGTTAAAGCCCAGCCAACTTCTAAAGTAGCTTAACATGTCGCGTTTCAGGCGGCCGAGAAGCAGTTGTTGTCATGAGCGATGAGTTGTTGTGCTCACACCTACCTTTTGGACCTTTTGTGGGTTTTTCTCACACGCTGAAGACAGGACTTATTGGTGGATTGCTGGCTGTAGCAGCAGACAAAAGCTGTTTGGTTATTTTGTAGATTGGAGCTGAAATTTCAGCACTGCTTCCCTACAGTGTTTTGTGATCTCGCATACATGATTCGCTGTCATCCTTCTTGCTGACTCTTAAAAGATGTGGTCTTTTCTGGTAACCTGAGGGCAGCAGGACGGCCGGACGTCGGCTGGCAGGGAGGGGGCTGAGGGCTGCCCTCACCGGGCGCCCAGCAACCCCTCCGATCAAGAAAGGGTGTTCGGTGAGTTGACTAGAACAGGCGCAGCGATAAGCTGATTGTATAACTCGCTTGATGAATGGGCTTACGATGGTGCCTGGCTCAGCTGCTAATTGGCTGTCCAGACATGTAGTGATCTGTAGTAGACAAGGTCCCTCCAGTCACTCAGTTGTGTTCATTGAATTTAATCATTTTTGTGTCACATTATGTCTCCGGTCCATCTCAATTCTCACATTTAACAATAACAGTTGTAATTATTTTTAAATATTGCTGCTTCTTGTGACATGTTAATTCATAGAGAAATAGAAAGTCATAGGCCTTGTAGCACTGCTATAACATACTTAGGAATAGTGTAATTAATGTACATTTGTCTTGTATTTTTAAATCAGCATATCTGTACTAATCACAGTTGTAATGTTTTAGAAATTCTTGGCACTCGTCTAATAATAAAATCTGACCTCCAATAATGATTTGTCACTTTCTTGAAAAAGAATACTTTAGTTTCATACATCAACTGGACAAATGCAGTAAATTCTCTGAATTCTGCTGCAGTAAGAGGTTATCTGTCTGGGTACATGACCTTTTGTCTGAACCTGTAAAGTAAGAGCAGGAGATTAGGACTCTAGGACTGCTGTTGTTACTGAAGTGGTTCACTGGACATAGAAGTCAACTGCAAATCAATTTCTGAAGACCAGAATCAAAAAGCAGACAATCCGTAAACAGGGCAAGCATACAACAGACACAGTGATTGCAAATCTGGATTAACGTACTAGACCAATGGGATGAAAACTGCATCAGTATGGTGGGGTGTGACCTAACAGAGTGGGCATACAGTTCATGCTTTTATTTGATTAGTCTCAAAAGACTAATTAAACCATGAGAAAATTTTCCCATGAGAAAAAAAAAAGTTAAATATTTTGTACATATCTTCCAGCCCTAAGCCAGGATTGAACTTTGTCCACCATAACAAACACATGTGTAGGCATGGAGGGGCATGGTGGTCTGCCGTTGACTAGGGGAAACACTGCATACATATTTACGGTGTAAACAGACTGAGCTGTCATCTTGGTGGCCTGCTAACTTATGTGTTAAGCAGCACCCAGCTAATCTTATGAACTATTGTTTTGTTACCCTTTATCAATATTCTAGATGCAGCTGTCACTATTCATTAACCCTATCAGAAACCTAAAAGTTATGAACATGATTATGTTTTCAATATAAAATGATAAAATCACTCAATAATTACTCTCGCCTCACATTCTTTGTATAGATCTGGATGCCTGTCTTTGAGAAGCTTATATACATTTGTTTTTTGCTAGTTTTATTTCAAAAGCTCTACTTTTTTGATGTTCTGAATGAAAAATGCAAAACAACTAAATTTGACTCGACACTTTTTTTTTTTCTCCCTCGAGTTTCAGTGGACGTGTAACTTTACCTAGTGACACCAACATTCCACATATCGTTGTAGATTTACGTTTTTCTTCTCTGTGTTTAACATAAGGCTACACTTGTGAGGATATTATGCTTCCTCATCAACAGTACTTCCAGTGCCATCTGTACTATTAAAAAATAATTACTATCACTTTTTCAGAATTTTTGTATGGAATCAGTTCTCATGACAGCCTTAAAAAATTTTGCACCCCTACAACCATTCAGTGTTTTGTCACATGACTGGCACAATGAGAGTCACAATGAGAGTCGCAGACTTGTGACAAGGATAGTGGGAGTAGCAGAGTAAGACAGATGATTTCTGGGTGTCTCTGCTCAAGTTTACTCCCTGGACTAAAGAGTAAAAACTCTGTCAATCATATTTAATTTTTAAGATGGCTAGTGTTTATGTGGTTAATAATACATTTTAAATGTGATTCTTTGTGCTCCAAACAAGAAATGCAGACTTGTGATCAACAAGAGGGCTCATCACCCAGTGATTTTGGTTCTAAAATTCTGCTGTCTCAAGATCTGTCAGGGGCCAGTTGGGTGTCACATGTTTCGTATCTGCAGTCATGGGACAAGGGAATTGAAAGTGACACGCCTGTACAGCTTTTTGATACAACCTTAAAGAACCATAGGAATAGATTATTAACTTGGTCTCATTGTTTTTTTGAATCTCCAGTGAACTTGTGTTCTTGGTCCTGCTGACAGGGGGGGACTTCACATTCCTGAGCACCCCATGTTTTTTTCCCTTCATGCTATTCCTTTCTTTTACTACAATTTTACTGTCACCATCACATCTCATTTTTGAGGCTGATATATTTTCTCCTGTTTTCCTGTATGGGTCCTTTCTGTCTTTTTCCTGCCACTCATCTGTGTTGGTCTGTAGATCTTTCAGGTGCAGAAGGTAGGCCTCAATTCCATCTGTGTTTCACTTAAACATCACAGATTTGCTTTAAACTGTCCACAAGTGGTGTGTTTTCTGCCCTCATGTTTTGTCTGTTCTTAGAAATACTATGGCTTGAACACCAAATTAGATGACCGAAAGGACAGCAAATGGGGGGATATTGAACAATGGATGGTACAGTGTGTGTGTGTGTTGTATTAACACTTAAAAATATTGCTTGCGTGTATTAAATACTGGGCATGTGTCTCTTTTGCATCTTTATAATTCTTATTTATGTTTGATGGAAGCTTTATGGTGTCTGCTTTTGAATTTCATGTCATTTAGCCTTTTTTGAAAGAACAGTTTATAATGAATCAGACCTTGCCCATTAAAGATAATCCACTTAGTCAAAAGAGCCTGTTTGGCTTTGAATCAGCATGACCATCTGCCCTATTTGTGTGAGATTGCATGGGATTTACTGTGTTGAATTTACCACTTTAGTTGCTTGTTCCAGGTTCATTAGACAGATTCAAAAGCAACAATGAGTGCGTGTGACTTTTAATTTATTAACCAAGGTGTATTTTAATTTAACAAATCACCTACACGTAACAGTAAGGCTACGTTTGAGTTTTACAGTTGCTGTGTGGTTGTGGTGAACCTTGCATGTTAGTGGCTGTTTGCTGGATTACTGGTTAATTGATAGTGATGGTTTTAGCAACATGCATGGCTGATTCTATAGAACCCTTTACATGAAGCCTAGGAACAAAGATTTCTAGATTTGCCGGTAACTTCATATAATTAATGCAATGTACAAATCGATTCAGCCGTATCAAAATGAAAGTAATGAATCCTGGCGCTTGCTGACATGTTGTTTAGCCTCAAACTGTTTGAGTTGAGCCTTTTATAAAACAGAATGCATGTACTAGGGATGGGATTTGAAAGCATTATATAAAATCAGAATCACATACACATATGATACAAACACATGTATGTATCATATGGATGTATCACATTTGTTTAGATAGTTTTGACACAGTGTAAACAGTATTTATTTAACCCATTTCATCACTGAGCAAATGTCAACTAAATAAATCTGTTTCAGGTCAAAGAATGACATATCACAGAATACACTAGTTATAAGCGGCAAAACATTTAGTTCTCAAGTAAACAAATGCTAACAGTATTAAAATTACAGTGAAATACATCATAAGAGAGGGTATTATTTTGCCGATATTTCATATGGTTGTTCTTTGAGTAGGGTGAAGTGAATCCACACTTAAGGTGCGGAGGTGATGTGAATCCATTACTAGTTTTTTATTCATTGCCTTAAGAATAAACATTTTATTTCCAATGCTGCTTTTGAGATTAATTAGGTGATTGATTAGTAATGTTCATCTTTGTTTGCATAAAATATGAATTATACACAGTTAAAAGGTTTTAATCACATTACTAGTTTTTTATTCATTGCCTGTGTTGCCATCCCAAATGCAGTGGCAGGAACAAGTATTCAACTTTGTATTTACATTTTATTTCCAATGCTGCTTTTGAGATTAATTAGGATCAGTCATTAGGATTAGTGCAACATGCTAGATAACAACATTCCAATTAATAAAAAACATATCTGCATAAAATATGAATTATACACAGTTAAAAAGTTTAATAATGTATCAAATACTTAGTAAATTAAAGCACTGAACCTGGTCCTCTCACTGATTGGTCCTATAACTGTATATAAGTCTATATAGCTATTAGTATTTCTTATCTATAAAAAGTTAATGCATTGACAGATGGTTAAACATTTACCAAGCTGTATATGAAATGCCTCATGATGAGTAGGGATAAAGAACTCTCCTCTAAACCTTCACATCAAGATTGTTAAGCAGCATAGAAATGGACCAGGTTGCCGACTGACTGAACTCCTAAATCTTTCCATAAGGACCAATGGGTTCATTACCCACAAATTCATTTCTGAAATTTTATACAAATAACTTCTTGTTGATTGGAATGTTGGAGCCTTTTTATCTATGTTCCCAATTTAAATTGAATGAAAATAACGTGAGGTTTCAGCAGCTTTAAAATGGTTATACATGGAATGTATACATGCAACATCATCTTAGTTTGCACACCGCTCGATCAAATGAGAGGCTTGAAAAATCATTGTACCTTAAGTGACGGTTATCATATTCATCTACTTGTCACGTTGGTCTTTGACATTTATCTCCTTTACATCCCTCATTTCCATTCTGCTTCATCCCCCACCTTCCCTCATCCAGGAGGACAGTGAGAGATACTCACGTTCTTCACGGATACACACGGTTTGTAGCCCTCCCTCTGTTTCCACCTCCTCTTCATTTTCCTCTTATTTTGTCCTCCATCACTTTGGAACATTTTCATGTATTTTTCTAAGGCAAATTCTCTTTTTATATATTGATTCATTTTGAATATTGTACGTTTCTACAGCTCTAATGCAATTGGTGGATCAAAATATGAAGTCATTCATATTAAAAATCTGCAGGAAGTAGTTTATGGGCAGTAGATTTTGTGATTGATTTATCTTTTCCCCACATATTGCATTTGTTTTTATTCTGTAAAGATAATTTGTACTTAAGTACATGATCTCAGTACAGTGGTCACATAAAATCATCGAGAATCTTTACAGCAGGATAACTCCTGTGGAAATCTACTGCTGAGGGTCATTTTTGATGTAAACCGTTCACTGTGTCCAGCTTCAGTGCATTAACCACTCTTCTCAATGTCTTGCTTTCTCACGCAGCTGTCTGATGACGATGAGCGACTGTCGATGGGAAGCCGCGGCAGTGTCAGGGTCAGTATCACTCAAACAGCACATGCAATAAAAATCCCAAACCTCTGTTTAAACTCTTTCCTTTCAGTCCATAAAAACCTTTTGCTTTTTGATTATAAAGAACGGCCCTCGTCCTTTTGTACCCTTGGTGATGTGGAGGCAGTGTGTCTGTCCTTCATAACGTAACCATTTGTTGTCAGTGTGGGTGGCATTTGTAACTGATGATGTTGTGTTTTTTGCACAGTCGAGTGCTGATGCAGTTGCGGCTTGTGGTGAAGCGGTAAGGGTTAATACTGTTGAAATTTAGACCGGATAATAAGTTTTAACTCCCCTGCTTGAAGATTGGTTGTGATTGGATTGTTTTTCTAACAGCTACTTTGGTGGTAATAGGAATCATACATCAACAGTTAAAAAAAAAAGCATGTCTCAGAGATTTTCTCCAAACGTGTGTATTAAATTTATTTTTATTAACACTGACCTCAAACTGAGTGTTTTTCTGTTCCTTTTTAGTATAATAAATCAGTTGTAGTTCTTCTGGTTTATAATTTGCTTGTGTTTGTAAAGAAACATTTATGACGCAATTGATGGGTATGTAGGAAACAATACATGAAAGTGGACTAACTGAGTAAATTCCATGTTAATCTCTCACAAGATAATGTTGGGTGATGTACTTGTTTTTGCTGAGGGAGTGTAATTCAGTTTTGTCTGAAAGAACACTGTGTTTGAGCTATCCTGCTCCAACTAAAACACTGACTTCTATTTTAGGCTTTGTTTTGTCTCTAAATGTTAAGTTCTGTTTTTTCTGTGCTGTGCAATTGTGGAAATATTCTTCATAATAAGATTTGTGGTGGATGTCCTAGAGCTTGGATATTTATATACACACTTGGCCATGTTTTGAGTCTCACAATACAGCTAGCTCGGATAACAGTAGTTGCATGTTTTGTGTGTTTCTGTGTATCGTGATCATTAGCAACCTGTCCGGCATGAACCCATCTCACAGACATTTCAGCTGAAATGGATAGCTTACTTTCTTTCTTAACTCCCAGGGCTCCCCCCATAAGAAGTCAAAGAAAAAGAAGAAACATAAGCACAAAGACAGAGATGTATGTAAAAGTTCAAACTCCACAAATGTCCTTCACAGAAACAGAAATGTCATTTCTCATTCCTGTTCTTCATTTGCAGAGGAATGGCTATGATGATGATTACAGTGTCATATCCAGCAGGGTTAGTAGTTGTATTACCTGATTCTACAGCTTTTTTAATACAGTCTATCGTGCAATAAGGAACATATTTGTTAACTGAATAATAGCTTCTGGCGCAGAAAAGTTAAAACATATGCTGCTTCCTGTCAATCATAAATCTCCCTCTCTGTTTTGTGCTGTCAGTCCTCAAGACTCAGTGATGAAAGCAGAGTGTCTCGCTCTTCCAGGCTAGACCTAACGGTTCGTGTTGGCCACTCTGTTGTATGCTCATTTTTAAAACTGTTATACGAAACTGTTCCACTGACGCAGAATTTTAGTTTAGGAAAAAAATCTCATTGTTTTCAGGGAAACTGGAGTGGGTGTACTCAGGATATCACATTATGGGAGCACACAATAAGCAGATATAAAAGTGTTTTGTAATTTCTGTAGTTCTCCAAACCAGTTGACAGTAGCCAAGAGGCTTAATGACTTACAAAAAATAACACAAATGTGCCTTTGGAACTCAGAAACACCCCACTGAGAAGGCCTTCCTTAAATGTAACTTCTGTTTAATATGTAAAAAATAAACATCAGGGACTTTTTAATTAATTGTTTTTTAAACTCCCTCTCCTCAATACAAAAAATTGAAAACTATATTTAAAAATCAATCTTCTAATCTTACGTTGGCTTAAAAAATACTAGAAATTATTTCTGCCACTAACAAAAATCTGACCAAATCTCTGTGAGGAAAATGATTCTTTCAATGCACCATTTATATCATTAGCTTTCAAATTATAGCAGCATATCAGTAGAACAGCATGTACTGAGGCATTATATGAAATTTTGTGCTGTCAGAGGAATGTGGTGAATGTAGGTCTAGTGGTTTGATGTTGTTACCTGTGGTCCCCGATTCTCAGAGCTCCAGATTGAGTGATGACAGCCGGGTGTCTCGTGCCTCCAGAGTAGACCTGCAGCCGGTGGGTGACACTACAGTGCAGATATTTTTTCGGTTCAACTACTAATTTATTTTTATAACTTGCAGTGCACATTTCCCTTGTGTTCAGTGATGACCTTATTAAATGCTTTGAGCATGTAACATAGGCACATCTGATAAGTGTCTATCGGTTAAGATTGGCATCGGATCTCTAGTTCAATCTGAAGAAATACTGTTCATAAAACCACAGCTACTCTAAATGTGCAGGCATGCTGATTGTGTAATTGTTTGGTCTGTTACAAACCAGCTACACTCATGAGTGTGTGGACTGTTTGACTTTTCTTGGGAAGAACCCATGGAGGGTTATTATGAAAATGCCCTGGAGTATTATTGGCTTTTGTGTTTGTGTGTGTTTGTGATTTGCTCCAAATGTCTGGAGAAAGTCTGCATTTCTCACTGACTGCTGTATAAATAAATACTAAGCATTTTTAATAGGTGGACATCATACGTATGTTAAAGAGTTGGTGTCAATTTAAATATATTCTCCATAACTCTCATCTCCTGCTGTCTTAAGGCTTATTACTCTTCCACTTTCCTCGTTTTAGGCTGCTTATGCTTCTACTGACTTGTATAGTCTCAATGGTCTGTCCTCCAGAAACCCAGGTTCAACTTTCAATGGTTACCAGGTCTGTCTCATGTTTTTCTGTCTGTGTGTGTCTGCACAGCTTTGCTGCTTCTCGTTAGCTTGACTTTAACCATAGATCCTTTTTTCGAGGGGGAAAGGAGTTTAAAGTATAAACCCTATTTCCAGAAAAATTGGGATAACATGTAAATTGTTGGGATAATATGTTGCTGGCATCAAATTCAAAATGAGAAAAAAAATGTATATTTAAAAGTTTCAACATTTGATGTTTGTCTTTGTACTTTTTACAACTAGAAAGGTTTCTAATTTCTCACCAAAGTTGCAAATATCAACAGACACAGTATTTCTAAGCTAACCACACTTTAATTATCTTTGATGTCATTGGTGAACACACAGATTCCCTTTGGCAGTGATAACCTTAAGCGAGCCTTTCATGTAGCGGATGTCCCAACTTTTCTGGAAATTAAATTTTTAGTTCAGCTAAATCTTTAGTCCTTTACATTGGGTCACATCTGACAGGCTCTTTCACTCTGTCATCACTCTTTCTTCCCACGTCATGTCTGTTTGCAGTTCTACAGGTCATTCACTAGGGTTTGTCCAACTCATTTCTAGCTTACCTTTACCTCGTGTTAACTCCCACCTACCTATCAACGAACGCATGATTATTCCTTCACACCAAATGTTTTTGGAAGCAGGTGAAACTGAGCATGTTTTAGAGCCAGTGATTTGATGGTTAAGCATAGGCTTTAAGTAAAATAGTTCATCAGCCACGTTTACTGTATGATTTACTTGTGTTTGAAACCTCATATCATACCTAAGGCGACCTGTCAGTTTTTTCCACTATTAATATTATGAAAGCATGTATAGTATCTGCATCAGAGAAGTGACACTGTATGAAGTATAAACTTGATGGTTATACTAAATGTGTGATATGTGCAGAGCTCCTTATATGAAGACAGTCTCTGCAGTGGATCTCGGCGAGTCTCTGGCTCAAGTTCCCATGTAAGAAGTGTGAATTCATTGTTCCTGATTGTTTTACGCATACAAGATTGACCTGGTCAAATGTTTTTTTTTTTTTTATTGTTCCTGATTTTATACTGTCACAGCTTTCTAAACAGAACTGTGTATATTCATTTAGTAAGAATGAAAAATGAACCTTATGTCAAATATTGGAACAGATGTGTCATAAATCAGAGGGATTGGTTTGCTGTGGCATGCCCCATGGTTTGATTCTGGTAAAGAACAGTGCTTGGAAACTTTCATTCTCCTCATTTGTTACAAGTACTGATATAATGATACTGATTTAATTGCATGCGCTGCTTGTTTGTTTCTGACCGCAAATATACACAAACATAATGTTGTATTTCCTCTGCAGCCTTTAGATTACACTAGCTATTGCAACCCCACCTCCAGAGCCTCCAGCAGGGCCAGTTCAGCCCGCACCAGCCCAGTGGTGAGCCCTCCCCACTTGTCCTGCTACCTCCTCAGAGCTTTATGATTCGCTAGCCCATGTGTTTTTGTGCACTCTTCTTCAAAATGATGAGGCGACAGTATTTTATGCTGTGTTGCCACATAAGCGTTTGAGTGAACCTAACAGTTATCATGTACGTACACAACATCATTGATGTGGTTTTTACAACGCTAATAAATGAAATTTTGCGCACAGAAAAAAAAAGACATTTGTTCTGTGTGCACAGGAGAAACAGGTATTTCTCGGTGGACCTGTAAAGCACAGTAAGTGCTGCACATTTGTAGTTAATTATGTTTGTGGCTTATGAGTCAAAGCTAAACTGCAAATCAAGTAATGAAAAAGCTGTTAAATTAAGTACTTTTAATGAAATGAAAGATTATCTCTGAGGAAAAGAGAAAAAAAGAGCTTCAGAAAGTCCCTTTCTACCGTCTTAACCGGACACATCAATTGTCTGACTGACTGTTGGCAAGTGTTTTCCTAAAGTGTTGATCCGCTCCTGAGCTTTGAGCTTCTTTCTTTTGTTTTTGGTTGTGTTTTGCCCTCTGCTGGCTGATGCAGGACAACTGCAGCTCAGTTGCCAGTTATTTAAGAAGTAAAGCCAGCAGCAATGCCCTGCCCCGGGACCTGGACGATGTTACTATTCCTGACTTTACAGATGTGAGTCCCCTTGCACCAGCAGGCACCCGATGACTTCGAATGAGTTTCTGCATGGTTGCCTTTTTTGGTTGTCGTTTGTTTTGTTTGCCATTTGTGCATGTCTCCCCACAAGGGTGGTTGGTTTTTGTCAGAAGAGAATTTGCATGTTGACTGAGACTAGAGACTACCAGTTTTTCTTGTGGCAAGATTTTTGTGTGTGTGTGTGTGTGTGTGTTGGCAAAGCAAACGTTTTTGGATTAGATTGGATTACATGATTTTGATATATTACTCCACACAATTTTTTGTAATTGCTTAAGGGTCTGTCAGCTAAAGTGAGGTATATTAAGGGAGGTTTGATACAACTTATACTAATTATTTGCATGGTGTTGCATATTAAAATGCCTTCATGAAGATAAACTTTAACTCAGCTGAGCTGCTAGTGAGGCCCGTGGGACTTCCTTCCTCCTTTAGTTTATCCTGTTAGGCCTGTGACCTTTATCTTATCTTCTGACAGTATTTGTTTTTTTTTTTCACCAGTTGGAGGAGAAAGATTATCTTGAGAAGGTAAGTGGACTGCTTTACAATTTTCTTGCGTTCAGTGGTATTCATTCAAGGACAGTAATAAGTAATAAAACATGTGGTTAAGTTGTAAAACGTTTTTTTTCTTGTCTCTTTCTCAGGGATCTCGAGCAGCTTCTGCCTTAACAGCAGCAACCCTCACCTCCTTAGGCGGGACATCCTCCCGGAGAGGAAGTGGAGAGACGGCAATAACTGTAGACCCTGAGACCTCCATACGAGAAATCAAGGTAATGCTGAAGATGCAGCTACTGGGGGGATTGTTGGCTTCCACATTCATTTTGCTCCCTCACGTATTTATAAAATTTGACAGGAGCAATTGTTATCTCACTACTAATCAAAGCTATTCATGCAGTCCCTGTAAGACACATAACAGAAGCCCTTTAGCTGATTAGAAGCTGTATATATGTGCATATTCATAAAGAACAGAATTCATTGTAGGAAAGACACTTTGCACTTTTCTGCAAAGTTTCAGAAATTTGAGAATTAACTAGGCAGGTTTAGGGAAAACTGTTCTTCCTCATCTTCTTCTGTGCTGTTTTCAATCTTTCTGCGACTTGCTGTATTGATTGCCCAGTCACCAAACTTAGTCCCTCGACTTTTCTTTGGCTGTCACATTGTGCTTCTCTTCTCACCACTGCTACACTCTTTACCAGGAGATTCATGAACTGAAGGATCAGATTCAAGATGTGGAAACCAAGTACACACAGAACCTAAAAGATGTCAAGGTATAAGACCCTCCCGGAACTCCCCATACCAGTCTGTTACCTAACTGGTGTGCTGCCCCTGATTGTGACTCATTACTGTGGCCACTGTTATACTTACCACAGCTCAGATACACAAGCTTACTGTTACTTTACCTAAAGAGCACAACTGACAGTTTCATGAGATCCTGTGTTCTAAGAACTTCCCCATTATGGAATAATAAACAATTTACTTATAAAGATTATTTTTCATATAAACTATTAAGCTTTTAAGGCAAATATAGATCTAAACACACTCAATGAAGTAGGAACAATACTCGTGCTCTGGACGCGACACAAAAAGGGAAACCTTCACTACAGTCCTTTTCCTTTTTGAAGTTATGCAACTTTTTATTAATTTTCTACTGTTTCTAAACTATGAGTAAAAATCTAAACTAACTATGTTGTAACTGCATGCTGCAGTCGTTCTTCATTTGGTTTTTACGTCAGCATGTACTTGGTTTCTTAATGCTATTATGTGCAGATACACAATAGTACAGCACGTGGGTTTGACTTCCAAAAGCATCTGTATATCGTCCGACATCTTTGCTGCATGCACCCATGTTATTTGGCCGAGGAAGACCAGACTCTGCGATTCTGTTATGGACGTGCTATATCTGAACCAGGGCTTTTTAATGTTCATATTTTCTCTCCATGTCATAACACCAGGATGTATTAGCTGAAATGGAGGAGAAATATCGTAAGGCCATGGTGTCCAACGCTCAGCTGGATAATGAGAAAACCAACCTGATGTACCAGGTGGACACACTTAAGGACTCACTCGTTGAGCTAGAGGAGCTGTTGTCTGAGTCGCGCCGGGAGTTTGAGGAGAAAGTCAAGGTACGTACGTACGTACGTAACAGGAAAGCAGCAAGACATTCATAGAAATAAACCAAAGGTTTTTTAATTTACAAAAAATGGAAAAAAACTGAATGATTAAAATGAATGAGAAGCACATAACGCTGTCCCTAGACTGATATATGATAAGGACATCAGACTTTCACAGCTTTCGTGGAATATTTCTGGGTAGACTCACATTTTCTGTGTGTTCTTTAAGTTCAAAATGTCAATAGTTGGATCACTGGTTGCAAAGTTGTTTCTTGTTTCCTGCAGGAATATGAACGAGAGAAACACGCCCACAGTGTGCTTCAGTTCCAGTTCAGTGAAATGAAAGAGACGCTAAAACAAAGTGAAGAGCTGCTAAATGTAAGTAATTGTCTCCCAGTGTAAATTTGTGTGTAGGGGTGAAGGACTAATAAGGCATTTTTTCAAAGAACATCAACACCTTACGCTCTTTAATCTTTAGGAAAGCTGCATGTTAAGGGGCATTTGCTTTCTTTTCAGTTCCCACTTTGAATGCCTGTACTGCATTTCTCTTTTTACTTTCTCTCTCTTCCTCCAAACATTGTTTTTCTTTTCCCGCTGTTTAGGAGATTCGTCAGTTACGTATGAAACAGGACGGTTTTGTTAGAGAAATATCAGACCTGCAGGAGACACTGGAGTGGAAAGATAAAAAAATTGGGGTATGGCCTATGAGCCAGCTGTATTTATACTTACTAAAATAAATAAATTGTAGCTCTTGCATGAAACTCAGTGCCTACTTTTGCTTTTCCTCTTCATAAATTCCTCCTTTGCACTGTCTACCACTTCGGGGCTCTGCTCAGGCTTTAGAGCGACAGAAAGAATACACAGATGCAATCCGAACTGAGCGAGACGAGCTCAGAGAAGAGGTGGTGAAGCTCAAAGACATTTTAAAGGTACTCAGGCAGTGTGGGAAATGCTTGTATCTCTTTTAGTAATACAATGGTCAATAAACTCATTAAAGATTATTTTTTTATGTTATGGCCATGGTAACAAATTCTTAAAAAGCATAAAACCTGATACTGGCTTAATTACATGTGGGTTAAAAACTAATTACCTCCCAGTTTCTCTTCATAGTAGTATACTTGAATTCTGTTCAATGTAGGTGTATAGTGTTATTTGAAATTTAAAATAAAAATGATGTAATTTTACCTTTAAACTTTTAGCAAAAAAATAAAATATCCATCAAAACCAAAATTATTTTCGAATCTGTATTTGTGTATTTTGTGTTCAGTGTTTTACTACTTGTTTGTTGACTTGTTTAGAAACATGGAATAGTGCTGGGACCTGATCTGAACATCAATGGGGACGTCGGTGAGGCAGAAGTTGATGGCCCACCCCCCAGTGGAGACTCTGCCCCCAACAAAGCTCAGGATTCACAGACCTCCCCAATGGAGGGGAGCAGCATGCTTGGTAAAACACACTGTGGATTTAAGTCTTTATTTCTCCTCAATGCATGGCTTTTTCATACGTCTAATTGAACATCTTAATTCCAAAATGATGATAAAAGACAATGATTAATACATGTAAATTGTAAATCACAATGAGATTACATCTGTGCATTTTCTTTTTTTCTCTTACAATTGCCACCTCAATTTTTAAATACTAAATATCTCATTTTGGAGTCATCTTTCCCTGTTCCCTGTGCTGGGCTTGTTGAATGTCAAGTACTACTCCAACTGATTTGCACTGACACCTAACAATTAGGCCTGGTGATCTCTATTTGTTCTTTTTTTTGTGTGTGTTTGAGTGTGAAAAATATTCTCACTACAAGCTCCATTTCTTAGCTGTTTTGGAGGATTTTTTAACTCACAAGGACCAGTAGTTCTTAAAGTGCTCAGCAAAGTAAAGTCTTTAACCAGATTAAAAACCAGGTTTCCCTATGCATGTCAATGCAGTCTAAATGATTAAAACAGAAACGTTGTCATTTAAGTTTAATACTGCTGAATGGCTATTAGAGGAAACATAAAATAAAAAAAACAGGCCATAATCTACAATTCTGCGGCAACAAGTTTTTGTGATAAGGCTGTACATTTCCTAATAGCCACTGAACAGACTTTATTGTGACTAATTGTGACTAATATGTTTTTTTTTTATTGTAAATAACACCAATGCAGAGCCTGATAAATCTAATTTCTCAGTGCCCCAAACGCTAATAAAACACATCCATGAAACAGGCTGTTTTACTGGATGTAACAGGCTACCATAAAAACATGGTGTTATTAATTTTGAATCAATTGTACAGACATCATCCTGCTCTGATACGTACGCATTAGTTTACCAACTGTGAATCATTATACAATCGCAAATACTCCCTGATAAATCCACAATTTATTTTTGGTTAAGTTATATTAAGACTGTTTACTGAGCAATTATAAAAAACAAATTATACAGCCGTGCCCATTAAAAATATATTTAAATCCTCACCACAATTAAATGGGCTTGTAGTTGAATATGAAAGTATTTTCATGAAAAATGTCTTGTTACAAGAAAAATACTGAGAATCACCAGCCCTGTTGTTTAAACATCCTTTTTTCTTTCCTGTAAAACATTTCACTGCCAACTTTGCCTCATCTTTATATAACTAGTATTTTAACATTTCATTACATGTTTCTCATTAGCTTTTCTAATAATTTCAGATAGCAGTTTTGCTCTAAATCATAACTGTTAGTGCAGGTATGACTGTGTAGATGGAGACAGGTGTCATGTGGCGCATGGACATTATTGAGCAGTTACGTTAAGCGGTTACTTGGGTTAGTGTGTAGATACTTTCGCATACTTTTGTATTTTTCTCCTTGTCACATTGATGTACTGGGGATCGAGAACTTCATTTCAGAGTTGCTCCTGCCTTCTTTTTTCTCATTCTCGTGCTTCTGTTGGTTGTCTTGGCTCTGTGCTTCTCTTCCTGGCTACAAAGTCAATCAGGTGTTCTTCTTTACCTTGGCTGATGCACTTCCTGATGAAGATTGTGTTTGAAAATCATGTCTTAAGTTACATTATTTGGCCTTCTGTCATCGTATGCTCTTCATGATCTCTCAGGCAACACAGAGGAGATACAGTTAAGAAGTAGTGCAGAGGAAGAGGTGGAACCAGAGCAGCATCAACAAATGCTGAAAGAGGAGGCCAAAGAGAATCACTTGAGCTTTGATACACACTGTAATATTGCTGATGTGTCCACACTGAAAACATCTAGTGAGGAACAACCTGTAGAAAAACAGACACGCTTACCCACAGAAGAAGACAGCGTTGGAGAAAATGTCCTGAGCAAAGATTTAACTGTTGACAATAATGGCCGCTCAGTCATAGAAGCCGAAGATGTAATAAGTGAAATCATTTGCAGCCCTGAACTTGGAGAAATTTCAGCAAGTGCTGAGGAAAGTGTTCCAGAAAGAGAAACTGCTCAGGGCACAGATTTAGGAGAGCCAAATAACTCAGATTTAGGGGAGACAGAAGTCAAAAGTGGTGGTGTTGAAACACAGAGTGATGATAGTAGAGATAAATGTAACAAGCTTTTTGAAGAGAAAGAAGGCAAACAGGGAGTTGGTGAGGAAAGTAATTTGAGGATAACAGAATCACGTCCTCAGCAAAAAGTAATAGAGAATATCATGAAAGAAAGCTTACCTGAGTCTGTCTCAGCTGGATCAGACTCAAAACCTCAACAAGAGCTAGAGGCAGAGAATGATGAGGCAGAGGAACCCAGCAGGTCACAGCCTCAAGGTGCATCTGCCTCAGGAAAGAAGAAGAAAAGGAAGAGGAAAGGCAAAAAGAAAGGTGCGACTAATGAGGACAAGAACCAACAAAAACATGAAACAGATATGGAGTTGGCTAAAGGAGATAATGTGTCAAAAACTGAACCTGGCATTGACAGTTCTGTCACTGAAGCCATCAAGGAATCAAAAATGGATCATATTGAGATTATGCATCATAGGCAAGTAAGTGAGGATGTAGCTACAGAAGTAACACTGGAATCCACTGAATCATTTTATCACAAAGAGGCACTAAAAGAACCAATAGTGGACCATGATACAAATGAGCAGGAGAAGGAGCAAAGTTTGCAAACTGAGACTGTACTGAGACTAGAAGTAGAGGCATCGTCTGAAATCCCTTCTCAAATTGAAACTACCAAAGAATCCACGATAGAACCCACAGAAGATGAGCAGGACAATGAACAACTTTTGCAAAGAGCGAAAGCAGAACAAGTGGAATCTACGACAAGTCTTTCAGAGGCCAACCCGAGTGTATGTGGTATTACAGACACCTTCAACCCTGAGAACCCCAACAAAGAATTTACTTCAAGTGTAGATGACTCTAAATGTGGAGCCATATCAAATAATGTTGAAGAAAATCATAGTGAGCCAGAAAGTGTTGATGATTTAGAGAAAGATGTTGGGTCTGTTGAGGAGATGAAACCTGGATGCGCAGCTGACAACAACAGCAGTCTTGAAGAAAACGGTAAGCAAAACACTGGAACTGAATCTCACAATTCAAGCAATGGTGACATTACTGCTGATCAATCAGAGTCCTCAAACAATTTTGAGATGCTCAGTTCCCAAGGCTTGTCTTACTCAGAGCCACCACCAGGACCTGAGGAGGCAACTGGGACAGTCGAAGAGCCCGGACTAGATACGGAACGAGCAGGCTCTTCTCCCAGTGTAGATTCTCATCATGGTCATGAACTCAAACAAGACACAACAGAAACAGAGAAGCTGACTGGAAACCTAGAGGAATCAGAAGATTTAGTTGAGATAGACAGCTCCTTGGGTAAAGAAGAAAGAGACTCTTGTGACAGTGCATCATTAACAAAAAACACTGAATCAGACAATGAAAAGTGTCTTTTGGAGCCTGTAGTTCAAGCTGAACAAATGGATGACGTAGAAAGGCAAATAGTTACGTGTATTGATCAAACAGATGAATCTAATGTGGAAGTGTCTTCAGAAACAGAAGAGATTAATACCACAGCCACGTCAAGCGGACTAGAGTCTTCAAGAGAAGTTACTGAGATTAGCTTCCCTGTTGAGAGGGAATCAGCTGCCGTAGATGATTCAGGACGTGAAAACTGTAAAAACAATCAGCAAAGCGAGACAAGTCTTCTTCTTTCAACTGAGCAACTGCAAGAGTCCAGCAAAGACGAATCAGAGCATGACGATTCAAATCGACAAACCCAGCATGACGGTGACGAAGATGATGGGGAAGACGAGGAAGGGCAGTCTTTTGATTTTGATGACATGGATATGGAAGCAGCTATTGCATCAAACCACCATGGAAATCCACAACAGGAAGAAATTGAGGATGGAGTTGAAGTCGTGTCAGATGAAGACAACAGTGATCGTTCAGTGCTGTGCCAAAGTAATACGGCACCACATGAAACTACGCCAGAAAAGCCAGTTGATGAGAGTGATGAGAAGTGCAGAGTTGAAGATAATAATCAGGTAGATGCACTAGCTGAAGAGTCAGGCATCTTGCCCCAAGATGGCAAAAACACTTTGGCTGATGAGGAAGCTGAGTGTGAGAAGGAGAAAAATGTGTGTGAAGAACAAGTGAACACACAGAAGGATGAAACGGATGTAGCAGCTGAAGCAAGCCTCATTATAGAAGAAGGAAATGTTCTGAGTGTAGAGGAAGGATTAGATGCCATCGAGCATGAGTTGCAAGATAAAGATAATCTTTTACCAAAGAATGCAGACCAAGGGACCAGCAACAAAGAGTCACCAGAGTCAGGGAAAGATGGGAAGAAGAACGGCAAGAAAGGCAAAGGGAAGAGCAAAGAGGAATGCAAGATGTCTTAGTTTGGAGGGAATTCAGGACCAGATTTATTCGAACTTCACTTCATGTAACTGGGCTTTGCTTAGCTGTTCACAAAGTGATAAAGTAAAGATATGCAAAACCTTACAGCACTCTTGATTGATTCCCCAAATGACATTTGGTGTCTAAGGTATAAACATCAGTTTTGACTGAGGTCGTATTGGCATGAAATTCATTTCTGGAGAAATAAGGTGGCCTGCTTGCTAATAGCCAATTTTACTGCTGGACGATACATTACTTGATGTGGCAGGTAGCATTTGTATTGTTACTGATGTCAAGTTAGAATGCTGCTTGTAATGATTCATGGAAAATATTGCTCTGCAACAGTCTTTTTTTTTATGTTATACCCAATTCCAGTAACTCATTCCTGTATTCTGTAGACAAATACGAACCCACATTGGTTAATTTCACTGGGACTTTAGCAAGCAAGCTTTTATGTTGTAGGCTTAATTGTGAAGGTTAAAATGGGGAAAGAAAATGCTTGGAAACTTGCTAGGAGACGGCCAATGCCATCTCTAAGGACTCACAGAAATGTATGATAAATGTATGTTTGCATTATTTGCACTAAATGGAAAAAGATGAATGTGGTGCCTCCACATCTGTGCCAATAAATACATTCCTGTTTACCACTGAGATGTTGATGTAAATGCATTTTACAATTTGGGGACATGAAAAGCATGTTGGAACCAGCTTTTTCATTCAGAACACACACGCTCGTGCACTCGCACACACATAGACATCCCTATCAGCATGTAGTCCTGCAGGCTGTGTGTTGTTGTATTGACCCTTCTCTTCAGTTTGTGCATGTTAACGCTCCTCCCTCACAATCCACTCCATTATTCCACTCACTGATGCCTGCACTGTTGCATGCACCAGCCTCCCGTCCTGACACAGTCCCCCTCCCACCATCTCCTTGGCTCCTCTCCTCCCTGGTATGTTACATTTTATTTTCTCTTGTAAACCTTGGCCTTAGTTGATATGATTATGATTGTCAATAGCGCTGTTCTATTATGGTGTTCCTGTCCATGTGTCGATCCTGAAGTTTGCTTTATCTTGTAGAGATTCGCCTGAGGAAACTGGTGGATGAGCGAGAAAAAATGATAGAGCAGGTTAGTCACTCGTGAGGCTGACGGTATTGTTCACTGCCGTTTTAATGTAGTCCCCGACCCAAATGAACATCAGGGAGCAAAGTGGTGAGTCAGAATAGAGCTCAGGTTTCCCTTATTATTCTCAAGGTGGGCCAATTTATTTTAAACTCACAACTAAATGGGACAAATGTTTACACTACGTTGAAATTATTCTCCAGTAAGTGTATCTTTTTTTTCAGCAAAATTATTTTTGTAGTTGCTTTACAAAAGCATCCTTTCAATGAAATTATGTGTGATCTGTTTATTATTGATGATTTTATTTTGATTAAGTGCATAATTTATATAATGTGAAAAAGCTGAGGATAATCCTTGTTACCCATAGTATATTTATTTCAGTACTCTACAATTTTGAGGTACTTGTGCTTAACTGGAGTAGTTTTACTTTTACATCACTACAATATAGAGGGTAAGAACCCCTGTATTCTTTACTTCCTACAATTATTAATTACACCCCTCTAACAAAAGATCCATTATTATGGGTGAAGCAGCTGTGATCCATAATAATGGTAATAAAAATCAGCTTCACATTTAGCAGATGCAGTTTTTGTTCCACACCACGACACTGTAGTTTACTATACATTTACTTTGCCCTGTTGTTCATCTTTAGGATTTTTGTCAAATAAATGTGGACTAGGGTTGTACGTTTGTTTTTTAACAGCATAAAATTCAGTATTATTTAAAATGCATCGTTTTCTCAGGAGTATATTTAGAACATGTCAAATAGCACGGGTGTATTGAGTATGTGTACTTCTACTACCTCTGCTATTCACTACCTGTCCCTCACCTGCAACAAATGTAGCTGCTAATGAACCAAAGACTTAATATTAAACTGCTTCTTAAATTAAAATTAAAATAAACCTCCTCTCTAGACTTTATCCAGAGAAGCCAATTGTGAGAAAGCAAACGTGAAAAGTAAATTGAATGTGAATCCTTACTTGCACCGTTATTGCATGTCTGCTAAAGTGAATCATTTGTGTAATTCTCTGGTGAAACGGGTGAAAGTTACAAGAATATTCTACAAACTGGTGCCTGTGTTTTACTCTTAGTCCTACACTAACATTGGCGAAGATTGTGTTGCAGGTAAATAACTTTAAATTGAGACATTTATATCCCACAGCTTCAACTTCAACTCCACCTGCACTTGTTTTAAACCTGGTAGCATCATTCTCTTTTCAAACAATGAATAAAATCATAACAGCCATAATATGCAGTGACTGTGTCATAAATCATCTTATGGTACAACTCCGTGAACAGGTGAAAAAACTAAAAGCCCAGCTGGAACAGAAGTCACAGAAGAATGGCTCCGACAGTGGTTCAAGTCCTGATGCTGAGATTGTTGAAAATGGCAATGATCCCAACATAATGGAACTACAGAGTAAGTGTACTTAGTGTAGTGACGTAAAGCATTGTGCTGCCTTAACATCTCCTACATCTCCCATTGTTTGCTGTTGCTGTATCTTTTCAGGAGATTCTAGCAGGCAAATAAGTGACTTGAAGTTCAAACTTGTGAAGGCAGAACAAGAAGTCACCGCTTTAGAACAAAACGTAAGCTGAGAAGAAAAGGGACTTGATTGTGACGTGTGGTAGAAACGGGGTATTCACAGCCGTGGAGTTTTAATTATTTTCCGTCCCCAGGTGACCAGGCTGGAGGGTCAGGTGACGCGCTACAAGTCTGCAGCAGAGAACTCCGAAAAAGTGGAGGATGATCTAAAGGCGGAGAAACGGAAACTGCAGAGAGAGGTAGAAGCTTATTTCTGACGTAGCTTTTAACGGGCCCTTTATTATTGGAAATCATCTCTATTTCTCTGTTTCACCCGACAGTTACGGTCAGCACTGGACAAGATTGACGAACTCGAGTCAAACAACAGCCATCTTAATAAAAGACTAGAGAAGATGAAGTCTAGTCGTGGCATGGCACAAACTCCATAGGAGCACCTGCACACGTCTGCTCCACCTGGCACCAAATCCTAAACTAGCCGATCACAAGGAAACATGACACCCATTAATCTGGGTTTACTTTTTCATCTGCCTCACAGCAACATTTAAGAAACAAAATAAGAAAAAACATTAGGCATTATATTCACAAGCTAGAGAACAACAAGCAATGTGCCATTTCTTTATCTGTATTCTGTCTGAGAATTCTTTATACGCCGTGCACAAACCAAGAAAGTACACCAGATGTTTGCGTACCTCCTGACTTTGGTTGAACCTCTGCACTGCTCTGCTTAGGAGGGAAAAGGTCACATAAAGAGTCCTGGGACTGAATAGCTCCAAAAACACTTTGCAGTTGTCTGTTGGCTGCCTCCCGCCAAAATCCACCATAACCACTGCTCTTCCCCAGATGAAGAACTTTAAGTACAACCATCACTGAGCAATCGAACATACCAATATCTATGGCCCAGAGGTCTTCAGAGAGCATGAGGGCTTTGTGTGTCATGAATGAAAGGGCAGAATTAAGTCTATTTTCCTTGTCTGACATTTTACATTCAAAGCCAAATTGTATTTTTAAAAATGTAAACGTTTGTCAAATCAGGTTTCACAGAGCATCCCCAACAATCACCAGCTTTCATTGGTAGATTCTGTGTGTAATCGCCAGCAGCCTGTTGCTGGTTATTGAACGTTGACCGGTTTGACCCACGGGGCGTAACCGTCGTTTCACTAAGACAATCGTGTCTTTGAGCTTCTTCCTGCTTCATTTGATCAGTCACTGATCAGCTCTCGTGTGCACATATTAAATGCAGAGACTTACCGAAGACAAGCAAGAACGGGGACTCAAAGCGCTGTTAGCAGGAGATACTGAACACACTGGGGAGATGCTGCTTCACTGTTTACAAAGCTTTAAAATGTTTGTAAGGAAACCTAAAGAACTGTTATCTTTGTGCAATAAAAATTTAAAACCACTTTCTGCTCATGTTCAGCTTCATCAGTGACAATGTTCAACAGTTCTTGTTTTGCAGTTTGCCGAGCTTTGTAAAGTAACTTTCATGTCATTAGTAATTTTTTGATACATTTTCTCATTAATAGAATAACCATATTAGTCTATAAAAGTAATTTGGGGCTACAAAACATTCTTGGTTTGCATTAAGTCTTGATACTCAAATGATCTCTTAACTTGCGTTTCTTGGAAGAACCTACTTTAATTTTTTGTCATAATTTAACTAATCATGATAGAATGTTATCATAAAAAATATAGTTTGTGAAAATGATCTTGTTGAAAAAGGGGTTTCACATTATGTGAGCAACTATTGAACATTTGTAATGTTGACAGAAATATGCTCCAGTAGTCATTTCACTACAGTATAAGGGGAAAAAACTAAGGTAAGACAGGAGTGCAGTCATCTCCACCTTTAGAAAATATACTATTGTCTCAGTGAATAAAATCCAGTACTTCACCTGGATCTCAATTTTTAAAACTCAATTAGCTAAAGTCAACTGTCGTAGAGATGATTTAATCACATTTTTAAAGCATTTTTATACCTCAGGGCTAATTGAACACAAACCTGCAAGAACAATAAAGATGTTCTAATCTAATCCCACAGTCAGGGAGATTTCAATAACAGAGCCTGTAGCTACACACCCACACAGTTTAAAGCAGTTTTTAATTTTGGTAATTCATCAATCAAGTTGGGTGAGTTGACTGTTGGGTGATATAGTTTTAGAAACTTCCTGTGCATTTGTCCCCAATAGACTGTCGCAGTATGTCCGCTTTTGAATACGCTGAATCATACGGCGTCCATAGAAGTCCCGATGGTCTGCTGGAAGTTCATCCAGTGTGTGCAGAGCCCTCTCCAGTGCCTGAAGAGCTCGAGTTGCAGCCACTGGGTCTTTGTTACCGTAGGGGTCCTTCTTGTCATAGCTGTCGGCGGGTAGATGGCGCCAGAACACATTAACACCCACACCAAACTGCAGTGCCAGGGTGTTGTGGAACCACAGGGCTGGAGAGAACAGACTGGGTGTTGTTATGGTGTTTATGTATGAGAAACTGTTTTAATTAAATTCTTTGAAAATGCAACATTTCTACAGTAGAAATGAACATTTTTCACAAACTAACTGATAAGCCTTCGTTGTTAGAATTATATCTCAAGTTTGATGTTACGACGGGGTTTATGTAGGACTGCTAAGAATGTTGGTGAATGTGGACATTACCCTTACCAGGGATAAAAAGTAGATCTCCAGGCTCAAGCACACACTCGTATCTCTTTGCCTTTACAAACTCAGGAAACCGTTTTAAATCTGGGGAATCGATGTCCAGAACCTCTGACTTATCACCTGATGGGTAATATTAAGATGAAAAGAAGTACTGTAAATCATGTCCAAATCAGACCACAGCACAGCAGCTTTCTGCAACTACTTACCTGACAAGTAGAGGTGCAGTGCATCCTGGGGGCTGTAGAGGACCACTCTCTTTCTTCCTGTCACCTGAGCCAGCAGGTTATCCATCACCTGAAGAAAAGAGCAGACGGAGGACCACTTCAGGAGGCTAGTTTTCCAGAATGCTCTAACAAAATGCATTAATATTGTAAACGTTAGCAACATCTGTTAGAAATGGACCAAAAAAGGACTAAACATGAAACTTTGAATTTGTAATTAACTACACATGCGGACTCTCACATCGTAGTGGGTCCACAGCTGCAGGCCACAGGAGCTGATGCGGAAGACACTGGAGAAAAAGCGATCAGGTTCAAAGAACTGTGGGATATGGAAATCCCCTGCCAACTCTGGGAACTGTTTGCTCAGATCAGCAGGTTCCTGTCAAAGTACAGGTGTCTTTGTTTTTTTTTATCTTTGCATAATAACTCAGACCGAGATATTTTTGTCATCTAAATACAGTCCCGCACCAAGATCTATAATGACAGTATTTCCGTTTCAGCATGGCCTGAAAGAAATTTCATACCTTCCGGACATCTTCTCCAAGTGATCGAAGATAATAGCTCTCATCCTAAAATAAGACCGAGGGGTAAGAGTCAATAAAAGAATGATGGGGAAATGTTCTCCAATATTAACATTTGATGATTATTACCTCAGACAGGAAGAAGTCAGAGTGTTGTTTCTCCGATGCCCTTTTCACAAATTCATTAAATGACAGTGTCCTGTGGAAAGGTAGCAGCTGAGAAATCTGCAAAGGACTACAGTGCGTGTGTGTGTGTAAGCGGGAGACCCTGAGAAAGCTCACTTGTACTCAAAGTTTTTGTGAAGGAAGTCCATCTGAGGCACAGCGGACACGTGAATCCTCACTTCTTTGTCTCCTCCTTTCTGTCCAAGATATTTGACTGTCCACTTCTCCAGACATGGTCCGAGACACACGCCTCTCAGCACGGCTGGTCTTCTCTGAAAAAAGTATGCTCATAGTTTGCCTGTAGCTGCAGCTGGTGACCAGGAGAGGTCATACACACTGTCAGCTGACAGGCCATTGCACCAGATTTCAAAGTGAACAGTCCAAAACTCAAAGAGATTCAATTTCAGAACAGAAAATAGAACAAAAACAAATACATGAATTTTAAGTTATTTGATACCAACTTGATTACGGGGACGGTTCAGTCAGATTTTGTTCCAACATCGGATGAACCAGTAGGAGGCAGTTTTCTCTTACCTCAGGGCAGATCTTCCGCATAAACAAGTCCCGGTTTACGTCTGTGAATACCGGCACCGGAACGTTTTCCTGCAGCTCCATCTAACATTGTTTGACTCTGTGACTGACGTGCACAGATCCACACTCTCGTCTCTAGCTTCAGACCTGGTGTTACATTGTTAGTTTCCCCCTAGAAACAAAACAATAATAAAGAAAATATTTGTATTTACCTTAAACAAAGCTGCTTATTAATCACGCATAATACGCCTGTTTGATCATGATTTCACATGGCATCACAGTCTTAGTGTTTTGCTGTGTTTCTGTTTGCATATTTAAATGATGTTTTCTGTGTTCCTCTCCGGAAGAGACGAGTGCACCGATAATACGACTTCCGGAGAAGAAAAGATGGCGCTGCCCATGTTCCGAGGTTGTTTCAGGCTATCGGCGACATTTAGCTCGACTCGTTTGTTTTTAAAAGAAAGCGTCGTCCTGAACCGGTCTGCGAAAACGCGGCTGCCACTTCCGTATCCTGTCGGTGTGGCAGCAGCGGGCCGCCCGTACACCTCGGACCAGGGAGGACACAGACAGAACCAGAAGGTGGTGGTCTTTGGGATCCCGAACCCTTTCATCTGGTTCCGCACGCGGGTTTACTACTTTCTGATCCGAACTTACTTCGACAAAGAGTTCAGCATCGAAGAGTTCACGGAGGGAGCGAAGCAGGTCCGAAAACACGGAAAACATGGAAGATTGGTGTTCGTTCGCTGGCTGACAGTGTGTGTTTTTTGCTCTTGCAGGCTTTCTCCCATGTCTCCAGACTCTTGTCACAGTGTCAGTTTGAAGCTTTAGAAGGGCTTGTGGCTAAAGACGTGAGTATGGGAACCCGAACGATGCAAACTCATGTACCATGTTCACTTATGTCCCCACCTCTGCCCAACAATGATGCACAATGTGCAAGTGGAGCTACACTTACAGTGACTTCACGACGCATTAAGATCCTCTACTTTCCAACTGCTTCTCTGGCAGCTGTGAGTCATCTCAGAAGGTCTCTCACACCCGGAGTTAGTTGGTTTATTACGTTCTTCCTGACGGATCCTCTCCATTGGAATGAACAGGAGGTGTCTTTGAGTTGATATTTTCAGATCTCTCAGCTAAACCAATTTGGGTTTGGTTGTGCCGTCTATGGAATGATGCAAAACTTTAGAAATGTTTTCACATGTCCTGATTTGTCCCTCCAATTAAATTAATCTAGCATCCTTGGGCTTCATGTCTCATTTTATGTCCTCACCCAGTGTGACGTGACCCCTTTGCTACATTAACTTAACAAAACAATTTCTAGTTCAAACAGCTCATCAAAGCATCTGACCTAAAAGGGGGTCACACCCAAACAGATTGAGAATCAGTAATGTAGATTACAAAGGTTGAATTTCATTCCATATGTAGTGTTGCGTGTTCTTCCCAACTAATTCAACCTTATTTCAACTGTCCACAAGAGACCGTCCCAGTGGGCTTGTGGAGTGTCAAGGTGGTGGCAAACGTCAGGCGTGCCGCAATGTTGTTTTTGGAGAGCAGTTGCTTCCTCTGTGGTGTCCTGCCATGGATAACATGCCGGTTTAATTTTGTGAACATTGTTGACTCAAACTGGGATGTTTAAGCAACACCAATTAATTTTTCAAGTCGTTTGCTGTTGCTATTGAGATTACACTTTAGCCCTTTCCAGCTACATGTAAATCAACAACTCATGAAATTTGTGCTTTTTATGTCATGTCACTACTGCCAGTACTGCCAGTACTTTTTCTCCTTACTGTTTATCTCTCCTGTTCAGCTCTTTCTTTTTTAAATTAATAAACTTTTTTTGTTGTGCAGTTAATTGAAAAGCTTGAGGAAAAGTGCAATCTGCTGCCACCGAGCCACAAAAAAGCCCTCTCTGCAGATCCAGATGAGATCATGTACACCACACCTGGAGATGTGGGGATTTACTATGATGATAATGGTCAGCATAAAAGATTTGTTTTTAAATCTTTATAATTTTGTTGGGTTAGAGAATTAATAATTTCCAGTGTTGTGTTTTCAGGGAGAAGGTTTGTCAGTATTTTGATGCGTTTCTGGTATCTGACAAGTGCACACCTTCCTGAAGACACCATAGAGGGAACTCGTATCTTCCAGGTTGCCATTGGTGAAGAGAGAGACGCAGAAACTAAAAGACTGCTAACTGCCAATTATGAGTAAGTAGATCTGCCTTTTGGAATATAAAATATACTAAACACTTTATATGATAAAAAACATTCTCTTCTAATGGGTTTCCTGGCAGATTCCAGAGAGAGTTTACCAAAGGAGTGGCTCCGGACTGGACCATAACAAGGATAGAGCACTCTAAGCTGTTGGACTAAGGTGGGAAATTCTCCTCACTAAAGATGGTTTCAATAAACTGAGGGACAAACAGGTGAATATTCCCCCAACGGGAAACAAGACATGGCTCCTCACTGGGAATCTAGAGGACAGAGGAGGCAAGAAACAACCATTCTCCCCGATCCTCCAAACAACAGTCTGCAGTATGCTCATGTTCGATATCCCAGACACCAACAATTACAGCGTGATTACATTTGTAAAGTTTTGATTTGAAAGAGTTTATCCATTCAGGAATGTGTTAGAAGCATTAAAAAAAATTTCAAAAAGTCATGGCCTTATTATACTATTCTGAAAAAAAAATTCTAATGCAATTGCAGTAAATGTGTCCTGTCTCATACCCCAAGCGAACACTTAGGAATATTATATGTCCAAGTCTGATAGTGTGATAGTTTTTTTGACAGTCAGCTGAGATTTTTCAGATGCTGTGTTTCAAATAGGCAATATTTTCTCTGGCTTTGACTAAGTGCTAAAAGTGCCCCCCCACACACACACAAACACACACACAAAATATTGGACCTGTTGCAGTTATGTGACAATTATAAGATGTACGTGAAATGTATTTACCGTATTTGTATAAATGTGTTTGTAATGGCAGCTTCATGAAGCTGAATGACCTTTGTTGTACTAAAGTTTTGAGAAACAAATTGTGTGCTACACTGTATTTTCATTAACTCAGCAGTCAAACCACAGGGGTGGCCAGAGACAGGCACAAATCAGTTTGACTTATGATGTCTGTCTGCATCTGAATGTGTAATGTATTATTATGATGATTCTAAATTGAGTCCGTGATTAAGCACTGGGATGTTTGTATTTTTGTCACACAGCAACTTTTTAGCCAGGCAGTCCCCTGCATGGAATGGATGGTACCTCCCACAATTAGCTGTTACACTTTTTAATGACTATTTTTAGCTATTGGCAGTTCTTTCATATCACAATACATGGAAATGCATCATATATTACTGAGAACCCTAATCGTAAATGTCTTTTTGCAGCTTTTTATTTAATTTTTCTATTTACTAAAATAAAGAAAAGATACAAAAAGCATAGAGGTCATAAGAAATCATTTAAAAAAGTTACAATTAAATAACGAATAAAACAAACTCAGTGCAAGCGTCTAAAGTTGGCAATTCCTAATATAGAACGTGTCACTTGCCATTTGTCCTCCCATTGGTTCACGTTTTCAGTGCTCTCCTCCGATTGGTCGAGTGCCTTGCCACTCATGCCATTTTATAGCAGGTAGTTCCTGTTGTGAGGGTTTCAGTTGGCGTGAGTGACATCTTGCGTGGTGTGCTGCCTGGCCGGGCGCTCGCAGGGTGACAGCGGAAACATGGAGGCAGAACAGCTGTGAAATTAACCGGAACCAGTCGGAATTCCACCATGAAAGTCGCCGCCGTGGCCTTTTACGCCTTCGCGCTGGGGCTTCTGGCCGTTGGCCTGCGAGAGCTGCTGACCGGCTTCGAGGAGAACAGATGCAGCATGACCTACATGTTCGAGTACCCGGAGTACCGGGTGAGTACCCGGGCTAATTACCGCCCTCCACCCACCGCCACATCCGCGGTGAACTGCACGGTCATTTCATGTTAGTTTCCACGTTTTGGTAAAAGCGGCTGTTCGCTGAGGCGGAGCTGCCTCGCAGCCTCTTGGCTGTTGTTCCGTATCCATCGCTAACCCCACATACCTGGTGCAGGTGATCAGGATTGGCTAGAGCTGGTCGAAAAACCAGCTGGGCAGGGTCCATCAGGACCAGGTTCAGGAATCCCTCTGTCAACATACCTGCATGACTGGTTGGAGGTGTGTTAGTGGAGGATTCAGATTCAGATTAGCTAGAATGATCCAGCTTATGAAACCATAAATCAGCTGCTGAGAATCCTTTGAGCAGGTCACCAGCAGATCAGCTTTGCAATGAAGATGTCAAAGACCGTGGAAGTTGATGGACTGTAGATGTTTGCAGGTCGCCGGTGTCTGCGCTTTATCCGCTCTGATGTGCTCATCTGTCCAGAAGTGGAGCACAGCTAGAGGCAGTTCACTGACAGGGCATCAATCTTACATAATACAACAGTGTATGCTTTTTATTACAGTGTGAGGGAAGATGGATAGTAAAACCCATGCAGTAGAACTAAGAACCATCTCTAGCCTTTGTATGGGGTTAATGGACATGGTCTCTACAGAATCAGTGTGATGTGAGTGAAACACTCTGTGAGTAACCAGGCTATAAAAGTGGTTTATTAAAACACTCATCAAACAAGCAGAAACCTACAACAAACCCGTGATTTTGGTTGTCTACGAGTTTTCCATCCATCACTGCTACGGTATGTGTTAACATTGAATGATTCGTCACAAACAGCTATGAGAACACTAAAACAACAACTGGTAATAACTAATAATGAGCTTAACTTTGTATCTCAAAACTCAGCAAGAACTGCATAAACAGCATCAGCCTTCCAAAGTTGGACTCTGAAATAGCGCTCTCAGAGATGGTAGCTTCCGACCCTCTGTTAGTCCTACCTGCTCAGCAGTAAATCACATCAGAGAGAGGACAGTAATTCTTCAAACAAAAAAATTTTAATGCAACATAATTGTATTATTTTTTTAAAATGGCATTTATAAAATTGCATCTAAAAAAAATATATTTTTCAAGCTATCAATATGAAACCTTTTTTAAAAATGATGACCCTGTAATAGGGGACACACCAGTTAAATTCTGGCTTATTTAAAGGTCAAAAGGTTGTAATTTGTACTGTAAACTGCAAACCAACTTTAGGGTTGGAACAAAAGTAGGTGGAAAAGACGGAGATGACCGTAACCACTTTCTGTACTTACAGCTGCCTAATCCACAATACATTGCATCTATTAGTTTATTGTATTTTGGGTTAAGAATCTCCAAATGGGAAGCAAAAAAGACTGTAGTAGAATTAAAAAGTACAATAATATCATTATCATTGAATTGTGCTGGAGTAAACGTAACATAACATGTAAATACACCTAGAAAGTGTCTTAGAGTTGCACTTAAGTACAGTACTTGCTTACTTTTCTAGTATGCTTTCTGAAGAATTGGCCAGCGCTTTAAGATTAGACCCACTGAGATGATTATGTTTTTGAATGAATGTGAATGTACTTTCTGATACGGAATGTGTTGATTTGTATGTTGCAGCATGTGGCTCTTCCTCGGCGCGTGGCCAAACTATACCCGGCATACGGTCTTTACCTGTACGGAGAGGGTGTGTATGCCCAAGAAACCAGAGCGCTCAAACTCACCGGTGCCCCTGTGCTCTTCCTGCCGGGAAATGCAGGCAGTTACAAGCAAGGTAAGCGCACAAATGAATGAACATAAGGGCGTGTGTCACACATCGATGCATCGTAGATTCAGATGCAGAACCATGAGGAGGTGACTTTCTCTTTTCAGTAAGGGGGTGGGCTGATGAGAGCGTTTTTCTGCTTTTTGTTGATTAGTCTGCACCTGACCTACAAGAAAATGACATCGTCCTTCACAATGCTTTACATAAGCTTTTTGTGTTTATGACATTGATTTACTACAACAGTACTGCAACAGTTTTGCAGTCCACAGAAGTCTGTAGAAGACACTATTTCAGCTATCTCAATCAATCATCATGGCAACGAGTGTCGCCTTCCAACGTTCATTGTATGTGATCTGATTCCTATGTACCATAAAGCTCCACTGTTACCGAAACTATAAAAACACTAGTGAGCCACACTGTGAAACTGTGTGGCATGTTCTTTAATTGACACAGCCACACATAGGGACGTGCTGCATTTTTATTTTTTTTGCTCACACCCACATACACTGTTCTGCTGCTGTAAATAGTCACTAGAGTATCATTGCAGAATAATCCGCAGCTTAAAATAGTCTCCAAGAAATGTATTTCATTTGTTTGTTTACCAAACTTTAATCACAGTGCCAACACCATTCTGGGAATTATTTTTAAAAGCTATGTAAAAAAGATTAGTTTTTACCTCTTGCAAAATGACATCGGAACCGTGGGCAACAGGCAAGATAGAAAAGCTAGAAAATATTGAGAGGGAGACTTGAGACATCATTGATTTTTGTCGTTTATTAGTTTTGTTTTTCCCAAACAATTTTTAAATTATTTTGTCAGGCTCTTTCAAGATACAGAACTCTCTAAGATTGCACAGACTCTTGTTCGTGCTATCAGTTGTGTGTAGGAGGAGAACAATCACACTTTTATACCTGTGAGGATTAATTCATTCTGCAGTTATTGTGTTTGTGATGATGGTCCATGCTCTGTGTTACTCAGCACTTCTTCTCCACCAGTCACATTCTTCATGCAGATGTATTTTTAACAGAAGCTTTTGCTGAATAAGCTTTCCTCACAAGTTAACAACAGAATGATGAATTACCAGTGTCAGTCTGGACCTGAGCTTTACTGCTGTGTTACAGACTTCTGTCAGACAGAAAAATGCAACAGTCTATGTACATTTTAAGAATCTTTCTAACAGCAATTTCAAAGATTTCTATTTGGGCTGTAAATCGCTGCCCTGATGATGTGCAGAAACTCAAGTCAAAATAATTTTTAAAATGTGTATCTTGTCACTCAACATTTAACACTGTAGAAACGGCCCATTTATACAATTTGAGATCATCACACCTCTTCTTCTCTTCTCAAAGCTCGCTCCCTCGGCTCAGTGGCTCTGAGAAAGGCTGAAAACATGGAGGGAGGTCTCCACTTCAACGTGTTCACCGTGGACTTTAACGAGGAGCTGGTAGCGCTTTATGGTGGCAGTTTGCTCCGGCAGACACACTTCCTGCATGAGAGCATTAAGGCCATCTTGAGGCTGTACAAGGTCAGGCCTCAGATATCACCTGCTCATCAGAATTGCTTACTCTACATGGTAGATATGGCTGGTGGAGTTATATTTCCATTTGGGTGATTCATATCACATTCTAGCACCCTCTGCATTTACATTAAGAGCTCATCCTTCTGTGACCAGCAGTTCACCAAGTAGTAAAGAAGGTGACCGGCCACAGAATAAACATGAAGGAGTGTAATCAAAGTGCACAGTTAGCACTAGATAGTTCGGAGCCCATTAAAGGCCGTGCTTAGACAAATATATTGTGGAAGTTTAACATATAGCATTTAGAACCACAAATACGATTTAGGTCCATATGCACAAATCGTTTCCCTTGCTATAGGCCACACACTGGTAATTCCTGCAGATTCAGAAATCACCTCCAGAACAGGGGCTTTTTGGCAGAGAGAAGTTTGGACTATGGTTCTTTCTGTGGAAAAGCAAACTGACCTTAACGGAAGTGGTTTTAGTGCTGGCTTGCAGACTGTGCTGTAGATGGACTTATCAAAAAGATCTCCAAGATCTACAAATGTCAAGAATAAAAAGGAGCAGCCTTCCAAGGTTATGACAGAAAATTCTAAATAGAAAGTACAAAGAGAAACAAACAGCACTTGTGATTATATAAAGCCAATAAGTCTCTCTTTTTCTCGGCACGCCAGCACCTGAAGTCCCCCCCTCAGAGCGTGGTACTTGTGGGCCACTCCATGGGAGGAGTGGTGGCTCGGGCACTTTTTACTTTGCCCCGCTTTAACTCGAGTCTTGTCAGCCTCATCATTACCCAGGCCTCTCCTCACCTGGCTCCAGTACTGGCCCTGGACCCCTACCTGCTGGGTGAGACGCACTTCTCATGCTTTGTCTCAATTAAAATCAGTTGCTGTGTTGTGCAACTGGTATGAATGCATTCAGCATAGCCTTGAACCTCTTACCAGAGGGTTAAATAACATTATAAAATACAATGTATGAAATATTTTCTTTGGCTCATTAGTATATGTAACTTCAGATAAAACTTTTCAAGATGTGTGTTTATAATATGAATTTACATATATGCTGAAGATGTTTTTGTATGCAGATTTCTACTCTGCAGTGAGACAAAAGTGGGTGAACCAGGCAAACAAACTCAGGAACGTCACAGTCCTGTCTGTTGGGGGTGGTTACCGAGACTACCAGGTCCGCTCTGGCCTAACAATCCTACCGTGTCCTTCAGGAGACCACAATAAGCTGTCACTGGTGGTAAGATAAGTAGGGATTAAAAATCTAACCAGTATTTTGAATGAAGGAATTCAGTCATAATTTTGTTCCTCTTGTACAGCTTTGTGCACGGAGTATTAGTTTGTTTTAGACAAGCTAAAGCTTCCTAAGGGCCCTATCCTTCCTCTTCTTCCCCTTTTTCCTCTTCTAGCTTCGTCCTTTAGGGATCGCCACACAAGTTTCCTGCATGTCCTTCCTCACAGCATCCATGAACATCCTCCCTGGCCTTTCTCCTCCTGTCTAGTAGCTCCATTCTCAGCCTTCTTCTCCTTATATACATCAATCTCCCATAATATACCCCATCGCTCTGCACATGGTTAAACCATCTATGTCTCACTTCTCTCCCTTTACTGTCCTACCCATGCTGTCCCTCTAATACACTTATTCCTAACCCTGTCCATCCTTGTCACTCCAAACAAAAATCACAGCATCTTCAACTTGGCCACCTCCAGCTTCTCCTGTTGTTTTGTCAGTACCACTGTCTTCAGGCCGTGAAATACTGTCTGCAAATGCCCTTCAGTCACAGCTCACTCCTGACACTTCACCCTGCATGCACCTTCCTCACTGCACGTCTCTGCTCCATTTTCCATGACTTTGAACGGTTGACTATTGTGTGTAACAGTGTTTCATTTGAGACTGCGCTGCTCTATTTAATGTTTCTATGTTTTCTTATTTTTGTCAAGGCCACAGCAGTTCCCAGAACATGGGTGTCCACTGACCACCTCTCCATCGTTTGGTAAAATACATAGTTTTATTTGGTAAAGTATGGAGTACTATTTATTTTCAACCATATATCAATATTATAGAAGTTATACATATATTTTGTGTTTACACTGTTGTGTTTCAGGTGCAAAGAACTTGTTCTTGCCACTGTCAGAGCATTTTTTGATCTTCTTGATCCTCAAACCAGACAGGTCAGAACAAACATGAATGCAGGAATGTTTTTATACATTTTCTGAAATGCAGCATATCTCATAAGCATTCATTTGCAGCACATGTCACCTGTGTCCAAACTATGTTTGTCCTTCTTAGTTCACAGAAAACCAAGAGAAAAAAATGGCTGTAATAAACCATCACTTTATCAGACACCCTGTCACGGTGTTGGCAGAAACTCAAGACACCACCATCTCCATCTCAGGTTATAGAGAAAAAAGTTTATTAACAAGATGCTGGAATAACAGAATCTTCCTGTTGTAGGGGTACTTTGTCCATGTTTTTTGATATTCATTGAGTATCTTTGCATATATTGAATGTTTCGAAGTAGAATTGAAAATATTTAGAGTTTACTTAAAGTAGGGAAATGAAACACGGCCAATAGAACATTATTAAAGATTTAGATGCATATAAACTAAAGCAAAACCAAAAAAGTACGAGGAAATTATAATGGAAAACTAGACAAAGACAATTAACATGCCATATGTAGACAGCAAAGTTGTTTATTTGGAGTGATTCATTAAGTGTGCATTCATGTATGTGTATCTATTAAATAAAAAAATATCTTTATTTGGATGTAATTTAGGGTCTAAATATATATGTAACAGTAACAATGGATTTTTGCTATTGCCATCTTTCACATATAATGTAGAAATTCATCCTATTCTTTATAAACTTTTTTTCTAGATTTTCCTGAAGCATGGAGTGAAGTTAATACCCTGCGTCTGGCTTACAGCACACCAAAGGTATCACACTATGCACAATTATAATATAGAGAAGTGAAACTGTACAGCTGAAACATAATTGTTGAAGACTGCTCTAGGGACTTTCATCCTGAGCTCTAATCAAGTTGTCTTTAGGTGTTGGTTGATCCTTGTGTCAAATTTGGAGAAATTTCATGACAGCATTACTGTGATAATGCGTTCACAAGATTAGGAAAGATGCAAGGTCACACTCCGCTTCAAAGTGACTTTTGACCAGCCTTAGCATCCTTCGGTTTAAGCAGATGCTTGTGTTTGTTTTGAAGTTCTTCAAGGCATTCCTGCTTTTTTGTGCTCGCAACAGTCAGTTTATCCTTGAGTGCAGTTAGAGGATCTCTAGGCATTCTTGGGATTTCATGTTCACAACAATGTACAGATTTGAGGTCAAACTTATCTTGACCTTTAACGTTGGCACCGAAATTTAATCAGTTAATCCTTGAGTGCAAATGACGTTTGTGCTGAATTTAAAGAAGTAACCTCAAGGTGTTTCTGGGATGATGTGTTTATAAGAATCAAATGGAAAGACAACCTGAAAATATTATGCCTCTGGCTGCAGAATAAAAAATTGCCATTTACCATCAGCGTTTTTCTTTGTCCACAGGAGGGACAGGTTAAATATTTCCTGTTCGCCCTGTCAAGTCGCAGAAAAGCCTACAGCCATTTTTACTGCAGGAGCAACAACCTGGTGAGTTCTTCATCCTCGTGATAACGTTGCCTTTCCTTTTATGGTGAGCTATGAAATTTGCATTGCTTTATTTTATCTACCTGATTTCACACGTCTGAATCATGCATCACATTTTTGATTTGTTTAGAACTTTACACAGATGCATACAGTTTATATTTCTTTAAGCACCAACTAGACTCATTTACATGTTATCACCAAATTTACAAACATTCAAATTGAAATAAACCCTTCAAAAGAAGAGAAAAACTTTCAAATCAGTCCATATTAACAATTGTCATGATATAATTAAAGTCATTGTTCTTTTCTTAAAGATACTGACAAACTATTATAAACTAAGGAAGTTTGTTACTGGTGCCGCTCGTCTCTATGATCTCCTACGTATTATAGTCCTACTCCACTAATTGTTACTTTAAGTTTCTGATACAATTTTCAAATAGACATTAGATACATGTGTTTTTTTTTTTTTTTTTTTTTGCCAAACTGTCTAAATGACAGTGGAAGCTCTTCTCTGAAATAACTCCTCCTCAGACACTTCCTAACTGTGATTGGCCTTCCACCACACAGTCACACATCTATTTCTCCACAATAAGGGCAGACATTACAAACATGAATATAAAAATAGTCAATAAGCCAGTTTGACATATTTTTATCATAAGGAACAATTACTGCGGATATTTAGGATATTGGGATGTGATATGGCAAAGCTCTAGTATAGAATATGCCATTGTTGTCTGCTAACTACTGAAAAACTCAGTAACTACAACAAATGTGGAAGAAAACGTGATTTTGGATTTAGTTTTGTCCAACAGGAGATGACTAGCTGGGTGTATGGCTGCATGCACAAGAATGGATCTTCATGGTAAGAATAACATTTTTGTTATGCCTCTCCCTGCCTCCTACAGTATATCATCATCATCATTTACATCTTTCATTTCAAGTTCACTGAAGTTTCTTTTGTTTCTCATCATTAAGGAAATATTAATTATTTTGTCGTTCTTTGGGTTTTCCAGTGTGCGTGCAGTAGATCTGTCCATGAGAACTGAGCTTCTGCCACCATACAAGGTACAGCATTTATTCTCCAGAGATATCACTCAGTTCAATTTGAGATGTAAAGTATTTTCTTGTTACTCTCTGCTGTCACCCTCAGGTCATGATTCTAAATCTCAATGACTTGTCTTCAGTTACTCACCTTGTTGTTTCGGCCTCCAACCTCAATGGCAGACAGGTACTTGATACTAAACAAGAATTTGCAATTTCCTGGATGATTCTTATTTATTTATTATCCTTTAAAGGAGGTAAAAGAGATTTCCATCCTTAAACTACTGGCTAATGCTCGCTCAAGGGGGATTTGTTGGGTTTTTTCTGTGTATACTGTGTGTGTATTCCTGACGTCATTACTTTACGTAAAGTTGTTGAGGTGATTTTGTGTGAATAGGCACAATATAAATAAAGTTGCATTAAAAGGTGAATTGATTTTGAATACATTGGGCAAACAAACAGCTTTTAGCTTGCAAAGAACAGCTTTGAGGGTGAGTGTCACATTTGTTTTAAAATTCTTGGACAAATTTTCTGACAAAGACGGTCTGTTCCACAGTTCACAGTGGAGTGTGAGTGGCAAAGGCAAGATTCCCAGACACTGTCTGTTTCTGTCCCACATGTCCTGTCCTTCGGTGAGTGGGCTTTCTGTTGTTCCTGGTTCTCAAGGCTCTACGTGAATTGCAATGTATTCCTTCCCAGTAACTTTTGGTTTTGCCAGGTTTGACTGTCAGTGATGTTACGGTCAACTCCTCTGGACTTCTTCACACCATCAAGCTGCAACACTTCCACCAGGTAGCTTTAATTTAATTTTCATTTTGTGCTTGCTTGACTCAGTATTCTTGTTCCTGTTGTGTCACTAAAGTTCCCATCTCTGTCTTTAGGTCTATCAGGCTTTCAGAATTACCATTGCAAGCCAGTGCAAAGCACAGAGAGGTGAGTTTGTGTTTTAAATCATAAGTAAATTACCATATGCCGACAGGTGATGACAATGACATTATGTCCCTCTGCAGAGAGATTGCCGAATGTGTACAGAATAAAGGTGCCGTGGTTTCGGGAGGATTCCTTAACCACAGTCAGGTAGGTGACAGCCTGTCATTGTTTGTCTCCACACTTTTTTTTTTTTTTATGCCCGTTCTACGTAGCACATACACTTCCTCCTTCTGCATTTGACTTGATGTGCTCTGTCATTAGCGTGCCCTCTGTGACTGAGATCTCAGCAATGCTCCATACCAGTCGTCCAGACACCACCTCAGATGTCCTCCTTCAGCTGCACACTGCCCCCAACTGCCAGTACAAGGTACTACCCTCAGCTGCAGGAAACAGCTACAGCAGAAACATTTTGGACATTTTAAATAATGTTGATTTTCCTGTGCTTCAGGTGTTAATAAGAACTTCATTACCCAGAGTCCTGGGACAGGTACAACTATTTTCTGTTGTAATTTTTTGGGCAACGTACCAAATTTAATGGCATTGACTGTTTCAGTAATTAAACCTTTTTCTATGTTTGAACATTTATTGTTCTTCATAGACATGTGAATCAAACTGGATAATGTCCAGATCTGATACAGTCTCTTCTATCTGACAGATACTGAGGTTCTGTGGCCCTTTGGTGCCAGTTTACACAGCTGTAACTCTACTCTTGGCCTGTGGCGGGCAGCTGTCCTGCATCCGGAAGTCAAGGCGAGCCGCAGACGTGAGCCATGTAGTGGGCAAAGGCCTGCAGCCTCATAAAGTCAACCTGCCCATTTATGTCCTCCACATCTTACTGAGGTACATGCTACGTTAGGGTTCTCACTTTAATAGGCATGTTGATACAGATATACCTAAATATTTTCGTGTTAATCCTCCTATTCTTCCCTCTCTTCAGCTTTAGCTGGTTTCAAGAGGTCTGGTCCATTCTTTACCTCCCTTCTGTGGATGCCCTCCCCCCAGCCTTCCCTGATATAGTGTGTAACAGAGACAAGCTTCCAGCTGAAGAGTGGTACCACATCCTTTCCCCTGTGCTTTACATTTCGGGGGCAGTGGTGGCATATTGGGGGAGCACATTGCTCCGTGTCCTTATTCGACTGATCTCGTTAATATTAGCTCCACTACACAGGTATGGTTGCACATTTCAGGATTGATTTTGAAACTGCTATTCACATTTTTTCCAAAAAATATATATCTTAACAGTAGGATAAATGTTAATATTATATTTTTTAAATAAATTTCAAACAGTAAGAAAAGTAAACTTCCTTTGCTGATCTTTTTCTTATAGTAATTTTTTTTTTTTTATGTATGTCTGCAGACCAAGTATTTCTAGAGACTGTGGTACCCTAGGGGTACAAACCCAACTCCTCATCATTTTGTGTCTGACTGTTATGAGTGTGACATCCTGTGGAGCACTGTCAATCTTCACAGCATTTCTGCTCCACCTTTATAGGGTGAGTAAGAAGAAGAACATTTTACATAATATTTACTGTTTTTTATTTTTTCTTGTCTGTGTCTGCTTAAAGGTTTTAGCATAGAATGTCTAGTCAAATCATCAAGTTGCTGTTAGAAAACTGACTTTGCAATATTTTGATTACAAAAACAGACAGTATTGATTATGTTTAGTTTTTTTCAGGTGCTAAGGCTACAGATGACTGTGAGATCACTGAGTCACATGATGAATCTGGTGAGTTTTTTACAGTATTTGAATCACTTTGATATAATCTGACATAATTATCTAGCAACCAGATGAACCAGTCCGTGATGTTTCAGGATTCTGCAATTGTGTAAAACATTTTAAACAATACAAACAGAATAGGTATAGTTTTTTTTTTTATATATTTTGCGTAGGCACCCCAGAAGCCCAGAGAAGCTGAAAACGGCACAGCTGATACTGAGACCTCGACCAAATCCAAAGACTGTAACGGCACCCGGCTGCTGTCCGAGTGTGCTTTGCAGGAAGTGAGCGATGACCTACAGCTCCACCTCTGCCTATTGTCCCTCTTGATGCTACCTGCCTTTCTCAGTGCACCTTCACTCATCTACTGGATCCGCAACCTGAGGTGCTGATGTGTAGCTGGTTTGTTCAAATCGGACATCACAATTACTGCATTAATGTCAGGTTAACACGGGGTATATTTTTTGTGTCATATTGTTCCAAAACTTATCTGAATGTGCAGAGGTTTTGTCAAAGCCTGATCGACGCCCCTTCAACAACCTTGGTAGCACTATAGGGATGTTTCCTTGTAAACTTTTTCCTTGAGTGAGACTTGCCATTCTAACCTATAAAGAAGGGGACTGCCACGGGGCATGGGTGTCTTTGTTTAACCTGCCTTGTGATCCTTTGCAGGTATTCCATCCAGTTGAATCCTGACCCTTGTTGGCCTCACACTGTGCCTCTTATTATTGTGTACATGTTGCTTGTTAACTGCAACACTTTGAAACTCGGCAACAGGTAAGAGCACACCTCCACCAATACGCACTTAAGGTGCCTTAAAACATACAGTCTCCTATAACAATCAGCAATCTAACCTTTTCTTTCTTTTTCAGTAAACTCCTGCCTCTGACTTCCTACTTCCCTCTGCCCTTGGCCATTGCCATGGTGACCTTCTCTCCACTCCATCTCTACAGAGTCACTTACTTCCTGTTGGTGGCACTCGTCCCTCTGGCCTTGTGTAGTCTACTCTGATGGTATCTGACTGGTGTCAGTCTTCATTTCTACCATAACAAGCCTTTCTCTAAGTTGCAGCCTGACTCACTGAAGCCGGTTGAGGCTGATTTGTATCCAGAAGACTTAATGGATCAAACTACCATGGAAGCAGAGCCATAGACATACATAGCTTGGGGAACTGCCTGCTTCATGTTGGCATTAAAGGCTCCATGGCAATTGCACTAAATTTTGAAATGAGATGATGTAAAGGCCTTGGAGCATTTGGTGCAAATGTAGCTCTGTTGGACTGACCTGAAACCAAGTTTGCCTTACTCTGTATATCTATAGCTCTGCCTTCAAGGAGCTAGAGCTCTGCAACCAGTGAAGCTATTGATATTAGAAATTTTCAACAGGGTGTCGGTAGTCAAATGTGTAATTTTCTTTGTTGTTTCTAGTATCTATAGTGATGTTGTTCACTGTGGTCACTATGCTGTAAACTCCTACACTGCCTATACTGCCTAGCAATGAGTTTTAGCTGTTTAAATGTTACTGTCTAAGAACTGCTGCTAAACCGGTGGTAGTGAAATACTTGCATTCCATGAGAAAAACCCAAAGTAATTATGTTTACATTCTCCATAAATTCTTTTTTACACAGCAGTAACAATGGGAGCAAAATTAGGGGAAGCGATTGAATACATGTGCAAATCCAGTGTTCCTCACATTATTTAGAAGAATATTATGAACCACTTTGTGTCGTGTATAGTAATGTAGTGTAGCTAAACGGCGTGCAGAGTTGATCACAGCTCAGAGCTGACGCCGTGTAAATTAATTTTTCACTTAGAACAGTCCTTTAACTGAACAACACATAATCGCACAGATGAAAACTCAGTTGATGAAACTCAAAACTTTCTGCATAGCTGTTACAATTTAAAAGCTGTACACCGGTCCATCCCTTTTTCCCTGTGTGTAGGAAGAAATGACTCTCATTCAATTATTAGCGAATGAAACAAACATTTTGCATGGCTGGTTACTGCTCAGTCAGTCAATAGCCGGCACCCGTTAGTGATTTATCGTGTAAAAACCAGCAGCTGGCAATAGCTGTTCTGTTGCATCCCACTGAAGAATGTATAGGACTCATGGTGTCAGCCGGTATCTTTCTATCATAGATGCATCTATGATATGTGTACATGACATGCAGGTGTAGATACATTACTCACACACAGTGTTGTTAATTATTGATTTATATTACACTTTATGTGTATATAATTTACTGATCAAATGAAAGTGAGACACATTTTCTAAAGCTTAATTTGAATAAAGTCTATCATTGAACACCGTTTATATATTAGGTAATAATTGTGTCCAGCAGCACATGAAGAAGTTCAGAGAATGAAATACACGTTGGACTCACTTTAACATCGAACCCACTGACATTCTGTATCACAAGCCTACTGCAGTCTGTCTTTGTGTGCCAAATTGCCAGTAATTTATGAAGTCTTTGTGTTGTTAAATGTGATTACACTAACAGGAAAGGAGGATGGAATTAGTATCTAGGGATGGAATAAATATTCATAGAATTTAATAATATGGACATGGTCACATGCAAACAAAGCTAGCCCCTTCAGTTCATAATCACGGGGTGTATTTTAAATGAAACCTCATGAGCTTAAATAAAGCTGATCGCTATCTCAGTGCCAATGTCAGAGTACAAAATATTCAGCTACAGCTTCCCAGTTTTAGCCAGTGCTGCCTGCTGCATTTACTGCTGCCAGCAGCCGCTCTCACTAAAAAAAAATACTCCTGCTTATTAAATTACTTATACATTAACATTAGCCAGTTCCACAACACGGTGTGTGTGTGTATGAGAAAGTTACTATTTAATGCAAGATGTTATAAAGGCTATAGAAGGTTTGATATGAAACTTTTAGACTGTGTTGTTATGTGACTTAGCTTTTTGATTTTTTTTTTTTTTTTTTTTACAATGATATTTTTAGCAATTAATGTTTGAAGGAGCAGTTGCACAAATGAAACTAGTAAAGCAAGTATCTGAAATGGAACTAGCGCATCAGGGTTTGGATTCTCATGGAGGTTGAACGTTTTTTTTTTTTATTTAGTTATAATATTAAACTGCTTTGTGCTGTTGTTTCAGCTTTTTGCTCGTGCACACCCCTAACTATTATATCATTGAATCAGCTCCTGTGCCTTTCTGCTTTCTCGTGTGTGCACCAATGCTTCTGTCACATACCTGCCTGTCTGTGTAAAACCAGTCCTCAGCAGCTGAATCACGAAGGCCCACGTTGAATGTACGTGTGTGTTTGTGTTTTTGTTAACTGGGACTCAAGAAAAAAACATCCCTAGCACATTAGTATAATTGATAAATGTGTGTCCCTTTGTGCTGAAGCTAAATTCAGTAGGGGGCCGGTCACTTTCTCCCTTTAGGCAAGTCAGCTGTTCACGCACACATCCACACACTCTGCAGTTCTTCCCAATGTGAATGTACCTGCACGGAATGTTACAGTACACGTGTTGGAGTGGATACAGTGCTATCTACTACTGTTAGTAGTGATCCGCTTTTCTGTGCACTTGTGTGTGTGTTTGGTGCAGTTTTAGTGCTTTTTCATGCACATCATCTGCCTTGTTGTGAATTGACACCAACTTATGAGAGTTGACTTTTTTTTTTAAATAGAATTGTGATTTATATCGGTGTTCACTGTGATCTTGTTTCGCCAGATCTTTGGATGTATACTTGAGGGTTTAATTTTCAAACAGAGAAAAATGTCTTTAATTTTCACGAGTTGATATTTTTTAAGCTTTTAGAATGATGTTTGCAATCATTCTCCTGTCTGAACTGGAATCTTCTACTTTTTAACCGAAAGTCAACAATTAAACGTTTTAAAACGTTATAACCTTCTATTTAATGTGTTCAGGCTGATGTTAAACTCTTCTCTACCAATCAAATTCTCTCATACCAGCACCCAGCACAGTGGTGATATGTCCAGCATAGTTAGAATTAACAAAATCCCCAGTTTAACAATTAGTGTAACTCATTTACAATGTGAACAATACAAAAGAAATGTTTTTCTTTTCTTGTCTCTTTTAGTGCTGTGCTAATCCAAAAGCCTTTTTTTTTTTTTTTTTTTTTCTTCATAGACAACAAACAAGCTCTGCATTCAAGTAATTTAAGAGATCTGCTCATTCAAACCAGATTTCTTGCCCAACGTACCGGCTGTTTTTTTTATTATTTAATTTTTTAATTAATTTTTAAACAGGTCTTGATATTCGTGCATTAGGATGCAATCTAAACAATTAACACTTAATTGTAGGTAAAAGTGACTGGGATTGTCACTGAAATGTTATCACAGTCTGAATAGTAGTATTGTTCAAAAATTATCAAAACTATCATTCATGTCATCCAGTAATAAAAACATTCTTCACAGTTTTATTAATACAGAAGTGAACCTAATAAATATTAACATTGTCTATAAGTGGTTTTAAGTCTGGTAACCTTATTACTGTTATTTTTTTTATCTATTTTGCTTATGCCTAGAGTGACTGTAAAACCTGTAACCTCCTGCTAGCTGGTCTTTGTTGTGAAGAACTAGTTAGTCCTCTGACATTTGGCATAACACACTACATCAGGTAATTTGGCGAAAGACTGATAATGTACATCCTATAACATGTAGGCAATAGCTTAATTTTATTTCTGATGAAGCTTATGTGTGGAAGAGTTTTTAATCCTCAGGTTTAAGCAACGTGTCAATCGACTGCTTTGATGTTTTTCTAATTCTCCCATTTTTAACTGATGTCACTGTAAATGGTCAAAATGTGCAGTTTTTTCTTACCACTGTTGTTGCAATAAATCTAAGAAAATAAATGTTGTTTTATTCTTGTTTCTGTGGCTTGTTTGCTAAGATGTCAAGTACAAGATAACTAGTTAGAAGTGTAACAGATGATGTGTTTTGCTGTCTGACACTGTAAGGTTGCGGGTTCGCGTTCACGATGGATTTTGTTCTCCCTGTGCTTGCGTTGATTTGCTCCGGGTATTACAGGAGATTTGTGTTTCTCTTTCTGCTCAGCTTCTTAACCACAGCCTGCCCTGTGCTCTGACCTCTGACTCACAGTTTGACCTTCATGTGCCTGTAAAATTTGCAGACAAAATACTTAAGCTTGACAATAACGATTCCACTTCTGGGCAGCTTCAAAATCAGCTCTGTCTAAAGATGCAGACCCTTTAAATTCCCCCTTTGTTTCTTTGCATGTAGTTGGGGATTGAATGATGTCACCTTTTGGAGTCTATCTGTTGAAGCCGTACATTTTGTCTACAGCAGGCTCTGTAACTAACAATGCAGATGTCAGTGTCTGCACGCAGACTGACACATGCGTAACCAGTAACAAAAATATGTGTTACTTAGAATGACAGTGAATGAAAACATGTTACTGACATTTTAAAGCATTTGTCTCAATTCGTATTTATTGATAACCTCAGCTGATTTGATGTTGATGCTTTGCTCAGACACTCCAGTCTGTTCTGCATCCATCCTTCACACTCAGGAAAGAGACGTCAGATCAAACTGAAATAGGAGTCAAATGTGGTGTTATGCACACAGACTTTATTTCATCGACTTTGACATGACTGTAAATTCGATGATCAACCTGAACTGTGATTAAAAACCAAACTTAACACAGTTCAGACAATTCTAAACATCCAACAGCTTCAGCTTTCACAGTTGACCCCAGTGAAACACAGGCGACTAAACTTTCATGAGTTTAATCGTTTCTAATCACAGACAAATTAAAGATCATATTGATTTTTAAAGTGCTGTTTCTCTCAGTTATTGTCTCCACCTTCTCCGTCGTGTTACAAACCGTCCCAGCGTGAATCTGGACCCTAAAACACCGGCGCCAAATCCGGTTCACCGGGCGCTCAGCTGCTGTTCTTCAGCTGCACCTCTGCGGACTGGCCGCCAGGGGGCCCCGCGTCCCCGCAGACACCCGTGAGTCCGCGCAGCCGCTGCATCTGGGCGCCTGCTCAAAGTGGCTCAAAGTGGGAAACGCTTATTCCGCGACATCTCCGTCACTAACATGAGGCCGAGAGGAATCCAGTGAACAGTTTATGATATTAATAAGGCTTTTATGGACAAACATGTGCTCCTTGACCTGCAGAAGACCAACAGGAAGACTCGAAATATGATTATTCACATCAAGTTGGTTGCAAACGTTTTCATCCTTTTATTTTAACATGTAAAAAGAGTAAAACGAAGTTGTTTTTTAACAAACCAACGTGACATTTTGTGCAAAATGAGCGACGACAAATTTCTCAGCTCATAAAATCAATATCATAAGTGTCAGATGTAAATTGTGTGTATTGCTGAGGTCATAGTCCGTGCTGGAGTTGTACTGATGCGCATTATGAGAAAAGGTGATTCCAAAGTTTTGGCCACCTTATTTAAAATGAATGAGGTTTCGAGTTAAGCTTCCTCCCTTCAAAATGAGGGGACGCAAACTTTTGCAGAAGTGGGTCTACGTCAAAACGAGCAGTGTTTGTCTGTCTGTGCTGGACGTGCTCCGCCGGTTTCCTTCCTACATTCATATTCTGTGGATCTGTGTCACCGCCGAGGGGCCACACACGAGCATCTTCAGTCCTGTGAATAAATCCCTCCGCGCCCCGAGCAAGTAAGAGTCGCTCCTCTGCAAATCTCCAACCGTTACGCCGCCCCCCCCCCCCCTCTCTCTCTCCATCTGTCTCTCTCTCTCTCTCTCTCTCTGTCTCTCTCTCTCCCTCTCTCTCTCTCTCTCTCCTCTCTCTCTCTCTCTCTCTCTCTCTCTCCCCCTCTCTCTCTCTCTCCCTGTCTCTCTCTCTCCCTCTCTCTCTCCATCTCTCTCTCTCTCTCTCTCTCTCTCTCTCTCTCTCTCTCCCCCTCTCTCTCTCTCTCTCTGTCTCTGTGTGTCTCTGTCCCTCTCTCTCTCTCTCTCTTCCTCTGCCCAGTCAGATCTCTCCCTCTCTCATCTCCCCCTCCTTTGGACGGACTGCCCAGTCAGATTCTGTGCATCTGCCTGGACGGACTGGAGGACGTCGGGACCGACTGCAACACGCTGCGCTGCAGGGAGCGGGGAGCAGGATGCAGCGGCTGCCTGAGCTGTGCGCCTGAAGCCCGCAGCGGCAGGGAGGCGGTGCCGGAGTTGATGCGCACACCTCTGGACGCTGCTACCGAGCAGGGCCGAGGTGGCTCTGCAGCGCCGCAGACCGTCTCGATACGTGACTCCGAGCCCAAAACTGCCCTGGCTCGGGATCTGAGTGGGGGGAGGGAGGGTGGAGGGGGGACTAGCGCGGCACCCCGCCCGTCTCGCATCATTTACACTGCAGGGATAACGACCTGAACCGTGATATCCCCGCGCAGTGACCGCCGAGCAGCTGTTGGTGGCATCACCAGTTTTCCTCCATCCTGCACCTCTGCGCCAAAGGTAAGTTCACCGCCAGGGATGGAGGCGCCGTGTGGGTGTTTATGGCTTCCAGCACAGATGAAGAGATGATGATGATGATGATGATCAAAAACCTGAATCTGTCACTAAACTACTGCTGCGGCGGTGTTTGCGCACGGTGCTGGGCTTCTGCTGTAAGTTGGCTGCTGACGGGGGGAAACGATCGATCGTTGTTCCCTCCGTGCATGCGTCCGGCGAGAGAGATGCATGAACAGAAAATGACGTAGGGAATTCCCACAGTAATCCAATAGCGAGCGCAGACACCTGCACATCCCGCCAGTGCGGTCCCCGTGTGGCCCGTTCCGTCATGTGCGCGGCCTCGGCAGCCGCAGATTGATTTGAAATGATTAAACTCGGAGACAAACTCTTATGTAACGTGATTTTGCTGACGTGATTATTTTGTTCTTTGCCATGAGCGGGGGTTACCTTCACGTCCCTTCAGGTCAGGGGCCTGTGCTGTGAACGGTTCTCACTCTGCTCACATTATTCACATAAAGTCAATTAGTGGTTGGAAATGAGATCCAGTGATCTAATCCAATCAGCAGAAAACCAGCAGGGCTTTGCTGATTTTTCTGCCTCTGAATAAATTACTTACACTTTTACCCCACAGTGGTCTGCTTTCGAGGTGGGGGTAGGTTTAAAACTGCAAACACGCACAACTTTCCCAAACATGATATATTAAACAAATCTGTTATCTGAGACAACGTTATCAGGCCTGCAGATCCTCACATTTCCTCACTTGACAGAATTTGACAAGGGGGGCAACCTGTGAGCGTTTGGTTCTGATGGCTCCGCAGCTTTGTGCACAAAAGTTCCCGTGGACTGTCAGATTGCAGATGAGTGTGAAAAGCTTTGAGTCAAAAACACATGAAGAAGAAGATTCAGGCCATTATTGCTTCGCCCCAAAGTTTAGATAGTTGAAGAAAAGCTGAGCCTCAATATAGAAAATGCCTCACAGCCTCCTTCCAGTATGTGCTGACTGCTGCACACATGTTCAGGCCTTGTAAGGAAAACTGCCACCGTCCTGTGCTCTGCATGTCGGACTTCAGCCTCTGTGCTCCAGTGGTCAAAGTGGGAGATGAAAGCAGTGGGAGCGTCACTATGACAGTCGAACGCTCTCCTGGGTCGGGCTGAATATCAGCCGTGCTCTGTTTGCACCAAACTTTACAAGTGGACGATGATGTTTGCTGCATGTGACAGGCTGGTGTGGAGTGAATGTGTCCATACGTGTTCATACCTGTTCAGAACATGGTAAAGCCGCCATAGAAGAGTCCCGCCCCCCATTTTTATTCATATATGCTGATCAGACATATGTGTGGGTGGGTGCAAACTGGTCGTGACTGGCGTGGCCTTCACTCAATTTTTGTGTAAGCTGTCAACTTACAACGTGAAGGTTTGCAATTTTTACATGTCGTGGCAGGAAGACCCCTTGTTTGCTGGTTTAACGGTGGCTCTAGTCTGTTCAGGTGTCCTGGTAACCCATCTCTAATGTGTTTGAATATGTTTCACAGGAAATCAGCTTAAACATATTTCGTTGTGCAGACACGCTGCTGCAGCCTCCGGTGGCCCAGACTCACTGAGCAGCACTGACAGCAGCTTTTAATCAATCCCAGGGTTCAACAATATCTGCTTGAGTCACTTTTGGAGCTTTTTATTTACTCTAATTTCATAATGTGACGAGGCAGAGGGGGGTGGAATGTGGTGGAGCGTAGCAGGGAGAGAGGAGCAGAGCGGATAGAATTACACCATTCAGTCATAACATTATGACCCCCTGTGCAATTTATTGCAACCTACTATTCATAACTTGCCCTATTTAAATTAATGAGGTGGCCAAAACATTAGAACCACCTCTTCTGATAATAGACTCCAATATGACATCACCACCCATTTTGACCTCAATAATATAGTAGAATAATCACCATTTATATGACTGGAAAATAAATTCTAACCCAGCTTTTGATTTTAGATTATAATGACAGTGTCCAGTTGAGCCTGGGGTTGGTGTTGTTGGACCTCTGTATTTTTACTTGTTACAGATGCTGTGATGCATCTGTTGCGCCACGGCCCCACAGCACTGACACTAGGTAAATGTGTGGTTTGTGAAGAAAACATGTTGTTATCATTTTAATAACCATATACAGTAGATAGTGGGGGATAGTTTAAACGATATATAATTCACAGGACGTGTTCTTTTTTTTTCTAAGACTGTCAGAGTGTGACACAGCTCACGCTCGGTGGATGTAATGGTTGCGTAGCGATGATAAAAGAGTGTGATGTGGTTAAGGCCTCACTGGGAAAACAGGTTGGGAAGTGTTTGATATAAAAATTGATTTGGCTGATGAGTCAGAAGTTAAAATGAGAGAGGGATGTAGAGGCTTGTGTCACCCAGCAGTGATGTCACCAGCCGCCTTGGTTCTTGGTGTTACAGGCCATCAATCATCCAATCCAGTGTAGCATTAGTGTGTTCTCCATAGTCATAGATTGAAGCGTTTTTGCATTTTTAATACACGATTCCCCATAATTCAGCATGACGTAATTTGGAATTTTTGGAGATTTGGGGTTTTCTTTGGACTTTCAGATATAGTTATGTGGTGCTTATGTGGTGCTTAAGAGGTTCTTTTTTTTGGAAAAAAATACTCAATCACATACTGATCTTCATCAGTCATCTTTGTGTATGATCATCTTAATATAAATGTATCCCTTTCTCAACACACTCACCCGTCCACTCCCATTTAAAGAAGGATCAGCTTTCTACACTTGGACAGGATGATCCTAATCAGTCCTGCAGTGTAAAAAAGCCATTTTCGCGTGCCGGTGGCCTGTCGTGGAGGGATATCACCCAGGCAGTGACTCATCCCAAACATATACTCCCAGGGTGATGGTACAGAAATACAGTGTGCAGGACAGAGCTGCACTTTTTCTGGGAAGTGGGAACACGCTGGCACTGCCGCTGTATTCTGTGCTCTTTCACAGTGACTCACGTATCTGCATCCTACAGCGCGGCCTCACTGCAGTCAGTTGTAATCGCTTAGTCTTCATTCACCTTTAGGTTCATGTGGGACTCAGTGGAGGAGGTGTGTGTGTGTGTGTGTGTGTGTGTGTGTGTGCTTCTCAATCAGAAAAAGGTTTTGCTTCTGGCCTTGTCGTGCGGCACCTCGTTTGTGTTAATGTGTAGAGCTTTTTTTGTGCTGGTTGTGTGTCGTGTTCTTAACTGTGTGGCACGGAGGCACAATAAGACCTCCGTGCCACTTTTTTGTGTGTGTGTGTGTGTGTGTGCCAGCTCCCCAAGGTGCCCGTTCTGTTGGGCTGTGAAGTGCTGCAGTCACCTCCACAGGGGCACAGAGGGGTCTCTGTGCTGACACACACACACACGGGCAGAGTGAGCGGATAAAGGAATCCCTGCACTGACATCACAGTGTTTACAGCTCCCAACAAATGATCACTCAGTGTAAACACAGGAGCTTTTGTTATAATTTGCTGTAACACAATTTGTTTTTCTTTCACCAAGGTTTTAGTCTCCTAAATATTTTCCCTTTAATACCCTCAAGCCCAATGTGATGTAGACAAAGTTTTAGACCTTAGTTCCAAAAAAGTTGGGACTGAGTAAAATGTAAAAAGTTTTATTTTTTTTATAAGGAAAAGAAAGAAAACAGAAGATGTGTTTTTTTGAAAAAAAAAAATGATTAGGTTTTAAAACTTGATTCTTTTAACATCACACTTTAATTATGAAATGAACATTTTTCCATCCTTGTCTGATTAAAGATTCTAGCTGCTCAACAGTTGTGCTTTGAGGTTTGAGTTTAATACATGAGCTCTTTTTTGAGCCATGCTGTTTGTCTTCCCCTGAAAAAGAACGCCTGTATGACAACATATGTTTCTCCAATGCCTTCGCAGATGTGCAAGTTACCATCCTGTGTCGTCATGATGAGAAATTCTCCAGGCATTTTTTTCTTGAACTGAGGCTTTGAGAAATAAATGCTCCATCCTTATTTCTGGAACATTACACCCACCGGGTGTTCTTTTAAGCATGGCATATTTTTTCCTTTTTTGCCTTTCACTGTTCTTACTTTAAAACGTAGACGTCTCAGGTTTAATGATTGATATGATGTTATCATCAAAAATAAGCTCAATTGGTTTGCAAAGCAAAGTGATGTATTCTCAGCTGCGACTTATACACAACCACGAAATGAACTAGAGAGAGTGCATGTGTGTGAGTTCACACAGTACTGAAAGAACATTCATCAGACATTTGTTGGAAGATTCCATCATCAAGACTGTTTAGATCCGTAAATCAATGAAATACAAAAAGACTTTTTCCCACTTGTCAAAAGAAGATCTCCAACACACACGAGTGTTAGTGCCTGTGTGTGCTCGCGGAGGAGCACTGGGCAGGCGCCTGTGATTACGGCGAGTCAGCACGACTTGAGGCGCACGGCCTCATTGCTACGACGGTGTCACATGGGGACGCTACACAAGGAGCGTTTTCCAGCTCTGTGTTCATTGTTGTAGTTCTCAGAGACATTGAAATCCTCTCCACTCTGCACTTCTGGAAAAGGTCAGTGAAAAATGCTTTTTGACAAGATATAAGAACACAGCAGTCCAGCACATCGTGCTGCGCTCCATCAGATCTTCCGCTGCAGATGTGGTTCTTTTTAGTATTCACTGCACAGTGGAGCAGAGTAAAAAGTATGCGATGCCAAACAAGAGAGCAGCACTCACGTTACAAGCTTTGCAAGATGAGTGTCAAATTTAAGCTCATCCAAAAGAACGGCTCGAATTAGAAAGACTCTTTCATTTTTGGGGGTAGTCACATAACACCTGGTTTATCTCGGTACATTTCCAGGTCAAAGCTGTGCAGAGGCAGCAGGCATGTTGGGATTATAATGGATGGAGTGTTTCACCACAAGAAGCACAGGAATGAGTCCAGATTGTTCAGTCACCTCTCCTTAAGGTCGTGTTTGTGTGTGCGCTGTTTGGAGCTGCAGCTAAAAAGACTTCTTATCCCCTCGGCTTGGAGAGGGACGGGCACAGCCGCAGCGTGTCCCACTCCCACATCAGGGTTAGACAATGCCTGGCAAACACGCAGGGAAGCTTGGACCACAGGAACACTTACATAACAGCTCAGCAGTTACATATACACTTATTTTTGTTTCTTCTTCCACAGCTTCGGCTTCCTGTGGAAACAGCCACTCCCTGCTGGTACCATAGGTTTATCCAGCCATGTGCACACGTGAGCAGGATTTACGTATTCCTGCTTCTGTGATGAAGGTTTTATTCTGTCGTAAATCCCTGTATGCGGTGTGTGTGTGTGTGTGTGTGTGTGAAAGAGAGAGAGATGGAGCTGTGCTCCGGTAATCTTGTCGAGTCAGGAGCGTCCAGGCTTTCCTCATGTCAAATGCAGCAGATCTTATTTCAATATCGGGCCCGGGTTTTAGAAAAACACAGCCAGCACAAAGGTCAGCTCATCACGTCTGTTCAGTCAGTTCAAAATGAAAAGGGAATTGATTCCGAAGCTTAAGGGCTGTATGTATGTGATAGATCAGACAATTTAACAGCGTATGAATTCTTTTTTTAACTGTTATAGCAGCATGTGGGTTTGCACACCAACAAAGAGAGTGCACAGGTTATTATTAAAAATGAAAGCTCAAACTGAGTAGAGGAGACGTCCACAACAGCAGCTGCTCGTGGTTTCACCTACTGTGAAATCTTTATGTCAGCCTCAATTTTGTCCTTTTTCACTCTGATAGATGGTGCAGAGGAGGCTGTTAGTGGGTGAAGTTGAGAGAAAGGAGAATGTTGGTTAGACAAGAACATCAGAGATGAGCTTCAACTTTCACACTGAAACAAGGATTTTAAAACTGAGATGGACCTTCCTGTAGTGGAATGGAGGGAGAAACCTGAGGTGAAATAAACAAGCGGTTAGTTGTGGCCTGTAGAAGAAAGATGCTCTGTTCAACTCCAGAACTTCAAGGGTCACCACACAGGACCAGGCTCCACACTTTGATTTTGTATGACCCTCCCTGTTTTATCCAGGCTCGGTCCCTGGTGGCTGGGAATTGTCCCACCTGGTGGGATGGGTTTCAAACCTTGTGCATCTCAACCCAAAGCTCTACCACTGATCCACCCGGCCCCTAATACACAGCCTCAAGTATTGCTTCATCTAACATAATACATCAGATTATGTTCAGTTGTCGGATTAATAACTTGAACCTAAAACCATAAGTACATATAGTGGAATAAAAGTACAATATTTCCCTCTGAACTGATGTGCTGAAAATAAATAAATTACTCCAGTAAAATAACGTTAATGCTAATAACCTGTTAATAAAGAGGTAAAAAAATTCAGCTGTTGCAGAAAAAAGAATGCTTGGGTTTTACACTGGATGGAATATGCTATAATATGGGATATGCTGGTGATATATATGCCACATGTCAAACATTTGTCTAATGTCACGCAACTTTTTGATGTTCAGAGTTACAATCCAAACTTTTTGGCATTAAAGATGACTGACACCCACAGTGCTCACCCCACACTGAGGCGGGCAGGGAGGCATCGCTGAACAGCTCAGCTTTTGAGAGGTATACGCACTTAAAATGCCAAAGATATCAGGGCTCAGCTCAGACTACAGCCCACATCATTTTCCAGTGAGTGCACCAGGCAGATATTAGCGGAATATTATCAAACCTTTCTTCTCTGGATTTAACAAAAAAAGAAAAAGAAAGAAAACAGCCAAAACCACGTCCCGTTGGCTAAATGCTGGAGTCACATTTCATCCTTCCTTTAAAACAAAATGGCTCTGGTTAAGACTGTGACAGCCTTCCTCACACACTTCCTAAACTGGCATTTGCTGGTTGAAGAGCCTCTGGGGAGACAGACCCAGCAGCCTGTCCTCTCTCCATGGTCTAACTGAAGCAGCCTGCACAGACAGACATCAGGGACATGCAGGTGTCTGTGTGTGTGTGAAAGGAAGGTTTTTCTGGAATAATTTAAGCCTGTGCTTTTCCAAACATTTCATTGGTCGGCTCTGCTTTAGCACCAGGATGATGCGCTGTGTCGGCCTCCTGCTTACTGGACTAATGAAATGAAGTCAAAGTGAGACAATAAAGGAGCTGTGCATATTTAAACTTCCTCGTTCACCGTTGTCAGAAAGAAAGAATAGAGAGATAGAAATGCCAGTGAAGGCCTGTTTGTAATGGTGACGGGGTCTTCCACATCCGTCACCCCTGTTGTTTTATTGTTCGTTGAGCCGTTTTTTTTTTTTTTGGCATGTGATCAAATTGTGTCAGAGCAAATATTCATTGAGCTCTCCCTTTGTGTCCCCTGTCTTCAGGCTCCTACTCCCACTGGATATCATGGATTAATAGTGGCAGAAATGGCCTTTACTGTTGGATAGCTGCATGTTTGAAAGGACAAAAGGACAAGTGATGGGGGCCCCCTGTGTAGAAGACATCAGCACATTAATGTGTCCAGTAGTGACAGCCTCTTTAAACCTACAACCATGAGGATTTAAGTCAACAATTATAAATCAGCAAAATGCATCATCACCTTGACAACCAGCCCAATCAATAATCGCTAAGAAGCTTCTACTCACCTCGGCCTCTTCTCAATCTTTCTCATCACCCGTTTCCACTTCTCATAGTCGCCTCGTCACCAGACACGCACGATGCGTCCTTCCCTCGCCACAGCAGTCCTGCCACCCAGGACCCGTTCCCACAATCCACCCAACTTGGCTGTAGGGGGCCGTGAACACCTGTCAGCCCCGCGCAGGCGCAGCCCCAACCTTAGGCACACCCTCAGCCCAGAGAACCTGCGAACCCTGGCGGAGAGGGGCGGGGCCGCCGTCGACGCCGCCTCCGTCGTCAGCAGTCCTATTGGACTTCCACGGGCTAACAGCGACACAGACCTGGTGACCTCCCAGAGCCGGTCCTCGCTAACGGCCTCCACTCTGGAGTACACGCTGAACCGTGGCCAGAACCTCGTCATATCCTGGGATATCAAGGAGGAAGTGGATGCTACGGACTGGATTGGGCTGTACCACATTGGTGAGACAATGTTTTTTTTTTCACATGTATTAGAGCAGCTTGGCAGATCTGAGTCAAGTCCTGAATGCACAAGGACTCTGTAGGGTCAAGTCAAGACACAGATCTTTAGAAGTCCTAATACAATAGTTTAGATCTGAAAGCCAGCTGGTAAAAACTCACATCATTTAAATGTAACTTTTTCGCTGACAGTTTTGCTGAACTGTTTCAGAAACTTGCAGGCACTCAGAAGCAGAGCTGACTTGACCCTGCCTGTCCTCAACGCTTTTCAGCTGATCCTGGTGTTTTTATTATTGGAAGCTGAGAATAGCCAGGTCTTTAGCTGGAGCTTCCAAGTCCAAGTCAATACTGAAACAGGAGCTATTGAGACTTTACACAGAACCGGAGGCTGAGTCAACACGTAACAGCTCTGCCTCGGTGTAGGATAACACACACACCATCACAAACCAGGCCCATGTCAGGGGCAAGAGGGGTGGTCTCCACTGAATCCTGCTCAGAGACAGGAATTGATGGTGGGGAAGGGAAGTGCAAGGATCTGTCACACTCAAACTGTCCATCGGGATAAAAAAAATACACAGGAGCAACTGTCTTCCACTAGCACGAATTTTTTTGTAAAAATCATTAAATGCTGTTTCATTAAATGCTGATGTTCCTTTAGCTTTTACAACTCAAATCAATCTAGCCTGTATTGCTTTTCATTTATTTCTTAAAAAAATACAAACATGCAAATAATTATCCTTTGAAATGTAACCAGCATCACAGTGCATCCAATCAAGTAATTCCCCAAAGGAAAACTGTGCTGCTCACAAGTGTCTTTCCTCTATCTCCTGAGAATGAAATCACATTCTGATTCCCAGATTACTCATGTCTGAACTTGTATTTCTAAATCTGCATTAGAAGAATTATGGAACCACATCTAAGATCAGTTAAGGAGAAATGGCCCGTGGAACTGGAGATGCAGAAGAAATGAAGTAGATCTTTAGGATGCAGAGCTCCAAGGTCTTTTTGAAGATACAAAGAAAGAAAGTGAACTTCCTCTTCCAATTGATAAAGCACTTTATAATTGCTGGCCTGTCCCTGAGATCCACTGGGGATTCAGTGTCTCGTCCCAAGGACACTTTGACACATGCCAGGAATCGAACCACCATCTCTGCAGTTAATGGAAAGCCGTCTATCTGAGCCGCAGACACTTTTCCTTTTAGCCCTTAATTAATAAATATCTAAAAGTAAACAAAGAAAAAACATATTCCATGTGCATGTATTCTTCTGTGCTGTCTCCATAAGGGAGAACCAGACAGCATGAACCAGCTCTGGTCGTCTGAGAGCAGCGATGAGCGTGTGTGTGTCTTAATATTCCCTGTTCTGCTGTGTGGTTCAAAGATGAACACCTGACAAACATCTGTCACATCCAAACGTGGCTTAGACCATTTATCATTTCAGGAGGCAGATTTGACTGGTTTTAGTCGTCAGACTCAAGTGCAATAAATACAAATACTCATATAGTGTATAATGACTCAATGACCTTCATTAGAAGTAAAAAATCAGACACAAAATCTTACTGTGATACTTTTTGTGTTAAGCAAAAATATGTTTCTTGAGTGTTTCTGAGCACGGTCCATACTGAGTGTTTGATGACTATAGTTTGACTTAAACTGATAATGACAACAAAAACTTAACAATACATCCTAAGTTTATCCAAACTTTTTTTGATTCTGGGTTACTGTAGGAGCATAGACTTTATTGTTATTGTATTACACAAATACACTATAAGAATACAACACTGCAGCCTTTTTGATAGCGGAACCGCTCCTGTAAATACACCCCCCCAAAAAACAAATTATCATATTTTCAGATTCACAGACACTGCTGAAACATGATGGATAGTGCATTTCATTGCAGCTAATAGATGCTATTAAATCTTGATTTATGCTTTGAATATATGCAGGACTATCCAAAGGGTCGACATCATTGTGCATGTTTATTCGTGCACGTTTATTGTGGACATTTCATTCTTGTGCACCGATATGCCTCTGTCAGCTGCAATTACACCACCAAACTGGTAGTTGACGCTGGGGTTTCTTGAGTTTCTTGCTGCAGTTCTACGGTGACTGCAGCAGGTAATGTTGGACTTTGGACAATGGGGGCTAACAGATGTTGAACAGAGGGAGGAGTTCCATTTCTGAAGAAGAGCAGGACAGGCTAACATGCAGGGGACTATGCAGCATAGATTTGACAAACAAATATAAATCAAACTTAAACGTGCAATTTTAAAGTCTTAAAATCTGATGCTGTGAAGCCAAAAAAATAAATAAATAAAAGGAAGATGAGTTTTATCACTAAATAACTACTAGCAGCAGAGTGAAGTCTGGGAACTTCCATGGCCTGTGAGCTGTTTGGCATGATGCGTTGTCTGCAGCGATGCCGGACTGTGACTTTCAGGAGGTCAGAGAAGCCTGCGGGACAACATACACCAGCAGATTCTGGACACTGAGCGTTCATTTCTGAATCAGGTAATGAGCACTGTAACAGCCGGTTTGCCTCCCATTACATTTCTGACAACCTTCAGCACTTAAAGGTGAGATACTGTACAACTAGGCAGACGTTCAATATAAGTATATGTTTTAAGTTCACTTTGAATTCAAACACCGCATGCTCGTGCACATACACACACACACAATACACACTCCCTCAATGCTCGGCCTCAGACTGAGTTTGCTGCTTCATTAATCTGTGTGCAAAAGTGCATCGTACAGCGGAATTCCCCTTCCCTGCTTTTCACTCAGAGGAAGTTTGGTGTCCTTCTGGTTAGAGGTTGCACAGAAACTATTTTGGGAATGGATTTCACTGATTAAAGCAAACTTGTGTGTTGGAAGAAACTCCCCACAGACTAAACATACTGACAGGCCGAAGATATGTAGCTTAGTTTGTTTTTCACAGCAAGAGTACAGAACTTGTTTCCTTTGACAATCTTTGGTTGGAAATCAGAGGAAATATGAACGTTTCTTTTTGGCCCGAGAAGTAACACACGCTCATATCTAACAGTCTGGCTCTTTTCCAGATGAAACTAGTCCATCCAATGTGTGGGACTGTAAGAACAGAGGGGTGAATGGCACCCAAAAAGGACAGATTGTCTGGAGGCTGGAGCCTGGGCCCTACTTTATGGAGCGTAAGTTACCAAACGAGTCACGCCTGACGATGCAGTTTAGCCTGTTCTTTGGTAGAAAAATGTCTCTATTTCAGACTGTGGCATGTTAAATAAACGGGTTGGACCAACAATATGCTGGGGATGTTTGCAATGTTTAACACTGCACTCCACATATCAAACCCTCCATACATGTTCAGTAGCTCTTTCCTGCCTCCATGACAGCTGAGACCAAGATCTGTTTCAAGTACTACCACGGAGTGAGTGGAGCCCTGCGAGCCACGACTCCCTGCATCACCGTGAAGAATCCAGCAGTCTTGGTTTGTCTGTGTGTGTGTGTGTGTGTGTGTGTGTGTGTGTTGACTTCTCATATGTGAGTGAAGAGCCTGCACTTGATAATGTTGTTCAGTGTCCAATCAGCTCATTAACCAAATTACAAGACCGAAAGAATAGTGAAGTAAATACGGAGTAAAACCTGTGACTAATGCGATGGTTCTGGCAGGAACGCGTCAGTGTTTGTTCACCGTGTTTCATGCCGCCTAGTTGATTGACGGGCAAATCCCCATATTCACTATGACAGTCTCCACTGCTAACACTAGGTGGTCCACGCAAGCAGTGTAATTATCTGTGCTCAACGAGAAGCGTATTAAAGCGTATCCTCACTGCAATGCTACTGCCTAATTACAGTGATTGTGTGAGTTCAGTTGGATGAACAAAGGTGCGTGTTAGTCTGATGCTTCCGAATCGAACTTTGTGCGAGTGTTTTATTGTGTCTTCTCTCGCAGGTGGAGGGGCTGACAGAGCAGGTGGGCGTTGAACATCCTCGGAAACTGATCAGCTTTACCTTGACAGGTGTGTTGAGACATTTACTGTTGCATTTATGCTGAAAGCTTTCCAGACTTTGTGATTTTAGCTGACTGATTCAGTCTTATCTTCATCAAAAGCTACAGGAAACTAGAACTGTTTTTCCTGACTGAGATTAACAAGGAATGTTATCAGTTTTCTACTGAAGTCAAGCAACATTAGGATTGATTCTCTGAGTTTTAAGAGCAGAGAATCTTTTCCAGCTCACCTGTGTTAGCTGTGGTCTGGTTTTACACCAGAAAACAAACAGCAAGTGGAGAAGAGATGAATTTGTGTTGTGTTTTGTTGCAGATCTGCGAGCCACTGGCCTGAAGAAGGGCATGTTTTTTAATCCCGACCCGTACCTGAAGATGTCTATCCACCCAGGGAAGAGGAGCGTCTTCCCCGTTTTCAGTCATCACGGACAGGAGCGCCGTTCCGCCATCATTGCTAACACCACCAACCCCATCTGGCACGGAGAGGTGCTTTCCACCCCCCGGAGGAGCTCACAGAAGATATTTACAATCCCCATTTAAGAACAGGTTAACCGAGTCTATTTTTTTGCCTCCCTGCAGAAATACACTTTTGTAGCACTAATGACAGACATCCTGTACATCGAGGTGAAGGATAAGTTTGCAAAAAGCCGACCAATCATCAAACGCTTCCTCGGGCAGCTCACTATCCCTGTGCAGCGACTTATTGAAAAAATACCTGGGTAGGTTATACATTTGTAGACAACAAAACCCCCAGCTTCAGCTGGTCAAAAAAAATGACATATGATCTAGTTTGTGCATCATAATCATAATGCACTTGTTTCCCGCTTTGTTCATCCGTCCAGTGTCCAGCCCGTGAGCTTCTCTCTGTGCCGCCGTCTGCCCACTGAACATGTAAGTGGCCAGTTGCAGTTCAAAGTGGAGCTCACGTCCACAGGCCCTGATGGTAAATCCGCCTTTACATTACATATGCATTTCATGAATGAATTTAAATGAATTTCCTTTCAATGTATTTGCTTTTACCAACATGCCACGTGTTCCACCTACTGCAGGGGCCTCTCCTGATTCGATCATTGGCAGTTCGTCGTTGAATGGGGCTCCGGGCACTCCCTCCGATGACGAGGACCTGCCACATAACCTTCCAGGGGTAGTTTCTGCAGGGCCCTCTCCTACTGGCTCCCAGGGTTTACAAGGCATGTGGGAAGGTGGCGCCACAGCCTACCCAGAAAAGGACCTGTCTCTCGTTCGAGCAGAGACTAGATTTGTGGAGCCCGAAAGTCTCTCTGGCCATGAAATGCTCCAGAGGTCACTCAGCGAGGGGCTGGATGCTATCGAAGCCCCTAAAGGTCCTGGAGAAAGACCACTGGGTGCAGCCTCGCCCAAATTGCGCTCTAGCTTCCCCACGCACACAAGGCTCAGCGCCATGTTGCACATAGACTCAGATGAGGATGAGGAGAGGTCAGGGGCCGCTGACATTACTCCGGTGCCACTGTCACCACTGCTGATGAATGGAGAACCTCCAGATGTCGGCGGCCTGTATGAAGATGACGCCTTTCCTGAGCTCCAGCGCGAGTCTGAGCTGCTGGAGCCCTCGGTGTTGGAAGAGGAGCCCAGGGGTGCATGTGCTGCGACAGAAGAGGTGCCCTCTGAAGCAGAGGTGGCCCTGGAGGTGGAAGCAGGTCTGGACCTGGAGGATGTTTTGGAGCCGGATGTCTTCTCTGAAGTGGAGGAGGCTCCTTTCTCGGAGGCTGTGTCGCAGAACGCTTTGCCAGAGGGGGGAGAGGTGCCTGAGGAAGGAAGGGTGCCTGGCCAGGACCCCTCATCAGAGATCGATACCTGCTCCATGGCAACAGCCCCGCAGACAGCCTTCTCATCATCAGAGAGCTGTCCGATCACACTCACCACTGCCGTAGTGAGTTCATTTTCCGAATATGGTCACAGTCCAAGATTTCACCTCGTTTTACCACAAACCATCTGTTGATTGTTCATGAACTGATTGTTTAATGTGCACACTGTCGGACAATAGTGGAAACTTTATCAGAACTCAGGGTTCAAATGAAGAAGCAGCAACCTAAAGTAACAGCTTGCTGATTAAGTGACGAATAATTGTTGGTATTGTTTGTACTGAGTAGTAATGACTGTGTTACTTTATCTTAGATATTCTGCATTTCACACATAAATTATACCTACAAGTAATAACATTAGCTGAAAGCTAAACCTCTGCACTTATCAAAATGTACTGTGCATACTTGTCTAAAAAACAAGTTGGCTTTTTTTTCAGCCGTGTTTGAAAAATTGAAAACAGCTTAACACTCACCGTCCGTATCTAACAACAATAAAAGTCGATACAACTTTCGGTTCGTAGTTAGATACTGTTCATATCTAACTACTAACAGCAATACAAACATTCGTTTCCTTGATGTCTGACGTCTTTGATGATGTCATTGACACGCGTTAGTTTACGTAACTTGTCCAGACACTGCGTGACTGTAGGAAGAAGCTAAAGTAGAATGAACACAGAGTGATCGTTGGATTGAATAGCACCTTTCGACACTGTGAATTCATACAAACACACAAATTTAGTTAGCATTTATTCTGACTGAACTGCAGAGGTGTATTACAATTAAGTAAATCACTCACACGTGCAATAAATTGTGAATAATTATCCACTAAAAAAACAAAACGTCTAAATGTTTTTCATCTGTCTGGTTTCTGCTTTCTTTTAAATTATTTGCATACTGTATATTCATCTGTCTGTGCTAAGGAGAAATTTCATTAGGTATATAATCCCTAGGTTAATCACCACAGCCCGCTTAGTGCATGTGTCTACAGTCTGGTGATGAACTGTAACAAATGTTTTGTCTAATTTCATCATCATCATCCTCATTGTTCCTCTTTGCATGCACACGTCTACTCTGTATCTGCAGCCTCCACTGAGAGGCCGCACCAAAACACTGTGAAAATCCAACATTTTTTACTCTGGCAGCTAGTTGGAGATAGTTTTGACTCTCGTCTGATGTTTGTTGTCCCACAGCTATGTCACGGGATCTTTCAACATCTTTTAACCTCATGATGGTATCCTTTGAGCCGTCACTCCTACAAACCAGTGCATTTTTGCATGAACTCAAACGTCTCTCTCTTTTGTTGCCTTGGTGACAGAGCCAGCACTGGCTCGTGCTGTGAGATGCCATTGGGACTGACTGACTCCCTGCAGTCCAAAGCTATTTTGTAGAACTAGGTCTTGTATTATTGTATTGTATTTAGTACCAGCTCTTTCCACTGTCCTAACTGATTATTTTTTGGGATGTTTTGTAGGAAGCGGAGGAGGGAGCAGAGACGGCCATTGATCCGGGGGGAGAAGTCCTTTCCAGCACGCCACCAATCAATCAAGCTGTAGACGATGAGGGGGGTGGGCGAGCGGTTATCAGCGAGGCTCAAGTCGAGGCTCCGGCAGCGAGCGAGCAAGAGGATTTTGAGGAGATCGGGGTGAGGAGGCTAAGCCTGCAGGCTGCCGGCAGCCTGGCTGAACAACAGGAAGGGGAGGAGACAAAGCCTGTGGACTCAGAGCAAGTTACTACAGAAACAGATGGAGAAGGTGGGTACCGAGCGTCAAGTTTTCTGTCCTAAAGCCATTCAAGAAATATTCCACCATTGTGGCTGGTAAACTGTGTTATGCGTTAAAACTCCCGCTGTCCTCTGTGTGTTCCGTGTTCAGGCGCTCATGTCAATGGCCATCCTGTACGTTCGCTTCCTTCTGTCCGTCACGACATCCACCGGTACCAACGAGTGGACGAGCCTCTGCCTCCCAGTGAGTGTGTGTGTCTGCATGCCCCCTGTCATCTACTTTATCTCTCCGCCAGCTATGTGGCCGTGTGTCTTTGTGTTCATGTGTCTGTGTTTCTGTGTGCATCCGTGTGTGTCCATGCACTGGCTGCCTGCACATAAAACTGCAAATCGCTGACCTCAAATTAACCCCAAAGAATAACAATTAACGCAATAATTACTCACTCTGAAATGAGAAGGGCTGGAAGAACATCTGAAGGGATTGCAGAAATGGTTCAGTCCAGTAGCTCTGGATCATTTCCGAAAATGTTTTGGAAGACATTCATGGTCCCCAGTGGGTCAAATTCTAATAACTTTAATAATGTTTATCTATTAAGACAGATCTATTAAGCATTTGTCCCCCACAGTATTCATAGTAATAACTTGCTGGTCCTCTTCCATTTCCTGTTGTGCAAAGGTCAAACTTTAAATTTGTCATTACTTTGGTTTATTCAAATCCCCAAAAAGTAATGACAGTCCCACCAGCCTTATTTGTACTTTGTGCTGATTGGCCAACAATATCTTGCTATGATGCTAAATGACAAATGCTTGATTATCACAGTGGTAGATTTGATTAATGTAACCCATTTCCTTAGAATTATTTTTTTTAATTGTAAAAAAATACATAGACGTCTATAATTGAAGTAGCTATGAGACTGTTTTTTGTCAGCGTCCATCAGTTCTGTTCTCCTGAGGCATTAAACACCTGCTCTGCATCCATTATTAATTGGCCCTCAGACTGGGAGGCTCGCATTGACAGCCATGGGAGGATCTTCTTTGTGGACCACGTGAACAGGACCACCACATGGCAGCGCCCAACCGGACCTCCAGCCCCACAGGGTCTGACCCGTTCCAACTCCATTCAGCAGATGGAGCAACTCAACCGCAGGTACGGTCTGTGCAGAGGATGTGCTACGTGATCCAGGCTGGTGGACCAACAGTCAACACTACTGTTTAGAACCACTCCTGGATACTGATTCAATATTTCACTGAGCCAAATGCTTTATTAGTAGCGTCTTAATGAGCTAGAAACATAAAACAAAACTTGTCTGGTTGCAAAAAATATTCATTCTGAGACATAATTGTAGCTTTTTTTCATCATTTCTCTTTTATTGGAACTTTGCTTGACTTTCTTTTTATCAGGATACTTTTTGTGATTGAATGAACAAAGCTGTTAAAAAACTCTGAGTAGGGATGAGCTTCTGTGTTATTCTCTCTTCACTGAAAATGTCTGTTAGTCTTTTATTTTTTACCCATTTTTACCCTTTTTACCATTCACAGATATCAGAGCATCAGAAGAACTATAACTAACAGCGATCGGTCAGAGGAAAGCCCGGTCGACCTGCTGCCTGAACCAGAAAGTGAACTGATGCCGCACTCAATTTCTGGTTAGTGTCAGTAGACAAAGTACAAGCAGATACAGAAGCAAGAAAGAAATCTATGTATTTCTGACATTCCTGGTTTCTGCATATGAACATATTTGTTTGTGGCACAGTTTAAACACGCCGGATCCAAACTGTCTTATGTTATCACGGAATAAGCTGCTTAGATTACTGTCTCCATGTTTCAGGGCTCAACTTGTGTGTGCTCATTCTGTTGCAGAATACCGAAGAGAAAGCGCAGTCGCTCATGCAAGCGGACGCTCACGTCTCTCCCTGCTGCTCCAGTCACCCAGCGCCAAGTTCCTGTGCAGCCCGGACTTCTTCACCGTGCTGCATTCAAACCCTGTGAGTGTGGCACTATTACCCCATCTCACCTCCGAGCCAGTGCTTTTACATTGTCCTAACAATTCGTAGTAACCAGCCGTCTGCACATAAACAGACATGTCTCCAATATGCCGGTTCGGGTGTTTTAGAAACATGTTGCTCTTCAAATGCAAATACTTTTGTGCAATCAAAAGTTAGCATTTTTTTTATTTTGATTATTGTAAAAGTTATTGAACTCAAAAACAGTAAGTGCAGCCTGAGAAAAAGCGCTGAGTTCACTCTGCAGTGTTGCAGTTCAGTCCTGTGTGTGTGTGTGACCCAGTGCTGATGTTTATAGGTCAAATATATTAAATGTAATACGTGATAATCAGTGGAAATCCTCCTTATTTAGAAATAGCTAATTAACGTCAACAGCTTTGTTCATTTGCATTTCTCATTATAAATTGGATAATTTGGACTTTGGACAGAAAGCGCTTTGATGTCACATACATTAAAAATAAAACAAATTCTCACTTTAATAATTTTTAGCTATACAGATAGTTTCTGTTTATGTGTGGGACAGCTACGAAATATGCTGACACCAAAAAAACATAATCTGTGATATGCAGCATTTTTGAGTTTTTATAGAGTAAGCAGTCAATAAATTAGGCCACAGCATGCTACTGAAAACTGCAGTCTGCAACTTTTTCAAGTACTTCTTTACATATTACAAATATGCTCAAAAATCCTATTTGGAGGCTTTGCCTCATTCGATCCAGACCCACTGAACAGCAGCAAGTAGCAGCACAGACATATTCACCTCTAAATGTTTTTGAGTGAGGCTCAACCTTCTAACCAATCAGAGGACAGTATCAGTATTCCTGATTGACTGATAGATATTGTACCTTCTTATTTTTGGTAATTATACATCAGCTGATACCCGAAGGTCTGTGTGGAGGAGGTGGAGCATAACAGGGTGTAGCAGAGCAGGGAGAAGCAGGTTTGGGTAGAGCATCATGCCACGACAGCTTGATTGCATATTGCAGCTTTAGTGAGTTTCAGACTCTAATCTAATCCACTCTCCTCCTACATCTCATTCTCCCTGTTCCGCTATAATCCACCACGCACCTCCATTATGAAATTAAAATAATTAAAAGGCTTCAAAATGTACTGATCAATTAGACTAAGTAAAAGTCTGTGGTAAAATCTGGTTTGGTTGCAGCTCTGGTGTTTGAACGCTGACAAATAATCCTTTTAATTCTCCAGGTGAGTCCAAATTCAAAGTCAGTTACAAACTGAGATCTGACACTCTTTCAGAATCTAACCGACAGATGTCTTTCACATTTAATTCAAATTCACCGGAATTCAGTTCAAATGAGTTTGCTTCTACTGACACTGTCGTCTATCAAAGCTGTTCTCCGCCTCCGCTCTCTGTCCAATAACCTCCCGTGTCTGTCCTCTCTGCTCAGAGTGCCTACCGCATGTTTACGAGCAACACCTGTCTGAAGCACATGATCAGTAAGGTGCGTCGGGACGCTCACTACTTCGAGCGCTACCAGCACAACCGTGACCTTGTGACTTTTCTCAACATGTTCTCCAACAAGCAGCTGGAGCTTCCCCGAGGGTGGGAGATGAAGCACGACCACACTGGGAAGGTGCGTGTGCATATATGCGGGTGTGTGAGTGACCCCTGACCTTTGGATACTTTGACCCTGAAAATCAAGTGGCTGTAAGCTCCACTCCACAGTCTATACTTTCAGAAACTGTACAAATACTTGCTTGTGCTTGTGTAGGCTCACATAGTGAATTCCATCCGTGCATGACTCTGGGTATGCATATCTATGTCAATCTTCAGCCCTTCTTTGTGGATCACAACTGTCGCTCGACGACCTTCATCGACCCACGGCTGCCCCTTCAGAGTTCCCGCTCCACCGGGCTGCTGGCCCATCGCCAGCACCTGAGCCGCCAGCGCAGCCACAGTGCTGGGGAGGTAGGAGACTAACCACCACCGCAGCACTCATCACTTGGAGTTAATTTCAGGCAGACGCTGCAATGCTCGGCCAGTTGGAATGAAAAAATGCTTAGTGAGTTGCCGCATAATGGGCACAGGGAACAAAGTAACTCTGCCAGAACTTGCACGTACTTGGGTTTCGTACAGTATCTGGGAAAAGCTAATGGACAGTTACCATTACATTGTTGTGTTGCAAATATCCATAAAATGATGCTTTTGTGAGTTTGGGGAAAATTGGTTATCGGACAGGGCTGAGGGCGAGAAGGACAGTCAGAGACAGGGTGACATGGAGACGCTGTGAGACAATAAAAACACAGGACACAAAACAACCAAGAAAGGGACTGTACTCTACATGACACGTGACGCTGCTGAAGAGTTGAAATGCAGCATGTCATTTTCTTCTTATTGCTTTTGAGCTGATGACATTAGACTCTTTAACGTTTCTTCATATGTAAAGTGAAAAATAACCATGATACAACATTTTGCACCTTATGATATTTGCATTAGGCGTAAATGTCCACTCGTGCTTTGGAAAACGATAAGCAGAAGTGTGAAGAATGAGAGGTTTCTCGTTGATAGTCAGGAACGTGTAGAATGAACGCACTGCTGGGCGATGACTGGCAGGTGGACCGGTCTCAGAACTAGGATGCGAGCGGGACTGTAGTGCTTCCTTTTGTCACAGGTAGTGGACGACTCTCGGCAAACCAACGCTGCCCTCGTGCCCCGTCCCTCCAGCACCTTTAGCGGCTCCAGTCGGAGTCAGTACCACGATGTGGTGCCTGTGGGTGAGTCAGCCACCATCACGTGTCCATACTGTACTGTAGGCAAGACACGAGGTGTAAACACCCAATTCTCTCACCTTCCTGCAGGCTACAACGACAAAATAGTGGCGTTTCTACGACAACCCAATATCTTTGAAATACTGCAGGAAAGACAGCCGGAGCTGGCAAGGAACCACTCGCTCAAGTATGTTAATCGACCTCTTTCTCTCCCTTCCTCTTAGTGTTTTCACCAGTCAACATGAACGTGTGTGTGTGTTCCTTAGATATTACTTAGTGAGGACCAAATTTCGTTTTTTAACAACAGAGTGAGGACATTTTTGTAAAACGACGACATTTTGGCCGGTCCTCACTAATTTTGATCATAAAAAGGAGATTTTTGAGGGTAAAGACTGGGATTTAGGGTCAGAGTTAGAATTAGGTTTTGGTTAGGGTTAGGGATTGCATTACGTCAATGGATAGAAAGATAGAAGTACAAACGTGTGTGTGTGTGTGTGTGTGTGTGTGTGTGTGTGTGTGTGTGTGTGCGTGCCCACAGGGAGAAGGTGCAGTTTATACGCAGTGAGGGAGTCAACGGTCTAGCTCGTCTCTCCAGTGATGCCGACCTCGTCATGCTGCTCAGGTGAGTCGTGTGCACGCATCTTTGTGCGTCCAGGTGAAGCAGTGATTACTGGGATCATGAACGAATGGTCTCAAACGCTTCCTGAATTACAAGTCATGCTAACGCTGTGCTGTTGTCTTAAGCTTGTTCGAGGAGGAGGTGATGTCATATGTGCCGCCGTTGCTCCACCCAGGCTACTCGCTCTCCTCTCCTCAGAGCTCCCCGGGTGAGTCTCTGTCTCTCTGTCTGCCACAGCGTTATTGGCACGATTCACTTCTTTTCCCAGTTTTATTAAATCCTCACCTCTTATTAAATTTCATGCCCTTCACCATGAGATATGAGCTACACATTGTCTTATTGAGAAAAATAAGCAATTTCACATTTAACACAGGTTGTCAGGCTAAAATAAATCATAAAAACTATAACATGAATTAGTCATAAATGTGCACTCACATGTATGAGTTTCCTCCCACCCTCACTGTGCACACATAGTGTCTGTCCTGTTGGTTTTGGTTAAACTTTCCATTGTTGTGACCTAACAGCCAACTTCGGATGGAGCACACGACCCCACTAATCAAATTATACTTATGCTGTTTGCATCTAGTCTACAAATCTATTTTATATGAAAATGCTCTCGCAGTACTGCTGATCTTCTGCACGTCTCTTCTCCTTCACACTGCCTGTGTGCTGAGGCTTCCTCTAACCTTTAATAAAGGTTCAATCTGTTGCTCTGTCTCCTTTCTCTGTTCACCGTTTGCCTTTCAGGCACCCAGCGAGCCAACGCCCGCGCTCCTGCTCCCTATAAACGAGATTTCGAGGCCAAACTGAGGAACTTCTATCGAAAGCTGGAGACTAAGGGTTATGGCCAAGGACCAGGGAAAGTCAAGTAAGTTAAAATGCCACTTTAAGTGCTGATTCACCTGTGTGTAGCATCATGTTGCCGCAGACAGGCACACAGAACAACATCATGTGGAGATGGTGAACACTACATATGGTTCGTCATTGTTAAAGGATGAGTCAAACCGCATGATAAGAGCCCAAACCACACTGACTCAACTGTGTGGATCCAGTGGCTGACATATCTTTTTATTCTAGGCCACAAAGCTCCATGGCAGTACTATTCAAATCTGTGAGTTTTAGGCTGGGTGACAAGTTCCTTCAATGAGTTCAAAACTACTGTACTATTATTTAAAAATGAGTACTAGTTATAAGTTCCACACCCACACCATCCTGGAACTAGAACACATAATAACATTTGCCTCTGAAAATAAAATCCTTCTCCTGTTTGAGAGTTTGCAATAAATTTATTTATATTCTTTTTAAAACCAAAACTGTACATTTGGGACATGTTTTCAAATTGTATATTATATTAAGTATGAAATAAGCACATGGTGATTATGTGGGTCTTTTATGGAATTTGTTGCTCTGGTCAGTAGTGTTTTAGTTTTAATACATGACATAATATAATTTTTTCCAACTGTGCTACCAAGTGTGAATTCACCACCTCCCAGAACAAAAAAACTGGAAAATTTGTCCCCCAATTTTTCATCCTTTGCCTTCAAAAACTAAAAGAAAACAAATGTTCACCTCCTAAAATCACTAAACTGGCTCCTGCTGCTTCATGCTGCTAATTACAGGTCAGCCAGCAACAGCTGTGCACGCAGCTCAGCAGGAGAACAGAGTTTCTGACCGTTCTGTGTCCTCCACAGCCATGCACACCCGATCACTCATTGGCCAACTTCATAAGTTAAACACATTTTAAATCGCAGCATCTCTACTGCTAAATAGAAATTCTGTTACTGTCGGAATGTTACACCAACACACACACACTCATGGATGGAACTACTGTGCAGCCGAGGGCACATTAAGTGTAGCACGTGGCGCTTATCAGGGACTGATGCGGTGAGCTGACAAAGTGAAGCAGTTGAGGATCTGCTGCAGGACGACGCAACGACTCCAATAACAATATCTGAGCGGATACAAAATAAAATAGTAACATTAACAGTGCAGTCTAAAACAAATCGCTGTGTGTGTGTGTGTGTGTGTTATTTGTTCCAGGCTGATCATACGCAGGGACCACCTTCTGGAGGACGCCTTTAACCAGATCATGTGTTATTCCCGCAAAGACTTACAGAGGAGTAAACTCTATGTCAGCTTTGTAGGCGAGGACGGGTAAGACACACATTCTCATTCAATGTCATTCTGATGCTGCAGCCAGTGCAAGTATGAAATGTGTTTACTTGGAAGATGTAATTGATCCAGAAGAGCTTTGCTGAGCTTGTGTTCTTATTTGAGCCCGACAACATAAATAGTAACTACACACATAAGATTTTACAGTCTTTTAGTGAATAAACATCTACACCCACCACAACTTCACACTATTATGATATTTGTATTGCAGGCTGGACTACAGTGGCCCCTCCAGAGAGTTTTTCTTCTTGGTGTCCAGAGAGCTGTTCAACCCGTACTACGGCCTGTTTGAATATTCCGCCAATGACACATACACAGTCCAGATCAGCCCCATGTCTGCCTTTGTAGACAACCACCATGAATGGTGAGATGTCCCGTACACACAGTAGCGGTCTGTCTTTCTGTCCATGGTGTGTGTGTTGAAGTTCAATGGCTGCTTCGCTAACAGCGAGCGTGTCAGCTCTGACTGCTGTGCACTGATCTCAAAATAGAAGCAATTTGCAGGGTGCTGTGTGGATTTTATATCAGCAGTCTGTGGCTCACCGGCCAATCTCCCTTAGTGACAGTGATTGGATGAATGGATGGATGGATGAATGGTCAGACTGATGAATGGATGAACAGACGGAAAAATCAAAGTATAGTTAAAAAGAAGAAAATAACAGTTATTATTCCATGAAAAATGTCGTCAGTACTTGCAGTATTTTACAGTAGAACTATATTAAAATAGTAAACCCTCCTATGTCATGCTCAAAACAGGTTACATCTGAAAATGATATGAAGATACTTTGTAGGCAGATCCAGTTTTGCTGGTGATGTCTGTATTCACCAGGCATTTCCTGTGCTGTGTCAAGGTTTCGCTTCAGTGGCCGTATCCTGGGACTGGCTCTCGTCCATCAGTATCTGCTCGATGCCTTCTTCACTCGGCCCTTCTACAAGGGGCTCCTTCGCATGTAAGTGCCTCGGCGTGCTTCCCTCTGAGCCCTCACTCCTGCGCGCAAACCACCAACAAGGCCTTTCAGTCAGACCCTTGCAGCCAGCAGCTGGCTGAGGTTCCTATCAGCAGGAGCTGCAGCTTTATTAATAGCTTTGTCCAAACAACTTAAAATCCGACCATATGGCTGCACTGGGGACAGGTGTTTAGGCAATGACAAGGGCTCTTATCTTCTTCAGCAAATCGGAGCCTTTCTTGGCACCGTCACTGTGCAGATAAGCATTTATTAGAGAAATACAAATATTTTATATCGTAATGAAAAACACAGTTTCTAAAAATAGCACGGAACTAAATTATTTCATGCTTCTTTGACAGAGAAGTGCAGAAAATGTTGCATAAGATGTCATTAATTTTTGATTTGCTCTAGTTCTTGATATAAACAGATATTTGTCATGAAAAAATGTACAGGACAGACAACATGTCCTGTTCAGCATCAGAAAGTTCACCTTTCATTTTTCCATCTCTGGCCAACCCATCATCACCTCATAAGCTCTGTGTGTGTTTTGCCTGTGCTCGTGCAGACCGTGTGACCTGAGTGATCTGGAGTTTCTGGATGAAGAGTTTCACCAGAGCCTCCAGTGGATGAAGGATAACGACATCGAAGACATGCTGGACCTCACCTTCACTGTCAACGAGGAGGTTTTCGGACAGGTAGAAAAGTGACTGAGGAAGATCCCTGGGCGTCGCTCAGCAACCAATTGTGCAAGGAAAATGTGATGTCCTGAGGCCATGTGGGACTTGTTCCTTCAGAATCTGTTTAGTAGAAAGGACACTTCCTCACATTTGAGACTGCTCATTGTGTTTATAACATAACATAATAATCATAACAATCGTATTTTTAATATCTCCAATATTGTTGTCTAATATTAAGTGTAATGGTCACTTTAACACTTTACTGGTGTCGACAAGAGAATGTGTGTCCAGACTGCAAAAGAAGAGCAGAGAACTGGAATTACTCAGGAAGATGTTGATGAGCCAGATTCAGTGTGCATTTATTAATTAGTTTGATAATGAAACCACAACTCTGTCCCAGTGTCTGCTGGGATAAGCTCCACCCCCCACACAACCCTTAACAGGTTGAGAGGTTAGGTAGTGGATGGAAGAATGACAGTAGATCTACAGCTAAAAAGTCAAGTTTCCATGTCTGCCTATGATCCTGCAGATCACGGAGAGAGAGCTGAAGCCGGGTGGGGCTGGTATCCCTGTGTCGGAGAAGAATAAGAAGGAGTACATTGAGCGAATGGTGAAATGGCGTATAGAGAGAGGAGTGGCCCAGCAGACGGAAAGCCTGGTCCGAGGCTTCTATGAGGTACAGCATTTTCAAAAGGAAAGAATGAGATGTCAGTGGCTTTGCAGTGTGGCGGAGAGGCCTGTGGGTTAATATCAGCATGGTTGTGTGTGTGAGAATTCCCCCTTTTTGAGCAGCTAAAAATCACACACACACACACACAATCTTAGTGACATCTGGCATTTTCAGTGGTGGGTGATGATGGTTTGAGCTAGTAACCAGCGTCACAATCAATTCCAACTAGAAAGGCTAAAGATATGCAAAAAGAGCAAATGACAAAGCAGCAGTGCACTTCAGCGAACTACACTGGGTCATGTTGGCTCTTCAGTCGAGGTCTGTGTCTCTCCTGGCAGCGCGACAGATTCCTGGGTGTTTGTGTGAGATGTGTCTGTGTTAGTCCACAGGCCCCAGTTTGCCAAACAAGTCAAATCCCAAATTTACTGTAAACAAACTGATGGAAACTTTTCCCTCATCAATGTTTATCCTTCTGCAATCTGTCTCGCCGTATGACTCCACTGTACGGATCTACACTAGCTGTGTTGTCTCAGTGCTCTGACATGTCTCAGACACGCTGGTGTATGTGTGTTTGGGGGGGTAAAGGAGTGGGCTCCACCATATGCTTATCCATGTGTTGATCGTGTGTGTGTGTTTGTTAGGTGGTGGATGTGCGATTGGTGTCTGTGTTTGACGCCAGGGAGCTGGAGCTGGTGATTGCAGGCACTGCAGAGATCGACCTGGCAGACTGGAGGAACAACACCGAGTACAGAGGAGGTTTGTAGAGTCCGAGCGAGACATCAGAGCGGAGATGTGGACAAAAGTGTTTGCGGCACACAGACAGCAAAGTCAGCTGCAAACAATGGCTCTGCTGCTGACATGGTTGTTGGTGCAGTGAGGAGTTACCTCCAGAGAACATCAGCAGGGAGTTATCGCAGAGGAGGGTTGGACTAGTCCAACAAGTCCAACAATTCAGCACTGCAGTCTCACAGACCTCACAGGAAGCAGTAAAAACACAACAGATGTAAAGAACTGGCCTCATACTCACTTAAACAAGTCGAAGACTGTATGTAGATGTTGGACTGGTCAGCCACATGTGCTCCAGCTTGTTTCTCTGACACCTGATATTCTGTGTGGACAGGGAATATTAACTGACACAACAACAAATCTAGTTTTTTTTTTTTTTATTTTTTCTTTTGTTTGGGGGGGTAGTCTTGGGATGAAGAGACAGACATGAAATCACGCTGGGGTTGTATCACGTGTCCTAATGATGTCATCAGGGTTGTGAGGACATACAGTATGTGAGGAATCAGGGGTCAGGAAATGTTTGCTTCAATTAATAATGAGTCTGTCCACTTTATGGAAGAGCAAAAGTAAATCACTGACTGATGAAAAATATTTAAACTACATTAAAATATTGGCTGCTGATGAATAAATGCACTTCTAAACTGCTTCCCAAAGCACAACAGAGCACAACATAGCTGCATTTAGTGGTCGTGAAAGCGAATTCTTTACATTATTGTCGACAGTGTACTAAAAGCGTGCTTGTAAAAGTTCTGATGTTTAAAATTGTATTAGAAATGTATTTTACTTGTACTATACAGTTGTACCATACACGGAGTACCTGAAACTCTGTAATGTGCATAGTACTCGGATGCAGGTGCCAGTGTCCAAAGCATTTATAAGAGATCATATTAAAAGGCTTTTTAAGGGTCTGGCCAATACAGTTGAAAAGCTGCCAGCAACAGGGACTGGAGAACTCAAACTGACAATCAGCAGTGACTCACTGTGAGGCTCTTTTAATAGACGAATCGACTGAGACGAACAAAACGTCTCCAGCCGTTAGACATTAAACAGAGGAGCCCATTCAAAAATCACACCGCAGAAATGGGCTGTGGGGTGAGCAAAAGGAGAGAGCAACAGGAGACGGAGGCCATATTTGTTATTCGTCTGACTCATGCGCCATCATCATTTATCTCCCTCCAGGTTACCATGACAACCACATAGTGATTCGCTGGTTCTGGGCAGCGGTGGAGAGATTCAACAATGAGCAGAGACTCAGGCTGCTGCAGGTACGGCGGACGGGTAACCGCGTGCACACAGGCTGCCACCGTGTGGAGGCTGGCCGTCGTGCACAGTGCTTCATGGGACAATGCTCCCACAAGTTTTTTGTTTTCCTTTAAACCTTTACAAAGTTTTTGTGTAATTCAGTTTAATTTTCAATGTTTGTTTATGTTAACATTATAGAAAAGACAAGTTCTAAACAATGACAGTGTACTTCGTGTGACCATTGTGTCCCTCCTGTCTCCAGTTCGTTACAGGCACCTCCAGTATTCCTTACGAGGGCTTTGCCTCTCTACGGGGCAGTAATGGTCCCCGCCGGTTCTGTGTGGAGAAGTGGGGAAAAATCACCTCCTTACCCAGGTATGATCCCTGTCCATTAGCGTCACACGTATCCAATCAGAGGGAGTTATATGTTTACATATGGTGTCACATTAACAGCACTGGCTTCAATGTTTTAGGGCACAGAGGTCCGATAAGGGAAATTTTTATGCAATGTCCATGCTGCTGTTGTGGCTGAACAGTGTATATCCCCACTGGACTTTCTGTGTGGGCTTCCTCCCACAGTACAAAGACACGCGGGTTAATTGGTGTAATAGTGTGGCCACGTATTGAGCGTCTGCTGAGATTGACTCAAGGCCCGAAGCAGCCCTACAATCAAATACATGATGGAATGACTATACAGTATCAACAAATATAGGAAATCCAAAGTGTTGTTTGTGTAAATGAGCAATAATTAATGGGGTGGTGGCATTGAAATCCTAGAGTTCTCAAACGCCCACACAGTGGCAACCTAGGTCTGGTTTGTTAAAAGTCAACTTTCCAATTTATTTATTTTTTATTAATCATTTTAAACAATCTCCATAAAATCTCTAAATCCACAAACTGCCTCTACTCACATTTGGTGTCAGTCTGCATAGGTGACTGGAATACTTCAGACCACTGTGAAAGGAAATCTGAGATTATGGAGCAAAATCTGTGGTGTAATTTGTAAAATTCAAAATGAAAATGAAATTCAAAAGAAAATGTGTAATACTTCAAAGTCATCATAGGTTGTCCTTCAATTTAGTGTAATCGGTGCAATCAGGTTTCCTTCTTTTGAAAATTTAAGAATTAATGGAAAACTCAACATTTCATGACGTTTTCCAGAAATTTTCAACACCACAGTGAACTGAAGCAGATAAGTGATCCAGCAGCAACATCAGGTATTGCCGCCTGTGCCCCCATCACAGCAACAAATACAACCGAGCACGAACAACTGGAGATCTGATTTTCCCATCGTTGTGTTGGAATTATATCCCACCTGTCTCTGCAGAACTGTTCAAGTTCAGCCAGCGCTCTTGACTATAACTACTGCGTCTGTTTCAGTTCAGTCACTTTATCCGTGCCATTTGTGACCAGTGTCCTTCTAAAAGTAGAGACACAAACGCTGAATCCTATGGTGGCACTGTCAGAGAGGCCTGCACTTCCTTCAGTGTCTCCCTTGACTTTTGTGCGACTTTGTGGATGAGTCTTGTCCTTCTAGGGGAATTATGGCAGGTTGGCTGCTCCTATAAAGGTTCCATTATGCTGCCAACTTTTTTCAATGAAATCCTTTAGAGTCTGAGCCTTAGAAATGACTTGAATTCTCAGACCGACGTATTTCTGTCTAAAATTTCCTCCAAACATAACATAGTGTTCTGCATGTTGGGACCTCACAGTGCAGAAAAAATGTAAATGTAAAAACACTTTCTCACACGAGCCCAGTTGTTGTTCGCAAACCCATCTGCTTTAGTAAATAAACTATTTTTGTAATTGAGTCTGAAGATATGAAACCATTTGGTGAAATATTTTAAATACAAGAAACGATTAAATCAACACTTTCTCACACAGTTGTGTAAAGACTGTCGCAGAGGAGTCCTCTTGACATCCGTCTCATCATGCTCTTGCTGTCCCCACAGGGCTCACACTTGCTTTAATCGTCTGGACCTCCCACCTTACCCCTCCTTCTCTATGCTCTACGAGAAGCTGGTCACTGCTGTAGAGGAAACGAGCACGTTTGGTTTGGAGTGACCTCAGAACAGCACACCCCCAGGTTCAACTCAAGACTAAACCAAACGTTTCTCTTGGGAAAGACATGGAAAATAAAACCAATATCCTCAAATGGCAACTAATCACCCATGGAGAACTCGTCCCCCGTTTTAATCGCTCAGCACCCAGGCTTCGTTCTGGCTCTCTGCCTTTCCCTTACCCTTCGGACGGGTTATTTAAGTGAGCGCCTTTGCAATGAAAGATTGGGAATCAGAAGATGGTTTGGGAAGCTGTGAAGAACAATTTGTTGCATCATGGTAAGCTTTGTTTAGGGGGCCACATGTGCGCCTGATCTCTTCTGTTAATGGCCTTGGTTTTCTGGATTTCTGGCATCTGCTCTCCTTTCCCTTCTCCTCCTTCTCCAACCTGCACCTCAGAGACAGCTGGCCAAAATCCACAAAGCTCCCCTTTCCCTCTCTGGACCTCTAAACTGTGTCCTTCCTGCACTGGGACTGCAGTGCTGTAAACTATAACACACACATACACTCATCACTTTTGCACAAAACACACACTAACATGGGACATTTTATTTTTATGGACTGCACAAACCAGTGTTTCCCCCAAGATCTTTTTTTTTTTAAATCCGCATGGAAATATTTGACATTTTAGACTTTTACCTGGATGTTGGCTGGTCCCCACAACCTATCTGAGAGCAGGGGATACACTGGTGTGCACAAACACACACACACACACACAGATAAATGGCCTATTCTAGAAAATAAGTTGTTTTGACAGTTTTCATTCCTGAATATGATGGTCAGTGAGTCAGAAGTCATCAGTGACACTTTGCTGGACACTGACGCATCAGTAATGGAATAATAATGACAGGCTGGAGTCAGGACTGTTACCTTCAACACTGCAACATCAGCGCCCTTACATAAGCATCAAAGGTAAAGACACACCTAAGAAATGCAGCTTTGTTTCTGCACACACTGACAGTAACTAGGACACCTAGAATCTCACACACAGGCACATGCATACGGTGTTTAACGTTAGCCTTGCATCCTTCGGGTGGACTTTCTTATAGGGTAACACATGCACTCACTCCAGTCCAGCATACACACACACACACACTGACACAGACACACTTCAGCGAAATAGAAATGCAGCGTTCCCGTCTTTCAAACTGTTCCACACGTTCATCTTGAGCAATAGATGCACTTTCTAGCATAGACAGATGACAGCGACTCATAGGTATGATACACAAGATTTTTCTCGCTGATATAATCGCCTCCCCACCCGTGAAAGTGATGAATGTACTGAATCAGTGACTGAATGTATGAACCTCAAGCAACTCTGTTTGGGCCCCAGGGGAAAGTCTCACAACAGGCCGAAGAGGAAACACAAAGTTGAGAGCTGAAAGTGAAAAGAAGGGAAATCAAATGTGACGTGGTTGCTTGAGGAATGAGGATGTGCTTTACTTGAGGTCGACATTAGATTAGGCCTTGTCAGTTGAAAGGCACAAGCCTGGTGTCACCCATGTTCCCTGTCAGGCCCAGTGGCAGGATTTTCTTTTTAGTGCCTCTTGGGTTTCGCTGGCGTTACGGTAAACTTCAAGGAAAGCTATTTTATAACCGTGTAAAAATTTGACCAGATCCATGTGTCTCACAAATCAAAGATGATGTAATTTTAGAAGCTGTGGTTTAACACAAAGAGATGCTAAGACCTGCTACCGTTACTGTAGTATTGTACATTGTAGAGCGCATTCAATACAAGGAAGCAGGAATTTCTATGAAAGTATGTTGACAAAATATTGAGCATAAATAATATGTCAAGCACTACCCGGTCTGCAAGTCAAGCCAATAGTTGGTAATGATCAATTGATTTAACCCCCTGTAGGATTATCTGTTACATTAAATAAAAAGTAGTTTTAAATCATAGTGATGTTACCTTAGTGTTCTATTGTAAACCAGACGCCAGTTTGTCTTAGTTATTATTATTTTCTTGAGTTATTCAGGTCTTGGAAAAACAAATGTATTAAAAGTAAAATGAGGGAAAACATTTGTGAATGTGGCTCACTGTGACTTGACAGACTGAGCAGATGTTTCCCTAATAGGGGCTGGAGAAAACAAGCCAGTAACTGTTTTTAACACTCGGAAAAAACAGAAGACAAATCCAGGCTGTCTGCTCGCCCACGCACCACAACTACGGACACACAAGCACTTCTGATTATTCTAAGTAAAAGTACAAATAAACACACATAATGTAAAAGTATAGGTGCCAGCTCAAATTGTAAAGCTGTTTACCTGATTATAGGATCCGATGCTTTTTCTGTTTTATTTCGAAACTACTCATGTTGAGCGAAAAGAACAAGTAGTTCAGAAAGCCAATTTGAGTAATGTTGATATGTCAAGTCCATCGAAGGAGAAACTGACACTCTGCCTGTTTCTCTAGTGATTTATTTTCATAAGAAAATGGAATGAACGGTTACAATGAAACGAGTAATGCAACTTTGATTAGAAATGTAGTGGAGTAAAAAATGGACATTTGCTCTTAGATGTAGTGGAATAAGAGTCAATGTAGCCCCAAAGAAATCTACTAGTAGTGAAAGATGTACTTACACCATTGAAAAGCATGATGGCGACTCTGGACAGTAGCCAAAGCTGTGTTAGACTCAACACAGTTTAAAAACATGTTTTTTAAATTGTTTTTGCTCATATTAAACAGCTGCAACATTTCCAGCTGTTTAATATGAGCAGTGCCAAGAATGCAAACTTCCAATATAAAGGCAACCTTCACTGCAGACAGGCAATTTTTTACTTGCAGACTGATTATGGCTTGAAATTGATTCATGCTCTCAGATCGTTCGTTATTGATGTGCTTCCATAGTTTTGTCCATTGGTGAATGACATAACCAGGTTTTAAAACGATGCTGTCAAAAAATGAGCATCATTCTCCAGGGCTCTATGAATATTGTACTTTAGAACGTGTGGCATACAACTCCATGCCAGGCATTAGTTCTGTCTTGAAAGCATGTGAGAAAACATTTCTTTAACTCTTTGGGTGCACAATCTAAGCCCTAAAGACCATTTGACTCATTTGTCTCCACACACACACACACGCACACACACAGAAACACTTATTTCGATGGGGTGCATGCAAGATTACACCTACTGTACAGAATCCTCTTGGAACTAGACCACGGGGGCTGGAATCGTGGTAGAGAGCCCCACATGTGACGTGAGATGTGGAGGCGGACCTTTGTATCCCATCCCCTCTCCCAGCCCAATACTGCATGCGGGATTCTCCTGGTCGGCTCTGTGAGCTGTGCCAGGGCAGAGACCCCTAGGTGGCGTTGTGTTATAGCTCGATATTGCATGCTGAAATAGTGCAACACACTGTCCTTACTAGCTTTTTTTGCATGAGGATATCGCTATCCATTCAGACAAAAGGGGTGAGGGAGCAGGTGGAGCTGTGTCACTGTGGATGTGACGCTCACTTGAGGCATGCAGCAGTGTGCTTCTCTGCCACTGTCACACTGCGAGAGTTCGGTGTTTATTGGAACAAGGAGTAGAAATACCTGCTGTTGCCATTGAGTTTTAGCTAAGGGAATGGACATAAATGCAATAGTTTGATTTCTCTCTGACAGTGCAACGTGAGTATGTTGGCAGTATGTTTCAAAGATGTTATTTTCACACATGTGCATCTGCTGATCTTAGTAATAGGTCGATGGTTGACTGTCACTGCTCATGAATCAGTGAGGAACAGATAGGGCTGTTTTGATTTTGTGAAATGTGAGAGCACATATTTGTGTACCATGTGTTCAGTCCCGTTTGTCTCTTGTATATAAATCTGTATGTACGTCTGTCCTGTTGTGTGTATAAATATATATATTTTGCACCGAATGTACCAAAGGTTTGGGGCTTGTAAAGACAACCATTAGGCCTGCTCTCTATACAACAGACACATCCCATTTTTTGGCTTCGGCCAAGTCCTTACAGAGCGTCACCTCATGTTTGCTTGATGGGCAGATTTGTTGCATTTCAACAATGTTCACGTTCGGATGTGCGTCACTTGGTCAGTTTGGGATTTTCCGTAATGAGGCTTTTCTGCTGCAGAGGACGTTGGACTCTGCGTTGGACATCCAAATGAAGACCCTTCCACCCCTTCTTTCCTAGAGCATTTCTGACAGGACCCGGCTCCACTTTTCAGATTTCCACTCTATGCAAAGCTCTTGTATGTGTGTCTCCATTTCACCCCAATGATTGTAATAAAAGAGAAACAAACTGAACATTCTGATCAATGAAACATGGCTCTTATTTTTTACAATTTTATGTGTGTAGATAAAAAAAAATGTTAAATTATTAGGAAACACTCTTAACCCCTGCTTCTCGATTACAGCTAAATGTCTTATACTTTTGGGTCTAAATGTCAAAAGTAATAGAAAAATAATAATCTTAGCCATTTTTAAATATAAAATTATTAGACAAACCCTATATATGTATTATACACCTGTAAGTGCATGGTGCTTTGAGTTTCTGTCTTTCCAGGTTAAATAATAAGGTCAGAATGCTACTTCTTTATTGCCCTGCAGTTGGCAATGATTTATGTGGTAGATTAAAAAAAAAGGAAATCGATTAAATCTTCAATAACTTTATTAAATAACTGAAACAGCACAGAATTGCACAGTGTTTTAAATGTGTGAGTAAAAAAAGAATAAAGCAGTTAAAATAGACAAAGTAGAATGTAAAGAAATAAAAATGCAATATACTAAAAGAATTGAAAACAATACTGAAAAATGGTAAAGGAAAGAAAAACATGCTACATTAAACAAAGATCACATTGCTGGTTTAAAGTCGTCAAATGAAGGTAATCCGCTAATTCCTCCCATTTTCTGGGAAATTCGCTCTTCGTTTGTCTGGGTTCTGGACGGTTGGGACCGAACTCGCTCCTCCGTGTTCGCCGGGCGCCACTTTCTGCCGACGCGGGGTTTGAACCGGCTCTACTGCGCATGCGCCGCGCTGTGACGTGTCGGGAAAATGTCAAAGTGAAGGATGGAACTGAAAATGACCGAAAACTCTCCGAGCACACGGAGCCACTGCGCCATTTAGAAGCGGCCGCCGGCGGCACTTCGGGTCTTTTATCCGTATTTATCCGACTCACCGACTCGCTGCTTCTTCTAAGTCGAGCGGAGGAAAAGCGGCTCACACTCACTTTGGAAGCGCTGACCGTCGAGCTAAGTTAGCGACAGCCGAGCTAACGCTCGCGGACGGGAGCCCGGCGGCCGGCGGCGGGTCGAACGCAGCCGTGACATGTAAGGCGTGTGGGGCTGGCGCAGTTTTGAGTTTCCTTTAGTCTCTCGGCGTCTCCACGTTTAGCTCGGGGTTTGCAGTCGGTAGCTGGCAGCGGGACAGACACCCGAAGGGAGACGACGATGGCTCGGAGGCGGCTGGACAGTCGCAGCGGCATCTCCGCGGGGCTGCTCGTGGAAATTCAGACCCCGATCAGCTCGGAGCCGATGGAAAGCGTGTACGAAGTTACGGGAGAGCTGGGAAGGTGAGTCCACACGGTGTCCCGGGACAGCCCGGGACGACCCGGGACAGCCCGGGGTCGGGAATCTGAAGCAGCGGGTCTTCATTAGGAACTACAGGAACTACAAGCGCAGCGTTGTCGGTCCCACTGTATGAGTCACGGTACAACCGAGGATTCCTTATTGCTGCTTTGGCAAATATGGGAATGATGGTTTTTCTGTTCAAAAGAGTCTGAGCCTGCTCTGCTTTCAGCATTCTTCGCTTTTCTTTGTCTTTTTATCGACTACAAGTTAATCAGAAAACTCACAAATCATTTTTGAGGTTCTGCAAAGTCTCTCAATCCCTGGTGGTATCACTTTTTGCAACTTAGAACACGAAACTGTGAATTGCTGTTGTCAAAGGGAACCACAGCATTTTAAAATGTGACTTAGTTGGAAGAAAATATGTGGTAAAACATGCAGTTATGGGCTGGAAAAGCCATGGCCACACCATGCTGTGTTACATATTTACCAAAACCAAGTCAGCCTCTGTGCCCGCAGTATATGACTCAAACTGCATATTCAGACAATATTAGAAAATAGAGTCGTGTGTATTAAATTGTAGTAATATCTTCTTAAATGCAAACGTTCTGTAATATCTGTATTTGCTGTAATGGTCGGCACACAACCAGTAATTAAGGGCTCTGACGTGAAACACTGGACTCTGGACTGTAAGCTTCAAACACTGTAAACACACAAAGCTCACGGTACCAGGGACCTGACCTGAGTGTGTTAGACAGCAGACCTTTGTCATGTGTTTGGAAGTGTGTGTGTGTGTGAGCCATGGCAACCGCTGATGGCTGATGATCACACCCCGCGATCTTTGAGGTGTGTTTGAGGTAATGTGTCATATGTTGTGTACTTTATAATTCTGCTTGCAAAATAGGAGGAAGGAAGCAGGCACATGTGCAAACAGGGCTTTAAAAAGCAGAAATGGCACAGGCCACTTCACCTATTTGTGTGTTGACTGTCAAAACAGGAAGCTGCAAGGTGCACTGTTTCTCGAAGATTGATAAGCACAGCAGATTAATTGTGAGATATTCAGTTGTGAATTTTGTGATCTGAGACAACAAAACAAACTATTTTAAAATGTTTATCTATTATCACATTTTTTCTTTTTTGTTCTTTCTATAAAATATTTGAATGAGCCACATACCTAAGATTAGCAAATGTAATTCAAGCATTAGCCTATTCCTTATGAAATACCACTTTTATGACATTCAAACAAGATTCTAAAAAAAAAGTCATCTGTTGGCGTCTGTGATGGTACCGTCAGTCCCAGAGCAGCTACTGTGACGCATGAAAGAGATGGAACCTTATTGGTCCTCCTGTAAACATTACATACACTAATTTGTCCGTTGCAGATAGAATCTTATAGCACCAAGTTTTGCAAAGATCTGAGAAGTTATAAAACAATGTAAGAAGGAAAGTAAAGATAAAGATAAACCCCTACAAAATGTTAACAACTTACCAGAGTGTGTTTACCCTTTTGACTGAATTATTTGACATGTCAAAAAGTTGGTGAGTATGGGACAGACAAGTCATTTTATACATGTAGATGAGTTTAGTAAATGACTTGTCCTGAGTGCTTTTCAGCTGTGCAACGCCCACAGTAATTCTGTGGGACTTTTGTCTTTAGAAAAGAAGTACCCTGATGACGTCATTGGGGTTATTATCTCAGCCTGTGCTTGGAGATGACAAAAGCTTTTATTATTAACCAGAGATGTAAAGTGTGAAAGCTGTACCCTAACAAGTGGACTGTTAGAATGTTTCAGCCTTTACATCTTTGCTTTTTACGCTTAGGTTTTTTGTTTGTTTGTTTTTTCAAATTTTTTCTATAAGTAATGAGGCATTTAGGTGTGCTGCCGCTCAGGCCGTCCATTAATCGCAGGCTCAGCAGTTGGATGTTCTCCTCTATTGCTCCTCCTGTTCACATGTTGGGCAAGACCGTGAACCTTTGGTTGCCTCATAGCCTCAAAGGGCAGCTACATGTTTATCTGTGTTTCCTGAATTTCTCCAGGGTGATCAATAAAGTAGTTAAAAGCTAAATTAAATTAAGCATAGGTCTTAATTGAGAGGAAATACTGGATATGCAGAATATACTTCAAGTAACTGTAAAATTAGATCGTGACAAATGTCCATCACACGTCATAGTAAACTAAAGAGTGTGAAGTGCTTAATCAGTGTGGTGAGGAGTCCGAAGCACAAAGAGAGCAACTGTCACATAGGCTCTAACCAACAATTACGACTGAACAGTGTAACAGATCACAACTTTAAAATCGCAAAGCTGCAGTTTCAGCTGCAGTGTTTTGGTTTTTTTTGCATTTTAAAATACTATTTTTAACAATCATAGTTTAAATGCCTGTTCCCACAGGCTTTACATAAAACATGCAGAGGAAGTGTTGATGAAGAAAGATTTTAAAAAGCAGAAACAGCGTTTGTTAACATCATTACATACACATTTGAATCAAAACATTATTGGGAAATTGTGTAATTCCCCACAGTGTCTAAAACTTAGGTAAAGTTACCGACTAGGTCACACAGACACACTGCACAGAAGATGCAGAGAGCACAGTGAATAAAACAGGACCCACGGAACTTTTCTGTAAAGAAGACTTCACAATTCTATTATTTATTTATATAATTGAACCTCATCAGAAGTACAGACAAGGTGTTCTCCAGTTTATACTAGAAGATTAACCTTTGCCGTGGGAGGGATCTCCCCATATTCTGCTTTGGTCTTTGCCTATTTTGTGTATCAAATGCTAAAACAGAGTTGCAGCATTGACCTGTGGTGCTCCAGGACTAGAACCGTTTAGCACCATTGTTCTATTCTTCTGGAGAAGTCCTTCAGGGTCTGTAACCTTCAGTCTCTACTCTTGGGAATTTGTAAAGCTGTTATTTTTGGATATCTTTTTTTTTCTTTTCTTTTGTTAAAGTCATTACAAGGCCTCGCTTAGAAGTGTTTCCACCAATTGCATGATGATTTAGTTCTTGATCTTTTTATAAGTTGTGATAAGTGTTTTCTTTGATAAGCTGCCAGTTTTTATTTTTTTTTATTTTTTTGTTACAACTAAGTTACAAACCATATTGATGCTACATGTTGTGTTCCATCTTTCTTTCATTACTCTAAATGTAAATAGCGTTAGCAATAACCTGCAGTGGCAAAGAGCTTTGATGTGTTGTGCTTATAACATACTCTAATGTGGGATTTTTTTTCTTCATTGTTGTATATTTTCACTTATCAGTGCCTTTTTTTTTATTTAGCTTATATATATATATATATATATAAAAAAAGAACATCTTAAGGCCAATCCCGTTCTGCTTTGCAGTTTTCCTGAAGCAGGTGTTACCTTTGTTCCCTCTCCTAGGGGCAAGTTTGCAGTGGTCAAGCGCTGTGTGGAGAAGGGCACAGGAAAAGTTTTTGCTGCAAAGTTCCTACGAAAGAGGAGGAGAGGTCGTGACTGCCGGGCTGAAGTCATACACGAGATGGCCGTCCTAGAGATGGCCCGCAACAACGCACGAGTGGTCAACCTGCACGCAGCTTACGAGACAGATCATGACATTGTCTTATTGCTGGAATAGTGAGTCCACTAGCAGTGTTCTTTCCCCTGCATCACACTTATTTTATTCCTCCTTTTATTGATCTTTAATCTGAGTATTTTTTTTCTACCCAGACATGCCTTGTTTGTATATGAAGTTCCATCTTGGTTGCTAAGTGCTAAATTACTTTATACCTGCTATTTAAGGTGTCATATCCCAGTCTCTCTTTTTTTTTTTCCTAATAAACTGTCCTTCCCTGTCAGGTACTCTCTAGTCTTCATCTTGTTTCTCTCTATCATCAAAAGATAGTCACAAATTCAAATGAATTGGCATGATTTTCTAACCAATCTTTTAATACTTGTAAGAGCTGAACCACTCTGTGTCTTAGCTTTAGCTTTAGCTCTGTGCTTTACAGTTCTTGCTCAATAACACCTTGCCAGGACATGTGGCATTAAACATGTTACCTTCAGGATATGGGTTGGTCACCCACCATCGCGGAAATCACAGATCTATCTTGTCAGAGCTCCACCACCTCATTTGTCACATCGCTACCATATGTTTCATTAATCTGTGATATTATAGTACGTGAGAGTTTCATGAGTATTTATAGTGCACTTGTGTTTCTTTTTTACTCAGTGCGGCAGGTGGAGAGATATTCGACCACTGTGTGTCTGAGGAGCTGCTGCCCGAGGCCCAGATCACCCGTCTGATCAGGCAAATGCTGGAGGGAGTCCACTACCTCCACCAGAGCAACCTGGTGCACTTAGACCTTAAGGTAGATGCACATTAACACACACAGTTCAGTGTAGCTGTGGCATAGAAAACCCTATTTCCACGAGCTAATAAATCTGCAGCACGAGACCACATCCAGTTAGCAGAGGTAAACATGGCTCTTGGAGTTAAAGGTTGCAATTTTTTGAAGGTTTTTGTTCCTCAGTGAAAAGTACCTGTTATTTCTCCACCACTTTTACTTTCATGTGATGTTCACTCCGTGATTCCTCTGTTTCTTCCTCAGCCACAAAATATCCTCCTGACTAGCCTGTCTCCTCCAGGAGACATAAAAATTGTCGACTTTGGCCTGGCACGCAGACTGGGTGCGGTTGGAGAACTTAGAGAAATTCTTGGCACACCCGAGTATGTAGGTAAGATGATGTTCATGAAATAGGCTTTGATTTGATTGATGAAGACATCAGACAAGAGCAGACATCACCTGCACAACCACACTGAAGTCAGACTAAACCAAACGGATTAAAACATTTTGACTGTAATGCTAATAGGAATTCTTTAGTGGGCCTCTCATAAATGAACAGGAACTAACCTACATTTAGTCATTTCCTTGGCATTCATATGAGTACAATACAGAGACAGAGACTTGGACTTAGATATAAACCTGTAGTCATAAAAGGAATGCTGGGTTTATTCTATTCCAGAGAAATATCAGACAGACCCCTACAACCTTGCTTCAAACACACATTCGACCACCAGTGCCGACATGAGTTTAAATGGGTTGTTTAATACAATGGTGAAACAGAACGTGAGCCATGAAATGATACTGGAAATTACAAAAAGACATTCTTGCAGTTTTGAATGACAACACACTTGTTTCATGTTTTTATCCAGCTCCAGAGATTCTGAATTATGAGCCAATCACAACAGCCACAGACTTATGGTGAGTGCATTCTTGCAGAGTGTTAAGCGGTTATAGAAACAATGTTGTGCATACTTTCAGGTTTATAACTTTATGCCAGGGCTCTACTGAAAAAATATGGACGATTACCAATTCCAAAAAGAGCTTACGTTCATTTGTAATTTGTCTTAATGCAGTATCTCTTCTGCAGCTCTAAACGAAGCTGTTCCTTTTTGCTCCTGTCTCTTTAAAGTCCCCCCCTCACCCTGAGTGCACTCTGTTCTGATTGGCCAGCTTGCCGGTGGGCCAAGCAGAGTGGCACGCTATGCGTGTAATGTGAGAGTGGGTGGGCGTGACTGTGTACTTTGAAGGTGTGTGGACCCATAGCAGAGATCTGTTTATGGACTGATGATGTTCATAACTAGGACTGTTGGGGGGAGGTTCACAGAATGTCTCGGGGAGCCTCGGTAATGTTCTCTATGCCTTGGACCTATCATCACAGTGATTAAGCTATAATTAAAAATAGGAAAACGCATAATATGATTGACAAAGAGACATTGCCTACACATCACACACATCTCATCCTTAAACCCAGTCAGGACAGCAGAAGAAACTGTCAGAGCATCATTTTACGTTATACGTTATTTTAGTTTTTTTCAATAATCTGTATGTATGTATTTCCATGAAGGCGGTCCACTGCAGTAGGAGGTCGCGTTGGATAAAAGCATCTGCCAAATCACTAAATGTAAATGTAAATCCAATACCACAGAGTAGCTCTGCAGTAGTTAATAGTTGTTTTCACTTGGGTGTTTACTCTAATGTTGTCACTTTTGTTGTGGGTAAAACTATGAAAATAGAACCAATGTTTTTATGTAAAATAATAACATAATGATTTAACAACATAATTACTCAGTGGCCTTTGGTGTTCAGGCCACAGACACTTCAGTACATGTTTCTACTGTTTCTGTTCTTCAGGAGTGTGGGTGTCATAGCCTACATGCTTGTGACGGGTGAGTCTCCGTTTGCTGGGGATGACAAGCAGGAGACGTATCTGAACGTGTCTCAGGTCAATGTGGACTACAGTAGGGAGGCCTTCTCCAGGGTGTCTGAGCTGGCTGTGGATTTCGTTCGTAAGCTGCTGGTCAAAGCGCCAGAGTGAGTAGAGTCACGGAGAAAGCCGCTCATAGAATTAGTTCTGAATGAAATAAAGTGATGTTTTCTTTATTCCGCACGCGGCTGACATCATTAATCACACAATCCATTAAATTCACTCAACTCTGTTTCAAACTGACAGGTGTTGCATTCTAAGACTTTTTATCTTGTGCTTTTATCACAGGGACCGGCCCAGTGCTGCAGATTGTATGAGCCATCCCTGGCTGTGGCAGCATCAGTTCTGCCTGAGCCCTGAGCCCTCTCCCACCTCCACCCGCACCGTCCGCGAGAGGAGTTGCGGCGCCAAATGGACAGCCCCACCTGAAGACCCTGAAGATAAGGAGAACTTCTTGGAATCCCCACACTCCCACGCAAAAAAGTTTCGCTTCGATGAGGAAACATCCGCTGCCGGAGATGGTGACTTTTGAAAAAGCATAATGAAAACGGGGGGAATTGAAGTGTAAGGCAGAGGGGGTGTGCCCACTTCTTCCTCTGAGCTTTTACTTTCTTTTTAAGGCTTCACAAAAGCAGCAGTCTGCTCTTCACTTAAGAGTTTGATATCCTTTTCTACTAATCTGCAGAATTCAAAGATTGACAACTCAAACCAAAGATAACAATTGACATTTTCAGATCTACCACTGATCCTCTGCTGACAAATGCCTGAAATGTACAGTAGCCTCAGCAAGTGCAGTGTGATTAACCTACGTATTTAATTCATTACATTTTCGGTATTTCCAGGGGCTGCAGAAATCTCCTCTATGGTTAAGTGTTTAGCTGTCCCTCTACTGATGAAGGCTAGGGTTAGTATTTTCAGGGAAATCTATGCAATATTTCTCTTGTACATTTTTTAAATCTTATCTCCAGAAACCTTAAAGAAGTGACTAGCTCTGCCTTAAGTGAGCAAGTGTTTTTTGCCAGCAGCCTCATTTAAGTGCTCCGTCTCACTTCAGCAGAAATGTGTGATATCGAAAGAGTTGAGAATGAGGAAGTGCGATAATGATTGTATTTGCATGTAGAAGGGCAGCTGGAGAGCGGCATTGTGGGAAACGGGTAACACTCTGTTCCTGGCTACATTTCATTTCACTGGCCAACTTTTTTTGTTGTCAAACGTGATGAAACGTGCTGCTGTCCATGTCATAGCTCTGCTTTCTTTCTACCTGCTGCACAGCTGTGTGTCACATCTAAACTGCACTTTTCACTAAAACAACAACCAGCAAAAAGGTCAGGGTTATATACATACATGCATGCTACATTCCTTTTATGTTTGCCATTTCCCACAATGTTCGTTTTCTCCAGGTCTGCTGTAGATTTAGGGTTTAGCTCAGGGTTTTAGACAAAATTCCTTTTTAAATTCCTTGTGAAGTCCAAAGACATAAAAGGCCTCCACATGCAGTCCGATATTCTTGTTATTACGTGTTTATTCTTTCGGAATAAAGTCAAAACTTTAACAGCTCAACGAGGCAAATGACTCACACAGCCACACCCACACTTACTAAGAGTTCCTCTTTGTTGCAGATGCTTTAGCACTTACTTCATATGCACATGTTCGGAATTGATAAGCAAAACTAGAGCTATTTATGAAAATGTGTATGTTTGTCCTTGAGAGGTTCCCTGTGTCTTTCAGTCTCGTAAAGCCATTCAGTCGGGTCTCAGCAATCAAAGCTCCGCCGGTCCTCTTGGGTCAGGTTGTCTGAATTGACATATTTCTGTTGTTTTCATCTCAGGCCATGCTGCTCACTCTCTGCTTACTTTTGATTTGTTATGTTATTCTCACAGGTTCATTATTATTTATGTGCTGGACTTGTACTTTATATGTTTATGTAAATAATGTGCTCGTGTGTCTTTATAAGGAAGATTATAGAGGTAGACAGGTGATTAAGAATGATTAGGGTGTTATTTAAAATAAGATGCTGTTGTGGTTGCAGTGTAATGAATAATAAATGGTAACGTTTCACTGCAGTGAATTCAAAGATGACAGAAGATGAAAGCAAGGATTAGCTTTTAGGTGGTACGGGGAAGTAAAGCAAAGGTGGACCTGGATAAATGAATCAGAAGGTATTGAGAGAGGGAACAAAGATGGTTAAATGGTTTTATTGCAATAGTTTGGAAGCAATTTGGCCCAAAAAAAAAAACACTCAAAATGTTGAACTGTTTGTTTTGGTATAGACTGTTAAGATATGTAGGTATGAAAGGCTGTTAAGTGATGCGAAAGTGGCAAACGTTTTAGAAAGACACGGGTATATGTTCCAAGCATTGCAACAGAATCACTGTATAATGTGAAATGCAAGGTGCTATTGACTCGCAGGATTTGCCATCTTTTGTTCCGAGTTGAATGGTTTTAAAAAGAAACTTCACCTCTAAGACATTGCACTCCTGGAAACTCTTGATTGCTCTTAACATCCAGTGAAACATTCCTCTTATTGTTCTGAGGTGCCAAACTGAAGAAGACCACGCTATTGTATCTGTTGTTGTCACCAGCCGGCACACAATGGCCTTTGTGCGGGGACATGGGCGTCTCCAGCCACGGCCATGCTCTCATCTGTATGCTGTCATCCTTTAAAACTGGAACGACACACTGTAGAAAATGTCTCAACGTGTGATTTCATCTCACTGAGTCAGGGGATACAGTTTCAAACTGTCAGCTGATTATAGAACCCAGAGTCTCCTACTACTGTAAAAGGAAATAAGCTTGAATCGTACTTCTCAAGTGTGTTTATGCTGCCTGTTGTAATTCTTTTACTATCAGGTTTCATTTTCTTAAAATAATCTTTATTTGTCTTGAGTTGTCTTAACAGAGGAAGTCTCAAGTCGCATTTGCAGAGTCAAGTGAAGCTAACTGCCCTGCTGCAGCAGAAAGTGTAAAAACATTTAAGACTTGACATGTAGTCGAAGATGGACTTGTTTGCAAGACGACAAAATGCTCACACAGGTCGAACAAAGTGACCTGTGTTCGCTGCCATAATTTATCCGTCGCTTGCCATGACTGTTGTGGTGTTGGTATTGTACAGCTACTATACTGTGTTATTTTCAGCAGCTAATCACTCAGTGGCCTGTGTGTGTGTGTGTGTGTGTGTGTGTGTGTTTGTGTGTGTGTGAGAGAGCGGGTGATGCTCGACTGGGAGTCTTGCCATCACGTTCAAGTAGCGCCATTGATGTCTCCCAGCATTCCTCTCTGATTGAAGGATACTGTAGATTACACACCAGCTGCAAGCACAAACAAATAATTGTGCACGAGATGTATGTTTATTTTCCAACATATCTTTTAATGTATGAGCATTCTGATTGCATCTGAAATGACTAAAAGGAAAAAAAGGCATAATCTGCAATGTTTCCCGATTAACTGCAGGCTAATGTGCAGGCATCACAAAGCAAACTAAAAAAAAGCTCATTAAAGATTCTAGAAAATATCTGAAAGTTTGGAGTTTTTTTTTATTCCGTGTAAAACTCACTTTACTCTTAGTTTGTACATTTTCAGCTCTGCTGCCACCTGCTGATTCAAAGGAGCAGAACAATGTTACATCCCAAAGTGTATGTGAACCACAGAGTAAGCAGGTGATTTAAAGCAATAGCTTTCTTTTATCTAACAAATGTTCTCTTTGTAGACTTGCAGGAATTTCAACCAGCCTTATGCATAACAAGTAGTAAACATAATGGAATGCTCTGAAGTTACATTCAGCAGAATAAGTTGCAGCCATCAGCGTACAGTAGTGCAAAGATGCTATTTAAGCTTCCATAGGGATCATACAAACAACAGTAAAAGAGATTCAAACATGCTGCCATCACCACAGGTCATCAGCAGTCTGCTCTGAACAAGCCACTTTACTGGTGGGCGAGACCAAACAAGCTGTGTGTGTTTCTACACACTGCGATGCACACGGGTGCAGTAAGAAAAACACACGGACAGCATGTTTAACATTTCTGTGACAATGACAGGATTATAAGCTATACGTGCTTGTTAATACAACTTTCTATCCCAACTAATTAAATTTTTAACCATTGTAAACATTACGATTTGTCTAACAACAAATCCTTATATATTTGGTATAAATGTGTTTGGAAAGAAAGGTCCAATCCAAACAAGCAAATTAGGATCATTTGTTAATATTTAGAAAATGAAGATCGTTCCTAAACTTGAAAACAACAGTCTGACGAACTCACAGTGGATGAGGTTCAGAACTAGTCTAGTCTTGATGGGGTGTTCCAGGTGTAACTGTTGTATGTCAGGGGTGGGTGGTCTGCCTGTATAGCGCTTTTATGCAGACTGACTCTCATCCATCCTGACGCAGATGTCGATGTTTGCCGTGCAAGGTGCTCACCTGAGCCTTGCAAGGGGACGTTACAGGAAGTGGGGTTTAAGCCGGAATCAGAGATTCTATACTCACAGTCAGTTACCATGGTAACTTCCTGCACTGAGTGCAACCAATAATGTTACAGAATGGATGTGATATTCCAGAACAGGCTGCATTTATCCCTGTTTACCCCAGTACTTCAGATACTGTAGTACAGTTACTAATTTCATTGAGAGTGAAATACAGTAAACAGAGATGTTAAATGCAAATTTTACTTTTTACTTTTAGACATGTTTTATGACTGCAAATCCCCAAAATATTTTTGGGTCAGACTGAGGTTATAGTCAGATTTAAGCTGAATGAATAAATGTAACAAACTGTAGGATTTACAGTAAAGGGAAACTTCACAGATTTTCAACTTGCTTTGTAAGGTTTCGGTTTGATGAGAACATGTACAGTAAACGAATGTTAAAAAAACCTTCAGTCTGACTTCCCTATATTAAATATTTCCCTCCACATTACTTCATCAGGGTTTTTTTCAGTTGAGATAACCCAGTGTTTATACTACGGGGGGTTGTAATTTTGGCTGACCTGCTCCGCCAGAACTTCTCAAGATCGCATTATTTGACAATGAAATATTCCTTCAGAGCTGAAGACAGAATGTTATTTACATTTAGGGAAGGCAGAGGGAAGTTGAAAAGAATTAGGAAGTCAACCAGTATAAGAAATGTCTGCTAAATAATTAATGAACGCACTATGCTGACAAAAATGTATCTACTTTTTTAACAAACTGTTATTGCACTGCTACTGCTATTTGTTTTATAAAATGCGCGTTAATATCACTTATCTCTATCTGCATTGGATAAAAATGGCAGCTCTGCTTTTTACCTGTTTCCATGGTAAATGTGTATCAGAGGTCTACTAATGAAGGCCCAGATGTCACATGCATTTGAAGGTGCCGTGTGGGTTCTGAAGGTGAGGTTGTGGGTTGCACCCTCTGAGTAACCCGTCACCTCACACCCTTTCTTTCCTGCAGGGTCCCTCAGGTGCCATGCCGTGGTTTACTGTTACTTTACAATAGCTGTACCGGTCAGCCACAACATTCACCATTAACCATGGTTTTAATATTAAATGTTAAATCAGCTCCACCTTTACCAACCGTGATCTTGTAACTCTTACTTTTTAGTGTGTGAGTAGTGTTTGAAATACATTGTTTTTTTTGTTGAGTACAGTACTTATGTACTTGAGGTAAAATGAAGATGATCGGCTCAGAACTTGAAATGGTTTTTGTAGTGGATTTTTTTATAGGCGGATATTTGCATTTTTCCTTGAGTGCTGAGTTTTTGTGCGCTTCTACCACCTCGACACACAGTCTATCCAATTTTACTGTGTATGCTGCAGAGTAGCTGCTCTGCTCTTTTTGACATTCACACAGATGGGTTAGGACGAATTACTGGTGGAAAATGCACCATCAGGATCAAACGCAAGGAATGTCAATAAGATATTTTGAACTTTCTGAGTGAAATACATGCAAATTAATTGGCCACAGTAAAAACACAATCAGGAATCACTACTGAGAGACCCAACGGTCAGACCAATAGGTTCAGACCTTCAGACATTCACAAGTCTACAAGCAGGTCAACTTAAGTGCAGGTACAGTATAAACAGAATGTAATAAGCTGCTCTGTTTCAGCCAAACGCACATTCAATTTAAAAAAAGGTCATAAATTTAAATAAGTGACTATGTTACATAGATTCTTAAATTATAGAAGCTATCAAAGTCAAACTGAGACAATATGAATAACTCATGTTTCTAGTCCTTACGTTTGAGGCAAAATCAAATGTAAAGGGTTCCGTTTAGCATAGAGTGAAACAATAAAGAAAGTTAAAACAATCTATCTCTGTTTCCTATACCTCTATACTACACAAGCAGTCCACCCCAAAATAATTGCATTTAACAATTAGAAAGTAGACAGAAAATAAAAAGTACAACATCCCATCATGTTTCAAGCTCTAAACTTTGGAGCCCTTAAATCACCAAAAACTTGAGGTAAGACCAGCGAATAAGACACTCAATCCGTTTTCTAACATATGAGCTGAAGCTGTCAACATCAATCTGCAAATGTTTCTAATGAGTGTATGTGCGTGTACGTGTGTGTGATGTGCTCACAGCCCCTCTGAACCACACTCAAAACTCCTGGAGGACCCTGAAGTGGTTCTCAATTGAGGGGGGCTCGTCCTCAAAATGCAGCTTTTTACTTGGACAGGCCCCAAACTCCTCCAGGGTTTTGATGAAGTGTTCATGCTCGCGGCCCACCCAGGCCCGCATAGGGTCACACACCTCGTATGGGGTCACATGGGCGTGAATCGACACTCCGCTGGCAGCAAGCTCTCTCAGCATCTGCTTGTCAGTCACCCAGGTCTCACTGCCCCCCGGGTGTCCACCATCTAGCCAGTACATGGCCGAGATGCATTTAATGAAAGGAGACATCTGCGGGTCAGCGCGGGCCCCACCCAGCTCGTACACCATCTGGTTGAGCACCACACAGCCTTTGCTGAAGCCCACCAGTGTGAGTGAAAACCCTGAGGGGATGCTGTCAGTACCGCCCTGTGATTGCAGGGGGTTTGGTAGGTTGGCTCGCTCCATGCCATGGCTCAGCAGGGCCCTGCAGAAACAAATACTGTTTAGACTCAGGGCAACATCCATGTTACACCATCTGCACTACAAGTAAATCTAAAATTCGATAATTTTATAAAGTTCATGTGGATTCCAGCTCTAATCTCAAAATGCCATTAGCACAGATTTTTTTTAACCTGGCATCAACATGTTGCAGTTGACGCCAGTTGTTCTGCTTACGATCGATGAAGATTTTCTGTGTCCACTGTTATGTTTTAGATAACAACTATTCTGACCATACACAAAGTTCAAATATTTTCTTTTCTGATCAAAAAAAAGAAAAAAAAAAAGCAGTCAAAAAACCTGAGATGGTGAAACGCTCCAGACTCTGGTGAATACGGCGAGTGCTCTGGCGCCCCAAACATGTTACTCTCCACAAAGTTGTTGTAGCAGCTGAACTTGTTTAGATACATGCAGGAGGCCCGGACTACCCAAACATATCGATCAGGGAAACGTCGGCCCAGGGTGAACGCCACCTGTTCCAGACTCCAGGAGAGCCACTGGGCTCCCTCAGGCTGCAGAGCCATCTCCTCTTGGAAGTTCTGCACAAACAATACACAGAAACTGATTGTTTAAAGCTGCAAGATTGATGCTTTACTTGTGCAAACAGGAATAAGATAAAACGCATGATATACACTCATAATCACCCTGCATTTTTTACAGCATAAAAACATGTTTGAACAACATAGTCAGGTGTTTTTCTGACAAATATGAACTTCCCTATATCTATTCTTGTTAACTGCCATAATGAAACTGACCCTGACACACAAACACGAGTCTGTTTTCGTACCACTCGGTTAATTCCAACAGCAGCATCGACTCAGTTTGCTGTCAGACTGTGAGTGTGTGGTCCTGAACACAATCACCTCATTGACTTTATTTACAAGAAACACATACACCCACTTAGAATATTACCTAATGAATTCCACACGAAGGACCATTAATAGACAGATTGGGAAGTGTAATAAATGAGGGCACCTCTTTAATTCTTTAATACAATTTAAAGGGAAAAAAGTGATGAGACAACTGTTGGTTAATCTTCTGTAACCCTCCATATTGTTACACTTGATACATATGTGCCCCTTAATCTTACTACAATAAAATGCCTCAGGGGCAGCTTGGCAGAATGTGACAGCTGCACATGCTGGAGAGCTGCAACCATGTCCATTCATTAAAGCGGTTTACTTCCTGTGGTCTTATGGTTTCCCTGTTGAAGGATACCATCACTACTACAGTAGGGTCAGCTATTTCTGTTATCCCAAACCACAAACGTTTTTCACAGTGAAAATTGGGGAATTGTAGTCTGGGTTTCAGCTGCTACTGACAATACCATTTTGAATTTTAACATACAGAAACCTTATGTGCCTGGTCACAGCCAGTCTGTGCCATAATGTGTCTCTGCAGTTCTGATTTGAAGCATAAAGTCGTCTGCTCCGTGGGGGGTCAAGTGGTCTGCTTGACACACCCTCGCCTGGCAATGAGAAGTGCTGCTTTTTGCAGTGCAGACAGACTTGGTTCATATAAATAAACATAAAATTGATATCAGCAAAGGTGAGAGCAGCCAACATTCATGTGTGGACCAGCTCTCTCAGACTTACCGATCTCAGTCTCTCCTTAGTTTTTTGTGGGTCTGTCATTATGTGGCATTAAATAATTTGCACAGAATGATTGACACGCTGAATGATTCTAATCCCAGCGAGCCGAATGTTTCTGCACGTCTAAACACTGGAAAAGAATTAAATGTATGTTAATCAGTGACACCCCGTGACTGATTTGTAAGTAGAGCTAAACCTTAGAACACGTTTTGTGGGTGTGATAGTGTAATATGCCTAATGGTTGCTGATACATAAAACCGGTGTTTCTGTGAAGATCGGCGGTTCCACTCACCTGAATGTCCCCGTGGAAGAACACTACGTGCCTGTTGTTGCGCGCCTCCTTTGCTTTGCTCTCGGTCTGACCGTCGGTGTCAGGCCGAAGCAGCAGCACGTCGTTCACGCGGGTCGGGACGTGTCCGGGGACCGCGAGCAGCCTGTGCAGCCTGTGCCGCGGACTCCCGGAGCCTCCATCCCGGCCGGCCGCCGCTCCTGCGGCGTGCAGCCCCCGAGGCTGGGAGGATGTCGTCCCCGCTACAGAGGTCATCGCTTTGGCCACAACTATTAGAGCGAAGCCCACCCCAGCTGCTCGGGCTCCTAGCATGAACCTTCGAAGGAGAAAATGATGCGCTGTTTTCGTTCCTACGCAGTCAGTCCGTCCATGTTAGCTGCTGTCAGCTAGCTAGCGCCAGTAGCTAACAACCGCAGCTAACGCAACATTCTCAGCAGGCAACGTCAATGACAAAGGCCCAGGAGCAGCATTATGTCGCCAAAATAAAAATACTTAAACCGTCTTCTCCTCGGCAGCCGTGTCTTTTTCTAGCTATTGTAACATTATTCTGACAGTTCGGGGTGTTTTCGTCCACAAAGAGGCGCTGTTTGTTAGAAACACACACCGAAGCCAGGTCTGTTTCTACTGCGCATGTCTGTTTTCCCAATTCCAGAGATGCCTCAACTTCGTTGGTGGGCAAGATTTCATCCTACCACCTACTTCCGCTTTTGAGTCAGCCAAATCAGATTAGAGTTAGGAATGAAATATCGAAAATATAAACGAAATAAAAACACGCATGACTGCATTTATACATAAAAATGTTTATATTAATATTGCTGACATCACAAAAGGTAAAACTATCCCGTGCCAACCAAACATTTTTGTATTATTTTTACATCACTTTCCATTTAAGTAGAAATAAATCATCTATTTCTTTGTGAAATATTTACTTTTTTCACGGCGGATCAGATCTAGCCTTCGCTGCAGCTTGATTTGGGTTTATTCTCTCCCTACATGACACTGAATAAATACATGTCTAAAACATGCACAAACTAATGCATCCAAAAATGCAGATATTAGTTCTGACCCTTTTCAGTCCACTGACTTTCAGCTTACAATTCTCACTTTAATATAAGATGTTTAAAATTCATTCCAGAATTCTGGAGGGAAAAGTCAAAAGTTTTTTAATGTCCCCAATCCTCTTCCGTAGAAGACAGAGCTAGAAGGCAGGGGTGAACAATCTTGCATTGAACTCTTTAAATCTGTAGCTACACATGCTGAAAACCGACGTCTGTACATTTTCACAGTAACGTCCATGTAAGTCAGTGTGTTCACCCCTGTCCTGCATCAGACAATATTCTGCACATAATTCTGAAAGTGCAGTTAAAATATCAAAGCTATGCCAGACTTGACAGATAACGTGCTGAGCGGACATCAGCTTGGCCTCTACACGTTGTGTAGTTGTGCATACAGCCAACATTTTCTTCCATCGTGCTAAACTTTAGCAGACAAGTACAATCCATGTTGATGTGTGTGTTTTTTCTTGTTGACAAGTTCAGCTCCACACACTCTTTAGATGGCTTCATCATCAAGTCATCATGAAGTGACACAGTTATTTTATGCACTCCAGTGTCTATGTAAGGTTTGCTAACATTAGCCACATCAGGCTACTAGTCATAAAGTGTTTGTGTGGACATTGTACGGCGAATTCCATTGACCCAACAGCCTGAGAAAGAGCGTCACTGCTTCCTCAGGAACATGGCCGCAGGTCCTGTGGGCAGACGGCTGGTGGCATGTCTCCTGAACATCTCTGAGGCGCGCAGCAAAGACCTAGTGGAGACGGTGGCCCGCTCAGCCCTGTACAGTCCTGAAGGTATGTTGCATATTAGAGTGCACCAAGGGGCATATGAATAACAGACTCATATTTCATACCTTGGAATTGCCTGCAGTACATTGTATCATAGATCTCCTGTGCACATGTTTGACCATCATAAAATATTAAAGATGTGACTTCTTAGGTAAGAAAAAAAATGGCTCATCATATATTGATGAACAAAATCTGACTGAATAAATCAGTTTGGGGGCAAATCTAACTTATTAGTTCACTGGTTTTTACTTGTGACATTCACAGAACTATTCACATTAGTTTTCTGCTAGTTTTTCACTGATCTTACCTTGGGCTAAGTGACGCAACCGCAATGTGTTTATACTATATGTATACAAATGTGATATTCATATCTATTATAAATCAGGAGTAAGACTAGAGGGGACCACAGTGCTGAACATCTTTAATGACCATGACTACAACCGCTCCGTCATCACCATTGTTGCCAGCATCGACTCCATCAGTAAGTATTTCATCTGTAGGTTTTGACGAAAATCTGTCATTTTCGTCCTCCTCAGAGAAGAGTAGAGTTGAGAACCTGCTGGAGCAACTCTGCAGAATAAGGATTCACTCTCTGTCCCCTATTCCAGTCGTCTGAGTGGAAAAAATCCTTTAATAAGCTTTGTCAGGGATTTAAACACAAAACATTCCAAGGAACATTGTTCTGTCAAAGAGTGTATTGAAAAGTTGAAAACTCACTGAATCCTTAACTCAAACACAAACTTGTGACGATACAGACAAAGCAGTTGAGGTTCACAGATCAACACTCACCTGCAGACAAATGCATCAGCTTTATTTCCACAGAAATACCAAGTATTTGATGTATCCTTTATGCAAAACACTGCTTCAGATAAAGATTATGCTGTGGGAGTATCTTTAAGGGATTATTTTGATGTATCCCAGGGGAGGCTGTTCTGTCAGCGTGTGAGAAAGCATTTGGGCTGATCGACATGCGCGCTCACACCGGAGTCCATCCATGTATGGGTGCCGTTGACCTCATACCCATCTACCCCCTGGGGGAGGAGGTGGGACAGGAGGACTGTGCTAAAGAGGCTCGAGGTGAGATGCCGTGTGTGCATGTGTGGATGTTTTTGTGTTTTAATACATTTAAAGATATTCTAGTCTGTTGAGTTAACACGATGGTACTGTACACCTACATGAAACTAAAGCTATTTATTTAGCTATTTAAAGTGCTATTTAGCTCAGCCAGGGGGGACAAAATACTAGAAACACCTTTCACTAAAATGCAAAATAGTTCTGTGGCATCACAAACTAGAGCTTCAAAAATGATCATTTAGATGAGATACGCCAAAACTGAACACGATCACCTTCATGAAAGCATTGCAGGAGTCTTGGATCAGATGACATGGACTGTACATAAAAAACAACCCACTGTATCTGTTATTTAGCTTTCAGGCCACAGTCGTTGAATATGCCCATTGTTTTGCATCCTGCTCCAGACAGAGGCGAGTATGTTTGGACTCTCAGTGGTTTAAATAAAATTGCCACACAGTGAGGGGGGATGGCAAACGCACTAGATGAGGAAATTGCAGTTTTCCTCCTCAAATCCAGATCTTGTTTTCTGTTCCTAGTAATAGGATACGTCAGCAAGTTAGTGAGTATCAAAAGCTGCCTCTGCCCCTGATGCTCTAAATTGTATTGTATTTACTGTAATACGATAGAGACTGAAGATATGACGCATTCTTTGACTTCCTGTGCTGTTGATTAGTTTCACAGTTTAGCAGCCATGTGTCTAGTGTCTAATCATGAGCAGTACGTCAGCATGTGACCTGCATGTCTGAAGTGTTCACTCAGTATGCTAATCTGAGAAGTGTGATTGCAGAATAATTGGCTCTGACTAACAAATATTATTTATGCATGCATGCCTGTAATAAATGGTCCATGTGTCCCTAATTTTTCCTGTTGTCTGAGTTCCCTGCCCTGGTTGTGTCAAGCTCTTATGGCCCTCGTGTTTCTGAAATTCTGTGCACGTGCTGGTTAACTTGACTTGTCCGTGTTGTCGTCTGGGCTCAGCTGTGGCTCAGGGACTTACAGAGAGAGTCCCGGGCACCAGTGTCTTCCTGTTTGGCTGGGCAGACTCCCCCATCCAGCGGGGGCTGGCACACAGAAGGAAGGAGATGGGCTGGTTCAAGAATACGCCAGACCTGCAGGCGATCAGGCCCGATGTGGGGCCACAGCCCCAGAAACGATTTGGCCTTACAGGTGAGCGAGCACGGGGTGAAAAGCTAAAATGTATGTGCAGACGCTGCTGTTGCAGGTTCGTTTAACCTGAAAGAAAGGTTAGAGTGACTCTTTGCTAGGATTGTAGAGCACAGATAACAAACTGTATTTGTTACAGCTGACCACATGCCATCTTTTTCCTCTTGACCTTTTCAAAGAAAATACCAACATGAAACATTTTAAACAGCACCTATTAAGATCAGGCTCCTACAATGTTGCCTTCACATGCGTATTTCAGTTGAAAGAGTACTGTCACTTTGTCATGATAGAGACTGAAGATATGACGCATGTCACTTTAACCCTGGTCCTTTCTCTTTCAAATTACATGGACAGTAAAGAGTGTTTTAAGAAGAATTTGCAATAATGTGAAGATAACTTTCAGCTGCCTAGATTATCAGTTTATTCTGTTTCTTCATATTAGTTTCATCTTAGTCTTTGTGTCTTATTCTTACAAATGTAAACAGGTCACTTTACAGAAATAGAAGGAAAAGGATAATTAGAAACTGTTGCGTAGGTGTGACCTGGCTGATGTCTTGCAGGGGTGGGGGCCAGTCCATACGTCATGAACTGCAACGTCACCATCGACACCCAGGACATTGCCATCGGTCGGGGCATCGCCTCTGCAATTAGAGAGTCGACCCCAGGGGGCCTGCCTGGGTTGCAGGTACTTGCTCTGCCACACGAGGGCGCTGTGGAAATCGCCTGCAATGTGGAAAGCGTGAAGGCGAATCTGGCTCCTCACGTGGCAGCAGGCGAACCCTGGCCATCTTTCTGCATCGACGGCCAGCCTTACTGTCACGCTCCAGCTTCCCTCATCACGGCGAGGGTTGCAGAGCTGGCGGGGAAGCAAGGGGTTGGAACGAAGGGCACAGCGCTGGTAGGCTTCACCCCCCTTGAGTGCAGGGCATTGGCCGAGTTAGCGCTGTCTCAAGGAACTGCTGAATTCTGGAGAGAGCAGCGCGGGATTCGAATGTGAAAACAAATCCATGTTAAAACCAGAGTGGCCTCAAACAAAAGCCCCACAAAGTATTTAGTTTGATGTCGTTTTAATAACTATAGAGGTTTAGTAAGTGTCTGCCCCTAGCTCACTGTTGGTGGGTTACAATGACTGCGTTTACTTGCACTTAAGTAACCAGGACAACAGGAGAAATGAGCTTTATCTGGTAATCGGGTAACCGTGTTTACAGCAGTCGTCGAATGATGAATGAATGTGAATGATCTCTCCTTTTATTCATTCTTTCATTCAGTTGCTTCTTTCTGTTTTGAGCTTTTTGTTGCAGACATTTGCAATTGGAGAAAGCCGATTATAAAGCTGGTCATGTGTAAAAATAACAAAAAAATGTACGCTCTCTGACAGAAGTCTGCCAGGTTTCCCTAATCCCTTACACCAATTTCAGAAACCAGCTTTGCCGTTTACATCGCAGTTTATAAACCAGCTTCCCAGAGAAAACCAACCTTAACCTGATTACTTAAGTTCACGTAAACCCATTCTGTGATTGGGACAGCTTTCCCACTGTAAATAAATGATCTTATTTTGCTACCTACAGTTCGTTAACTACAGTTAGCAGTTTACCATTAATGCGGTCTCCAAAAGTCGGGAAAAAACTCTTGTTACCTTTTAATCCCGAGTCGTTCAAATGGGTCTTAAATGTGCACAGTGACTGTTTTTAATTTTAATTTTGGAAATGCAAATAAAAAGAAAAACTTTTCCCTGAACCATGAACTTAGTCTTACTTCTGACTACAGCCACATTTTCAGCACATTAAGTCCTAACTGGAAAAATGAATCTATTTAATATTTAAAGATTGGTTCTTATGGTCGTTTTAGTTTCACCAGTAATTTACATCACAAATAACTGTGAAGGGTTGATGAGCAATTGTGTGTGATCACGTTTTTACTAGGACGATTACATTAACTGGAATTGGGATCAATGTTTCCTCTTGATCAGACATTTTTCTGATCTGAGCCTTTCTAATCTGACCCTAAAGGTGGAACAGAAAAGGTTTTTTGCCTGAATGTCATCTTTATGCAGCCAATAATCCTCCAGAGTGGAATTCTCTTTGTGTCGTTTCCTGTTTTGAGCAAATTGGACACTTGGCTTTACTGACGAGTCTCTGCTGATGAGTGTTTTCCCATCATTTCCCACCATTAGCCTTCCCACACAAGAGTCTGTGGTGACTCTCCCACAAACTCGTGTGTGGTAAAGCTGAGGCTGTTTCTGTGAAATATATCGACCTTTACAACCCAGTTTGGAAATAATTTTTACAGCTGTTTTTTGTCAGTTGTCCAAATGCTGTAAGCTCTTGATGTACAAGATTCGCCATTAAATAACTTGAAGTCAAATTTGGCTGTAGGACAAACCAGGGATTAACTGCAGTGAGATAATTTCTTACATAAGGAGGATAATGCATTAAATAACAGCACATGAATTGATTACGGACGTATGGATTTGAGTTGGTAGGTAAAAACAATAGCTCAGACTGTGTGTATGTACTATAAAGGGCACGGAGGGTTATAAGTGTGAAAAGCCACAGTCATGTAATGTTTAATTTGCGCCATATGTAAGGGAAATTAGTGCTTCCAGAGCCAGCAACTGCTTAATCTGCATACAGAGAGCGGGTGTTAATCTGTTAAGCTTTACACACAAACCAAGGTATTGTGATTCTGTTTCCTTCCAGTGAGATTGGTTTTGACTTCACAGCATCACCGTTTGAATTTACTGTGCTTTCGCTATGTTGTGTAATGTTTCATATTTCTGCATTTGAGATTATATAAGCTTGTCCTTTGAGGTTGAATAAGCTGCGTGAATATTCACCTCTTTGTACGGCATCCAGCTGAGGCTCTTAGTTGCACAAGCGACGCAGCCAACTGCCACGCAGCTTTGTTTCATGCGTACATACATGACCCGTTCCCTTTCACACACACACACACACACACACACACTCTGTCTGTCTCATTGTCCCCTCCCTCTGTGCTGTCTTCTGTATCTAGACACACATTACACACATTTATTCTATGGATGGTGCACACACACACATATCTACACATACACTTAGCCTGCCAGGCTTGGGAGCATCAAGCCCTAATCTAGGTCACAGCATAAGCCCAGAGGTATCCTGGCCTCCTACACACACACACACACGCACAAACTCATATGCACACGTGAAAATTGGCAAGTATAAAATCACGTCTGGCATATAAAATCCATTTAGACCCAACAAATTTTCTCTGACCGACCTGTGAAATAATTTTCATTATGACATCAGACACACCTCACGCTGCAGGAAAAATCAAAGACTATAAATGAATCCAGCTAATTTTATAATTTCCAACAAATCCAACCCCCATGGTTATCTCCTTGCCCTCCCTCCCAAATAACCTCGTTGGTTATGTGAGTCCTTTTAATGGCTCTTATGATTGTCACAAGGCCATAATTTCCTTGATTACATGCTCTTTGGGATCCTTCCACAGGAATTAACATCCATTTAAAAGACACTTCCCATATCAAGCCTAACCTACATTTATTCTTTTGGCTGTAATCTGCTTCAAATGAAGACATGCATCTTCCTGCGTGCTGTTGCTGCACTTTATGTGCATCTTCGCAACAAAGCACCATAGGATCCCTTTGATATGACTTAGCCTGACAGCATATCATCTCAGATGCAACCATGTGTCACAGCCCAGAAATAGAGGAGCTTATTTCTTTACATCAGTCTCTAGCCTTCTATAAATATTCCACAGCGCTCTGTTCTCGCCCTCCCTTCCTTTTTGCCTTTCTTGCTGCTTTCTCTGTTCAACCCCTCCCTCCCCTTCCTTTTCTCCCCCTTCTCTCTGTTTGTCCATTTTTTCCTACACACTCTCTGCCTCCCACATCTTCTCTTTTCCTTTTTCAACTGTTGTGTAATGTAGAGAAATGTGTCTCTGGTCTCTCTAGAAAGGAGCAATAGCGATAAGCGGGAACAAAAACCCTCTGTGGTGCGTATCTTTTCTGAGCCTAAGGGATTGTTTTTTCCCCTCCGTCCATCCTGTGGGGCTATTTAGCAGGAGGACAGTGATTTTATCATATCACATATAGAAAGACCTCCTTCTTCCCTTCCTTACAGTGTTACCTCTACAGATTTCCCCCAGTTACCTACTCTGTGCCGGGTAATCACAGGCATTAATCTCATCTACAAGTCCTCAGACGTTTGAATTAAAAACAGGACCATTTCCAAGACAAAGAGGGTAGATTTTCATCCAAAGCAACTCCTAGTTAGAGGCTACTGAGCCCAAAATGCAAGCGCACGGTGCCATCCTCCCTAACCTATCAGTGCTGGAAGTAAGCGTGCCACCTATGAAGTCAGCAGTCCCCAACCCCCACCCCAAACACATGTTCAACATCCTCTGGGCACAGGCTGAGCAGAGCACTGAGATACAGCTGAGAATTAGAGAGAGAGGAGCGAGGGAGAGTAGTGAAGTGGAAATATGGGTGAGCATAAGAGAAAGACAGAAATAGAGCAATAAAGCCGTGAATTCGGCAGCGGCAGTGAGAGGAGGAGGAGGAGACATTGGAGACAGTCTTTCGCTGGGGCTGGTGATGCTTCACGCACACGGGGTTGTTTTCCTTTAGCAGAGCGCTCTCGTCGTGTGTGGACGCGAGAACCTCATGGATTTGCTGAGTCTCGGTGGAATACGCTTCATCTAGATGCAAAACAGCCGCAGACAGAGGATGGCACTGTGGCTGGATGCTGGGATCCATGTGGGCCTGTGACGTCTGCTCTCCCCTCTGTGGCTACCTTCGTCCTCATAATGATGCCTCCAGTAGCACTGACCCAGATTGTGGAGTCGTGGCTCTGTGTCGTGGGCTGCTCCTCCTTGGCCGACCTGCGCATGTGATGTGGACGAGGCATGCTCTGCGCCTCGCCGGTGACCGCTCAGCCCTTTGCTTCTGCTGACATCTGTTTCCGTGGATACACGCAGCAACCGGTACAGGTGAGGATGCGCCGCTCTGACCTACACACTCGCATGTCAAGCTGATGGGTTTTGTGTGTACTGAATGTGTGTGCATGTGCCTGTGTGTTGGACAACTACACATCAACACATCAACACAGCCTTGTAGATCATTATATCTCACCCTCATATTTGCCTACTCCTTCTATTATGCATTCTATAAAAAGGGGATTTTCTGTGGTTTCACAGAGTGTCATAATGTGGCTGAGATGAAAAAACTGAATGCCATATCATATACATTAACAGCTGTTATCTCAGTGCAGTACTCGTAACTGTAACCTCGGTTTACTGTTACATATTCCTCCCTGTTCTTTTCTCTCTGGCTTTCAACTTCAAACCATTAATAATATCTCCATCATCATCCATAAATCGAAACCCTCCTTATGTTAACTTGATCCCCTGCCCACAACCCTGGTTAAAGCTTGTCTCCCTTCTTTGTCTACTTTTATCACCAACATTATACATGTCACCCATACTTCAGGTATTGTCCCATCCTCCATGAAAAAAAAAATGGAATTATTACTCCCATTCTCAAAACAACTGGTTCTGACCCTTCCAATTTTAATAACTTGGAAGGCTAATTGCAATTTTACCATTTCACTCACAAATTCTGCAAAAGATTGTAGCTGAACAGGTCCACAATCATCTTTCAAACTATAATCTGTATGAACAATGCCAATCTGGTTTCTGTCCTGTTTATAGCACAGAGACAGTCCTGGTAAAAATCACAAACGATCTCCTGTTAGCTGCAGACTCCGGACTACTCACTATTCTCACCCACTTCAACCTTGCCGCAGCATTAGACACAATTCCTCACCTATCCTACTCAACTGCTTCTATTGGCATCACAGGCACTGTACACCCCTGGTTTACTTCATACATCTCGGGCAACTCTGTTTGTTCATTACAGAACTACAAATCCAGCTCCAGTCAGTACTGGAGTCCCTCAGGGCTCAGTCCTTGGTCCTCTCTTCTTCACCATATACACCCACCCCTTGGTTCGATATTTCGAAGAAATAGCATCCAGTTCCATCGTTATGCAGATGACACCCAGCTCTACTTGTTCACCAAACCTGCCACCGCACTCCCCACTTCTCCCTTTCCAATTGCTTGTTGGAAATTAAAGTTTTTCAAACAACTTTCTAAAACGTAATAGCAAAAAAACTGAATTTCATCTTGCAGGAACTAAACTCATTCTTTTTAAAACCAATAGTTTCTTGATCTACGTTGATTGCTCCACCATCCCACCCTCTTAGTCTGGCTGTCATCCTGGACAGTACCCTCTCATTTTCTGCATATATCAGTAATATAACACAATCTGCCTACTTCCATCTTTATACCATCAACTGTGTCTGACCATCACTCACTCCCCACAGTACAGCCACTCTCATCCATGCTTTAGTTATGTCCCGTTTAGATTATTGTAATTTCCTTCGTTTGGTTTGCCTCAAAAACCCCTAATAAACTTTCAATTGGTTCAGAACTTGGCTGCCCCCTTCCCAGATTATGTTACCCCATCCTTAGACAACTCTACTGGCTCCCGGTCCATCACTGCATTTACTGTAAGACTTTCCTTCTCACATTCAAAGCCCTCCATAACCTTAAACCCCCATACCTGACAGAGCTCAGTCATATACACCCTCACCCTTCCTACATTCTTCCTCAGCCCACCTCCTGATACCCACACTCCACACCGTTACCTGTCTTCTATAGGGGCTCGAGTATTCAGTTGCTTTGCTGCCCATCTGAAATTCCCATCCACCAGACCTCTGATGCATAGACTCTCTCCCCATGTTCAAATCCCATCTTAAAACTCACATTTTCTGTCTTGCCTATTCCAACTAAAACCCATAACAGGAAGCATTCCTATAAAAGAGTTTATTTTATGTTGGTTTATATTCTACTGTTGCTAATTGGTTTGTTGTTTTATCTTGTGTCTGTAAGGTGACCTTGGTGCTATAAATAAAATCTATTGTTATTAATATTATGCATGCACTATGCAGAATAGCTCCATGTAAAATGTATGGCCTGAGACATGCCATGGGAGCAACAAGTAACTGTACCAAGTACCATGGAAAGTAGGCCAGGATGGCACAGACAGAGACCTGTATGAATAATTGATAAAGCTCTTTTTGTTTTCTGAAAGCATCCACTTTTAGTCTGGATGGAGGGAATGGTGGACACTCGTACAGCAGGAAAGATACATTTTATTCAGCTTGATCCCAACTGAAGTAGTCTAATAAAGACAGAGCTTTCCATTCCACAGTGTAAGTCCTTTAAATTTAAATAGTAAATGGTCACTTTTCAACCTGTAGGTGCTCAAAGTGCTTTACACTGCTTCTTATCTTTTTTAAATACTTTTTACCTACTGAGCCACAATTGCAGTAGGTAAAAAAGTATTAAAGTGAAAGTAGAGAAATTATTAAAAAATAAAATAAATTTCATTTAATTTTGTTCAGGGCCCTTACAGGCTAATTACGTGCATCACAGATCAGATCATGTCTTCTACTGGTAAACAAAGCAGTGAGTGTCAATTGACCTGAAGTCAGAGGGAGGTCAGCCGCTTAGCAAAGGGCAAGATTGTCTCATTTCTCTCAGTAATTATTTTTGTGTCAGTCAATCACCGAATTTGTGAATCAGTTCATTAACTTGTTATTCCACTACTTTCACATTAGTTTCTTCTTTTACAGCGATTTAGTAGCTTTGGAAAAACATTTGAAATCCCATGAGATTATTAATGAAGAATAACATTATTTATGAATTATTGTTTTGTCCACAATGAATCCTTTGCATCACCTTTAGTCACTTGTAAGTCTGAAGCCTGGATTACCTTGTGTACACGGACAGTACATGTCTACCAATAGACTTCTATTGTTGTCCATACACTAATAAAAACACATTAGCTAGACACACTACTCCAGAAACACCTCCATCAGCCACATCATTATTCCACCTGGTGGTTTTTATAGCAAAATATATATATTTTTATGAATGCTATTATTAAATGAATGCTGATGTATCATTATGGTTCATCACCACAGATACAGTGGTTAAAATCAGCTCCATATTCACCAACAGTTACCTTTAACTGTTACTTTTTATTAATTAGTCTACATTTTTTTACCTGAATTAATAAATATTTTTTGATATTTTTTTCATTGTAGGGTACTTTTGCTTTTTTGCTTTAAGTAAAACAGAGAATATCTGCTTAGTACTCTTACTAAGAGTGAAACAACTGAGGTGCTACTTGTTGTGGAATTTATTAATCGTTTTAATTTAGTATTGATGTTGCATATTTCTACCTCCTCTGCTCACAGTGTATGATCCTTGTTCTCCATGACATTATTCAGACCAGCAGTGATAATTTTGTTGCTCTCTCAGTGTATTTCCGTAATCTAAAAGCACCGTTAATTGAAATTATTGTGCAAACAGATGGACAACTGGGCAATGGTTAGTACAAATACAGGGATCGGCACTTTTGGAATAAGTAAATATGTCATATATTACAGCGGTTTGTCTAGCTGGTGTGTTTTTAATCGTTTTTGGACAACAGAGGTCTGTGTTACAGGTTAACAAGTTAATCACAACACCCTTAACTGACAAAACCAGGCTAACGGTTGGTCATTGGCCACTATACGGCTATTTGTGAGCGTCCACCAGCCAAGATTTTTTATTGCATCCCACACTGTTGGCACTTGTTGGTCTCCGATTAGTGGGTTTTTACCTGATTCAGCATGTTGAACTAGCACGTACCCCACTGATGAAGGATAAATCACTCTGATTGGCTATGAGGCAACGCAGCAGCTTGTCCTTAATTAATTTCAGCACTGTCTAGATGCTGATCCCCATCCCCATCCTGTCATCTCATGCACACAGGAGTGTGTTTTCTAGAAGCAAATATGTATTGAGTTGTATAGTTGTCCCCTAACAGCTTGATCCATCCACAGCCATGTTCCAGTGTAGACATGTTAGAATCCAGGTGAACTTTCAATTCTATAAACTGCCAGTATTTTATATGTTTTTGCTGCAAGTTTTAGAAGCTTTTCTAACATCAGGGAGGCATATGGACATCAAAGATATTTCAGATTTTGAAGATCACATTCAGAGAAAAATTTTTTATTTAAAATACTTTAAAAGCTATTTTATTATATTTTAATAATCCCCCTCTAAAGATTTGTAGTTCTGCATTCATATTAAATACTGAAAGCTTCTTCTGATAAAATGACATGTATATCAAGATCAAAACAGTAAATACTGTCAGTGTGAAGAGTTAAAACATAATCTGATCATATCATATCATGTTTGCCATCTGAATTATAGCTACACCCAGGCCATAAATGCTCAAAGCATATGTCTAGTTGCAGCTGGCCTTTTGCAGCTTGTAAATCTGTTCCAGATTGTGTTTTGTGGGTATAAATGTGCTTTCCCTAATCATCTGATAGCAAACATGGATCCCCTTATAAGTGATGTTACACAGCATGAACTGACCTAAAGAGCACAAAGGAATTACATATCCTGTGTAGATAAGAGTCTTGTCCTAATAGATGTTGACTCTATATGTCTAAGTGTCTCATACAGTCACATACTGCAGTATATTAGCTGGACTGTAGTATGTTAGCGTGGGTGTAAATGCTATTGACGGTTGTAATAAGAGCAGTGGTTCCAGTGGTTGCTATTGTACTGGCCTGATTTTCAGCCCATTCATGATGCTGTAGCTTCGTAGTAAAAAGGAAAGCTGCAATAGAAAGCATTAACAGGAGATGCGACTATACATAGACCCGAAGCAGCTGAAGTAAAAGCTGTGAACGACTAGCCCTTGTTCCTTGTGGCAAAAAATTTACCACACAGACTCCCACATTGCTGCACAAACGTAACTGCTTCACTGATATGACAGTCAGCTTGAAGAATAAGCGTTTGGTAATCCTCATAGTGCACATATTACTATTGCAAGACCGGTTCTACATCATCCAACATCCAGCATCCATCCTCCCACGTCTGGTTTGATGGGTGATGTCTTAAAGCCAATCGCCTCATTAAAAAGTAGAAAACGTCGTGAGAGTACCTCCGTGGCAACGTGGTCAAACTGACCTCGATGTCAGAGGAGTAGAGTACAGTAGCTCAGAGCGAGTGGATAAACATTGTCTGTTGCTGCATTTATTTTCCGTTGGGGCGCATTGAAGCCGACTGTCTAATGCATTTGATTGGAAGGCCAGATGAGAGGGCATTGTGCAACCTCATAAAAGGGGTCAGTGGTAGCCTAAAGGTGGACGGAAGGCTTTGTTTGGGGGTCTCAGTACTAGTCAGGAAGATGCGGGTAAAAAGCGAGTAATCTTCTTTTTTTCACAGTCATTGTAGATGTCTGCTAACAACAAATGGCTTTTCAGAACCAGCTGAGAAAGAAGCCTGAGCATCTATAAAGATAAACACCCAGATATTCTTCTGTAAGGTTGGTGGTGACCAAACAACATCTCAAAGGAGAGGTAACTGTGGAGCAGCAATTCAATCTTTCTACTCTATGTGTTTACAGTTAATAATTATTAGCAATTGTGGGTATTTGGGAGGTGTATGGAGAATAGGAGGAGACAGGAATCGTGACAGGGCCTGTGTGCCTTGCTGAATCATTCTCCAAATAAATACGAGTTCAATTGAAAAGAAAATGTAATAAATAGCTCCTCTTCAAAGATTACACTTGAGTGTTCCATAAAAATTTGCTTCAAAATCAGATCAGACTAGAGACTGGGTACGACAGAATGGTAACAGCACAACAGTGAGTTAGAACCTTTGCAACATCAAGGACGCACAACAACATAGTTCTGCGCTAAAAATATCTCAACTAAGGACTATTTATGGAATGGAAGGAGAGAAGGATGCATAAAATTTCCATGTTCTCCAGATCAATTAAAACTCTCTCAAAGACAGGCCTGAACTGGATGGGTTCAAGAGTGACTCGTTCATTTATTTTTCGGTGATTTTGTTTTTCTTGGACATTTCAGTGTTTTACCAACACTTACAAGTGCTAAAAAGATGTGAGATATTTATCGAAATGGATTTGCTGTGTTGTTCAGAGTTATTAAATCTGTCTTTTATTATACTGGATGTTCTTAGATTTTTAAACATACATGCTGATTTTAGTGGTCTAGAGATGGCAATGTTTGTCTGTGCGTTGGTCCTACACTTTGGTCTAAACTGTGATATCTTTTGCTGGGTTGCCTTATTGTGGCATTTCTCTAATCATCTTGAAAGGGGTGAACAGTCATAATTTAGAGAAGGCTGTGTGCCCCTTATGTCACACCTCTGGCATCAGCCCTGCACATGCCAACTGTATGGCCTCACAGAGACACTATCATAACTGTAGAAACTTATGAAATAATTTGTTTACTGACTGAATACACTGGGAGAAAAATATTAGACCTTTCTTTTAACCAAGTGCTGCGATTTACATTTTCTGCGACATTAACAGTGAAATTCTTTCATACATTCTCTGATCGTGTTTTCAAATTTGACCACAAAGAGAGCGGGATTTCACAAGTGGGACATAAGACTTATAAAACTGGCATACCAAATAGAAAACCTATTTTAAAAGTACTAAAGTTGGCACAGCCCACTGTATATTGGTGGCAGCAACATGGACAGATTATGAAAATGGGCCCCTAGGCAAACACCCCCCCCACACACACACACCCACCAAGACCTGCAGTCTGAAAGAAACACAAGTATAAATGAGGTCATCACAACATTACAGTCATTTTGTATCTCTTTGCCTTTTAGTTTTTTTTCATCTCTGTGCGTTTATTTCCTATTTTTATCTGTCTTCATCTGGTCAATTTTGTCCCGTTGTTTTTTATTGTAGTGTCTGTTTTGCTTGTAATCTGTCTCTTTTTTTCATATCTAGTCATTTTGTTTTTAGAATTAATCATCTTTTTTTTTTTTCATTTTTTAACAATTTAATTCCTATTATTTAGTCCATGTGTTTGTCATATGGTCATGTTTTGTCTTGTTAGCATCATTTTCCATCTCTTTGTATTCATGTTGTCTCTCACTGAGCTCTGTGACTTTTAAAGAAATGATAATTCACTTTGCTCAGTCTCTCAGGCACAGATCTGATGTCCTAAGCGATCAGTGGTCCCTGTGCCCATTCAGTAATTTATAGGTAGCAGTGCCACGACAACAGTCATATGGTTCTCAGGTGAAACTGATGGGAATTTATGAAAAGAAGTGGTGTATCTACTGTAAAAAGTACATAACTATACTTAGCAAAGGTTATATATTACCTACAGTTGTTTTAAACACAAACCAGTGTTGAATTTCCCAGTGTGAGTTGTACAGTCCAGTCACAGGACTGGCTCGCTTCTATCAGCAGGAAGTGATTTGCCAGGGAAGTATGTACAGTATTTATTAAATACCCAGGGGGCAAAATCTCAGCAAGGTCCTGTCCTAATTCATTCCAACATCAATGCCAGAGGCTGAATTGCTGCCTTGATTATACCAATTTACCCTCCCACCCAAAAGGAAGACATGTAATTACACTATTTACACTGGAGTGCTTTCCTCTCTCAAAGGTCCCGAGTAAACACATGCTGGCTTTGTTTTCCGTCGTGGCAGTTTGTCATTGAAAAGTGCAATAAATGTCAAACTGTTGGTCACTGTAGCACTGACATAAACAAACATTAGGAACTCCCATCGTGCGTTAAGATATAAGAGCTGTAACGAGGGCTAAATAATGTCATCCAGAGCAGGAGATGACACAGCTGATTAGAGGTTTAACATGGTTGTTAACCTGTAAATGATGAGAAATTTTGTCTCATTTACTAAATATGAAGGATCTGTCTTTAAAGATATTAATGAGGTGGCTGAGAGATCAACCTCATCCCTACTTATGATGAAAAAACATAAGGTGATGAAGGGAAAATCTTAGACACAAGCATTTCAAAGTCTTCTCTGCTGCTGTTCTGTGAATGTTCCTGTCTTAAGACAGTTGGAGTGGACTCGTACTGACTGGAACTGTAGCTTATTTTAGGCCTGGGCTAATTTGGTTTTGGTTGGTATTGGTTTCTCTGTTGTCTAGCTTCGTCCCCCAAGCTAAACGTTCATATCACTCATACACTCACAGTGGCATGTTTGGAAAAAGGCCCCGAAAAATGCAGGTGTCTGGCGTAATTGCATCAATTTGTGCTTGGCACCAAATGGCAGCTGCCTTAACACTATTTTAAATCTGAAGCCATCAAGCAAACCGAATTTTGACTGGGCAAACATGGTGGTTTCTTTGGGTTTAGGAACTAAATAAACAGGTTGATGAAATAACAGGAAATTGTTTCCTATATGAACAAACTCTTCTTGTGTTGTGTATGAAAGTATCTCTAGAAATGCCAGTGATTTTTCTAAACATTTCAATGATAAAATACTCAGTCCACTCATTCATGAAAGAGAACTTGTTAACTTGCTTGGCATGTAGCAACACACAGATCTTATCACACATTAAAGATCCCCAGCAAAAAATCACAATAGGGACAAAATCAGGTTAATTAACATTTAAAACGCCTACCTGTGTAACCCAAATGTATGCTCAAACGGAAATCTATGTGGAAATAATTAAAATAATTCAAAATATAAAACCAAAAGTAAGTGATTGCATTAGTATATAATTGGTTTAAATGCAGTAAATGGAGATCACCAGAGTGCAATGAGTGTGATTAAAGTGTCTGTTCTCTAAGAACACCCACATCTGCAAGGATGACTTATTGGAAAATTAGTATCCTGGCCAAATTAAACACCATGAAGACAACAGGACACTCGGAGCTGCTCTTCTTCAGAAGCTTGGATCTTCTTTAGAGGAGTCAGTCAGGAGTCAGGAGCAAGGCCTTCTAGCAAATTCATGCTTTCACAGTATTTCTTAGATTTTTTTTAAATAATGGATTTAACTGTCCTCCAAGTGGCATTCTCAGTAACTTGGGAAATGTTCTTGCATCCATCCCCTGACCCCCACAGACCTCCTTGGTAGAGGTGTATTTATATTTTGTGTTTAATATATTAATAATTTAGATTACTTTATAGAGATCTGATTTCACTTGTATGTGAACCTTTGTGTGTAGATTTGTATCTATATAGCCAGATTACTATTATTATTGATTGATTCACTGTTTAAAAATAATAAACGTTGAAAACTTCCAGGGGGTTATACCGTTTTATAGGCACTGTATATGTTTGAACAGTAATACAATTTATAGTCATTTGGCTCTGTACACTACTACGAGGAGTCTGACATCAAACAATTATTATGTAGAGTACTTTTAAAGAATATTGAACAGAAACATGTTCTAACATAAATCTTAATGTGTCAAATTATTGAACAGTTTTGGCACCAGTGGAGAGACATTTGCTTCGCACCTTCCGACTAATCAGAGAAGAGTTATGACTAGCGCTGTATTATTAGTATTAGTACGTTTTGTGTTTTCTTATTACTTTTAATTTAAACACCTTCCTGAAGGGCTGTGCAGAGTGTGGTGCAGGTTAAAGATGGAGGCAGAGCTCTATTAGAGCTAGGCAGAGGCTGAGCAGAGCGAACTGCTCTGTCCTTGCATTTACTTTTAGAAGCATATGTAGACTGTGTTACCTGGAAACCCTTTGTTTTTAATGCTAATTAAAAATGAACGAATCCTACCAGTGTTTGTAGAATTAACAGGATAACTGAACTCCCTTTGTACCGAGCAGGGATTGTCCAAAGAACAGCACGTCACTGTGTGTATTACTAGAGAATAAACTGTATTAGAAAAGAATAGAGATCCCTCAGTTGTATGGGTCATAATGGTGTGTGTTTACAGTAGCCTCTTGTATTCTGTATACTCGACACTGGTGTGTACACACTAGGAAACATAGACGGGATTTATCTATAGAAAACAGAACCATGAGTGTATGTGAAGTGGTTGAGCTCCATTTGAGATGTACACAAGGCCTATAACACACCTACATTACAAAGAGAGCAGTTAGTTAGTGTGTCAGTGAGAAATGTCTTATCTTTGGCTTCAACATAGCTGGAAGGGAAACTGAAGATATGTGCAAGTGAGGAAAAACGGAAAAAACAAGTCAAATAATACAATTAAAAACAACAAATTATATAAAATATTCTACATTGGAACTTTGTAGAACAATAAAATATTTCCACATTTGATGGTGAAGAGTAAATCTACCCTAAAAGACTGTGACAGTGGGGGACTGCCTCAGTTTCCCACGCTGCATATGTTGAATATAAGCAGAATACCACATAACTCATTTAAAGCACAGGCCTAACACATGATGAAGATCAGAGAAAAATGGAAACAAACCTCTCACCATCAACACGCATGCACATCAGGAAGTAGATGTTTGAATGATGCAAGCAAGACTGCTGAGGAAAATGAACAAAGATCTCCATCTACTGGCCAAATACAGACAAGCTCAAGTAGGTCCACAAGTCATTAGATAAAAACATTGAATCTGTGCAAGGCAATAACATCAACAATCGTGAATTCTTTAAGTACAGCACTGTATAGTACAGCTGCTTCAGGTAAACTACTAATGGAACTAAATTACAACTAATTTAACATATTGAAAGCACAGATGTATTGTCATCTTTTAAATATGCTTAAAAAAAAGCTTCTGAAATTTGACCTGTCCTACCGGAAAAAGAACTGGTGTTACTAGAAATGGCACTGTTTGAATAAATTATTCAGAGGATACAGTGTCTGAAACAGCTGAAGTGCTGCCATTATTAGTTATCTCATGTCAAAATAAATGTGGTGCTACAGAAAGAAGAAACAGTTCAAATATTCATGTGTAACAAAACAGGAGCTGTTTGAAATTTGAAAAAAGTTCATTCCACACAGAAACCTAATATTTGTTCAATATTGCTTGTAGGTTTTGAAAAACTCAGAGAACTGAACTTAAGGAAAGAAATTCAGTTAAAGCTTCAGTATATAACTTTCAAATTGACTTATCTCTTACTAGAAAAAGGATTTCAAAGTCATCTGTGTTGAGATGGATTGTTGAAACCTCCTGTGATCTATACTTATTGAACTAAGCAGAGCCGAGTGGGTTGATTTCATTCTCATGTGTCTATATGGGGACTGTCATAAATCTAATGTAGAAAATGCCTGAAGTTATTTTTTTAAGTTTGTTAGCCAGTGACTTGATGGAATTTCGAGTGTATGGGGTTTGGTCTAAATTCAGTGCTAAGCTTCACCTTGGTTTGTTTTTTATTTAAAACTGCCATAATTTGATTGAACATGTAAAAGATAATCAGAAAGTTGTCCTTATTAATGGGGTTTTCAATAATTACAATAAATTAATAAGTTCATAAAGACTTTTAACTCGTAAAAAACTTGACCTGAATATGACGTTTATTCACTCAGGTCAAAAACATCAAGTTAAAAAGTGTTTTACGTGGTCTGGAAATGAAAAAAGAATTTGAAGTTGAAATAACATAAGATTAACCAACTTGTATGTTTACGTTAGTGAGCAAATATTTATTAATTAATCTCTTAAATTTCTATGTAATGTTTCATGGAACTTATGAGTTGAGAGCCAAGAACTTTGTGATAAGCCAAGAACTTATCTAAAGCTATGTACTTCAGTAGGAAATATTACTGTATTTCAGTCTGATTTTTGTAAACATTTATTTAAGAATGTGCCGAGATGACTGGATGCTCTGGTGAATCATACTGGGCATTTTCCTCTAAGATTCACTAAGCGGTTAAAAAAGTAACAATTACACCACAACATCCAACAAATGCTTTGGAGTTTTGGACCATATCACACAAATCCCTTTAGCTGCTTGTGTTTGTCATTTGTCAGTAGTAATATTAATATTTTAAAGAGCTTAATGAACTTCATGTTGACATAAAATCTCTGAATGCCAAAAATTAATTATTCTCTAATTCATTTTTAGATGTTCTGTGATCCTTACATCCACGTGCTTGTCACTGATAGTGATCTACAAACCCCACCAGATGGCAGTGCTGATTCAATGTACCACTGATTTAGGCGTTTTACTGTGAAACTACAACACAACACAGTGAAGTACTGACAAACTTTGGGGAGTATTTTGAGCGTGTAGTTTATTCTGCACGGATGTTTCTCTTAGTATGCTTGAATGATTTTTCACTTTGTAGAAAATACTCAACGTATTTTCATTTTTCACTCTGTTAACATGCAGTGCAGAGTTGGAGGACAGAGATGCAGAGTTAATAAAATTGTAAGATAAAATAAGAGATACAAATATGTTTTGTGCAACTTTAAAATAATGATTTTGTTGTGGAAGATGATCCAGGATTATCTCGTATCATTCACTTGTTGGAAAATTATCTTACTTTTGTAAATTTTACTTTACTTTGTACTTCAACAGTCAAACTTATAAATTATAAAGTCAACACTCTACTGTAGAAATACTCTCATGGAAATATCCAAGTATCTCTGCACTACATTACAGTTGAGTAAATGTTACTTCCTTCCACCTGCAGTTGTGCATTCTTGGCCTTTTGGTACAGTTCACTGGAACAACTAATGGGATTGACTCATCTTTTCTTTCCTGCTTTCTTTGTGGCTCACCTGTGCAGCATTCTCAGTAAACCGTGGCTTGAGATAGATTTATAGTGGGGGTTATTAATAGTACTACTGATAATGTCATGTGTCGGACATGCAATAAAATACTAGAATCCTACAACTTCAAACACTTGTTATTACTCATTGTTCTCAATTTGGAATACTCAAAACTGATACTTCCATCAAGATGATCAACAAGCACCAGTCCAATGCAGTAATTTAGCTTTTGTTCCAGTACTGCTGCTCTGCATGGTGCGGTAGAAATAATGGAGTGCGGTGGCTAAAATGAGTCACAGGAAGCAAAACTGGTGGCTCAAGGCTGGTAGCAGAGCAGGCTGCAGGAAAAACCACAGAGACAGAGTGTTTGTTTCACTGACACCGCTGACCGCTTCACTCTACCAACTGACATTAAAGGAGAAATGTTGTATTCCTGTTAAGCAGATGCAAATCAATGGGAAAACATTTAGAGAGATAAGGTGAAACCATATTAATGTCAGGTTTAAATGCCCCTTTGAGTGCATAGTGCAGCCATTAGCAGTCACATAGTTTACCATCAACAAATGTTCCGTTTCTCTTTAATGCACATATGATTTTCTCTTCAGTATCACCACAGGTACTCTAAGTTCAAGCCACAAGGTAATACAGATATTATATAAGGTTACCTACAACGGGATCATCTTTGAATTACAACGCTACATGTACAGCTATTTGATTTAAAAATTATACTTTACCCTAAGGCCCTGCTCAAATGTCATGAGTAGGGTTGTTATCTAACTCACAAGCTGTCAGCTGTGGGGAAAACATGAACGTTAACACTAATTCAAAACTACAGTGTGTGAGGTGGAGAGGTGAGGGGAGGACGAACACTGGTCCTGCTCTTTTCCAAACAAGTAAGCTTGCTTCGGCGTTCTTTAAGTCCAACAGATGCATAATATATCAGTGGGATTATGATATGCAAGATTAACAACAAACTAACTGTGTTTACTCCTCTCCCCTGCAGCTACGCCGCCGAGACTGATCCATAATAATAATCCCCAGCTGGAGAGCAAACAACATCTGGCCGTGGAGAAAAGGGAGAGGGTGAAGTCTCAGCAGGGTGAGCGGCAGATGGTGACACTGCAGCAACACTTCTCCAGGTAGCAGCCACAGCACACCAACAACCAGGCAGGAGCGACTTTACAGTTTTACAGCTTGACCAACAATTCATATCAAAGTCTGGTTACAGGCCTAAGGAACTGTTGGTGCACATGTGAAAAAGTCAAACTGAAAGAGGACTCAAATGTGTTATTGTGAGCACATACTTAATTAGACTGACCTTCACATGAAGTGTGAAGTTGACACTTGGACGTTCAGTGAATTTCATTTAAAGCATTTCATTTGTTTTTCTTCAAAACTTTATTTAAATAGGTTTCATATGATGTTTTTTTGGTTTATACATTTACATTTAGATTTAGTCATTTGGCAGATGATTTTATCTAAAGCGACTTGCAAGTGAGGTACAAGGCGAGCAAAGATCTATACCCGAAGGTTGGAAATCACAGCATGGAAGGATGTCACTCCTGAGTTGACCAGCTAATTTACCAGAACATTTTTATGCACAAACTACAGTGTAGTGTGTTTTTATATCCTAGGGTTACTAACCAAGGTACAAGCAACTTATTTGCAGACAATGGATAGTATAAATGTAATGAAACACAAATAAGACAGAAGTGCTACGAGCTTTATATTACTACAGTAACCGATCAGCCATATTGACTTTTGAGGGGTTGCTCAGGTTTGTCCAACTTTTCTCGATCCAATGTCGGTGGGTTTTCTATTTGGAATTTCTGACTTTGAATTTCCAACTTCTGAGGACAACTTGAGAATTCACTGTTAAAACAAACAAATACAATGGCGTTTTTTTGTTTCGTCTCCCCATCAAGCCGGGGCCAAAACTTTAGAACCACCTCTTCTTACAACACACTCCAGTACAAGTCTTCCACCCACTATGAACTTGATAATAAACAGAGATTAGAATTATTATTATATTTCAGACAGTTTCTACTTAAAAACTGAGAACTTTCAGTCTTGGAAAAAGAAGAATTCATGGCAGAGCTGCTGGTTGGATTGCATTGAATTGTACAGGTGTACCTAATGAAGTGGTCAGTGAGTGTATATCAGTGTAGATGCAAAGCTCATTGTGATCTTGCTGCAGGTGATCCATTTCATTTGGAAAGGATTTAGGTTAATAGTCTCGGTCTACCCCAAACAGAGAATATCCATAGATACAACTGATATGCGCATACAATGCGTCAGTAATGCTAACAGTTAACGTTAGCAGTTAACGTTAGCAGCTAACGTTAAAGTTAACAGGCAATTACTAATGGCGTTAATCGCTAATTCTAACAGTTGACAAGTAATTGCTAATGTTGACAACATTAAAATTTCTAGCATATGAATATATCCCACACATAAGTGCAAACTCAATTTTACATTTTAACTTAAAACGTTTAATGTTCTTATGAATGAGTTTTGTGCCTGCAACAGTAGATATTAATTTTTAGCACTGTGTACAAAGTGAAATTATCAGAGCAAATGCAACTAATGCTACTCAGTTCCCAGACTGTGTTTGCGTGCACTTAATTATTTAGATAGTTGATAGAAACCAGCTTCTTCGACAATCAGGGAACAGAATCTGCATTGGCCTTTATGTTACTTATATACTTAGTTCAACTTTGTGAAGACTGATTAAAAACAAGGCGGCATTGCTCCATAATGTCTCTGTTTAGCTGCGTGTCTTTCTGAGACTTGTTGCACACGTGTACTGTTGGAGAAAGCTGATTGGAAATATGGTTATGTGTACACATGTGCGAGAAATCAACATTCTCCGTTTAGAGATATCAGTTTTCATAATCATAAATTAAAGTTTTTTTCCTACAAAATATATCTTAATTTAAACGTAACTTTCAAGGATTCATCTTGGTCGCTCTTCTCTTTACTTCCCTGTTTCTATGGCTCATAAGGTACAAAATTGCCTTGTTCTGTCATTTTTGTGTTTTGTGGACAACTTCGGAAAAAGGTTAACAACTTCCTGCCAAGGCTGACAGACGCCATCTTGTCTTGTCCTACTCAGTGACTGACTGACCAACCAAAGAATATGCCCCTAAACACCGTGTGGTTATCACTACACCTCTGCGTTTGACGTGTTTGGAGATTAATTTTGCTGTGCTCTTAACTTGTCAGCAGAAAAACAGCACCATGTTAGATATGTTTTTACGGTAACATGAATTATGTCAGAAGTGCAGTAAGCAGTAGTGATGTATCATTCGTGAGTAAGTACGACTCACTGAGCTGTGGGTCCGTCCTCGGGTCCTTGGTCTTTTGTCACGTGACAGCCAGGCCGCTCCGTGGCGAGCAGCGAGTCCTACAGTTCTCTCACGAGTCGTTCATCCGGATCGTTACGGATCGTTGTTTCGTTCATTTGTCACGTGACAGCCACCAGGTCACTGTCGCACTGTTAAACAACGATGGAAACAAGTCGCTTTATTGTGGTATGTATTTGCTTTGCTAAGTTTTCACATGGTTTCAATTGCTTGTGGCATTTTGTGTATTATAATTTGTCAGCTGAATCAAACCACGCCGTCTTCAGTATATAGCGTTTGAGAACCGCGGCCATTTTTACAACAACACAAGAGGGACACAGTGTCACGTGGTGTAAGATGAACGAAATGACTCACAATGATTCGTTCAATTTACTGTTCGGGAGTTAAAGATCAAATTACCCATCTCTAATAGGCAGCAAGTGCAGGATATAGGTTATAAGTTACCTCTAGAAAATATGTAGACGAGAAGATATGGATCATATTTACAGATGCTATGAACATACTATACAGGTTGTTGTTAACTAGAGCAGACATTTACAGATGGTTAAGGCTTTATAGTGGTTGCTATAGTAATCAGGAATATAAAAGTAGATATGAATATAATATTGAGTAAACTGTATGTAAACTTCATAAATCATAAAAGTGGTGTTTTCCAGCTTCCAAGTATCTTAAACTTCTATTTTCTAAACAACATTTTAGCCAACCCAACATTGTAGCATGGTGGTGGCAGCATCACGCTGTGCAGGTGTTTGTCAGAGGCAGGCACTAGGAGACGGGTCAGGGTTGAGAGAAAGCTGAATGTCCCCATCCAACACGACGGAGCTTAAGAGGATTTGCATAGAAGAGTGGCAGAAAATCCTCCAGTCCAGGTGTGCAAAGCATGTTGTGTCATTCCCAAAAGGGTAAATGCACTTTGTAGCACTTTTCTACCTGCTGGTACTTAACGTGCCTTACACTGCTTCTTATTTACCCTTTCACACACTGATGGGGGAGCCACCCTGGCCAACACTCACCTGAGGCAACTAAGTGGGGGTTCAGTGTCTTGCTCAAGGACACTTCAATGTGTGTCCAGGGGATCAAACCAGCAACTATAGGATTGGTAGACGACTGCGCTACCTACTGCGTCACAATCACCTCCAAAAACACTAATTGTGCTCAAAGGTCGTTCAACAAAGAACTGAGTAAAGGATTAGAAAACGCATTTACATATATATTTATTTTTGTTCAAATTATTTTTAAAACATTGCTAAAATTCAGTTTTTATGTTGTCATTATGGGGTACTGAGTGTAAGTTAATGAGAAAATATGAATGATTGCAGCATTAGGCAGCAACATAACATAAATGTAAAGGGGGGTCTGAAAACTATATATATATGTGTATATATATATATATATATATAATATTTGTATCATATTTGTACATTCCAAGCCTCTTTGCTGCCTATATTTTTTGCCCTTAATATGTGTTTTTTCTCATTTTATATGTTATAACTAGTTTCTGTAAACCAACAGTACTTGGCAGTATTTCTGAGCTGCTCTGATGAAAACAGCATTGTCCTCTGTGCCCTCAAGCCATCACCAGTGCAACACTATTGCTTGCCAGTTGGGGTGACAAGCTGTTTTTCTGGGAGGTGGCGTGTTTCAGAAAGTTCCCCCTCTGTCACCGTAGCTTATATGTTGGTAGATTAAAGGGCAGTGACCACGACTCAATGACAAACTGTCCAGATGAGCTACAAACATAATCCACACTGCACATCCATCAAAGGCCAAACACCAAATGTGTATAAACTGCTGGGCTCCGTGACAACCGATGGTTTCATTAAGCTGATAGTCCACTACATAGAGGTTGTCTTTGAAAAAAATACAGTTCAGTTTTATTGGATACTAAAACAGGAACAGAAAGACAGGAAGTGTCAACCCTCTAAAGTTAGAGGCCACGACTCTGTTCAGACTTATCGATCCCGTGCTAGTGTGTGATAAAGGGTAATAATAACCGAGCAATATGTCCAGCCAACTGTCAGCCCCTCATCATCCAAGTTCGATCCCATCTGCATATGCTCAGCGAGGTGTGAGATTAGGCTACAGTGATTTGTGACTGTAAGTTGAGTCACCCCATGAGATCTGAACTGCTGCCCAATATTTAGGGACATTAGATATTCTTTTTTTACTTACTTGTTAGTTATCTTCTGAGTGTTGTGTCATTGACGTTAAGAGTTTCTAATTTACTATTAAAAAGTGTATGTTTGCTAATGACATTTTTTAGATTCAATATTTTTAGAATACTTTCAGTGTTTTGACGAAATATTAATTTGATGGTGATCTGCCTTTGTACACCAGCCTCTATGGACATGTCATGGGCACAGGTGAAGCTCTAGAGGATCCTTTCTGTGTAAAAACTTTAATTCTAAGTTTTTAGATGTCTTCCATTTGAAAAGATCTGTGAAGTTTCGATTTTGATGCTACATTGGATAATTACTGATTTTTAAACCCACAACAATTATCTTACAATTATTTGCCAATGCACAATTTGAGACACTATTTATCTTTTCTCTTGATTAATTTGTTTGAATTTTAATCCAATTAGTTTTACAAGTGTTAAGACTGTGTTAAAAACTTGAGACACAAAATGGTTTAAATCATAATAACTAAGAAGAGAGCTCATTTAATTTTTGATGCTTCTGTACATGTTTCCAAAACACTTTAAGGCTCAGAATAAAAATATGAAATCAGATATTCTTGCACTCAAAATGTGTAATTAAGTACATACATATATTTTTACTTATATTTTTGCCTACTACCTCCTAGAATGAGCTGCAGTTACGTTCAGCGGCTCTGACTAATATAGGATGGAATGGTACATCCTGCACAGGTCTTTAGTCTATCTCAAGGCCAACATGCACATGCCTTTGGACTGTGGGAGGAAACTGGAATACTCAGAGGAAACCCATACAAGCACAGAGATTTGAACTGATGACGGTCCTCTACTGCTACCCAGAACCAGAAATGTAAAAGAGAAACAAGAGCACATTAATGCAAGCCAATAAAAGTTTGCTTTCTGCAGCTCTATGGGAATATTTCAGACCAACAGACCAGCAGAACCAATCCAGCAGTGCAGTCATGTTTAATGTCTGCAAGCCAAAACTCATGGCTTATCTGTTGGAACCATTGGTAGGTTTCTTGCCTGTCATTACTGTCTTTTCTCCGGTCACAGTAAGCATTATGTTGGTAGTGGGGGTCCAGTCCCAGGGGAGATCACCAACAGACCCCTGGGATCACCCTCGTTGCAACAGGCAGATGATGGACCCTGTTTTCACTAGCGCACTCCAAGGCCGCCAAATTTACCCTGCAATGTCCAGGTACAGTTCCATGGCGGCCCCACAATGTCCCACACTGTGTAGTCTATCTGGAGGGGTTGGTTGGGATGGATCAAGGGCCCCCTCAGTGCCTCATCCCTTGGCCATTTCCTGGTAGTGGCTGGCACCGGGGGCCTGGGGCTGGACAGTCCCTGAACTTTATTGATATTTTCCACATACAGGGGCACAGAATCAAATATGCCTGGTGGAGTGGACCCCCAAAGGGACAAACCGATAGCCACTAATCTTTGACACAAACAGGCAATTTAGAGGCACCGAATAACCTAATTGCATGTCTTTGGATTGTGGGAGAAAACCAATGCAGGAACTGGGAGTCCATGCAAACTCCACACAGAAAGGCCAGAACCTCCTTTCTGTGTGGAGTAGTGCTAACAGTGACACTTTTAATATTAATGAATTCTCAGATTTAGAATGTTTCAGGGTATGATATGCATGTTTTGTCTTTTTTGCCCTTATCATGGTCCACTTCCACTTTAAAGGTTGTTCTTTGTCCAGCATCTGATGAAGCAGCTCGAGTTGTTGATGGTGGGTGTTATTTTTCTCCACTACCAGTGAAGAATTTGTGAACTTTTCCAGAACTGGTTCCATTTTGGAGTTGTTTGGTGAATTTGGTCTTGCAGAGCACCATTTCTGTTCTCAGGGCTCTGTTCTCTGCTTGGATCATGTTGTTGTTCTTCTCTGAAACTTGTTCCTTTGAAAGCATCTCCTCCAGCTCCGGCAGCTTTTTCTGCAGCCTGCTGCTACAGCTGATAAGACTCTTTATCAGCAGTTTATTGCAACCTTTATTGACTTATTATTTGACTTCAAGACTTTCAAGTTTTTGATTTGCTCATTAACATTTCGAATTTCTTGAGTCATTCTATCATTGGTTAGCTTCAGGGTGTCCGTCTCTTCCTTCAGTGTGTTATACAGATCTACATTTATTATCTTTCCATAAGTCTTAGTATATGTTTTGTCAGGACTCATCTGTATGGTTTTCTCGTCAGCTCCAAGTTCTTCAGTAATGTCCATCAAAGATTTTTGATTCTGGAGTTGAACTTTGACACGCTTGATTTTTTGTTGCAGGATTTCATTCTCTCTCTTTCAGAATGTTCTCACTCGTTTGTCTGCACAAGCCAAGATCTTTGCATTGTATTCTCTGTAAAGATCTTTGAGTTTCTGCTGTGGGACAGCTGTTTGTTGTCTCAAGGCTACTTTGAGGTATTTATTTCATTGTACATGTTATGCAAAGCTTTTTCATTCTGGTGGCCTTTGTTGATCTCCTGAATCTTATGTTGCAAAGCCTCATTCTGCCGGCTAATGGCTTCTTTCTCTGCTTTGGCAACATTGTACAATAGACCTAAAGCTTTGACTTGTGGTTGTCTCTTTTGAGTTCCAGGATTTCCCTTTAGATGGTGCTGTTCTGCTGGCAAATCACCTTATTCTCCTCCTTCGGTTCAACTCTCCCCTTCCTCCAAAGCTCTTTCATTTTGCGTTTAGGCCCCAAAGTTCTTTTTGGAGTGGCTCATCGTTTCACCTCTTGGCAATCCATGTGACTGTGGACTCTACCTGTACCTGCCCCAAAACTAGTCAGGGAAAAAGAAATGTTTACTAGTACTAACTTTATGTTAAACAAAACTACAAAACTTTATATTTTTGGAATATGTTAGCTGCCCCCAGTGTGACTATAAAAGCAGACTGGGCTGACACTTTATTCTGAATTTGGCAATTTCAGTGTGGATGGAAAATGGATTTTGGAATTGATCTGGCAACATAACGGTGGAGTCTTCAGCTCTGCCACATCACAGCTTTCTGTGTTTGCATGTTCTCCCATTTTAACTGTTGTCCAAGAATAATTTTGAGTATAAAAACATGCTTCTAATGTTTACTGAACTAAACAGCTGTTATTGTTCTGTGGTGATGTATGTGGTCCCACCAGTTGTTAACAACCTGATTGCACAGGGACTTATTTTTAAAATTACTAGTACAACAACAACTCAGTATTACCATGTTGTAATTCATGATGGTAATGGCAGCTGGCAGGTCTACCTAGCTGAATCTAAAGTTGTCCAGTGGACACATGATGATCTGGGGATGCTTTGATGATAAGGGTGATCTGCATTCTGTGCAGAGTCTCCTTAATCAGCATGGATAAAACTCCATACTAAAGAGGCATGCCATTCCCTCGGACAATGACTGATTAGGCTTCTGTCAGAGTTATCTAGAGAAGTAGCTTATGGAATACTCTCAGTGATGACTTGTCAGGCTGAATAACCCCACCTGTGGGAGAAGCTGGACCAAAGAATTCGAGAACCCTGCCCAACAGCACAACAGCCCTTTGGGAAGTTTTCCCTTCCTAATATTCCACATAGTTTTAGTTAAACCCCCTTAAAACTAGAATAATGCATCTTTACAGGTTTACAGCCATTAGTAAAGCTGGTGAGTGAAACCAGATCATCATCTGATTATCAGATTTTTATAAAGTTCATCTAATTTATCCACCCTAGCTATCTGGGTGATGACTTGTGGTGAGAGTTAAACCACAAAGATAAAGCAGTAACATCTTTCATGAAACCTAATTTTTGCCAACTTTTGCTATAGCCTTTGGTCTACTTTGGCATTCATTGAGCAGCATGTTTAGCACTAGGTAAAACATCATTTGTTTCTACTGCTAGACTGCAGTTTTGAGACTGGGATGGGAGTGGATGAGAAATTTTTGGAATAAAAAATGTTTTTTTTTTGCTTTCTAAGAGTTCTCAGCTGGGTACATTCCTCTCATGGTCCACAGAAGGACCAAGAGACTCATTTTCCCTTCAGTGCCCAATCACAAACACACAACGATGAGTAACTCTGAAGTGAGGAAGCTGAATATAAATCATGAATGATCAGCAACAAGGAGACTCAGTGGGAAAGCAGCATGGGGGAGTGAGTGACTGCTTAAACTGCTAGGAACAACATGAATGAGGTAATGTGTGATTACATGAGCAGCAGTTAGAATGAGACAAAAAATTTAAGACAGATCAGCTACAGTTTTGTGTTCATCCCATTTCATATGTGTAAAATTTAAAGGCCTGTGTAGCGTTACCCACATACACTCTCACACCCACGTTTGTTTCTATACTTGTGAGGACACTAATTAACTTAATACAATCCCTAACCCCAAGCAAAACCTATCTCTAACCCTGACCCTAAAACCCAGTCTTGACCCTCAAAAATCCCTTTTTTAGGGTCAAAAATTGTGAGGATCGTCCCCACTTTACAAAAATGTCCCCAGTCTGCTGGTTAAAAATGTTATGGTCCTCATTGAGAATGTCATACAATCTCTCTCGCACACACACACAGATTTCTACAAATTGGCATTTCTTTAGAAAACAAATGGAAAGTAAGTTTAATTTTAATTTTTGTCTTTTGCGTATTTACAAATTTATGCAAATTAGAACACAGTTCTAAAAGCATTTTTAATGGAATTTTCTAAGCAAAAAAAGAACTTCTCACACAGCTTCACCTGCTGCCGAGGTGGAGGGAACAGAAAACTGAGAAGATCAAGCTGCCTGTAACTTTGTTAGTATGGAAGAGAAAGACCAGCCAATCATATACAAACATATATAGTATAAAACAGAAACAGAAACATTTACATAGTTTACGAGTTTATATTCTTGTTGTTTGTGCTCAATTAATGCAATTTTCCTCACTGAGGTACATTTTTATCAGCATGTCCTCTGACCTAAATGCCCACATAAGATACACAGTTTGCTGAACTAGGACCACTTCGTGGGCAGGGAAGGTGTCTGTTGGAATTGCACCTCTCTTGGTAGCACTAGACAAAATGGCAGATAATTCAATTCAATTCAATTCAATTCAGTTCAACTTTATTTATAAAGCGCCAATTTCCAACAAAGTCATCTCAAGGCACTTTACATAATAAAGTCAAGACTCTACAAACAAACAGACATCACCCCAGATGTTTTCCAGCTTGATTTACTTAATGAGCTAACACTATAGAAGTGAAAGAAAAATAAGCAGCAGCACTGGAAAAAAAATGGAATAACATAATTTGGAAAAGGATCAAGCCCCCACACCTCCACTCCCAGGGGAGCACTTGTAAACCCGGTCAGGTGTAGTTAATTACCTTCTGCATCACCTGTGATCAGCTGTAATGATTTCAGCTAATTAAGAAAAAAAAAGAAGCTGTTCCCACAATCATTACGCTTTTAAAAGATCTCAGGTACAAAGTTGTGGAAAGACGAAAATCTGGAGAAACCCATGAAAGCACAGGGAGAACATTCAAACAGAATGGGCGCAGACGACCGTGACGCAGCAGCGCAAACCACTCCACCACGGCGTGGCCACTAACATGAACAGCATGTCAACAGACGCTGCAGCAGCACTGACAGTGGTTGGTGAAATATTTCCCCATGTGGGCTTAAATGATTTGAAAGCATTTTCTTTTTGGTGCACACATTCAGACCTAATGCACCTCAGTCACAGCACTGCCAATGCAGACACTTTTACCATAAAGCTCCCGTTGGGATCGGAACCCTTCATGGCCTGTTGAACCCCACAGCATGTGATGAATATCTGCATTTCACATCTGGTCTTTTCGGCTGCACATATTCACATCAAATGACTCGGTTTGCCTTCATACGGACTCAAAGAAGAGTTCAGTCCATCGCTTTTCTTCACGCTGTTTTCATTTTGACCGGGTTTGTTTCAGGTCAGTGGCAGTGACTTGGGGCAGGAATGCCAATGGTGTGCTCACAGTCAGCAGCTCGCAGTAATGGCTGTGCCACGTGCATCAAACAGGAGACAGAATTGCTGTGGAAGTGACAGAGCGAAATGTCACTGCGTACAGCATTATGTGAAACATGGTCAGCGACTATCACCACAGCTTAGAGGGATACAATTAAAAGAACCCAAGGCGAGAGTCTAACGATACACTGAACGCCATTTGAATAAATGTCAGCTGCAATGTTATGGAAGCTAAAGTGTTTTGAATATTTTGCTGAATATGTGAAAGTTTTATATCTCTAAGAATTTGCAAACAATAGCCCCGTGGGAAGTAAAATTTAAAAGTAAAAGGAGGGTTGCAATGACCATAAGTTTTTATGTGCATTGTAAACTTTAAAAAATTCAACGGAAGTGGAGACTACACCCAAAATGTCCAAAATGTGTTTTATACTTCGCTGAGGTGGCAATTACGGAATATTTTAGCAGTAGATCTGCTTGTGCGTTCTGGGGAAGCTGTTTGTTGACAGCACTTCAAATCAAATCATCACTGCCCTTGTTGCATTTTTCGCTGATCAACATTGTGCCATTGTGTATGACTTTGAAAATGTCTAAACACTGTACGTGAGGTCAGCAGGAGCTCATCAGATTATAAAGTGACAATGATGCCCCCACAATACTTCTGGATGTGTAAGTCAGACACAGTAAGCAAAACATATCAGCAATTTACAGTGTCATAAATCATCAATTACCCCACGTAACTGTTGCCACCAGTGGAGGATAAAGATAAAGTTTTGATACAAGCTCCATAAATAATGGTCACTAGTATTTGAACATATTTATCTGTACTTCACTCGACCACAGTCTGACCAGTTGGTTCTTTTCTTGGAAGCAGCATGGAGGAGACCGTGCGCACACTACTACAAAACCAGGACTCACTGGAGGCCCCAAGGTGGACCCACTGGACCTTATGAAAGCATACAAGGTATTGAGACATTTTTAAGTACCTTCATCATTGTTTTATAACACTGATTATGTTTTTTTTTGACCTAACAACTGCCTTTCTTAGTTTCAGCTGCACAGAACAACAATTACAAAGGCAGTGACTAAAAATTGTAATACAATATTTTGGATTCAGTTGTCATATTGGTCCTTGTTGCAAGAAAGGAAACAATACCATATTGTTTTGGCATAAATTTTAAGTTTTCGAGGGGCATGCAGGAAGCATGGGAGGAGAGCTAGAAAGAGAACACAAAGCTAAAATCAAACTGAGGACATATTGGTCATGTGGCACGTGCAGTAATCATTAGGCCACAAAAGCGCTCCAGCCTACAGTTTTACTTTATGAACGGGATGGGAGGTGAGGCAATACTAAACCATACAAATGAGTGAACCATTTCAACTAATATAAAATATGCAACCGCTGTAAAGTGTTGATTCTTGGTGAGATTAGTAAGTAGTTATAGATTACACACCAACTCTGTCTCTGAAAAACTTCATTTCGATGCAATAAATTGCAAAATGGATTATGAGCTAATAAATATTTTTATCACAAAATCAATCAAGCCAGACCACAATCATTTCCCGACCTTAATGTCCTGTGAGTGCCCAAATTCACAGTTGTAGACAAACTTCGATATGGAGAGTGTGTTCTTAATTTCTTTGTTTCTTTGAGGCATGCATCTTTGATCCACACTCTCTGCATTTCAGGACAAACTCCTGGAGGAAATGTGGAAGCAACAGGACAGTCTGGAGGGTTCTGCCACCACAGCAGCAGGGGCGTCTACCTCCCCTGAGGCTGGTGGTGGATTGGAAGAAAATTCAAAGGACAGCAATCCCCTGCTCGAGCGCCTCAGAGCCTTGGAGGTAAAATTAATTGCATGCCTCATTTTCCCCCATCCCTAAATTATCTTTTCACTACCCCTTCCCATGCTGCTCGTGCTTCTTTACATTTTTTCACATCCAAAATATCTGACCGATATTGTCTGATATTGTGAATATCTGACTGATTGTTTGCATAGACTTTTGATAAATGGTAAGCTGAAAACTAACACAGTGACATATTTGATCACTACAACACTGTCTTTCTTTCTTCTATTAAGGGTCATTAATAGCAGACAGAGATTTAGGCATGAGTTACATGGGCAGATAGAGCAGCATAAAAAAAGCATATAAAAGCTGCACATTACATTAATTTTACCACGTCACCTGTAGTCGTATTGGGCACCCTGACTAGTTTGTGATCTTTTGGAGGCAGCTGGTGTTGAACTTAATAAATGAGGAGGGGGCAGGGGAAGCTTATTGTACAACCCGTATCTGTGTAGACACTGATGAAGAGACTCTGTTTGTCACGTAAAAAACGCTGCAACACGTTGTTTGTTCGCTCAGGTTTACAGTAGGTGAGTATCCACCAGTTACAGGGTTACCGTAAGCTCTCACAGCCACTATATATACGCACACACAGCTACGTATATTACAGCCTACAATAGACTTCCCCTCAGGGCTCCCCACTGGAAGCCCGGCTGGGCTGCGATGGGAGGATGCTGTTTAGGAATATGTGCAGTATCGCTTCACAGACACAGTGTTGCACTTTTCCTACTGGTTTATGAAAAATCAGGGAGAATATAATTAAACTAGTCTGCACACCACCATGCAATTATTCATGCAATTGCTGAACAGACTTCCTATGGTGATGTAATTTACATTTGGATCAAAAAACAAGAGGAGGTTAGAAAAGTCAGGTTTTAAAAGGCAATTATAGAGTTGATCTTACCTATTGTATGTGTGTTGTTGAGTTCTAGAATTTAGATTTAGATTTGTGTGTATTTTGAGCACTGGGGTAATACTGGAAGAAGGTTTTCTTTTCATTGGTATGGAAATTATAACAATTGTAGTACCCATTGTCTTTAATACTACACTTAATATCTGTGAGTATATGATTATATGTTTTTAAATTTTATAAAGCGATACGTGTTATAATTGGTGCTGATTATTGCTTTTTCAGAATGTTTCGGTAGCGTGTTTGCCCAGGGCACTACACAAGCTGGACCCAGCACGTAGGTGGCAATAGTTCAACCCTGATGTGACTAATTATCTCTTTTGGCTCTTTTGCCAGAGCAGGTCAGCATATTGTGGCCTGTGAGCCAAATCTAGCCCTTATCTAAATTACTTACTGGCCTTTATCAAAGCCTATAGACGCCTGTGCTCGTACTTTGAATTGCTAATTTTGTGGTGTCAGGCAGGTTCACATGATGTTAAATGCAAATGTCCTAGCTGAGGGGATGTCTGTTTGCAAATAATGAGGGAAATTCAAAATGCCTAAAAATCATTCACAGCTTCCTAAGTTAATGCATTCCACGAGACTACTAGAACATTAAACATTTTAGTTACCGTGACTGTTTAAATCCAAATCATTTTTTGTTCAAATGTTATAACTTGCAGATGATAACAAACTACTACCGCACGTCATATATATAGCGTCATAATCTGATCATCTGAAAATGGCAGTGAGCCATACGGATGACAAATGAATACAATCATGGTTTCATCACACCTCTCCATCTTTGAAAGATGCAGAAAAGAAGACAACATTGTGTTGAAGAGCAGTGCTAGGGGCACGGGAACAGCAGAAGACAAAATAGTTCTTCACATCCAGGAGGTGATAATTAAAATGCTGACAGGGTAGTTAATGTTTGAAGTCAGTGTTCCAGTGAATGTACAGTACGCCTCCCTGTCACACATTCCCCGCTGAAAAGGTAATAGGACCCACCATCTGTGGAGGAGTGGCAATTATTAATCACACTCAGGGGCAGATTGACAAGGTGTGTGTGAGTGTGAGGGGGGGGGGGTCTTTTGTTATTAGCTTAATTTAAATCTTAACATATTATAGACTAATATTTAGTAGGCTGTCAGGTTTCATGTTGCATGTTGGACGGTCTAATTCTTTTAGTCGCCATCTTATTCAGGACTATCTTGAAAAAAAGTTGTCAGAGTCTGTCACAGGAGAATTTAACCTTAAGAAAAGGTTGTCAATGTAAGTTTAGTAAGATACATCAGGTTGCAGGTTTTAAAAGTCAAAATTAAACTTACACATGAATAGAGACATTCACTTATTGCCACCTCACCTGCCAAAATGTGACCTTCTTTTACAACAAGTAAAAATCTCTAGATCCACACCTGATTTATGGTATCGCGCAAACAACTCAAAGAAATTTGACAAAACACATGGAAATAGACAAAACATGAATACTAAAAAATGCACTGCACAAAGCAGCAACACAACTGAATGAAGAAACGCGCTGCAAAAGTAAGACTTGTAATACAATTAGATTAGAACACGAGTGCTGATTTCCACAGATGTTGTGAGGGTTTTTGTTGTCATATGAATCAGCTTTGACCACCCAAGGGCAATGCTAATGTTGAAGTGTGGATTAGTGGCTTAAAGAAAAAAAGCAGCTTATTGCTGGAAAATAAATGAACTATAGAGAGATTTCATGAAGGTCTGCACAAAAAGACCAACATTTCTTGCCATTAGCAATAGCATTGTTCCCTGTTTGTGGAGAAATGACTTTAAATAATTATTTGTTCAGGAGTCAGCCTCACACATTTGCAAATTGCACCTACATTTAAAGCAAAAGAATATAAAAAGAAAGAAAGCCCAATAGATAATTCAATTAACTGACCAAACAGATGTTTTCTTTTGAATATTTTTAAAATATATTTATGTATCGACTGAGATAGGTTTATAATAATAATTAATAATTTTGTATAGGTTCAAGTAATTATCAAAATGGGAGTCTGTGGAATTATTGCAAATAACTACACATCATTTCAGTGGCATTTGATTTTCTGTACTATATTTGAGTACTTAAAAAAATCTGCATAATTGCTCATTTTTCATGATGATCTTTTACTAAAAAGTGCAACTTTATCAGTTTTCTGTTCTACTTTGTTGATTCTAATGGATAAATCTGAGTGTATGTTGTGGCGTTCATGCTATTGCTTCTTAATGGTGGCTGTCTTGACTTTATCCACATTTGTTATTTTAACTTTAACGCTTTACTGGAGAAACATTACAGGGTTTTCCATTTAGCTGGAGACTACTTTCCAGTCATTATGGCACCCTTGGGTACCTTTCATGTAATCTGCCATAAAAATAAAAAAAACTTCAGTGAATCACAGATATTAGTAAGGAGATGCATAATAAAAACAAACGGAGCTTGCTCTCTGCAGGTTATCCATCACACACGGATGAGGGAGCATAGTGTTACGCAGAACATTTACATCTTTGCAAGTGATTAAATTGTATATTTACAGTAATTTTGCACAAGTAAGACATTATGCAGATGAAAAAATGATTTATTGGATTTCCTTAATTTAAGAGTTTAACCCAGGATAGTATATCTGTTGACATATGGAAAACCTATAGATGAGATGTGAACCAGTTTAGCTCATTGGTGAAAGATGTGATAAATAGCAACTGTGAGCTCAGGCAACCTAATGTCCACATTCCTACTGTATGCAATAAAACTGCACAATATTTTTTTGACAAATGTAATTGCATCTGGATCATGTTTTTAACAAAACCGCAAAGTTGGGGACGTGGATTAAACATTTTCAGCTCCTTCAAAACCTATTTAGACTGTAAGAAGCCTGGGAAAGAAACAGTTGAGAGAGATCTCGCAAAACTTCTGTGAGATTAATTTTTGTGGGATCTCCCAAATTTTTTTATTATAAATATAGCTCTGAGGCAACCATAGAGGGCATACGGACCTGGTTTGAATCGCCAGGCAGCGTCAGCCTTTGTGTGCGGGTGGGGTTTGCATGTTCTCCCTGTGCTTTTGCGGGTTTCCTCCAGTTTCCTCCCACAGACATTCCTGTTTGGTTAATGGCTGACTCTAAATTACCCATCGGCCTGAATATGAACTTGTGCAGAATGGGTGGACTTTTATTCTCATATTTTATTTTTTGTCGTTAAATTTTTGTTTGTCCAGTGAAGTGGCTACAAGCCTTCAGCCTGATCAGTATTTAATTAGTAGCTAGTTGAGTATAATAGGTGGTGATTATATTTGGCTCTGACATCAGGTTCGAGCTCCATGAGTCCTGGTCTTTCCTGCTGTTTTAGGCCATTTCTGTGATTTTTTGCGAGTTTGTTTGTTCAAAGGACTTGCCCGTAGCATTTTATCGAATAGGAACCAGCTAAAGTGTAGCCTTGAAGATTTACTAGATTCATCATTTTCGTAGAAAGTCACCCCGAGAGTTCCCAGAGTGGTTTCTGTTTCCTGTCAGGCAAAGCCCTGTATCAGTAACTGAATTATATCTGGTGTACCTCAAGTGAGCCTACAGCCATAGTGAGGGCCTGCAGGACGATCGCAATATACACCATCACTCATTTGGAATCATCTGTGTCCGGTGAAGTCCCACAGGTGCAGCGGGGAGAGACTCTCTGTGTTCATCCACCCTCCATTCGTTTATCTGTTTATCTGTCTGTCCAGCTATGACTAGACCAGATACTCCCCCTATTTATCATGCTACACACGAGGCTTTTTATTAAATAATTATAAAGCCATTTTATTAAATAAAGAAGGAGAGACCTATATATTTGAAAATGGCAGCTGGGCAGCAGGGCATCCAAAATATTTTATGTAATTTATTCATTTAGCTTTTATTTTTGTTTGTTTTTTTACTTTTGTCTGTACAGGCCGAGAACTCTGCTCTGTCGATGGAAAACGACAATCAGAGGAAGCAGTATGAACGCTGTCTGGATGAGGTGAGTCTTCCAACACTTTCCAGAATAAAAGTACAGTATGAGCACATCAGTGTGCCACTTTTTTGTTTAATCTGCAGAAAACACATAAATGAAAACAACTATTAGGTTCATAGATATGTCATTTTATGCCTGTAACTTCTAAAAAGTGAAAGTGTGATGAGAGGATGGTTCATCCTGTTGCATGTCCGTGGAGTGGAGGAGGTGGAGGCAGGGTGCAGTTGGTCCCAATTCACATCAAACAGGAAGCACAACACATATCTGAAACCTTTAGACATGTTTTGTCTAGTTTGTTTGATTTTTAGTGTGCAAAACTCAAAATGTAAAAACCAAAAGTGATGCTTGTTATGAGAGATGTTATGCCATACAACTTGTGTACATGTAACTTGTGACTAAAGGCAGGAGATAATGTTATTTGCTTAATAGACAAACTTTTTCACATTTTTAAACTAGTGGCCAGTAGTTTCCTCCTACCTCCAGTTTTTATGCTAAGCCAGTCGAACCAAGCGGTGATTCGAGCTGTGTGTTTTATGCAAAGTAATGAGAGTGGTATCGATCTTCTCATTTTATTCATGGGAGCGAGGGGAATAAAAAAACTGATCAAAATGTTGAATTATTGCTACCTTTAATGTGGTGTCCAGAATTGAAAACGAATATTAACTTACTGTCTGTGGATAAAGGAGTTTCACATAAACATGCAGAGGGTTCTCTGTAGTCCCGGGTCAAGCAGTGAACATGTCTAATTGAAGTGGACAGACACCCGAACCCTGGGTGATATGAGAACAAAAGCTGAAAGTGCGAGGTCCAACTCAGCAGTCTACCTGCTCTTCTTCTCTCTTCCTTTCTCCTTGACAACACTTTGATTGTCTCATCTCTCTCCCCGTCTATCCCCCATCTATCTCCAGCTGGCAAGGCCGCTGCACTTTATTTTTTTTTTTTTAGCTGGCTTCGTTAATGGGCTTGTTACCATGGAGACTGCTGCCCATGAGAACTTCTATTCTGGTTGAGGACAGAATTTTCTGAGTTCCTTCTTTGGGATTAGTTTCTCTTCTGCTGTTTTTCAGTTCATTATGCACATGAATCTTTTTTGGAGGCAAATCATTGGGAATGCTTTCTGCCATGGTCTGAATGAGCTGGGGCAAGTTGTTTTTATAGACAGATGAAAGAGGAGGTAGAAATATGTTTTTTATTCCAGTGTCAAGGTATAATGCATGCCTCTGGTTCATAAATCAAAATAAGCTGTGAAAAAGTGTGGCAGATTGTGCTGTTTTATAGGCACCACATGGAAACTTTTTTTAATAAAAATGTAGTCATAATAGAGAAGTTCAGTCAATCGCATCCTAATTATACCAGGAAAGCAAAGATTGTTTGACTATATCGTGGTTTATTTATGTGCTCTGGATATAGTTTGATACACTAACTGCAGGCAACTGCTGTGTGGTTTCACTAAATCTGTGGGCCTGTGATGCAATGTGCTGTCAATTTGTTCTCACAGCATCTTACATGCCTTTAGATTCTCTCTGATGGTGTTTGTACTGTGTCATTTCAAAGCCTCACAGAAAGATCCGAAAACTTTTTTAAAATAATGTCCACATTCATAAAACATTTTCAACTTTTCTTTTCACCCGTGTTTCTTCAAGGTGGCTAACCAAGTGGTGCAGGCCCTACTCACGCAGAAGGTTTGTGCTTTTATCTCTACGTTGAGCTACTGTTCACCCAGTCACAGGAATGAGGATTGTTATGATGATGAGTTGTTGTATATCGTTTGTAAAATTGACTGAAGGAAAAGGTCATATAAAAAAACATTAGATTATGTGATCTGGATTGACACAACTTTAAAAAATAAAGTCTCGATTCCTCCTCGTGCCAACAGATATTAACTATGTTATAAAACAAATTTGCAGTTATCGCACTTATTTTCCTAACATCCTAACATTGTTTGAGTCAATCCAGTCCATAACATTTAGAAAGGAGTCATTGGGAAATGAAAATGCAGTCACTGTATTTACAGAATGATTTAATAAAACTGGTCACACTTCACCTTTCAGTAAACTTAAAATATCATACGCATTTAAAGACTGTGCATATGCACTTTATTACTTCTAAACTTTAAAATTACATCGGATGACGGATTCTGGTTTGCAACTCAAAATGCTAAGTGACTTGACATAGGAGAATAACAATAACTTGCTTTAAATTTAGTAAATATTAGGTCATGTTGATTTAAAGAACAAAATAGAGCAGAGCTTTCACAGATACGTCCACCTATAGTGTAACGGCAAACTGGAATAGAAAATATATCGTTTCATTTTGATAAAAACTAATAAGAGTTAACAGTGGCAAACAGTGGCAATTGTGATACAAAAAGTGCAGCATTATGCTGGTCCAGTATTATCAGAGCCCACTGAAATATAATACTAAGAAGCAGACACGCATTTTGGCCAAATGTGCTTTTTTTTCAAATAAAATTGTGGTTCTTTTTTGTTTGTTGTCAGCATTTTGGACCATACGCTGTGTAGTGCAGTGATAATTGTCATTTGAGTTTCACTAAATGGAGATGCTCATGTGGGTATCATGTCATGTGTCTATTTTAAGGCATTATTCCTTTTCTATACATGCGTTCATAAAATAAATACTTTATAAAACACATTTCAACAGTTTTACACTAAAAGCAAATATTCCTACAATGTAATGAGAGAGTTCAGTGTGATTCCATCGCACTGTGTTGACTGGACAGGTTTTTGAGCTCTGTCATGTGTGGATGTAGCATCATGTGTTGTTCTCTGAAGCATGGCCCGTCAGTCCCACTTATCGGTTTATTTGTCTCTCTCTTGGGGGTTTCTAGGACTTGAAAGAGGAGTGTGTGAAGCTGCGGACTCGCGTGTTTGACTTGGAGCAGCAAAACCGCATACTGAGCGTGCTGTTTCAACAACGTGTCAAAATGTCCACGATCCCAGTCTCCCAGGTAGGAGCACATGGCCCAGCGGATCCAAACACACACTGACAGACTGCGCCTGCCCCAAGGCGGGCTGAATTTTTCATGAGCAGCGCTCCACTAAAGGTTACTAACTTTAAAAAGCAACACAAAGAGAGAGACATCTACCCAGGGTGAAGTTCACTCAAACCGTTACAGTTTCACAAATGGAAATGGATTCATTTGCAGCTTTGATTCTGCTGTTATCTATCTAGAGTTGATGGTGTCACACACACTTGCTAAAGTGCACTGGAGGTCATCAGATAAGCATTATACTGGCGTTACCGCCGTCATCTTTTATGCTAATTACATCAGAATTTCGTGTAATGGTGAGCCAGACCTCTCATCCAGCTGCAGCAGCAAATTGACAAAAATCAAAGACGAAGCTGAACATGTGTCTTTAATTGGAATCCAGTCAACAGTAGAGCTTTAGAGATAATTGGTTGAAACTCTCGTCTTGTTAGATTTCCTCATTGTTAGAGGGCTCATTGTTCCTCACTGCATGCACTGAGATTTATACCACTTATTGCATAAAATCTGATTTATTGATTTAATTTGCAGAAGTACTTTAATAGTTGCTACTACTAGATGATCCCAGAGATACAGAAATTATAATCCAACTTCATACAGGAACTAAAATACTATTTCTGTATGTTTTGTTAATTTTCCACATCTGTGATTTGATGTGCATTTCCTCAGCTCGCAGCTGTTTCTAGATTTCAGGCCATAAGGTCCGTAAAGATTCATAAAGAGATGTCAGGGATTTTGCATGATGTACAACTTTATTTCTGTTGTTGTAAAACTCTCTGTGTGACCTGGACGGCAAAAACTTCACATTCAGTGAGACAAGATGCCATGTTGCTTTGTGCTCAGTGTGTCAATAGACAAGTGAGCTTTTCGTTTTCATTTTGTTTCATATTGTGGTTCTTAGATCGGTTTCTTCTCTTGCCAGCACACCGCTGTATGTGCCAGGGGCTGGAGTTAGTGTTGAGTTACTCTTTAAGGTTAAATTTGAACAATTTCCATATCCAATCACTGAAATTGGCAGGCGAATCATATAATTTGGCCCCTTGTTCCCCAAAGGTTAACGAGGTCATTTTTACTACAATGTTGTTTATTTTAGTGATGTATTTCCATAAGCCTAACGCCGAGTACTTTTATTAAAGCTGGTGTGTTTCCCAATTATTCTGCTCACCTTTTCGTTGAAGAGCTGACGTGTGGTATCTGCTTTACTGAGCCAACTACGACTTTAGTTTTAGCAAGACTCTAAAAAAAACCCACGGTTTCCGTGGTGTCAATAACAGTCTCTGAATTGTTGCCGACAATTTAGTTTCTTATTATGTGTTGCCTAAATTTTGTGATTACATTTTGAGGGCTGTAATCCTTCGTGGCAGAAAACGCCTTGATTAGGGATTTTGGTTTTCAGATATGTCACTGAGACAATAATGGGCAATGTCAGGTAGTTCATTCAATGCTGATGAAAGAGTTTAAGAGCAGCAGAAATCAGAGCAATTAGTGCTCAAGGAAACTCGGATACAAAACTTTAGTTTAAACTAAATCAAACATCAGTTTTTGCCTTTTCACCCATGTTCATGTAACTCTATTTATCACTATTATTATTATTATTATTATTATTATTATTTTTAATAAATGTCCCGTTCCGCCATTGAACAGGTCACGGTAACCCAGCAACTGCAATTTTTCTCTTCCATCTTTATTTCAACAGCTATAACATGCGATATGAAAGCACCCTGTAAAGTTTAATTTTCATTTAACCTTTTTCCTTTGATCCTTATACTGTCTGATACTTTTTTATATATTTCTTCAGAGTGTTTGGAGGCTTGTTTATATAACCTTGCTGACGGGCTTGATTTGGCTGCTTTAGTGTCAGTGTCTAACAATAATGAGACAGCTCTGCTCTGATGCTGCATGCCACCGGCTGCATATCCATATTTTAAATTTATCAGATCCATTTGGATCTGAAGTCCGTTCCAAGTGAGTATGGTGAGCTGGGTCACGCTTTCTAGCCATTCGCAGAACTAGTAAATTTATGAGGTGTAAAGAAGTAATAAACTAAGAGTTACAAAACAGGAAATGAATTACGATGTAAACATGTGTCCTATAATAAAGCCTAGTTTAAAAATCAGGAAGGCCATGAATAATGAATGGAGGATTAGATTCTTGATGGACAGGCTGTTTTCTTTTATTCTGAACTTAACTTTGAAAAACAAAAACCTCGAATCGGATGGTTGAGCCCAGCTTGTTAGCCCTTCCTTTCACTTCTACATTTTAAAACGGCGTAAGCAGTAATTGACAGAAATGTTGGGTTAGAGGACTGCAATGAGGATCCATCACTGTCATTATAACAGCGGGAATTACACATGCTTGTTAAATCCAATATTCATGGCTGCATCTGCAAACAGTGGGCTGCTTGTACTTCTCAATCTAAAGAGGTGTTTGTCTTTGGGATGTTAGTGTACAGCCCTCAGTCCATGAGATGACAAGGACTAAAGTACAGACTACATTTGAATACATTACATGTAAATACTGTGGATCAGTCGAGGGTAAATACTTTTTGTCAATTTGTGTTTTGTTTCATCCACATTTACAGTGATTTGTTTTCGTTTTATGCACATTTTTCCAGATTTCTGGGTTTACACAAAGCCTCCAACTTTAACATGCTCCACTGGATTGACTAAAAACAGTGGCAGATGAAAACCTTACGTGTGTGCACTAGTGAGCAGACTGCAATATTCCTCCAATCACCACACAAACATAAATGCCATATTTCCATAATATTTTCCAATTGGTTTTCCATCATTTGGGGTTTGAATGGCATTTTTGTAATTACAGCGTTTGGTTGAGTCCTCCTCATCAGGAAAGGGTTGTTGGCATCCACCTAGAATTAGTCTTCTCACTCCTAATAATCATATAATCCTGGTGTTTGGGTGACACATTGTCCAGCTGAGGCTGTCTGGAAGATGAGTCAAGGCAACTGAAGAACTTGTAGAACTCAGCTTTCTTTGGTAATGGAGAAACCCGGCAGCTGCAGCTTGGTTGGTAAGGCAGTCATTCACGGACCGCGGGGTCAGTGGTTTGATCCCCGGTCCGTCGCTATGTGTCGACTGAACCCCAAGTCTGGTGGGTCAGTGGCATCTGTGTGTGAGTGCGTGTGTGAACGGGTGAATGAGAAGCTACATTGTAAAGCGTTTATAAGCGGGTATTTACCATTAATCCAGTGTTTACTGGAAATCTGCGTATATGTGCAGCGACGGAGTAACCTTGATTTCTCCTCCTCTAGAATTATTAGCCTGGCAGTGACAGAAAATGCAGCTTTCGGACTTTTCTATTTTGTGTGTGTCTGCGTGTTACAGCAGAGTGACAGGAGAAAAAAAGGGGGAGACACATACAGCCGGTCCAAAACAGGAACTGTCTGCATGTCAAAAATCCAGAGGGGAAGGACACTTGTATTTGTGTTAGTTAAATTTTCCTGGAGACTTGTTTTGAAAATGAGGCGGCATCGTCCCATTAACGATCTCTCCTTGTCCCGTCTGCAGCTTTTTGTTATGCACATGCACAGTTTAGAAATACATCACAAAGAATTCAGCCTGGGGAATTCAGGTTTTCCTGATTCCATACACCAGCTTGCCTGTTTACATGACAGTAAAGAAATCAGCGACTGTAACCTGGTTCCTTAAGTCCATGTACGGACACTGTCACCGAAAGGCTTCATTCTGTCTGACCGAGTGGCTCAGAGAATCAGGCCTGTGGAGCTGTTACAGTTAGTTACTGACATGTGATGGTCATTCTGCTTTGCTTTCACGTGTTGTTGGAGGGACATGGGTTGAAGTGTGAACGACTGTGAAACCTGCTCCAGAGTGATTAAAGATCTGCTTAGTAAGTTGGGTTGTAGGTGGTGGTTCAGCGTCTTGCTCCAGGACACAAAAGGACACGTCAACATGTGACCGAGGAGCCGGGGATCAAACCAACAACTGTGGGACTTTTGAACCACCACGTTAATGATTGTGCCACAGGCCACCTCCTCTGTCAAATAAGGGTCCGTTTAATTCGATAAACTCTATTGGAGGAAGCACGGAAGCCATTACTCGTTGAAAACTACACCTGCTGTATGCACAGTACCGTGAGCCACATAGACTAGCTGGACAATTTACAAACTTGTCTTGTCTTCAGTGTCAGTTGGTAGAGACGTGGTCCATGAATTGCAGGTCCGTGGTTTTTAATCCCTAGTTTCCAGCTTCCTTTGTCCTCTAAAATCTTGGATCTGCTGAATTACAGCTTTACATTTTAAACTAAAGCTTTTAATGAAGGGTTTAAGTGTTATGTTTTACAGTTGACTCCTGACAGCCAACACATACTTTAGGGCATTAATGGAAAATGTATCTGATAAACAAAATGTGTATTTATATGCATTTCTTTTCTTTATCTTGGGCAAAACCAAATGACTAAATATAAATGTAAAACTGAAACCTAGACACATAATTAGACTTGATTGGAGCCCTGGTAGAATTTCACACAAAACTTTTCTCAACTACTAAAATCCTAATGATGTGACTCATCTGTCTTTTGCAGAGAGTCTGGTCTCTAAAGGTCTCGTTGGATTGTTGGGGTTCTTAGCATGATTCCTCTCCTCTGACAAACTTACATTCTTACGTATTCAGGGGACTGGTTTTCTATCAGCGGTAGCTACACGGAAAGTCTAGGAATTCCCACACCGGGTCGTTAAGTATGCCGTGGATCTAGCAGAGCAGGAAATGCTGCCCTTCATCTTTAACCTTTTCTGTAAAGGTCAAACTTGCACAAGAGAGATTCTGTCTTTGTAGGTGAACAGAATGTATCACTGCAGAGATGCTCAGCTGCTTCCGCTGGAAATGAGGCTTGTGTGTGCACACACATTTTTCCTTAGAAAAAAATGAAATGCAGTGTCATTTTTAATATTTCCAACATCAGCTTTAATTGGCCATTTTTTGGTCAGATTTGAAACTTATTTCATAGTTGAAACCATTTAGAGAGTATGTATTGTTTAATGGAACCTTTGCTATTTGCTACACTCTTCAGAAAGGAGAGACAAATTCAAAGGAGTTTCTTTTGATTAAACACTGTGTGTCCTGAATAAATAGTGATTAAAATTGTTATTAGATCTTACTCAGGCTGTAAAATAGACTTTCTTGTTCTCCATTTGTTAGTTTGGATGGTGAATTTAAAATCCTACCAACTAATTTCACTGTTTCACCAGGCAAGATCAATCTTTTTAGCATAAAAATGTAGCATAAAAATTCATAACATTAATAACCCGACATCGCTGGCAGCATGAGGAAAACAACCTTTTATGTGCCAAATGCTTAGGCTTTGATTCACTAATGCAGCATTCCCACATATCCAAGAGGCTGCATTAGTAGTGTAAGATAATTATCTTAGGCCTAAAGCTTGAATAATAACCACTGTTTTTGTATTTGTCTTCACTCAAGTCACAAACAAAAGAACAAAGCTTAGATGTAAATCATTGATTTCCACATTTTGGCTATTTTGAATGTTGTCTTCTGGAGAAAAGTTACATTTACATGTAGTTTTGACTAATGGATCAATTGAGAGGTTTTAAGGGGAATTTATAGGCAAGGCTACATATGACATACTTTGTTCATATGACAAAATATGAATTTAAATGTCCTCTTAAACTAATGTACTGCACTTATAATATGAGCTTGTGTGTGTGGATCTTTTTAGCCACATTTTAGCCATCCCAGTTCGATTGTATTTGGGGTTTCTTTTGCAAACATTGTTTAAATGCATCTTATATTTGTTTAAATTACACGATGGTCTCTAATGAATTTATACGACACTCCCCGTGACACACAACAAAGACAGACCATATGATGGATGATACACTGCATCAATATGTAGATGGAAATAGTGTATTCACATCCATCCATCCATTATCTCCAACTGCTTATCCTGTTCAGTGTGGTAGGGGGCTGGAACTCCAGTTGTTTTTGTAAACAAAATTAGCAAAATTTCCTCCTCCATAAATCTGGGAAAACATCAAATAAGTAAAAACATTTTGTTTTCCTGAAACATCTTTATATGCTGAACACGTTCAATGTGCCAGACCTTGAACAAAACGTGGGGTCGTCGTTCTTCACGAACTCCTCACCCTTAAAACCCTGCTGGAGCCCAGACTCTGAGACCAGATGAGCAGCAGGATTACTGCAACCAAAGATCGTGGCCTTTGCTCTTCTACAAAACGGGAGGAAAGAGTCAAAAATCCATTAGACTCCACACTATGTTATAATAGCCACAGAGAGTACTTGAAAAAAATGGAACTGGTCATTTCATTCTGCTCACTGATGGGAACAATCAGTAAGGAAGGAGAACATGACCAGTGATAGAGGATTTTGATATTGGAGACACACTTGTCAGTTTGCCAGAGAGAACAAAAGTAATTATGTATGAATTACTGAAACGGAAAAATTGTTTTTCAATGCAAGTCATGCTTGTTAGGTTACTTAATCACTGTGACAGCACACCTGTTCCCAGTCAGGATGACTGACTGTAAGCACGGCTACAGCAAGAGGCACGAGTTTATGAGAGAGAGACATGAGAAAAATGTCCAAGTGTTTACTGTTCTGTTTAAAATAGCACAGTTGCCAATCATTTTCAATGGAAAGTAACTCAAAAGAACAGAATAAGTCACTAAATGATGTGCCATGTGCTAATTTGTGTATTCATGATGTCATGCCATGTTTACTGTATTTCCATAAAACAAAAAGGTTAAAATTATGTTTATATCATTATTTTTAGCTGTTACAATCACATTAGTTTACCTCAGAAGTTTAATTTGGACGTGGCTGCTGCATTACAGGTTACCAGTTCTCGTCAGTTCTAGCCGCTGTATGAAACCATACACCACACGTTAATTTTCCAAAACAAATGCATACACAGCATATCCACTGACATAAGTTGGACAAAAAGTTGGACAACACAGAAGTTTGTAAAACAACTTCACCCCACTGACAAAAACAGCAGCTCTGGTGGATTTTGATGTTGGGGCTTCTCAGGTTTTCTGCAGAAAATGTCGTGCATATGACATGCTATTTTCCAGTTAAAATTAACTTTCTAAAAAAAAAAAAAGACAAGAAGTTTACTGGGAGAACAATGTTATTTGTCCAAAAACACAGTGAGCAAACTGAGCGCTGTCACATTTTTGTGACTTTCTTCAGGAAAACCACTTAATGTTGGCCCCAAAAGTCGGTCGATTGTGTGGCTGTCACTAAAGAACATACATAGCTAATATCTATCCAGATGTTGTTGGGAACACTGCAATCAAAAGCTGTATGACATGTCAGTGAGACAGCACAGATACTGTACAATACTCACATTATTACCAAAGTCTGAACAGAAGGGCATCAAACAACTTTAAAATTGTTTAAAAATGTTCTCCACATTTTGCCAACTTAAACTATAATGGCCAAGAGCCACTTCATTGACTAACTAGTTTATGATGTTTACACATAACAGTATTTTATTTCGACATGCATTTCAGGCAGCTGATTATCCTGTGTGTGCTGCTATGTTGTGTTGTGATCCTCTTTGTCTGTCCCCTCTGATTTTCCCCGTCACTATTTGTTCCATGGAGCCACCTGTAGCTGCGAGGTTTTGAACAGTGTCTCTCTCCACCAGTAAACTTCCTGGGAGGCTGGATTGAAAGAATAAGGCAAATGTAAAATACAGTTTCACTCTTTGAAGTTCTTCAAACAGCATTTGCTTTGCTTTAGCTGCATGTGAATTAATTTAAACAGTCAGTTCTTTTAACCCTGTTTGAATTGTCTGAAAAATCATTTGCTTTTTGGGAGGACAAAGGTAAAACAACATCTAGATGTTTGGTTTTTCTGATTGAGAAAACGTCAGTTTGCTCACTGGCATTATCTCTCTTGAAATATCATTCTTTTATATCCTTAATTAACGTTTCTATTTCTAACAACAGTTATTAATTTCATGCATTGTTATCATTTGTCTTTATTATACAAGTATTACCAGACTCCATGACGCTTTGTGCTGTACTGGAGCTGCACACCTGACCAGGCTCATCGAGTTATTGCCTGCTGGTTTCCTCCCTTTTCCTCCTGTTTTTCTCCTTTTCTGTGGTCTGACACCAAAGTGAACAGCAGTGTGTGTAGTCAGAGCCCAGCCCAGGAGCAGCAGTGAGGAAGGAGGGCAGAGGACGTGGATGTGACATGAAAAAAACTGGAGATAGGACAGCAAAGTGTAGATGAGCAGGAAATGTTAATGACCGGCAGCTTGGAGACAAGGGCGGTGGATGAGATGTTGTTAGCGGACGATAGTGTGTGAGATGATGGCACCGCTTTCCCAGATAAGAGTGGAGCAAACGGTGGCGTGAGGAGCGAGTGAGTGAGTGTAACCTTGCTTTGGGCTGCTCACTGGGATGCATGGACGAATTTTGATGAGATTGTAAAACTTAAAGTGAACTCAGACGTCCATTGTCCTTGTGTCTAAACGGTCTGCCAGCTCGCAGGCTGGCTCATTGCAGTGGATGTGAAAATGCCTCAATAACAAATTACCAGGTTAGAATCCAGGACATGTCATTACTTCATGCTTTGGCCACTTTTAGTAACCAAAAAAAAAAGATAAAAACTGTACTGTAATATTTCTGAAAAGTAAAAAGATAAGGCTGGTTATGGTCACTGAATCCCATTAGTAGCTCCATATCATCCTTCAAATATGATGTGGCCTCTTATTATATTTGTGTAGACCCAACTAAAAGTTGGTAACTCCCTGGTTCCCTTGATGAAAAGTCATTAAGATTTTCTATTGGTTTATGAATTAATGCGGAAAACAAACTCAGAACATAATAACAGTTTATGATACTCAGAGCATAAACACAATTTTTATCATTTTTCTGAACCCTAAATAAATTCATCACCCCGGTAAAAGCTATATTAGGTTATAAATAAACTACACCACAGTCATTTAACCTCTTTTACCAAAGATAGTGACACGTTATAGCTAATAATTGACAGTATATATACTGAGAGAGGCCACACAGTTGTGAAGATGGATTAGTCCTTAGACGAGTCTGTTCAGCATGATGTTTGATGATCCCTCTGTCTCATTAAGCCACTTGTTAGGATCCGTCTTTTTAAGACACAAACCTCAAAGAAAAGTTCAAGTGGGTGATGAATTTTCAGTTGCTAAAGACCTTTTTAAGAAACTTGGGAAATTACAATACAAACACATCAAGGACTTTTTTTTTTCTTTGGCTAATGCAGAATTATTGTTCAACATAGGACAAATCTAAAATAGGCTTAATTTGTGGTTTTCTAAAATAAACAGAACAAATATTCAGACAGCACCCCCACCTAACATTTGGTTGGGATATCACTTACCAAATTATAGGATAAGATTTGATCATCATCCTGTTGAAACGACCAATTATGTCCAAGATTCAACCATCTAGATTATAGTTTGAGTTTATACTGAAATATTCCTGTATTCCCTGTCCTCAATTATTCCAGCCCTTCTTTGCAGTGCACCAGGTCTACTAGCAGCAAACCAGCCTCAGAGCATGATGCTCATCTGACCACAAACTTTCCTTCAGGTTTATGGTTATGTTAGGAGACATGAGGCTTGGCTAATTAAATAATCTTAAAACATTCAGGACCATTGAGCTAATAATCTGATGCCATGTTGACCTCAGAAATTTGCATATAAAACAAACCCTGTGTTATTAAAGATGTATGTGTGTCCAATCATTTGGCCTCAGCAGGAAGAAAAGCTTTTACACATATCTTTTACATAAACCAATAAAAGCCCAATATTGCCATGGCGGTCATACGCAGCATACAATGAGTGTTTGTAACCGTTTGACCACACCAGTGCCTCAGAGTTCGGCTGTTGTCCAAAAACTTATAAAAACACAGTGATGAGCCATGCTGAGAAACTCTGGGCCCTGTGCGACATGTTCCTTTACTGCTATGAACACGTGCAGCGTTTTAATCTACAACCGAGGAGCTTCGATTGCTCCTCTTTGAGCAATAGTTTGCTAAAACTGCAGGAAACTTGTTTTGTGTTTTGGGAATCTACTGAGCTTTTTAACATAGCTATATAACTATGACCCATTTTTAAATAATGTTCTCTAGTAAAAGTGAATAGTCTTTGGCCTTGGGAGAAACAAACATAAAAACAAATATACAGTATGCAATAATTTATGGTTACATACTGACTTACAGCCTGTTTGGGGTAAACAGCATTTCAATAACTCTGGTAGCAGAAAACACAATGCAGCGTTTTATGTAAAGCTCTAAGCACCGTGTCTGTTGAAAACTTAGCACTGCTTATCATGTGGCTGATGCGGTGGGCCTCAGCAGGGACAGAGAGACTGGTCAGAATTGAAAGAACGATGGAAGCATCAAAATACAGAAATTACAGAAAGAAAAAACGGATTCAGAGACAAGGGGGGGGTTAACGTTTTAGTAAGAGCGAGATCAAAAGCAAACCTCTGAATGTGAGTGGCCCAACTAAATACCAGACTTAAACAACCCCGAACATTTGTAGAGAGATTTGAAGATGACAGAATGGAAGAATGGGACTGTCTGAATCCAGGTGGGAGAGATTCAGAGCTGGAAATGCTGCCTCACCAAGGATTGAATAATGACTGTGATTTAGTAAAGGAGAAAAGTTTGTTTGCTTTTTACACTTGCAACATATATTCAGCAGTAGTATTAAAGTAACTGCATACATTACATTAGATTACAGGTATCCTAATTATGGCCTCTGTGTGTGCATGTGTTTAAACAAAATTAATTTGGTCTTTCAGACTGTAGCAGTAAAATGTATGAAGTCATCATACAGTGGTGTCTGCATAAAAGCTCACATCAGGCTTCTTACTCTGGATTATTATGGATGCAGGGATACTACAATTTATTTTCAAGTCTCAGGGCTTTTACATAATGATGATAAGTGGACACAATCAATCCCTGCCCCACTATATTGTAAATTCATAAAGGAATAATCCATCCTTTTACTTCTGCGCCTATCAAAGCAGCCATAGGATGCTCACAGTTGTTATAGGACTGGCGAGATGTTCCAGCTGTGGCCTGTAGCATTAAACAAGATCCAAAACCTTCATTTCTAAAGCATGTGTCCCATAATGTAGCTCGACTGACATTTGTTTGCTACAACCTCCTTTTTGTCAAACAGCCCCATCTTTAATATTTTATAAATACAATTTGTATTGTAGTCTTTGTATTAAAAGCATTTAGTCCAATTATAAGGCTGGCCTTTACAACTAATTGCAGTACTGTGAATAAAAATTGATATATATAAATATGATAATATGAATAAGAGGAAAAAACATGCTCTACTAGTACGTACAGGCTGCAGTAATTGCTAATTGTTTGGTCAAGCACTCCTCTTCCCTCTGCTCATCCACAGTCACACAAAAAATCATTTTAGTACTTTTACTAATAGTTTAATACATTTATTTAGTAGTTTTTTTTCCCTTTCAGCATTATTCTGCTTCCAAGTGAGAAAAAGAGGCATTGGCACTGAGCTCTTGCGGTCTCTCTGTGTCCACCTTCTTAAACCGCTCTCTGTCCATCTGAATGATTAAATGGTAAAAGCAGAAAACCTGCAAAGAAATGTCAATAATTCTGAGTTTAAAAACTGTGTTTTATTTACTCTTAGGAACTGACCGTGCAGAATACAAATGCAGGTTCAGGAGCTGATGATTTCGACCAACCATCAGATGTATATCATTTTATATAGATATTGAAATAATATAATTATTATATAATAATGTTCATATAATAGGCCTTTACTAATTTTTTTACAATAAATAAACGTGACTTTTGTGCAGTTGCAAGCAAAGGGAAATAATCTTTTTCTATCTTATAAAATGGTAGCATCTGAATTTTAGCGAACAGAAATGAATTAAGAAAAACATCTCCACAGCCCTTAAATGTGCCCTTGACTTTAAGCGTGGCACCACTCTGATTGAGGGTTTTGTCAACGGTATCGCTTGTGTCAAATCTTAGATACCCCTAGACTCGCTGACTGTAATTAGTTCCAAGATTAATCCGCACAAGCATTGTCAAATGTGGCCTTCTCCCGCAGTGCTCGTGAAATAAAGGCCAGCATGGATAATCAAATAATAGGTGAATATTAATGAATTGACCCAATCACTTCGGTCCCCAGCTCCCTTATGCAATTATTTCCTATTGACATTAATTATTGCTAACAGATGACACTAATGACTTTGTGAGGAAGCTGGCTGTGGCAGCCTTGCAAACAATCAATGCTATTTTAAATGGGGTCACAACACTTTGCGCCCTTCAGTCACTCTTATTGGAAATGGCATCAGTGCAAACTGCATTTGCAGCATGCAGGTGACGGGTGCCAGCAGCTCTTAGTAAAGGACTTTGCTGTTCACATAGAATCCTTCATAGATACAGTCACAAGGAAATGCAGTGGCACTGTAATTCCCTGGTTTTCTGTGTAAATTTGTTATGAAATATGATCTGATCTTCACCAAAGTCACAAATCTTACTTACAAAGTGATGGTGAAAAAGTCATGGCATTCATCACATTTATCCATCCAACCATTATCCTTCACTAATCGAAAGTCAGGTCACGGTAGCAGCAGGTTTCGTGATTTCTAAGTCCTTCCCAGGGCAGGTGAGATACATTGACTCTCCAGCGTGTTCTGTATTTACCGCGGGGTCTCCTACCAGCTGGATGTGCCTGAAGACCTCCAATGGGAGGCTCCTGGAAGACATTCCTACAAGATTTCCAAACTACTTTAACTGGTTCTACTCAGCATAAAGAAGCAGCTGTCCCACTCTGAGCTTCCTCTGGGTGCCTGAACTCTTTAGGATTAGCCCGGCCACCTATGGAGAAAACTCACTCAGTGACTCCCCTACAGTCATCACCACATAGATGGACAGATTACAGCTTCACTACAGGAAACTGTGCAGCACAGTTTTTTTCTCCATCTGCACAGCTCCATGCTTCACCATGAGCACAAACTTAGTTTTTCATTCTTTTTTCAGAGCTCCTACAATATGTCAGTAGGCTCTGTATATGGTTTTTAGGCTGCTCTAGTTGTTTTTCCTTTTCATTTTCTACTTTATTGTGCTGGAGCCTGCAGATAGAGTCTGCAGTTATGTGTTTTATTTTTGGTTTAGTTTTTTATGTAAGGAAAGGAGAGCCTTAAAGGTGGGTTGTACTGTTTTTAAAGGGTACTGGAAGTGGCTTGTTTGAAAAAATACATTAGAGACATATCTGGAGCAGATTGGAGAACCACCGCTGGGACACTTCTGAGACATATCGAAGTGCTTCTAGAGGAGGAAGCATTGACTGCGGTTGAAGCTATCCACTTGGGCTATATGTCAGAGATGCTTCTTATGTTTTAGATCTTACATCTTAGATTTTATTTCAAAATCCTTTTATTTGTTTTTAAATTTAAATCTCTCTGAGCTGTTATGTGTAGACTCCGCCTCGTGGTCGCGTAGGTCAGCTGAGCAGCTGCTTCTATATGTGCCGAAGACACAGCGGAAGCTCAGGGGAGAAAAGGCATTTGCTGTTGCAGGCCCTAATTTGTGGAATGTGCTGCCTCTGCAAGTTAGACAGGCCTCCTTACTTTTTAAATCAAAGCTTAAAACTCATTTTTTCTCCCTTACTTTTGACCCAAAATGGGAATTCGGCTTTACTACTTCATTCCTTTTAGTTCTTTTATATTTTTAATTTTACTTATTGTGATTGTACTTTGTATTATGTTTTATTCTTTTATTTTAATTGTTAAGCAGTTCTTCTTGACTTCTTAATGGTCCTGGTGGTATTGTGAGGATACAGTGCGCTTCTCTGGTTTCTCTGGCACTGAGAGATAGATAAACAGGCTTTATAAAATAAATTGAAAGTCTGCACTGAAAAAATGTTTTGAGTCAGTAAAACACTGTCTAAATATTAGCACATAATTAGTTGGTATCCCTGCAAACACATTGTGTTTTCATTCTTCCATCTAACTAGTGGAGTGGAAAATATAACGGAAAGTGGCTGTTACTAACCGGCACAGTGATTGTTAGAGATCTGTGTCACTGGAACAGAGGGCCATGAGGCATTCGAGTCCAAAGATAATTTGGAAAATATAGTGTCATCAATAAGGTGGATGGACAAACACTAAGTGCAAATGTGAGCACTCATACATTTTACTGCTTGCAAAACGTCCCTTGTTGTCAGTGCTACATATGTATTAGTATTCAAGTATTAGTATTGTAGTGCTTTTGTAAATGTACATGCTGAAGGTAATGCCGCTGCACACTTTGCTTTAGGGCATATTTCTAAATTCAGTTTATTTATCACATAATTGTTTTCCAGGAGGTCCAAAGGAACGGAAAAGCAGGTATTCCTGCAGGAAGGTGGCCCAGCCTCCTGAGTTTAACCTGCCCACGCAGTAGTGGTAGTGGCAGTGGCAGTGAACTGTCACTATCCAGTGTTTGCAGTGAGTACTCGAGTGGTTCCCATACTTGGGCTGAAGGACGTGGCTTCTCCAAGCAGGTCGGTTTCTTTTATTTTTCATTCAAGTTATTAGTAGGTTATCAAAGTAAACTGCTTGTTAGCATCTTCATGGAATTTGCGGTGAAATACGGTGATTCATCCCTAAATACAATTTCTGAAATATTTCTTCTAATGCACAGAGTGCCACAAGCCGGGACAAAAGGATGAGAACAGGTTCAGTATCCAGTAATCATTCAGCATCAATTGAACAGACAGACCTAGGATGGAAGGAAGGCCATATTCTGAAAGGCCTGAAGCGTCTCCAAATGTGTGGCTCCAAAGAGAAATCCTCCGTTGCATCTGTACCACACTGCAAAGACTGTATGACCTCAAATGAGGGCATATACTCGCTTGGTGTCAAGTGTGCCCTACAAGAGACTACAGCCAAGCAAGTAGCACCTGCAAGTAAATCATTCAAGGTTGAAACAAGGTTTTCAGCCCTAGACTCTGATGATGCTGATGATGATTCATCTAAGTTAGAAAATAGGGATTCTCATCTAATCCAACCAACAAAAGAACTTCTTTGCTTGGAGAAACTGAGGGATGATGATGGCAATTTTCAAGAAGACCCTGAAAAACTTACAGGGGATTGTGGGCTTTTCCCCTCACCTGTAACTGACAACTTCTTATTTTTGGATAGCCCTGCAGTAAAAGCTGGTGTAAGCCCAACAGACAGCCTTACACATTCCGAGGACAAGAACAAAGACTCGCTGGAGAAACACAAAACATCAGGCATGAAGTTTAGTGACAGAAACAATAACCAAGAAAGGTCTGCTGACCGTAAATCCAGACTTGATCACATTAAAAGACAACAGGGCAGACATGTTATTAAGCAACTGGAATCAGCGAAAGGTGATTTGAACTTGGCTATTCAACATACAGCAACAAGAGCTATTAGCTGCATGAATGAAGCCAGACAGCGCAGCTCCTCAGTAGAGGTTGGTCACTGCAGAGACCAGGCGAGTCAAACTGGCGGTGAAAGTCAGGACTACACCATGTCAGATTCCCAAAAGAGGAAACCAAAACCACAGCCTTGTGACTCAGCAAGAAAGGCTTTTATTTTGCGGAGTAAGAGTGCAGATGCAGGACCAGAGCAAGTTAAACTTACACATTCTCCTCTCCACCAAAAACTTATTAAAGGTCACAAGTCCAAAGAACAAACACAAAATTCAGGGCACACTGGTCCTAGCAAAAGGACAAATCTCAGTAGAGCAAATGGTTCAAGCAAAGTAGAATTATCTAGAGCTGAGAAAGATGAAGATATGATGGTGTCAACAAGTTCGAAGTCCCTAGAAAGTGTTCAACAGCGCTCTCCTCTTGCTTCCCCTGTGAAACATTCAAAGACAATTAAGCTCCCCGGGGTCAATGAATGCTCAACGAGCCCAACAAAATCATCTTTGCAAATCACAAGACCTCAATCAAGCAATGAGTCGGTGGAAGAGAGCATTTATGACAACCTACCCTGCTCTCCAAGAAAACAGCGACGTCAAGACCAGCACTGTAATGGTTCCAGTTCAGAAAATAGGTCCCCATCCCCACCGCTACCCCCTGGTCGAACAACTTCTCTTCATCTTAGACCTGATTCTGACTCTTTATCCAAAGCCCATAAATCTGCTGTTCAGCCTCAAAGCTCTACTACCAGTAAGACAATGTCGAACACCACCAAGCCACAGTCGAATCCGGATTTTTTCAGCTTTACAGTCTCACTCATCTAACACATGTAAAGACAATTCAAACACAGCGCCACAACTGAGCACTGAAGATAATCCACTGAAAGATATCCCTGCCAAAGTATACCACACCCACTCATCTAAGATACCACCTGTTTCAGTCCAAGAATCACAAGCTTCAGAATCAGTTCAGCTAACAATGGACAGAACTGCCACATGCCGTGATGGAAATGGTACTCCCTCTGTACTCCCAAATAAGAGCATCTTACAAAGGTCCCAACAGAGTATTAGTGAGCCAAAACTTTCAGAAGTTTTGCCTCAAGCATATTCTAATGTTTACTACCATGGGACAGCCAGTAATTCTGAGACTTCCACTTCAAGAGCTGTACAAATGCTGCCAGTAAATGCTAAATCTCATGAAGCAATAACTGGACAGGAAGCCAGCACCTTCCTTATTTTTGGCCGACAGAACAAAGATGATGCCAACTCTATTGCAAAAAGTGTTCAGACATTTCAGACCTTTACATGTGATCCCCAGATGATACGTGAATGTGGTGCTCACGACAAAGCACGGAAAAAGATTGACACCCGTTGTAACTCACTGGATTCTGAGCCTTCCGTCCAACCTGTTGCATCAGACAGTGGTGTGATGTTAGATTGGGGATATGATGAGGAAGGCTGGCTGTTTAAAAGGTCTGTTTCAGTGTCGACTCGACCTCTACTTAAGCCAGTAATGGGGATGAATGGAGCCAAGGCACGAAGCCAGAGCTTTGGTGCACGCTACATGGATAGGCCAACCTTCAACAGATCAGGAAAGGTCCGCACCCAAATAAAAACACACTCAGGGAGCTCCTTGAACTCTCTTGGTGATGTCCATCCAGGGACTATGAGTTGCTCCAGTAGCTACCATTGTCCAATGAATCGATCCCTTTTGAACAATTTTCTGATTGAAGAGGGCCTAACAGTTCCCTCACATTTGGGGTCTTCCAGTGAAAGACTGCAAAGTCTTAAACTCCAACGAGAGCATGCTAGGCGCCTTCAGATTGAGCAACAGTTTTCAAGCGCCTTTGGTGAGCCAGTTTCCGAAGAACCAGAAAGACAAAGTACCATAACCACAATCGAAGAGAAGGTAATGCTCGGCATAGAGGAGAACTTGCATAAGTCTCAAGAACAGGAGAGAAGCATTGAAGTCAAGCAAAAATCTGGCTCAACCTTAGCAAACTGGTTTGGTTTTCGTAAGAGTAAACTTCCTGCTCCAAGTGGCAAAAAGGCTGATGCCCCAAAAGTAAAAGAGGACAAGAGGGAGCAAAAGATTACATCACTTCTGGGAGGAAAGCAGACAAAGTCAGACAAAAAGAGAGACAGAAGAAAAAGTGATGGAAAAGACTGGTAAGAAACCGAATATCACGCTTTGACTCTAGTTCACTTAAAATCATAAATGGGCTTTTGAAATATTCACGTCCATTGAAATTTTATCTCAACATTATGTAAATTTTCCAGGAATTTTATGGAAGTGCTTGTTCCAGTAGATTTCGTCATGGCTTATTGGCACTGAAGTTATCTATTGACTCAAATTACTTTTTAGACATTTTTGTAAGTAATCAGAGACACTGTCACTTTATAAGTCTCCTTAGCCATGAGATCGGCTCAGACACATTTCATTCAGAGAATCCTGCATTTCTCCTGGGTTTTTTCCGAGCTATTGGGTCATTTATCAACTGAATCACCCTGAGCATGTTGAGTCAACAGCATCAGAAGATCTCAGCATGCAATGGCTTGTTGACAAACTGTTCTCTTCCAGCTCCGTGGGGAGAAGAGAATCTCATGATGCCGTGCGGGCATGCATATCAATGCCTTGCCCAGGGATGTCCCTGAATGAGATACAAGGACACAGTAACATCACTGGGGAACCGAAGGTAAATCAATCCCTTAGTCAATATTTTATTGGTATGCATCAGGTTTCGTAATCCCAAAATAATCTAAAGATTGTACATATGTGTACTGTCTTTTTTTTGTACAAAGAATGCTATTATTTGAACAGGAACATACCATATAATCTGAAGGAAAACATAGAAATATTCTCAAGATACGCAATAGACAACCAAAGGATATTCAGACTAATATCACCCCTGTATTTAAATATAGTAAGGGGCTACATTGGTGGGAGAATGTAATACAGTAGATGAAGGATTAAGGATTCTCAGTTGTCAGAACACTCCCTGGCAATTTATAATACCAGAAGACATGTGATCTGAAAGAGCACTGACTGTCTTCACAAACATTGTGAAGACAGTCAGTGCAGTCAATAATCCACTAATTGGGTCAGCACTTTAATCCCTGGTTCCTCCTGTGAAAATGTGTCCTTGGGCAAGACCCTAACCACCAAGTTGATCTAGCGGGGATCAACCCACTGGGATGAGAGTGTGTGTGTGAAGGTGGCAAAACAGGTTTGGGTCAGATAAGGTAGAAAGGTTCTATTAATCGCAGACAACTTTACAATATATAGTATATAGGTTGTGTTTACACTTATTATGATACTTATTAAAGTGCTAAAATAAGGAAACAGCTCTGTTAAAGTCAGTCTTAAAGGCAATTTACAGAAGACAAAACTATGACTGTAAGCTGGTGACATATGACATGTAGGACACATGTACAACACATTTGGAATCCAGGAAGTCTTCTTCATGCACATCTACTGTCGAACGTGTAAAGTATGCTGCAGTTTCAAAATGAGATTACGTTTTAAGTTCGAAACCTGTTAAACTGTGTCCAAGGGTCTCCATGGACAAATCTTGCAGAAGACTCAACATCTTTGCTTCCACCTTTAAAACTATAAAGAGCATGTCAACAGTGCCATGCATCAGTCAGTAGAATGGATGTTGGTAACCTAATGTCCATGAAGAGAACATGTGGAGGGAGCATGGGGGGAGACATATACACAAGTATAACACAGTAAAAATATGAGTGATGTTGTGAACCTTAGGTATTTATCTGAGGGATTACTTTTAAACTATGTGGTAAGACACTGCAAAACAGCAAACAAAAAACACATATATTATCATAAATCACTCCTATTAGTCTTCTTCGATGAATGTCAACTTTTGATTTCAATATCTTGGTCCCTCCTGTCAAACTCAGTTTAAATCCTTTAAACGAGATATATTGAATCGTTGGACCCTCCTTTCCTGTCTGTCTGTTGTGTTGTGTGGGAACAACAGAACACATACTGTTGGTAACATCTTTTTTGTCCTTGTGCAAATTCACAACAATGCATTTGATGACCAGAGAGCTGAAGATGAAAATGGATCATCCCAACAGAATGCTGTAATAGGTGAGACATTTCTTCTGCATAATTGTTTACATTTACTGCATATAATGAGTAATGTGCCTCTCTTGAATATTCTGGCACATGGAAAAAAACTGAATGTAGATAACTGCTGTAAATAGAGGGCTCAAGGTTTTATTTGTGCTTACCATTTTACAGTTTGCAGGAAGAAGTGAAGACCAAATATGACAAACATGTGTAAGTTACAAATATGATGAATATGCTACAAGCAATCAAACATGCAAAGTGTCAAATTTTGTCAGTGTGTGCTTTTTTCTCCATATTTATGTGTTTTATTTCTTCTACCTCTGCATTTATATATTATTTGTATTTGCAATTGGAATCAGGGCAAACAGGAACCATTTCATTGCGTTTTTATTCCATGCAGACTTTGCCCTTTAATAAAGATTTTTTTCATAGCTGTGATTGCTCATCTTCACAGATTCATGCATTGAAAATTTGCATGCACGGGCTCATCTAATCCAGATGACCCTATTCATCTGTATGGGGGCCCAAGCTCCCTTGTGGACAGGCTTGGTTGAAGTCCTGTAGTGGACCCATAAAATCTGCTTTTGCATGAACAACTCTACTGTTGAACCCACAGTTGACCTCGTAGTTTTGTCATATGATGACGGCATTGACATGGTGCAAGAAAGCGATTCGGCTGTGTGACGTTCGCATTGTTAAAACAGTTTGTGACACAAGTGGACAACAACAATGAATTGGCACACATTCATGATGCCGGCAGGATATAATTACTGTAGTTTTATTGAAACTTCAGATAGATGTTGATACTGTATAACAGCACAGTTGTTTTTTAGCTCCGCTGCCTTATAGCTAGAAGGTCCCTGGTTCAAATCCACCTGCCAGCTGTGGCCTTTCTCTGTGGAGTTTGGGTGGGGTTTCCTATAGGTTTCATACACATAGGTACATGTTAGGTTAATTGGTGACACTAAATTACCTGTAGTTGTGAATGTGAGTGTGAATAGTTGTTTGCTTGTGCATGTCTGTGTTGGCCCTCAGATCGAATGGAGAGGTGTCCAGAGTGGACCCCACCTACCTACAACCCTGAACAGGATAAGCCGTTACAGATAATGGATGGATAATACTGCTGTCTTGATAGACCTTTATTGACATTGACATGTTGACCCCCCCCCCCTTTTTTTTTTAGAGAAAACAGTAACTATTTGATGGAAAATAAAAGACCTTTTTCCCAAAAATCGAAAGTACGTAGAAAATGTGCAATCCTGGACCGCTGATTGCAGTGGCACAGTGATAATGGATTGCAGGACTATTTAGTCAACTTCTCTGATGCTGAAAGAATACTGTATTTATATTGTTCATAACTCAGGACATTTTGCCCGGTTGCTGTATGTTTCTGGCATGAATTTCATGTGACATGCTTGATAAATGCAATTACAGCCAATTTACTCAGTGTATGGATTATAACCAATTTAATCTGGTATATATATATATGGATGTCCTAACAGAGGTAGATCTGTCTCTCCTGCGCACCCATTGTATCACAGACAAGGATGTTTAACCTTGTGTTATGTTCTACTTTCATGTGTGAGCGTAATTACTGTTATGAGTATGTGAAGCTCACTAGCTTTAACCTACAGGCTATGTGTGTTAGCTTTACATTACAGCCAACAACACAGACTTAATATGAAATTCTGCCATAACAGCCATTTATATTATATTACAGCTAAAGTTTTACATCATTTCTGTTAATACGTCTTACCTGGGGTGGTTAGGAAACATAATCTGTTCAGAAGAATAAGTGGCAGGGTAATAACTCAGTTTATGAGACAACTGTGATCCTCAGGAGTGAAGTGCTGACTACAAATGTACGTTCCACCTCTTTGCCCCCTAAAACCTGGTCGTTTGTCTCCCCTCGTCCATTTTTAAAGTTTTGGATCTTTTGGAAACGAGTAAAAGTGTTTCTGTTTTTGCAGCGAACACAACATTCAGGTATGCCACAATATCTCCAGTTCTGCTATTGTTCCTATGTAATGAAGTCGTGACATATGTAGTGATGTGTCCACTCTCCTCTCGACTCGCCCAACCACCTGCTCTCTGGATCCAACCCCCTTCATCCTTCTTCAAGCTGCTGCACCTACACTAATACCAAGCATTTCACAGATCATCAACACTTCTCTCACAACAGGCACCTTTCCTTCCTCAATCAAACAGGCCCAGATTACGCCCCTGTTGAAGAAGCCTTCTCTTGATCCCTCCCTTGTGGAGAATTACAGACCAGTCTCTCTTCTCCCATTTCTGGCCAAGACCCTGAAACAAGCAGTCTTCAGTCAACTATCAGACTTTCTTTCCCAGAACAACCTCCTCGATGTCAATCAGTCTGGCTTCAAGAGAGGTCACTCCACAGAGACGGCACTTCTGACTGTTGTGGAATCCCTACGGGCTGCAAAAGCTGCAGGTTATCCTTCTGTCTTGATTCTACTAGACCTATCTGCAGCCTTTGACACTGTAAACCATCAGATTATCTTGAATGCAGTCTCTAACCTGGGCATCTCTGGACCAGCTCTAGCCTGGTTTCAGTCTTACTTGTCTGGACGAACCTACAAGGTATCCTGGCAGGGGCGTGATTCTAAATCTCATAACCTCTCCACTGGTGTCCTGCAGGGCTCTGCTCTCGGTCCTCTTCTTTTTTCCTCTATACTTCTTCCGTGGGCTCTATCATCCATTCTCATGGCTTTTCCTATCACTGCTGTGCAGACGACACACAGCTCTTCCCGTCCTTTCCACCAGACGACTCCACTGTCTCGACAAGCATCTCTACCTGTCTCTCTGACATCTCTGATTGAATGAGAGAAAGACATCTTCAGCTCAACGTCTCCAAGACTGAGGTTCTAGTCTTCCCAGCCAATACATTGACGCAGCACAACATCAGCATCAGCATTGGATCTCCTGTGATTGTCCCTGCTAAGTCAGCCAGAAATCTGGGGGTCATCATTCACGACCAACTAAGCTTCACAGAACACATTGCTCAGTCTCTAGGTCATGTAGATTTTCTCACCACAATTCTCTCTGAGTACACGACTCAACTCATCGTGCAGGCATTGATCATATCTCGTCTTGATTACTGCAACGCACTGTTGATGGGGGTACCGGCATACACGACCAAACCCCTGCAGACGATCCAAAAGGTAGCAGCACGCCTCATCTTTAACCAGCCAAAAAGGACTCACGTCACTCCGCTCTTCAGATATCTGCACTGGCTTCCTGTGGCTGCAAGGATTAAGTTCAAAGCTCTGTCTCTTTCCTACAGAGTGGTCAACTCTACAGCTCCAGCTTTCTTAAACTCAATCATTCAGGTCTACAATCCCTCCTGTCCGCTGCGTTCGGCCAGTAAACAACGTCTGATAGTCCCAGCACCACACAGAATACTCAAGGAAAGCTCAGTGATCCCACGTTGGTGGAATGAGCTGCCAAACTATGTACGCTCAACCACCTCACTCACTACTTGCATCTTATGAAACCGAAACACTTATTTGATAGCACTTTACTTCGATGTTTTTCTCCTTAGCTTAGGTTTTATTGCTTGCCTGTACCTCACTTGTAAGTCGCTTTGGATAAAACCGTCTGACAAATGACTTAATGTAAATGTAATGACTTACAACGGAATGCAGAAGTGTGAAAAAGGACTGTAAGCCTTTGTCATGTTTGGTCCCAGTTAGCAGTATTTGCTGACACACTAAACTAGTCCAGTCCAGGCAATATGAGTGGCAATAATAGTGTGGATAGAGGACTCTGCTCTGTTCCAAATTGTCTAGAGGGTTATTTATTTATTTTTTCATTCATTCATTTATAGTGAGAGCTGGCCAGGGTAGGAGCCATGCCAACCCAACATTTAAGGACTGAATGGGTGTGATTATGACATTTCTATAAGGCGACTGCCTCAGTTTTTTCTCATTATTTTGGACAAAAAGTGTTAACAAAGCCCTGTGTTTTTCCTATAATGCTGTGGCTCCTTCACGCTCTGGACAGGCTCCACCCCTCACTGAATTCAAACGGCGTTTCTCCCCTTGTGAAAAGGCTTTTGCCGCAGACTCGTGCTCTGTGTTTCTTGTGTGAAACAACAACTCCAGGCAATGTTCAGACCTGATTCTCTGAACATTCTCTAGAGTTCACATATGAAAAGAACTTAAGAGACTCTTTGGTGACTTTTGGGGGTAATTATGCCTATAATTAGCAGTCATTGTAGAGAAACAGAGGAAACTCATATATGATTTGTATATTGAATATTTTTTTTACGAATTCATGCATTTGGGCCCCAAAATTACTACTACATTTTCCCCCCACTAAATGTTGTGATTAGTTTGTGATTAGTTTCATGAGGCAGATAATTGATTAGTGATCTTGAGCTATATAAATAAAATGAAACTTAGTAATTAGATTTGAGACTAGTTGAAATGAGGACCGGTGATCTGGTTAGAAAAGAGAAAAAGACAGACAGTGGGGGAGTAAAAGGGGAGACTGGACAGGAAGTAAAACTTTATTTGGTCCTTATTTCCATGCGGTCACTTACTAAATTAAAAGTAGCATCATATAAAACTCTGCATATAGCTCAGGTACAGAACTGGTGGCAGATTCTGCTAAAATTTCATTGGCCAGCAAGACACGATCATATTAAGCATGTTTGATACGGACAGGCGCTTGACCTCAGGGGTTAATAACCTCATTAAAATTTCAGCACTGCACCAGCCAAGCACACTCATCCCAGCCACTACTGAGTGAATTAACTTTGCCTTCAGCTGTGGCTGAATGATGGCATCTAGACATAAACTTGTTGGGCCTCATCTACACTTGGGGTCAGCGTGGGCTGGCTGCTTTGCATCTGCTCAAATACTGCAGCAAAATGGGATGCGCTGTGTGTCGCGACACTTGTTGCTCATAGTCAGCATCACATTTTTCCAATACCGTGCCAACACTAAAACCATCAGGTGGTACTTTCTCCATTAAAGGTCTGCTGGTTTAACAGTCTCTTACTCACCTACGAGCATGGAAACGTTTTGTATCGGTGACCTGAATGAGTCACCAAAAAGTGAACTGAAACCAACAGTTTCTGCCAATTAGTTACTAGAAATGAGTCAAAGTGAAGGTCAGTGGGGATGTTAAATGATGCACTCTTCATTCTGTGCTCCCAGTCCATCACAAACTGGGATGACTATGTTATGTACTAGGTTGAAAATCACTTTGCCTAATAAGATGCTTTAAGGAATGTTTTTCTAAACTCCACAGAATAATAAGCTTTATTCTCTCTATTATGTCCAGTGTCCCCTGAACTCTTTTATTGTAAAGATAACTGTTCTTTGCAAGATTATGTTTACAAAATGTCTTTGGTTTCATTCTTCAAATATCCAGTGGATCAAAAAAACATCTTACGTCTTCAATCAGTATGAAATATTTTTGTACAGATTTTATGTTGTTTTTTGCTGTTAAAAAACAATCACTGCAGTGTTGTGACATTGAGCAGTGCATGACTGAGCTTTGTACAGTGGATAGATCATGTCAGGAGCACAACAACATCAGAGTCCATGTTAAAGGCTTGTTCACACCAATCAGTTCTCAGCCTCTGTGATTCTGCGTTTCCAGGGAAGGCTGCGTCACAGTGCTTCTTGTTAACCAAAGACCATGCGAATCAATAATGTCTCACTTGTGTGTCTCCTCCAATCAATTATTTGTTCTTGTTTACAACACAGACCGAGTTTGCCAAGTCATTTTCATCTCAACTGTTTAACTGATGTAGTGCATATACATGTAGGACAAGTAAATGTCTTTTACTGAGCTGCAACCGAGAACTGTCAGCGGCGAAAGTCAACAGCTTGGTTCTGTGCTTCTCTATGGCAACACATAAAGTTTATTTGTAATATTTCCCCCTCCCGCCTTTCAGATGTTTATGTTTTCTTTGTGCTTCCTCAGTAGCAGGGCTGAGAGAATCCATTTTTCATAAATGTCAGGTTTTAGCAGGGAGTTTATTAGAGTCTCTGAAACGGGATTCCAAAATTAAAGCTAAACAATATCCCACAAGTTTACTGTGCCAACTGTGCTACTCAGACATTTTGAGAAGGACAGTCACTGTCAACTCCAGGAAATATTTTTTCCGGGTTTTGGTTTTTTACAAGGAAGTTTGCTGATACCCACATCAGTGCTTGTATTTTAAAATAAAAAATAAAAGCCCTTATTATCCGAAGTTTCCTAACAAATTTTAAGCGATCAGCATCTCTTCTGCCGTGTGTCAGCTCTTGCACATAATTTCCTCAGAAATGATCTTTCATAGTACGCAACATGTTTACCCTTACAACACCCAGATATTTAAAATGCTTTAGTACTTGACATGGTTTGCATGTGTCAAAACGGAAAAACTAAATTAATTTGATCGTTCTAGCTTGAAAAAGAAATGAGAAACTGAGCTTGTAGAAACCCAGAAGAGAGGTTTGAAATCTCATATGCGCACTCCTTAATTAATAAAGGGGGAGCAGCAGCTGCCTTTGCTCCAGAGCGGGTTTGCTTACAGGTTCCTGCTACGGGCTGCATGACAACAGCTGCTCCACACAATGAAACAAACTCAACATATGTGAAATGTTCAAAACTTCAAAGTGGGTTTATTAGTGGAACAAATGCGTGGTTAATGTGAAATGTTTGATGCCCATCATCAGACTTTTTATTGCACAGTGCAAAATCTGCACCTTCAGCCCAGACGCTACAAAACAACACATCACGGGGTCCTGCCTGACACTTCAGATATATTCCAAATAAAATACACACATTTGTGGTGTATTTGAATTTCATCTCATGTGCCATTATGTGCATTTCATATTCACTATGATCAGTGCATGCTGGTAGTCACGCACCATTAAGCAACATCTGTAATACAAAGCAGCGTTTCAAGTGGGCTTGATTTGCATCGGCTGACTCATTCTCTGTGCCACTGCTATGGTCTAATTAGCAAAAAATCATTACCCTGCCTCACACTTATTTGTAATTAGATTGTAATGAGCAATTTCTTTTCAACTTGGATTTTTAGGAGGAAGTCATTTCCAAGTTAAAGAGTGAGTTTAAAAAAAGCAGACCAAACATCTGTTGCTTTTCTGCGTCAAAATGACATAAACATTAGATTAGACGTACAAAAATAAAGTAGGGTAATTTTTTCAGAAACAAAAAAGAGGAAAGATGGAAACATGAATATGATGGAAACAATCCAGTTGTATTGATTCTTTCGCTGTTTCCTCAGTTGTCATTTCTAGTTTCATCTGAATGAGAAAGATGTTCTTCCCTAACGCTGTTTCTTCTCAGACACTGATGCAGATACAGAATAGGACAGAGGAGGGATAAAGATTAAAGGATTCTTTAGCGTCACGTCATGCCTGTTGTGCTCCCTTTCTTTCCCTCTACCCTCCCTGAGACACTTCAACTGTTCTCCTTGTGCCGCAGGCTCCGGCTGCAAGATGCGAACATTGGACAGTGGAATCGGGACCATCCCCCTTCCTGAATCCTGTTCCTTCTTCTCCTCTATCCTGCACCTCCTTCCTAAATCTGCATCAACCCCAGAACAGTCCCTCAGTCCACCTAGTGTCCCTGGTTTTCCCAGCGAGGATGTGTCTCCTTCCCCATTACCCCGGTGGAGAATGCCCTCCAGCTTTAAGGACAGCAGCTATGCAGGGGTGCCAAACTCCTTGTCAGATTCCTCCATGGCCCATATCCAGTCAGTGCCTTTCCCCACTGTGGCCTTCCTCCAGCCCATTCAACCCCAATCCAAACCCATTGTGACCTCTGCAAGTGTGTGTGATACCCAGAGCAGACTACCCAGAGCACCACAAGGTACAGTACAGCCGCAAAACCCCCAGGAAGAGGCACGGCCTTCCCACCGCAGCCGTAGAGGTTTACATTTCAGTGCACAGAAGATGATCTTCTTCTGTGGATGCAACATGTGAATTAACCAGAGCAAATCTGTTCAGACTCTGGTTCCTGCATGAGGTGCATTGTGATGATACACTTTTATATTTAATAAGTCACAATGCAAAATGTCACATTTTATAGTCTGTTGCTAACATACATTACACCTGACATATTTAAATAGGTGCATTTTGTGGCCACGGTTGTATTTTGTGCAGCTATGCTCGGGAAGAAGCCTGCATCAAATAAATGATGTTTCTTAGTCAAATAAGATACAAGTTATCAGCTGAAGTAGGTTATTAATTATTTTAATTATTGAAGAAGGTTTTTTTTTCATCTCAATTAGGATGTATAACCACTACTTGGAAAACTAGTCTGAGTTGTGATTAATATTTGAAATAATATTTCTCACACCATTTTCTCTCATACAAATACATTTTCTCATTCATTTTCTCTTGTACAAATACAAAAACATTAGATCCAGATGGATATATTTTCTCTGCATGTAAGCTGACGGAAAACAGATTCATGTATAAACTACGGTAAAACCAAGGCTCTATTGCCGGCTTCTTTAAAAAAAAAAACTACATATCCAGTGAAAATCTTACATGGATGATTCATTATTTATCTATCTGTAATAAGGAGCACTCGCTCTGAGGAGGTGGAGAAGTCACACTCACATGCGGAAACGCATTTCACGACGCTCCACTCAGCCATGTTTTGCTCAGGCTCAAGGACAGAGTTCTACTTTGCCGCGGTGTGTCATTACATCGCGAGCCGTCATCGCTGCAATGATAGATTTCAGTCAGGAAGGGAAACGCTGTCAACGGAACTGCTTCACTATGCTAATCACACAACATGTGCCAAAGAAAACAATCGTTTTCACTGTCAATAGGAAAAATGCGCTTTTCCGGCTTTTAATGAGCCAGCTTTTCAGAGTGACTCTCCAGGCTTTCTCCAGCAGACACATAATGTCTGTTTTCATGTGCACTTGCCGAGCACATGAACACTACGGTATTGTAAATGAGCTGGAGCTCCGTCAAAGCACCGTTGTCTCACTTGATTGACTTTATTATTTGAAAGTGACTGACAGTCTCTCATTCCAGATTTTCTTGAAGCACATCTGGCTTCCCTTTCTCTTAGGGCACATGTTTATGCTGGTAACAGCTGTAGACTCATATTTTCAAAAATACTGGGTCACTTTCAGACAGGGGCTGCAGGCTTCCCATCTTTAACCATCATGTCCAGATCTTATTAACTAGAGTAAGCTTGCTGATTGAAGTACAATACAGTGGAAAGGGGCAGTTTTCAACCACAACATTTAAATAAAAGTTATATTAATGATAAAAATAATAATAAATAAAAGCAGAACGCACATATCACATGCACACTGATGTGCCTTGTTACCACAGACACTGCAAACTGCCAGAGCGAAAACATCCGACTAAATGCTTTTGTGGTGGTGAAATGTGTATTTCAATATTTGTCTGTTCCTTGACAAATAAATAGTTTTGGTTTCAACCAAACTGTCACTCGAAGTCAGAAAAACCTTTACTCGCACAGAGTTTCAGTTCAGTTGTCAGAATAATACATTTGTCATCTTCGGTGGTGTCATCTGTAGCTTCTTTAGTGTCACTTTCCATTCAGGGTAATAATCCTGCTCTCTTTGAAGATGTCAGATGTCACTCTGTCAGCGTTGCTCTGCTCTCCGAACTCCATATTTTACTCCTCTTCGTGACTAGAGAGAGAATTCTGTTTACTGCTGTGGAAATCTCTGAAATAAGTTTCAGTAAGTTTCACTATGTCCCTTTTCCAGGTGGAATGGAACCAAAGATGACCTACATCAAATCGAAAGCACGAGCCACCCCGAGCCAACAGAAAGAACAGACAAGACTTCAGCTTGCCAACTGTAAGACGCAAAGTGACAAGTTTGGGGAAATATTGTCCTAAAACTATTTCAATCTGTTGGCATTTGTCATCAACCACACGTGTTCTTCATCGTTCACATTTTCGTTCTTTGACTTTTGACTATTGTTGCATTTCATTATCACGTTAACTAGTTTTTTTAATGGTTATCACCTCTGCAAGTCAATGTGACCCTTCGTACCTACTGTCGCTATTAAATGGTCGACATTTTCTGACTTCAGACAAAAATAATTCACAAAGTGTTATCATACCATTAAAATAGATGGGGGTTTGGGTTCCTGCATAATTAACTTCCTGCTCCAGACTTATAAAGCACATAAAAATACTGCATTCAAATTTGTATTACTTAAAAACTCCCTAAAGTCAACACGGGGTCATAATTTCTTCCATGACTTCGATTTTTTTGTTTAAACATTTATTTTGTTATTTTACCACAATGAAGAATTATGTTGGAAAGCGGGGAAAACTAACTTTTAATTAACACCTTATTAAGATACATGCCGAGTCCTCTTCCTGTAGCCGAGTCCAACATTTTGAAACTTTTCTCTTTAACGTGTCGACTGTAGACTGCAGCTTTACGCACAACTGTAAATTATAAGCTTGATTCATACTTTAGTAAAGCCCATGCTGATGAATTATACTGAGGTATGTCACCACTTCACTGCTAAACTTTACCGTTCTCATTTCTCTCTACCTCTTCTTCCATTTCAGAGATTCTGAGTCGACTTGAAGCAGGGAAATCCAGCAGTCAGTTGGATTTATCACCTAACACGGAGGATCCCGAAACGCCGCAGTTTGGACACGGTGTCTGTGCTCAGAACTGGACGACACCAGAGCTTGGCATCGCAGGCTCCCGGCTGTGCTCGATGTAGTCTTCAGATACTAAGTAGTCTGGCAGGTGTTGCGATGAACCTGCTGACAGCTATTTCGGAGGTCTGCAGCTCGCCAGCATCAGATTTGAGCAAGTGATTCTGTTTCTAAATGTACCGCTCGGCTGTATCACCAGAATTACGTAGACGCTGCTGTTTTCTTTTCCTCAGAGAATTATCGTGTCGTTTTGCTTTGGGAATGTTTGGCATCTATTGTAGCACTGGAAAAGCTTCCTGTAATTATGATTTGAAAAAAGCATACAGTATACACGCAAGCCAAAGCACGTGGCTCTGTTCGCTGCGCTTTCACTCACAGTGACTGTACAGCACTAAAGGCTAACGTGAGGCTCAGCCAAACGACCTGCCCACTCAATCAGCTAGTGAGAAAAACTGTTATCTACAGAACCACGCAGCTACTATTATAAAAACATATAGATCTGTCACATTATTGTTATTCTTAAACATTATATAAATTTGCAGCTTTACTTAAGAAATCCAGTAGTTTTGATGGCTGTGTATGTGTTTGGCCAAAATTCAACCTGGTTCTAAAATCATTTGGCTGCAAAGGAATCAAGATCAACCTCAGATTTATTGGAACATCATAATGACACATGCACGATTTTGGTGTTGGCTTAACACAGTGTAATCTGGAGGAAACATAGTGGCACCTGCATTTTACATTTTATCCACCACACGACAAAACATTTATAATCAACCAACAGTGAATGAAAAGTGCAGCTTTGCTTGCAGTAAATTCCGATGGAGCGTTAAAGCATGAGAAAGGCTGCGTTGGCAACTCGAACTGTTAATGACTCAAGGAGAGAGGAACACATCAGTCTCGGCTGTTGTTTTTTTAACAACAGCAATAAGTTGGTTAGTGAAATAAAATGTGTGTGTGTGTGTGTGTGGCAGTGGCAGGTCTGTGCTCATTGGACAACACTGATTAACCAAAAGGAGCTAAATTCTCTTTAGCACTTTACAGTAGCGGGTTAAATCTCTTTGAGTTCAGCGTTGCAAGTGATCAGTTATTGGTTAATGTACTTTTATGAACGCAAACAGCTTTGTATGAGCACGTCTGGTTTGCTCTACAACCTTTGGCGATTACTGATGCAAGTACAAGACCTCTACGAAAATCCTGCAGAACACGTTATGCAGGTCGATCTTTTTTCGAGCCATGTGCAAATATTTGAATAAATGTTTATGTGAGGATCTAATAATCCCATTAGATCTAATTAAGATGTACACGATCACTAATGTATTTTTAAACAAACAAATTAGATGGAACCTCGTACTGTAATTTCCAGATTACTATTTCCACATGTACAGCACTTACAACTGATTACCATTCATGACTCTATTAATGTGACTCTTTCAAATGTGCACTAACTTTTTTCTTCTATTTTCTTCGTTTTCAATATCAACTTGCATGCAACCAGCCTCAGGCTTATTCTAACCCCTTCATATGAATATGTGATACAATAATCTAAAGCGTTTCATCACAAGAGGTGAAAAATATGTGAAATGTTATGGACAAAATTTATGAAATATTACATATACTGTAATCTGTCACTGCTTTTAAGGCGAGAGTCCCACGTTCACCTCTGCAGTTGTTTAAAATCCGTGTTTGTTTTTTTTTAACTCCTCTTGAGATGAAACTCGTATGAATTGCATTCCACATTTTTCCACAGTTATGACATCAAGCTGCAGCAGCGAGTTTTGCATGTGAACTTTTACCCAGTAGGCACATAGTCCACATTTTGTGCTCGCTCAGGGAAAAAAAACAAACTGTCACTGATCGATGCTGTGGATTCATTGTACCATTTATTGCAAGCAGTAAACACAACAGATATCACTGTCATAGTTTAGGGATATGTACCTGTCTTCTCGTCAGTTCCTTGTCTGTGCATTTAACTGTAACAATATCACAACTCCAACACTCAGTTCCTCTCTCTATCTACTGTACGTTTTGCCCTTTATAGTAATATCTTTGGTGTTATGAATGCATCCCGACATATTTAACTACTTTACATCGCTTTCCCTTTCCCACCTCTGTTAGCTCCTTTCACATGTAGATATTTGCTGAATGCATATTGCCAAACATCAGTCTGAGCTAATCACATATTCAGAAAATGAATGCAAGTAAATCTACATATCAGACTTGCCATGGTGGTTCCTGCCACATTCATTTAAAATAATAGCGACAGTGTAATTGTGATTATGTAAAACTATAAAGCTCTTGCACAGTATCATAAGTCATGTCATCTTACTGTATTTACCTCTTCTTTAAATCTTTGCTCACTCGCTACATGTATACGTGAGGCAATATCTGTAAACTTGCAGTAGTGTTTATGCCAGTACTGTAGCGACGCACAGGTCTAATAAGTGAAATATGTAGCGTACACGGGTGAAACGAGGTCTTCACGGATCAGGGAACAGATTGGTTGTAGTGATACGGGTAGATGGAGCATGGTGTCTGTGTTTTTAAAATGGCTCACATAATAAAAAGCATCACTCTCACGAGAGTATTGTATTTTTCTAACATTTACTCGAATGCCCTGTATTTCTACTCAACACTGAAGAGCGTAATGTACCATTTATTGCACATATTGTTACTCACTAATACAGAAATTATGCTAAATGTTTTTGTTTTTCTTCAGAAACCAATAATAACAGTGATGTTCTTGTGTAGCAGTCACCTTACGAGTACAAATTAATAACCGTGTATTAATAATATTCTTTGTTTTACGTCAAGGAGGAAAGACGGGAAAAAATAAACTATTTCAATACTTATACTACATGAAGGATGTTGTCATGTGGTTTGTTGTATTTAGCTGAACGATTGTGGCACTAAAAAGGTCTAAGTGCAATTTAGTGTCAAATCCAGTTTCTGTGATGAACCAAAGTAAACAACTTGTAGAACATCAACTGTGTCGAAAGCAGATGACCAGCACAAGATAAAAGAAACACACACATGAAGAATTCATTCATTCATTTTGAATTTGACATCCATGTGTGTGAGATGTGAGTGAGAGAATATGTTTCATTTTTGGTTAATAGTTGTGTTTTTTCTTTCCAGTCCCACATTTTCCAGCTAACTTCCTGTACACCCTCCTCATTTCCCAAAATGAGCTTTAATTTAGTTCATAAAATGCCAAGATCTATCAAGGGGATTCCTCTCTTGATTAGTTGTTACATTTTACAGGTCCAGTCTTTGGAAATTCGGTAGAAATATGTTTGGAAGAGTCTGTGACATTTCGTACAATAACTGTATTTGTTGACCATCATATCAGTTTTCAGGACAAAATTAAGGAATTTCCTAGAGACCAAGCAGTTTGAGCAGCATGCAGCTCTAACATCAATTACATATGCAGCATGTGACCTTTTCCTAAATATTTTAGTAGGAATAAGCTGGAAAAATAGAAATCTGTATGTCGCATGCGAAGATGTTTCCATCTAAAAGTTTTGAAGCCAGTCTGGTTCATTGAGAAAAGAGTGGGTTGATTTTGTCTTCTGTCTGTTTCCCAAATTACATATTGTAGTGTAATAAAGGTATTTACCACTGGCCAAACAAGCACATAACAAGTTATGAAGAACCCCATCTCTTACTTGTTGTTAGTATTTCTGTGCACCTCAGATGGTTATTGGCAGAATTAAGTTTTATGGGAATTATGAATACAGTTTCCAGAAAATTAGCAGTACACGTGGGACACACAGAATGAAATGTTACAGTGAATATTAATTTTAACTAAACCATCCTTTGACAGCCCAGACACTAAGGAGATACCAGCTGAAAAACGTCTGCTGTAAGAGAAGTGATACCATCAGGACTCAAAGTTGGCATTAAAAGGCAGGAACAGGAACAATCCCACAACTGCCGCCAACGGAGCCGTTCGCTTGCTCCGGTTCTCTGGGGAGTCTCAGGCCATCTGCTCTGGTATAAGCCCTGGATTCAAAACTCTCCTCAACTGTACTTGGGACAAACCCAGCACCTGTGGGTGACAGCAGTGCTGCGGTTTTTGTTCTGCCAACCAGTGTTGAGTAACTGACCTAGAGGTAGAAATATGTTTGTAAGTATGTGTTTGTAAATGTCTTGCTCAAATATTTTATGGACCTCTTTCCCATGTTAGCAATGTGTGATCCAAAGAGTTTTGATGACAGAAATCTCACTTGATTTCATTCATTCAAACTGTACAATAGTGTTGTGTTGTTGTAGGCAGTGTCGGGGAAGTGAAAAGTAATTCATTTATTATTACTGCTCATTCATAAGTTTGGTTACAATTTTTACTTTTACACTAAACATTTGGTGTGAAGCAAAAATGTAAAGTACTTCCTAAAGATCCCCCACACGTCTGCTTTTCAGAGCCCCTACACAGACGACCCTAATATTCATGTGCCCTGAAGCTAAATCTGCTGTAGCACATACTGAGCTGCACCTGAGCAGCTGGCACCAAAAAAAAGAAAGCAAAAAAACTTTTCATGCTTCGACTGAATCCACTTGTTCTGAACGTGACTAATGATTCTTTAATGATCCTTCTGACTGTTGATACTGTGCGAACACATGCTCCACTACAAGCTGCCTCAGCTCCGTCAAACACACGGTTCCAACTTTCGCTGCTTTACACTCTCCTGCTGCAGAGGGACATTTGTTGAGTTTCTGTGGAGTTTGACGTGTGATGTCGAGTCAGAAAGTGATTTTCTAAAAGAAATGAATTGCTTCCACTGAAGGTAGTTGGCACGAACCCAGAGAAGAGATAATATATAGCTTCTAAATTTACATGGTAACGTGTGACTGCATAAAGCCACAAGTGGAAGGAAATGCTTTTTATTACATTATACCACATAAAGCGCTGGCTGTAGGAAAAGGTTTATGAGCAGAGCAGATTTTTTTGGGGATGTGCCATTTTTTGTCTGAACCACTATGAAAGAAAAGGACTTGATTTCATATCCTCACTGTGTTAATGCAGGTTTTAGTGGCTCAGTGTGTGTGTGTGTGTGTGTGTCGGCTTTCACTTTATTATCGTTCAGAGTGAATCAAAAATTGAGAGCTGAATGTGTCTCCTGTGACTCCTGTTTTCTTTGCTCTGCTTCACTTTACTCTACGTCCATTTACATTTTGGTCCAAAAGACTCGCATATGAATGTGTGAGTCTTTGTCTGGTCGCTTTATGTTTGTCGCTCAGCTCTCAGCCACATCTACGAAGGTCACTTCATTAGCTCCGTATTGAAGTAGAGAAACGAGGCGCAGCAAAACATCATCCTTGTTGACAACAGGGGAACATTTAAATATCGGACTCAGCTGCAAATCACAGGCTCTGAGGAAGCATCAAGGTTTCCCTAACCTTGTGTGGCGTGAGCTGAAAGAGTCTTACTGTCCCTGACACAGTCATTTCCTTCTGATTTATTGATCCTAATTTAATAGTCTCGTATTTCTCTTATAAACTTAAGTACATTTGAGAGATTTGCTTCAAAAGGTTTTACGACGCAGGACACATTGTACATGCACAAGAAGGTTTTTAGCCGATCTAATGCTCAATCATTCCTGACTAGTTCTTAAAAAAGCTCCATCCGTCATGTTTGGACTCTCTTACATGCGAGATGCCGTGGCTGCTCTCGCTGCTGCTTTCTGACTTGGCTGATTGAGGGAGGAAACTAAAAAGCATTAATTATTAATTTGATGAATTCGAAGCGTTGGACTGGAACAATTCATTCCGAAACACTGAATCGTCTTTTAAATCAGGAGACACTCCAGCAGCTCCCCATTATGTCTTCTGCTCTCGCACCACCCAGGTTTCACTTTAATTATCTTCCTGGACATCTCATTTCAGGGTAAAAATCTCCTCGGCTGCTTTAAATGTGATGTAAATGACCGTCGGCTAATTTCAAGGTGCACATAGACGTGATTCTTGACATTTAATTGCATCTTAATGTATAATCATCCAAGTTTGAATGAAACTGATTAACATAGTAAATGACTAACAACTTCCCCACAGCACTGACACGATGCTTCATCCACTGGTTAATCATGACGGAATGAAACCAGGGGAGTTTAAGACTCACACCTGCTTCTCTTGGACCCAGTAAACAGGGACAGAGGACGACATGACCCTTCTCTGCTGCAGCTCAGCAGTTTTCCCTCATCTGGGTTTGTTCTTTGCTGAAATCCTCTCACTCGTTATGCAGAAGCGTGCGGGTGGGTGTCGTGAGGCATGTACGCCATAAATTAGTTTGGGATGGTCTGGAATGAACAGGTTGATAAGGTGTCGGGCTCAGAACTGGGGGCCGCCGCTGAGCAGAAACTGTTCAGCCAGGTTTCAGCCCTATATGAAATATTAGCCCGCTCTGTACGGCGCCGAAGAGACTAATCCATCTTTTGAATTTGTGAAACAGTATCCAAGCGGTTTTTACCCACCAAGTGTTGCAGCCGGTGTTATTAGTTTTTGGAAAGCCTTCGAAAAGCGTCTCGTTTCACAGCGCCTTATCAGCAGGCCTTCGGGGCAGAGTTTTGTGCCCTGCTGCCACACGCTGCACCACGGCGCCTCCACTTACCTTATTGAACGTAACCCTGCTGTACCTGATGTTGCGATGCCTCTCACTGCAATTTGTTCTTCGAAACTAGTCCCATGATAAAATTGAAGTAGAAGTGTCTGAGTTGAATTGTGTTTTACCTCATGTCACAGCCTCTCTGTGCTGTAGAAGTCATTGTCCAAACTTTTCAAGACAGTATTTGACTTTTAGTGCTTCATCATAAACACAAACACATACAGTGTCGTGGACAGATTGGGGGAAAATAGGCGCCTGGGTGCAGACTGGAGAGGGGCCCCTCACTCAGTCTTTCTACTCGTTTTACCTTTCTTTATTTTATGTGGTTTTAGTTATTAAATGTCTATGCCACTTCAAGGTTTCCAGGTTTTTTATTGTCATTTCAATCCTAAAGAATCGTGTTGAGAGTGAAACGAACACAAGACAACACATTTCTATCAAAACTAAAGTTAAAAAAACTGTAACTATCAAAAAACAGAGGAGCCAGGATACATAAAGTGCACAGGTGCATGTGCAAACAATGCAAGACATAAGACAAAGACAAAAAAAGGACAAAACAAGTATTAAGTAATACTGAGTGTTATGAAATAACTAGAGACTTATTGAGGTGGATGTTCAAAGAGTGTTAGTTTGCATGTTAATTTATACAAAACACGAGCAGCCTCAGAAATTGTGCAAAATAGTCCGACAGTGGAATGTGTGTGTGTGTGTGTGTGTGTGTGTGCGTCAGCTCAGTCCTTGACTGCTGAGGAGTCTGATGGCCTGGGGGAAGAAGCTGTTGCACAGTCTGAATGTGTTTGTGTGTGCTGATGCTTCTAAATACCCCCCCCCCCCCTCTCTTGGACACAATAAGTTCATTGTTGGTAATTGTGAAGTTGTTTGTGGTCACTTGAGCTCATTCAAACAAAAAAGACAGTAGAAGCAGTTCAGTCCTCAGAGACTTACTGTAGAAACTCTTGAGCCCCTGGGCCTGTGCCCAGTAGGCCCGTTAAGTAATCCATCCATTGTGGCTCTGGTTTATTTTGAGTCGATGCCAAGATCAATTGTGTATTGATCATTTTCAGCAGGACCCAGTGCACTGGAGCTGAATGTAGGATGACCGGGCATCCTCCTTTACAGTTGTTTGAGCCCGCATCTGTCTGAAAAGGTCTCAGAGTCTTACTTACTGTTTTTAAATTGTGTTATAATAGCTGAAACATTCCTCAAGGAAGCGATACAGACTTGGATTAATATTGTACAAATGTGCAAAATAGTTTTCTGTCTGTTTTGACAGAGTCATCACCCTAGAGCAGCTTCCATTAATGCGGCTGCGGCTTCATTGTGTTCACATTTTATGATTATTTGACATGTATAAGGAACATTTAATCAGTTTGTTTGTAACCACAGTCAATGAAAATGTAACACTCTAAGCAGATGGATTTTAACTTTGACAGATTCCATGTGTGAAATGAAGATCGAATAGTTTGGACTAGGTTTTAATAAGAGGCGGAAAGTACAATGACGTTGTTCTGCTCTGTTTTTGACACTTTGACCTGAGTCTCTATTGATCAAACCCTGAAACAAGCTCCTTGCAGCAGCAGCAGCAGCATCAGCAGCTGGAGACCTGTTGGTATTTAACAGGACATGCACACATCAACACTGCAGCACCAGCTCTGCCTCAACACATGCTGTAATATTAACATGGAGCAGGAACCAGGTCGAAGGTTCTTCTGGATCACTGACAGAACCAACACTTTTTGGATCGCGGCCGTGCGCGTCCTCGTGTGCGCACTTGCGTGCGCGTCAGCGGCGGATGGGAGACGTGGAGCATCGCAGGAGGTGTCGGGCTCAGCGTGCGCGGCTGCCAGCTGCTGTGTCTCCGCAGCTCACAGCGGGGGAACATCTGTCTCTCATGTTTCTGCTCCGAGTCACACTCAGCGGACGATGCGGCTGTTCACGGTCTCAACTTTGCTCCTGCTCCTCTGCAGCTCAGGTACGGACGCGCGGCTCTTGTCTCATCCAACAGCCCTCCGCTGGATGTGAAGCGAGGTTAGGTTGTGGTTTGGCTCATAAACTTGTGTTCTTTTGGAGAGGGAGCAGACAGACAGACAGACGGACGCTGCTCGGGTTCTGACTCTGCTTTAGGCTTTTTACTGCTTGTGATTTTCCATTCATGAAGTCAGCATGGTGACGTTTAAACTTTTTGTGACTGACTTGGCTGATTTGAGCGTTTTTTCCAGGCAGAGGTCGTTTCTTTGTGTAGAAAGAAGCAGCAAGAGGCTGAGAGATCAAGACAGAGCGTTTTATAATCTCTCAGATTATAACCTCTCAGATTATAAGACGCAGCGATGCCTAACCTCGACATTTGAAACATGGGAAGGGGACAACTCGGTTAAAATGAGTTTCTGGTGTTGATCCGAGGAGCGTCTCAGGAACTGATCCGTGTCTGAGGCAGGGTCCCTCCGCTGGCACTTTGGGGATTCTATCAACCGTTCGAACTAAACGCTGCTTTCAGTGTGACCAGCTGTGCGCTTGAGGCAGGAACAGGTAAAGAACAGTGTCTGACGACAGAATCTGATGTCCACAGCTGATTGACTACTCACGGTCACTCTGCAGCACTTCATGCAGCTTCAGATTTGGCCAGAGCGCAGCGCCTTTACGCGCGACCGTCCACCGTGAATCCTCAGCCCCTGACCCCGGGCGCCCACACACTCACCGTAACTTTACCTCAGTTGTTTTAGCGGAACATTTTCTGAAAGTACATCACACTGCAAATGATGCTGCTGCAACACATTTGGCAACAAACAGCGTTAGATTAACCCCGCCCGCCCGCCCGCGCGTCCAAAATGATCCAGGTAAGTTTTAGACTGCTAATCAACAACTTACTGCAGATCTATAACTCATGTCACGTTAATTTCAAAAAACCTGAATTTATGTCTTCCTCTGAGACATTGCGCTGCAGGAATGAATGTCACAGCGTGTCTTTCACATTTGGTTAGACTCTGACAGTGACGATGAAGTATTCAGATCCATGAGTAAAAGCGCCAATCCAGTAAGACTCCTTCATTCAAATGTTTATTTGAATAAAAGTGGCACAGTACTGTCAGCATATTGTCAATGGACCTTCCAGAGTTTTAGATTCCAAGAGCCACTAAGAATCATCCAAACTGCAGAACCAGCATGACGGTGGCTGTGGAAGTGAAGTGGGGTGCTGGACTGATCATCCCTAACAGGGTCGCCATGAAGATGAAAGACCCAAGAATCGATGTGATCTTACTGTTTTTATGGCACTGAGGCTGTATTAATGGTGAAAATCATTCAAATCACATTCAAGTTTATACATTTGGCACTTTGATTATGAGATGGAAGTGCAAGATAGGACTAGGACTGTTGGAAGTTGTGGAGGAGTTTTGTCTTTCACTGATTTTTGAATATTGGAGTGAGGCTGCTGAGCGTGCAGAGTTGAAGAGCTTAGCTTGGGGTGTTTTGCCCTGTGGTGAATGGACAACAGTTTTCACGGTGGGTAGGAGGAATTGTAGACACGGACACTGGACTTCTCATAGGCAGCTGCTGTAGAGTTGAACACTCTGTAAGAGACAGAGTTTTGAATCTGATGCAGGCAGCTACAGGAAGCCAGTGAGATCTGAAGAGTGGAGTAACGTTTCCTTTTTGATGATCACAAATTAGACATGCTGCTAGATTTTGGATCATCTGGAGTGTTGGACTGTGGTGGCTTCAGCACATCAATCGACTACTGCAATGCACCTACACAATGACTTTCAATGGCATAGTCAGAGGTAGGGTGTGATCTGTTTTGACGTTGTAGAGAGAAAATGCCTGCATGTCCTCGAGACAGACGGACGGACGAGAGGAGACATGGCTGATCGTCAGTGATGACCAGTGATGGATTTCTGGCAGACTTTGTTGGGACATCCAGTAAGACAAAATGTCGATGTTGTGTTGTGTTGTTGGTCTGGCTGGAAGAAACTAGAACTTCTGTCTTGGAGAGTCTGAGTTGAAGATTGTGTCTCATTGAAGCAGAGATGTCAGAGAGACAGACAGAAGGAAATGTGTAAGGAGACAGTGGAGGAGAGGATGAGCTGTGTGTCATCAGCATAGCAGTGATGGTAAAAAGCCATTGAGTGGATGATAGAAGGGATGTGGGAAAACAGAAGAGGACCCAGAACTGAGCCATGTGGCACATGGTACAGAGGCTGTGAGGCTTAGAAACAAACGTTTAGGATGCACGAAGGTTTGTCCAGATAAGTAAGACCAGGGCCAGGCCAGAGCTGTTCCAGAGAGTCCGAGAGTGTGGACAGGAGCATTGGGTTGTTCGCAGTGTCAGGAGCTGCAGACAGATCGAGTAGGATTAAGCCCGCAGGGATTCCACGACCGTCAGGAGCCTGAAACCTGAGAGATGATCTGGGCTGCTCATTCATCAAAGGACGAAGAGAGATAATCTGTAATCAATCATTTTACGTCAACTGACGTTTTAATTGATGTTTTAGAGGAAAATTGTAATCTTGGCAGTACCAACTACATTTAGTTTCCAAGTAAATGTTGTGGAGTAAAAAGTGTAATATTTCCCAATAAAATACAGTGGGGTTTCAAAATCAGATGAAATAAAATCGAAAAACAAATAATAGAACTTCAAATTGTAATTAGCAGTTAGTGTAACTGGGCTTTAGTGTTGATCTGTGTTGTCTAAAGGAGCAACATGGGGTCATGAATTCAGCTATTCAGAGTATTATATAAAAGGCAATAATTTAGCAATATCAACATGGTGCTAAATTCAAAGCCCAAACATTCACAAACATCCAGTAATCAGTGAACAGTTCGCCAGTCTGATCCAATAGAATAACACACCACACGATGAGAAAAGACACAAATGACACAGTAAAAACTGTGAAATCTCGACTAACATCATCACAAGATGCTGCAGCAACATGCGGCTAAGATAATTGTCCCACCAGCAACTCAAACACAGCTAAATAATTGAGCGTGTCTGTCACATCAATTTGAAACGGTCAGCGGAGAAGAACCCCGAATATTGACCAAAGTAAAACTCAATTTCACTTTGAGAGGAAATGTGTTTTTAAATGACACTAGAGGAAATAAATGGAATATATGAATGTAAAATGAGCGAGCATCATGGCTAATGGTGGGGAGATGGTGGAGGCAGTTTAACCTGATGAAAGGGATACGAAAAAAATGAAAGATTTAAGAACTGAGTGTGTGTGTTTGTGTGTGTGTGTGTTTCAGGGCTGGCTCTGCAGATTCAGTGCTACCAGTGTGAAGAGATGACACACGACTGCTCCACTCCAGAGTTCATCGTCAACTGCACTGTCAACGTGCAGGACATGTGTCAGAAGGAGGTTCTGGTGAAGAATGATGGTGAGTCCCGTCACAGCGTCCTCCACCTCTTTACTGTTGGTTTTTCTGTCACAGCAATAAGGGTTGAATGTTGGGATGGAGCTGAGATTTCAACCTTAAATTTGGAGAATTGGCTTGTTTCGACTATTGACTGGTTGTGTTGTATGTACACAGTTAGTTTCTAACTGCTCAGGGACTTGTATTTCCTGGATCCATAGAAATCTCATCCACAAAAGGGAAACCCTGCAGAGGAAACTGTTTGTGTTGCTGGCATGTTTGAAGTCAACAAAGACAAAAAGACAAAGACAGACAGTTTTCAGCAAAAGTCAAAGTGATCTGAGCTCAGCAGCGACAGGCCCACTCAGCAGGAGATAAAAGTCTCTGTTGTAGGTCAGTTTTTGACGCAGCGATCATGGATAAAATCTGTGTGAGCAAAAATATGAAATTCTACAGTGAGGCACAATTTTTATTTTTTTTTTGCCTAAATTTTGTGGATCAGCCAATATTAGTTTGGTGCAGATATCTTAGATTGTAGCCAAAGTGTTTGATGGCATTTAGAAACAATAACAACATTCCATCCACCTTTTTATTTACATCCTCATAATCTGCGAAAAACAAGTGAAATCCGAGCAAAGGACAAACACACAGCTGACATAGAATAGAATTTATAATATGCAGCACTAGCATGAGGTGATCTGCTTTGTTCTGTCCCAACACTTCAGGTAGTTATTATGAAATTACAAACAATTTAAATTCTCCAAAACTTACTCATCACGCAGAAACCATGGACAAAACTTTGGAACGGAAATATCTCTCAGTGCTGTTTAGTGTTTAAGTGCAGACTGTCCCGCTGTCAGTTTCCTGAGTTTCTCCCACCTGCGTCCTGATGATGTGCTGATGATGCAGGATGACATCATCAAATCCGACGTCAGACGGGTCTCTCAGTCTGCACGGCTTCCTGTTTACTGGTCTTGACTTATTCGTAAAAAGTCTGTGAGAACCAGTGAAACGATGCAGCAGAGCGTGACACGTTCCAAACACCCTTAAATGTGTGTGTTTGTGCAGCTGAAGCTTCCACTTCACTCTGTGCTGCTATGAGGAGACTTCAAGCATCCTCAGTGGAATACATGAAACAAACAGAAATCATGTGTTGACATCATTTTTCCCCCGTGTTTGACATTTGACTGGAGCTCCCATCCTCCGCACTGGTTTGATGCTTACAGATGTCCAAGTGTGCAGCATATTTAGATGTAATCTCAACCAGCGACAACCACTGAAGAAACCTTTGAATTCTTCCTGGCAATGCGAGCATCTTAGAAACAGGTTAATCTGCATTTTTTATATTACCCATGCATCCCATCACTGAATATAACCTGAAAGGAGCCACTTGCTCAGTTTTTTCAGCTCAACTTTACTTCCTGCTCGAGCTTCTCAGCTCCTACCAACCTCAGCCAAGTTTGTTCTCATAAACCCTCTGTGCACTACCAGCCCGGCAGGTAGAGAAAGCTGGAGAACAGAGCAGAGCAGTTCAGCAGCTCGACAGCCAGACGTTTCCATGCCGGAGTTGGCAGACAGCAGAACTGCTGACATACTGACAATTTGCCTCGATCACTGTTAATGTCGTGGTCGCAGCTTGGAAGAAGCCGTGAAGCTTGTTGGGTTTACCGCCCTCGTGTGGCCACACATTCAGTTAATGCTGCTTTGAGCCAAAGCATGAGCCCAGAATGTAGAACCCAGATCTGTGCATAAAAACCGGTGCCCACACACTCCAGGGGAATGTGGCTTTTTGACCTGGCACAGGATTAGAAGTACACGTCTGAATAATAACCTCAATGCTGGTTTAGGTTCAGTGTTCTGGTGTTTTCGTTCATGTGTTCATCATCAAACTGTTGTGACACACTGGGACGGTGGCACAGAACACACTCATTGTCACCAACGGCCCTGTCCGTGTGAATAAATGTATATTTTAACTTGTTTTATATTGAGCGTAGTATGAATTATTATAGTGGTAAATTCTCTGATGTCACGGTAAGACTTCAGTCATCGAGCTGTAGAATCGGCACAAGAATTTAGCGCTGGCGTCTGCCATGTGGCACTGTTTGATGGTCGTAGGAGCCAGAGACGTGAATAAGTAGATTTGCTCAAGTACTGAGCTCAAATACACATTTGAAGCACTCACAAGTACTTCATTGCAGTGGTTCCATATTTGGAGAAATATGTAACTTTCTACTCCACAACATTTGTTTTACATATTTATAATTTTTGGCATTTGTTTGTAGATTCTTTTAAACTATTCTATCAGATGAGCTGTTTTAATCTACTCCTACTAGACAGATCTTATTTATTGTTTTTTTTACATAGTCTTTGCCATATATTTACGTGGTAATATTTTGCTGTTCTAATGCTGTTTAAAATTCTTAATACAACTGTTGAAACTTGTATTCACACCTACAGTATGTGAAATTTAGACGCTGTTTAATCCGCACGGCCTTATTATTTTCATTCAAGTAAAGATTTTGAATTGCTACTTGCTACTGAGTATGTGCAAAGCAAGTACTTAGTAGCTTTGGTAGGGAGATTTTTTTTGGCAACACAACTTTGTTCATGGCTGTAAGAAGAACAGTATTTAGATCTTTATGTACAGGAGATCATGCTGTGAAAAATAAGCCATATTATTTCCAAAACCAAATTAAGTAACAAAAGTAGAGAAAGACTTTTTTGATCTCAGTATTTATTTTTTAATTGTAAAGTGAGCTGCTCAGCTCCCAAACAGATTTTAAAAGACTGCTTTTAAAATGTTTTCAACGCTGAAGTTGTCAAATCCATCAACCTCAGTAGATAAGTGTCAATCAGATTTTTCATAAAGCACAGTGACCCCCCAAAAACACTACATTAAAGGTCTCCATATTTGCCACTCTGACACATTTTGCAGTGACAAAGTAAAAGTAAAAGCACTATAAAAAGCTCTGGCACTGCCCCTAAAACCCTCTAAGTGGGGCCCCGTCTTGCTACTGGGGTCCTCGATGGGCTTCTTTCCCTGGGGCCTCCCCGAGTCTAGGATCACCGCTGCATTTTGGCCCAATTGTCTTTGACATACAGCTGCAAATGATAACGTACTTCGGCTCGTGTTAACCTAAACCTGCGTCTCAGTGATAAGATCCTAAGTGCTGTACACAAAAGAGCTGTGAGCATCCGTCCAGTCCAGCTGTGTGAGATGAATTACCTACGTGTGGTGTTGTTGTGTTGCAGTCTGTGCTTCTTTGCAACTGCTCAAAACAGAGAACATAAAGAAAAAAGAGAGCAATATGTGGAGGGTTATAAAGTTCCAGAGGGGAGTTTTCAATTCACAGCTTTACAAGGCCATAACTCCCGTCCCCTGGGCAAGAAAATAATTATTACTGTGCTGGACAGTAGGAATCTGTTTTCAGGACTAACGTTAAAATGCATGAGTGTAGGAGGTACAGACTAAAGCATCTGAGCGGCATCATTACCACTGATGGATGTAAATGACTGTCATACCTGAAAAGATATTTTCAGATAAAGCAAAGTGTTGTCTACGTGCTCCGCAGTTGCTGATCTCAATTGTTTTGCGAAAATCCATCTTCAGTGAAGTTATAACCTCTGTGCACATGTGCAGCTCTCTTCCATTTGTGTTCACAGACTTTTACATATGGATTATTCAGCCCTCGGGGTTCTGTAGCTTATTGCTGCCTTTTTAGTTCTGAATAATGAGCCTCTGCTGTGTTTACGTGCCTGTTTGCTGTGGGTTAAAACCAGAACTCTAAAGGTCACTCATCCTGCCTGAGGTCTGCATCCTTGTCATATCCAGCGAAAATTAGGAGCCTTTTTTTTTATTCCCTGTCACCGCTGCTGATGAGCAAAAGCAATAAACTCCAGCCTTTGGAAATGTGGCTCCTAAAGCAAAGGGCAGGCGCAGCCCACCACACAGTCGACAGGTCTTTAATAAGAAACTTTCTGCTTCAACGCTCATGTACATCCCGGCCTTTATCTTGCAGTGTTATTGATATGGCTGTTCTGAATGAAGGAGAGCGCCTGCAAATCCAGCTGATTGCACCTTACTGATGCTTGAAATTCATTAGGTAACTTCACCTTTGCCCTGCCACCTCTGTCACGTTTAGTTAAATCGCACGTTTAAACATCAGTGAGTCAGTAAACTCGCCATATGAGCTCTGACTTTGCATGACGCTGTAGGAGACGTCTCAGCTGGGCCATTTTCTGTCCTCCAGACAACAGATTAGCCCTTATGTATCTGGAGGGTGTTACACAATCAATCTGTGTGTGCTCAGGCAGCAGAGCTCTCCAGCTGAGAGAGAGGCCGGCTGGCAGAACATTGAGTTACCACTCAGGAGAGATCTTCCTCCACCAGGAGCGGAGAGACACACTCTCATTTGCGGTGATGGCTGTGTTTCTGAGGGGCAGCAGGAGATGAGCCTGGCTTCCTATCAAAGACCATCCTCTATTACTCCCAACATTCTCCTCTGATTATGTCTTCAGAAATGATAAAAGAGGACTGAGGACTGTTCCTCTAACAGCATCCTTAAAGGAGGGATTATTGCCTCTCTCCATCAGGCTTCCCGTCATTTCAGCCTGCCCTTTAATAAAGGAGGGGGCAAGATGTACTGTGATGATGAATGGAAAATTGACCAAACCTTAGGTTTCTCTGATGCTGTGGAAAAATGTATTTTACACACACACACACACAAAAAAAATATGAAATGAGAGTTTTTAAAATTGTGTGGTGTTGAAATCATGGAAAACATTAGTAATGCAAAATGTGTTATTAGCAGTTCCTGTTTGCTATGTATGGTAAATGGTTAACCTTATTTTGGTGGAAGTAAGATATTAACGCAATAGTTTGTGTCAAGCATTTTGAATTATGACAATGTCTGCTTGAATTAACTGGAAGTAACAAACTAAAGCGCATTGTAACCTCACGTTCCTATAAAACTGAACTGCAAAAGCGATGAGTTCATCATTATGTTTCGATGCAACATATTTTTTGAATGAATAAAACTGTAGTTTCATTAAGGGAAATGGAGCTGCCAGGCGGTGGTCAGGGAGGGTGGACAAAGCAGAGGACAGATCGTTTCCTGAGTCCTGTGTCTGGTTTGGTTCAAGCAAGAAAGACACTGAAGTTAGGTTGAGAGAAAGATTGTGGACATGTTTGAAAGCCATGAAACACATTTTATCTTAAATGACTTTCCTGAATCTACTTGCCATTACCGTTACGTGTCAACATGTTCTCATTAGGTTCACAGGAAATCTAATGTGGTTGAATTTATATTTGTCCGAAAATCGTAATCATGTTTGCAGTTTATTTGTATAGAAACGGAAGTTTTAGCTGACTAGAAATAAATGCTTTTTTTATTTATCATCCACTTAATTACTGGCATTATAAACAAATGTTTTTAAGTTGACTACTCATAAATATTAAACTGCCCTGAATCGTTTTTACAATTAGAAGATAAGCCTCTAACACACTTTCCTTCCCTTCTGGCACAAACAAAGAACTCTTTCTAACTTAGCAAATTTCACAAAGGGCACTCTATTAATCTGCATTAAATGATGATGAATCCAGAAATGTAAGTTTTATGACACAAAAATAATTGTAATTACCAACATTATTGTTTCATCATATCTCATGAAAGTATGTTTTCAAATTAAAAAGTGTATTTAAATCAGTAAATTAAGATTTTTATCCTGACTCCCCAGCATCTTCTGGTGGAAACTAAACCTTGATTCTGTGACTTCTAAGCACATTTAAGGAGGGAGGCTTACTTGTTTATTAAAGGCTGATATTGTTGACTTATTGTTTGGCTCAACTCTGACACTCATTGCTGCAATCGAGCACTGTGAGTTTGAATTCTTCCTTAAAATCTATGTGTCACTGCTGCTGCTTTAGCTGCTGATTGTTTTCCGACTGTTTCATCCTGATTCAATATTGCACGTTGTGTGAATCCTTGTCTTAGTTCAGTTGTTGCTGATTTTTTTTTATTGAACAGCAGATTGTTGTTTAAACTTGATCAAATCCATATATTGTTTTAGAATTCTGCAAACTCAAGGATCCATTTTAACATAAAGTTACAAGTTAATTCATTTTCTCTAGCAGTAGTTACTGTAGCTTTGCCAACTGACAAAATAAGTTTATTATTTGATGGGATTGTCCTGCAATGCTCTGCTGGAGCGACATCAAGTAAAGCTGATTTTAACGGATACATTCAAAGTGTACTGCACGTGGGTAGGGTCTGAATTTAATAATAACTTTTATCATAATTAAAAATGTTTGTATGGTACGAGAAGAAACAATCATGACTTATGTTAACATGTAACAAAGATATTTGTCACTTTGAATGTTTTCTTTAAACTACAGAAAGGAACGAGTGGAGAACTTCAGCTTCTAATCACAGCAAACACGGATTTCTTCTAATATGCTGCTTTTGTTTCTTTACGAATGTTTTGTTGAGTGAACTTAATTTATTTAACTCATCATTTCAAGATAAAAGACCCAAAGTCAGAACATCTAATGTTTTGTGAGCTCTGACAATGAAAATATATTTTTTAGTTGAACTAGCTTGAAAACATAAAAAATATGATCTGATTCCTGTTTAATGATTTATAGTGGCAAATATCACTGTTGTCTCAATATTAATAACTTTTACAAATTCATAACAATCATACATTGATCAAGCTAAAAACAAATTTAGAGATTATTCATTTAGAGTTGCAGCACAACACTTATAAATTTAACACTTGTAGACTTATCATTATGCAGTTAAGCAAATAGGTTGATGAATTACATAGAAATCAATCTGCCTCCTGATACAGTATCTTCCCACTGCTGTGGGCAGCACTATTACACAAAACAATTTCCATTTAAAACTGCCTTGAAATAAATGTTTAATGTCACCCTGCTGCCTGTCGAACACTAAGTGGAGCGGTGACGATTCCCCCTCAGGTCCTTCAGAAAATCCGATGAGAACACCTGTCATGCAGGTGAGTGGGACTGATTCAGTCCACCAGCCGTCGTTGCTTGGTCGAAACCACTGATTTAATGTTGACCATTAAACTCCAGTGGATTTACACGAGATGCGGTTCGAAGCCTGAGATGAAGTCAGGAGCAGTTCTCTGAGAGCTTTTTAACCTTCTCCCCGTGACATGGGATGAGGTTTTATAATGACTGTGTTGATGACATGATTGTGGAAATTGGTCTGGTTTGATGTTGTCAAGTGGGCTCATGGCCTGAGGGAGAATCAGATCATATCACACCTCACAGCAGCGCAGCAGCCGGTTCAGTGCAGACAGGTTTGAAGATGAGAACGGCAGAAACCGAGATGAATTGTTACCCAGCTGCGTCCGAGCACTATTGTCTTCATGACATTTTGGTTTATGTAAGTTAGTCAGTCACAGCACAGTTTACATTCTTTTGCTGAAACTAGGAAACTCGGCATTGTGTCTGAAATACTCTCATTCTATAGTTAGTGTTCAGAACCTTTCTGACAGTTTTCTAAAGATCAATGTTGTCTTTGTTAAATTTTAGGGACCGATGGTGTTGATTCACAATAAAAAACACAATATGCTATTTCTAATCCAATTCTAAAAATGATTTAAATGTTTTTACAACAAGTTCAATTACAACAATGTAGGAGAAAAGAACATTTGTGTGTTATAAATTTTTTCCTTATATCAAAAATATGGGTGACAGTTTCACACACAGATCCAGTCCAGCTCCTACAGACATTAGACAGATGTTAGACAGATGCTAAGCAACATTAGCCCCATGTGAGATTCAAACAGAGATAACCATCTCCTCTCATTATGGGCACTCTTATTATAATATAGTTCTGAGTAGCATGATTGTGTCAATCCACTTCATGACATTCATGACATTCATAACATTTATGTTAATTGTAAGCAGCATTACATTGAGTCTACTTAGTGTCAGCAGGTTACCAGCAGCCGAGTGATGATCAGGATTCAGTTTGTTTTCATAAGTCGTTGTGTTATGTTGCCCATACCATTACTTTAATAAAAGATTGATCTCAATAGACCGTCCTTGTCAAGTTGAGAGTGTAGAAAGAAATTCCGGATGAAAGTGAACAAAAGTGTCTAACTTTTCACTGTGATTCCTAATTTAATTCTGTTTTCTTTTTCATCACCCAGATACATAGTAAACATTTTATTGACCCTGTTGACTATTTATCTGGATGACATCTTTATGTTGGCTTTTTAAACACCCTGTCATCTAATTCTACTGCTTCATCACATTTGATTTAAATGCATAATAAACTCCACAGAGCAGGCTGTTTCACCTCTAAAAAGTGGCACGCAACTCAGAATAAATGTGCTTTTATTTTTCCTCATGCCAAGAACAATATTTTATAAAAGCAAGAAAGATCAGAAGGTGTTGAACAACTGATATTTATGTTTGAACCGGTATTAAATAACTATATCCTATTATCCTCCAAAACCCAAAGCCAAATTAAAAATGATATAAATCTCCGTGTTTGACTCGATTGAGCAGCTGTGGCCTCTGTGTGGATTTTCTCTGGGTTTCCTCCCACCGTCCAAAGACAAACATGTTAGGTTAAGACCCTAAACTACCTGTAGGTGTGAAGGTGAGTGTGAATGGTCGTCTGTCTGTGTATGTCTCTCTGTGTTGACTGGAGACCTGTCCACCTCTGACCCAATGACAGCTGAGGCCGACAGGATGCCAGATAACCCGTTACACAAAATGGATGGATGGACAGTTTTTGTTTTCCCAACTTTTGTGACACACGTTACTGGTATCAAATGCAAATTAAGCAAATATTTTTCAATCAACAATCAATTTAGTTTTCAAGTTGCACTTATCATTCATGTGCAACTCATTGCTTTTTTTTAATGTACTTTTTACTCAGAGTCCCAACTTGTTTTTAGGAGCCAAATACTGGACGTTGGGGTTAATGTTAACCAGGGCTCTTATCAAAAGAGACAATTAGGCAGTTTTACAGTAAACTATATCTTTGGGATCTTTTAATTGAGTTTGACTGTGTCTTCCCGAAGTCAGGAAAACCTGCAGTGCCCAAAATCCTGTGCTATTGGCTCTGCTGATGTACTCAAGTGAACTGGTAAGAGCAGTTTAACAGCGGCTCAACACCAGCCACGCTGAATTGTTGCTTCCACTATCATGTCTTCAGTATTGCATTTAAAGTGCTGCATTTACCTGCTGGGTCAGCTCCAGTGTATTTGTTGATATGCTTACAGAGCTACTGCATAACTACATAAAAACATTGATAAGTAATAAAGTCAATAAATCTTTATTTGGATTCTATGAAATTTCTGTCAAAGTGATGTGTCGTTTGTGAGTGATTCGTTCAATGTGAACTAATCTTTCATATGACTTGGGAGTAATGAGTCCTCTCAGTGAGTGATTCATTCATTTCCTGCAGTAGCTTCTCTCGCCACATGGCAGCAGCTGCACAAGTTCAGTCAGCAGGACAAGAAACACATCGTTTCGACAGATCGTTACGGATTGTTCTTTAGTTCATTTGTCACGTGACAGCCACCAACTCATTGTTGCGCTGTTAAACAACAATGTCAGGGAGGACGCAGGACAAGTCCCTTTATTGTGACATGTGGTTTGAATTGCTTGTGGCATTTTGTGCATTACAGTATGTCAATGGGTGTAATATGTGTATTGTAACCATATTGTCTTCAGTATATAGTGTATAGTAAGAACAGAGGCCCTTTTTACAATGCCCACAACTGGGCTACAGCGCCACCTGCTGTAAAATGAACGAAATGACTCAAAATGATTCGTTCAATTTACTGTTCGAGAGTTAAAGATCCGAGTCAGTCAAAAGAATCAAATTTCCCATCTCAACATTTACAAATAAATTTACATTTCAACTGCCTGTGTTTTGTCAGATGTCCCTCTGTTGCTATAGAAGTGCACATGCTAAAAAGTGCTGAACAGAACTTTTGTCACTGTGAAAATGTAATAGTATGTATGTTTTTCCGACCGCGTTGTCCATTAATTGTATAGTTAGTGTGTTCACCATCTTGACTTTCTACACCACTACAGTGGGTCTGAAATGAAACAGTTTATGAGGTAGGTCCAAAAATATTGGGTAGGAATTAAAACCATATTTATTCAGACCCTCAGACTTGGTGACAAAAAAAATACAGCTTTGTCTGGCTTCTGGTTGTTTTGGGGCCTTTTCCATTGGTTTGGTTTGGCTTTCTGTGGAAGCCTTCTCTTAATTGTTGGCTTTGATATGGATATGTTGACCTCATGGAGGGTGTGCTTGGTTTGGCCAACTATGTGTGTGATGAAGGAATAAAAAGGAGTACAAGTAAAGCAGCTTTTTAAAAATGAATAAATGAATAAATTCTAGTGATAACCAACAACAATCAAAGGAAAGATATTCTGAGTCAGGACTGTGATTTATTTAGTCAGTGAGGTTTGCAGCAGTTTCCTTGTCAGAGGGAGTGGGTGAAGTTTGCAAACAGATGTTATCTATGAGGACATTTTTCCATTAGGCCGTATGTCTGCTGTCCTCCAGTTCAAGAGGGTGGCGACAGTTAAAATATCCCTAAGTAACTCACCCTCTTTCTTGTTTAGACTGACTATTGAGTAGAGTGAGGGGGAGGTGGGACGCCGCAGCCTCGGCAGTGAGCAGTGATTTGGTTTGGTCTTTCCAGAATCTGTTAACAAGTGTGTAATGCCACATGGCATGAACATGAGTGTCCACAGAACTTTAAGAGTGTTGAGACTGTGATGAAGGTGTTTTGTCTTATAATGTTGTAGTTGTTTGTTGGCATTTTTGGTCGTTTGGTCAGTTTTGCAAACTTGGGTCCAGACGAGTAACACATAAATCCCTCTCTTATTTTTTGGATAGGATAAAAGGAGTTTCATTGGATATTATTACAAACTAAATTATTCAGTTATTATTGTTGTTTAATTTTTTGAAAAGAAGTTTGCTTAATGTTGAGACCAGACATGTGGAACCTGAGTTTTGTATTTCTTTATAATTGCTTGCTCCTTATGCCAAACCTTTGCATCATTGCAGAAGTGGATTTAGATGGAAAAAAGATTTCACCTTTTATTATTTTACAAAAAAAGGGTCATGGTCAATTGTTTTTTGACAAATATTTACCAAAAACTGGCACACAGTTTGTTTAATGCAGATCCACTGACGTGTTTTCTGTGCAATGTCTGCTGAAGCTTGGTCTCCTTCAGAGATGTCAGACGTGTCTGGGAGGCCTCCCTCACTCCCTCGCTAGTCTCCGTCCTGCATGGTCACTCAGTTTTTGAAAAGGCCTGCTCTAGTCAGACTTATGCATTTGCCTATTCTTCCATTTCTTAATTATAGACTTATTGTAGTACAATAGGTAATAGACCAATATGTTTAGAGATAAGAGCAGCAAACATTGCCTCCTCTTCCATGTGTCATCCCCCAAGGTTCGGTGTCAGGTTTACTGCCTTCGCTTTTGGAAACTCTGCGCTTTCATTTAGTTGCAGAGGACAGAAGGTGCCTCTTGTGTGATTTAGATGCAGATGGATTATTAAATATATTTTACTGTCGTTTTTATCATGAGCTTCAAGTTCAAAATTTCCTGAAAATGTCTCCTCTGAAAGACATAAATAGCAAAAAACAAGCGTTTGAATTTTGAGGCGAGTAGAAAGTGGAAGGGTCAGTTTGTATAAATGCACTTAAAGCCCCAATAAGCAAGATTTGGTGCATTTGTTTCTTCCTCTACTGTTGCTTTGTGTGATTTACTTTACATATTAAAACTAAACTAATCATAACCCACTGTAGCGGTTTATGTCCTCCTCATGGACGTTGGAGCATTTGCTTTTGTTAACAAGCTGAAGCTGGTACTGAGGTGGTAAAGAAAGCGTCAAAAGCCAACGAATGATCTTGACATGGTAGAATATTATAAGGTGGACCTTCACACAAAGCATGAACAAATATAAAAAGGCAAATGAAAAGGTAAACGCACTACAGCACAGAAATGCAGCAAATGGATTTTTTCTAAACAGGAAATGCTCCATGTCGAGAGTTGCAGCGATAACTCTGAGGTTTAAAACTGCCATAAAAGTCAACCTAGAGCTGCTGTTAAGTCACTTTGTGTGATTTTGATCATTAAAAATCACATTAAAAATTAGATTCTGAATATGTGGGCAGCTTAAAATTGGATATTTGGAACTTTGTTCCAATGTTTTTGGTGACATGGGAACCGTCATCTCATCAGCTCACAGCCTGAGATCTGAGCTGTGAACAAATAAGCAAATCAATTTTAGTTTGAAGTGGCAGTAAGTCTTGTTTGTCCGGTATTTTTTTTTTGTCATTTGTATTATAACCAGTAACACAGTGTTTAAGCTGTCAGGTTATATCAGTTTGTGTGTCATTCACAGTGTGAACTCACATAGAAGAGTCAAAAACATATGTACAATGCAAAAAGAGGGAAGGTCAAAGAGCTCCACAAACATTACAGAACATATATGCATAGAAAGAGAGTTGATTAAATCAAGAATTAAGAATTAATTCGAACAAAGATGAAGAGGCAGAAGTTTCAGTTTCAGTTTTGTGCAAACTTGTGATTTTTAAGTGGTTGTTGGAGCTGGATTTGGATTCTCTCTGGCAGTGGCACTTCCCCTTTTAGGCTGAAAACCTGAAACCTGCTTTTAGTTACTGTTATTAAAAAATATACAGGCTTTTTCAACCAAATTGTTCCTTTCATATTTCACATATTTGTCCTGTGTTTCTACTTGACTAGTCTGAGTAACAACATCATTTTAAGGACGGAGTAACGACTGGCCAAGATCCCCACCACGTTTCCGTGTCTGACACCGATATTTAGAGATAAACCCACGGCATGAGTCACTTTCTCCTCACTGTGTTTCTCCCGAATTACTCAACACCTTCTGGGACCTCCGCTGATATTTGCAGTATATAAGACATGGCAGGATGCACAATTTAAATGAGCAGGCGGTTGTTTGGGTGTGACTGCGCCTGAATCAGTTGCGCTCCGGTAGAGAAGGGAGCGAAACATTCCAAGTGTTATTGGAAGTTTATGTGCTCATATCTATGTTTCTTTGAGAAAAAATGTCAAGCCAAATGTTAAAGGCTCCCTCCAGTGATCTCACTAATAACTCTGACCTGCTCCAACAACAGTCTGTAAATGGATGCTTTATAGAGCAAAATAAGAGAAAAATGTTACCAACTCAAATGGTCTCAAGCCGAGGGTCCGTCTTTGATACCCAGTCTGCCTGACCAAACTTCATTGTGATGTGGTTTACAGCTGGTGGACATAAGTCAACTTTTCTGAGAAATATGCTTTTCAGAGCAGCTCTAATGTAATGTGACACTTCATTCAACATTCTTTCTAGATACAACGTTGTGGACTTTGCGGGTAAGGAACGCTAAGTTATAAATTGGAGAAATAAACCACAAGTGATGCTGGAAAGTAATGTGGTGCAACCCTGTCATCCTTCGGCAGACTTTATACGTGCAGCCCAGGCAGCGCTCATTCAGCCATCTTGTTATATTGACCAAGGGCTACGATAGAGTCCACGCTAATGCACGGTTAATTTCCTAAATTCTTGTCTGTTCTTACTTTGTGTTACCAAGATATCAGACAATTTGCCACGTGGCAATCATTTGATTTACATCTGTTCATCAGAATCCACACAACCAGTCCACGTGGGGATAATTTTGAACAAAGGACTAACTTGACAGGTGGATCCTCGCGGGCAATTCAAATCAATGGCTTAAACACGTCTCTGCTTCTTGGTGAGGCCCTGAAGTTAAATCTCATTTTCAGTTCAGTTTGAGTTTTACACAAGTTCAAGATTCCACCCTGTAGAAGAAAAGAGCCTCAGTTAGGAAAAGCTTAACTGATGTTGTCAAGAAATCATCCTTTGTTTGTTAATTCTCTTGTCCGTACTTTTTAAATTTTTTCTAATAGAGCGCTACGTTTTTTCTATCCATTCTTACCTTTGTAATTCATGTTTGGAGACTCGAACATCACGCAAACACCTGACCTGTGATTTTGAATTGAACATCTGACCTGTGATTGAATGATTCTAAATTAAGCCCTGAGATTTTTGTTCAATATTCAGATTTTTATTTGCCCACATCCAACATTTTTGTCCACACCTAAGATGCAGCCGCTCAGCCACCAGTGGAACACGACGACATCACCTTGAGCCTGCCATGTGACTAAAGAACGCTCCCCTGACCCGGACACGAGTTTGCAGTGGGGCAGGGAGTCCTCACTCTGGTAGCTCGCCTGTTAACAGAACCGAGGCGATCCTTCCTGCTTGACAAAAAAACTGCTGAGTGCAGCCCATCTTAGCAGAAAGACCAATCTAAACGCAAGGCAAAGTTTCTCTTATTTCCATTAAAGTCTGCTTGAGCCTTTCTAAAGTTCTAAAGTTCCAAGCATTTTTCACATTACTTAGAAGTAAATAATAACTGATTACTTTCCTCTCGCCCAAAAGCACCATAAACTTCGGATTGATATTCATTCATCTCTTTACTTAGAGTTGGTTATTTCATGTTTTATGTCCATTCATTAATTCATTTTGTTCATATATCCATATGCATATTCACAATATCCATAGAATAATAGATAATTAAGAGGAGCTGCTTCTGTGTTTATAATTTCTTCAGAGAAACAGACCAAGGTCCCTAAATATGGGAAAAGAACTCATGACGAATTACTGATTTGGGTTTATTAAAGTCAGATTCTATTGTTTCCTTAAGTTGGTCTCTTGTGTTTAACGAATTACTGCACCATAGCAGGTCTCTAATGAACTAACATTTAAACTATGTCTCGGTTCGTCTTATAGAACCTGGGACCCCACTTCGAGGAATCTTAATGTTTACAATAATATTAAATTACATTACAATTGCTACACCAGAAAAAAGCCTCACACTCATTTTTACGTGAAACAGAAGAGGCCCAGCTGTGTGTCCGGAGCCTTCACAGAACCAAAGCCTCTTTTTAAGTTCTTTACAGGCAAAGCAGGACACGCAGCAAAGATCTCAGCGTTTCATCAGTAAATGTGTAGGGGTCAAATCAGAATTGAATCGATGATTAATGACTAATCAGCAGGTGGTCGTCAAAATGGTCTTAATCTAGGATAACACAATGAAAGGTTACTTGGCAACAGGCCGCTGAATTAATGGCTCTAAAGACACAGAAGGTAAAAGGGTTCAGTCAGGAGCCATGTATGAGCATCGATAATGAAAAGCCAGAGCAGTTTACACAGGGCTGATATGAATCATCGAGGACGTCACGTCACTGTCCAGACTAATACACCTGGGAACATCGGATTTGATCATATTCACAGCATGGATTTATTATATGTGTTTATACAATTGATATAAAAATTACAAAAAGAGGCCATTTCTACGGCATCAGGGTGTAAATGTCCCTTAATGCTTTTAAACCTCTGACCTCCCTGTATTAGAATATTCATCTGCTTCTAACTGGACCTCTGAAAAAGCAGGTTGACTGTGATTACAAACTGTGTATGAGCAATGAGACGACAAAAACTGAACTACAGGTTCCTCCAAGTGATGTCATCTGGAGGCATTTGTCAGCAGACATAGAGGAATATTTCAATATAGGAAAGTCAGAGGGAAGTTTAATGGCATTTATTAGCACGTACTAATCAAACTAGATGCAGAGGAGAACGTTCAACATCAGTGAAGGCGTCCTTTAAAATCAGTTTGTTGTCCTTTCCATGATTTTTATTGTGGTCTAGAATACAGAGCAAAGAATACATAAATCAGCCTTCATCGCCTCACAACTGGTCACTGCAGTTCTTCAGCTCATTAAACACCTTGTGTCCCATCTGGCCGATGGGAAGGATAAAGACTGGAGGTCAGGGGTTAGAGGTAGGGGATCTGAACGCTGGGTTATCCAATTTCATGTAAGAATGACAATAACTTTAGGAGCATCAAATGTTGAAAATCATGTTTCACTTTGGGCTGAAATCCCCTTGATGAGAGAATAGATCCTGTTCAGTTACATGCAGAACCATCACACTGTTTTCGAAATCCTCATTAGGAGCCTGATGCATCTGTTTTGGTCCTATTTTAGGGATATACTACCGCAAGTCCTGCGCTTCATCGGGGGCTTGCCTCATCGCGTCCTCTGGTTACCAGCAGTTCTGCACCGGCAAGCTCAACTCAGTGTGCATCACCTGCTGCAACACGCCCCTGTGTAACGGGCCACGCCAGAAGAAACGACCCCAGCCGTCCGCAGCCGTCACCCTGACAGCACCGCAGCTTCCTTTGTTTTCTCTCTGCACCCTCCTGCTTCTGTCCTCCACCCTGTGCTGACAGAGCTTCACACACACTGAGGTCAGATGAGCGTGGAAAGTGTTCTACTGTTCTGACAGTGGGGAAGACGTGGGCCGGTGGTGTGTAAGCTGGGACACACACTGTTTGAAATGTATATTCTTTAAAGGTTTGTAGGAAGCTTTGTACAGTCTTTGTTGTCTTCCCCCCCCCCCCGGTTTCTTCCCGCTTGCCTCCAAAAACTACACAACACTGGGAAATGTTGCCATCACTATTCACGTCACAAGGGGAGCTGAGGACAATGAGGTGGAGGACAATGAGGTGGAGGACAGTGCCATGGATGACACAGCTTCGGGCTATTTATTGGACAGCAGGAGGCTCATCTGTATTTGTCTGTATGTATTTGAATACAGAATTAGGCACATTGCAGGGGAAATTCATCATTTGTTCTCTGAGCCTTAGAAAAACAGGATTTATTCTTGATGAAAACTGTTCAAAATAACCACGTGTGCTGCATCTGTATGAGTTGGAAAAGGCTGTGAACTGTATGATACCACGACAATGACGATGCTCAATGACGCTAGAAAGAAAAGTCATGAAAAACGGGCATCAGCATCTTTTCATCAGAGCAACAGTTTTAAAAGCTACGAAATCTAAAATATCAATAGTAAGAATAACTTTCTTCTAATCTGCTTTGCAATTAATATTGTACATAATGCTTCGAAAACATGCTGAAATACAGAAAAATGGATTTTGACAAAACAAGTCCCTAGTTCCCTCACAAGCCTCACAAGTTTGTTTTTAGTAATTTAAGGTTTTTTGTTTCTTTTACAGGTTTTTTTATGTCTGTTTTTAGTTATACTGTATCTGTTTTGGTCAGTTTTCTTTATCCTTTTGTGAGTTTTAGGTCAGTTATGTGTCTTTAACTGAGCTTTTTCAAATAAGAATGATGAAGCCCAAAGGTGCCCTGACCCCTCGGTCCCTGGGCCTGTGTCTTTGTCGGCCCCCTCAGTAACTCACCCATGGAAAAACACATTTACTAATCACCAATGAATAAAATGACAGCGGACTGAATGTTGGTTTTATGTGTCGCTGTGTAGCTGTCAGCGATGTCCAGAAAGATGATGGATTGTCACAAATGTTTAGGAGTTTTTCCCAAAGGTCCTTTAAAATGTCCTCCTAATGTCTCCTCGTTCCTTACCTTAAAATCAGGGATGATGTGGTGGGACATCAGGATATCGTACCTTGACAGACCTGATTTCAGAGCCAAATGCAGGAGGAGATAATGTGATGCGTTAAACTAGGAAAACGTTGTTGTATTTCATTAAATTGTAATACTCAGTTGCTTTTGCAGTGTTTCGTTTAAAGTCTGAAATATATCAACAATTTCCTTTCTGTAGAAGTCAGATGACTCTTAATGAGACCCAGTGGAGTTTTCTTCTAAATAAAGTCATATTTACACAGTGTTTCTTACAAAAGGAATCGTTTGTTTTCTTGATGTTTAACAAGCAGGTTGAATGAATTTTCCTCTACATAAAATATTTTTGAAAAACAATTTTATTATAATTTGGAGACCTGCATTGCTTACAGGCATGGACCGTAGAACAGGGTTCACCTGTCTTTTCTATGCCAGGCCCCCCAAATAGCATCAGCTACCAGCTGGAGCCCCCTTTTTGCTACATGTAATATGGCAATTTTCTGCCAATATAACTATATTTTTTCTAAATTATTCATTTTCTCCACAATCACCATATACATGTTTTGTAATCAAGTTCTATCTCTGGTCGGCCTGTAGTCTACATTAGCTGTCTCATGAGACTGTCTTCCTGTTAAATATGAGAGACTACGTCATTTCTTCTGCATGTGAAGAAACCAACAAATATACGTCTTGCTGCTCGGTGACATCCAGAGGCTGAACATTAAACCCTGAAAGAGCATTTACACACATAACAGCATTTGTCAGAAGGCCGGTTGGGTCACAAAACACCTTCAGGAGACCAGTGAGTGTCCGATGGAGTCCAACTCTAATTAATGTTAGTGAAGCAACAGGCATGAAATCAGTACTTCCTTAAATCCATGTCACATGTCACATGAGGTTAGTAACATTTTTTGATAACCTCTAACAGGAACATGACTGTTCAAATATAGAATGTGCCTATAAACTGGCCTATTAATCCAAGCTCATTTAGTCTCACTACTCGGACGACTATTGAAAAGTTTCCAACCAAGAAGAAAAAAACATCCAAATGGATAAAGAAACCCGGATGAGTGAGAACCTTCTCAGACATTAGAACTCTACCAGAGATCTTACACATGCACAGTTGACCAACATTTGGTAAGAATATGTCAGCCACATATTTTAAGATGCCCAACCACAATTCTCCTTTTATTAAGAAAAAAATATGAAATTGCATATTTAAAATTAATATGACACTTACATTATTCAAGTGGATATCTTGCAAATTTAAAGTCTGTAAAGTGTAAAATTCCCTCTTGTTTCTTTTGATAGTGTTTCCCCATTAAGTTTTAGTGGAAGGAAAGAAGAAAAAGACAGTTGATGCTGCAGCTTATTAATGGGACTAATCTGCAAGGTCAAAGCCTTGTTGTCTTCACAAAAACAGTTGTGGACAGATGAAGGACTGGATTTAGGCCCCCACCACTTCTGTAAAAAGCATTTGTATCTTTATTGTCTTTAAGGCCTTTAAACACTAAAAATGCAGTAAGAAAACGTGTTTTAGTGTTTCAACACCTTTAAGGACACTTTAAATTTGAACACTTTTTGTTTTTCAGGGACAGTGCCCAATCATCTATGTTAATGTAACGGCTTATTTTCAAACCCTCAGTCAGTCATGTTAAATTATTCCTTCAAACCACATTAAAACAAGAATTGGTCATGGAACAAACAAAAGCGTGCTGCATCTGAACCAGACATAAAGCTGAGAATGCAGCGGGAAATGTTACAGTAGACAGTAAAGCAGATAATCTGCACAGGTAATACAATTCGTAGAAACAGCCATGACCACACACAGAGTCAACAGGAGCAGACAAGGCAGATAAGCACTGAGTAGGTGTGAGGGCAGCCATTTTAGTTTGAAGGTTACATGGAAAGAATGGAGTCACTGTGTCACCCAACAAACAGCATCTGACACAAGGAGGTTCTTAGAACATTTTTATCCGACATTCTTTCGATCGAAAAATGCTCAGTGACTTATCTCAGTGTGGAGAAGTGTGGTGGAGGCCTCCTGCGACACAGCTTCATTCAGCAGCACTGGCAGCAGAGCAGAGGTATTTAAATGTGACTTTTAAATGCCCTGCAGAGAAGAGCAACAGTTTGTGCCTGATTAGTAAGTTTGGTGGCGTTCTAATTTGTTGAAATTTCACGAAGGCCTGTGCAGAGACGGGACAGGAGGCTGATTCCTGGACTTTCCCACCGATTGGGATCATTTAGAAAACAGCTTACAATGAAAGCAGCTGAGCAGCTTAAGGTGGCAGGTTTTTTCAACTATGTCCATAATTAGTTTAATTTCACTTTGGCAACAACTTCTTTAGTCCTTTAAAAAAGCAGAGAGTTAAGTTTAAAATGTCACCATGGTATTTAAAAGTTAAAACACAAACAGAATGTGGTGAGGAGCCATTATTTTCCATTACCTGTATAAGTTCAGTTCTTCAATGCTCATATTTTACTGTATCATACACATTTATATGTCATCAACTATAACGCATAAAGGACATAAACGGGAGGTTATATTTTCTTTCTTGTCAGTCTAATACATGAAATGTCTTCTTCATTTGTGTGGGGAAATTTGTGCCATTGGGAAATGATCAGATTTTTTTTTTTTGACAACATTTTAGTCCACTGAGCAAGATGATTTTCAGCCGCCCCCCATGTGTGTCCTCATGTTCTACAAGAATTCAGTGTCAGTTGAGTGTTTTTGAAACATCCATTTGATCTGAATACAATGTGAATATATATGCCAACATTAGAAGGAGCAGCACATCTCAGCAGTGCTCGATAGTAAAAAGCTCAACGTAGTTAACCTGCACATTACTGCAGTCTGTATCATCTGTGAATAAAATTCACAGCCTAAAGGTTTGTCCTGACGTTCCTGAGTATGAGGATTGCCTCTCTATTTGTTTCTGATGGCTCCACACAAGCATCCTTGGATCAAGCACTTTCTGCCATGTTCATTTTTCCCATTTTAATTTGCAGCACAGCACATTAAATTTCGTTGTCCGATGCCTCACATGTCTTTGTTTTATGGAGAGAATCCGACTCTTCTGTCAGGGACAGAGACGCCTGAGTAATCGAAGCCACTCCTGAGTCGCTCTGATCCGGACAGGTTGGAACAGCAGGAGGAGTTTCCTCGTTTGCAGCAGTGGTGTGGTTTCTTCTGCTTCGACGCAGTGACTTTAACAGCAGAGGTTGGAGGGATCGTCCAGAGGAAGCAACGGGGCTCCGCAAGGTGCGTTTGTTGACGTGTTGGATCGTGAGGCGGCACCGCAGCACCTGGACAAAGACCTCCTGAACTGCTTGGAGGACAGGTTATAAAGGAATGGGTTGAGGACGGAGCTGAGGTAGAAGAAGGTGTCACCAATAGGGTGAAGTATGACGTAGGTCTGGAAGTAGGGAATAGTCCAGCAGGACTTGCGCTTGGCAGCCATCATCATACGGCGAATCTGGTTGGGAAACCAGCACACCATCAAGGATGCCACGATGAGACCTGACGAAACACAAAGCATAAAAGGGAAGTAATAATTGGATGTTTTAGGGTAAATACACTCTTTATTGTGCCAACATAGCATAAAGACTGAGACAGGAGGAAACATGGACAATTGATTTTGTTTAATCCACAAGCCGTGTTACTTCCTGGGAGTCTGGGATTTTTGGAGTCTTGTTGACACTGGGAGAAAATTACTGTGCAACTTCTAAGTCTTCACACATTACCAAAACTGAATAGTTATTCTCTGCAGCATCTTTAAATTACATTATGTATCACTTCTTACCCTGAGAACCACCTTAAAAATGTGTTTTATCCCAGTATTTAACAAGGGTACAAACCCTCAGCATTTTTGTTGTTTTAACATTTGAATGGACGTGAATAAGAGCAGGCTCATCAAAAGACCGACCTACTGAGAGCTCGGACCTGCTTTCTAACTCTGACTGATGCTCCGTAATGACCGTAACACAACCTCAGTGCCTGCACCGTGAACAAAGGATGCACACATCAAAACCCTCAGACAGGACGAGACTCGGGGCACGTGGCCTTCTCCCTTGGCTCGTTGAGGGAAAAATGAGAGAGAAGCTGAGCGAGCCCATCCTCCTTCTCTAATCTGCTGTTTACCCATGTCCTTGAAGTGTTTTTAATGGGAATCACACTGGGACCAAACAGCCCTTCAACACACACAGACATCACAGATCTCAAACCATTTGTTCGTATATTAAACTCGCGTCTGGAGGAATGATTTATCTCATTGTTATTTCAGGAAAGAGAAAAACACTGTGAAAAGCTTCTTTGTAAAGAGGCAAATATACAGTATCCTCCTTCACTGTTTGTTTACATGCAGATTACAAAGATTTATCTATTTGCAGATGCTCCTTTCACTGTTTGTGTTGTCTGCAAGCTTTTTGCGTTGCCGTAGTTACCTCCGATGATGCCAAGGGCATGTCCTGAGTATTTTAGCAACTTGAAGTGGGGTTTTTACACCTTTTGGACTGAATTATTTAATGTCTCCAAAGTGCAACAAATATAGGGAGGCGTGAACATTCACTATTATGTCCCTAAAAATAGGCTTGGAGATTCTGCAGATCTGCTGCAGCGTTGTTCAGAGTCACAGAGCTGTGTGTTCCCCACCTTTCATCCAGACCTAAATATCTCCTACGTTATTAAATCTATTGTCCTAAAACATTTTTCAGACATTCGTGGCGCTGGAAGATTTGATTCTGTGACTTTGATGACCATCTGACTTTTGTGTCACAGCTAAATTTGTAGTTTAGAGTAAGATGACAAAAGCTACTACAGTGAACAAAAGAAACAATTTTGCTCATATTCAGTTGACTCTTATTTCAGAAGCTATAATATATATTTTTTTATGGTCACATCTTTTGGGAGGAATAAATATGCCAGTGGATTAATGGAATTTAAAAGAGAACTAATTTACACAATGACCAGCACACTTAAGATCCATCATCATTGTCAGTGTGAGCCTGGCTGAACAATAGTCATTGTCTCACTAATTTGTATTTATCAAGTTTGCCTCAATTTCTATGTTGCGGCTCCTTCACACCATTGTGATGTTCATATATATTTGACACACGGCTGCTGTTTTATGAAACCGATTCTGAAAAACAACTATAGTAGCAACTAATTGTGAGACAAATGCACCGGTCAAGGCAGATGTCCGGCCACCCTGAGCCTGGTTCTGCTGGAGGTTTCTTCCGTTAAAGGGAGTTTTTCCTCTCCACTGTTGCCGATAGCTGCTCAAGGGGGATTTGTTGGGTTTTCTCTACATGTCTGTATAGTTTCTTTATAATGTCTTTATTATGTAAAGTGCCTTGACATGACGTTGTTGTGAGTTGGCAAATTTAAAAAATGCTGAATTTAATTGAAAAAATGTACTAGAATGTAGAGAAGTCACACCCTGACATTGTAGAGAATAGAAAAGCACATGTAAAAACTGTACATGGATGCAAATTATACATTATTTAAGTAAATAGACTCAGTTACTTTCATCTATCGCATTGATTTTAAGTAACTGAAATTCTCTTGCTGAAAGTGAAGCAGTATATAAAGAATTATTTTACTTAATTGTTTGACAGCTTAATTTAATTAAATTTAAGTATGATATCAATCAGAGGGTAGTGCAAATGTTTTTAGATGGCACTTTATTATGGACAGCAAGCTAAAATTAATAGAGCAAAATAAAACCTTTTCAACCAAAACTTCAAGAACTGTTAATGCGGAAACAGTTGTAAATTCAACTGTATATTCATTTCAGAGGGTGTACATGTTAATTTGTGCGTTGTGCCAGTCAGACTCAAAGTTCAGAGGATGGACATTCTTTAACCCTTAATATCAGAGACAAGTCAAGGTTTGCAGATCAGTGAAGGGAAAAACAACTCAACAGTGAACAAAGAAATGGAGAAGGAAGATGAAAACTGTGAAACAAAATATTAAAAAGTCTGAAATTGCTTTACATAAAATATGAAGAGAGACAGAAAAGAGAGGAATGAGCAGAGACAAAAGAGGATGTCTTTAATCGATGTGGCCATGCTTCATTCTTCATTTTTTGATGGATAATCAAAGGCACAGTGGTAATTTAATGTGTCTGGTAATGCGTTCTCCTCATCAACTTTTCAAAAACCTAAACACTTATTGGTCATCCCAAGTTTATGACTCAGTAAGATTTTTTGGTAATTACTTTACAAATCTACCATTACTTTAATCTATGGGTCCGATGGGAAGCAATATCCAGGCACTTATTCAGAATCCCAACTGTGACTTGCTGAAATACGACCAAATCCTGAGGCTAAAAACATCCTGCCAAGTTTCATTCTGAGCAGCTTCTCTGCTCTGTGTTTAATGCAGTTTTCATGAAATGATTTCTAGGCATTTATGAGTTTTCAGGAGTATTTAGAGCTCGATTAGAAAATATTAATAATCGTTAAATTGTTGTTAAGCACGTCATAAAAAATGTAAAGACATCATGTCCTGACACTTTAGATTCAACACTTGTGCTTGTTGCAGAAAAAAAAAACTCAGTTGCAAGTGTAACTTTTTCATTTCCATATATTCACAAATCTGCATCCACACACACTTTCCATCAAATCGGTCTTTAGACAGCACTGACTGAACAATGACACATCATCACATCATGCTCCATCATTTTTAAATGTCACTGATGGACAAATGGGGATGCTGCTGTTTGATTTCAAGCATGATGTCCCACACAGCACGACGTGGGAGGCCGACTGACTCACAAGTTCACACGAGTGAGCTACAATCATTTAAAGGTTGATGGTTTTCAATGTGGAATATTTTTTATTTTTAAACTTGTGATATTTGAGATTTGAACATTGACGCAAATGGCACGTGATTAAAAAAATGGTTAATTTACTCCTGCAGCTTTTAAAATCAGAAGTGAACTTTTGAGCTGCTTTTGGCCTGTTGGACTCGATCTGGACATAGTTTATAAAGTTCCATATCCACTGTCTGTCATGTTTATTACAAAATTATGGCAAGACATAGTTCAGTGTGGGGCCAAAACTCATGTTTATGATTTTGCTCATTATCCAGAGCTCATGATCACAGGTGAGGGCTTTAATATAAACCGACTGGGAATTCAAAGTCTTTCCCTCAGATCAGTTTTGATGCTTTTCTACACTTTTCCTGTTGTAACATTACATCAAATCTCTATGATGATGAGCAGCATTTGCACTGTAGGTCCTTTCAAGATTAAAACATGAATTGCTGACAAAACATCAAAACAGATGAATAAGGTGATGATGAACATAATTAACGAGCATAATTAACCCAACGTTTCCCACAGGTAGAATGGTGAAGCCTGATTCTGTGTGAAGGTGTGTGTGGATAAGTTTTAACATTCTTTTGTTATTTGCATCGGATTTTTGGGGGTAAACACAGAGGAAGAATGTGCGTAATCACAGGGCTCTGGCACTACCACGGTTTGCTCTTTTTGATAAAATCCCTGAAGTGCCAACAGAGTAACAGCAGTTCAGAAACAGGAAGTCCCTGGTGTAAAAACACTAACGGCTAACTTAACGCTGCTTTATCTGAGTAAACCTACAAAGTCGTGTTCGTCACACCTTCTTTGTGCCATGTGCAAAATTATACAGGCAGGAAAAGGGAATTTCAAGGTCAGGAACGGCCCGAGTGCTGGCTGTTGTAAGCACATGAGCACACGCTTTATGTGAGGATGAAACATGTTGTAGCAAAACACCCGAGTGTTGGGACCACAGAGAAAACTGGAGACCATGCACTTGGCATCTATGCATGTTACAATAATGATATAATTGTTTCAGCGTTGAATTAAACTAATAGTGATTGTGTTTGGTCATAAACACCACAGAGGGCTCATACTGTGGCCCTTCTACTCCCTGGATTCAGTGGGTCGTTACAGTCCTTGTCCCCATTGGGACATAGGAGATTTGATGGAAACATGCATAAACAGTATTAATAATATCACACCCTTCACTGGCCTAATTTCAGTAAAACCAGGACGGATGACACTTTCTGGCAGCAAGTTGTAGTAGTAGTAAAAAAAGTTCCAAACTTTAATAGGTGACTAAAAAGTCCCTCAGACATTTATGCACTTGTTACTGTTTTTACAGTGGGGGGGTCATAGTCTGATGAAGGCAACAGATCTTGCATGAAATGGCACAATCATCTGTATCTGAGATAGGATTTTTGTGAGTGTGTGCATGGTTCTACCTCTCGTATTGGCCCGTTGATCACAGTCCGGGCGTTCATCTGGAAAATTGCCACTGACTCAGCAACATCCCCACAAAGAGGGAGTGCATGAGGTTGTCCAAGTGGACGTGTTCACTCCACTCTGGGGTGTTAAGCGCTCACGTGTGAATAAATCTCTATGATTATTATTATTATTATTATTACTACTACTACTTCCAGTCCTGTCATGCTGAATGCACATGCCTCCAAACTGTAATCTACAATGACAATCTCAGTAGTGATGTCCCTGACACGCACACTGGAACCAGAAAGCTTCACTCTCTCCCTGCCACAGGCAAAATATACAGTAACTGACTGCTAATTAGAAAACAATTCAACCAGATTATTGGAATAATTAATTCTCTGTCTCGGCTGTAATTGGAGTTTTTGAGGTCTCGGTTCCAGTGGTGCAGCACACAGACACTGAGCCGCGATTTCATATAAGCATGATTTGTGTTGTTGACAAATGCTGAGATGATGGAGGCTAAAATTCCATTCAAATGATTTGATGATTTTAAGGTTAAAATGAGCAGTCTGAGTTTGTAAGGTCAAGTTTCAAAGTTGGAGCTTTTTGCTATGAAATTCTTGCGTTTCCCTGTTGATGCCGAGACTCTAGTTTGTCTGGGAAGGTTTCCATCAAGTGACTGTGAAGCGGCGGCGAGAGTAAGTTAGTGTATATCTGTTCTCTGTGAGGTGAGTACACTAATCAGCCACAACATTACCACTGGTGGTCTTAATATTATGGACCTTTTACTCAAGTAAAATTATACAGCTACGTAGATACCTGTCTGCATTTTACTTGGAGTACTAATGTAAAAAAATGAAGTTAAAAAACAATGTATTCTAAACACTGTTTATGTTAATTATGGCAAACATAGGAGAATGTTTTTATTTTTAATACACGCAGTATAGTTTCTGACGCAGTTCAAATCATGCAGAATTCGTGGATCAGGAAAAAGGGAAGCAAGACAAACACGTTTGAGGATGTAGCTCAACACTTTGGTTTGGTGTGTCATTCTATTTGTATGATATAGTGTTAGAGACTTTTGTTTGATTTCTGAGTTTTAGGGTTTTAAATATTTATGAACATTATTTATATAATTTGTGTATAGCTATAAATGTTATAAGTTGTGCTGAAGTTTTTTCTTTTGTTAGTCGGACACTGAAGAACACAAGCTACAACTGCTAATGATCCAGCTTTGACGGTGACTCCTACATTTCTCTCTATTTAATGAGCCGTTCACAGGAAATCCACTTCCTCCCGCCTTCTGAAGTAATCTGTGGCTATTTGTGACAGGTCGACTGCCTCTACAAGTCTAGGTCAAATCTGAGCAAGTGATCAGTGATGCTACCTGCTAAATGTCATTATTTTGTTAAGAACCTTTCAGTCACATAACGTGATACATATATAGGTGTAGTTCTTCCAGTCCTTTCGTGGGTTAAGTTGTGCCACATACCAAAAAAAGGTAAAGGTGAGTCACTGAGTCGTGGGAGATTTGTGAAACTAATGGATTAAGATTTGACTGATAGATGTTTTATAAAAAAGTAACAGTTTTAAAATATCTTTTTTTTGTATTCAAAGCTTTCCCAGGATCAGGTTGTGCGGCTGTCTACAGTTTTGATATCAGCCTGAAGAGGCTGACCACCAAAACACCCCAAAGACTCACAACATGTAAATCTGTCCCCGTGCAGAGCTGGGATCCAAACCTGATTGTGGCACCAAGGCGCCCGGGAATCAAATGAATATTCATCAGCATCAGCAGAGACTCAGAAATGCAGCTGTTGCAGCTGATTTCACTCACTTTAGCACACTGCCTGCTCACACACACACACACACACACACACACACCTATGCTGCTGTAGGCTGCATAAACCCGCATAGAAATGCTCAGCAGAGCTTTTGAAAATAGCAAAATTACTTTCATTACTCACTGAGGGACGTTTGAAATAGAGGGCATCACCACATCATTGATGCCCTTCATTTCCATGATTGGAAATGCCTAAGTAGATTCCAACTGAATAATCAGGAATAGTGAAATATTTCCTCCAATATGATCCTGCATGACTGAAAAGTGTGTTTCGTCAGTGGCCACAGTTGATGTTGGACCGTCTTGATTGCGCATTGAATTAAAGCATATGTCAAATCTATAAAACCACCAAAATGAAAAGGGTAATTATGGGAAAGATGAGTGTGTGATGGAAATATACAGATGCTAAGAGGAGGTTAAGGACAGAGCTTCACAGGTTTGATTATAAAACAGATTTCACCTTCAGAAGTTGTTGGTATCACACAGATGTTGGTTTCTATGACTGAGGTACTTCATGAAAACCACTGAAATATACTGATGCTAAATACTCTGAATGACCATAACATTGTCTAAAAATAAGAGTCACCTGATCTCTTTTTCAGCACAAAGATCCCAACATATTTTAATCAATATGTGTTTGAACATGTTACACAGTGGATTTTTGTGTTTTCAAGCTGCAAATTATCTTTGAACTTATAATTCAAAAATACCAGTGTGTTGATAATAACATTTACACTGACCTCAGCCAGATGTCTGTAAACTTCAGACTGACATTATCTTTGTAACATGTCTGTGCTTGGGTCTGTTCTGTCTCTGCCTTCAATTCCCCTTTCATTTCCTGATCCCCTGACTCTGTCCTCGCGTCCCCCAGTCCTTTCCCTCGTGCCCTGTACCTGTTTGCCATGAACCTGTTTTGGACGGCTTGGCTCTCTGATCTCCAGCCTGGGTTTTTGCACCTTGCCTTCTGTATAATCCCTTCAGACTGCTTCCCATAACTTCAGATCGCTGGCCTGTCATCGACCTGTGCTAGCCTGGACCTGCTCTCCTGTTCTCCCTGCCTGCCTTGACTCACTCTTTGTCAGCCTGTGTTCTTGCAGATTAAAATAAAGTGCGCCACATCGACCAGCCTGTCTGTCCGCCCTCACATGGTCAGTGACTTATTGTGTCTTGAGCTCATTTTGTTAGTATTAACCTGCAAACTACTAAAGCGTTTAGATCACCGGGATGTCTCACGCACACGCACACACACACATTTGGCATTTTGTAAGGACACTGTATGACATTAAATGCTTTCTTTAAACCAGCGGTGGCCAGCTGCAGCCCGGCTTGTTTTCAGGTTCCCCTGCACAACCCACGGCTGATTGCCTGAAGCTGGAATCGAAGAGTCGAGCAGATAGAGTCGGAAAATAACCAGGGCTACAGCTCTGAAGGACCAGCGTTGTCCACCGTAGCCTCACACCTTCTTTAACTTGAACTTTAACCCTAGTCTCAACACTCAAACAGCCCTCAATTATTGAGGACCAACTGATATGTCCTCAATTCTCAAAAAAGCTCCTCGCTCTGTTGGGAAAACACTTTTCTCTGTTCCTTACTATGCAGCAAGTACAAGAAAACAGACGCACACTCGCTTACCACGGACGTGAACGTTGTATAATCAAATAAGTGTGACGAGGATAATGTCAGTGGCTGCCAAGATTTAAAAAACCTGCAAAACAAGGGAGCTGAAAGATAAATGTGGCTGTGAGAGATAAAGAGCAAAATAAATGAAGTTTTAATTTATTTTATTATCTGATTGGTGGTAAGAATGGAACATTTTCTGCTTTATCATTTTCTTGGTCACTGTAGATTAAAGGAACATATTCACCTGGTATTTTAACTGGGAACACTGACTCAGAGAAAATCTTTGCCTTGTTTTATGACCTTTACTCCACTTTGTCATGTTCACAGCTCATACATGAAACTACGAGATAAACTGCATGCGAACGTGTGTTTCATCACTTAACAACAGAGTGAGTGAATGAACGCGCAGCTGCTAAAACCGCCGCTGCACTAATGAAGGAAATAGAAATAGAAAAATCAGTGTCATGCAGAACAGAGAGTAAATGAGTAAATGTTCCCGTCGCTGTCTTATTGATCTGTTTAGATTGTCTCATCAGACACTGGATAAAGCTGTAGTGGATACTGTGGATAATAGGACGACTGTGATGAAGGCAAACATTATCAAAGCCTGTGACGGTGATGTGCAAACATCCCTTGAACCCACACACACTATCAGACGAGAGTAGACACAAGCGCAGTGGATGAATGACACCCACGGAGAGAATAAAGGAGCTTTTTGTAGATTGGAATTTTGGGATAATAATGAGTTTTTCAGGTTGCCAGATGGGTGAGCTCAACAAGCAGGCAGACAGAACGAGGTATAAATCGCAGAAAAACAGCCTTAATTTCAAGTACTCTCACAGTGTCAGATAATTCTTAATATTTTCTGGCATAAATCATGTTGTCCTTCATGGCAAAGCATCCATCTGATACAAAGGAGGTTTAATTAAACCATTAGGAGCGGTTCTGAGAAATGGGTCAATTAAGGTTCCTTCCCACTGTCTAACAACTGCGTGGAATTCATTACATTACATCCCATCCACAGAGCCCCCCCCCCACCACCAGCCCCCCCTCGCCGACTGGCAGAGTCTGAGGTCATTTATGAGGCTGTCATGCACAAATAGAGCGATTTCCTCTCCCTCTGTAAATGGAGAAGAAACGAATGTTAGTAACGTTGGATTGAAATCCAGGAAGAGTGTGAACGAATTAATTTGAAGGCTAACAGACGCTCCGCAGTGATTAAGCCACTTGAATAGTTTCACAAGGGAATATTATTCATAATGAAACTAATCTAATCATTGAAGAAGAGATTTTCTCATAGACACATGGGCTCATAGAAAAACCTGCTCTGGAGATTCTTGTTTGATGTCTTGGAAAGTTGGACAGGATGTTATTGAATATGCACAGACGTTCTTGAGCGGAGCTGTGATCTTATTCTAATTCAAATCATTTTCCTCAACTGTTTACAGGATATGATTTATTATGTGGCAGTTTGCCTTAAATTCACTGGATTTGATTGGTAAATAATTTGACCATAGAAAAAAAACATTATTCAAGACAATGATTTTTGACTTTAACAACGTTCCCCCTGCTGATAAAAGCTAATATGTCACCTCAAATTATGTCATACATGCATGTCAGGTTAACTGCCTAACCTGCCCGTACGTGTGAATGTGAGTGTGAACGGTTGTCCTTCTTTGTATGTCTCTCTGTGTTGGCCTGTCCTGGGTGGACAGCTGGGACAGGCTCCAGCTGTTATATGGACGACTATGTTATCTCATCTGAAACCAAAAACAGACACGAAGTCTAACATGTCGACTTTCATAATATGTTGGGGGACACTAATCATTAGGGGCACAGACTGTTCACAACTGTAAACGTGGTGAAGTGAAAGAGGATTGATGATGCTGCCTGTGCTACATCACATAACATAATATAACATGTGACTGTTTTTAATCTGAATCTAGTTATTTTATTTCTTTGGAGGAGAGAGTAGCTCTAGTAGCTGAGTATTAATACAATTTTTGTATTGTGAATCTTAATTGTTTTGCCTTCAAAAGGTAAACATTGTACTGTTAGCGTTAAGCTGGCAGATCACCTATTATAATGTCAATGCTTGTGTAGATAAACATAAAGACATAATGTTACATCAATCCAGTTGAGCAGAAACATGTAGTGTGACATATATATGGGCCAAAGCACGGCAACAATTTGTGACACTGATGGTCAGAGTCAAATTGTCAGAAAAAAATAGTTGTGTAGTCTTGAGTTGGACCTGGCAGTAAAAGCATGTTTGTCAGTTTACCCTCATATCCTCGTATTTGCAGCCATTTTGGTTTCAAAGCACATCAAAACTCCTTAAATATTTACCATATTTTTAACTGATGGTGTTTTACACCTCACATCATCGATAGTTTTAGCCAGAGTGGGATATTTTGTCCAGTCTTGTTCTATTTGTTGATCCAGTGAAGTGTTTGTTAACAGCTGCTGTTGTTAGTTTTACAGTCTCATAATTCATCTTTTTTTATGGATGCAGATGATTTGCTGATATTTTTCTGCCTGCCTGGTCTGCAACAGCTGTGGTGTATAAGCTCTCAATATGGTGCTGATCACAATGATGCCATGATAATTAGGTGCAAAGAGGAGAGAGGATGAGCTCTTGATATCCGCAGTGAGGTCAAATATGTTGGTTGTAGATGAATATAGACAATATTGTAAATTATAGGCTAATGGTTACACACTTTGTGCTCTATACTCTCATGTATGATAAACAGATGTAGAGGTCTGGCTGTTCGAGGCTCCAGTCTGTTCTGTAGTGTTCACCACAAAAGAAAAAACCTCCAATGATGTGGGTGTTTGTGTGTGTTTTTCTCTTTTGGTTGTTTTGATTTTACACACTGTTTATTATGATATTAACTGATATTGATGACAAATAAAAATGTCCTTATTAGGGTTACAGTGGTTAGCTGAATATAGTAATTTTTGGTAATTTCGGGGGTACAGCGGCTTGTCACTGGGGCTGTACCGTCTAGAAGACCACATTTGTACACTGGGTATTTATGTGTACCCTTGTGGTAACAGCTGTACTTATAATCTAGCATTTTGCCACTTGAGTACATATGTGTTATTGCTTTTCATTTGTCATTGTCACACATAGTTACCTTGAGGTCCAATTATTTGCCCTATGGGGCCGTTGGGGGACAATAATGCACTTCTGTGCACTTCTATTTCTAAAAGTGTTATCTTGAATTTTCTCTGTTTGACTGATTAAACAATGCAGAGTGACTGCAAAGTGTCCTCAAAGGAAAGTGTTCCTGATTCCAGGTGCCAGAGCAGCAGGACGTATTTCAGCTCTGAATACAATTTCACAGAATCTGATGATTTCCTATGAATTTAAATATAAAAGTGCGGCACTTTTGTGTTTACAACATTACATCCCCAAACACCACATCACACGCGAGCTACTATCCATCACACTAATGCTGGTGAGGAGTCCAGGCGGCAGCAGATGTTGGTTTTACTCTGATTAAATTGAGGTGTCATAACAATAGTTAATTTATTGGGTGAGCACAGTAACAAAGAGCCAGCGGAACACAATGCCTCGGTTAGCTCTTTCTTTTCATCAATCGACTGTGAAAAAAACAACTTGGCAACTGTAGCTGACTTTATGGAAGAGTCTGCTTTTCTTGGCGTATTGTTCCCGTGCAGAGCAGCGTTACATCTCAGTGTCTTTTTTTAACAGCATAGCGACAAATGCTTTGGGAATGGAGCCATCTTTAACGGGGTATTACAAATATAAGAATTATAAGAAACTAGAAGCATCAACTTCAGCTTTTGCACCTATTACTATTATTATTACTTTAAAGTTTGTGGGCTCTGCTGCTTTGACTTTAATCATCCTTTCGTTTTGTCACTAACCCCTAACTTTATAGAACAGATTATCAAGCAAATCACAGAAATGAACAAACCGTGCAGTTATTAACCGTTCGGCAAACTAAGAGCACGGTTATTTCACAGAGGAAAAACATTTGGAAAACGCATCTGCCACAATTACACAATGTATGAATTCATGTGCGTGAATTTCTGCAGCAGTTAGAAACACTAAACAAACGTGGAAGAATAGACGTGTTTGGTGCAAGTAGTTTGGAACAGGAAATGGTATTGGCAGTCCTACCTGAGAGGAAATCAGTGTCATAAATTCCACTGAATGGATGCACATTAGTAAATTTCCCGAGCACAAATTAACAATCTATCAAGACAAGGTCAACCACAGGTTCTCTCCAGGAAGCTTTAGTCCATTTAATGACGGATCACATTAAGGATTTACAGTGGTTTGATTTATTCTTGCATTAGTGCAGCTGACCATCTCTTATCTCAATCCAGTAATAATAAGATGGTGCCTCTTGTGAAGGTCTCATTTATTCTCCCGAATTTTACTCAAAGGCAAAAGTACGGCAATCTGAATGAGCAGCTCTGAGCTATTGTACCATAAACAATACAGAACAATTATTTAAATGATATATAAACATCTTGAACAAGCACTATAAACTATAAAAGAAAAAAAAATGAATTGCAACTCTACGATACTGAAATAATGTATACCATAGACTCCAGGACATGTCTGCTAGCAGACAATCAATAGTCCTGGGGCTGTTCCCCACAGGGGAATCTCTGGCTCTTCAGCTGCTAAGAGCTTCATTACGTTCAACAGCTAGTTGCTAACTTTGCTGTAAGGTTGGTGGGGTACAGTGGGCTCGCAGACCTTTACAGCTGCTAAGATGTGAGCAGGGGGAGATAAAAGGTGCACCGCATACCACAGACGTACTGCAGAGTCGGGGGACAAATCTGTGTGTGCTTGTTCTTGCTCTTTCCTTGTAAAATCCTGTTTGGTGTCTAATCAGAGTAATTAAATTGACAGATAAAAATTTTAGATATATACACATTATGTGTAATTATGGAATAGCAGTAGCAGAATGTATCATGTCGACATTGCTGCCACAGAAGAAAAAAATGCAGTAAACGGGTAAAATCTGTCGTTTAGAAAGTGCGGTGAACCCCACTGGTTGTCCTACCGGACCCAGTCCCTGCTCCCATCTCCTGCTTTTAATTGCTTTGAACAGTGAACATGATAAAACATGCCAGTGTGTTCTGATTGAGGCAGAGCTCCTTGAAGCACTCCGTCCCACAGGACATTAAAAAGCTCCCCCATGCACACCTGCTCACTCCTACGCCTGCAGCCCCGCTCAGCATGGCGAAGGCTCCTCCTCAGGCAAAAAAAGGCGCTTTCTAAATTCACGTGTGCAGCGATACATCCCTGAAGCGCTCGATCGATCAATTTATCGCTCTTAATTCTCCCTCAAGTGTCGTGAAAGCATCAGCGGTGCATCATGTTTCGCTTTGTGCAAGACCTTAAGCACAGCTCCACAGAGCCAGTGTGTGGAACAGACTCTTGGTCTTGTTGATCAGATTTTTGCCTAATTCTTTATGCTGACTAAACTATAATGATTTGACTGCAGCTGTTAAAGCCATTTTCATGCCTATAGGCAGAAATAAAAATTAACCTGATCCAATAAATCATTTTTAATACTTTATTTAATGATAATTGATTTGAATGATGTATCACACATCACTCTTAACACTTTGAGGTTTGAGACTAACAACATTCTCTTGAAGTTAAAAGAAGGTTATGAATAAACAATAAACTGCTTTAATGTACTTGCAAGACAGTACAGGCCTGATGATGAGTGATGAGCTGCTGCGGGAATTCAAGCCGCATATCTAACCTCATCTCAAGTTTTTACTGCTGCATGATGTGTTAGAGGATGGGGTCTTTACTCCAAATGTCCCTGATGGCACAGTTCATAAATATACAGGATAGATTCACAACTTTTCAAGTTTGATTTAACTCAACAGTCCGGTGCACATATGAACATTGAAACTATTTACTACTTAACTACTTTTTACGACCTAAAATTTCCTTTTTATTACTTTCCTTCTACTGCAAGCAAACATGAAAGAACTGTCCAGGGAAATACAAAGGGGGGTTTTAGCCTAATATAACAGTTTAAATATACATTTGAATACACACTTGCAGATAACACGGACAATGGATGATGGTCCCATTCTCAGGAAGCTATTTCTTTATTGTCCGTACGAATGGAGGAATGGTTTCAGAAAGTAAAATTCCTTTCAATGTTTATAAAGGGCAGCTGACAACTGTTGTCATAGGACAGACCTGAGAATTGTTGAACCATCCTCCAAATGGTTTGAAGCTGCATCGGTCATTATTGGCTCCAATTATTATCAGGTATTGTATTGTGTATTGTGAAAGCGCTCACATGTAGTACAAAAACCCCACAGAGAACTATGCAGTTCCCCTCGGCATGTACACTCATAAGCAGCACCTTACGTACTGAATTCTTACAGTAATATGAACATGAAATGTTTTACCAATTATGTGTGATGTGACCCACAGAGAACTGCCCTGTGTAGTTCCCCCTCAGCTCTTCCGAGCATTGTGATGCCTTGGTTCTGCTTCCCTGGCCTCTCCAGCTTTGTGCTAACAATGTCAGAATGCTGTTTTCATCAATAATCATTTTTATTACCTTTAGACAACTAAACAACAGACAGAGATAGTGGATTTTTAGCAGCTAAAGCTCCACTGCCCCCGAATCACAGAAAAAAAGAGTTAAATAAAAAGAAAATTTTGGACTTAATGTTGGCAATAGGGGCAACAGCTTTTCACAACAATATTATGAGTGAATGTTTTGTGAGCAGCTTGTTATTTTGGCCCAGTGTTTACAAAAAGTTATCACAATATGATCTCAAACCTTCCCAGCAGTCAGTGTCAAGTCCTGGCGTGGCACCGAGGAGTTTAGTGCTATAAAGCACTTCAGCGAATACACCGACACAGTCTAACCCACGATGAGCCCTGACACGTCATGAAGCAAACCAGGCTCCCTCTCGGACATCTGCAGGATTGTCTCCCAGGTGGCTTGGTGAGCGCAGACTGTCATTTGCAGGAAGGTTTGCCGTTAGCTATGGTGGCTGCCAAAGGGCCACAGGCGTCTGGAGCGTCTCCTAAACTATGCAGCTGTCACTCAGTTCAGGGTAGATGCTCGGAGACATGCCCTGCACAGAAAGCCTCAACTAATCACCCCAGAGGTTTATTTTATATTTGATAGTAAAACAGGTTGAAAGAGGCCACCCAAGCAGCACACGGAGGCTAACACAGAGTCCGAAGTGTAGTCAAACACAATAAATAAGCCCCATCGATCCGAGAGAGACAGCTTCATGGACGGCAATTGGGCTGTCACAGCAGTTTGTGAGCTATGGCCCCATTCTGGCAGACTGGTGGAAAGTGGCTGACGGGAAGAAGTAAGACAATGCAAGGCCTAGAAAGTCACAAAAACAGCCCCCCTCCACAGTGAGAGGGCATCTGTTTACTATGTTTGGTTTTAAGAGCTTGTTATCATATTCCAGGCCTCATCTTTTAATGCTGCTGGTGCTTTCCTCTGTTTCCCACAACTGACATGAAGAAATCACAAACTAGTGCAACTAATGATACAATTGATCTGATCAGAATTTTTACCAACATTGATAATACCACATGATACCAACATGCTGAACCTAATAAACAGATGACTCAAACAATGAGTATCTTCATATCTTCCCTTATTTAAAGGTAAAATCGACATGAAATAAAAAACAGTACAGACACTGATCAGGGTAAGATGTAAGGAGAATGAAAATATAGAAATAAGTCACTATTACTCACTACCCTCTGTTCTTTTTATTTTTGTCCATCGCTGGACAGATACAGCTGTTGAAGGAAGAGGGCTGCCACGAGATCTTGCTTAGTTATTAAATTATGTGACAAATGTTTTAGCATATTTGGAGCAGTTAACGTTTAGTCAACTATGGTTAGCACATATACCAAAAGTGGACTGGAGACTGAGGGCAGAGCATCTAACAATCTTCAGTTCTCTAGATCCGTGTGTTTTCTGATGCTCGACAGAGCGTGATCACTGACGAATAACAATAGCTCTGCCCGCTCTCTCCTTTTGTTTCCTAGCCTCCCTATGTTTCACATCTCTTCAGCCTCACTGAGTTTTCTTATCACACAAGGCCTGCAAAAGTTAAAGGTCACAGGCCAAAGGCTGAAGGCAGCAAAACAGAATTAATATTCATTTCACAAATGCTGCCTCACTGTGACTGAAAAACACATCTAAAGCAATTAACCTTCTGTCCCGAACGTGATGTGTGGGCAACTTAACAAGGATGTTCTCTGCTTTTAATTACTCTCCATAGTTGCCGAGCCCAACCAGGATTAAAAGTTATTTCAAGGTAAAGTGGAGCGCTGACAGGAACGTGGCCTCTTATAAGATAAGTGACATCAGTGCTTACAACAGGCACAACTGTTGTTGAATGTGCACCAGAGTGGAACTCAATGCAATCTGCAGCAAGTCTTTTTCTGTCTGCCAACTGCGAAAACAATTTAATTCAAGTTGAGACTCAGATCGTTATTGCACCAGCCTGAGCCAGCAGTCAATCAGGATGTGAGCGAATACTGCGGGTGTCAGGCGCAGACAGTGTCATGACCTACCTGGTAATATTCAGTAAAGTGTAATATTCCATTGTATTGCTGCCTCGGCTGTTGTTTATGAGAACTGAGCTGTTATGAATTTTGAAGAAGGTATGACAGAGATGGTAATGCTGCAGCGAAGGGCAGGTGAGGAAATTAAAATTTAGATCTGGAAATGGAATAATTATTGGTTGTTGTAAGATTAACAACTGTGGTTGTTTGGAAACTGCATTCAGTTTATGTTACACCGCCATGAACCCCAAAACCCCAGTATCTGTCCTCTACCTGTTATATTTCTACATACATTTATTCCAATTTCAGTAGAGAAGTAGACTTAAGGTAAGCAGTTTGAACACTGCCTTCTTTTTCAAAGCTATTCAAACACAGTTTTCCCTATTCACTTTGGAATAACCTTTATTTATAATTTATAAACCCAATAAACAAATACATTTAAATTAGAAAAATCACCTCAGCTCAGCATAAATTGGAAAAGTGATGGAGGTCTGCTTCTTTTCTGAAAGCGTACATAGAAATGTGCCAATGCACTTACAGAGCACGGGAGGAGAAAACAAATCCAGATGGGGACATACTGTAACGGTGCTCGTCCGAAAAATAAAAATCACACATTTTTGTCTTGTTATTTGATTTCCTCAGAGGCTCAGAGTGATTGGGAGATTGATTCTAAAAGAAGAACCTAAGAAGCAAAAACAAGACACTTAACATTTATTTGTCTGCACTTTTTACACAGCCAGCTGTTTGTTGAACTACAGGGAATGTGAAGGTACAGCATTGTGTTAACATCTTGTGAAGTTTGCACACCGTTTACCTGCATACCTTTCATTTGGCTAAAAAGAAGTTTAAATTGAAAGAGAGGAAAAGGAATCCTACCTGCAGAGGTTAATTAAATTACCTTACACAAGCAGGTAACAGTGTTTGACAGAACTCTTCAGTGACACTCTGCAAGACCTGCTATTCACCGCCGGCAGCGTGCCAAAGGTAAAAGACAGCCCTGCTCTGCCGACCCGCCATGGCAGCAGCACTGACCTACGGCGGCCAAAACTCTCCGAATAACAACAGGATGTCAGAACCCAGACTCCCTCCCACCAACAGAAGAGCGGGCAAATCTCAGAAGATGACACATCAGTGACACCAACAAATTCTCTACTTCTACGTTCTGGTTTTGGTCTCTATTTGGTCTCCCAAAAGCTGATAAATCGTCCTTTCTGTTCACATCCTTTTCTTGATATTAAAAATGTCAAACATATGAAGAAAAACAGTAAGTAACAGACTCTAGGTAAACTTTAAATGAGCTCATGTTAAATAGATTTTTCAAAGTCCTTTTTTAACTGTAAAAACATCTACTACTTCTCTTTCGGCTTTTCCCATTAGGGGTCACCACAGCGAATCATCCTTTTCCACTTCACTCTATCCTGGGCATCTTCCTCTCCGACACCAGCTAACCTCATGTCCTCTGTTAGAACGTCCATATATCTCCTCCTTGGTCGTCCTCTCGCCCTCTTGCCTGGCAGCTCCATCTCTAACATCCTTCTACCAATATAATCACTATCCCTCCTCTGCACATGTCCAAACCATCTCAGTCTGGCCTCTCTGACTTTGTTGCTAACACAGGCAACGTGTGCTGTCCCTCTGATGAGCTCGTTCCTTATTCTGTCCAACCTTGTGACTCCTAAGGAGAACCTCAACATCTTCATCTCTGCTGCTTCCATCTCTGCCTCTTGTCTCTTTCTCACTGCTACTGTCTCTAACCCATAGAGCAGAGCTGGTCTCACCACTGTCCTGTACACCTTTCCTTTGAGTCTTGCTGACACTCTTCTGTCACACAACACTCCTGACACTTTCCTCCACCCACTCCACCCGCCTGCACTACAAATGCACTACAAATGCAATACACCCTGTGTATTGCAATACACAGGGTGTATTGCAAAACACAGGGTGTATTGCATTTGTTGGGGCAGTGGAGCTGCAGGCTGCTCAGGTTACCCATGATGACCTCTAGTAGTAATGTTGTGGACGGTTAGTGTCTGCCTAACATCATGTCATAGTCACTGTCACCATCCCCGACCTAGTCCTCATTACCATCATCATAAATGCTCTTCTCATTTCCATCATCATCACCATCACAATCATCGTTTATGTGGTCATTGTCATGTTACCGCCTCATTGACTGACAACAGCAAATGTAGATATGTGTATGCAGATTTAAAATGACATTCACACGGATGGCTAGAAACAATTATGTTGTATCATATGATTAAGCTGGACAATGACTGTGACTAATGGATAAAACTTCATTTTGTGCATTGGGAATAATGCTGCTGACCTCTCCATGCCCTAAGGTCAACCAAGCGCAGAAACTCAATTTGTTCACACAGTGACCACCACTAAATAGAGAATTAGGGAGTATGGTATGTAAGACTGACTGCTAATTCAATTGAACACATTCAGATTGAATATAATGCTCATCTATTCACGTTGCCATATAAATAGGAAGTTGCAAAACCAAAGTGAACTGATTTGTTAGTGTCTTACTTAAAGATACAAGTGATGTTAATAATCAGATTTTTACCGTGTTCTAAATATGTGTATCATAATCAAAGGGGCACGGAGACTCTTCCGTTAAAGGGAGTTTTTCCTCTCCACTGTTCAAGGGGCTTTGTTGGGTTTTCTCTAAATGTCTGTATAGTCTTGACTTTATTATGTAAAGTGCCTTGAGATGACTTTGTTGTAAATTGGCGCTATATAAATAAAGTTAAATCAAATCGAATGCCAATGCTGTCTAATGTCAGAACTGAAGATACATACTGTGTAGTAACCACCAAAATGATTCCAATAATCATCAGCAGCTGGAACTGACCACATCAGAGCCAAGACTACCCCCGTCTGACAATGTGGAAGCTGGAAAAGTAGGCAGCTAATTCCAATGCCGTGATTCACACCCATGTATTTGTTTAAGATGTACACTCACACCGATGAAACATCCTTATCGACTGCAGGCACATAAGAGCCGCTGCGTGTGTCTGTGGTGATGCTATGGAATTCAGAGAGGTGCCCCAACATGCTGCAGCTCTGTTACAACACACTATAGCTGGTGTTTTAGACTGTCAGTGTTTGTCAAAACACTGTATTTGTGGTCATCATCCGATTCATGCTGACATCATATTTCAACATCAAAATCCCACTCACCCCTTCAGGGAGTGCAGTAATGTTTTTGCCCACCAGTGTTAAAGAAGGTGACTTTAGGTAGCAGCTGGGATGCCCGGAAGTCCCCTGCATGTATCACAGAGCTGTAGGTGGCAGATTCTTTTTCACAGCGGATGAGAAATTATTGCAGATTCATGGTTGGAGTTTCTGGCTTGTTTGGGGAAAGTGGAATAATAAGTTTTTAAAAGGCTTATTTACACATCCAGTAGACAAGGGCCACATTTTGCAACTGTGGTTCTAGTCGCCTGACTAATGTAGTCTAGTATTAACTGATATTGACTGAAAAAAATCCTTGATCTTCAGCTGCTAAATACTAAGTGGTACCTCCATTCGTTTTCTTGTTTCTGGGTTTGCAGTGTAGGGTTCCTTTTGTTCAGCTTTTTCAGTGAAAACCCCCAACAGCTGCTTTTGGACCAAAGACAGTGAACCGAAACAACAAAGCTTTTAAATGAAAAACCAGAACAATGAGCTGTAAGACAAATGGTTCACAGAGCCGAGGGGGCTGAAAATGTGGGAGATAATATTCTGTGAGTTTGGCACTTCAGGACTGACCCAGTGTCCCACAAACCTGATGCTGAAGCACTACACTGCAGCGTACAACTCAGCACAAATGTTCCTTTGTGGGAAATGTAATGTAAAGGGAATACATCTATAATTATAATATAAAGATATGTTCCTCATAAATGTTAATAGCAAATATGTACTCATAGAACATATTGTATCAGTAAAAAAGACATTTCTTTTTACCAAAATATTCCATTTTGCAATACAACATCATAACAAATATGTTGAATAGAGAAAATTGCAACAGTTTATTTTTATGATCAAACCACAATCGTTGTCTATCATTGCCTTAACTGTGCTTCTCTTGTCTGAACTCAACCTCACAGGCCTTTGGAGTCGTTTGGGCTCTGTGCTCTGTACATTCCCCAGCCAACGTTTGGCAGTTTGGTAACCGCTGCACAGCCAGCTTCCTCGAACTGGGGTCATTTGTTTAGTGAGCTTTGTCTTTTTTAACCCTTGTAGCATATTTCACACAAAATAAGAGGAAACCTTTCATCCTCGACTCCCTGAGTTAAAAAGTGTCCATGAAGCATTTGACATACTGTCATATTTTCACATTCTTTCAACCCTGAATTTTGAGTGGACAGCTCCAAGTACCAAGCATGAGTCTTTGCACAGATCTCCCTACAACATTTAAATACCAAACTAACCCAGAGACAAGCGGTAGTACCGTGCTGTGTCTGTTCGTTCTGGGACACGCCCTAAACAAAAGCACTGTGAATCCATGTGTGTTTGAAATCAATCATATGAACGGTCATAATATTAGAAACATAGCCAAGACTACTCTACATCACTGCCACTTGTGGTGCATAGTCAGGCTGGTGTTTTCACTGCTAAATATATGTAAGTATATGAAAAGGCAGGTTGGACTGAGAACCCAAAGCAGCAACCGTACATAGAAACATTTACAATCCTGAAGTCTCAAACAGAAGAATCATTTCTGTTCTCACACACAGTAGGTGGAACAAGCTGTCTAGTCTTCTTAAAATATTAAAACAACTTACCGAGAAATATGATCGTCTGCTTTCTGGCTGTCTTAACCCTTGAACTTTCATTCCTGGTTGCTGTTTGATTACCATTGAGCCCATCATCAACGGAACCCAAAGGTTTCTTCAGGACCAGGACCATGGCTCGGCACATGAAGGCCACACAAATCAACACGATCATGTAGATGATGAAGGCCACAAAGATGCTGATCTGGTACATTACCCGGTAATCTCTGAGATTGGTGCAGAAGGTCAGGTTTTGAGTGGGTGTCCTGGCCTTGTCGGGAATGTGGCCCTCTGTCCCCATGGTAATCAGAAGCGGCAGGGCCACAAGTGAGGAGACGACCCAGGCACTGGTGATGAGGACGGACGTGCGCCTGCGGTCCCACATTTTGTAGCGGAACGGGTGGCAGGTGGCTATGTAGCGCTCGTAGCTGAGCGTGGCCACGTTGAGGATGGTGGCATAGCTACAAGCCTCAAACAGGAAGTTATAGATCTTACAGGATATGTTGCCTGAGCTGGACCTAAAGGGGAACCAGGTGGAAAAGTAGAGCTCCACTGGCATGCCGATGAGGAGCACCAACAGGTCCGAGCAGGCCAGACTCACCATGTGGTCCGTCACGTTCTTCTGCAGGTAGCCGTTTCTGTTCAGCACTTGGGTCACTCGGATAGTGATTGAATTACCCACGATTCCCGTCACCAGGATGAGGCTGTACAGGACCGTCATGACGATCTTGACAGGGTAGCTGGCTTCAAGTTCACGCCAGTCTATTTTCCCTCCAGTAAAACTTTTATTACACATGATCCCAAAGTGTTGCTCTCAGATTTTGCTCTTCGGCTTATCGGCCGCGCAGGGCGCAGTAATCCAGAGGTGAGCAGTTCAGATAACAGACTGATTCCTCAGATGACTCCGCGGCAGGAAACATGAAGAAGTGTCCGTCTAAATGTTCATAAAGTCCAGTGTGCGGCCCCAAGTCTGCCCCATGGCTTCCCCTTCGTGGTGATCATCTGGGATTCCTGACAGCCCCTACACGTCGTAAGGCAGCTTCACCTCAGTGTGAGCCAACGTTCAACTCCCACTGACTTCCTCCCTCCCACGAGGGCAGGGCAGTTAAACATTAAACTGCAGACAGGAGGCCTGGTTTCATTTCTTATCATTATGATTTATGTGCTTCTCTTTCGCTTAAACCTTGTGTTTAAATTCCTTTTAAGATTAGACAGTGTGTTGTAAGTTACAAATTGATATGATATTAAAAAAAAGTACAGGATTTTGATTAAAAATGACATTTTACTGAAAACCTACGTTTGGATAAAGATAGGAAACTGAGACATGACACAGTGAGAGACCACAAAACAAGAAACTTGAATTAAAAAAACATTTATTTAGGAAGACAGAAGGCCAGCATGGACATCATAGCTATCTTATTTTGAAAAAATTGGGCAGGGTTTAAGGAGGAACAAAACTGGAGTAAGCCTGTATAATTATGCTGCAGAACCGGTCCTACCAGACCTGCCCCATGTGCATGTCAGAAACAACAAGACTGGTGAAGTTGTTGTTCCCCATTTTAAAATTGGTTTAACTTTATTTCAAACATGATGAATGATTAATGCATTTTCTTCAAGACAAGAACAGTGAAAGTGGCCCCTTGTTAAACAAGCTTTCCTCCAAACTTCACCCAGCGTACAGCACGTCGAACCTGATTGGATAAAAGCTCCGAGTGCCCTCTCACTATGATTGAATATTGTTGCATTTTGTCAACTTTACGCTCCACATGACATCACACAGTCAGCAAGAGATCATCAGTCTAAGTAAAATCAAGGTTGATTGTTCATTACACATCTGAAGCCTCTTAATTTATCTCAGATCTCATTTAAATCATGTCCTATTGTGTTCAGATGCTTGTTGGTAATCACGTAGCATGAGACAATGCGTTTGCTGTACGTGAGCATTGAGGTGCTCATGTGTAAGAGATTACGTGAAATTGCGTTTGTGACTTTGAGATAAACACATCATTGGCAATATTCTCTGTGGAGCTAGAAGTCACCCACAGCTGTGAAGTGCTAACAGGAAAAAGCGATCATGAAATGTTTCACAAACAGGGAAATGGGTGAATTAATGCCTGATTATTTCCAAAACCAGCTGTGCACTGGAGAGATAAAGACAAACATTGGCCCAGGTAGAGCTATTTATTGTATTGCTACAGTTTAAAAGCAGAATAAAAGAAAGGGTGGTGAGGGGAAAGCCTATCCGCCTGACACTGAGCTTTACACTGAAGAAAATATAAAGGGACACACACTGGTGTACTTAAAACGCCTCAGGGAAAATACTGAAACGCTTAGTGTAACAATCAAGTCAACATTTAGGCCTCTCATATATGCCCCAGTTTGATGATGCACAAGACGCGCCATTGTGCGTCATTTTACACTAAAAGGAACATAAAATCCATCTTCAGCCAACTGAATACTTTTCAAATGTTAGCAAAGTGCAAGCTCAAAATGAAATGCAGCTTGTTCAGTGAAAATGTCTGCACGCTGAGGAAGGCAAGCAGGCCTTCTTCACTAATTAACATAGTCGTTAATATCTTGTCCACCTCGTCTCTTCTTCTTCATCTAATAAATGAGGCACCTGGAAAAAAGGGCTCTCTGCATACCTGTCAGTAGGTCACTATTGTGAGGGCTTCCTGCTTTGAAACACAAAGTCTGATTTTTATCTCTGCATGTTAAATGCAAAATTAGTGGATCTGGAGGAGGCAGCATGGTGGTGGTGGTTAGTGCTGCCCCCTAACAGCTGAAAGGTTGTGGGTTCGTGCTCCTGTCGGCCGCGGCCTTCCTTCTATACAGAGTTTACATGTTCCACGCTCCTGTGGGTTTCCTCCCGCTGTCCAAAGACATGCACGTTGGCTTACGTATGTTGACACACATAAAGTGGTACCTTTATTACCTAATTTTTTGCATTATATACATATCTATGTGATGCATTTCATTACCTCTTATAAAGAAATATGCAATTTACACATATTTAAAAAGATACGTTTTAATAGTGCAGTGTAAGTATGAAAACAGACAAAATAATATAATTATTCAAGAGCATAAGTTGATAAAATGGAACTATTATCACAGCCTCTTTCAGGGCCTTTTAGATATTATAAAATATTCTTTAATGACACTTAAAAGACCAAGCAATTGCTTAGGTAATAGAAACAAGACAAAAACCTGAGAAAGAAAAAAAAAATTAACCCATGATTTCACAAGCACCACTGAAAGAAGATGAGACCTTGTTTTGTCTTTTGATGTCAATGCAGACAACACAGGCTGTAACACCACCTGTAAACTAATGATCAAAAAAAAAAAAATCCACACCTTCAGTCATTACAAAAGGTTGGACTGATTGGCAAAAGCTCATAATGTGCAGTTTGCCCTCACATGTTGGTTATTACTTCCTAGACTTCACAAGTCATGTCTGTGGTGGACCCAATAAAAACAGGCCTTCGAGACGTTTCCACATCGGACAGTCATCGAGACGAGCAGAGCAACATTGACATTTTACCTTCAAATGCAACTGTGTAGAATGTGTTCACTCTGGACATATAATACACTTTACGGCCGCTAGTTTTTGCAGATCAGTGACACTTTCTCAGTTGGAAAGTAATAGATTGCTTTGCTCATCCTCTGGCAGATACCTTTTACAATAATACAGTTGCAAACTAACGTTTTCACACACACATCATGGGTATTTATAAGACGATTTCTTTCCTTCATGATAGGTCGATGTAAACTTTTGTTCAAAACTGTACATCAAATACAAGCTGAAAATAATCTCAGAAGATAAATCTCTAGTGGTCATCTGAAGTTCACAAACAAAAGATAAGAATGCTGCTAATGTTTCACCGTGCACAGTATTTACAGCCGTTTAAAAAGGGAAAACTGCCCGTTCAAGCAGATGACCGTTATTGCAGCAAGGTGTTTGGTAGCTTATATCTGAATGCTTACTGTCTGTGTTTTTTTAAAACACAAAAATCTTGTGCCATCACAGTGAGATTTAACTAAGAGGAAATGTGGAGGTTTTCAGATGTGATGCTTTCATGTACAGCTGTAGTGTGATTTCATTTTCCTTTTTCCAGCATCAGACTAACACATTTTCTCTAAATAAAATAAAATAAAGACTATACTTAACTTGGAAAAAAAAAAGAGGCATATTTTACGTTAAAAGATGTTTCATCTTGACTCAAACGGAGACAGTGTTAGTATCACCTGGGGTGTAAAGGAAGTGGAACATTCCTTGCAACATGTCCAAACAATCCTGTCATTGCTTACGCTACTAAGGTTGAGTAACGTTAACTCATCTGTGTATACTGCATTTCTATCCGATTATGCTAAGAGAAGGCTGCCACACATCAACCTATCATTTAATCTACATCACATGAATTGTTTGAAAAGTAGGAATCCCAGATAAGACAAGCCCCTGGTGATTTGAGTGACAGTGAAAATTAAGAAACCAGTAATTTGTACATATCAGATGTGTTGAAATTAGTGAACAATGCTGCAGCAGAGTATATTATTCAAGGTGTTGCTTCACTAATGTACTTCCTCATTGATACTAACACCATCAGGAAAGGCTGGGTTTACTCTGCTGAGTATGATAATGGCCGAATAAAAAAAAAAAAAAATGCACTGTCTGGCCCACACATACACTCCCAAACAAGCAGCAAGGCTTCAAAAAGCCTGTGGACAAACTTGACAATGTCCAGTACAGAACATTGTCAATGTCTAAAAAAAAAGCAATGGGAACCGTTTGAGATGTCCAGAGACACCCGTGCAGGTAACCCCACCTCTGTGAAGGGATATGATCAAGTTCAACATGTACCGTTTTGTTTGGTCACATCACACTATACTGATCTCTGATAATGTCCAGCACCTCAAGTACCATAACATTTAGCAGAAAAAAAAAACCTGTGATGAATGAAGTGTGAAAATAAAAATGAGTCTTCCTATTTAGGAAAAAAGGACGGGTCATCTCAACACTGTAGAAAATAAATAGTTTTCATAGGAGGCACTCGGGTAGTTCAATGTCTCTGAAAGCTTCCAGATTGTCAGCTTGGTGAGATCCACATTCACCACCTTGGGAGAAAAAGAAATGAAATATTACTATTGAGTCACCATTTGAACCCTCGTGTTTGAAAATTAAGTAGTGTAGATTTGACCAGCTGAATAAGTGAAATCTGACAAAAACAAATCAGGAGAACTTCTAAGACTTCCCTCTTGTTGTCTTGGTTAGAAACTACAGAGCAAATAACGGGGGTAGACAGAGAGGGGCCTTCAAGCATAACGGCAGCCTTTTAAGCTTAGCTGCTACTTCCAGCTTTACCAGTGTGAACATTTCTTACTCCTCTTTTTAAACAAATTATGAATAAATCATTGATCTGAAAGATCACATTTAGCACTTACAGCCCAGGACAGGCATTTCTAATCTGTTTCTGCTTAATTTAATTGGTAAACTATAACAGTAATCAAAAGGTTGATCCATAATGAAATAATGGGTAGCAGCACAGCTTCTATGACTGTGGATACACACACACACACACACACACACACACTTGCTCCTCCGCTAGGCATTACATGCCCAGCAGACAGGCTTAAGTCGGCCCTAAATTGTACTGTTTCCCCACTAACGCCTCCATTAGAAACCACATGCTGAGTTCTAAATCTCTGTCGGCCCCGCTGGAGTTTGGGAGGCAGATAAGAAAAGCCTAACCAAATCCGTAAATAGTGAAGAGACTTCACTGAGCTTGTTGGGAGTGGGTGGCCAATCTCCGATCAAAAATATTTACTTGATGATCACCCTGTTCTGCTTGTCTTGTCCGTCTTACTCAACACCATGTCAAAACACTGAGGGCGGCAGACAAATGCTTGACAGATGTTCAACACAAACAAGTAAATGAAAGCAGGAAGGAAAAATTCTAAACCACTGTAAAATCTGTGTTTAGGACAAACATTTATCCATTTAAACTAAAGCTGCACAAACAATCCTTTTGTCCACATGAGGGCAGTCAAACGAGTTTCTGAATTGTTGAAGTAAATGTACTACATCTATATATAAAATATATATATAAATACAACAAAAGAAATATGCCTCAGATTTTATCTTGTTGTGGACAGTCAATGTGAATTTCAGTTTTTAAGCTTCATCCTTTATCCATAGTTATCCTAAAAATGAGCCATCTGATTTACGTGTCTTCATATTATCTACATACACACACACACATTAGCATGATCATAAACAAACATACAAGTCAACAAGGTGCAGTGAGCGATCATTTACATTGGGTGTGACTGTAGCATCACGAGCAGAAGCTTCCGTCGTTGGGGAGAGGCCGTGTGCAGAGGAATAAGGCTTTCACATTGCTCGCTGTCTTCTGGTAGTCTGTAGTTGGAGGGAACAAGGTGTCAATCATCATCACTGTCATCATCCTGACAAGCACCATTATAATAATCATCCCTCACAAAATGGGAACAAGCTTTCACAGAAGAATAGAGAGCATAACTGCAGCAGCGAGGTTAGTCAGTCAAGCATGTACATCTGATTACAGACATAACACAGCGAGGCTGCGAGCTACAAATGGACTCTATTGTCATTGTGAGAATGTCAGAGGAGAACACTTTAAGTGTTTGTCAGAGTTAAGATCAGTTCGTTTTTAATAGGTCATACACCAAACAATACAATGGTTCTCACATTTCATTTCCAACTTTAAAAGGCTCAAACTTTTTAAGGCATTAGGCTAAAAAGATAGTCACTTCAAATACTCATTGCCCTCCACTTTATGAATACTTTGTGGATTAACATTTACAAAACTAACATTTCTATGAATCCATCACCACTCATAAACCCATGATGACCATGCTTTGCACAGCTGGATTTGGCAGTTTATCCCAGTCTTCCTGCCAGATCCTCTCAAGCTCCATCACAATGAATTGGAAGCATCTGTGAGCTTCTTCAAGTCTGACCAAAGATGTTCTGAAGGTTTTTAACTGCTATTGGTCTAAGGGCAGCTGAAGATGTTTAAATGCATCATTAAGATCAATTTTGAAGTTAATTAAACAGAAATGGAATACCTGAGCTTAACTGGGGTCTCACTGTGAAAGCACAATCACCCCAACTGTCCACTGGCTGTGGTTGCACTTTGGCTTTGTCACGGCTTCAACAATTATTGGAGAAGCCAAGGATGAACCAGTCTGTTATTCAGCAGCCATGTGTCTAATGTATTACATTAGATATAGTAACTAATGCTTTGTGGCTGTATTTTATTTTCTGTATGTCCTGTATGTCTAGAAAGATTTAGAGCAAGTGGCTTAATAGAAATATACTCGTCTAATCTATGAAACCATTTCTTTGTGTGCGTCTGGCAATGGGACAACAAATTGTATGATGTATGATTGTCTAGATAAATAAACAGAGGTTTCACAATAGTGGCTACTCACATACAACAATAACCTAACTTTAACAAAAACAGTGTGTATCAGTATGTTATGTAGTTTGAAGCTGGGGGGAAGATTTAGCTATTTGGAGGATACACATTCAAAAGCTTAGCCACTTTCATTGCACATAGCATAATGTCACCTAAAGGCAAGTGTAGTATCAGGTTGTACCTCTGAATGCGATGTTTCCTGCAAATGAAGGCGTATACTCTCCTCAGAGCCACCAGGACAGGGTCCCAGTTATTGTAGTGACATAAAAGTGTAGCAATGAAGAAGGAGAGGAAGACAGGGACCGCCCCGACAAAAAACAGCCACGAGAAACGGACCTGAACACACACAGAGAAAAGTAGTTAAAACTATTGTCACAACTTAGCTTCAGTATATAAAGGGTCTTATGTGAACCTTTATATACTCTTACAGTACATGCTGAATGTATATAACAACAGGGATCCAAGGACGGAGCCTTAGGGAACACCACAGGATGGAGCAAGCACTGAAGAGAAATATTACACACATGCTCCCTGAAACATATGATGGATCATTATCTAATATTGTATGAGCACAACCATTGCCTCTTCCCATTTAAGGGCTAATTTGCATTAATATTGTCCAAGATAATAAAATTAATGTATTAAGGGCAAGGACAACTTATTGAGAGAATTTGATTGACATAAGAAAGAAATTATTTACAATATACTGACTCTTAACTAATATGTGATTTGTTGACTTGCATAAGCAAATTAGATAAAGGTAACAATGTTGCTATAACTAACAATTTATTTATTAACAAGATGAGGGCTAAAAGTAACTATACTTTTTGGCTAAATTACCAGATGAATACAAAACATATAAAATTAAACTTGCATTTCAAACTGCCTCTTCTTAGTACATGCTGTGGGAAACTTACCTTCTGCATGAAAATATCTGCCAAAATAGAAAGTGGAATTGTGAGGCTCAATGCCAGAGTCCCAATTAGAGATGATGTGAGGAAACAGCCCCTGTGAACAGAAACCAGCTTCATCAATCTAAAAGACTAACGTTCGGATTAATTTGACTGAACTTGTCTTGGTTAGTGGACTAATACTGGACGGCATTACAAGAGGAGGTACTTCTAATGTTTTGGCCACACCATTCATTTTAAACATGGTGGCCAAAAAATTAGAACCATCTCTTCTTATAATGACTTCCAGTACAACTCCACTAACCACTTTGACCTCAGTCATAAACACAAATTAGAATGATCACCTTTGTGAGAGTTCCAACTTACAAACTGACAAATTATAACTTTATAAAATCAGAATTTATGGCAGAGCTGCTGTATTGGATTAAATTAAAATGTACAGGTGTACCCAATAAAGTGGCCAGTGAGTGTATATCTGAATGTATATAGGAGCTCAACAAACCATATCACAATCTTTTACACAAATGTAAATTATAATGATTTGTTGGCAAAATTTTGGGTCATGTACTAACCAAAGCCAGAGGAACTCAGACAGAACAGTTCCAATGAGGCCATTAATGAGGATGTAAGTCCACACCAGCTGGCTGGGAAGTTCAAAGGCCTCAAAACCCGTGTAGTGAAGCAGGAGGAAGCCCGGCCACAGTAGGAGCAGGTTGAACAGACCCACAAACCCTGAGAAGCACACAGCAGCACCACATTAGACAGCTAAAGCCAACCTCTGACCAACACAAACTAACAGACTAAAACTTGTTACAGTGTCTGTGTATATGGAACAGGCGCAGACATTGCTAAGAATACTGTTCATGACTGACGTAACTACAACACGCAGACACAAGTTTGCCGTTGTTCTTAAAAAACATCTGCGGAGCATTTGTTTACCAAAAAACATGGCAATATCGAGCTTGTCCTCCCGGTCCACTCTTCTCTTGATCATTACGATGTAGACAGCGTACAGTATCGCCCCAGCCAGTGACCATAAAGAACCTTTGTGAAAATGACATTATTATGTCACTACATTTGGAAAGAGCATTTTAATTTTAATTGTACAACAGTGATTTGAAACAGACACTTGTTTCTATACTGACCTATGACCCCTTTCCCATCAGGTGAGTCCATGCTGGAGAAACTCACGAGGGCCACACCGCCCATGCTAAACAAGAGAAACGCTACATCAACGGACATGTAAACTTTATTACTGCTGCTATAGAATCATGAATTCGGGGCGACCTTTATAAAGTTAATACCAACAAACTTTCACACTTCAAACTTCAAAATTCACAAAAACACATGCAAATTCCAGGAGAGACTGAAATAACCAGAACAGACCACAATACAGTCCTTTGGGGTTATTTTATTCCATCATACAACATAAAACTAATCAGAATAGATGTTCTGTGTTTACACTGCTTTGCTACTCATTGGCCACTTTGGAAAAAAAATACTCAGACAAAGTGACACTGTGGGTTAGAATCTGATTACTATGATGGGTTTAAATATGCAGCTAACAATACTCAACGAGAAGCATACTATATGTGAAAGATGCAGGAAAAACATGATGCTAATATCACCAGTCTAATTTAAGCTGATGATCTGAAACAAGAACTATTGGATATAATGAAAACTGAGTTTACAAGACAAACACATTTGCACAAGTGAAATCTAAATGCAAAGCAGAGAGTGAGGTACAAACAACATAAAATGGCACATTCACTTATGCAAATACACTGCCAGCGTGTTTTGTCTCAACTCGACTGTCAACACATTCATTCAGTCCTTACCTGAGAGCCACAGCTAACAGTTTGGACAAGGTGAAGCGGTCGCTGCTATTGCTGGGAAATATGGCTGCTAGGATGAGTGTAAACAGGCCTGCAGAGGAAGAGGTGACAGAAAATTAAATCTCGACAGCTTAATACAATGGCTAACACGGCCAAAGCAAGACTACATTTCACTTTTTAGAAAAAGGTCACAGAGTCACCTGAAGTGGAGGAGAGGATGTTGACAATGGCAACCTGTGTGTCAGACAGGGCTTCCTGATAGGACAGATTAGCCAGGAACCACTGGGAGACAAACAAAAGCCAGTAATATGACATCTTGTGTAAGAAGTAGACAAAATACCACCCTACAATACAGCAGATATGTGCTGAATTCCAATTAATGTAGCACAAAAAGCCTGAGTTTAAAATGCTCTGTATAGTTTTGCTTTCACTTAATTTCACAAATAGTTTTAAAATAAATAAATTTCAGCTTGTTCTGCTTATTTAAAAAAATATAATGCTTTTAATTGATGATCAATTCGAAATGTTTAGGACTATTCATAGCTACAAAACTAGATATACAGTAGCTTTGAATTCATTTAGCGTTTACATTTTGTTATACTTTTTTCCAATAATGTGGAAATAAACTAAATTGAATTCACCGGTAAATCACCTTTTTTTATTTTTATTTGTAGGATTATGCAACATCTCTGTCTTTCTGTTTTCATCTCATCTCTCCACTATTACAATCATGCCAACACAACATAAACCCATTATGTACATGAGTGTCTCAACAATGCTTGGTTTAACATGATTTGAACAGGTTTGATTGAAGACTGATTGTACAACATACATCTTCCAGTAACAAAACCCTAAGAATTTGGCGCACAGGGTTTCATTCTTTTGGTGTTTACTGACATTAACACAGGCTCAAATTTATATAAACAGGGTCATAAATGCATGGACACTATATCCACTAGACTGCAAATTCAGCAGTGTCTTTTTTCTAGCACAAAGCCTCCTAACGTCTTATTAGAAATGATGACTGACAGCTGGTGGCTCCTGTGTGCCAACAGATACTGTCTTTGACAGCACTCATCCATCCATCCATTATCTGCTGGAGATTATCCCAGCTGTCACAGGGCAGAGGCAGAGAACACTCTGGACAGGTCATCAGTCTATCGCAGAGCCAACTCAGAGAGACATACACAGACAACCTTTCACGCCTTCAGGCAATTTAGAGTCACCAATTAAGCCAACATGCATGTCTTTGGACTGTGAGAGGAAGCTGGAGCACCTGAAGGAAACCAACGGAGAACATGTTCAACAACTCCACACAGAAAGGCCACAGTCGACCAGGGACACAAAGCTGCAACATTCTAGCTGTGAGGTGGCAGCACGAATCACTCCACCACTGTGCTGCCCTGACAGCACTCATTAGATTGATGAATGCACAGTGCAATAGGAAAGTTCAAGGAGCTCAATGCAGATCTAAGAGGATGGTAGCTGTCTGCGTCTCAGAGCCATTTCTAAACAAGTGCAGATCCCAGATCGTTAGTTAAAACAGTACATAAATACAAGTTATTGAGAGGTCTAACTGCTGTCCAGGGTCCGGGAGAACCCAGAAAGCATCATGTCATGGTTACTGCTGAAACATCAGTTTCACTGTCTACAGTCAAGCAAGCTTTATATCTTCATGGTCTATAAGGCTGTTGTCCAAGAAAGAAGCCCCTGCTCCAAATCAAACACCTTCAAGCTCAACTCGAGTTTTTAGCTGAATACTTAGGACAAAGAAAAGAGCTTTCTACAGGAAATGTTTACGGTCAGATGAATGGAAGATTGAGTTGTTTAGCCACAGTGACCAGCAGTAAATTTGAAGGGAGACGAGACATTCAATCCCAAGAACTGAGGATGTTTTTCTGCGAGTAGTGTGGACGGACTGGAATAATGGACGACAACTATCTCAAAATGTTGCAGCATAACCACCAATCATCAAATACACACACATACTCATGCATGATTTTGAGCCTATGTCACAAAAACCCAAATAATTTAAACCCTGTGCACCAAACTTTGTGGATTTGTTACACACACTCATGCTGCATTTTCAAAAAAGAAAAAAATGTTTCAAGCCAAGTATTGCCATGACATCCAACTACCAATAGCAATACAAACATTTGTTACTTGATTTAATTATGTGAGGTCACAGGTGATGTAATTGAAAAACACTTATACATACGCTTATTAATTTACCCAACCTTTCAAGACACAGCATGACTGTAGGAAAAATGCTAAAGTCGAATCGAATCGAACAAATACAGAGAAAACCATCGTTTGCTCATACAGCTGCTTTTCATTGTCTCGGAGACAGGGAGCAGATAAAAAGACACAACTAAAAGAGAAAAAACTCTGTAAGGGATTTCTGAAATTATTCTACAGGTAAGTGAGCATAATTTAAAGTAACAGTAAAGTAGAAAAAGTCCGTTTTTATCTGGATGTTTTTTAAACTTTTGTGTAATCTATAGAGTCCTGCTTTATGAATTACTGGATCCTTCATCCTTGCAGTTTGTTTAGGTTTTTTTAAAGTTTAGAAGGGTGGAGGCAGAAAATCCCAGAGATTTTGACATTATTGTACGTGTAAACATCTTTTCCATCTGATGAAGACAGTGATGGGAATTGTTTTTGTCTCAGTTTAATTTTTTTAGGGTGGGTAAAAATACAAAAACAAGATGGTATGTTAAAGCACAATTAATTTAGATTATATACAGATCTAGTTATCTAGTTGGCATCCCAGGTAACTTCTACTCACCACAAAGCAGAAGAAGAAGCTGATTTTGGCAACATCAGTGACCGTTAACTTCCCCACTGTGTGCAACATGGCTTCATGGTCTTTAGCAGCTGGGTAGGACATGCGGGAAAGCTTGGCCTCCAGGGCTTGAGTAGAAGGCAGCTGCCGCACCTCCATGATATTACTAAAACGCACCCGGTGCTTTTTGGAAGCTGCTGTTAGGTAGAAATAGAGAGAAGTGTTTTTATTCAATGTCATATAATTCTGAGAACATCATTGCACCAAATATCACTCTTATCTGCTGCATGGTAAAGCTGAGAAAAAGTAAGACATCTGTTTCTAATGTTTAGTGTTGGGGTTGTAAAAAAAAAAAAGATTTGATCTTTTTTCATAGCTCGCCACTGCCCTCTGTTGCTTAAATGTGAGATTAAAGTGAAGTTATCAATCATGTCAGTGATGCTCATGAGAAACACAGAAAACAATAACTATACTCACAAGATTCACAGTCTCCTATTAAACAATTCGAAGGTTCAGCAGGTACATCCTGAAACTTTACTGGCACGTACAGTGGTTCACTCTGCATAAATGTGAAAGAGAAAGTCACACATCTGTCGTTGTCAAAGAGGTACCAAGAAATGCTACAAAGCGTAAATGGCACATTGCATTGGTAAAGTCAGATTTACTCCACAATAAAAATACATACCAAACCGCTGTTCACAGTGGTGTGAGTGTTGCAAGGTGCAAAGTAAGCCTCAGCATCAGCAAACTGCAGACAGACGCATCAAGGCATCAACAGACCAAAACCAAAAATTCTGTTTATCTGCTGCAGTGACTGACTTTTCTCTAACATTTATTTGTAGTTTTTCTTTTAATTCGCATTTCAACGCAAACTTAAATCTATTGTGCAACAGCTTCTACTGAGCTTAAAGGCAGTGTGTCATTCATCTGTTGTTTTATAAAATAAGGCTCAGTCTAGACTGTTTATGGTCACATTATTTCCAGAAGTTTTCGCACAACTTTCTGCTTATGATACAAATGTGATGAGTAACGCTAACAGGAGGCGCATGGCTTGTGAATCTATATGACTGACGCGCAGTCATTAATGTTTGGAGGGAGAAAACCTATTTAAACGCACTGCCCTCACGTGGTGAGTGTGGCCCTGAATACTTACAAATGCAGAGTGGCGGCGTTTCAGAGTCCCGGTGCACTGCTGCCTCCAGGGCCGCCACAGCAGGAAACCCAGCAAGTACAGAACAAACATGGAGGTCTTAGTGAATGTGCTGAAGAAAGGGTTTGTTGTACTCCTGTTGCTTGAAAATGTACTGTGGAGAGGAGGACAGGAGGAAGGTATTAGGAGAACTATTAGCCTTTATGGGCCGACTACTGTGTGCTTCAATGTCTGCACTTTAATAACTTAAAAGCATCATCTGGTTTCCCGGGTCTGCGCTCTCAGAAACAATTTACACTTAATCTAATGTGACAGCTCATATTTGTACTCGACCACATGTCAAAAGGAATCTTTGTCTTTTTCCACACCTGTGCTTTCATCTGGTCACTGTAGTTACTGTTTCTTTTGTGTCTAGTTACTGCTTTCATTTTTCTGCAAAGCATTTTTGACTGTGGGGAGCTTTAATTTTGCTGGTTTCCTCCTGTTGTCCTCCACAGCAGAGTAATCAGAGCATCTAAACCTTCAAATATGTACCGTGGAGGAAATAAGTAATTCAGCGTGCCAATAATTCAATAAGGCAACATGACTAAAAATAATCACAACGTTCCAATAAATACAAAACGTTATGTACATTAAATTAGACCCAGCAAAAAAACTGAAGACAATAGAAAAGCCGTGTTGATGACTTCTTTGAAACTTTCACAGGGATTTTGGCCCATTTTTCCCAGGGGACCCTACCTTGAGTTCAGGTTGGTAACTTGCTTGTATGTTAAAACAACTTTATTTTTTTCTGGAACTGTTTGAATGCCTTTACTGTATATATGTTTTGATGATCATCCTATTAGAAGACCACCTATGTGTTTATCCAGAATATCGCAATTGATGCTTAATTACCATAAGAACAGAAAAAAAATTCTCCTCCAAACATAGCTCACCGTACTACAGCCAGCAAGTTATATTTTGTCTGGTGTGATCACATTCTTCCACTAATCTACAGGGTTTTCCAAATATAATCAAACCTCAGACAAGTCTTTACTTCAGTAATGGAATCTCGTAGGATAATGGTGCATGCTGCTGTTGGTTTTCTCTGTGACTATAGTACCTACTTCCTGGTCTGTCTAGAGCTGTTTTTCAAGTGCTGTGTGGATCTCATGCAGCTCTTGAGTAAACTTACAAGGAGCTTCCGTGCAGTGTATTGACAGTGTAGGGATGCTTCTTCCACTAGCAGATAATGGTCTTAGTGGTCGGAACATTTAGGAGCTTGAGAAATGGTATGTGCCATTCTGATGTTGCTCAACAATCTTGTTGCAAACTATTATGAAGCGCTCCTTGCCCTCTACTCATAATGACAAGTTTCTGGTGTGCCAGCTTGGTAACACCTAACAGATGGCTAACACCTTTTAAGTGTGCTAAGTATTAATAGCCAAATGCACTAACCCAGCTGATTCTAATTAGCAGAATTACGATAACTGGTTTAAGTTCATTTTATTACTGTGTGTTTGTGTGTGTTCAATACATTTTCCCTGTTACTTCAGTGAATTTGCATTGATTTTATTTATGTTAAGTTTACATGTTGAATCTACACACCTCTGTTAAATGCCACAGGTTTTTGAAATGTAAAAAAATAAAATTAATATACCTCTTTTGCGTTTTGTGCCACCTCTGATGAGACATAATCTGTGCCATTAAATGTAAAACACAAACTGAAATTGTTTAGCAGGGATAAAGGAAAACTAAAATAATGTGGCTGCATAAGTTTAAAGTTAGGGATGCAGCTGTGTTCAGAATTAAACATCCTTAAATATTAGTATGTGCACACCTGCCATCAATCAAAGTGATGCTGGTTAAGCCCATATAAAGTTCAGCTGCTCCAGTCTGAGTTTTCTGATATTTACTCAGTTGCCTATTACAGCAAATGCCATAGTCCCTAAAGAGCTTACAAAGCTTTAAAGGGATCTCATTGTTGGAAGGTATTAGTCAGGAGTACGGTACAGCCATGGAAAACAGTAAATTGGTCATCAAATGGAGAAAATATGGCTAAATAGTGACTTTACTATGAACTGTTTTGTTACAGTTGGAATAAATGCACTGATGGAATAAAAACAAAGAGGAACTGTGATCCAGGAGGCTATCAAGAGGCCTACAGCGATATTACAGAAGCTGAAAGAATTTCTGGCAAATATTGAGCGTGTACGTGACAACAAGGGAGGAGGATCAAAGTTTGGAAATGGCCCAGTCAGAGCCTGAAGAGCCCTGTGTACACAGGAGATGCCCTCTGAGTCTGACAGATCTGGAGCCCTCTTTGCAAGGAAGACTGGGCAAAAGATTGTCAAGACAAGATATGTGCCATCCCAAAAGACTTGTTTACCTCTAAATTATATGTTACTGAACATATTTTTTTTCTCCAAACCTTGCATTTTAACCGGGAAGCGTTGACACTTGTTATAGCCAGTGTTCATGTTAACACCAGTTCACTTAAGTGACAATTAGAATTTTGCACATTTTGTGGAGCTGCAGCATTAAAAAAAGATTTTAGTATCTCAGGAACCACTTGTTTTGAAGGGGGGTGTTACAGTTATTACATGCACATCTTGATACACTCATTGCACTCAGTCCCGTTATGTCATTTTGGGCTGCAGAAAGAGTAGGTGTGGAGAACTGACAAAATTCTTACTGAGGTTAGCTCCGACGAGGCTACCCAGATGACATCCACCAGCAGAAGTATCACCACCCCCAGGGCCATTCGCTTGCGCTGGGCTGCAGAGCTACCCTGAGAGCTCATCCGGTTCATGATGAACACCCAATCCATTGGGACACTTGCAAGAAAGAGGCAACACTTACATGGTGAAATCACAGAAATTGAGCTACTATCTCAGCTTTGAAAGTGACATGCTGTCACCTTAAGAGAAACAATGGTACTGTAAGATCGGAGTTCCATGCCTGACTTGATGTGCAAAATCGTGCAACATATTCTGAAAGGCTACAGCCCTATTTTAAACCTATGGAATGTGTCTCCTATCAGCAGGTGAGGTCAGGTTAGAGTGAAGACAAATACCACTGTCACACCCAAACCTGCCATGCTGCTCAGGAATCAGCACTGCCTGCAAGTAAAATCAAGGCAATAAGAAGGGAAGTAAATAAATAAAAAGAGAGACAGATGCAAATGCACGGTATGACTAAAATACAGGGCTGGAGAGAACTTCGCAGCACACACCTGTTCACCGAAGGATGTACACTAATTCTAAGACCCAACCATGGGAATTCGGTTAATCAAAAACGTCCATTAAAAAAGGCGCATTACAGTAATAATTTGCCGTTTTTCAGAAAAAAAGAGGAGTCTGTCACAGAACAGTGGAATGCCCTTAGCCTGGTATGAGACGTACGTGCTTACAAACCACATCTCGACCCGATCTCCGTGATCGATGCGAGTGGACAAGAAGGCTATTAGCCATCTTGTTAGCTACATGTCAGCCGTGGGCGAGTGAAGCGTTGCAGAGTGCGTGCTCCGGAGTCTGCTGTTTCCTGCGGGACATTTCCCATCTGGAAACCTGCAGTTAGCTGCTAGCTGTGGCTCCCGTTAACGTGACTGTCCTTTGGTCTGACGGGTCGCTTCCTTAACACGGGAATGCTAGCGAAAACATTTGCAAGCTAGTTCTAGTAACGTTAGCTACTAAACTGTGGGCTGGAGCTGGTCAGTCGCCGAGTTCTGTTGTGGGAGGTTGCTCGTTTGATTTTAACGCTGACGGTAGTTCTCTGAAGACGGGTTAAGGTTCCACTAGTTAACTGGTTGACATCTAGCAACAGTGACATGACTGTGGTACGTTTGCGTGGTTATCAACAACTAATACTGACGAGCTAACCATAGGTGACTAAAGGTAAGTGATCAACCACCTGGTGTAATAGTCGTCCTCTTACCTGAATGCAACACGATGTCATTTAGTTTGTGCCATTAGTTCCTTTCTAGTTTCATAAGCTGTAAAAAAAGATCAACAGTCTTCAGTTTTACGATAGAAGTCAATGACAGCCAATGGTTGTAAACATTCGCACACCCTGCCCTCTTAATCGTCAGGTGACTTTGCTTATGTGGCGCAAAGATTTCTGGGACATGAAGTCTTAAAGTGGCAACTCGTTCAATTTAGACTTGTGTACTGTACTATATCAAGTTGACATTTAGTCCGTTAGAGGTGAGTTTTGTATATATTATTATTCTTATATAACTAGATTTGTGTCACATACACTTAGATTATTATATTGTTAGAATTAATTTTAAAATACATTCCAAAACAACTTCACTTTTATTATATGTTCTGTTATGTTATCCTATTCTATTGCAACAACAGACACTGCATGGCTGTATAGAAGGGATCAAACAAAAACAAACCAAAAGATAAGAAAATTCCCAACAAAATTAGCACTCAAACAGGATCTAGAAAAGGCTTCATGGGGTTGCCAGATTGGGACAAAGACTCAATTCATTTTTAAAAGGCTGGCTGAGGTGTTATAAACTGCATATTGACACGTTCACTGTGAGTAATGCTAAACAAGCAACTGATAACAAATAATACCTATTTTAACTCCAATCATTAACAAAAAATAAAGAATTAGATAGAAGCGATAACCCATCTCTCCAGGGGTAATCTCTGCCGGCTACAAAATGATAATGTGGCATAAGATAAATACATAGTCAATGAAGACAGTTTTCAGGAATTTATTTTATGCTATCAAACAATTATCCCTTTTTCTATTTGTGTATTACAAGTAAGCACATTAATACATTCAGTTACTGAATTGAATTCAGTTGCTAACAAAGTTGAATTTGTCAAAATTTCCATCCATAGTTGATGTCAGAAAACGTGCAGATCACTATGAAGATAAAACAGTAATATAAAGAAGATAATCAGGTCAGGGATGTTTCTTAAGTAGATTCTAAATTATTTTGTGTTTAAGAATCCATCTTCGGGCCCAGGGTGTTGATCCTTGTACTACATATTCTGAACACTGCTTTTCCTTAACTGTAAGTGAAATGTTTCTTTAAGATGACACCACAGAATTAAACGTAAAGCCTCTTAAATATTCAGTTTAAATTAGTTTCACTGAGAATCCAATACATCTCTTTATTAAATTAATCTTTTTTTAAACAATTGCAAATACATTGACTTAAAAGATCTTCGAAACAAACAGGGAATATAGCCAACATGTCAGTCAACATAGGAAAAAAATATTTAAAAAATATTTGAACCTTGATAAATTCTGTCTGTAGGTTTGAACGTTGTAGAGATGAATGCCATATATTTTTAAATATGCCGTAAACGCTGTTTCTGAACCGAAGGCTGCTCAATGCGTCCAGCAGGTGGCGGCGGTGGTCTCTCCGCTGTGCGCTCGTTAGCACTAGAAGAAGAACAGCGCCGCTTTTTTTTTTATTCAACATGGCCGCCTTCTTTAGGGACTCGCAGAGTTATGTTTATTGAACACTTCAAAGACAATATATGTATATGTTGGTTATATTAGACATATTTATTTGCTGCCGAGACAACGAAGTAACTTGTCTGTCTAGCAGTAAGTAACTATGAAGTATCGGTTCGTTGTATAAAATCAAAACCGCTTACATTGTTAGCATGGTGTACCGTTAGCGGGCTAACTTTTTAACGCAGCCGAGACACCGGAGTGTTGGTTTTGTAAATTGGCGCTAACATTAAACCTTCTTCAGGATTCGCACGGATGCCTGAAATCGTTGAAAATGCTTGAATATTAATGCTGTTTTCTATGCATGAAATGTGATGAATTTAGATAAAATGCCTAAAACTAACTGTATGTCTTTTACAATAAATGCCAGGGCCACTGACTAGTTTGTTCACTTCGTAGGAGGAGAAATTTTAAAAAGTCTAAAATTCAATCTGTTTCATCTGTGTCAGTCTGTTTTATGTCGCTGTGTAGAATGTTCGAGTAACGTTAGACCAACATTAGTCGTACGTGTTGATGTGTGTAAGCTAACCGCTAGCTGTCTCATTCACCGGCTGAAGGACTGACAGGCGCTGTGTGTTAGTTTCGCAGTGTTGGTATTGCATGTCTATTATGAGTCGCTCTTTTATCAAATATGCAGTGAACGTAACGTTAGTAACTTTCTGCAGCTGAAAAATTCAGCAAAGATCATCGTGCTGCGTGACCAGCCAGCTTGTGTCTAACTGAATGAGGCTGTAGCAAAGTGCAAAAACGTTTTCACCCGGTTTGCAATGAGCAGGTTTTTCTTGATCCTTCATTAGGTTTTCAATTTATTTTAACTGTAATGGCCAAACCTCAGTAATCGAAACATAGTGGAATTGTCAGCTTGACATTTTCAACAAAAACAAAAAGGAATTTAATCTGTGTATATTGCAACATTTAGCTTTTCTCTGCACTATTTTTTCTTGTTGAAAGTCACTGTATCTTAATTTCTTTTGCTTTTAAGAAAGCAATTTTGGTTATTTATGGCATAATGCCATGTTTTTATTATGTTTTTAAAAGTGATAATAATTTTCTGTATTTAGGTATTTATCAAAAATTTCTACCGCTCTAAAGTGCTTGGAAAACTTGAGAATTGACTTTGAAAGTGCTTGAAAAGTGCCTGAATGTGGCCCTTTAAAACGTCTATGAACCCTGTAATTACTAAAGGGAATATCTATATAATTCTACTGTTAAACTGGTTTGTAACATGTCACACTTATGTCCTGACGTCCTTGTGATCAATCTCGTCAGGGTACACAATTAATGGCTTTTTTGCTGCGGTTGTAGGTCCCACACTTTGAAAGGATTTGTGAAGACCATTTGATCTTCAAAGTGACAGAAGCGGAGCTGCATCATCATGGAGTTTTCTTTAGAGGAGGGGGAAACTCAAATACCAAATGTCGTCGATATGACCACCAGTGAGAAGGTAACATTTTTTGTGCAGTTGGCATCCTACATCCAAAATTTTATAGGTGAGGAGATGAGGGGCTTATAATGACATAACAGACATACCTGGTAATGAAACTACATATGTATATTGTTTAGGGATGGAGCAATACACAAAGTACAGAACATTTATGGCTCCTCTTAGAGGTTTAAATGAAGTGCAGTGCCTCCAAATGATGATGAAAAACCATTTCATCCTTACAACTAGCAATACAAGTCAATACTGTATTAAATACATTATGCATTGTGTATACATATATTCACAATGCATTAAGTCAGAAATTGAAAGCAGAGCTGACATTGTTATTCTGAGAGCTTTATTTGTTCAACATGTGTGCTGGTGAACTATTTTTATATATAGTCTTTTTACTTGCTTTTTATATTAAAGTGTAGACTGAGAGAGGAGACTGTAGCATTAGAACCACAATTATATGTTCAGGTTTGCTTATTTCACTGATTCTTCATTTCAAATGCCAATAAAATGCATGTGGTTCATTCACTTTGGCTGTTGCACAGAAACAATTGACACACAATTTGAGTGAAATGCTGGCAGTGTAGGCTGCAGATGTGTCTACAGACACAATTGTTTATGGGCAGCATTAGTGCAGACACTGGGCAATGCAAGTTTTTTTTCAATGTCGAGGTTTGGTCAACGAGACATTTTATGAACTGGTTATTTAGAGTTGTTACAGAGTCAGACTTTTTATCTTGTAAATAGTCTTTGGCACAGGCAGCGTTGACTGTATTGAAGCCTGTTTACCCACCAATGTGGAGAGAGCATCCTCATTGTAATAATGACAAAGTAGATACAAGTATAATTACAAGTCATTCATTTTTGTTTGCCTTTTTAGGTGGTGGATCTCCTGAATCAGGCCGCTCTGATACCCACAGATGAAAAGCTTAATGTTCTCAAACAGGTTTGTAGGCTGATCTCGTTGAATCAAGTTTTTACTGAGATCCACAAAAAGACATTAATAAAGGGCAGTTTCATGATGTTTGTGTTTCTCAACCATCTGTTAACCAGTTTGCATTCAGATGTTCTGGGTTCCTTTCTACCCCAGCATATACTGGGATATGGTCCACACAAGCAGAATTTGTATATAGAGTGAATGAATTATAAATATTAAATTAGTTTATGTCATTTTCAGGTCCAGGAGCTTATCATCAACAAGGATCCTTCTCTTCTTGACAATTTCCTGGATGTAAGTAAACCCATATGCAGCTTTTTGCTTATAATATGCCAGATGATGCATAAACATGTTAAATTTTACATGTGCAGGCTTTGTACAGAAAGTGTTTGTGCTCTCGTACCCATTGCTCAGGTCTTCTAAAAAGAATTTGTCATATTTACCTGTAGCCTTTTGTTTTCTGTAGGACTTAAAATTCTGGAAAGGTAATTTGATACTACTGCTGTCTTTAGATTTTATCACAGGTGTCAATCTTGTCGTCAGTCACTCTGCCTATTGATAAGTGATCAGTGACATCATCAATTATGTCACATAATTGTCTTTAAGTTTGCCAAAACAGTTTCCAAGGAAACTAATGTTTGTATTCTTTGTGGTTAGATATGGATGGGAGCAACACATTAGTAGTAAAAGCCAGTGTTTGGGTGTGGAGGTACATGGTTTCTTACCTTGTTCAGAAGAATTTTGGTTATCATATCAACGTGATCTGTGGACTTTGGGGTTTGTTATCAGCAACATTCTGGGACCTAGAATTCAATAAATCTTCAGTCTTTTATAAGAAGACGACTTCTGGAGTGGATAATTGTTGTACCATCAGACAAGAGGTAGCCTGGCTGTACAATCATTGTGACACACTGACAGTGGACAAGACAAAGAAATGAGAAGAGTTTCCCCAATATGACACATCAGAGTGTTTCAAGTTTTTTTGTTGTTGTTTTTTTATTATGAAAACCTTTAAGCGCATCTGTTTGATAACTTCATAATGTGAGCGATAAATCTTCTGCCACTGGTCTTTTCATCTTGTAGGAGATGATCGCATTTCAGACTGACAAGTCAATTGAAGTAAAAAAGTTTGTCATTGGCTTCATAGAGGAAGCCTGGTGAGTTAGACAAGTTTATTGGTCTCAGGATTTTCAAATTCATGTTGATAAAAGGAAATGTGCTGCATTATTCTGAATTTCTTTTCTATTTGATTTCTTTTTCTTCTAGTAAAAGGGACAATGAGCTCCTCCTCCGACTTATTGCTAATCTGAACATGTTGTTGAAGGATGAAAGTGTGAATGTGGTGAAAAAAGCCATCCTCACACTCACCCAGCTGTACAAAGTTACTCTCCAGGTAAATATAGAATTTATCAGATAATCAGATTTTCTACATTTTGAACTTGAACAGACGAAATGCTGTACATCTATAGTCCATTTTCTCATGAACAGTACGACAACACAAAGTTAGAACCTAACCATTATGTCTGTTTCATGCCAGTGGTTGGTGCGCTCCAAAGTGGTGTCAGAGATGCAGGAGGCATGCTGGGATTTAGTCACACAGATGAAGGAGGATGTTCTGGCCTTGCTGGACTCTGAAAATGATGGTGTGCGCACTCACTCCATAAAGTTCACCGAATCCCTTATCATCACTCTGTCTCCGCGGACATCAGACTCTGACATTCCAAAACGACAAGAGGGTGATATCAGCCTAGACAAAGTTCCCAAGGATCACTCATACATTCGATATGGTATGAATATTGGCATCTTGTTGAAGGGAGATAATGTGTTTTAGTCAAGTCCTTTAACGCTCCTACATAAAATATGAATTCATGGTGCTGGCGTGATTCTTCACAGATGTCTTGTGTGAGGAGGGGAAGACAGCACTGGAGAAGCTGCTGAAGTTCATGGTCCACCCAGCCATTTCCAGCATCAACCTTACCACAGCGCTGGGCTCGCTGGCCACTATCGCCCGTCAGAGGCCAATGTTCATGTCAGAGGTGGTGCAGGCATATGAGACACTGCATGGTAGGTGCTTGTGTACAAATTGATAGTACAGTCATTAAAACTAAACACATCTGGCCTGATATTGTTTTATTAAAATTACATAATTCTGCTGTTCAAAGTAATTTATTAAATAATGTGTTCTCTGTGTACTTGACTCTTTTTAGCAAACCTGCCACCCACACTGGCCAAGTCTCAAGTCAGTAGTGTCCGCAAGAACCTGAAACTTCACCTGGTGGCAGTTCTCAAGCATCCCTGCAGCCTTGAGTTCCAAGGCCAGATCAGCACTCTGCTGCTGGATCTGGGAATGCCACAAAGTGAAATAACTCGGTCTACGCCTGTGCCACGCGAGCCACGCAAGCGGCCGCGCCATGAACAATACACAGAGGGGAAAAAGGTCAAGATGGGTGAGTAGTGATGGAGTAGAGTTACAAACATTAGGATAGTTGTAATTGGATTGTTTTAGCCAACTGTGGAAAAACAAGAAGAAATATCTGTAGTGTGGAAATTTTTAAAGACTTTGCAAGACTTTGAGGCTTTGCTTTGAAAAAACAGATTACCTGTAGAATCAGTGTTTCATGTTCACCCTGATGGAAACACTGTCAACACCAAAATCTTTTAACGGGGAGTAAATTGTTAAAGTGTTGGTCACTGCACCTTCTGCTTCATCGTTAACATCTCTAGTCATTTGTTGTTTGTGTTTAGAGCCGGCCCTGATGGAAGATGATGAGGACAAAGAGGAGCCAGCCCCTTTGTCTGTCCCCAAACCAGCTGCTGTTCCAGTCGCACAGTCTGCCATTGACCTCACAGCTGAGTTTCTGCACCCTCTGCTCACATCTGAGAATGTAGCCAACCTGGTGAGCAGCTTTTTCTATGGTTTTGTTTTTTGCCTCACTTCAAATCCAACTGTATAACAGTCCTGTATAACAGTCCAGGCTATGTCTGTTTTGCTTTTTAGGTACTTATCAGCATGGTGTATCTGCCCGACGTCATGCCAGCATCCTTCCAGGCCACATACACGCCTGTTGAGTCAGCAGGCACTGATGCCCAAATTAAACATCTGGCCAGGCTGATGGCACCCAGATGACTGCAGCTGGGATTGGTCCAGGTTGGTAACCAAAGATGTACCACAAATAGATTTTCAATTTTTGAGTGTAAATAAATATATTTTTTTCTATATTTGTTTGATTTCTTTTGTTTTAAATAAATTGAGTTCTATTTGCAGGTCAATTAAGGGCTGTAACTATCTTTTCTTTTGTCAGTTTCTCAACTACCTGTAATCAATTTGAGCAACATTCCAAAATCTAAAAATTAACTGTCAGTTAACTGTCTACTCATTGTCTAGATGCAGATTCTGTAGAAATGTTCTTTACTTTTGTACTTGCTTGTGTGTGTGCGGGCTTGTGTTTATTGCCTTCTGTGGACAAATGTTGTGTCAAAACCAATGTTGTGATGACATTTTAGCTGGTTCACACAACTTCAAATGGCCTTTGTGAGGGTCAAGAGTGGGATTTAGGGTATATATATGTGTGTGTGTCTGTGTGTATATGTATATATGTACAGACGCATATAGAGGCTTAGCGGAATAGTTGTAGCCCAGAAACTATTGGGGAAAGAAAATTAACACAGTTTTGAAAGTTATAATTACTGTTTAAAATCTCCGGTTATATGATCACAAATTAACAATGTTTAAAGGAGTCTTACCAAATACATTTTGGTAATATTTCTATTGTATATTAGGGCTTGAGCAGTGCAAAGCCAGAGAGGATGAGGCAATCAAAGAGGAAGAAAATGAGGAGGACTCTGTTGCTAAAGATCTGCTCATCAAGCGCAAAGTTCCAGCTGTGATGTTGGGCCAGGCCATCTCTGTGGTGGGAGGTTATGCAGAAAAGCCTCCCAGCCCTGAGACTCCCACTGCAGTGAAGAGGCTACCTGAACCCATCCTTCCTACTGCACAAACCAAGTGAGTTCTGGTACAACCACAAAGATGGCAGCTGTTTGCTCTTCCCTTCCATGTAACTAAGTAGTTACTCTGTTTGATTTTATTCTTTTGCAGAATGACAGGGGCAAGTGGGAGGAAAAAGGTGTTTCGCTTGTCCGATGTTGTCCAGCCTTTATCAGATGTCCATATTGAAAAGTTAACATCAAAAGCAATCAAACGCATTCTGCATTCAGAGAAGGCAATTACACAAAGTGGCATGTCTCATGTAAGTGCTCAGCCCATGTCAAAGTCATCATGTTCTGATAATGAGAAGCACTCAACATTTGCCTCTGCAGTATAGTATTGACTCTTTCCTTCAGAATTGTAGGAAACGCCTGCAGTCACTACGATCCTCTTCTCCCCTTCCCAGTTGTCATGTGTTGCATAATAACAGTCACAGCTTTACTCTAAACAAGACTGAGAGCACAAGGACAACTTGTACACAAAAAATGTCATGAATTGAATGTCCCTTTGTTTTTTTTCAACAGTTGAAATGGCACTCAGAAAATTAGATCGAAACTTTGACTACGTGGGGTCCCTCCCTACCTCTTAATAATGATAACACCAAATCTGTGTGGCAGGTCCGAGTCAAGCTCCTTTCGAGACTGGTGACCCAATTTGATGGGATGATGAAAGAGGATGTACTGGAATTCATTCTGGAGGACATTAGAACAAGGAGTGACTTGGCCTTTTCTCTCCTCTACCAAGAGTACAACACTTATCTCAGCCAGCTGCCAACTGGGCTGCTGGACAGTTACGACCACTGTCTCTACACTCTGCTATCAGGCCTGCAGGAAAAACCTGAGCGGGGAGATGGGTGAGGAAATATATTTGTTCTTCCCTCATCTTGGCTGCTTGTCTTTTTTCTTTTTAACTCTTTGTCAAACATAAGATTTTGTGATCATCTGTAACCATTGAAAATAGTAAAACTGTGTTTACATACTGTTATTGTAATTCCTCTATCAGCCTAAAATAATCCCTTTTTGGATGTTCTTTTTCTTGCAGACTTTTTACCAAACTGGTACTAGAGGCTCCCATTATAACAGAATCAGCACTGGAAGTAATTCGGCGTTACTGTGAGGATGAGGTAAATGACAACAAAGACACGGCTTCTTGTATAGTGTTAATTCTGCACATCCATTTAACTGTCGGTTAAATTACATTTATCCTTTTTAGTCCCGGGTGTATTTGGGCATGACCACTCTGAAGGAGCTAATTATCAAACGACCATCAAGGCAGTTTCAGTATCTCCATGTGCTTCTGGATCTAAGCTCACATGAGAAGGAGAAGGTGATCCTCACGGATTGTTTAATGTGTGTCTGTCTGTCTGTGGTGGTGGTGGTGGTGTTCTCATATTGTGTTCATGCCTGTTGTGTTGCCAGGTGCGGACCACTGCTTTGGGTTTTCTAAAGCGTATGTATGAGAAAGACCAGCTCAGAGACTATATTGAGAAATTTGCACTGAACTACATGCAGCTTCTGGTCCATCCCAACCCTCCATCTCTGCTGTTTGGAGCTGACAAAGACACAGGTTTGCAAAGACTGGATAATTTTTTACTCAACTCCTCTGACATTATGAAAGTACTCAATAAAACCATACAGTACATTTAGTATCATATCATTTACATAACTTGCATCAAGTTGTACAACAATGTCTACATACTTGTAGTAAGAAATGTTCCTAATAGCAGTATGTTGATGTTAAAAAGAAGAGATCTGAAAAAAGAGCATCGAGGAACTCTTTAAGTTTTGCTCTGTAATTACCAAAAGAGTAGCAGTGAGTTTTATGGGAGCATCCTATCACATGCCTAAAAGCATATTATAATTAGTTTTCTTAATTGTATTAAGCTGTAAGCTGTTCTGCTTTATAAAAATAAAGTTGTTAAATGTATTTGTTATGAAGCCCCTAAATCATGACAGCAGAGTTAAGTCAGGGCTTGTGCTGTTCCTTTCTATTCCATATTAAAACATTCCTTTATCAGCCAAAAGATTCTGTACTACTTTCTGAATTCTGTAATCCCATAATGTTTTTTTTTGCATTTGTTGAGACAGAAGTGGCTGCCCCCTGGACTGAAGAGACAGTGAGACAGTGTCTGTTCCTTTACCTCTCCCTGCTGCCACTAAATCACCGGTTGGTCCACGAGCTTGCGTCTGTCTACACCGAGGCCATTGCTGACATCAAGCGCAGTGTGCTTCGTGCAATAGAACAACCTGTAAGTCTTTTTCTCGTTCATTTCTCGCTCAGTTTTGACTAAATCGTTCATTTTATACCTCTACTATCCAGTTTATCAGTAGCACCAAACCATGTTTTACACGGAGTTGACGCTGTGTAATTTTACCAAAGGAAAAAACAGAAACTTACCTCAAGACACAAGGTTCTGTGCCAGTGTTTTCATCTGATACCCAGTAGTTTCAGGGCAAAGTCTGAAATCTGTTTATTAATTTCTGTTTTTTGGGGTGCGAGGATTTAACTGGTTTGACCACAGGGGAAGCAATTGAGAGCAAACAGTGGAACTTAAAAGAAACTGAAGTTAGATAATCGTATCGAATATCCTTCAATTAACCACAATTTGAAGATTTGTAAGAGGGTAAATAATGTCATTGCAACCTTAACCCACAAAAAGCTGAGTTAAGTCTTCCTTCAAAGAAGAAACACAATTAAATGAAAACTGACTTACATTTATAAACGCATGTCTTGAGCTGTGCTATTAATGCTCTCTGTGTGTGTGTGTGTGTGTGTGTGTGTATGCCACGTTCTTCTAGATCCGTGGAATGGGGATGAACTCTCCTGAGCTGTTGCTTCTGGTAGAAAATTGTCCTAAAGGAGCAGAGACTTTAGTTACTCGCTGCCTGCACATTTTAACAGATAAAGGTAAAAATCAGGTAGAATAAAGTAGAGATTTATGTTGTGGTTAATCAGCAAACACAGAAAAGCCAGAACAACAAACAGAAAAGTGTTGATATCAAGTCCTCTTCTCCTCTGTTCAGTGCCTCCATCTCCAGAGCTGGTGGAGAGAGTACGAGACCTTTACCACAAACGAGTGCCTGATGTTCGCTTCCTTATCCCTGTCATTAACGGTCTAGAAAAGGTAAAACGGTGAAACTGTGGTGCTGTCTAAGAAAGACGGATACAGTATGAATTGATGATTTATTGGAGAGTGATTTGCCAGGTGTCATACTCCAACTTGAGAGTTTTTTCCATTTTGGTTCTTTATCATACAGAATGAGGTGATCCAGGCTCTCCCGAAGCTAATCAAACTCAACCCAATAGTAGTAAAGGAGGTGTTCAATCGTCTCTTGGGTACTCAGCACAGTAAGACTCATTCTTTCTCTGGTGGCTATCGTGCAATTTTACACTAAGATTCTTACATGTGACACTCAGACTGATCTGCTCTGACCATTTGGTGTTTCTCAGGTGAGGGAAGTTCATCTGTTTCCCCTCTCACCCCGGGAGACCTGCTCATCTCCTTACACAACATAGATTCAACCAAATGTGATATGAAGTCAATCATAAAAGGTCGGTAGTCAGTGATGATGTTGGAGATTAAATAATACTATATCTGTTAAACAGCTTTGTCTGTGTTGATCGGCTGGTGCTTTAGCATGTCCTGTAAAATGGAGGAGGGCCTGTAACCAGCTTTTTCAGCATTATTATTGATCAGTGTCTGTTGCAAATAATCAAATGCTGTCTTCACTACAGCCACAAACCTGTGCTTTGGCGAGAAGAATGTGTATACTTCTGAGGTATTGGCTGTGGTGATGCAGCAGCTGATGGAGCAGAATCCTCTCCCTATGCTGCTTATGCGCACCGTCATCCAGTCCCTCACTATGTATCCCCGACTGGGCGGCTTTGTCATGAACATCCTGTCCCGCCTCATCATGAAGCAGGTTGGCACCAAGTTTTAACATGTTGAATTTATGCTAAGCTAAACAGATTGTTCACTGTTGTCTTAATGTTGATGTCTGTTTTCCCTTGTAGGTGTGGAAGTATCCCAAAGTGTGGGAAGGATTTGTGAAGTGCTGCCAGAGGACAAAGCCTCAGTCTTATAGCGTTCTCCTGCAGCTGCCGTCCGCCCAACTGACAAGTGTGTTTGAGCGCTGTCCAGAGATGAGAGAGCCTCTTTTACAGCATGTCCACTCCTTCACCCCGCATCAGGTATTTGCCGTTTCCAAATTTACTGAAATTCATTCACAGTCCAAACTTTGATGCATCTTGGGTGTGAAAGCAGAACATCAAGCAGTCTGTTACCAGCAGCTACACTTCCATTTTATATACCAGCTGTCTGTGTTTTCTTTTCTAACAGCAAGCTCACATACCTTCTTCCATCATGGCTGTCCTGGAAGCAAATAAAAAAACAGAGCCGAAACCAGTAGAGCCTGTTGTGGACAAAGAGGTGACGTATAAAGATGCTATACTGTACTTATTGTTTTCTAAGGCACCGTTTAGTAATTTCTACTATGTGAGCAACTCTTACTTAACTTCTCAAATGTGTTCCACCTTTTTTTTAACATACAAAATAGGCATTGGTCCAGTTATTTGTTCATAATTCCATTCTTCGCTCTTTCATTATACAGATTGAACCAGTCGCTGCTCCACCTGCCTCAGTTTTCAGAGAGGCTTCCACTGCAGCAGTGATGGAGCCACAGATACTAACCCCGCAAGACCCAACTGTCACGAACGATGACAGGCCGATGGAGCAAGAAGAGTTGGGTCCAGTTATACAGGAGGAAAACCTCAACAGTGTTTCACAGGTAAAATTATATTTTAATACACTGATCACTGCAATTTCATAGTATGGAATGATTTAGGATTATTAAGCTTTTTTAAAAAGCCTGGGTTTTTTTATGTTTTATCCTATTAATTTTCAATTAAAACTAAAGTTTTAAGGACCACAAAATATAGAGTAGCTCAGTGTCAACTAATTTTTGGATCTCTTCAGGTGGAATTGGAAAGAATGAGCAAAACGCCATCACCACAGCCGGAACCAGCTGAGGAACCAATGGAGACATCTCAGCCTGAACCTTCAGACTTCAAGGAGGCAGAAAAAGAGGTTGAAGCTGATGTTGCACCTGTGGGTGGAAGCAGCAGCGAGGATATTGTCTGACTCCTCAAGACTAATGCACTCAAAACAAATGCACATTTCTGTCACATAATAAAAGGCCTGTTGGAATTATACTGTTTTACGTCAAAGAAAGTCTTTCTATTTGTTGAAAACAAGAAGCATAAATAATTCTTGTTCATGTCAAGGAAAAGTTGGCTAATAAATCAACAAAACACTTGTCTGCTTTCTACTGCAAGTCTTTTTTTTTTTTACTAGTACGGTCTTATGGTTTAGCATAAATTAAAAATATGTATGCTGTATATAAGCTGAATATATAATTGTTGTCATTCCCTGTAACACAGAATGACAACATTTTAAATGTTTGGTGACAGATCAAGACCTTTTAAGATTTGGATATATAAATGTTGTGTTTGCCACAAATGAAATGTGCAGTAAAATGTGAAACAATGCATTAACTCAGTCGGAAACCAAAGGCTGGTCTTACACAGATTAAGATATTGTTTAAACATGTTTGTTAATGTTGGTGGTAGACTTTTAAGCTTTTTCATGGTCACTTGTAAGCCAATTTATGTCTAGTAATATGTTGACACAATTTGGACAAATTTTTCTTAAAATGTAGCATTAGACAATTGTGTCGGTTGATTTGCAGGTCACATTTAGGACCAAATAACACTCAAAATCCTCCAGTTAGTTTTCCCCATTTGCTTAGACATTTGTGTCTATCCTGAAGTCCCATTTTAGTAGTTAATCTAGAGACAAAAGCTGAAACTATTTTACTAGAGATAGAAACTCTGCACTATTTTGAGACGGCTGTTAAATTGCTGTAAAAACAAGATTTCATAAAGTTTTTCTTGATTCATTTCTGTGCGCAGGACTTTCTGCACCCGTCTGTCTTAGACATGCAGGACCTACAGTGACTAGACAATTTGAGACACTTAATATGGCACAGTACTTATTCTGAAACAAAATCCTAAAATAAAGGGGGGGAAATGCTGCTCTTACATGACAATCTTTTTTCAAATATTGTTCAATCACAGAAACATTTAAATACTATCGCAAAAATCCAGAAAAATGAATGAAAATCTATGGGTGGAAAAATCCCCAAACCTAAAAGTTAAAACCTTCAGAACTTCACATAAAGTCCATTTGCTCCTGTCAGTTCTGGGCCACAGGTTGTCATCAGCATCACATTGACTGTTTAATCCAGACTTAGACTCTTTCACAGATGGTTGAGGGCTGATCACTGATTGAAGAATTTTCCATAGGGGGTCGCTCACATATACATTAACCAGTTACTTGCATAATGCAAATAATTTCTGTTCCGTTGTTTTACACAGTAAATTCAATAAGGTTTTGGGTTTTGAAAAACGGAGTGAAACTCAAGACAGAGTATTGTAAAGATGATGAAGATCCGGTGGATTCCATCTTTATTAAACATAAAGAAATGTCAATTAGACAAACTTAGTTCATATATTGTTTATCAAAATGTTTAGACAAACATAGTTCATATATTGTTTATCAAAATGTTTAAACTGCGCGTAAAAACTTTTATTTTGGAGATTACAATCGGACGTCCTGTAAAGCCCGAGCAGCTGATCTCGCGAGAAGAGTCAAAGGTCACTAGTGGGACAAAGGTGGTCCGAAGTCCCCAGACCAGCTTCCAGCTGTGACTCTCACACGGAACCGCTGGGCGCTGGGTTCAGGGCTCCGATGAAGGCTGTGATCCTCGCCGCCGGGTACGGAACCCGGCTGCAGCGGGACGTGTCGGCCGACAGCAGCGGGAGGTTCGCTCATCTGCTCGGGGCTGCGAAGCCGCTGCTGCCGGTGGGACGGTGCGCGTTGATATCGCACTGGGTCCAAGCCCTGAGCGCGTCCGGCTCTGTGGACGGAATCTATGTGGTTGTGAGTAGTTCCACACGTGCCAAGTAACGGTTTAGGTGACGTGATGTTATTATTTTTATACTTGGTATGTACAAGTGTGGCCTGATGTTACTGTTCTTCAGTTACAGTTGGGTTTGTGTAGTCACTTGAATGTGACTTCACAGGCTGACATGCATGTAAAGTGGTTCATGTATATGTGCATGAAGGTGCCATGGATTACATGGACATGCCGTATATAACATGGCACTGAAAGGGCATAAATCAGTAGTCAACCTTGTATTTTACATTTACATTTAGTTATTGGCAGACGCTTTTATCCAAAGCGACTGATAGAGTAATTCGGTAACACACACACACACTGGATGAGGGTGAGGGGGCTCATCAGGAGCAACGTGGGGTTCGGTGTCTTGCCTGAGGACACTTTGACACGCAGCGAGGAAGGACCGGGGATTGAACCACTGCCTCACCCACTGAGCTACAGCCGTCCCACCATTTTAACATGAGTTTCCAACTGTTATCAGACTAAAGTGTCAATGCACATCCCGTTAAGGACTGAGACATGTGTGTACTGGTAGACAGATTTTGTTCAGGTCTCTGACCCTTTGTCATTACTCTCTTCCTTTTTTCAGACCAACGCCGTCCACCACACTGCATTTGAAGAGTGGGCAGCAAGTTACACAAATGTCAAGATTCTCAACGATCACACAACAAGCAATAATGTAAATGCATTTGTTCTTTCTTCTGTCTCATTCTTACCATTCTCAGATGTCCAACCCCCCATAGTGGCAAGCGTGTTTTAGTGAATTTGAAAAGACATTTCTTGTCCCAAACTTGAGGAAGGATTTATGCTTAATAATAAGTTCTTTCCATATGATATTGGCTTTTTGTTTTCAGAGATGAAACCACTGAATCTAGCTACTGTTCTCATTCCACCAGGGCCGTCTTGGTGCTGTGGCCTGCCTGCAGCTTGCAGTAAAGCACTTTAAGATAGAAGACCACGTTATAGTTATTGGAGGGTGTGTTGATAAAGCTCAAATTATCGGTACTACAGTGCATATAGTTTTTACAGCTGTGACATTGAGCCTTGCTTCTGACAAAAGGAAACGCTTTCTCTCTTTTAATGGTTAAACAGTGACACCCTCTTCAAAGAAGATTTTAGCCTCAGCAGAGTTAAGGAGAGGTTTTCTGACCTCCAGTCAAAGAGTGCGGACAGCTGCTTGGTGCTTTCATATCCATGCAAAGATGAAGGTGAGTTTTGCAGTTTTAAATTCAAGTTTTAAAGGCTTTGCCTCATGCTCACAAGTTAAACTATTTGTCACCGCGTTGTATCTACAGAAACCCATAAATATGGAATACTGGAAGTAGATGGGGATCATCGTGTGCTGTGTATGAAGGAGAAACCTCTAGCTTCTGAGACAGAGTCAAGGAAAGCAGTAAGTTGGTTTTCAGTGTTGTTATGCAGAATGTTGAGACATAGCATCCTTTATCCCATATACATGTTTTTGTCTGAGAAGTGTCGGCATAACCGTCCCAAGGTTCTCTGCTATCTTCAGTAAACTGTAGTGACCTGGAGACATGTAGAAGTGTTGGGAGCCTGATGGTGGGCATGTTCTGCCCAGCAGCAGAGGGGTATAAAGCATTTGTGTGACGAATCAGTTTTTCGAACGGCACAAGACAGAACACAAAACTCTGCCTGAACTTCTCTCTTGCAAGATAATAAAACCCTTAAAAGACATCCTGGATGCATCTTCTTTACTGACTACACTCGAGGTGTCTGGAACCAGTAGTTGTTGATAGATTTTTTTCCATGACAATTTGGTGGCAGTGGTGGGATCTGCTGTGCGGTCGTTGGGGGAGTGAGTGGACAGTGGTCGCACCCTGGAAGAGAAACAAAACAAATTCCAGCCTCAACCTCCGCTTAATGAATAAGTGTGGAGATGGGGGACTGAACACAGCTCCTCTGATCGCCGTTCCCAGATCCTGGAACTAAAAATTAACCACTGGTCAAGACTGACACTGGGTGAGTCGTAAAGAAGTTTCTAAATTACTTCTGTTGAGCTCACGTGGTTGAATTAATCTGAACAATTGGGCGACTCCTAGTCAATAGGGGAGGATAAATGTCATTGAACAGTTAGGGACGGACTAACAACTCCTAGTTAGCTGGGGAGTATAAGGGCAGCAACCGAGTTGGATTGAGAGGCCAACAGACTAGGGCTTTAAAGAGGTGCCTGAGGCCAAAGAAAGAAAAGAAAAAAAACAGGAGAGGGACCTTAAAGACTGGTCAGAGCTCTATTGATTGGGGGCTTATAGCGGGCAATCAACTTCGAAGACGTCTGCGTTGAATAACCAGAATCAGCAGTGCAGCCATGACGTGATGTGATGCCTTCACTTCTGCCCTGTAAAGGTTGTTGATGATGTAACTGTTGATGGTTTTCTCTCACAAAGCTTCTGTCACCAGCAGATGTTGCTTCCCTTTGCTGGACAGTTCTGCTGCTCAGTGCACCAGTGGTTTCTTTCTTTTCAGGACATGGCAAATTGTTATATTGGTTCTGCCCAGTGTTTGTACAAAGCCTTTGTTCTCCCTCTTTTTTCCGATTTTAAAGTGGCTTGTCTCTTCCACAGACAGTCCTCTGGTCTTTATGATTTATTTAACAAATACAGTCTTCACTTGGTTAAAGCCAGAAATAAACTTTTACAAGTGTTTATTGTATTGTATCAGTCTGAGGGGACACCTCAGTTTGAAGAAAGACCTCAGTCATATGCTCCACTACTTTTGGAAAAGAAAATATACTGGTGACGTGTTATAGAAGGTAATATCTTTTGTGTTGCATATCAGGTTTAAATTCCATCAGGTAAGTTGCCCCTTCATAACCATATTTTAAGCTTTAACCCAAATGTCTGACCTAACTGAAAGTGAACCAATATTTTTATGAGGGAACTGTATATTCATAAGTGAAGGTTGCTTGTTGTTTAAACACCCAGCTAGTGCCGTATTTTCACTGGCTGAGCATAAACTAGTCAACACTCAGCTGACAATTTCCATTTGTTTTTCAGTGTCCTTGTTTCTATGTCTTCTCAAAGACGAGCCTTCCTCTGCTGGATGCCTTCCTTGAGGAAAACAAGGTAAGTTTATTTTTATTCCCGTACATTTTAGCCCAGCGTATGACCTAATAAAGACAGAAGGAAATGGTGTGGGAGTATTATGCACACATTTCCATTTCCACAGGAAGCTTCTATTGAAGAGAAAGACGCTCCAGGAAACTTTGTGTCCTATCTCATTCAAAGGTAATTTCTCCAAGAACTTGGACAGTCAGGGATTTAAAAGTTCCTCTGTAAGACTGACGGCTGATCACTGTTAAGAGTTGGGTTTTTTTTCATTGTGATCGCAAAACATGATTGGTGTTAACTTTTTAAAGCAAAATTTGTTTAAAAATTGTCCCAAAACTTTTTTTTTTCTTTCAGGAAACCAGTTTACATTCATCAGATTTCTGGGCGTTTTGATGTTGGAAACTTGCCTTCCTATATTGAATGTGACCGTTACTTCAGAGAAAAACTTCACGATGTCGAGTCCTACATGGTGTAGACTAAACTGAAACCCTAAAAACATTATGCCATGTTAAAGGAAACAGAAAACAATCTCTAAACTGTGTAAAATTGTTCAATCAAACACAGATCAAAAACTAGCTGTAAAAAGGACTGAACATTATATTTGTGTTGTGTAATTTTTATAAAGATTTTTTTAATAAACATGTTTTTATGCTATTCTTTACAACTAGTAAAGAGTCTTGTGCATTTGTCAGAGGCTTTTTCTTGGTTGTCCTCCATCTTTGCAATGCGGGAGCCAAACTGCATTGCCCTCTTGGGGAGGACAGATGATTGGCTGAGGCCCAGCTGTCTGGCTGTCAGTCTCAGGAGGAGTTTTTCCCCAACACCTCGGGGAAGTGACAGATCTGCCTTCTCCCACACAGGCAGAGAATTGAAGTAGCTCACCACATCCTCATCCAAATAGGGAAATCTGCAGATACAAGAGTGGTATTATTTTAATGTGCTGCATATTCCACACAACACACTTTCAACTAGTTATATAAGACAATTACTTCCAATTTAAAGAGTTTGCACATGCTGTCCCCCAACATGTTTTCACTTGTAATAGGAACTGGGTGGAACTGTGCTGGGATGTTTGCAAAGTCACACCTTGAACCATTAAACCAGTAATAAAGGTGTAATTTATCACACTGTAGCACGTGCATCAAAGTCACCAGGACAGTGTGAGAGAGACGTCAATGAGGAGATGTAAACACGTCTGCACAGACCTGAGATGAATCCTAATCCGCATGGAAACTGAAAACAAGGGGGGGCTGGTTTAAAGAAATACCGCTTACCTGACTGATCAACAAAAAAAACATATCACCACTGATGCTTGCACATATCTTCAGAGGAGAACAGTCGATCAGTACAAATAACCAACGATGGTCACGTTTTAGACATAAAGCTACAATATGCTATTTAAGTTAATGCTAACATAACTCGTAATGAATCTAATCCGTTCCACCCAGCCCTGCCCTCTTACTGCTCTGCACAGCCCTTCAAGTATTATAGCATTATTAATTTTTTAAAATATATTATATATAATAATTATTTGGGGTTACAACTTTTTTTTTTTGAACTGTCATGCTTCGTAAGCTGATGTAAGAGATCCTTTTGAAAGCACACACACAAGACGTGCTAACAAGTTCCGGAGCCTTTGCACTGTGCTCACTGGCTTAACAAGCAGGTCTTCCTGGAAACCTGACATGGAATAGAGCCATTGTTGGTGTAATTACTTACACCCGTGTCTATGTTGCTACGGAAACATGTACTAAAAACAAGGTGTATTGTTCATGCTGAGTCACGGTTACACTGCTATGCCTTACTGAGACATCGGAATAAAAGAGAGCCATTACTGACAACACCTGCCAAGTCAAAAGTTCGGTAATGAAAAAATGACAATTAGAACCTTTTGCGGGAAAATGAATGTCCTGTCTTGTCTTGCTCTGTCATTTAATGTCCAAAAGAAACCGATTCATGCTTCCACTCTTTATTTACCACGTGCTGTACAAAGCCTTTACACTCTCTGGGCATCAGTGTCAAATGTTAATGCTAAAACGATACGTGTAAAGAAAATTATTCTTTTAATTTTAAGGTACTGTACACTGAAATTTTTTAGCCACTAGTACTGATAAAGTTTTGTTGCTTTGGTCCCAGTTTTTGTTTTCAAGATGGATAAAGGTTCAGATGGCAGTTCTTGCATCTGACTACTGGTTTCATGATATTCCGGTCATCATCAACAGTAGGTGGTGGTGACACACAAAGAAATGAAAAAAATCCACCAACCAAACATTGATATTAACAATGTGCACTTTTCTTAAATTAACTTTGAAAATGTTTAAGAAAAAAATGCTTTTACACACAATTTGTCCAACACATTTCAGTGAGAAATACTGACTGTAAACTAGTAAACTCACTTCATTAAAAGAAAACCACCCACGCAGTAATGTTAAAAGGAATATAAATGTTTTTAGTATTTTGTTTAGAAATGCTAATATACAGTATTTGAATACTGCTGTCAGACAAACCATGCAATCTCAGAACATCACTTTGGGCTCTAAACAACCTCACCTAGCTTCCTTCCCATGGTCCCCTATTACTCTGTCGTCCCTCCCCAAATTCCTGGAGGAGATTCTGCCGAGTTCCATGGCCAACTCTTGGATCAGTCCCTCGTATCCGGATGTCTTAAATCGGACTCTGTGTCTGGAGTAACCTGCTAACTGCTCATCTGCTCCAATTCCGGTCAAAATGACCTAAAATCATACAAGAGCAGAAGAGAAATACAGGGGGGAATTACAACGATAAATTGCATTATTTTAGTTTCACAGAAGGTGTTAAAAAAACAAAACAAATAACAACATATTTTTAATTTGCCAAATTGTTTATCCCTCAGTACAAAACCCAATGCCACAGCTCAGGGGTCAATTCCATCAAGTATTACAAATTGGCTGAAAAATGAAACCGAGCTAACAACCCCTTGTTTCTGGCATACTGGAAATATCAAAGACTGCCATTACTTTACCTTTGCTGATGACGCAAAGAGCCGCTGGTCACTGTCCTCTCTGATGAGCCCTGCCCCTCTGGCTGCAAACCACACAGCACATCCAATGCTGTCATCAAGCACTGTATCCAGAGGATGCACCAAATGACAAATGCGCTCCCGGCGCATTTTCTGCAGCTCCTCCTGTGTTACATTGATTTCAATAAAATTCCATTTTCTCTCAGGATTTAAGCTTTGTAGTTCCGTTAGACCAGCTTTTCCAGTTATTCTGTCTGGAACATCAAAGGGGCTGGATGTTCTACATGGAGCATCATCAGTCTTAGAATTGGTGGACTCATTTTTGTGCTTTTTGTTTTTCTTTGCAGACTCTTTCTGCTTCTTTGGCTCCTGTAGTTTAAATGCTACATTAAGCAGATCTATTGGTTGATGAGCAGGTATGTGCTGGTCAGCCAAAACAGCCAGGATCATCGAATCAATACCGCCCGAGAAAAGTATGGCAACACTAGCGTGGTCATTCTCAGGAGGCGAATGGTCTCGATTCTGAAAAGGCAGGGACTGAACACGTCGCCTTACTGCCTCACTCAAAACATGAATGACACGGTTCACTTCAGCATTGTTCTCTTTGCTTGCCAGGAGCTGCTCCAAATCCTTGACAGACTGATACAAGTTCGGATGAATTTCTGGCTCATTTAATGTCTCTGGGATGGACGTATTAAGAGGGCACACAGGTGAGGTGAGTGCAAGTCCTGACTGGTTCATCACAGCACTGCAGCCACTCGGAAGTGACTCTGATATAGTTTCAATGCAAGTAGAGATGACATTATTTCCTGCATGAGCCCATGGATAAACTTCAAATGTCATTGTGCTGGATTCTGTAGCTGCCTTCAGGTCAATCCTGTACACACCAACTGCTGGGACTTCTTGCCAAATAGTCTGATCCGGCCCATAAGTGTGAGCTGCCACAGAAGTCAGCGTCAAAACCTCTGCATTCAACATCCAAAGCAAACTCCGCCTGCCAAAGAAGTCTCTGCCAAACCACAGATAGTCTCCAGCTTTCTGATAGTAAATAAACCCCCATGGTCCTCGTACACTGGACAAGATGGACAGAATCTCTGCAGGGCTGCTGCAGGAGGAAAGCCGCTGAGAGATGACAGCAGTGTCATTCTCTTTTGCCATCACTGGCAGACCTCCAAAAATCTCCCCGTTCCACACCAGCACATTCCCGGTGTCATCCTGAACTGGCTGAGGTGTAAGAAGGCCTCTCATGTGGAGAACGTGGGCAGAGAACACACACTGATAGCTGCCATGTTTGTCTGTAACTGTCACGTCCTGGCTTGAGTCGGGACCCCTTCGCTTCAAATGTTGATGAATGGTTTTGTCCCACTCAAAGGGAGTGGGTGACAGACTCAACAGACAAAAGATACCGCACATTGTTGTTGTGAAGACGAAGGTCTTACATATCCTGCAGTTCCTTTTTCATATTATCCAGTTCCTCTGGAAATAGAAAATGTCATGTGTTTTGATCATTTGATTTAAAATCATATGAATTTAAAGGCCAGCTTCTCTGATTTTGAGCTTGATTCTTCTAGTTCTAGTTTGGGAAGTACACATACATGAATGCTATTAACCTTCACTATTTCAAAATATCTCTACTTCTAGCTGAAAAATGTGTCCAGGTGACATATCTTCAGTTGAGATTATGGCATCCTGTTGCTCACACAGTTGAGTATGTAACCGTAGTCATCCTGCTTTTCCACAGCTCCTCCAGATGACATCATCTGAACTCCTCATGATTAATAGCTCTGCTAGGTGATGTCATCTGGAGGAGTTATTCAGCAAGAAGCAGAAAAATATTTTGATATGGGAAAGTGAGTGGAACGTTTTAAAGCATTTATGTTCGTTAACCCACTAAACTAAAGTCATAGAAAGAAATTAAACATTTGGTGAAGTTGCCCTTGGACGTCTTAGTGCTCAACTTACTCTTGCATGAGCCCAGTGTTTGAGACCGGTCTGCCAGGAAGAATATGTTACTGTTCCTCTGCTGGATGTAGACTTTCTGAAAAATCATTACAATCAAAATATGTATGAGACATGTATACAACTGATTTAATTATTTTCAGTGTCTTACAACAGAACAAACGTTTAAATATGGGGATCCTAGACATAAACACGTTTAAATAGATGAATAAAACGTGTCTATTTCAGTCAGATTATGTCTATGCTTGTAAATCTTAGCTTAAAAATACACGTTGCGTTACTCACCCTGTTTTTCTTCAGATTGGACAGCTCGTCTACAACCACCTTCTGCTCTTTTATCTGTAATTTTGCAGCACACATTAACTTTAAAAGACTATCAGATGGCAAGAGACAGAACTCCAACTATCCGTAACCGCATGTGTTAAACCGCAGACTGAGTTATAACCGAGACATTTGACATGAGCTAAAATTAGCAGCTAATTTGTGCCATGTTTTGCTAACTCGAACTTACCTTTCTGTTCAGCTCCTCTTTGAGTCCAGACTGTCCCTCAAAGTTTACTTCGTTGTCCTGGGCTTTCGATGTCATTTTGCTCAGAGAAAACGTGGACAAATGCTTTTAAAGGTTTATAATAATGTATTTGAAGCTAGTTCAATGCGGTGTGTGAAGGCCATAGTGTAAACACATGTTCATTGATGCTCTTCCGGATGTGCAGATATTGTCACTGTTGACTATACTGCCCCCTGCAGGCAGGAGGACGAAACCAGCGTTATTTGTCCATTGTCATGGACTCTGTAAAATCATATCAGATCTATTTCCCATTTGAACCCATCAGTAGGTAAAAATTGCATTTTGTGCCACCTTTCAAATAAAACAACTTAGTTTTTATTAATTTTTGTATTAATGACAGGCGGGGATAGTTTGAAAAAATACAAAAGGAATGATTGTAATGTTCTGTATATTGTGACTGAAAAGACCAAATAAAATGTTTTCTTGTCATCATGCAATCAATAAGACCTGGTACTGTGACAATTTCAGTACGAAACGTGTGACAGTTGGCAAAAATCAAATGAATTTTGTTCACTTGTTGCAGTTTCCATCAAAGTGGAAAAGATGATGTGAGAATAAGGAAATCATCATACAGTATTATTTATACACACCATCAGCCTGTGGTGACAATAAAATCACAAGGGAGTGTAGAAACAAAAGTGAAACTCTTGGATAACTATGACATGTGCATTTTTGGTAGTTTGTGCTGTCTTTACTATTCTCACATCCTTTACATCTCTAATTAAATTCCTGTAAAAATCAGAAGTTGCCCACATTTTAACAAGAGTACAGCCATGCTAGGTGCTCTGTAAAGCTGAACTGCATTTACACACATGTTGATATATGGTTGCTAGAGGAAAAGAAGAGCAATCTGTAAAATTATTCCCTGAAGACCATAAATGTCCGCACTAAGTTCTCTTGCAGTCCAAAGCATTTCGGAGACAAATCAGAACTGAAAATTTAAAATAAAATAATGAACAGAAAACTGCTTAATTCCATTGCATTATTAGATCAATTTTAACAGTCCAGATTTACATGTTGGACTTTAAACACGCAACCTCCCTGTGGTATATACATGTGATCCATAAACATTACAAAGATATTTCTGAGGATCTGACTCACAGAGCTGGCACCAGTCAACATCTAGTTGGCACAAATATTGCTCCAGCAGGTCAAGCACGTTTCAAACGTGCAGTGGGACAGACAAACACAGCTGCCACTGAACTGTGATAAAGTATTGATCCAATCAGCTGTCAGGTGTTTATCATTTTGTTTCCTGGAAACAAGAGCTGTCATTTTGGCAATGGCTGCGTTGACCAAGTCCTCATAGCCAAACAGTGACCTTTGATGTTTATCCTTCTCCTGTGGACAGAACGGAGCGAGCAGGCACACATCAAAGTCTTAGGCCCTGGCAGCAGCAGATAGCCATAGAAACAATAAGACCACAAGACTGTTGTCTTCTAAAAATGGATAATGGTAATAGTTATAATCACCGTCTCTGGTGTTCTTTGGTCACTTAGATAGTTGCAATCTTTTGGTGCCCAGTGTTGTGAGATTTTGGGAGACCTCAAGAGCTCAGCCTCCCTCATTCAAGCTCAGTCTCATTGAAACACTTGAACCAGAGGTATTATTCTTTAATACCTTCTTCTGCAACAGTGTCTAAGAGCTCAGCACAAAAAAAGAACAGAGGACCTGCATGAAGAATAGATGAATAATCTGATCCAACCTCACGCAAACCGTTCTTCAGGTGAGATTTCACATCCTGCCCCCACCTCTATCCCGTCTACAGCTGTGGCTTGCGAGTGTCACACTTCTTCAGGCCACAGGAGGCAAGTCATTCTCATATTTTTGTCCTGAAAGTACAAATTTAGTCCAGGTAAACATAGCTTGTTATTCCGCAGTCAGGCTGAAAAGGAATCCCACGGGGCAGATATACCTGCAGCTCACATGGCCACAAAATGACACAGCAGCCATCTCACCACTGATGATGGGTACCTGAGCCTGGCTGACTCACCGGCCCACTAATAGTTTGGCTGGTAATCTGTTTGTACCAGCTCAATGTGTGCAGACTTTCGACTGGCTGAGAGCTTTCTTTGATCCTTGAATAGATCACAAAGGGTTAGAAGTGCCTATTGTCATCACATGGCTCAAAATACATGCTTATGTTACTCGTTGGGCTGAATTTTGCTCGCTCATCCGATGAGCAGGCACAGAGTATGAAGGTCTACGTGTTGCCCTGGGCCAAAAAGGAACTACTGCTTTGTTCAAAGTTCTTTTTTTAACATCACCGCCAACGGTGCGTGTTTCATTCATGGTGTTACATTGTAAATTATAGAAATGATGTCAAACAGATAAGTAGACAATGGCACTGAAGAACTGGCTGTCTGGGCATGGATTAAATAATAAAGGCTAAATACGCGGACAGATTAACCAATGAGGGGGACCCTGCCCCTCCTCCCGTTCCTCCTGATCTCTGTACATTGTGGATGTTGTTTGCTGCAGCTTAAAATAATAAAAGCTAGGAGCCACAATTGGACAAAACGCTGAACTGATTTCTTGCTGACACTTAGATAATGATGACCCTGGCTTTGTTCACAGTAGCTTAGATTAACAAAAAGTGGAACCAGGGAAAAGCATCTTGAAAGTTCCCTCATTACTAAGTTACATTTCCTTTGTTTGACCTCGTCGAATGCAGAGAATAAAATAATATTCGGTAAGCTGTAGTTTTACAGGGAGGCTAGACTGTAATGAATGTCTTGGCCAGATGCAGCAACTTCCTTGCCTCTCCACTGGTTAGATTGCTGCGAGAATGTCTGATGCAGCAGCAAGCAGGGATCCAGGCCAACCGAAGGAAGTGCCATGGCATGAGAAGGCCATGTCCAGGATGTGGCTTTGATGGATAGTTAAGGTGGCTGACAATAGAAAATACTACTGTGCCTGGAAAAGGCTGGACTAACAAAAGAACTAAGACACTGATCACACCAGAACAAGAACTGGCAACACCCAGCAGACAGAGAGGCATATAGTGGTGGGATTCAAGATAAAGGCAGGAACAAGATACACCAAATACAATGAAGTGGCTGGTATTGTGTACAGGAACCTCTGCAGCAATTATGGGGTGAAATCTCCCAAGACCTGGTGGGAGACTCCTCAGAGGGCTGTGGAGAGCAATGAAGCAAAGTTGCTGCAGGATTTTGCTGCAACCGGAGACTGTAAAAATCAACAATGAACAAAGGATGATAGACTTGACACTCCCAGTGGAATTAGTAGTACTCAGGACTGTGGCTCCTAAACGGGACAAGTGGCTCCAACAAATCTCAGGAACAACATCAGAACTCTACCACTGTGCAAAAAAAAGTCCTGTAGACGATTAAACGGTGAGGGAGGTACACACCACCTGCAGAGACAAGAAAGTATTTCTTAAATTACATGGATGAATATATATGAACAAGGCATTCTGCAACAAACCCTTTATAATTCACTGGTGTGATGAAAGGTGAAAACACCCAAACCCTAAGGATTTGTTTCTCAGTTAAACTCATATTTCACAGTATGTTGTAACAGGACTGGCTATAACATTACAAGTTTATTGGACAAGCATGACTGCAATGACAATCTCTCACAAACAATGAACATGCTCTGCAGCATTCGTCATGTCGGTTGCTTTAAGTTTAAGGTTAGTGTGTTTGTAAGTTGTTTTGTGTGCGCTTGAGGGGGATTAAGTACTTGATGGGGCAGTTTCTGTTGTCATATTTCAGCTTCTATAGCACTGTAGGGATGACCTGAAAAAACAGGAAAAGTCAGCAGCAGTCAGCAGAGTTTGTGCCTGGTAATAACCAGGACAAAAACACGACCAAATGTGCATCAGATCCTTCTAAAATAAAATACTTGACTCTAATGATCAAAGAATGATCTAAAGATCTAGCAACACTTGCAGATTGTCAAAAATTTCAGTTTGCATTTACTAACCCAGGCATCTTGGCAGCAGTTGTGTTAGAATTTCCCTTTTTGCCACATTATGGCAATCACACATACACCGTGAGGTGCAACACGGTAAGTGTTGACATAAGTGGGAGGGTCTCCCTCAGCTGATACAAGCCCTTTACAGTCAACTGTACAGTGTCAAGTCAAACGAAACATATTAGCCATGTGCTCACTCAGCCAGTGTTTATTACTTTTTATGGATGTGGGCCAAGGAGCCCTCATCAACGAAGCCTGTAATTCTCTTCTGTTGACACAGGTGACAAATGCAAGTCATCCAAATGCGTGTTTTGTATAGTTTTTCTCAGTTCACCACCAAGCTGTATTGCAACAGGCCTCTTGACAAACACCTTCACTAGGTCAAGGGAATAATGATATAATGTTTCTGTTGCCAAAGTGCTCAGGTTGAATTTGTGTGGCATCACATCAACAGGCAACTTCAGTTAATCGTTAACTATGGCCACTCTCTGCACTCTTCACTGTTTCTTTGTACCACAGATTACTTATCATATAGAGTAAAGTGAACCCTTTGAAAATACCTGCATTTACAGTACGCATGAATATGTTCTTTAAATATTACCAGATCTCCAACTAAGTTTCAATCATAAACACAAGCTATTTTAGCAAGCATTGTTATTCTTGTCCAAACGTAATACATCATTCCGATTTTCAGAGCAACTCCGACTCAGGACAAAATACTAATTATGATATTTTCAATTGCTTTTTGAAGACACCTTTGCTAATGTGAACTGTGTCTCACAAAAAGACAAAATATAGGATCGGGAATTGTTTAAAAGCTGGAATGGGTTACAAACTTATCCTTACAAATGTATTCGTTTAGATATTCACCAGTCCATATTTGGATGCCTATAGATGAAGGCAGTTTTGTGATACTCTTCCTAAAAGTGTGGGTGCCCGGCTAAGGAGATGATGATAAGTACGGTGCAGACTGCACAGTGAGATGCTGCATGGTTGCATCTACCAAGGTGTTCATTGCAGGACACAGTGGCGGAAGCCAATACTCTAAAAAGCTAACATTATTATGTATCTAAAGCTTGCTAAATACATTTTAACATTCCACAATTCTGGAAAACATAGAGGTATTTAGCAACAACATGCAGCATGGTGCAAAAACAGTAGACTCTGGGCTGGTGCAAGTAAAGAAAATTATTGAAGCCCCCTGGTAAATAGAAGGGGCTTCAACATATAGTTCCTTTAAAGTATGCATACTGTACGCTAATACAACGTGCTCCCTCATGTAGCCTGTTTTTAATTCCAGCATCGGTTGCACACGCAGGCAGAAATTAATGGTACCTGAATACAAGATGAAATCCCACGTATTGCTGTTGGGGCAATATTAAACAATTTCAACGAGTTTAAATTGCAACTATAATAATGAAAAGCAACGGGATAAAACTTCCTGTTCTTGTCAAAAACTACCTTCAGCTACACCACCTGTCGTTGATTTAGTCATTGCTGTTTTCTCTGCTATGGTCTCAGCATAATCTTGTTATAGTGTTACGCTGCTTACGCTGTCGGAAATAAGTTGGTGAGTGGGAAATGTACTGTTGTTGAGGGATGATCCGGCCCAGGCCTGCCTTCTTATGGCCAAGATTTTACATCCTACAGACATAGGAAGTGTCTGAACAATTACACCGACAATACTGCCATTTTTTTGTGATTGATGAGCACGTGTTGGGAAACAACAAACACACTTGGGATTTCTGGGGAAATCAGATCCCCAGAAGCTTCTTTAAGAGCTTTAAGGGGCTTTATAGTTGTCAGTGCAAAATGATGATAATATGACTCTGATGAGAAAGCCATTCCAAAAGAAGAGCTTTTGAAATGGCCCACTTAGAGTTTAGGGAGAACACGCTTCAGCTGACAGACTCTGTATGGTCCGATGTTACACCTTTATTAATATAGGACAGCTACTGGAAGTGATTAAGGTTATTGCTGCCAAAAGACGATTCAATAATTTATTAATTCCAAAGTTTGGTTTACCTTTTCCACCATTACTGTGAATATTAAGTGGATGGGCTCAATAAAGTCATGAAACATAAAAACGTTTCATCACTTAGGTCCAGTCCTCTGCCCACATTCATGTACTTTTGCAGATGCTTTCCCATCAGCACCTTCGCTCAGTGTGGACGCGTCAGCTGCAGTGAGGCTGCGGGGAGGGAAACCACCGGCAGCAGCAGCAGGCGCGCAGACACTCACTGATGATAAAGGCGCGTTATTTCGGTCGCCTCGGGATTAGAGCTCAGGTAAACAGGCAGAGATCGGAGCCCGGGAAGCCGGATGGAGGCTGGGATTCAGTCACCGGTGATGCCGCCTCGGACACACGAACCCCCGCTGTGTGTCGGTGGGGGCGGGGCGGAGGAGCGGAGGAGGGTTTGTTTTGGACTCGACGCCCGGTCACGTGACCTCCGGGTGTATATTGGAGGCAGGACGCGAACAGCGAGCAGCAGAGGAGACGCCGAGCGCCCACCGGAGCTGCGCGGACACCGGCTCCAGCTTTTGCGTTGCACGTCCGTCCCGCGGTTCGGTCCATAAAGTCATTTCTTTCCGACTTCAGCTACAGTGTTAGCTAAGTTTGGAGAGGAGAAAACGGGGAGACGCGTCGTGTCCGTCCGCTGTTGTCGTCCGCTCGAGCTGCTAGTGCCGCACAATAGAGGAGACAGAGACCGCACAAAGCTCCGCGTTCGGACGCATGAAATATGGATAATTCCGGAGCCAAGCAGACGTGCTGCGGTAGGTTCTTCTTTTGTTTGCATGAAATCACTAAAGTCTTTCCCGAGCGGACGATACCGGGGCAGAACAGGTGGCGGATTCATCCTGACACTGACGTGTTGTGTTTGCAGGATCTCTCCGAGACTTCTTCACCTCAGCCAAATTCCTTATTTACATGGGACATGCTCTGTCCACATGGGTGAGTGAAGGACCCGCTCAATGTGGCTGACACACACACACACACACACACACAGGTGTTACATGATGTGTTATACGACTGTCATTACAACACAAAACTGTCCCACCACAATACTGGCCTTTATAAAAAAAAATCATACTTCACACTTTGATTTGATTAAACTGAAGATGGAGAAAGCAGAGAGGGTTGTTATTATTAATGCATCACCTTAACCACATTTCCTCTAGGGCCCAAATATGATGTCTTGAAATATGTATAATTAGGATCTTAATTCCCAGGGTGACCGAATGTGGAACTTTGCTGTGGCTGTTTTCCTGGTAGAGCTGTATGGCAACAGCCTGCTGCTCACGGCTGTGTACGGGCTGGTTGTGGCTGGCTCTGTGCTGCTGCTGGGGGCCATCATCGGGGACTGGGTGGACAGAAACCCCAGACTCAAAGGTATAGTTTTTTGTAAAGGATTGTCCTAATACAGGGTGCCAAAACTGAACTTGTTGTGTAACTGTTTGGTAGAGACTTTTTGTTACAATGCACATGTGTAGCTTTCTTGGTGTCACAGGAAAATGCACCTCTTGTTGAATATTATGAGGGAGCTGGGAGCGTATCCAACCCTCTCGTGGAAGCGCTCCAGTGAACTAGTTCATCAGACAGAAACCTGTTGTCTTTGATCAAATTTCTGTCCCTAATGCCGCTCGTGGTGTTTCCACAGTGGCCCAGACTTCGCTTCTCGTCCAGAACAGTTGTGTCATCGTGTGTGGGATTCTCTTGATGGTTGTTTTCCAGTTTAAAGAACAGCTTGCGGAGCTCTACAATGGCTGGATTCTGGTAAGATCCTCTCTGTGTTGTTATAGGCTCACTGTTTCAAAATGATCTATTGGGGATTTTCATTAAAAAAAAAAAACATTTTTACAGAGTTTCCCCAAGTACAACACCCTGACCCCAAGATTGAATCACCCTGACCTTTCCTGAAGATTGAATGACCAGTTGAACGGCTTTAAACGATGGGTACTCCCTTTCCTGTTCCCCTAACTTAAATTGACAGAAGAGGTTAGGACATATTCTCTGTTTTCGTGGTACTTATTTTTTGCATCTTTGTATTTACAATTTGACCGTATTTTTATGACCAGTTGAACGGCTTTTCTATGAATTTTTTAAACTGTAGATGGCAAAAAAAAGCGCCAGTGAAATGCAACCCAAGACGCACAACAGCAAAATAGTTCATAATGGAAAACTCGAAGAAATATGACAGCTTTTAATTTTGATCTGTTCCCCAGTGGTTTCAATGCTCAGGAAATTGACAGAAGAGGTTAGTTGCGCGTGTATGAATAAACATATGGTACAAAATCTGCAACTCCTGCGTAATTTGAAGAATAAGACACGTCTTCTCCTTTGGCTATGGAACAAGCCGTTTATTTATAACAAGGACCTTTTTGTCGGCTTTTTGCATGTTTTGTAAACGCACTCTTTACCGTAATTAAAACAGCGCACAGGTCTACTGTGAACAATTAGGAGCGCATACAACAGAATTATTTCTCAGCCTGGATATTGCTTATATGCGGTTTATATGTGACAAAAAAACAAGCCTAAATTTAGGTGCGCTCTATAGTCCAGAATTTACGGTATGTGAAATTGGAATCATTCGTTTGTATTAATAAAAACAAGAAAATTGCGGTAGGGTCACACTCATTTAGGTTTCCTGTAACGAGAAAAACAAAGTATGGTGAATACACACGTTCTGAAAGTCTCCTGCAGGAGCAGAATTTGTGAGAGAGCTTTGCAAGGGGCTTGTTTACACATGAACAGCCAGCGTCGGAGTTTGTTAGAAGCTGGTGAAACAGGAGATTGTCTTGTCGAACGTTGTGTAGTCAGCAGGTTCTTCAAGGCCAGTCACATGACAGACGAGGAGAGCGAAAAATGTGGCCAGGCCTGTGGAATCATTTTTGCTATTCTGACCAGAGGAGCTGCGTTACAGTGAACACATCAACAAGAAAGTTTCAAGTTAGCGATTTTAAACAACATTCAGACTATATTTCTGATATTTCACCCCTCACTGCTTCTGTATTCATAATGTAGTTGAGATCACATTTTAAAGGTATTTTATTTTATTTATTTTTTATTTTTTTAGCTTGGGTAAGATAGTATGTAAGAGCAGCGCTTTGTCTTGGCTTTTGGTTAATGTTTTTGTCATCTCCACCAGCTGAGATGTGAACTTCCAGAATGACAATTACTCGTCAATTATATTTATAGTGGTTTATAGTTTATGTGGTAGATTATTAAATCAAAAAATGTTACCAAATACTGATAATACATGTATAACAGTGGCAAGTGGAGTATATCTTAAAAGGCTTTATGATGTCTATGTAATGGTTCAAGCATAAATCTGGTGTTCTGTTGGATTTTCTTTATTGTTTTAAATTCCCCATTTGTGGCACTCAGCCTAAAGTCTGAACTTATTAAAGACAAACTCCTTAAAGACACGGCACAAAAATTTCATTTTTGTTTAAAGTAAAGGCTGGATATAATTCTTCAGAAAAGCTGGGCACTACTTTTATCAAATGTTACTCGAAAAAGGCAAATTAAGCAAAAATCAAATGGTGTGTTTGTTGCACCATATTGTGCCATGGATTTACATGCACTTGTTCTCTGGTTTTCAGAAAAATCCAATTATCCCACCTCTCGAAAAAATCCAACGCCTGCCTTTCATGACTCCTAGGCATATTTAACAAAACACAAATGTAAACATTTTCTTTATTTTGCTTTTCAGACAACTTGCTACATTCTGGTTATTAGCATCGCCAACATCGCCAATCTAGCCAGCACAGCTACATCCATCACCATCCAGAGGGACTGGGTTGTCGTTGTGGCAGGGCAGGACAGCAGCAAGTTGGCAGGTCAGTGTATCGACTTCACTTCTGACTTATCGTTGAAAGTAGGCCTCACGTGACCAGTTATCAGATCTGTGCAGTGGGGCATACTTTGAACCCTGGATGTGGACTGTCTATCATTTTTACCTTTTATGTCCCTGCAGTTTTCCCCTGACTGTTATGAGCTTTTTAAAAGATTTGCTTACATGGTGGAAAAAGAACCTGTTGACCCTCGTCAATCTACTGTACTACTGCTGTAGTTCTAGTAAAATCTCCTGTCACATGATAATGTGACACCTACCAAAAATAAGAGCACTGTAACCGGTTGCTATTCCATCGCATGCCTAATGCTGACCTCCACCTCATTCCTCCGCTCAAACAGACATGAACGCCACGGTGCGAATTATCGACCAGTTGACCAATATCCTGGCTCCCATGTTGGTGGGCCAAATAATGGCCTTTGGTTCGCATTTCGTTGGCTGTGGCTTCATCTCTGGCTGGAACCTGTGCTCCATGTGTCTGGAGTATACACTGCTGTGGAAGGTCTACCAGAAGACGCCTGCCTTGGCTGTGAAAGCTGGGCAAAAGGAACAGCATCAGGAACTCAAACAGCTCAGTCCCACATCAGGTAGCTGCAAAAACTTTGTCTTTACATCATTTACAACCAGGTTGTGTGTTACTTTAGTAATGCGCAGCATCGGTTTTGCCCTGGTCAATGATTTATACTGAATAAAACTGAATTTTTCCATCCTTCTACTTCTTGTAGATGTGGAGAACAGCCAGAGTCCTGAGGAGTCCTCTCAGCCACTGATGAATGAGGCCTCAGTGGTGGCCAGGCCAGATTCTCCAAAGGAACATGGCTGTTGCTACCAGGTTTCCGAACCTCTGCGCACCTTAAAATCCGGCTGGGTTGCCTACTACAACCAGAACATCTTCTTTGCCGGCATGTCCCTGGCATTCCTCTACATGACAGTGCTGGGTTTCGACTGCATCACGACAGGTTACGCCTACACTCAGGGCCTCAACGGCTCAGTGCTCAGCCTGCTGATGGGAGCCTCCGCTGTGTCAGGTATCTGCGGCACCGTCGCCTTCACTTGGGTTCGCAAAAAGTGTGGCCTGATCCGGACCGGCTTCATCTCGGGTGTGGCTCAGCTGTCCTGTCTTATGCTGTGTGTAATCTCCGTCTTCGCTCCTGGGAGCCCCTTCGACCTTAGCGTATCACCTTTCCAAGACCTTTACACCCACTTGGTTGGAGAGAAGGCCCTGCCTGAGGTTGACCAAAGCCTAACCAGCATCCTCAGCAGTGGAAATGCCACTACGCCATCCCCGGCTGAAGAGCTGCCACCTCTGCAGTCGTACATGTCTGTTAGTCTGCTGTTTTCTGGTGTCATTGCTGCTAGGGTTGGTGAGTAGTTCCTTAATTTCCTTTAACATAGGTTTGTACTAAAATCCACTTGATTGAAGTGTCATTGATTAACACTGGAGGAAATATGCATAGTTTCAAGTTTGGTAGTAGAGAAATGAATGGGTGGCATATTTGTTGCTTTGTTGGCATGCTCACTTCCTTTCAGGAGGTTATAAAAGTCTGTTTTTCTGAATTATTACTTCCTAAAGGTGACTCAAGCAGGTCCACAACTTGAACCTTTTCTTGTTACTGGAATCTTACACCATCTCTGTGGACCTGCAGAGGATGTTAGAGCAATATTTTCAACCTTTGATACCAATAATATAAGCTGATATTCTCTATGACAGCTCCTGTCAAGTTCTAAAGTTGTTTCTGTGCGACTATAAAAATTCCATTAGGACTGACTGTTGATTGCTGTCCTGCAGGCTTATGGTCTTTTGACCTGACCGTGACCCAGCTCATCCAGGAGAATGTGATTGAATCGGAGCGAGGTGTGATCAACGGCGTCCAGAACTCCATGAATTACCTCTTAGACCTGCTGCACTTCATCATGGTGATTCTGGCTCCAAATCCAGAGGCCTTTGGTCTGTTGGTTATCATCTCTGTCTCCTTCGTGGCCATGGGTCACATGATGTACTTTCGTTTTGCCTTCAAGAGCCTGGGAAGTCGCGTCTTCCTCTGCTGCTCACCAGAGCAGAAGGTGGAGACAGTGGACAGACCCTCACTTCCCACCACCGTCTAACAATGTTAAAGAGACTTTGTCCTGGGTACATATCAAGCCTTACCCTGTCCTGCATCTTATTGAACTAACATCACTGCGTGTAGCTGGCAAAATGCTAAAACTAACTATAAGCAGGTATATATAGCCATTAACAGAGCTTTAATCTTTAGCAGAAGGAGGTGAGTAGACAGCTTACAGCGAGGAAAATTAACTCATAATAACACTTAGATTAGGAAGGGTTCAGTGAGCCTTTCATATACGCACCCATGCTTCTTAACACATACTGTACATGGGCTCTCAAACAATGATCCATTACTTCTAAACTTGTAAATGATTTTGATTCTTGTTAGAAATCAGGGGATGAAGAAATGTAAAATATTGTTCTCCTAAGGTGCTTGTGCTAACAAAAGTCAAAATGAGGGATCATTGTTGCAGGGAAACAGGCACTAAGTTTTGAAGTCGGGGGGGGACACATGTCTGAGATCTTTCAACACAGAATGTTCCTCGTATTTTTACATTAGCCCCCTTAGTCACTGGTGTCACTGGTGCTGCAGCTGCGTCCGCTAACCGCTCTCTGGTAGCTGTCAGCTCACTCATACACTCGTGACAAGCGGGTCGTCGACCAAATACAAAGATGGGATCTAGTCTCTTTAATATGTCGTTTTAAGGGTTATGCAATTAACAATATTTATTCAGGAAATGCAGGTGGTGTTTTTTATAACAATTGTATCATCAGTATTGTCATGCGCTTCTGGTTGTGCTACAGAAAAACAAAGCCTATGCACCTTTCTTAGTAGTTCTCACCGTTACCAAAGTCAAAGTCCATATGTGGCGTAATAAGAAGTGAGGGAAGCCAGTTATCCCTCGAAAGCATAAGAAATATCTGTTCTTACATCAGGTGATAGCAGTTGTGTAGCTTCACTAATTCTTTCATTTAGCTGTATCTGCATATTTCTAACCTGTTCTGAGATTGTACTTAAATTTTGATTTTCTGGTAGTACTTTTGATTTAGTCACTTTTTGATTTTTATGTTTGAGTTCTCTGGTGTGATTCTCTGTCATGATTGTTGTTACACAGGCACTTTACGTGAGTGACGTCTGTCATTACATCCAGTGTGCGATCAGGTATTTGATCAATATTTTTGCACAACGCTTACCCCTACCCCCGCACAGTCTTTCAGTCACTTATAGACTCAATGTCCCTCTGTTCAGGCACTGTGGGTAAAAAGGCACATATTACAATGCTTAGCTCCGCATTTTAATGAGGAACAATGGTACTGTTCTGTGAAAAAGTGTGAATTTGCCTGCTTAGTCAGCACCACTTATCTGATCTCGGTTTACCACTTCGACTCCCAACAAAACCCGAACCTAAACTCAGACGGGGTTTTTTGTTTTGTGTGCTTAAAACTTCAAAACATCCTAGTCTTGTGGAATTTAATTATTACGTTGTGATCGTTATCTTGGTAGTACTAGTGTAGAGAATGTATTTAATAGTACCTCACGAAATTAAGTGTATGGTCCGTGGCCTTGTCGTATGCTCCTTTTTCTGTGAATTGATTTAACACAATAAAATTATCTTTTTAAGCAAGAGACAGTTGCAAATAACAGATACTGGTAGGGAAAGTAGGAATCTTTAAGTATCACCAAATTGCTGTTTTGCAGCTGAAAGAAATTATATTACAGTTTTTAAACCTCAGTAATTTCCGACACTTTGTTCTTAGCTAGCCTTAAAAGTTGCTGAATGGACACACATTAGGTCCATTTGTAGCGACACCCCTCACGAAAAACCTAACCAGGATCTGAGCATTGTTGGGCGAAAATATTTAGTTTGGAAACAAGAAGTAGCCGCACCAGATGTTGGAGAACAGAGGGCCACTTTACTACTGTGCATTCCCATGAAACCTGATGGAATAAGTGGTGGTGAGTCAGGGTGTCTGCAGGTGTGCCATGAGGCGCAGACGCTCTGGGAGTGGAGCTGAATGTCCCTCACAGGTTTAACGGAACCATAACTCAGTCTGGGAACGAAAACAAATCCTACAAAGTTCTGCCGATTCAGGAATATCACACGTGGCCATAGACTTTTTTAATGTAAATAACATTAGCAGTTAGTCAGTTTAAGCTGAAATATACAGTCAGAAAAATCTAAAAGAAACATTGTGTATATTGTGTCGTGCTGTTTGTCTGAAAACTTTTTTACACATTTTTATATTCCTAGTGTAACCAGCATTTTGTGTCAAGTTTTTCAGAGATTAGATTGTTTTCTATATATACAGTATATATATGCATAAATATATATATATATATGTATATGTATATGTATAGTGGGTTAGTACAGGAATCATTTATTTGTATGTAATAATCGCACTCCACTGTGTATGAGGACATTGGTACTGCTTGTATTGCATGAGGTCTCTTAAATAAAGAACGTTTTACAATCACCTGTCTAATGTGGTGCTGCTTGTGTGTGTGCAGCGTGTTAAGTGTGTGTTAGTGTGCAGGATTGTTCAGCCTTCGCCTGTGGGTTTGCCGGCTGCAGTACAAGGTCACATACCACAGTAGAGCTGCTCTACCTCCCAGAAACACCAGAAACACTTTTCCCCTGTTAGACTGACGTTAAGCTGACCTGGCTGATCTGGACTTGAGTGGCTGCTGGCGTTGCACAACACAAACAAAAGAATGCTATGGCCTAAAACCCTCAAGTGTTCTCTACCTATGCATCTTGTGGTCATTTTTGCATTTTAATACTTCATAAGCCATATTGTAATGCTAGTATCAAGGGCTACTACCACTTTTAGGAGGTTTACAAAGCAAATACCAAGGCACATTCCAATCAGTCTGACAAATGCACTAGTACTATTTTGAGGTTTTACTTTTCAAACATTCTGTCAAATCAGGCCTCAGATCAATCTCAGACTGTAAAAACCCTTAACAGTAAGAAAAGGCCATGCCATTCAAACCTTTAGCACAGTTATAATTGTCTCACATTATATTCTCTTAATGTGTCTGCTCAACCTTTTTTCTAAGATTTTTTGACAGCTGTATAAAAGTTGTGTAGTTCAACAAACATCTACAGTAAAAAAGCTTGTCTCAAGAACAGGAAAAGGCAGCTGGAGAAAAGGAAATTAAACACCTGGAGACATGGTGCCGGGAAAACAATCTCCTCCTGAACGTCAGCAAGACAAAAGAGTTGATAGTGGATTTCAGCACGAAGCAGGAGAGAAGGAACTACCAGCCACTTTTTATCAACGGGAGCCCAGTGGAGAGAGTGAACATTTCAGGTATCTGTGTGTCCAAATCCCACAGGACCTGTCTTAGTCCTTTCACTTCAACACTGTGGTGAAGACAGACTGACAGCATCTTTACCATCTGAGACGACTAAAGGACTTCAAAAAGAAGAAAACCTTTGTTCGTCACTTCGAGCACAGTGGGGAGAGGAGCATGGTGGACATTAAAGGGCTGTTGCAGAGATGGCAAGACCAGCAGGAGGAACATCAGCATATGGCACAGCAGGACAACCTCAGGACAACCTCAGAACATTCCTGCAGCAGAGACACCCTCACTATTACTGAATGTGGTGAGACAATGTGCCTTTGTACAGCAGTAAGAAAGCCAGGATCAGGGAGCAGTCCATCTGCTGGACACAAAGACTGCGAGTAGACATGGATGGGACGTCACTCCCCTCCGCAGAGTGAAGAACATGCCATGCCTCAACGCACCTAAAGAGGCCAAACTAAACTAAACACCAGATCCAGTTTAGGTTTTGATGACCAACTCCAAGCTGGAATCCCTGTCATAGTGCTGGCCGCAGCTGCCGAAAGCCCTCTGACCACTAGACCATGTTACCTCAGTTCTCCTAGGCACAGGTGGGGGAGGCTGAACTGCAGGGACCAGGTCAAGGATAAGACCTGCACCAGGCCTGCAGCCTGCCATAAGAGACACTGTTAGTAATTCCTAAGTTGCCAAATGTAATGACAAATTTGGTGGCGGTTGTTACTAAAGATACCTACTGAAATGAAATACTACCAGCAGAATCTTCATGAGCCAAAGGAAAGTGCATTGAACTTGAATTTTATGCTGTTGTGGTGTTTGTTCTCTCACTCTGTGTGTGTTCACGGACGGAGTAAGTAGTTGTACCTGATTGTTTTATCTGCTGTTTCTATATTTATTAGTAGTATTTGTGAATGGGTGTTTGGACAATGGCCCAGCCGCTCGCTGTGTGTGAAGAACTGCATACTTGAGTGGGCTAAGGCTGCTGAATGTGGCAAAGGCATCAGGAACAAAGAGCTACGTCAGTGTGCACAGTGGAGATCTCTAGTGTGTACCGGCGATGTTTCTTCGGAAACAATGAGCACTCTTCTCCAAACTAATCAAACAGCATGTGGACATCTCAGTCATTACTGCAGAGGCACATTTATTACGCACTTTTTTCAAAGTGGCAAGTTGATTGATTGATTAGTTTTATGAATAGTCAGTAGTAGTACATTTGGAGAAATAGCCCTGATTCATGGCACCTGCATGTCTTTTTTTTTAATATGCAGCCAACCAACACATTTCTTGCCTGGAAACTTCAGTGGACCCAGGCACCGCGCACTGAGCTTCAGGCGGTGCTTTTTTACCCGTGTTCAACCCAGGCACTTTCCTCGCAGCTTATCCCATTAGAGGTTGTCAAAGCGGATTGTCCAGTCCACGGTAATTTGACACAGGTTTTGACTCAACTCTTCTCGATCTGTCACGCTTTATGCTCAGAGTGCTCTGATTTGTTGGATTTTGGACATCTTGGGGGGTTCAGTGTCTTCATACTTACAGTTATGAGAGTGGTAGCCTATAAATCTTCTCATTTAAAAAGCCTATTCCCAAATTGTGGTGCTGTCTTAACCATAAAAGGCATTAATCTCCTTTAATTACTCTTTATTGAACCTGCTGCAAAGATCGAGTATTGATGTTTTTAATGTACAAATATGATACGTTTTGTATAAAAAAATAGAATCATCTAATACATTTGGACTTAACCACCTGTCAGCTCCACCTTTACGAGCAGTGATCTTTGACCCGTTTTTTTATTATATACTGTACTGTACTTAAGTACTGTACAATTATCAGAATTACATAAATACATTTATTTTTTATTAGAGTATTTTTACTTTTGTATTTTACTTAAAACTTGGATAATCTGCATACATCATGTATTAATTTTACTTGAGCCAAAAATTGTAAACTGTTTTTGCAGTGGAAGTAGTTTTTAAGTCAATAGGTCTAACCACCTCTGCACAGTGATGAGGCTGTGACCATGCTGACCTTTGTCCTCCATGACAACATGAACACTTCCAGTGTTATTAATGCTATGGCCGATCAGCGTATATACAGTATCTCCATCCACATAGTGCTGTTACATACATACATGTCAAAGAGAAATATACAAAATGTACAAAATAAAAGTGTCAAGGATAAAACCCACATTGAATCACAGTAGATATTTTTCCATGTTTCTAATCGGTGCTATCTTCGGGTAAATTAATCATCATGATTTGGGCTAGTTCATTTTCATATATACGGCATTTGCTTAGATTGTGCAGTTCATATTAAGCCAACAGAAGTAACAGATAAACAGCATTTGGACACATGGCGTGACACATGACCAAAGCCCCTGCACATGATATTGCAAAACATGTCTTTGATGGTGGGAGGCCTCGGAGAACCCCAAAGATAAAGGAACTGAAATATGCTGAAATGAAATTCACTGTCATACTCCAGGCTGAGAACCAAATGTGACTTTCTCCTGAAACAGCTTACTCAGGTATTGAGAATTTTATTTACCATTTTAATGTCCTTATCATACAAGAAAAAAGTTCATACAGAATAAAGCAACCAGTAAGAAGCATTTCCTGGCAAAACATTGTAATATTCTAACAACAATTTTCTGTATTGGTTACTTTATTCCAGATACTTTCTGAAAACTACAGGCTGGCTAATGTGTATCACAGTTCATCAGATTATATAACAATGTGAGAAACGTCATCTACCCTTCAATCACCACTCAAGTACATCACACAAGACTGACAATGGGACAGGGCTGCGAGTGTCCACTTGATTGTTAAAAAAAGCCATAAGGCTGCCAGATCTAAGACAGGCATTTTTATTAAATGACAATGTATAGAAAAATATGTAATGCCCGGACATCTGCATACATACAACAAAGAATTTTTAAAGTTTTAAACAGATATATTTGAGGGTTTTTCACAGCGATCAACAGTTTTTAAAAAAGTGTGGAAATTGAACACTGATCAGACTAAATGGTGGCACACTTTTAATGACACAAAACCATCACCGGCCAGTACAACATGTATTAAAAATAAACCTTTATCTGATAGATCCATGTGTGTGGTGTTTAAAACGTTGTCCAAAACTATATTATAAGGTTGAGTGATTCTAATAAGGCATATTTGTAACCCAGAGGGCACCTTAAATTTGCACAGAAAAACTGAAATAATCTGGAGGAAATGTGTTGCCATCTAAAAGAGAATGGTGGGATGTTGTATTTTCCAACATTACAGTAACTTAAACATACAAACTAAGCAACACGTCACAAACATGTTAATACATGTCAGAGTTTGTGGCAGGAAACAGCTGTTCACACACAATCCCTTTGCACCAGAGCTCCTGCAGATTCACTGTGAAAAACTCTTTTATTGTTCAAGGGTGTAAAACTGGTATAAACGTCTCCACATTGATATGAGGCTGATGTTGCTCCCACTGGGACAGAGAGTTAAACATTTCACATTTGTATTTGTTTTGAGATTTGTTTACACATTTTTATCTATTTCCAGATGAAATCCATTCTAATTTAATTTTGTGGGTAACAAAAAAAGAAACAAATATGCATGTGGTAAAAACATCCCATAAGCACTTGTGTCCTGTGTGAGTCTTTGTCCATGAGATCAAGAGTCCAGGAGGCCTGCAAACCAGCTGTGGTCCAGTTTCTTCACCCTCCTCAGTTCCCTAACCTGGGCTTTAGTCAGAGTTGGGGCTACGGGTTCCACTGCCGCCTGCTCCGGTCGCGAGGTGCTGCATTCCATTTCCCCCTCTGAATCTTCTTCCTCTTTCTCGTCTTCCATTTCCTCCTCAGCATGTTTATGTTCCTCCCTGGAGCCATGTGAACACAGATCAGATAGGAAAAGTTAACATGACTCTGCATATTTTCAAAGATAAACAAGAAAGTCAAAATTTTCCTTTGTGCTGTTTTTCCTCATAATAATAAATTGATAGATCACGAGTTCTCTGATTTCCAGCAGCGTCACGCAACACTGATACAGTTATATCTGCAGCCATGAAGTTACTGTGTCAAATATACTACAATGCCATATGCTTTGTCAACCAGATATTTAAAAAGCAACAATTAGTCTTAGAATTTTAATTTGTCTATTTGTAAAAAGTTTTTTTTACATTTTTAACATATTTAACAAAACACATCAAGCAACTTTGTAGATCGATGGTCTTGGTGGACAACTGACCTGGAGTCTGTGATGGAGATGAGCAGAGACTGTACAAACATGGAGCACAGGAAAGAAGTAGAGGGCAGGACGTGGGCTGGGGTCTGCAGAAGCTGTAAGGAAGATAAGGTGTAAGGTCCCGCACACTTTTATATTCAAAACCCTTTATTCAAAGCTTCTGAATAACTGCTGCTTAAATACCACAGACATGCATAGATCCATGTGGCACTGAACTACTGACCTCCTTAATAGCAACAGAGCCCTGTGGCAGAGATATCCTTTCAGCAGAAAGGTTGCTCGCTGTGTCTTGATTTCCCTGCTGCTGCTGTTGGTGTTTCCCCAGCAACAAGGTAGAAGGGTGTCATGGCGACGCTGTCATCAATCACAAGCTTGGAGAGGTAAATGAAATAATGTTAGAAAACGGCAATGTCTTACATAAAGGTTAAAAGTTGTGAAGAGGACAGAGAGAGAACTTCAGCACTAATGCTTTTATTTAATAAAGAATGACAGGAGACAGTACAATACAATTCATGCTCCATCTGCCCAATCAGAGAATATAACAGGGCCATAAAAACATTAGTGGCATGGGTCAATAGACGGCTTTGTCTATTACACTGTCACTTTGCCAATTCCTTGAACAAAGAGAGTTAATATTGGCAAAAATCATTCTATTGTGTCAGGCGGATGTTAATTTCATGTAAGAAGGCATCAGTTCTGCTTGGCAAAGCTGGAAGAACCATTTTGCGGACATGCTTGCTGTTGTTTTCAGTCTTTGTTAGCCTTTGGTTGGTGAACTCTACCTGTTTGCAGGAGGCCATCAGTCTGTCCTCTTCTGCTTTGGTGGTGAACGTCACGAGGTCCTGAAAGAGTCGACATTGGTCAACAGGAAGAATGCAATAACATAGAAGAATGTGCAAAAAGTACAGACAAAACATTTGATTTGGCTGAATACAACTATTTCCTGCTAACTCTTAGGGTTCATTTGGTTAAGAAAACTAAAGCCAAATAAAAAGTATGTTTGACAATATTTTATATATTACATAGATATAAATATATCAATATTTAAGTGAAAATTGGGGGAGGTGACATAAAGAAATAATGTAAAATACAAAATCTCTCTCACAGACTTGCAACATTTGTGGAATTAAACTGTTGCTGCTTATCAGTAAAACAGTCTCCTCCTCTGCCCAAAATATCTCTGGTTCAAAAGGTGATTTGACCACTTGACCTGTTGCACCACCGAGAGTAAAAAGCTTTTTAAGTTCCCTCAGTAACTTTCTGTCTCTGTCACCAAATGGGTTGTTAAAAAAATGAATCTGCTGGGGATTACATAAAACAATGCAAAGACAGCTGAGACTACTATCAAAATGCATGCCAACATGAAAAAGTGAGATCACTAAATGTTTAACTAGCGCTGACTGACAAGAGCAGAGGGACACAAAAAAAAAACAGTCTTACGATAGGAAAATGTGTCTAAAAATTACAATAATAGTACACGCCTAAGAACAGAGTCTAAACTATGACTGACATTAATTGACTTTTTTTTTTTGCTTTTGTTGACTAAAACCAATAAAATCTAAAAACTACATTTTGACAAATCTAATTCATATTTTTCATTTCACGACTAAAAGTAAATCAAAACCAGGTGCCCAATTTAAAACAGCTTCCTCTCCTGTTTTCAGACAGTGTTAGAGCTGGGATCATCGGACAAAACAGAAACCACTGACATCTTACCTTCCTAAAAATTATACAGTAAACAAATCAAAGTAACAACCGTGGCGCCTTGTTATCACCTGTAAGTGTGGCAACAGCTTTGGCGCAGTTGTAATTCAGAAAAATGCCAAAGCACAGTATAAAGTACTTTATACACAGATAAAGTCTTATAGTACATGGGAAATGACTGCACTATAAAGATAAGTTATGTGGACAAATTGTGAGAGGGTTTTGCCACACATTTCTGGTCTGAGCTGTTCTTTTCTGTTTATGTTCGGCCCCATATTATCGGTTATTGTCTTCAGCTCTTTCCTGTGTCACATCGACACTGCTCCTCTGCACAATGCCGGGCCCACAAAGAAAAGGGCTTTTTCCAGTTTGGTGTGGAAGAACTCAAATAGCCTGCGCACTGCCCTGACCTCCATCCCATCAATCCTCACTCGTGACCTCCCTTAACCCCCAACCCCCACACCTCTGGGATGAAACTGAACACCAAGCACCACAGTGCTGGAGCTCACTAATGCTCTTTCAGCTGAATGAGAGCAAATCCCTGAAGCTAGTTACTACACAGTGGAGGCAGATTATTGTACAGATTATTGTACACGGTTAATAAATTAAATAATTTACATTCAGGCATCCACATTCTTTTCAAAACACACTTCATAAAATAAAAATAAAAATAAAAATAAATAAAAAAATCAGCCTACAAGTATAGGCTATTGGAAAATATCCCCCATGATCTTCATCAGTTTAACATTGAATGATTGACTGTTTTTTACCATGTTCTGGGTAAGGAAGTAGAGCTGGGAGTGGTTTAGCCATTGACTGCTCTCCTCACAGCTCTCAAGCATCTCCTCCCTCGGGGCAAAGACAGCACGAGTCACCTTTCCTGAACACACAGCCTTATGGGAAAACAGTGGCCGAGGCTCACTGGGCTTAAAAACAAACACTACAGAAGGAAAGAGACAAGAAGAGAAGAAAAACGAAGATTATTAACAAGAACCACTGGCTTCTACAGTCTAATTAAACAGCTTAGATTGGCAGATCATTTTTTTATTTGTTAAAACCATGTCTGTCAAATTATTCTCTTGATTTCAATTCTATGTTACATTCAACTATTGGTGACCTGTTCAGACATGGTTGCTGTGGGATCAAGTATGATTAGCAAATATGTGGTTCAGGAGGAGAGGCCATTTTGGAATGGCTTGGAGCTTACAGTCTGTGCATCCAGCCTGATAGGAGAAGGCAGCCATGTTCTCAGAGAGGGGGTCAGCCACCAGCAAGCTGGTGTCCATGGAGGTGCTCCATTCCACTGAATGGAAGAGAACGCATATGGTTATATGTAAGAACACGTGAAAATATCAATCTCAGTGGCATACAGCTGCAATTTTACACATCACATGTAGACAAGTGGTCTTACAGGAGCAGGTGAGCAGGTTCCAGCAGCAGAGCAAGTTGTTGGCGGTGGTTCCCAGCAGATACTTGGAACAGCTTAGTCGCCCAAAACAAAGACCCCTAATGCAGAACAAAAAAGAGAAGTGTCCCTTTTGTTTTCCTGTGATTGTAAAAAACCCTAAGTGGCCCCCTCCCCAAACCTCCCAGTTCCTCACCCCATACATATTTCACAGGATTAGATTTTCAACCGTTCATTGAGTTGGGGATTTTAATTGGGATCATGCAAGCATGAACTCCCACTAATAAAAACTAAACCGCAAAAAGGTCCAGAAAACTACTCTTGTCAGATCATGTGGCTGTTTTATCAACCTGCAGCAAATAAGATAAACCTTAAAGGACGCCTTCACTGGTTTTCAATTTGCGTCCTTTGGTTCAAGTGTGAGTAGAACATTTATTAAACTTCCCTCCGACTTTCCTATATCAAAATATTTGTGTACTTCTTGCTGAAAGATGCCTCCAGATGACATGATGATGGAGGAGTTTTTCAGCTAGAAGCAGAGTAATATTTTAATACAGTAAAGTAAGAGGGAAGTTTAAAAGCATTAATGTAGAGTTCCACCCTGAATCAAAGCCATAGAAAGCAAGTTGAACATTGTTGAAGTCGCCCTTTACTTTTTCAGTTAGCATGATAAGAGTCTGCAATGGGTGAGGTTAAAGGTGAGACGACTGATCAGCTCTACGAACCTATACGTGGTAGTTACGTAAGGGCCACTGGGCAGCTGTGAAAACAGCTGATGGTTAACTTCTGTGTCTCCACATACAACCTCTTGTTCAAGTCCCAGTTCCACAGAAAATGTCTGCTCACTCCAAAGCCTTCTCAGAGTGTTTGGAAAGAGGCCGTCCACCCGCAGTGGATTATTAGTTCCGTTTACATTCACCAAAGAGGAAAAACATACAAATGTCTGACCTTTTTTAGTGCTGACTGGGACACTAAAAGAAGGTTCTTGTTTGATTTGGCTTCTTTACATAATTAACAAGCAGCAAGTCCTCGCTCTTTTTTTCGATTGTCAATTTATTAAAGGCTGACTCCTTGTTTTAACCGATTTCAGAAAAGTGGTACAGAAACTAACAACAGTAGTTTTGTGTCCTCAATGACCCGAGGGCCCCGTACTTCAGCAGTGCGGACATCTGCCAACATTTCTAAGACTCCAGCACTGTTGCGAAACTGCATGCAGGCAGCACTTCTTTTGCTCCGTCGGTTCCATACAGAAACAGCGCTCTGGATGTCTGCCACTGTGTTCAAAAAGTCAGTTAATTGTTAAAAGATGAACAGCTTTAGTAGTAACCAGCCAAAATCTAGTCTAGTCGGGTCTAGTGAGTCTGTGTGTGCTCATGCTTTTACAGCCCTCTGTTACTTGTTCTTTTTTAAACAGAATCTAAAATCATGATTGCTCCATGTCCAGTTTCGAATTTGCGGGCGTTAAAGAAATTACCTACAGTCAACTGATTTCGTAAAGTTAAAGTTCAGGTGGCAACTATAAGCCAAAACCAGGGTTCACCTTTTAGTGATGAACCTTAAAGTGAAATTTAAGCACTTTTCAAGTTTTTCAAGCACAAGGAAAATTAGATATTTGCAAAAATAGAGAAATACTAAAAATGATTATCACTTTTAAAAACACATTTAAAAAAGATGGAATTATGCTATAAACAACACAAATTTAAATAAACACACTCACTTGACAAATAATTTTCAATAAATGTGTTACTGAAAATGTAAAAAATTACAACATTTGTCTTTGTATCGTGCAACTCAAAGCAAAACTTGACAAGAACCTTAACATTGCAACTACTGCCAATTAAAGCAAAAAAATATTATACACTAATTATGCATTAACATTATGACCAGCTGTAGAATTTATTAGATTCCAGTACAACAGCTCAACAGGCATGAACTCCTACTTTTAGGTGGTAATAATATCTCTTTTTTTTTTTTTGGAAACGTCATGTCAAGAAACGGAAATCTCAGATGATAATTCTACTATGTGTTTATTATTGAGGTCATAGCTGGTGGTGTCGTACTGAATATATTATATTAAACATTTTGGCAATGTCATTTTAAAACATCTACTACTTCTCTTTTGGCTTTTCCCATCAGGGGTTACCACAGCGAATCATCCGTTTCCACTTCACTCTATCCTGGACATCTTCCTCTCTGACACCAGCTAACCTCATGTCCTCTGTTAGAACGTCCATATATCTCCTCCTTGGTCGTCCTCTTGCCCTCTTGCCTGGCAGCTCCATCTCCAACATCCTTCTACCAATATAATCACTATCCCTCCTCTGCACATGTCCAAACCATCTCAGTCTGGCCTTTCTGACTTTGTTGCTATCACAGGCAACGTGCGCTGTCCCTCTGATGAACTCGTTCCTTATTCTATCCAACCTTGTGACTCCTAAGGAGAACCTCAACATTTCATCTCTGCCATCTTGTCTTGTCTTTTTCTCACTGCTACTGTCTCTAACCCATAGACCAGAGCTGGTCTCACCACTGTCCTGTACACCTTTCCTTTGAGTCTTGCTGTCACTCTTCTGTCACACAACACTCCTGACACTTTCCTCCACCCATTCCAACCTGCCTGCACTCGCCTCTTCACCTCTTTTCCACACTCCCCATCACACTGAACTGTTGACCCCAAGTACTTAAACTCCTGCACCTTCTTCACCTCAGCCCCCTGTAACCTCACACTTCTACCTGGATCCCTCTCATTTAAACACATGTATTCTGTCTTGCTACGACTGACTTTCATGCCTCTTCTTTCCAGAGCAAACCTCCACCTCTCCAGCTGTTTCTCCACCTGCTCTCTACTCTCACTGCAAATCACAATGTCATCTGCAAACATCATTGTCCAGGGAGATTTCTGTCTGACTTCATCTGTCAACCTGTCCATCAGCATAGCAAACAAGAAGGGACTCAAAGCCGATCCTTGGTGTAGTCCCACCTCCACCTTGAACTCCTCTGTCTGGCCTACGGCACATCTTACCACTGTCATGCTCCTCTCATACATGTCCTGGACTACCATTTTAAAATGACTGAGAAACCAAATTAAGGCTTGCGAAAAACTTCTCATATGAAAACCATGTAAAAGACTTTACTTTTTTTTTCAATTTGCTACAGCCTTACTCAGTTGGCATAAGTTGGCTGTTTATGGCGTTTGCTGTTTATGACGTTTGCCGGTTATGGCGTTTGCCGGTTATGGCGTTTGCCGGTTATGGCGTTTGCCGGTTATGGCGTTTGCCAGACTTTTCATTTGCAGAAAGTTACTAAAGTTACTGATACTCTCAAGTACTGCTGAATATTTAATAAATGAGCAGGTTATAATTGACATGCAATACTAGCACTGACACACAGCATTTAACTTGGGAATTAGCCAGCTAGCTGTTAGCATAAACACATTAATATGAAAATGTAATGTGTAACGGTGGTTAATCGAACATTACTCAAACATTGTACAACACACCTTTCATGTGACCTGAAACCACAGACTCTCCTATGGTGAAACGCTCTAGGTCTTTTCTGCAGAAGGCTAACTGTGGATTTTTTTTTATCTTTTTTGTACTTTTAGTGTTTGAGCCAACACTGATTAAAACAACAACCTCTTGGCACGTTGGCGCAGTCATGTCGACTCAGTGTGTTGGGGGCAGAGTCACACATGAAAACAGACTGACCGATTAGTCACATGCAGACCCAGGTTTAACAGATTTAACGTTAGACTACTAACTCCTCAGTGGCCCTGCTATTTTTTGTGAAAGACATACAGTTAACTACTTTAAGCATTTTTAAGCCCTTTATCTAAAATTCAAGCACATATAAGGCCTGGAAGACACAACATTCAAATTCAAGCATTTTGAAGGATTTCAAGCACCTGTATTAACCCTGCAAACCATCTCTGGAATTTCTGTATGTTTTCTTAAAAACTTATGGCAACTCAGGAAGGAAAATATTCAAGTTATTTCTGAAGGGTGGTGAAGTCAAAGATAAGAAACAGGATGTAAGAGGGAGGATGTATCATGGACAGTTTGATATGACCGAGGCCTAAAATGCTATTTACTGCAGGGCCATGCAGTGTCAGATGCTTTTATGTTTTTGCACCAGAATGAGCCCTTGTGCCTTGAGCCAATATTTTACTGGTATGTTGTTAATACTAATGTCAACAAGTCCCTATTAAATTTGGAGTAATTTCTGTACATGTGTGTGCACTGACCTGATGGCTCCTGGTGGCTGGGACAGAGTAGTCAAGAGCTCCCAGGAAGCCGGGCTCCACAGAGTCACCACTTCCTGAAAGCTAACGGCCAACAAAGAACCATCGGCTGAGAAGCAGCAACACTCGGGCGCCAGTCCGTGATAGGCTCCGACAAAATCACACGACCAGGAGGGACCTTCATCTGGCAAACCATTGAAGAGGAAAGCCGTGGGGAGACAGACAGCAACAGTATTAAATTCATGAGAAATATGGCCTTCGTCAGCTCGTTCTCTCAGAGTTTAAAAAGGCAAAAAAATCCTGTCACCAATAAGTGACTTGATTTCAGGTATGTCCTCCAGACTATAAACATGCAAAATCATAAATATGCTAGAATAGACATTATAACATGGCATCAAGATGTTACAGCAGAATAGTGAATAAAATGTTATCTCAGCTAATTATTAAAAGGAGCTCACTGTGCATTTATCTGTTTAAGAACATGAACAATGGCCTATAAAGTCACCTTTAATTAACTGATTAATTATATATATATTTTAAAACTACCCAGACACAACATACGTTTGGCAGTGTTTCATTATGGGTGCACCTAAAAAAAGACAAGAGCTAGATCTTCTGTTAAAAGGTGTTGAAAATATTCAAATCCTTCACGGACTACGATTCACAAAAGGTCAAAGCCAACGCCACATACACACACAGCATCGTCAAAAACTGAGCTAAAGTACTAACCCTCTGACGGGGCTGGTGCCAGCTGCCAGGCTTTGAAGTGTCTGTCCTTGCTGGTGGAGACCAGCATGGTGGTCTGGCTGTCGGTGGCCTGGTAAAAGCACATGGCTGTAATCCGGTCCTCGTGGGGGGCCGAGATGGTTGTGTTGAGCAAAAAACTGAAGGTGATTCGGTCAGCATGTTACAGCGTGGTGGTTAGGAATTGAGAAGAAGAAAAAAAAACTATTTTTACACCAAGAAGAAAAAAACTGTGGATTGAACACCACGGTGGAATACTTCTAGACCATTCTGTTACTGATTTGAGTCTGCAAAAAACTGAAACACCAACTAGTGTAAATATCTCATATAGTTTACACATTTGTACCTCTGTGTTTGTTCATCGAATTCCCACAGTTTTAAATTAAGCTCCAGCTCAGCAACTTTCTGTTTTCTTTCCTCCACTGTTGCCAGCCAGTTTCCAGAGGCACTGAAAGCCGCTGTGACCACCTCAAACTGCTGGAGACCCAGCTCATGAATGTACTCCTGCTGCACAATGTCCAGCTGTGGGAAACAGATGACAACCTCAGAATTCACTTATTAAGACTAATTCAAAACAATGTGTTTGCCAAATATTATCATATGACAATGATTCAATTTGTTTTTTTTTTAAATACTCTTAACAATTTTCAGAACATTTCACGAAGAAAGAGTATTTTGTCAATAAAAACTTAAAGAAATACTTGAAGCAGTTTGCACATGGTATCTATATAAGCACTGCTTATAAAGAATACCTACATTGTACAGCAGTTTGTCTCTTTGGAGAGAGTAAAACTGAAGGTGGCCTGGTTTGCCATTCAGCACCAGTGCTTTACTGCGTGGGTCCACAAGCAAGTCTGTCCTGACACTCTCCCCTGCAGCAGAACAGAAACAAGTCACCATTACTGCTTCCTTTACACACATGGAGTAACATGGCAGAGTCAAATATTTCTTTCCCCTTTTTGATAGGTCATAATATAAGATAAACCTTTATTTGTTTCAAAGTGGGGAAATGTCCATGTTACAGCAGCAGACAAGGTACATTGTATTGCAAAAAGAATATCAAATTATAGCATGTACAATCTAAAATGAAAAATAAAAAATAAGAATAAAATGGGTTACATATGTACACAATCATACAAGCAATTGCACCATGGCTCACTTGTATTGCACAGTTTAAAAAAATTGTAAAGTCTGACAGCAGCAGGAAGAAAAGACCTTCAATATCGCTGCTTCAGACATTTAGGATGTAACAGTCTGTCACTGAAGGAGCTGCTTAGACATGACACTGGGGGTGGGAGTCTTTCTCCAGCACGGATGATAGCCTCGCTACCATCCTCCTTTCTCCTGCCTCCTGCACTGAGTTAGGGGGCATCCCCAAAACCAAGCTGGCCATATAAACTAGAAATGTTTGATGCAAAAAACCGTCAGTTTTACCTCTGATACAGAATAATATAAATGCATTGTTTCCCACTAAGTAGGTTTCAAGTGATACGATTATTGAATCCATTTATCTAACACCACTGTGGCGAAAGTGACTTTGTTATTATTCCTTAGTTGGTAAATCAGGAGTTTGTCTGACGAGGTTATCTTAAATCTTATCTTAAATTTACTCATAAGAAAATGAGCCCAGGTTACAGTTGCACTACCACTGTGTCAACCTCAGTGACCGATTTGTTGGTTAAGCTGAAAATATTGCTGGTTTAAGTTTATGCATTATTTATGAGCCCATTCAGCATGTTTATTGTCAGCCTACGTGCTGGTGCCACCCATTCTGTACTCACCTTTGACCAGTCCCTGAATGACAGCTGACACTTTGACACAGCTCTGGATGATTGTGATTTCTAGAAGGAGAAAGCGATAGAAGTCAGCTTTACTGAATACTCTCCGTCAAATATCTATACACAGTCAGTGCTTTCCTTTATGATACTTTGTCAGTCAGTGATTCAAAACAAACTGTAAAATGCAGCGTTTTAATCAAATCCTGCAGCTCTGGTTCCACTAGTGACCAGCAGATGCTGGCTCTCCAATGCATGTCATCTGAGTGCCTAAGACAGGTAAAAAGCCCCTTACTGTTGTCACTGTGTGAGGTACAGAAAAGTGCTCCATCGGGTGACACAGTGATAAATGTAATGGCAGCACCCAGGCGGGGCAGGAAGTCCCGCTGGCTTTCTTGGTTGTAACGCCACTGGACGAGTACCGACTCCACACCTCCACTCAGCAGGTTGGTGCCTGGTGAAACAAAACAGAAATACGTAAAGAAAAAGGAAGACGGCACAGTGAATTTTGTTAAAGTAAATAAAATTCTGATAATTTTCAGCTAAATCATTTTTAACAGGATAATGTAGATATTTAGCATAAAGTGGAGAACACATATATGTTTCTACTTACTGTAGCTGCATGACAGAAAAGACATAACAACAATGTGTGTGTGTGTCTGTACCTTCTGGAGTGAAGCACAGTGAGCTGACAGCACTGTGGTGCCAGTGGAGGGTGGAGTATGTGTACTCCTTCTTGTGGTTGAAGTTTCTCCTGAAAGGATAAAAAGTAAACACAAACAAATAATATTTCATCTTCACCTGATGAACAATGTCTATACTTTGCATGTACATGATGCACCACCTAAATCCTTAAAATATGTTTTCAGAAGGACTCCGCTGCTTTCATGCAACAGACAATGTCAGCAAAATATACAAAAAAAAAAAAAAAAAAACGCAGCAGAAATGTGGGTGTTTTAGCGTCATACTACTACTGCACTCACCACAAGCGGATCTTTCCATCCTCATGCCCGGTGGCAATGCAGTCATCTTTAGGGTGGCAGGCAAGACACGTGAATATGTTCTTGCCTCCCTTCTTATTGTCTTCTTTCAGGAAGAACCTGAAAAAAACCACAGAAATACAGATGCATGATATCATTCACCAACCTCATTGCAATGAGAGTAAATGTATCTGTGTGTATGTCCAAGTGTGTCTAACCAGAAATGTCAAAAAATACATATTTTTTTGTATTTGTATTGTATTTAGACGTAACTGATTCAAGGACAACATACACTTGTTAGAGCAAAATAGCAATAGGTTAGGAGAAGAGCCTAAAGTTGGTGATTTGTTTTTTTTTAACTCAATTGAAAAAAAAAAAAAAAAAGAGTTAAACAATCTTCCTCACCTGTATGACTTCTGTTTTTTGAAGAAGTAAACCTCAATCTGTGAACCTTTAGCTGATGCAATATATTCCCCCTGTGAGGATAAAACCAGGCAAAATTACAAAGTTTGAACCAGGATCTGCTTTAAAACCTGTTAGCCTGAAGTAGGGTTGGTGAAATTATCTATCAAAAAAAAAAAAAAAAAAAAAACAGAACTGTACTCATAAAAAATAAATAACAGCAATGTTATATATTCATTCAATTTCATTTTATAGTTAATTAATGCACCATGAAAATGAACCCCTACCCCTTGTGACAATGGGATGGAATCAGTTGTTTCAAATACTAGCATCACGAATATTCCTTACCCTCCCTGTTTCGGTTTTTTAAGGTGATCAATGTATAAACTAATAAGAAACGACTCCAGATAATTGAAGTTAAAAACATTTGCTTTGATAAAAAACAGTGCACACTTGTAAAAGTTTAGTTAAGCATTATGTGCTCCTTATTTTAAGTTGTGGAATTGACTGATAATGTGCTTCTACATATTTTGTGTGTGCATCAAGTATTGGAAAGCATTTGCAATGATATGATTTTATTCTAAAAAAATAGCTGCACTATCATGACTCTGCTGTAAAAAAAATTCCGAGGTTAGTGGAGTTATTATGCAGACTTCCTTGGTCCTTTGTATATGTTTGTTTTACTTTGATACACTAATAAAGGGCAAGCATAACTGTTTTTGGCCTAGAGTAGAAGAAGCAGGCCAGTGCTGTCCATGATACATTAGTAAATGAACCAGGACATTACTTATGGGAATGTAAGAGTTCTTGATGGCATATATTCATAACAGTGATGGTGATGTACATACCCCTCTACCAAAGGCAATGGCTGCTGGGTTGGAGCTGACATCCTTGAGCACAGCTGAAAGCTCTCGGGCCTCCACCAGCTGCTCTCCACTCTGTGGCAGATGTAGTGCAACGAGCTGAAGTGACTCTGCGCAAAAACACACACAAAGTCAAATATCAGGCTGCAACACATTCTTACCCAGTTACCTCTGACCCAGTTTCTACTTCACACTATTTGAAGCCACACTTAGGATCATTTTACATTTTCTATACCTGATGACTCCTATTGACAGTGTAAAACAGACAATTTAGTCAACAGCTATGCTTGCAGATACTAGTAAATGGTAAAATAGTAAATCGATACTGTGGTGCTTCCCTGCACTAAAATAAATGGGCAGAAAGCAAAACAAGAAATGGACAAGTTTTTACTGGGACGTTTTCACTGTTCCACAAGAGAAAATGTCTGTCATTTACAAATAAAACCAACAATGCACTAATTTGTTAGATTCAGACTGAATTTAATAACATTTAAATTATTCAATCCTTCTTTCAAAGCATATCTGAAAGATTTAGAAACAGATAAGTTACCTAACTTAAACTATTATGAAAATAAGAATAAATATCCAACCTACCAGGCCGTTTATCACTTTGCATGGGGGTAACGATAAAGACGACTCCTTCATGGTTTTCAGAAGCATATATGGAGTAAATTGGGTATCCAATAACATAAGTCTGCAAAAGGTTCAACAGCTGTCAAACATCAGATAAAAACCACCAAACAGATGTTCATTAGCAGTGTTCTTCCCAAGATTACCAAAGAGCTAGGAAATCAACCACAGACCCAGGCACCCCAGACAAGACTAGAGAGAATCAATCAATACAAGAATCAAGCTGTACCTTAATAAGGATGCCATCTGTGAAGTCCCATAGTCTGACAGTGCCATCTACTGAGCAAGAGTAGACCTGCAATAAAACAGGAACACATCAAAAGAGAGGATGATTAGTGAATAGACAGCAACTAAAACAATAGTTTACGTTAATTGAATTCTATTATGAAACACTGAATCTTTTAACAGTAACTTCTATAGGGCAGTATAACTCCCATTACTAGGATACAAAAACTTTTATTACAGAAGCCATAGGCACTTTACTAATTTAAGTGAGGAAAATGAGGATCTAGTATTATTAATGTTAAATTTGAAAAATATCTTCACATAAAAGAGCAAATTCAATGTTCAAAATTGTATAAATAATTATACAAATTACAATAACCAAATATTAGCTCTGCAAATATTTAGTGAATCAATTACACAGTTGCAGATTGACAGTGAAATACTCCTATGGATGAATTATAATCAGTAACAATTAGTTATTGAGGAAAAGAGCTAAGGGCTTGCTAGACCCAGCTTCCACGGCCTGGTGGCTCAACAGGCAGAACATCGGGTTGGGATGCGGAAATCGTCCAGATCAAATCCCAGCCCCCACACCAGGTGTCTCCTTAGCAAAACACACAGGGCTAGCTGTGTGAATGTCATCGCAACACATACGTGTAACATGTATATGTGCTTTAAGACGACAATAAGTGCTGTTTTTTTTCTGCTCACATGTTCTTTCCAATCAAACAATCTGAAGCTCCACTTGTTCTTAGATGTTGCCTTGGACTAAGGGAAACCAATTATTCTTTAAAAAGCCCCATACAAGTCAAAGTCATTCAAAAATGATTTCTTGCTTGTATATAATGAATGAGCACAACGACTAGATGGTGAGCTGCATTTATATGACACATGCATATTAAAATCTTCTGACTGTTTACGCTACAGCATGTGATCTGAGTAAACTAACAAAGATGAACATTTTTATTATGTGTGCTTATTGCACTTCTGGTTAGACATAAACTGCATTTCGTTGCCTTGTACTTGTACATGTGTAATGACAAAAAAGTTGAATCTAATCTAACAAGCAGATCATCGTGCTGAATGACAGTTTGCACTCTCCATCCCCGTTAACAAAGCACGTAGTGAGCCGAATGTACCTGCAAGTGGTTGGAGGGTTTCAGCAGCACACCTGTCACCAGGCCTGTGTGTCCCCGCAGGTCGTGGACACACTCTTCTGTCGCGGTGCTGAACACCTTCACACACTCTCCCGAGGCGCATAGCAGGAACCTGCAGCAACACAAACCGCAAACTTTCACACACAAACCTACAGTGTACGAACACAGTGATGCTGACGTTAGTGTGCTACGTGTGTGTGTGAAGTTACAGTTGTGAAAAACGCTCATGTGCCACTAAGACGAACTGGTGCTAGTTTGATGAACGACGTCAGAAACATAAACACCAAGCAAGCAGCCTGTGTAGCTAATGCTAACGGCTAGCACCGGCTTTAGCTCTAAGACCAAGAAGAACCCAAAAACCCGCGAAACTCTCTTCCACCCAGGGCTGAACACTAGCGGACTGGAAACACACACTAACCTCGAATCTTGTGTTATGACAGGTTCCCTGAAGTTTATTTTACTGCCACCTCGGTGAACCACGCGGATATTCCCGTGTTCAACCATGTTTTCACCGGAGTGACCTTTCACCTCTGACCGCGGAACCTCCTCCTTCGCTGAGTTGATTCGTCCGAGGGCGAGCGACAGTACACGAGTCTGCTGCCCCCTGCTGTTCCGGAGTGTGAGCGTCTGCAAAAATGTAGTTATTTTATTCTCTCTGCTAAAAATGTTCATCTTTGGTTTTGATCGTTGCACGGCAAGTTTACATTGAAGAGTTTTAGGCCCCACACATCCTGAAAATAGAAATTTATATCTCCGTAAGTCTATGATATTATCTGGCATAAGATAATATAATATAAGATAAGATAAGATAAGATAAGATAAGATAAGATAAGATGCAGCTTTACTGATCCCACAGTGGGGAAATTCTTGTATTACAGCTCAAAAGGCAAGATTTAAAAAAAACAACAGTGTTAAGTGTGCAAACAAAATACAAAAAAATAAGAATAAAGAATGTCATATGTGCTTATGTACATATTAAGAGTGGAAATTTTTAACAGGTGAACACTGCACATCTGGCTATTGCACATCAATAAAATACACTGTGTAATTGCACATTGTGTGTCTCTGCAGTGATGCTTTGTACAGTCTGACAGCTGTGGGGAGGAATGAGCGATGGCAGCCTCCTTCCTGCACTGGGGGTGCAACAGTCTTGTGCTGAAGGAGCTGCCCAGAGCCTCCATGGTGAGGTGCAGGGGGTGGGAGGGGTTATTTATTATGGATGTTAGTTTGGCAAATGTTAGTTTGTTTAGTTGAACATGAAGGGATTTAAAGGTGTCCACAATGTCAATGTTTGAGCCCTGGATGCTCACCAGTGTGTGAGGTGGAGGGTTCCGTCCAAAGTCAAGCACTAACTCCTTTGTCTTAATGGTGTTCCAAATCAAGTGGTTACTCTCACACAAAGACAGTGATGACCCCCTTTACTCCTGCCCATTCTCCCCCAGTAAACAGCTGACAATGGCGATGTCATCTGAGAACTTTTGCAGGTGGGAGTTGTACTTGAAGTCTGACGTGTAGAGTGTGAACAGGAAGGTGGAAAGCCCCGTCCGTTGAGGTCCCCCCGTGTCTGTGAGGTAGTTGATGGTCCAAGCAGCTAGATGTTGGTCCACGCCTGCCACCTCCAGCTTCTCCCTCAGCTGTGATGGCTGGATGGTGTTGAAAGCACTGGAGAAGTCAAAAAAACATGACCCTCACTGTAAACCTAGGGGACTCCAGGTGAGACAGGGCTCGATGCCGCAAGTAGATGATGGCATCATCCACCTTGATGCCAGGTCTATAGGCAAACTGCAGCGGGTCCGGTGGTGAGCTCACTTGAGTGCGGAGGTATCCAAGGACGATCCTCTCCATAGCCTTCATCAGGTGGGAGGTTAAGGCGACGGGTCTGTAATGGTTCAGCTCCTTGCGTTGCGCTATTTTTGGAACCAGAACCACATAGGAGTTCTTCAAAAGCCCTGGTACTTTCTCCAGACTTAGGCTCAGGTAAATATAAACAGGACCACCTCAAAGAGCTTGTCTGCACACTCCCTAAGGAGAATGGAGTTGATGTTATTAGGGGAGAGGTGTGAAGATGGTGGGCATGTTGATGGGGGCTGGGGACAGGGCAGAATTAAAATCTATTTAAAATCTATTAAAGAACAGATTTAATTCATTTGCCCAGGCCTGGTGTCCGATGACCTGGTGACCACCCCCACCCTCTCTGTGGCCCGAGATGTCTTTCAGTCCTCTGCAAACATCACAGACATTGTTCTAGTCCTTCTAGTATTACATTTATTAGATAAACAAAATACATTTTAAATGATATGCTTGTTTATGTTTTTGTACATGTGTATGTGTGTAAACATACTGTGTCATACCATCAAATTTCAGTCATACCTTGTATTCTGTATTTGAGAACCAAGTAATTTGCAGGTCACATGCAAAAGCACAATTTCATCTGCACAAATGATGAAGGAACCAAACAAAACACAGGGGCTGTTTATTTATTGCACCCAGTGCGAGCCAAGTGAAATGTCTTATTAAATACTATTGACATAATTGCATAATTTCAACCTCATCAATTTGCACATGAAAATGAAAAAGCTAATAAAAATAACAAGTACTTCTTTTCAAGCTCTTTGTAATTATGGCTTTAAGTAATAGTTTTAGGTACATTCAAAAACAAACTCAACAGTTTCTTTGGTGATTACATAGTGCTCCAATGCATTTGCTCATCTTTTAATGAAGGCTTCTCAACTAATAATGACCTTATCTTCGTGAATGGGGAAGTTGACATTAATTAGTGTTGAAAAATAAAAAGTTAAAATCGGATTCTTTAAAAATAAGAACAGAAATCAGTTGACTCTCACTGTTGAATTATTACTTACACCGTCTGACTGATTAGAGTTTGACGTCATAGTTCATCCTCTGACACGCATTTCACTCCAAATGACACTGGTGGTGTGTGTGTGTGTGTGTGTGTGTGTGTGTGTGTGAGAGTGACTGGATGAGCTGGTTTGTGCAGACGAAGCGCAGACAGCGAAGGAGGCGCCTCCTCGACAAACGGGCGCATTTAAGAAACGAAACTCAAAGAGGGAAACAAGTGCACATGGTGACGGATCCTGACGGCAGCAGGAGCGCACGAAGGTCTCGGGTTCTAAAACAGACACGTCCGAGATCCGCCGAGGGGCCAGAATCCGAAGACGCTTCTTTTTCCTCTCGGGTCACTCACCGCGGCGTTTGGTGCCTGTGCGTCCGGCAGCATGAGCCAGTGGAAGCAGATTCAGCAGCTGGAGATCCGGCTGCTCGAACATGTCGACTATCTGTATGACGACAACTTCCCCATGGACATCCGACAGAGCCTGGCCGGCTGGATCGAGTCTCAGGACTGGTGAGTGTGTGAGTGTGTGAGCGTGTGTGTGTCTGTGTGTGTGTGTGTGTGTCCTTTCCGTTCTCTCTTCAGTTTAACAGAGGAATCCAACAAAATTAATTCAAAAGCAAAAAATAAAAAAAACTGCAGGTTGATTAAAACACACAGCAATTGTTTGGTGAACTTTGGGGGAACGGAACCTTTAAATTAAATAACATAAATCTGTATTTGCAAGAAAAAAGTAACAACTCTGTTTACGGTTTCCTTGTTTTCTGCATAAATGGATGATGAAATATCATTTGGTCACAAATCCCAACAAACACAATGTTTCTAAGCTTATAACACATTTCTAATTTTTGACATTTTACTCTTTACTAAGCGCAACCCTTAAACAGACAGAGTGATGGTGGGAAAAGAAATGGCACCACTGGTGTCAATCAACGTCAACTGGATTCAGGCATCAGTAAACCTGAAGTCCAGTCAATGAAACGGGAATGAAGATGTGGTTCAGAGGTTCCCTGACTTATAAAACCATGTCAGTGTGCTACTCACAAGCAGCTTCAGCTATTGTGAATCATGCAATGTGGCAAAAAAGATCTCAAGAGAGATTTGAACGTGAGATGTTAAGTTGCATGTAGCTGAAAATGGATACAGTGCTCTCTAATCTCCACCTCTTAGTTCACAGTTAGACATATCGTCCAAAAATAGAGACGATTTGGTCCTTTGGAGTTAAAATAAACCTAGAGTAACAGCTAACGACTTGAAGGCTTCATCAGAGTTGGTTTCCATCTCTGTTCATGAGTAACCAATAGTCAAAATATTGAACAGGCATGTTATCCATGGCTGGAAGCCATTAATATTCTCCAAAAACAACATTTGAGCGTGATCGAAGTTTGACAATCCTCTGAACCGCTCAGAAAATGTCTTGTGGGCAACTCAAATGACGGTACAATTTTTTGGGGACAAACACACAGCGCTAATTGTGGTGTGGTGAGGAATGTGAGTTGAGGTTGCAAGTCTAATTTTCCACTACAGGAAATGCTTGCTTGAGGTTAGTGGTGCCAAAGGAAGTTCAACAAGTTATTAAAACCCTGTTGTCGTGACGTTTTTCACAATCATGTGTGTTTGATAAGTGTGTTCATTAAAAACCTGAAAGATTATAACTGTTTACAACTTAGACATATTGTGCTTGTTGAGATTTGTGACTTTGCTGAGGATCAGATCACGTTTCACGACAAATTTATGCAGAAAACCAGGACATTGCAGTGTTGTCACTTTTACTGCAACTGCGTGTACTGTACATGTTTCTGCAAAGGCACAACAGGAGAGGAGTGTGTGTAGCCCCGACGCACAGCTGAGAAGGAAGTCGAGAAGGAAACCGCCTCACACAAACTTGCACTAATGGATTTTATTAATATTACACGAGTTAGTATTTTTTATAGCAACAGTTGATCAAACACAGATGTGTATTCTAATTTGAGCCATCGTAGCTGATTGTCAACTGCCTCTGAAGTTCCCCTTCCAGATTTTTTCTTATATTAGTGTTTCATCTCATTGTTTTGGTTCTAAAGCCCACAGCAGCTTGTTTCCTGCAGACTGGTAGTGATTAGCCACGAAAGCCAGTAATTTGTTTACCTGTCTTTACCTGTCCAGCAACAGGCGACAGACAAAGTTCACCACTAGCTGGTGAACATGGCGGAGAATGTAGGTACTAAAGAGCCAGATATTTGACTCATTAGCTGGAGGTCAAATCTAAATGGTGGCACAGGGACAATGTAGACAGATAAAGAGGAAAAAATAGAAAAGGAAAAAAAGGAAGCGGCTGTTGGGGGTTCGTTATGTGTAAATCTGTGGCTTTTAGATTTAAATAAAACGTGACGCCCAAATACTTAAGATTAAATGAGTGACCTCTGCAAAACCAAACCTCTTCTTCTTTGTGGGTTTCTGGGAATCTCCTAAACCTCACCACCCGTGTGTTTTCAGGGACATGGCAGCCAATGATGAGTCGATGGCGGCGGTGCTGTTCTCAAACCTGCTGTCGCAGTTGGAGAAGGTGCGCTCGCAGGAGCAGAACTTCCTACAACGGCACAACATGAAAATCATACAACAACAGCTACAGGTGTGTCACCCTGCCCTCAGGTCCTATACAGCTTCAGCACAGGGACGTCATTCTTTGCTGTTGTCCATCTCGCTCACTCTCTCTTTCCTCTTTGTGTTGCGTTAATGAACCAAAATAAAATGTAACTGTAAAACTAAGGAGATGAATGAGGGGGATTCGTGGACGTCCATCGCAGGAACTCTGTGTACTCTAAGCAACTGCTTTCACATATTAGTAAATTGCCTCTATGTGTGAATGGTTGAGTGTGAATGGTTGTCTGACAGACTGGGTCTGTCCAGGGTGAACCCCACCTCTCATCCAACCACAGCTGGGAAAGGCTTCTTCTGAGTAGGATAAGTGGTTTCATGGATGGATTGATGATGAATGATGAATACTTGCTATAATGTTGTTTGTTTTGATGTAATGTGGTTTGGAAGTTGCAGAATATTTGTTAATGAGGATAACCCTCCAGTTTTTGATACTTTTTGTTTTATGCCATGGTCTCTATGTGTCGATATAAGCGTTCCCCGAAAACATTTATTCAGTATATAATCATCTGAGTAAAATGTGTATTATGCGACAAAGCAGCTTGCACCTTAGAGTAAACAAAGGAAGTGAGAAGCCGTGGCAAAGGTGACATCAAGAGAAAGATGTGATAGCACAACGGATCATAGTTTGTTTATATATCAGAGCAAGTAGTAAAGATTCTCTGTCTTTAAACAACTCAAATGATGTTTATTCAGATCATGTATGTGGAGAAATAGGATCCATATGAAAAATATGTTTTATGCTTCAGGGGGAAGAAAATCCAACAGTCCGTTTGAACACGTGTGTGGTAAGGAGAAGTAGGTTTGTGGTCTGTGTGTAGTGGGGTTGATAGGGAAGTAAAATAAATTGACTGTACTTTCAAATCAGGAGTCGGTCTGAGTGTGTAATTCGCTGCTACACTTGTGCTTTTTTTACCTTTACATAGAAGCAGTTACTGTTTTTACTGTTTACTGACTTAAATGTCAAATGAAGCGAGTAAAGGCCACGCAGGTACTTCATCTGCAAAAGTCAAAACACAAACGATGCATTCACTGCTTGAAACAAAGAGAGAAAAAGCATTTCCTATTCTACAAACGTGGAGGCGATGAAAGACTCCTAGTGCAGCTTTAACATAATGATTCTTTTAAGGTAATTTCTGCATGCAGATCTTGGGACTCCTGGAACAGCACAGGATGTTTAGTTGAGGTCAAAGCTTGCTGACGTCACAAGCCTCATCACATATTTTTATTCTGGAAAAGACATATACCTTTGCAGAACAAATGCGTGAGGCTCATACCACTGTTTCCTGTGTGTCAGAATGTGTGTGCGCATGTGATAATGAAGTCAACACTTCTCAGAGGAAGCAGTTACTTGTTGCTGTGATGTGTGAATGGAGCTTGTATAACCTGTTTAAAAAGCGCAGAGGATATTTAAGCTGTTCACGTGTCTCAAATCGTCAAGTCTCTTCCACTTGTTGCGATTGATCTTTAATTAATCTATAGATTTTTATTAGACATCATCTTGCTGGCTTTAATGACAAGTGATAACTGGGATTTGTGTTACACAAATAGCAGCAGAAAACAAGTACTAAAGAAAAAAAATAAGAGCAAAGACAGAATCTAGCTTATGATAAGTTGCCGTCGCTTTTGATGTTGCTGTTATGAAAGTGAGTGTGTAGGTGTGTGTTGGTTCATCCTCAGTCATCATTCTAGCAATGATGCTGATGCATGGCAACTTAGTCACACGTGGAGGTGAGAGTAAAAGTTTCCTTTACCACAGAAGACTTTTTCTGTACTCTTCGAAGTGGGTTTTTGAATCGGCTCATGAGCAATAAAAGTGTCTTCATGTAAATTTTGTCTGGAACATGAGAATCGTGTTCATGAAGACCCAGACATGGAGGCAGAGGTGTGGGTAAGGGAAAGTTTGTGGCTGGTTGATATTAAAGATGTGCTGAAGGAATTTAGGTGATTTGGGTCTGATTTTATCACAGAAAAGTCCCGTACAGTGAGATGCCACTGCCAAATCGATCCCGGTTGTTTGTACTGTAAGAACGGTTTTACATTTACACAGGTTTCGAGGGAACTCCAAGTACAAACACGACGTAGCCATTAGTCTGATGATGTCATGGTGATGTCATCTTACAAACTGTGAGCGGTGGGAGTTGTGTAAACAGTCAAGTCGTTTTAAAAGAATCCCTCAGTTTAGCTCCAACACTTTGCCATGTGACAATAATGACAAAACTTATAAACTAACACAGTATTTCAGATAATTTCAGATTTTTTATTTCGCTTCAACCTTAAAATGTTGTTCACTTTTAATGTTTGATATTGTTTGGTATTAACTGTGGTTTCCGTGCACACTAATTGCTTCACAATCAAATAATAAGCTAAAAAAGAAAAAGAGTTTTGTAAACAGTCCACTGCTTTCCAAACTCTGTATATTTTACAAACATTTAGACTTTCAAACCGTCATTTACTATGATGTTTATCAACCATAAAAATTAAAACAACCATATGCAATTGCAGCTGCTGTAGTACTGAGAGGGACTTAAAATCAATCCAGTTTGCTTTATGACTTATTTCCTTTATGTAACTCAGTCCGTTATAAATGAGGGTCACACCCTCTAAATAATTCAAAGAAATGTGTTGGTTACACGCTATGTTGCCGGTTACTGCTTCTGGTTATCCTCTCAGTAAGCGCACACACCTACATTACCACATGCAGTGTGCTTGAACTTGTTGTGACTGCTGAATGCTACTTTGATTTCTTGCCAGAGTCAAGTTGAGCCTCATTCCTTTCTCCGTTCGATTTGTAAATGCACTTCCAGTAAAAATCTGTTGTCTGTAGGATCACCTATGATGACGGGTCACCTTGGTTCTGGGCTCGTCTCTCTGGTTAGAAACATAAACAGACACTGAACCAAGCAGTGCTGTGGCCTGTGCACAGCGTCTCATAATATCTCATTTTTTGTCATTCTTTCTTTGCTGCTCAGGGTTTTTTGTAAACTGGAATGTTCTTGCTCTGTGTGTGTGTGTGTGTTGTTCCCACAGGTGAAATACGCAACCAGCCCTGTTGTCATGGCCAGGGTCATCTCCACCTGCCTCAGGGAGGAGCGGCGTATCCTCTCCAGCGCCTGCACACAGGAACAGGTTTGTCACACCGTGTCCCTCAGTGGGAAAGTCCCTCTGGCTCCTTCATAATAACTGCTGCTGGTAAACGAGGGCTGCTACCAGGAAGACTGTACTAAAGCATTTACACCCACCACACTTCACTCAATTCCCAAGAAACTATGTGGAATAACAGAATACTTTCACTCCTGGCATTTACGGTAATCATGTAAGTGCTGCGATAATCATAAATAAGTATTTTTGTGGGAGTGTTGTGGTACAGCACTATTACTAATAAATGAACAATAATAAAGGGTGATTTTATCTGCAAAAGAAACAAAAAGCTCAAAGACAGTAACTCTAACTTTTTTTCGCCTTTTAACACTTTATACTTAAAGTCGCTGTGTTTAATGTTCTTGTATTTTGTACTTTTTTTATCATCTTCAAGCTCATTGGCTTTATGACAACAGTAACAGATACTAACTGTAATTGATGAACAAAATGTACATGTAGGTGGAAGCCAAAAACAAGCCTAAATGAACTGATACAACCTAGACATAGATAACAATTATGCAACGTTAACCGTAATTTGATTTGCGAGGTTGTTTTTAGAGGCAAAATTCTCCTGGAGGAAAATACAACCTGACGAACATTATTATTGCCAGTTAATATTTTGGTTAAAACTCAGTCGATCGGCCCACAGCAGTTACAAGCTCCTAATTAGCAAATGTCAAACTCACTAGCAGTTCATTGTTTGCTGATTGTACCTTACTGTACTGTAGTTTATACAAATGTACTGTAAATACCAAGGTAGTCAAGACCATAGTAATAAGGAAAACAAATTTCTGTTACCCAAGAGGGTTAGTCAGAGCAGGATCCTCCAGACATTGAGAAAATCCCTTGCAACAATGTGTACTGGTATGAAATTATTTTTTAACGGATGAAATCGATTATTAGACAAAGAGGATGTTCTAAATGTTTCCATACAGGGCCCACTGGAGAAATCACTGCAGAATTCTGTGGCATTTGAGAGGCAAAAGAACATGGACAACAGAGTTGGTATCATCAGGGGCAACGTGCAGGTAAACACACAGATGGTTCATTATAATAATATAATCATATAATTTTTAAAAAAGATATAAAAAATGTTCATTCAACAGAATGAATTTGAAAAACTGACTTTCTGTGTTTAGCTGATGGACCAAGCAGTGAAATTAATCGAGGACATGCAGGACGACTTTGATTTTCGCTACAAGACCCTTCAGTCTCGGGGTGAGTTATGTTCAAGGATATTTATACCTGCTGTGAAAAAGAAACATCATCTACTTTAAAACTGTTTGATTCCTAATTGTCTGCAAAAAATCTTCATCCCGAAAAAATGATGCAGAAAATTACATATTTGTGTTTTTGTATTGTTTCAGAATCTTCAGATCGGAACTCTGAGATGATGAAACAGGAAGTAACAATACTACAGGAAATGCTAAACAGACTCGACTTTAAAAGGAAGGTATGTAAAGGTCTGACATATGAAGGCTGAGCGGGTCTTGGAAATGTCTCTAAATATAAAAGTGACATATTTGCCACTGGAATGCTTCACACGCTTCTAAATAAAGAGTCTCAGTTTATGAACCGTCAGGACTGTTGTTCATATCCTTGTTAGGAGATCCTGTCAAAGATGGATGTTGTTGTCAAGGAGATCGACGACCTGATGACTTCTCAGCTCACCCCTGAACTGCAGGACTGGAAGCGGCGGCAGCAGATCGCTGCCATTGGGGGTCCGCTGCTCACGGGCCTGGACCAGCTGCAGAGCTGGTAACGAGCATCCCTGACTCTTTACTTACTTTATCAGTTGTAACACTTATAGGCGTGAATTGCAGCTCCAACAGATAAACACAATGTATTTTACACGTGGTTCGTCCAAATTCAACACAAAGCTTTAACCACGACTGCAGTACTTTTTCAGTTCTCATCAGAGCCCCCTCTTGCTGTTTTGACCTGCTGCAAAGGTGTTGCATAGTCAGACACCAACTTCTTGCAGCATTACTGAGCAATCTCGGTCATCCCTCATTAACAATGGCCTCCAGTTCACTAATATTCTCTTCAAACTGCCTTTTTCAAAGATTTCCCATGACATTCAAGTCAGGTGACTTTGATTTCTACTCTAGCATCAGGACTTATGTCCTATCACTGCCCTGTTCAAAGGTCCATTGATGCCTATGCTCCAGTTTCCTCACAGACAGCATGATGTTTCCTCCCAGGATCCCCTCGTACTTAAATGAATCCATCCTGCCTTCCAAATACTCTGCAGGAGCATCACTGATCCTCCATCATGCTTCACTGTAGATACTCTTCTTCCTCCAGCCGATCCATTAGGCCTGAAAAGTACCAGTTTGCTTTCATTGCGTCACACAAGAAAACATTTCAAAAACTTCAGTGTCTTCTTGATTTGAACATACTTTTCTTGTCCTTTGGGCCGGTAGTTGTATACAAGTTGGAGTTCTGGCAGTTTGCACGCACCTTACTGTGCAAACTGAAACCTCAGTGTCTGTGGCAAACCGCGTCTTGCTGCAAGTTCTTTTGCCTTAGCAGTATTTCTTACATGCTATCAAACATGACACTCAACAAACCTCTAGCCAGCTCAGGAATTTGACGTGTTCCATCTCAAACACACCTGACGCGTCTAATGAGTTACATCAGGTTTACTTAAGAGACAACGTAATTTTCTGAGGGATTCTGGTGGGGGTGCTGAATCATTTTGAGCCTGCAGTAGTTCTTAAAAGTTTTATTGTGTGTTGACCAGTGGTGAAAAAAACTTTTAAAAGCTATTTAAATAGTTTTTGTATCATTTGTTTACTGTTCAACGTTACTACATTTTGCCAAAACACCACAAATGAAATATGAATTCATTCAATTCAATTTAATTCAGTTTATTTAGAGAGCGCCGAGTCATCTCAAGGCGTTTTTAAGGTCAACACCTTAAAGAATCCTTGAGAAACCCCATAGAAAATCACCCATGACCAAACTCCAGGCAGCAGTGGTGAGAAAAACTCCCTTTACCTGAAGCAACCTTCAACAGAACCAGGCTCCGGGCGAGCGTAACCGCCTCTTCTGTATGGGGATTTTGGTGAGGGCAAATAAATGAGTATCAAGTTTGAATTTTAAAATCTCTGCAGAGGCAGACTGCCTGATGTCAACAGGGAGGTTGTTCTAGAGGAAAGGGGCATGATGGGAAAAGGAACCGGCTGAATCCTTTTTCTTAATCTGGGGGCCGTTTGGAGCCCTGCACTCTGAGAGCAAGACGTGAGTTAATGTGTCAGCCATAGACAGAAGAGATTGTATTTTTGCTATGTGATGAAGGAGAAAGACCAAGACACCCTGAACTTAGGTCCCTGGTACCCTGCACTGATCAGCTACGATATTAGGAACAGGTAGAGGTTTCAGTGTTTAGGTGGACAGGGGTCAGAATTAAGGTCCAGTATTTGTAAAAATAATCTGAAATCGGTTTGTGTTTGAAGGAGCTGGGCAGAACATGGAAGCTCACTGCAGAATTCATGCATTTCTTGCACACTCTGGCCCTCTTCAGTTCAGCCAGAGACGTTGCTCTGGCAGGACGGAGAACCGTCTTCTGTCTATTTGCTGTGGTTTACGAGCTCCCTGCACACTTTTTGTCCCTCGGCCTTAAATTAAGGACATTTATAGTTTTGGAAGGTAAAGAGATACATTTTCAGTAAGTCCAGACGTTGCACATTCTAATAAAACAATCTATCACTTTAGTCCAGACTGAACTATTTAGCGTTTAGCTCAAAGCAGTGTAGTACAGTTACTCCGATGCATCTACGTCATCAAATATTTGCTTATCATTAAAAGCTGCGTCAAACGTCACTCTGAATGTTTTTGCCACTGAGAACTCCTACAGTGGCCCAGTGACTAAGCCTAATCACTGTAGAATAACATTTGAAGGTCACATAGTATTTGAAGCACAGAATCTTCCAGTCTGACTTCCTCCTCCTCCCACCTGTCCCCTCTCAGGTTCACTCTGACAGCCCAGAGTCTCTTCCAGATCAAGCGTCAGCTGGATAAACTGGGGGAGCTGGTTGTGAAGGTCACCTATGAGAGTGATCCAATCCCGCTGCAGAAGCCTCAGATGGAGGAGCGAGTTAAATATCTCATCTATCACCTCATCAAGAGGTACTACGAACACAACACAATGAAGCAGGAGACGTGCCTAAAACAAAAATCCAGTTTTTCAGTTACAGGTTTGATTGCGACTATGACTTATATATTTCAAGTCACATGCAGATTGTTGCTAGAAGACTGAGAACATAAATGAGTTACTCGACTTCTTCCTGTATGTGCAGCATGTTACATAATAGAGAAAGGTGCTAGATATGGGGCAAACACCAGCAACTGTGGCTTGAATGCCCTTTCACAGGCATGTGAAATCAATCAGTTGAAAACAGAGTAAAGAACACGAGGTGTGGTTTGTTTTTCAGCTCATTCGTGGTGGAGAAGCAGCCGTGCATGCCCACACATCCACAGAAACCCCTCATCATTAAGACCGGTGTACAGTTCACAACCAAAGTCAGGTATCGTTATGTAACCTGATGTATTTCTATCATTGCCTTTCTGTTACGTCTATGATCATTCATTATGTTGGGAGGTGAAAAATGTGCATTTCCAATTCCAGACTCCTGGTTAAACTTCCAGAAGTGGATTACCAGCTGAAAGTGAAAACAACATTTGACAAGTGAGATTTTTATGTGAAAGAAAGCAATAAAACATGCTGTCACGTTATTATTTTATCTGTAATGTAAAAGTCAGCAGATGAAAATATCTGAGCACTAATCTTTATTTCCGTGTCTGTTTGTTTGTGTGCATCTCTAGGGACCTCCCCGCTGGTAGAGTGTGAGTATAGTCAACCTCAACACAGGACGTAGTGCTGGTGTTTAAATTTAGCTTAGATAAAGACACAGTTTGGGGCCGTGTTAACAGGTTTGAAGAACAGTGGCCAACAAAATACTACAGCACATTACAGACATGCATTTTCATTTCTCAGCTGTTACTGCACACTTTGTGTTACAAAAGTAAAAAAAGATTTTGTTCGTGTCTTTGATTAAAATCACACGTCTCAATATGCACGACGATGTTTGTCTAAATTCCATTGCCCGTTTCAGCTTAAAGATGTTTGTTTTTATAGCTGGAAAGAGTTTGATAACTTTTTTAATAATTTAAAACGTGAAAGTTATGGTTTTTGAGATTGGACTTTTATTTTGAAACTACTTAAAGAATGGTTGTCCTAATAAAGTTGCAGTAATCAGAAAACTTCAGCAGAAACTTCGCACTTTCCCACAATGAATTATTTATATCTGCTGTTTGTTCTCGGCTGAGATTTGACGAACCTGTGCAGCCTTTCCTTTGTTCCACCTTCTTCCTATTTCTCCTCAGAAGTCGTCAGTTCTTCATCCTGACCAACAACACTAAAGTAATGGACATTGAGGACTACTCCAGTGGCTGTCTCTCAGTGGAGTTTAGACACTTGGTAAGACAAACCTTTCGCTGTCTGATTAGTTCCATGCATATGTGTCAGGTATTGTCAGAACATACCAGCATGTTTAGAATACCCACTCCTCCAAGTCACACTTTAGAGTTTAAAAGTGAACTAGACCCAGTTTTTTACAGTATACAATGAAAACCAGTTTGTCAGTGGTAATTTGTTGTATTTTATTCCATCTGTTTTAGTCTCTTTTTGTTTTAACTGACTGTGTATTTATCCTATAGCAGCTGAAAGAGAAGAAATATATCAATGGCACGAAGGGGAATGAGGTAAGAACAGCAGATGAAACGAGCATTAACGTGCTTCTGCCGAATACTAGTATTAATAAAAAGTGTCATTGTGTTTGTCTACAACTTTCTGAGTAAAAAAAAAAGAAACCCAGTGACACAGTTTCAAATGTCGCCCCGCCATAGTTGTCTGATGTGGAGCTGCTGTCTGTGTTTTGCAGGGTCTGCTCTCTGTGACAGAGGAACTTCACTCTCTCAGTTTTGAAGCGTGTTTCACAGTCCAGGGCCTCACCATCGATCTAGAGGTTAGAAGCAGCGACGTTTGTTCTCGATGTACGGCTGTTGATTGTCGAATGCAACTTGCTTATTGTGTCGTGTGAATTCTCTCAGACGTGCTCTCTGCCGCTGGTGGTCATTTCCAACGTGAGCCAGCTGCCTGGGGGCTGGGCCTCGGTCATGTGGTATAACCTACTGACGGATGAGCCGAGGGTGAGCCTGCAGACTTTTAACTGTGAAAGCTCCACACAGTGCACACACCAGCTTCTCGTTTGCCTTTCAAGCATTTGGCTCATTTTCTTTCACAGAACCTGGCATTCTTTGGAAACCCACCTCGGGCCAGCTGGAGCCAGCTCTCTGAAGTCCTCAGCTGGCAGTTCTCCACCTTAGCCGGTCGGGGACTCAACAAGGAGCAGCTCACCATGCTGGGGGAAAAGCTCCTCGGTACGTTTACCCTTAAAAGAGAAAAAGAAACTGAACGTATTGACTTATGAAGAGTTTTTTTTAATTAAGGTGTTGCAGTTGCTCCTTCATCTAAGCTCATTGTGCTGGGTTTGGCACACGGCAGAGTCATTTATGTTTTTGGCTCTATGCTCCTGTAGGTCAGCATGTCTCCTGCAGTGACTGTCAAGTGTCCTGGTCTAAGTTCTCGAAGGCAAGTGATAAGTTATTTGAACACACATTGTACCACTTGGTTTCATCTCCGCTATGTTGGTGCCATCTAGTGTAAAAAGACAAAACCAGATCCACTCCCCATGCCGTGTTGTTGGACCTGGACATACATTACATTACATTACCTGCTGTACATAAAGTGAAAGTTGCCTGTGTTTTTCCTTCTTCAAGGAGAACATCCCAGGAAAGCCCTTCAGTTTCTGGATGTGGCTGGACTCCATCTTGGAGCTCATCAAGAAGCACTTGCTGCCAGTCTGGAATGAGAAGTAAGTCACAGATTCAGATGATTCTGACAACACTGTCAAACAACACTGCGTGAAGAAGCCCCGCCAAATCTAAACTAGTGATGTGTAACATACAGTTCACACAAAGTCTCAAACTGAGACATTTGGTGAAGGCTGAACTATTAAGTGCAAAGCCGAGAGATCATAGATCATTGTTGTTTTTTTACTAGCTACATCATGGGTTTTGTGAGTAAGGAGATGGAGCGCACTCTGCTGAAGGACAGAGAGCCAGGAACCTTCCTGCTACGCTTCAGTGAGAGCCACCTGGGAGGAATCACCTTTACCTGGGTGGAGCACGGGGAAAATGGTGAGGTCTCTTTCTACCACATGATTTGTGTCACCGAAAAGCATAAAACCACAAAAATATCCTAGAACGCTGACTCTTACATGCTCTGTTCAAGGTCAGCTCCAGTTAAGTGTTCCGGGCACTTTACTAATAGTGACTTTTTCTAACAGGAGACGTAAAGTTCAACTCTGTGGAGCCGTACACTAAAAGCCGGCTCAGCGCTCTCCCATTTGCTGATATCATACGAGACTACAAAGTGATTTCGGACGGGGTCGTACCAGAAAACCCGCTCAAGTTTCTCTACCCCGACATCCCCAAGGACGAAGCGTTCGGACGGCTTTACAACAGCCAGCCCAGCAAAGGCGAGAGTGCAAAACGGCTCCTTTAAAGTTCATATTTTTACTGCCGGTGTTAAATCTTGGTTGACTGACTAGATTGTCTCTGCTTTACATTTGCAGTCCATCCATACATACCATCTACGCTGATCCCCATCTCCGAGCTGCGGTGAGTTCAACTGTTGACTCCCTTTGAATGAAACAACTTGTTCAGCACAGCTTTAGTTGTTGGATCACAGCAGGGCAATAAATGTTGATTGTTGCACACTTCTTGTTGAGTCATTGAATATTACGAAGAGCTAGAAATGATTCAGTAAATACTACACAACATTTAAATCATCACACAAGCTGAGGAGATGTGTGAAATGATCAGATTAACTGATACGATTGTTGGTGTTACAATCAGCTGACGTATAGTTTTTTAGAGAGAATGTTAAGTGCCGTCATGGAACGAGGGCGCCATCTGTTGAAGTACACGCAGTAGTTTCTCTGCATGCTTTTTGTTGGGATAAAACATTTATGTCACTCCCATCTGATGGTGATGGGATGAAGGTAAGGCTTGACTCTTCCACTGAGCTGCTGTGGCAAATGTGTCTTTTCAGAATCATCACAGAAAGTCAAAACACAGGTTCTGACTCATCAACACTGAGGCAGAAGGATCCTCCTCACTGTGTAAAGTCCACTTCACATTCTCTATTAGCTGTTGTTTCCCACCTGTCAAAAAGTTTAAAAGTCAAACTGAAACACGAGGCCAGTCTGACAACTTAACCCTGTCCTACTTTAAACTGAATTTTTAACATGTTGAATTTTGGGGGATCTCCAGGACATGTGAAGTATTGATTAATAGTCATTTCTTTTGTTTCTTTTACCTGTTATTGCAGTTCTAATTCAAGCACCACACCACTGTCCTGCCAGTCTCCTGAGCCCCCCATGACGCCCGGGGAATTCGACATGCTCAATGAGCACCTGTGCTTTGACATTGACACAGTGAGTTTGCATCCTTTGGCATTTGGGGATATTGTATTTTTCCTAGTGTAAATAAATCCCAGTAAAAAACTCCAAACAAATGGACTGATACTATACATCTTATTCCTTTTTGTCACTGAGCTTCATAGTTCCCAAAAATGATTATGCTCCTTCATTGCTATGAACTCACACACACTGTCTCACTGCTGTTATATTCACTTTTGTCCCAAATTGTTATGAATCCCAAACAACTTGACTGTATTTTTCCAGTTTGCGTCCTGAATTACATCTGTTAAAACCTTTTTAAAAAATACTTTTAAGATGTACAATTTTAGTAGGAACAAATGGGCAGGACTTGGGCAAGCAAGTAACGCACTGTTGTATTTTGCTTAGTCATGGGATCTGACAAAAAGAAAAATGTAGATTAGAACAACACCAGTTATTAGTTTTTTTTTTGGTCAAACTGAATTCATTACATGTTTGGACTTTTATTGTTTTGTAGTTTTTTTTTATTTCATAATTATTTTGAAAGAAATTTTGATTGCAGTCCAGACAGTTTAAGTAAAATAGAATAGAAAAACACTGGGCAATAGAGATGAACATTAATATCCTATTAGGAAACAAATGAGCAGAAAGCAAACAATAAATAGTTCTTAATAGAAGAACCTAGGTTTGCATTTAGTGTTTGTGCTGTGTTTAAAAAAAACTACAAAAAAAATCTTAAAAAAAACATGTTATGGTGCTTCGACATTAGCATCTCATTAAAATTAGCACATCACTATTGTGATTGTTGTGCAGATTTTTACAAAAACAGCAACAGTTGCGCAGGAACCATAGGTTACTCAGATGTTCTCAGGAAATTGATCTGCCAGTGTAACTTATGTTTTGAAGGAAACCCCCCCCCCGCATGTTCTGCTGCTGATTCTCTTCTTTTCTTTACTTTGCAGATGAATTCTCCATATTCAGAGTAGAGTATTTCCTACCAGCGGCATCCATGCCAGCCACCATGAAACAAACCACTGTTTTAAAAGAGGTCTTTTTATTTGCTATTCCACATTCATGAATGTTGTTGTCTGTTGCTGTGTTTTTAAATTACTGATTATAATAGTTGGTGTCAGTTTGAGTCTAAATTTTAAAAGTACTTTTAAAAGCATATATCTCAACTACTGACTGATATTCTAAAAAGAATATATTGTATATAAAACATTTTGGTTTATTTTGCAGTGTACATTTTTTTGCTTGATATTATATTATTTTATGGAATTGTATAGTCCCTGATGCTTCTATATTTCATATTTCATGCATCAGTGACGTGACCAATGTCTGTATTTCGATTCAATCTGCGTCACCACACGCTCTCGTCCACTCATCTTATTCAACGCCAACACGCCTGTAGAGCAGCTGGCATTTATAGGTCTTTTATTTTGGAAGCCACCGGAAGCAAAATGTCTGTAACTAAGTGCCGCTGATTTCACAACAGCTCCTTCTGTCTTTTACGGAGAATCACGTGATTCTCGGAGAGTCTAACGTGGGCGGGTGATTGTTTAATCCGGAGCGCGAACAGGTTTTTCGGGCTTTGTGTTTCCTTCTGCATCGAGGCACATATGTAAAAACCGCATGTGAGCACATGTGCAAAACGAAGATTATGACGAACAAACGAATCACAAAGCAGATGTGAGTCACACACATTAACATTATCCAGTTTTTTTTTGTGTGAGAGAATCCCGGAAGTTGATGAATGATTCTTGTAAAGTGTGAATCACGGAGCTTCCTGACAACACGACACACGACCACCCAACGTCTACACCTGCTTGCACAAGGCCTGAAGAAATAAATCAAAACCATACTTTGCTTTTTCTTTAAAAAAAAAGCATATTTGTAAGATGTGAATTGAGAGAGAATTGTGAGAATTTGTGGTTTTGTACCGTAAAACACAAGCAGTATAACTTTTTCGAGGTGCTAACAGGTGCTATGCTGCACCCAGGTTCCCTGCTGACTGCGGAGTTCTGTCTCATTTGGATCAGAAACCCATAAACTTCAAAAAGTCAGAGTCAGGTTTCATCTGTTGTGCCAAACAGTTGAATGGTTTTTCGTGTTTAGCATCCTGTGTATCAGTGTTCATTTGGTAAACAATAAAAATGCCAATGTAAACGACGGATTTGTGCATTTGTGTGAAGAAAACGAAAACAGCTTATTATTATATTATGATTATGTTTTTGACAGTAAATAGTGGAAACATGTTGACAAACAGGCAAAACAATGGTAAATAAAAATTCAGTAGGCATGAGAACCTGTGGAGTTGGTTATGATTCTCTGAGTGTTCAGCATTAATAATGGTGCAGATTAGACAAAGACAATGTAAGGAAAAGTGCAGTTATCGCTTCAAATTATTTCCTAAATGGGTTGTTACGTATATGCTCTATAATGTATAATGAGTATTTCACTCTCTCTTAAGCAGAGAACGTAATTGTTGACTATGTGCTTCAAAATTCAAACATTCATTTCACTTTTTCTATTAGAAATGGATGGAAGAAATGGGAAAAATCAAATATTAACAAAAATCTCCATCTGCAGAATAACTCTACGTACTAAATGATAGTACTTGAAGGTTGTGTAAATGTATACCATGTTTATATTATTCATTAGATTATTGCCGCTTCCATCGAGATCCACCACCAGCTTGAGACACCGCTTTTATTGTGAAGGCGGAAGTTAACGAGATGTGACCAACCTCTAACTTTTCAGGAACGGTTTCTCGAGAATCACGTGGTTTTCTGGTGGGCGGTCCGTGTATATAAGCCCCCCCCCAATCCTCTCATTCAGCCAGTTTCCTCCTGTCTTCGTCCTTGTCTTGTCGTCGCCTTCATCCGCAACAACAAACACAAGCACCAGCATCCGCAAGGTGAGTCGGTGACGTGTAGATGAAGTAGGTGAGAGACTTTTGCTGTGGGAACGTTTCCTGGACGTGTCGAGGAGATGTCAGAGGTGTGGGACTGAGGGTCGAAGGTGCAACTACAACTTTACACGTCTGACGTGTCTGTGTGTAAACTGTGACACTCATGATGTGCATCACGTTACTTGACCTTGTTGTGTGACTTGGTTCCGGGAGCTGCTGTCCCACCTCCGGCTGCAGGCTCACTGTCTTTGGGCTTCTTGCAGATGAGCCATTGGCAGGAACTGCTGAGGCTGAACTTGGTCCATGGCTGCCTGAGTCACGTCTACGACAGAAAGTTTCCCAGACACATCCGCCACACTCTGTGTTTCTACATCGAAAGCCAGGACTGGTGAGTGTGACAGGGGAGAGGACGGACACTGTGTGTGGACACACACGGACACTGTGTGTGGACACCCACGGAAACTGTGTGTGGACACACACGGACACTGTGTGTGGACACACACGGACACTGTGTGTGGACACCCATGGAAACTGTGTGTGGACACCCACGGAAACTGTGTGTGGACACACACGGACACTGTGTGTGGACACCCACGGACACTGTGTGTGGCTTCTGTATTAGGGTTAGGGTTAACCCTACACCTGTACAATCCAGTACAGCAGCTCTGCCACGAATTCTACTTTTACGCTGTTGTAATTTCTCAGTTATAAGACAAATATGACAATTCCGATCCCTGCTTATTATTGAGGTCGTGCTGGGTGGTGGAGTCGTATCAAAGTGCATTGCAAGCACAACTGGTTCTAATATTTTGGCCAACCTATTTGTGCTGTGTCTGTTTGTAGTTTGAGCTTGTTGGGAGAACACTGATTGATATTAATATGAATTCCTTTACCACCAAGCCTAACCTGAACATTATCCAACTGTTAACTCGGAGAGCAGGTCGTAGCACTTGAAAAGCTCTTCTAAGCTGTGTGGATTGTTCTCACAAATTGAAACACAACACACACATCTTTGAGAGGACACTGACACTCACTGGCTGAATGCAGGATCAGCCAATATATTGACTCCCATGGTGTATAAAACACAAACTGGTCTTCGGTCTTTAAATGAGACACACCTGTAGTATAATTACTGCATACTAATAACAGGTACACTGAGCTCAAATTTCCATGAGCTAAATCTGATATAACGCCATATTTCAAATTCCATAGTTTAAGGAAGTGGTGAGGGAGTTACCCTTGTTTTTATTATGCAGAAAAATGTCCACTCCACTGCAACGCCTCCAATAATATGCATTTTCTGTTACTCTGTGTTAGGGATTCAGCAGCTGTGGATGAAAATAAAGCAGCTGCTTGTTTCCATGAGCTCCTTGTGTATTTGGACGAACAGTGGAACCGTTCCATCCAGCAGAACAATATTCTGCAGGCACCTGATTTCTCAGGGATTAAAGACTACTTAGTGGTATGTAAGAAGCGCAGTCCAATGGGAGATGCTGTTTCTTTCCGGGAACGTCCTCAGCTGTACTGTGTTTATTGATAACATTTCAAGGATAGAAATTTCCTTCATTGGATTGTTTTGTTTTTTCACTCAGAACCACTTTCAAAATGGACCACAAAACCTGGCCATAATCCTGTCTGAATGCTTAATGGAGGAAAACAGAATCCTGTCTGCGGTTTTTACAAAACAGGTGGGATGAAGATATATGTCATTCAATTGAAGTTTGTACAGTAGTTCACTAAATATTGAAGTGATTCCCCTAGCCGTCCTGATTTATTGACCTATTTTGTCAAAAAAGAATCATGGTTTATTCTGTACTTGTTCTCTATGCTGCACGTTCAGCTGAATGCACAGTAAGTTGTAGCTCCACACAATGTTAGCATGAGCTGTAAGACTCACTGTAACACGATCTGTTGTTTTTGTCTGTGTTTTCGTCAGAGTTGTGGCATTCCAGTCGTGGACGAAAAAAAGGCCGGGCTTGACAGCAGCATCAGTGAGCTGAAAAGACAGGCTATGGTAAACATCCCTGGACTCCATCCTTTTTAAAATTGTTTGACTGCACACTTGTATTTAATCTGACAATCATCCTGGGAAAACCATACTCAACCATTTCTATTTGTGAACACTATTGCAGGACATTAAGAAGGAGGTGAAATCCCTGGAGGTCCTGTATGAAAACATTGACTATATACTAAAGACCTTGCAAAGCAAAGGTGTGGCATAATTAAAGAAACACACGATGTGTCTGTTGTGAGTTCATTTACTAAAATGTGCTTTCATTTGTCGTCGCTGTCCCTCATCAGTACAGGATAACCCATAAAGCAGAGCTGGTCTCACCATTGTCCTGTTCACCTTTCCTTTGAGTCTTGCTGGCCAACAGTCCAATGCTGCCTCTTCACCTCTTTTCCACACTCCCCATCACACTGAACTGATGACCCCAAGTACTTAAACTCCTGCACCTTCTTCACCTCAGCCCCTGTAACCTCACACTTCTACCTGGAATGTCTCAACCTCTTCTTTCCAGAGCAAACCACTCCAACCTTTTATTATGCAAAAAAAGCAGGTACTGTAGATGCATCTCTGAGCTGTAAGAAGGGCTCAAAGCCGATCCTTGGTGTAGTCCCACCTCCACCTTGATCTGACCCCACGGCACATCTCACCACCGTCATGCATGGATCCTTCATCATGCATTATACTGTAGATGATGCAATCCACAAAGACACAATGCAGCTCCCCTGACCAAATCTTTGCAATATTGAAACTGAAAATATCAAGAAATTGAATGTGCAGCTTCATTGTTTTTTTATCCCTCAGGATAGTGAACTTGTTCTCATCCCTCCTTAGTTTTGTTTAAAATCCTGTTAAAAACATGTTCACTGCTGCTAGACAAATGAAGGTATGTCAAATAATCCGCTCTTCATCCTTTTACACCTCATCCCAAATTCTATTTTGGAACTAGTGTCATTTTCCTCATTCATCCGCTGCTCAAAATACTCCTTCCATCTTCTCTGCACACTCTCCTGGCTTGTTAGCACCTTTCCATCTCTGTCTTTATTTGCAATATTGAAACTAATATCAAGAAATTGAATGTGCATTTTTTTCACAGAATAGTAAACCTCATCCCTCCTTAGTTTTGTTTTGGAAACATGTTGCTGCTGCTAAATGAATGTGCAAATAATCACCTTTTACACGCAGTCCCAAATTCTTTGGAACTAGTGCTTGAACTAAAAAACAATTCTTCTTTTTTTCTTAATAAAATACTCGACATAAGGCCTCTAAGCCACTGTAACATCTGCATGCTTTGTTTAAGCAAGTGAATTAGATTTCCTCTTCCACATACTTATTGTTTGGCGTGTGTTTCTGTGCTCTTGCAGCTGATGTTGCAGCAGATCGCGAACATTTTAAAGCAGGCAGAGCAGATTGTGGCAGTTCTCACTACTGTGGAGCTGCCGGAGTGGAAGCTCAGGCAGCAGATGTCCTGCATTGGAAGTTCAGCTGACACATCTCTGGACAACCTCCAGAAGTGGTGAGGACCTTTGACCTTTGACCCCCACTACAGTGAGCTTTTTCCCTTTCATGTGGGGGAAAACATTGTCATTTTAATGTTACCGTATGTTTTTCTATGTGCAGGTTCACGACTGTGACACAAGTGCTACTACAAATACGACAACAGCTGCAGAAAATGGAAGACCAGAACAAGAAATATGGCAGCACTGATACCTCCACCCTATTCAAAGAAAGAGAGATGTTCGCAGAGTCTCTGCTCATAAAACTTCTTGCAAAGTGAGATTTGGCATCAGGATTCTTCAATTTTGTATAGATCCCCTACACACGCGTTCATGTAGTTGACTTGTTTTGTTGTTGTTGCGCATCACAGTGCTCTAGTGGTCGAGAAACAACCTGTCATGTCCAGTTTACATCACCGACCTCTGATTCTTAAGACCAGGGTGCGGTTCACGGCCACAGTGAGGTAAGAGCAAACTTCTAACAGGACTGTTCTGTAGGCTATTGCACAAACCATCATAATGTCATTATTCTATTTACCTTGGTTTTAAAGGAGAAGTGTCCCGTGTTTCACGCAGGGAAAAAGGTGATCAGTCTAAAAGATTCAAAGTAGTGACAAACAGATTAGTCAAAACAGATCAAAATGTATAGAGGTACTTCCAAAAACACAACTGAAGTGTTTTATCTGTATCTGCATTATGCTAAGTTTGAGCCTTAGTGCTTCAAGGAGTAAGTAGTACGGCACAGATGCATAGAAGAGAGTGAGTTAAACTAGAAGTAGTATTTTCAGTTTCTGTTTGTTCCATTTTCAGGTTCTTGGCAAATGTCCCTGAATTCAAGGACCTGCTCAAAGTCAAACCTGTATTTGACAAGTAAGTCACAGAGAAGCTTTGGTCTGAGCCTGTGACTAGAAGCTTCAATTTATTTTTCTACATCAGGATTTTTTTTCCATATTAACTTTCATATCATTAAATGTTCTTTTTTTAAACACCATTATTTTCTTTTAAACCCTTTCCGTTAAAATGCAGGGATGTTGAAGAAGCCACTACAGTGAACGGGTAGGTAAATCCTGCAGTACAAACAAACTGTATAAAAAAGCGAAATGAAGAAATATTGAATTGCCCATATTTACTCAGACTCACTTTGCTTTGATGTCATAGGTTCCGTCACTTTGATTTCATCCGGGATGAAAGTAAGGTGCTGGATGTGGACTCTCCAAGCGGAGGCTTGATGGCAGAATTTGCACACATGGTACGAAACTCTTCAAGCTGAACTGTTGGAAAACTGAGCATGAGTTAAAGCAGAATATAATGAGTGTGTTTCTTTTTTCCCAGTCAATCAAGGAAACCAAGGCAAAAAGCAAAGGCCAACATGAGGTAAGACTAGAAGATTCTATTCCATCTCTTTGGTAGATATAACATCTACTGGTCATTACTCGTGTCTGTAGAGTTCTGCCTGTAATATGATTGATCATGTTACGACGCATGTATATTGTGTCTGATGAGCTGCCTACACGTGTCATTTTGGTCGCCTGAGCGTGATTATAGCAGAACTGATCAGTTCTCACGGAGTCTGCAGCACACCTCAGCACATGACAGTATTTTTTTCCACATAGTGATGAATTATAAAAGTGTCCCTGGCAATATTAAAGGCAGCCTTGTATTTATGAATCTAATTCGATCAATATAATCTATATTCGGCAAAGTTGCATATGAACCAAGTCCATAAGGCAGGGGCCTTCTGTATAATGTTCTATACAATATCTCTATATAGACAATGACATTTATTTATATAATTTTGTTATATTATTGTTTATTATTGTCTGTTATTGTTATTATTATTATTCACAATATATAACTAAACTGTAATTATGAGGTAATATTTTGTTTTATCGTTAATTGGCGGCTGTCGGGTAAATGCAGTGAAGTAAAGGTGCCTCAGTGTATAGTGAGTAACTCGAGTAAACATGAACCTCGTCTTTCCATCCTTCACCAGAACTGTGTGGGAGTCACTGAGGAACTGCACGTCATTAAGTTTGTGATGGTGTTTCAGTACACGCAACTGAAGTTTAACATCGAGGTGAGTGAGCGGGACAGATTACAGCCTGTGAAGCACACCTTAAAGAATTCTCTGCTGCCGAATCCTAAAATGTTGGTGGGATCCCAGAAAAATGGTAGTCAGAAAGTTCATGGGTCTCCTCTGGTTCAGGTCAGCTCCCTGCCTGTGGTTGTCATCTCCAGTACCAATCAGGTCTCCAGTGCCTGGGCTGCTATCATGTGGTCCAACATGCTGTCCACCAGTGAGCCAAAGGTAAAGCCGTCCCCACCTCAACACACTAGGTACACAACATCAACATCAGATCGCCTGCAACATCAGCACGTGTCCAGATGGAACCAGGCGTACTTGGCGTACTTTATTTTTTAGTATTTAATTTCTACGTAAATAAATTTGTTAAATAAATTCATATTTGCACATTTCTAGTCTTAAAACCACTGTCATGTCCAAACCTTTTTGTGTGGCTTATATATTTCGTCACTGCACGGTGAACTGTAATAACCAAGAAGCACATTTTGTTCTGCAGAACCTGTCGTTGTTTGCCGATCCTCCCCCACTCACCTGGCAGCAGCTGTCACAGGTCCTAAACTGGCAGTTTTTGTCTGTTGGCCAGCGAGGACTTGATGAAGACCAGCTCTCCATGCTAAGGGCCAAAATTGAAGGTGAGTGCTGTGCCAGGCCACTTTCTAATTTTTGCAAAGAGGAGTTCAATTCAATTCAATTCAACTTTTTTTATATAGCACCAATTTAGAATAAAGTTAGCTCAAGACACTTTTCATAATAAAGTCAAAACTATACAGACATTTAGAGAAAACCCAACAAATCCCCCCCTGAGCAGCTATAGGCAACAGAGAGGAAAAAACTCCCTTTAACGGAAGAAACCTCCAGCAGAACCAGGCTCAGGGTGGACGGACATCTGCCTTGACCGGTTGGGCTGAGTGGAAAGTGGAGAGAGGAAAGAACAGAGCAACAAAACAACAACAAAACATTGGGCAGGTTAGTAGGACCAGTAGCTGCACACTGGAGGACACACAGCGCCAAATCCGGGGACACCTGAGGACAGGGACAGAGAGACGGGGGACAGAGAGGGAGAAAGACGACTACGGGACAAAGAAGACACAGAGTTAATGTCATACAGTGATGACATATAAATGTGGGCTGAGAGGATGAAAGTGTCTCAGTGCATCAGGGGTTGGTCCCCCAGCAGTCTAAGCCTATAGCAGAACTAAAACTATAAGCTTTATCGAAGTGGAAGGTTTTGAGTCTAGTCTTAAAAGTACAGAGGGAGTCTGCTTCTCGAATCTGGACTGGGAGCTGGTTCCACAGGAGAGGAGCTTGATAACTAAAGGCTCTGCCTCCCATTCTATTTTTGGAAATTCTGGGAACCACAAATAGGCCTGCATTTTGGGACCGAAGTGGTATAATATGGTACAAGGAGATCTTTTAGATATGATGGAGTGTGCGTTTAGAGCTTTATAGGTAAGAAGAAGGGTTTTAAATTCTATTCTGCATTTAATTGGAAGCCAATGGAGAGAAGCTAATGAAGGTGAAATATGATCTCTCTTACCAATCCCAGTCAGTAATCTTGCTGCAGCATTTTGGATAAATTGGAGGCTTTTTAGAGAGTTACTGGGGCAGCCTGAAAGTAGAGAATTACATTAGTCCAATCTAGAAGTAACAAATGCATGAACCAGTTTTTCAGCATCGCTTTGAGAGAGGGTGCTCCTAATTTTGGCAACGTTCCATAGGTGGAAGAAGGCTGTTCTAGAGATTTGTTTTATGTGTGAGGTAAATGACAAATCCTGGTCAAAAATGACTCCGAGATTCCAACTGGGGCGAGAGTTATGTCATCTAATGTAGCAATATGGTTAGAAAACATGTTTCTTAGACTTTTAGGCCCAAACACAATAACTTCATTTTTTCATCTGAGTTTAGAAGAAGGAAATTATACGTCCTCCAGTCCCTTATGTCTTTTAGACATGCTTGTAGTTTGATTAATTGATTTGTTTCATCAGGTTTCATAGATAGATATAACTGCGTGTCATCAGCGTAGCAATTAAAATTTACAGAGTGTTTTCTAATAATGTTGCCAAGGGGAGACATATATAGAGTAAAGATTTGTCCTAAGACAGAGCCTTGTGGAACTCCATAACTAATAACTAATTTTTGTGTATGTGGAAGATTCATCATTAACATGAACAAATTGGAATCTATCTGATAGATACGATTTAAACCAATTTAGTGCTGTTCCTTTAATTCCAATTACATGTTCTAGTCTCTGTAATAATATTCTGTGATCAACCAGACTAGGTCTTTTAAATATAGGTTTGATTACAGCTGCCTTATAGGCCTTTGGTACATATCCTGTTTGTAAAGACAGATTAATGATATCTAATACGAACGTGTCTAATAAGGGTAGAGCATCTTTGAGCAGTCTAACTGGAATAGGGTCTAGCAGACATGTTGTTGGTTTAGATGCCATAATAGTTGAAGTTAACTCAGCAAGGTCTATGGGCACAAAGCAGTCTAAAAGGGACTGAGGACTTACTGATGATTCTAATTCTGTTGTATTTGTGGGGAGGGTTTGATGAATTTTATTTCTAATAGCTACGATTTTGTTTGTGAAGAAGGTCAGGAAGTCATTGCTGCATAGCGTTGAGGGAATACTAGTCTAAACTGAACTATGGCTCTTAGTCAGCCTGGCTACAGTGCTGAAAAGAAACCGGGGGTTGTTCTTGTTTTCCTCTATTAGTGATGAATAATAAGTATAAATAATATAAGTATAAGTATAAATATAAGTATAAACTCTTTTTCACAGCTAAGTGTGATTCTTGTGAATGAGTGGAACGCCACTTCCTTTCTAGTCTTCGTGACGCCTGCTTTAAATTGCGGGTTTGCGAGCTATACCATGGAGATCGCCTGTTCAGAATTACTGCCTTCTTTTTCAGAGGGGCAACAGTATTGAGTATTGAACGTAATGATGCTGTATAATTATCAGTCAGGTAATCAACTTGTACAGGAGTACAGTTAATGAGGCTACTCTCAGTTATATCGGTACATGTTGAAGTAAATGATGAAGGGATCATTTCCTTAAATTTGTTCAGTGTTTTCAGATAAACACCTACTGAAGCAAAACTTTTTCTAGCTGCTGTGTAGTCCAATAAACTAAATTCAAATGTTATTAGAAAATGGCATCAGCATCTACATGAATGTTAAAATCGCCCACTATGACGACTTTATCTGCACTAAGCACTAAATAGGCTAGAAAATCTGAGAATTCAGTCAAAACTTCAGAATAAGGGACTGGAGGAAGATACACGATAACAAATAGAAGTGGATTTTTAGTTTTCCAGATTTGGTGTGAAAGTCTCAGAGTAAGACTCTCAAATGAGTTATAACTATGTTTAGGTCTAGGTTCTATCGGTAAGCTTGAGTGATAAATTGCTGCTACTCCTCCACCTCGGCCTGAGCTTCTAGGAACATGATAGTTAATATGACTTGTGGGGTCGACTCATTTAAACATATTCTTCCTTCTGCAACCAGGTTTCAGTGAGACAAAATAAATCGAATTGATGATCACTTATCAAGTCATTTACTAACAGAGATTTAGATGAGAGAGATCTGATATTTAATAATCCACATTTAATTGTTTTAGGTTTTTGTTCACTAAGAGGAGCAGTCCAGATTTTTATTAAGTTATTATGATTAACTCCTCTTATGGTTTTTGGTTTATGAAATTTAGTGCCTCGGGGAACAGGTTCACAGGTAAACGTTGACACTGTTTACACCAAGCTAATCCGACTTAGTGCCACAGTGGGTAACTTGCAGCTTCATATTAGCTACAGAGACCTCAGAGTGATAACTCTCGACAAAAAATGTAGGCTTCTTAAAAAAATCAAATATCAGTTAATGTATGAATTACAAATAAAGGAGTAAATGATTTATGATTTCTCTTTTTTAATCTAACTGAATTTGAACTCTTTACAGGTGATCCTAATGGTTTCATCCACTGGAGCACGTTCTCAAAGGTGAGTGCTGAGCAATATTCTTGTCATACTCTAGTTTCCACCATGAGTACAACCTGCAGGACTGTCTGTATGTTGCTTTCCTCTCTACCAGACTGAAAGTGCCTGGATGTGGATTGACGGAATCCTGGACTTGATCAAAAGGCACCTGGTTGACCTGTGGCGTGATGGGTAAGACGCGTCTTGAAGATTTCAATTTGTGTAATTTGCCAGTTTAATTCGGACACAGTGAAGCACAGTAACACTTTGGCAAATGTGCAAACGGGGATTTGATTACTTCAGAGTGAACTGCACACTTCCTGTGTATGCGTGTTTTCAGGCACATTATGGGGTTTGTGGACAGGAAGAGAACGAAGGTCTTGTTGAAGGAAAAACCGACGGGGACCTTCCTGCTTCGCTTCAGTGAGAGCAGCAAGGATGGAGCCATCACCTTCAGCTGGGTTCAACACTGTAACGGTGGTACGTTTCACTACACGGGTGTATATTAGGGCAAAAAGCTTTTCAAGTGAGGGTTTTAATTCTGCCCGTTTCCTGAGGTCAGTTCTTATTGATCACACAGTGATATCTGTGGCTCCCCTGCAGAGACCCATGTGCACGCAGTGGAGCCCTACACCAAGAAGGAGCTGCTGGCCATGTCTCTGCCAGACATCCTTAACCTCTACAGTCTGAGAGCCCATAAGAGCATGTCCACGAATCCTCTGCTCTACCTCTACCCAGACATCCCCAAAGACCACGTCTTTGGATGCTACTACACAAATTCTGGTATTTTCCCTTGCTTGAACTTTGACAATCTGATATATGTGAATATTGAATTTTCCAATTGCAACAATAGAAAGAAATTACTCTGTGAGTTGCTTTGGATAAAAGCACCTGCCAAATGACTAAATGTAAATGTAAAGACAGGAAATAGTTTCAAGATGAAGACTTAGTATATCAATTTAACAAAACTAACTAATGTATTCTTGGCGAAACAATAAACATGTAGTTATCTACCATTACGTGCTGATTCAAAGCTCCTTGCGCTGCAAATTACAATTTGCAATTTAATGTTAGCCTTTAAAAAGAGATTTCATACTTTACAGTCTGTGTGTGAAATGTTCATTAGCATACTATTATTCATTATTGAACCTTTTTTCATGCAGCAGGGCTCATTGCTAAAAAGGATGTAAACGGATACATACACAGGAAGCTTGTTCCTTTCTCAAAGTAAGTGAGACACCAATAAAAGACAAAACAACAGAAAAGCTTCAATACTAAATGCTTTGTGACACAGTTATGTTCTGTTCCATGTTGTATGGGTCACATTTACTGTAAATGTTTTCTACAGCTGTCCTACACCACCCAACTCGCCACCTGACTCTTCACCTATAGACATGCACATGGACACTGAGCCAGACATGAGTGTGAGTTTTATATCTTACCACATAATTTCCCTGCAGTCCTTTCATAGTTTCATGCATTGAAATTTTTGGCCACTGGGGGACAGCAAGGCAAGCTGCTAACATCATAATCTGCTCCAAGATGTTGACCTGACTTTTGGCCAGCAGACTTATTTAAAAGTCAATATTCACATGTTCATTTGATTTTTAATAACAGCTTTAACAATGTCCCAGTTTCTGTAATTCCAGATTTACCAAGAATTTCTTTGAGATTTATCCCATTTGTATGAAACTTTTACACTTCAGTTGATTAAAAAATGCTTTATGTTTTCTTGTAGATGGAGGAGGATTTTGAATGGATCCAGGAACTGTTATCCAATCTCTACTCTTCACATTATGATGATGAGGTACTGCTAAGTCAGGGCGTATGTTTTGATGTCAATAATTCCTCCTGAAAATAAGCACAAGTCATTGGGTCAGAGTTAGAAATGAACAAACCTGTCTTTTTGTGCAGTTTTTATACAGTAAAAGAAACAATGTGATAAGAAATGAATAAAATGTCTCTAAATGCATATATACATATTGTAAAAAGACTTGAAAGAGCAGTTTTAAAATATTTAGGCAGTGTGCAATTTATTATGTTTTTTTACTCCATACCTTTTTCTCTCAGGTACATTTAGTAGTAGTAGTAACTTTTTTTGTGAGTAGAAATTTTGTACCCACAGTAGTTTTTACTTTTGTTCATTTAAATAAACAGATCTGATTAAATTCCAAAGTATCAATAATAACAAACCTGTAATTTCAGTTGTAGAAAGAAAAGAACAAAACCATTCAGGGGCCACATGTTGTCGGTCTCCTCAAAAAAATATTTTTAAAAGTCAACATACTATCAGGATAACAAAAAAATAGACACAACACACTGTACCTACTGAAATGTTTATTTATCTGCATTGTATTTCCAATAAGACGGTTTACCTGATTAGTCAAACGCACAACTGGCCACATACATTCATATGTATATAAGAATGACATGAATCATTTAAATGTTTTGTAATATTGTTCTTTCCTCAAACTGCCAGTCAATACTTGATAGAACATGAAATCTCTGATTATATGAAAAGCACAAAGAAATTCGTAACGTAAGTGTATGTGGATATGTATGCTACCTTGAATGTCTGCTGTGACTGTAAACATTTTAGCAATTTGAGATTTCCGTGTGCATTAAACTACTGTCATGTCGCACAGATGTTGACTAGAGCAATGATTTGTTTTGTGAGTGTGTGTGTCTGATGTTGTGTACTTTAATAGCACGTGGGAGGCATTGACTTGTATATACAATACCAACCACGTAGATTACAAGACCACGTTAAAGAAGAAACAGGAATAATTCCGATTGTGTAGGGGATCCAGTTTGTGTCTTTGGACCCTCATAATATCAGCGGCTATTTCTGAATTCCAGATTAAAAGTTTAGGATTTGTTGCACACATTTAATGCATCAGGAACCAATCACACATGTTAGGTATAATCCTTCAAGTAAGCAACAACAAACAAACATGTATAAAATTTGCACACATTCTGCTGGTATTTTATTAGCTGCACAGCTATGAACAATTCAACTGGATGGTTGTGTTGGAATGTGATGTAATTTGTGATGCCATGGTTTTTCTACTGCCCACCTCATTTATGCCTCCACAGTAATCATACAGGTAAATCAACATATTTCTAAAGTGTTGTACTTAACTGAATTAGGAAAGTTAATTCGAATTAAATTTGCATGTTCCAGACTACATTAATTTCATTTAATATGAGTGGAATGTAAAGCCTTAGGACAGTCAGTTGAGTAGGAATTGCTGCAAAAAAATCCTTGAGAATAGTCTAATGTGTAAAATGTCCTGGTTCCATGAAGAGTGTGTGGGAGGAAAAGCAGATGAACATAACAGAACATTCTTTGTCAAGTTTTAAAGCCTATGAAATGCACAAAAATACAAAAAGAAAAAAAAAACACAATACCACAAAGCACATTTATGCATTTAAATTCAAAACATCTCTCTATAAAATAAATACATACTGCGTCTATCGCAAGTGCTGCCACTGAAAAATACATTCAGGTACAATCTTTCAGGGACGTCACAGGAGATGTGAGGTCTCATAAAACCTGCGGACAACCTCGCAACAGTCAGGAGATGCAACAGATGCAAGCTAAGGTGTTCGAACAGGCACATAGCTGCAGCTTAAGCACAACGCCTTTACACAGAGACACAATTATACCATCTACACACACCTCACTATCTCACATAACTAATACACTAAAAGTATTATTTAAATATTATCAAGCGTGTACTGTAACTAATAAGATCCTGTGATATCACAGTGTTTTACAGTATCCAGTTTACACGAGCAGTATACGGTAAACACTGCATTACAGACATTTAGATACTGTATCATTTGTTTAAACAGTTTTGATAAGGCGCTCACTCACACACAACTCAATCATTACACAATAACAGAGGTGAGGAAGGGACAGGAAGTTTATATTGACAAAAAGCAAAGTGCACCAGATGAGGAAAAGCAACCGTGACAAGTCAAGCACTAAATGCATCACGTGTTTCAAAAGTCTGAGCACTGACGTACAAAGTTATCCGAGAACAGCACAATTCGTTCACTGTTTGCACACGTGTGCAGCAGATCTACAGCAGGCTGTCCAGGTTTTTCTCAGCGCTCTCTTTGTCGTCACCGGCAGCACCGCCGGGAGGCACGCTGTATTTTTCCAGGTACTGCTGCAGGATGGTGACGACATCGTGGTGGCCGAAGTGCACCGCTTCATCCATTGGTGTGTTCCCCCATCTGTGCAAAGAAAACATTATACGTTAAAAAAGAAAAAAACACACGCTTCCACACGTGGCACACACCATTTCAGTTACGTTAAAAAAACCTCCTACATCTGTACAGACGCTGGTCTCCTCATACAGTATGTTATAGGTCACCTGTGGACCTCACCTTTGTATACTGTATATGTGCTAGCATGGTCTCCAACAAACCCACACGACCCTTAACCGAGTAAACTGGATGGATGGTACAGATGGGAAGGAAGAGTCTAGGCTCACCTATCTCTGGGTTGTGGGTTGACCTTACAAGCCTCCAGCAGGAAGCGGACCACCTCTGTGTGTCCTGAAAGTCAAGCGGAAGATGCAGGTAAATAAACAGGTGTCCCTGTTGGAGTGTGTTTTTTCTGTATATACCTTCTCGGTTAAAAACTGAAGGTATTGGGTTAGCACAATTTGACAAAACACTACACACAACACATTTCACATATGATATGGTAAAACGTGCATTTCAAAACCAAAAAAACAAAAACAAAACAAAGTCTGCAACTACAACAGCCTCCTCGTCTACTTGGTCTACGTTTTGTCTTTCCACGACATGGAGGCTCCGGAGATTTGCCACCATTAGGCAACGACAGCATTAATGAGGTTGAGAAGACATGCTGGTAAACAGGCTTGGCTCGTACTGAGTGCTTCAGTTCATCTCAGCAATGTCGGCTTGGGCTGAACTCATGAAAGGGTCACTCAAGTCAATTCTTCCACCCTGAACCGAGAAAACATTTCTTTATGGGGCTTGGCTTGGGACAAGGTGTTCACATACTTCTGCCAGCGTAGCAAAGCGTCTTATCTTCGTGTCAGAATAGCACTGACTGAGCCTCAAACTCAGTGATGCTTCTTAAAATAATTGCAGACTGATTTGATTAATATGTCAGGTGTGTGTGCGCATTCGGCTGATAATTTCATTATAGGCTGCACGTTACCTTCAGCTGCTGCCACATGCAGTGCTGTTCTGGAGTCATAGTCCCTCTGCTCCATGTCCATAGATGAGAGCGCAAACCTACACACAAACACAGACATACACAGTGGGCTTCGTTAAAGTCAAAAATAAATAAATCACATCAGTGAACCAGAGGCCAGTGAGCAGGGAACATGACAAGTTAGAGCGAAGTCAGAACCGTGTGAGCTGTTTACCTCCTCAGCGCAGAGATGTCTCCTGTGTAGGCAGCGAACAGCAGGTTAATCACAGACTTGACCTGTGGACAGAGACAGACAGAACATCTGCAAAAGCACCAGAGACACACCCTACTCTCACTACCGCTCCACTAACTCCAGCAGCTACACGAAAAGCTACGAAACAACTATTGTCACAAAGGGATTAGTTGGGATTAAAGACACACCACTTTCTACACATCTAATGCAACACAGATCATTTGTAAGCAGCACTGAGATGTTACGTTGGATCATCCCACCTGATTACGGCAAAAGTTGATCCAAACTTCTACAGCATTTAAAGATTCACAGTTTCACAAAGAATTCAGCACAGTGTTGCTGAATGTTGTGAACACGGAAATCTCTGCATCAGTCAAGACTTACCATCAAACAGGAATGAATCATTTCCTATAAGCAAAACTTAAACAACACAAAACAACGAAGAGACACTTGAAACACATCTGAAACGATATAGCGTGTTACACTTTCAGCAGCGTAAAATGATCAGGGCTACTGTTAAGTGTTAATCGCATCGTCAAACAATACGCTGGTTAAGCAGTTAATTGGCCAAACAGAAATAATATCTCCCAAAGCCCCGTTGACTTATTTACATGACTCGTTTATTTTTTTACAGCTGGTCTGACCAAACTTAGTACAGGACAAGGAACACCAGGAAACAGTCACCGTTTGAAAAGCTTAAACCTGGTTTGCCTGATTAATCCTGATCAAAATTTGTCATTTTTCTGTCGATGAACATGCGCAGAGATGTTGGGTGTAGTTTCCTCCTGAATGACACGGCATCAAAATATTTTCCCAGAGATGTGCTGAATCCTTTCAGGGTTTGTCCCCACACAACATTCCATTTCATAAAATAGACCCTTTGTTGAAAGGAAAAAGCTGTGAACAGACATGTAATCATAGGTGGTAAAGATTTCTGTGTTGCAGATTGCAGGTTATTTTTCGTCCTGAATAAAAAAAACATCTGTGGGCAGATGTTTCCTTTTTGCTTTGCAATAATTTCTATAATCCCTGTGATATGTAGAGACCATTACCTTATAGACAGTTAAACAGCACAAAATTATTCTTGGGCCTCAGACCAAGGTCATAAAGCCCACGAACGCTGCAAAAACACATTCCAACAAGTAGTGGCGTGTTGAAACTGCAGCTGGAATTTGTTGAAGGCAGTAATGGATGGCCGTGTTATGCAACATGATGGGAGCAAAGAATCGCTTATATGTCACACGTTGGCCATAATTTTCCAACTTACAGTTTAGTGCATCAGGAACATACATTTATTAACAACTTTGACTTGTTATTTCTATAGTGTGAATGCAGTTTGTTTCAAAAAGACAAAATTAAGTCAGTGGTAAATCAGTGTAGTAATGTGGAACTTTTAGGATTTGAACCACAATCTGATGATAATCCATACAGGTGCCTGGTTGCCGTCAGTAAATTCACACCCACACAGAATGAATAATGAAGCAAAAGTTTGCAAACAGAATTTGACTATTTGAGAAACATATTTTGCTTCCTGGCAGAGTTGTGTGAGAAGACTGTCACCACTCACACATATGTATGTAGCTTAGCACAGCACAGTTGGTTAATTCTTATACAACAATTATCATCTTTATTCAAGTAAAAAAAAAAAAAAAAAAAAGAGTAAACATTACATTACACTTAAAGGGTGACTTCACTCATTTTGAACTTGCCTCCTGTAGGTGTAGTTTGGAGAGTGCACTTACACTTCCCTCTGCCTTCCTGAAAAAAAAAATCCTCCTCAAGATGACATCATCTGGAGGGATTGTCAATCAATCCACATTATGTCACTTGGAAGTCTGGATTAAAAGGTTGACTGCGACTGCAACATATTTAGTCAGAGCAACCAGATCAAAACCAAAAACTCATCCAGATAACATTTTCTAGAGGAGCATCAGTTTAATACCAATTATATGCATGTACTCTCCAAACAGAACCCCGCCGAGGGAATAAGTTCGATGAGGGAAATCGCTCTTTTAAGGTCTTTAATGGCAAATACATTTTTAACCTTAATTGTTACTGTCTGGTTTACGATTCTTTGATGTTAGAACAAAGCAGTCATGCTGCAAAGCCAAGCTTTTAGAAGCTTAAGTTGCGCAGACGGACTTTTTAGCAAGTGTTGTAAACAACCTGAATGAAGGAAGCAGAAAATCGAAATGGGAGAATCAAATCAGTCTGACAAGATCTACATGAGGAAAAGGTGATTGTTGATTTGAAAGAATGGTTTGGAGTACAGAAGAAAATATGTTAGACAACAGGACTTTATTAGATTTCATATAACGGACACAAAGGCAACAACGATTTTCACACCAGCCTCGCTGTCATGTCTGCAGCTAAAAAAAAAAGAGCTTGCTCAGCACTACGAGACAGGACGACACGTTCATGTCTTAGTGTTGTTGTCTTCTCATCCAAGCAGACAGGACAGGTGGTAAGTTCATGGAGACTGTACATACGGAATTACAACCACATGGATTGAGAAAACAAAAACAGAGAAAAGTTTAACAATCATGAGCTTGGAACTTTACAGTTTCATCTACGGTAGTTTTTTTATTATTATGATGGATATATCAATTAAATGTGAACTGTGTAACACCTTTCCCAACACGTAAGGAGTTTTAAACATGTATTTTCTCAATTAAAACACATTTTCCAATGATAAATCTTTGGTAAAAACAGTTGCTTGTAAGATTACACTTAAATATATACATAAATATAAATATGTCTGAAGCCTACAATTCCAAGGTCACCAAATTGCAAAGTTAGTTATAGATTTTACATTTATATGCAAACTCCATGTCACAAGGGATAAACTTTGTCTGACAACCAACAAACATAAATAAAACATGTGAAGGTAAATTAAATGAGCCTAAAACACACAGATTCCATCACTTAAAAAAAGAAAAGACATTTATGAAATCATACAAAAACATGCAAGATGGAGTATGAGAGTTCAGAGAAATACAGGGACTGAGCCATATGATGGCTTCCATGGAAGTACTCGTTTACTGCATGAAGAAGCCCCACTGTCACATGAGTAACTGTACAGATCACGAGCCCGTTAGAGGAGCGAGAGAAGGGATTTATCGCTTACTCCATTCAAGTAATACAGCTCATCAACCCCTGTGGGATCCGACACGGAGCTCGTCTCTCGCTCTTATTTACATGAGCAAAGCGAAACAGATCCAGTAATCAATTCTGACTGACTGCAGTAATGTTTAACCAGCTTCCTGTCAGAACTGGTCTACAATTGACACGCAGGACATTTATTCCAGATGGGGACAGGAAAGAAGGGACTCCGTAGCAGCAAGAGACTTGTCCACTACTGGACACGAGGCAGTTTTAAACCAGACGCCATCACGTCTGAGAGAAACACGGAGTTGATCCCACAGGATGCAGCCTGCCTTTGCTGCCATGACTCATTTCTTGGGAACGTAACTAAACCACGTGAAGCTGATAAATATGACGTCACTTTTACCACCAAGCCACTAGCTGTGCTGCATTTCAGTACACACACACAAACTAGAAAATTTTAAGTTTTCTTGAATTAAAAAAATAAAGTTTTGACCCAACTGGATCATAATTTTGATTCTAATTTTACTTTCAGACCAATTAAATTAAAGCAGCTTTTATTCCACTGTCGTATACTCCCCATTTTTTCCACTGTCATCTACCTGGTATAAACTTAAAATCAGATGTGTAGACATTTGCTTTGCGACAAAACTTCTTATTTATTTTTGTACATTTCAAAACGCTGTGCTGTTTTCTTTTCCCGGTTTGTCTTCATTGGTGGCAGACTACACTGCGGTCTGTAACGTCCAGGTTACATGAGTTTATGTGTACTGTAGTAACCTGTAAATCCACTTGTATGCGCAGCACATTTCTCTTTTCTTTCCGGCTTTATTTTTGATTTCTCTTCCTAATTTTTTTTTTTATCACTCTCACAGCTCATCACATACAAACTGACAAAGCTTCTCAGCAAAGAGGTGTGTGAATTTTGAAGATAGGCAAAACATTTAACAGTGAAAAATCAACTTGGATTTATGTTAAATATGCGGATGCATCACTTGCATCAGCTGCTCTATTAGGCACCATTTGAAGTATCAACAGAGCCAGCTTGACTTGCTGCATCCTGTAGAAAACACTGCAGCAGTACTAGAGAGGTCGGTTTAATACAGATTAACGGTTTGTGGAGATTTAATAAGTAATACATTGTACCTCCACACAGAAAAATATAACAGAAGTCAATGACATTAACAAACAAATAAGTGTCACAACACGATGATAATACAGGTATTCACAGCTCAAGTCACGGAAAGAAGCGTCACATGACTAAATGTAAATGTAAATGAAATACAGCAGAGACCAACAACGACTGAACTGTACCGTCACATAGTGACATCTAAGGCATTCGCTGACATGACAACGACCATGTGCAACTTCTATTTCCCGGAGAAGAGAATATCATACATTTGAAACATCTGAAGTGTGTTTACCGCCCACACACAGACGCACACACAACTGCCACTTTCCATATCGAAACGAATTTTTAATGTGGAATTGTTAAGTATACAGCACAAATGAGCATTTATGGATTGGTTAAGTTAAATGCATCTGATGTAGTTTGGTAAAACCGATTTGATATAGCAGTATTAAGTTTTTTTTCCCCTTTAAAGCCAGACTTTACAAAATCACAGCCATAAGATGAGAAAAAATTACGAGGTGAATTTTGTTTTGATCTGACAAATGATCAATTCCTATCTGTGCTTTGACGATAACTTACTGCAAGATAAGCACATTTGTTTTTCATTTGAAGATCTTAAATGTCAAACATAACAGTGTATTAATGTCAGTACCCTAAAGTACACAACAATTTAGCTTCTTTTAGCCAGAAATTTTTATTTACAATATGAAAGTGGGCATAAAGGAAAAAGGGGAATTCCCAAATTAGGTTAAAGCTCCAAAAATGCATTGGGATGATAAAAGGGAATAGTTTGGCCCTAATGGGTCCTAATTCGGCAATATCCGGATTTTTAGTATCATGTTTCCGTACACACCTGTTTTTCTGCATTTTGAGGTATAGGTGTAGTTTTGATTTTCAGACACTTATAATAATAATCATAATAATCATTGTCATTTCACATTTTTGGTATGATTTAATTAAACGAGCGTTGTAGGAGGGTAAAGGTGAGGTGGGTAGTCCTGCTCTGCTGTCAGGTTACTGAACTCTCCACTGTGTTATTTAATTCAGAAGTTTAAATCCAGCACGGAGCCGACAAAACGTCTGCAGGCAGAGTTTGAATTGCAGTCAGCTGAGAAACAAATAATGACATTGGAAGGGAAAGCACTATGGAGTTACTGCCTCACTCAGCAACCTTTACACAGCTGGAGTCGCAGCTCAAGGGCACACGTATTATTTGTTAGACTGACTTTCCATTGACTGCAGGCAAAAGAGCATGCTAATCAGAAAAGGGACTCATGAATAATGCAAATTTCCTATTAGTAGTTTTGCAAACTGACTGGCAGAAGGCAGTCTGGGCTGTCATAAACAGAACAATTAGCCTCAGTAGTATTAAATAGAAATCATACAATAATACATTATACAAGCTCTTTAAACTTGCAGTTCCCTGTTTCTGTACAAAGCTGTTTATCTTCTAGTCTAAGGTATTCTATTTGAACAGCAGCATATTTTTTGTGCAGCGTAAATATACTGTGATGGTTTTGGTAGGCAGCCTATACAAACTTGTCAGATAAACCCTGCAGTGACCTCCTCGCAGCAGAGGATTTAAAGGTTGAATGAGGACTATTCAGATCCACACAAGCTATGAGGGGCTTTCACGGGACGTTGCAGCAATAAACACACACCACGCGCAACTCCCGTCAGCTGACGTCAAACTGAGTACATTGACAAACAGGTCGTTTTTCCCTCCAAACACAACAGCAGCTCGCAACTGTACAGTTGGTCCAAGAAGGAGGACCTTCAAATATCGAAGGTCTTCATAAAGGGACTCTTAAAAACACCCACATAAAAAACAAAGCAGCCACAACTGCTTCAAGTCAAGCTCCAAGATCTCACATGGCCAGTCATTTCTTATTAGATTGTTATAAACTGAGCAGACAAACATTATGCTACATTTGAATTTAATGTTTACTATTAAAATTATGCCAAAATAGTCCAACAAATCTCCTGCGAAGCGTTTTGCATTAAGAAATCAATCTGGCGTGACGTTTTCAATGATTTCTTATAACCACTGTAGGCATCATACTGTATGCAGTCTGTCAGTTTGCACTAGGGTGAGAGTTTAAGCTACAGCAACGTCTTGACTTTATTTATAGAATTCATATCAAAGTAATCTCTAGGCACTTTACATCATAAAGTTGAATTAAACTGAATTGAATTAAATGTTACAGTATGTTCTGAAACTTCTTATAATATGAAGTAGTACTTCTGAGGACTATAACTAAGGCTCATAATGCACCTGCAGAGATATTTTGAAGAGGTTTGCTGTTTCAATCAATTGAAAAAGATGAATTAGTTTCAGCTTGACTGAAATGTTTTGTAACATCGTATTCATGCTTATTTTGTAAGAGTAATACTTGAAGAGCTGTGTTGTGAGCGCCAGAGTGTTGTGGAGCAGGGAGAGGGAGGGCTAATAGTTGCATAATGTAATAAACTCTGTTTATGGCTGGGTTGGACAAGTATAATAAGTATGATAAGCTCAAACCTGTGCGTTTGCAGGTGACTGATGTGAAAAAATATTAGCCTTTGACCCAGAACCTTTTTAACGGTCCAAAAACAATACTGTTATTGATTATCTAATACAGCACAGCAGCATCTATATTTATGGGCCACTTGAGTCTTAGATTCCAGCTACTAGAGTGTAAGCTACAAAGCAATCATTCACAAAGCAGCCTATTCAAAAGCTTGCTCCACTGAAGCTGATCACACCCAAATACATTTAAACATGTTTTTTAAGGCAGAATTTCAAATAAATCTGTAGCCTACATTTTTAAGGAGGATTACGCCAAATAAAACTCCTCAAAACAAAAAAAAAAAAAAAAAAAACATGTCAGTACAAGGAGGAGATGGGGGGAAAAAGAAAACAATTCAGGGCAAAATAAACTAGCAAGACATTTCTTTTCCATCATAAATAAAAAAGGAGAAGCTCCCCAGTCCGTCCGCCCACATAGTAACTTTCTTCAGAAGTAATAAATAATCCTCTGCATAATTTATAAATACTGAAGGCTAAGAAAAGATGATTATGATGTTTGTAAGAGGTGAGGGTTAAGGTGTGGGGGACATGACAGGCTGGACCACCCTCCCTTTTTTTATTTTCTGTTTGTTTAGTTTTTTCATATTCACTTGCTCACATTGTCCATCCTATAGACTACTGTGGTGGAGCTGTCCTGGTGAGACTCAGTAGGGGACACCTTTTTCCAAAGAGGGGCTTTCAGAGCTAGCTCTTGTTGGAGGCTCTCGTAATCCATTGGTCCATAGGAGTATTGCTGTTTCAATCGACACGAATGACAAATTAGTTTCCCTTTTTCTGTGGGCATGTATGTGCAGTGTGTAACATACAAAAACAAAACTAACGTCAGACCCACAACCAGCTTATTAAATTCTAGTTGATCTTCAGTCTATGACACCAGATCACAGGTGAGCTGCTTAAAAAAAAAAAGAAAAGGTGCCAGTCTATGGTGATGGCTTGTTTGTGTAATGTGATCTCTGTAACTGAGATCTAGATCTCAATGACATTTCCTGAATAATTAAAGCTTAACTATCTAATTATTTATTGGGGCAACGGCATGTAATGAAACATGGATTAACCCATCACAGATCGACATGGGCTCTAGTTTTGCTGACATTTTGTGTAGGTTAGCTGATGCAAAAAAGTATAAATTGTAACACTTTTAATCTAGTTTGTTACATCTGTTGCATGCAGCAAAATAATTATCCACTGACCTCAACAGGACCCCGACTATTTAAAAAAAAGTTTAGTTAACGTTCAATATAACTACAAGTATGTGCAGCTTCCTCCTTCAGAATTAAACAAGGTGCAGTGCACCTAAAACTAGAGAAATAAGAAAAACAGCAACAAGGACTGTCCTTCTTTAAGTCCTTAACAGAAATTGCAGCCGTGGTTGGATTTAGAGAGACTGAACAGTGCTTTCTGTGCAATTACAGGAGGTAAATATCTACTGGGAAAAAAATCTGAACCAGTAAACTCAGCATCACCAGCACATCTTTAGAGAGCTGGCTCTTTTTCCTGAGGATGATCATTTTGTTTCCCCTGAAATCAAGACTGTGCTTACCCGTTGGTCCCCTCCCTCTCTGCGAGGATCATGCTTTTTGGCAAAGTGTCGCAAGTTGTCATAGTTGTGGAAGTTAAAAAGCTCCACAAGGTCCTGGAATGAAAAGACAGACAAGAAGAGCAAATTAATGGACTTTATGAAAACGTTAGGTTGATTAATGATAACCTGACGTCCAGGTAATCATTAATCAACCATTCTTAATCATTTAACCATTGAGTCACTTGAAAAGCATATCAGTCAGGACACTCAAGGACAGTGTTGTCCAATGTCCAATTATTAATAAACATTATGAATCTGTAGTGTTTGTATACAAAAACCCATTTTGTTATTATATTTGACATTTTCAACTGTATGTTGAGAGAACATACCAAATATTACTTTTTGAAGGAAATGGATATCACTACTGCCAAAACAGGAATTTACAGATCAGGTCTAGAAACACCCAGTAAGTTGCCTTCACATGTGTAGATATGAGGTACTGGAGCTCACAGAGAAACGTGAAATGTAATTAGTCCAAAATACCTTTTAAGAATAGAGGCTGTGTCAAGCACTTGTCAAGTTACTTCTCTTTGGTGATTATAAATATAAGCAAAACACTGCAGTTTTTGGCAACATAAACACACACACACTAATTCTGTGTATGTATTTCTTGCGTAATCTGCTCTTCTGTTTGCAGACGTTACACACCGTGCAGAACTGTATTCCTCGGACTGAGTTGCCCAGCTTGTCTAGTGGAGGCGACCAGCACATAATACCCATCACGTTAGGGACGACCAACAGGATGCCCCCTGCGACTCCGGACTTGGCTGGCAGGCCCACCTACAATATAACAGAAGATGATGAGCTGTGTGTATATGCAATATTAGCATAGCAACAACACAATGTTACTAACTGAAATATTCTATTAGTAACATTCTATCAATGATTCTGACCAGTGTTTTTTTCTAACTGACTCTGCTTTTTTTCTCTGAGAAACACTATAAGAATCTTTCCAAGATATAAAGACAAAATAGCATTTTATCTTCTTTTAATAAGCCATGTTTAGTTTCTATAGTTCAAATTACTAAATTACTAAAATACTAAAATTGCCAGGCAACATTTAGCTTTTGTTGTTGGTTTTAATGTGTTGTTAGTATTGGAGCAAATGAATGTTATTTTAGGCACAAGCCTCTGTTCCGGCCTGTGTGTTTACCGTTTGATGTCAGAGCGGACACAAGTGTCTAAGCAAATGAGAAAAACTGTAATATTGCCAACTGATTTGATAAAAATAATGAACTAATAAAGGCTGCTGTATTATTATGGGTTAGCCACCTCTCAACCACCTGTTTAACAGAAAGTGGTTAAAATCCACTTCACCTTTACCAACAGTGATCTTTGACCCTTTTTTTTAAGTCACTGTACACGTTTGGCCATAATTACCATAATGAGTATTGCTTAAAATTCATAGTTTTCTTAGTAGAGTACTTTCACTTGTGTACTTTCAACAAAATGTTTATAATCTGCTCACTACTTTTTCTTTAGCAAAACATTTCAAGAGGTACTGAAGCTCCACTTTTATTTTAACTTTTGTATTGCGTTTGTGTACTTCCACCACCACTGTACACAGTGTATCACATATCGCATTGCTGCATATGAGGCTGTGGACCTACTGTCATGCTGGCCCTTGTCCTTCATCACATTATTAAAACCACCAGTGGTAATGTTGTGGCTGATTTGTGTATATTGTAGGTCTGTGTCAGGATTATAGCACTTTTATAGGGTGACAAATACACGTGGTAAGAATATTTTCATTCTAAATTAATAAATCATACTTATTTGGTGTAAATGTAAAAAAATGAATCCACAAAGCCATTGTTCTATATTTAATAATTATGAGCAGTGTGTACAGACTGAACTTGGAGCTTAGATTAGCTTAGATAATCAGAGTGAGCTTGGATCAGTCTTGTACATCCCAGAAGCTCATGCAGAATCTCATATTTGTCCACTGGCGCAGTTTGATGTTGGCATGAGGTCAACCAAACTATTTGCTAACTATAAATATTGGCCAATCAGGATCTAGAAGATGAGGGCCAAGTTACCAATCCATTGGTAAATGTGTGTACGCCCTTCTAATTCCCTACACCAACAGTTGTGCAGCAGAGCATTAAACAATAAGTTAAAGCTGATGATTTACTAGATTTTATTGTTGAAATTCAAGGAATGACTTTGTTACATATAAGCTATTTATTTATGGCTATGACATTCCTTTAGCAGAGTTAAATCATGAAGCAAAAAGAAAAACCTCACACGTAAGAGAAGCAGTTTCACTAAAGTTCCCTGTCCATCAGACATGTTGTGGAGAGATTATTGTGAAATTGGGCTTTATACTTACATGGAAAGCAAACTGCCCTGAGAAATCGTACATTCCACAGGAGTGCATCAGGCTCAGCGTGTTCCTCACCGCCTCAGGGCTCAGCACACGCTCACCCGTGATTGGGCAGATACCACCGTTAGCCAAAGTGGCCGCCATGACACTGGCACTCTCACAGGTCACCTCAATGGAACACAGCTGGGGGTAGATACAAACGATGAATCTATAATTACTTAATCACATGTGGGAGGGGTGGGTCCATTCATGTTTCATACTTTATGCGTCTCCTACTTCTGGTTACTGCTTATGATCATTTTGTGTTGTGGTATTATTCATTTGTCTTGCTTTGGTTATTTGTTTGTTCACTTTAAAAGAAAAATGTCAACTGATGTAGGACCAAGAATTAAGTAAGGAAGGCGATTATCCATCCAGTTTTTCACAGCATAGTTTTTGAGACCAAAAGTGAAACAACACTTTAAAACAAGATCAAACCAGGATTTGTGACATTTATAATCAAGATTTCTGACACAAGCAGAGAGATTACAAGTAGGACAATATTATGTCTATTAAAACCTGTATGAACAAATGACTAATAAACTCACTTGAAAGTACAAGTCCAGCACAGAAGTCATGTCTGTCCCCTCTGGGAAACACTGTAGAGGAACACAGGAGTAGAAAACATGTGAGGCATAGCGTTGAATAAATTAACTTTATCACCATCATCTTATGTTGTTGCATTTCTAGATAAGGAAAAGACCTTTGTGTCAGTAACAAAGAGGTCTGTTATAATTTTTTCTGAATAATTCCATTAAAGAAAAATGTGAACTTGAATTTTAATCAGATGAACAATTATTATTTCAGCCTCTTGAATTAGAACTATATCTTGAAAGCTGCATTTCCTGAAGGAAATGTGTGTGATTGCTGAAAGCTAGCTGCTGCAAACGGCTGCTACAAAACTGTTTGAGTAATGCTGAGATTGGAAGCCCTCAACACTTTAGAGGTGAGTGGAATGGAGTCATTAGTTATCATCACATAAATCAATAGGCACCATCTCCAAACATGTTTTAACAACACAGAGTTGGAACAGTGTTTCTAGCTGTAAGTGTTTAGGACTAGATGCGATTCATAAAACCTATGTTACATAAAACTGTAATTATAAAAAAAATTAAAATAATAATAATAATAATAATAATAATAATAATAATAATAATAATAATAATAAAAAACTGGAAACAACAAGAGTGTGATTGCTCTGCAGCCTAATTATTATCTGGCAAAAATGTAGTTGTCCAACAAGCTTCAAACTGAAATAAACTGAATCATTCTGATGGAACTTGAGCTCAAAAAACAAAGTCAGATATAATGTTTGAGTTACTTAAATTCAAACCTTTTTCTCCTTCAAGTAGTAGCCAATGGCAAAGTTCCTGTCCCCTGACTCACGCTCTGACTGGAATCTGCCACACAAAGAGCAGAACACTCCCATTACACAGAGGAAGGAAATGTTTGTGCATCAATGACTACGTGTGTGTTGGAATTCCATCACAAATGAGTTCATTCTTTGTGATGAAACTGTAACGGGGGGTAGCACTTGATCTTTTTTTTCCAGAATATGCATGACAGCATTGCAAACAAACAAAACTTGTCTTGTGCAGGTAAATAGGGCCCCACTTTGACTAATTTACTCTTTACTTACTTAATTTTAGTTAAAATCAGAAAGTTGTTCTGACTGAAATGAAAAACTAAAGTGAAGCTCCTGAGCATCTGATCTCTGTTTACTTACATCACAATGATTGTTCACAGGAATATTTTTTTAAACAGCAAGAGTTTGTGATCATTTATCATTATAATGTTATCTACAATATATTTTTTAATTTTAATGGCTGTAAGTGATTAATAGTAGAAGCTGCTGAAAAGCGATGTGAGAAACTCAGTAGCCGATGGTGTTTGTGCTGTGTGCGTGCATGGCTTTTTGATTTGTTCTGCACAAGTCCCAGATTGGGGATTCAGATTCAGCCAGCACTTAGCCTCTTAGGCTTTGGGGCCTGTTAATTAAGAGCCGATTCAAACACCTGCTGCGACATGACTGATGGCACGTGGGCAGAAGTCACTAAGAGCCGAAGAGAAGGAGTCCTGCTACATGTGGTCTTCTGGGGAGTGAAAAAGATGTTTCAACTCTTCAACAGTATTCGTGACTTACTAATGACAAAGACTTACGTGGCATTGCTGAAGCCCACATACTCGTTTCCTGCCATGTTTTTCAGAAATGTCATGGCCTGGAAGGAAAAAGTGGGAGCGGTAACAACATGTTAAAAATCATAGAAGCAGGCTGAATTTTATAAACAGTTAGTGGCCTGTCTCCTGTTAAATGGTATCAGTAACATTTCTCCATATATACATCCATATATACCATATGGAAATGAGCTTTCCTGAAGAAGTCGACTGTAACCCGTTTGCTTCAGGGCGTGTAAATACACCAGTTGTGTCAGACTGGCTGTTTAGTTTAGCAAATCAGGACATGAAAGATAACCACTGTATTACTAATAGCAGTACAGTTTGTTCCATGCTTTCTCTTCCTCTCATTAAAGCACAGAACATTCCGATCTTCATGCCCAATTATTGTCATTTTTGCATTTTTTTTTTAATTGCCAGTTGTCCCCTCAGGTAAAAGACTATGTGACCCACAGCAGTCGGGTCTTTGTCACTTTGATGTCAATATTGGTGTGTCACATGTATTTATACTTACATAGTCAAATTTTTCTGCGTTGCTTGCACCTTGCTATAGAGAGAACAGAAGATGTAGTTATAGATACTGCAGTGGACAGAAACAGAATCACAAAGTTATTACTATATTAAAAAATTCTACTTCTGAAAAGTTCTACAGAATTAGCTAAAGTGAACCAATTTTATTAAAAAAAAAACTAATCAAGTTTGCCAATAATTATACCAGAACAAAATATTAATATTAAGATTGGCTTGCAGATGGGTTACAAAGAGGGAAGTCTTTTGAAGTTAAAGGGGGATTTAGTAGACATGTGCGTTTCTAGTTTGGCCAGTTAAATAAAAACATGTCTCACATTACATATGAGCATTCCATCTGATTCCACATGTGGGTTTCAGTATTGTTTTATATGTAAAGTGCAAAAGCTTTATTAAATTAATACAAAATCATTACCGCAGGTGTGCATGTGTATGTGTTTGAGGATGTGTGTAGGTCAACATGTGTAATCTGTGCATAGAGCCTGTCAAACAAAACAGTGGGGAGGGAGGAAGAAGAGGGAGGAATTAATGTCTTCCTCTGACAGTTACAGACTAGATGATACTGCCTATTCCCACAAAGAAAACATGGCAAAAGAACAACAGACACACATGCACATTTAAAGTGCTGTAGCACATTTATACATGTAAATTATATAACAATTTATGTTTTGGATGGGTTTTAACTTTACATTTAAAAAGGCTGTTGCCTAATGTGTGACTGATGTACAGTTTAAGTTTTTACACTTAACCGTGCAGAAGAAAAACAGTGACACTGATGGAGGTGTTAAAGGTTCACTAAATGAGATAACTCTACAGAGCTGAAGGAGGAGAGAGAGAGTAGGGGGAGAGGGGAGAGCAGGGGAATGGGAGAGTGCGAGGAGATAGATATGGAAAAGGAAGAAAAAATTACCAACGTCATTGACCTGCAGCAGCAGTCATTATTTCCCACAGTTCCTAAGTCTGCAAAATATGCAACAACATACAAAAACAGCAACATGTAGCCTTCAAGCACCATGTAACAACAGTTTGGGGCAAACAGCCCCTGGCCACCATCCCAAAGTTTCCCAAAATCAAAACTATCTGGGCAACCCGAACAACAGCTTGACATTTGTACTTCAGTTAGGAAAAACAAAAACAACATATTAAGACACTGATGACAATGGTGGCTGAATGAAGACACAGACACATCTCACATCATCATCTCAACACACGTGAGGTAACAATATTTTCTTTATGTTGGGGAATGAACCGGCATATACAACTCTCCACATGCTGCAGTGTGTACACTGTGAATCATAAATCAATAAGAAAAGCATTTGGTAACCTCTGTGACTTGACTACTGCAAGCACAAGATTAAAGCTATTATAAGCCTGCTGAGTGTGTACAGAGGACCTTCCTGTACTACAGTATGTGGTCCTGAAGAGTACAGGCCACAGTAAAGTAAAGTAGAGCAGCTGGTCACTACAGATCCGCCAGCAAAGTTTAAGTAGTAGTTCAACAATTTAGTGAAAACACTCATGAGCTTTCCTTTTAAAAGTGAGATAAGAGGATCAGCATGAATCCATGCATCCAGTTTCCAGACATGGTAGGTTTAAATACTGCAAGAGGCAGCTAGCTACTGTATTAACAAAACAGCTGCAACTGTCTGTTGTTAGAGAGAGAATCAGGTCTTGGAATCACTGCCCTCAACTGTTTTCCAGAATTAGCACTAAGTTATGCTGACGCAGATGTGAACGTAAGGGACAGGCAAGGACTTCATGTACCCAGAGAATGTGCATCAGCTGTTGTCCTATCTTTTGACAGATGTGATGAAACTCTTTTTTAGCAGCAGGCACGAAACTCACTGGCACATGGACCCAGTCAGGTCAAGTGACCAGTGGTAGAAAGAAAAACTGCTTCTGCCCAATCGTCTCTACTTTTATACACATCTTGCTTGAAGTGTTAGCATCTCCATAGCTTATATTGAGAATGAAAGAATCCTAATTAGCAGCATTGGCTTCAGTTTGGAGTTGTGTTCATGGCTGCCTAAGGAATACTTGTTGTCTTTCACTCTTCTTTGGGCTCTCTTGAGGTTTCGGTTGTTGACATATTGAAGTTGAAGCTTTAACATGCTGACAGAGGAATGAAATCAGTCTGGTTTGCTTTCAAAGTAAACAAACATGCATTTACCAAAATGTTGAACCCTTTAAGAGGATAACTAACACACTGCTGTGTTTGCTCTAGTGTCTCTTTTAATGTATTATTTAACAGAATTCCCTAAGTTATCTCTGTACTACTGGTCAGTCGTAGAGAGTAGTAGTCTGTTCAGACTAGGCATCTAAACAGCTACAGAAAAGGTCTTGTGAACAGTAATGGTCTTTTTCTGCAGCCAATAGATTTTTTAAGACAACCTATTGTGTTATCACCTTCATTTGATTATTAAACCAACAATCTTCAAGAACACTGTAAAATGGTTCACCTTAACAACAGTGTTATTATGTTTGTTCTAAATACACACATTTTACAAGTGGGTCCTGCTGGATTCTACAGACTACAACTACTTGTTTCGCTTATTTAAACCAACCAAATCACTTGCACTGTGGAGACAACATTAACACCACAATCTTCAATCACATAAGGCAACTATGTGCAGATCCACACCAATATGTGTGAATGTTTTTCCTGACAACAGTACAGTCTGTTTAATAATGCCGGGCCATGTAAACTCAACGTATACAGGGTTTATTTTTATCATGTTAATGCACAAAATGCACATGTGTAAAAACTACATTTTTAAGACATGGGATTTCAACATGTGGACACTGCAAACACACAGGTACCACATCCTGAGACGTGTAAGAGAACTACTAATATTAACTCCGTGTTAATATGCACTTAAATAACCAGGTTACTCAGAGTAGTCCGCTTTCTCAGGAAACCGGGGACAGCATTAACACAAACCTAGTTACAGGAAATCAGCGAATACGTGCAGAAGTGTAATCTGAATTCTCCCCCACCTCTGTGTCATTTTGGAAGCCTGAATTAATGATGACATAAAATGCTGCTTTCCTTTTTTCCTGTGCAGTGACAACACATGGGGGAGAGAAGGAATAGAGAGAGGAGACACACACAGTTGATCCATAGCGTAATGCATCTGAATGAAAACAAACCCACAGGACAAAGAGACTTTTGTTAAGACTTCTACGAGGCACTTTGTGTAAGTTAAAGTTTCTGTGGGACTTTAGGCAGACATCGTTTTAAAAATAAGGCGGCAATAATCAGCTGCTTGTTCCTGTATGCAGCCTTCTGTCTTTCATATGTGCTGGACAAAGTGGACTACACGCCTGGTAAATGGGAAACACAAGAGAAATTAGCTTTCCTGAGAAAGCTGACTGTAACCTGATTACTTAAGTCCATGCACACAACACAGCATGTTGTTTGCTCATTTTAAGTACAAGAACTCGCACAGGCAAATGCTTCAGCATGCATCTCAATAAATAACTACAAGCTGATTTACATCACCTACACTTTAGTAAATGTAACAATTTTCCCCTCTCTAGACTCCTTTCTCTCAAGACACAGAAAAACACCATCTTTGACAGCCCATTGTTTTTTTTTGTCTTATAACATCAATGCGAATGCAGCATTGATGAAGCATATCATTAGCCATGCAGATCAATTCAGTTAAAAGTCTCAGTGCTTAGGACAAAGGCTGGACTTAACAGATGCCTCCAGAAAAATCACTAGCCAAATGCCATTCCTTGAATTTAAAACATTTGAAGCAAAAAACATGAAATGGCAAAATTCATATTTCAGTTATGTTTAATAAGAACTCATTTCAAACTATCAAAGCTAAGCAAAGACTTGCTTACAGTCTTGTAGCTGTGAAGAGCTTGGCACACAGGGGAAAGTGTTTACAGATAGCTCTCATGTATGTATATGTAGGTGCAAGGGCTCATAATAAAATGCTAACTCTAAATGTCTAGCTTAGAGTTTAGTGTCAGTCTAGTTTGGTGGAAGCATTTATCGGACTTGAGAATGGTCATCAACAAAAGTAAAGGGCTTAAAATGTCTCTGTTTTCTTTAAAGATGTGAACTACAGTTTGCTTCAATTATTGTTTGGTCTGTGAGCATCTGACTTTGACTTTGCTCTGCTCAGGTTATTTTCAGCTGGGACAATAACAGCATGTGTGCTAGGCTGGATAAGAACCCTTCAGAAAGGATTAGCACAAGTCTTTATCACCACAACAAGACACATGGCAGCGGACTAGGCAGGAGCCGAAACATTTTTAGGTGAGTTTACAGTAATCAATATCTGGATGCACTGAACCAGTAACAATACCACAAATTTGGACAAGGTGTTAAATCACAAACATCCTGCATTAATGTGACTGTTTTTAACTGGGTTCATATGCAAGTCGGTAATTAGGCCATTGTTAAATAGACAAGTCTTTTTTGGACTTTTATCTACTAGATAAAGCTACTAGTTGATACCCACCATACAAGGTATTTTTAAACTATTTCAGTGGAAATGAGACACAAGCTAAACATAAAACACCAAATGGAGGAAAAAAAGCTTTGTATCTTTTACCTTTATCAGTGAAGTACAAACAATCGCGCCAGCGTTCACCATGGGGTTGTGGGGCTTATCTGCAAAATAAGTTCACAACTCACTTAACAATTTGTACAGGATCAAAGTGTAAATGTTTAGTAATTGTTCTTGAATTCTAAAAGCTCTGTATATAGACATAGCAAACAATGATAATCAAATACATGCAGAGGACAAATTGACTCAGGATATTACAGCTACAAATATGAATGACTATCAGGTGCCTTATGAGGCCCATAACAGCAGAATGTACACATCAATGGGTAGTTTTATATTAGTAAGGTGTATGCACATGCTTAATGATCTTCCTTTGGCACCTATATGCCATGATGTCATGTTCTTGGAATGTTGGACCTAATATACAGTCAGAACAAAACCTTAAAGCCAAGTCAACACTGTATTACAAATCCTGTTGCAATCAATGTGTTTCACCAAATCCTTATTGCCCCTCTAGCAGGACAGGAGCTTAAATGTGTGTACTATAGGTGTGACATATCTATAGGTTGTAGAATCTGAATCTACATTTCTTTACTCGTGTGTCACAGAGTATGTTTACCTGGACATTAGTAACCGGGTTACTGAGAGAAACCAGCTTTCTCAGGTAATCGGGGAATGGTCTGCACAAGAAATCAGACTCTAACCCAGTTATTAATGTCCATGTGAACGCACATGGACAATGTCTTACAAATCAGGGGAAAGAGGGTTGTCCTGTCAGTTGAGATCTTTACAGCTAGGTCCCAGATAGGGGATTGCAGTTAGCCCACAGGTGACGTAACATCACTCTGCTAGAGCAAAAAATTCCAGCGATCTTACAACAGCTTCACCCGGGATCTTGTTAGCGATCACAGGATTATGAAACTCAGAGCTCCAGGAGTGCAACATTTTCAGGAGGTGTGCATGTGCGCGTGTGTGCATGTGTGCTGATAAGCTTTTCAACTGCTCAAATGTAAAAAAACACAAGATCTCACCATCTTCGTTCAGGAAGAGCTTATTGAAGCGCAGGCCACTGGGCTCCTTCCCAATAAAACTGTGCACATACTCTGTGCCATGGTCATGAACGGCGACAGCATACTTCAGAGGCTTTACACAAGACTGCAGGCAGAAAGGGACCTTTGTGTCTCCTGCTGTGTGTCTACAAAAGATACAAGACAACAATTTATCTCAGTAGGCAAAGCATTGCCATATTCAGCCTAAATGGAGAGGAAAACATTTTTCCTCTCCCTTTAAGTTTTATTATTCATGGAATAATAAAGAGAAACCATTCATGCAAATACATACTAACAGAGCAATAACGTATGATAACCAAATTCCACAATTGTTTTAGTACTAGCGCTATCTTTATGACTTCCTATGTTACACAAACATGACAAATCTACACACCTATGGAATTTTACCAAAGCCAATCACAGGTTGACCAAAACAAATTATATAGAGAGTTCTCTCCAATGGTAATTGTATATCAAGAACAAAAACTTCTTTACTGACGACATTTGGGTTTATGATCAAAAGATAATATGAGGTGAAAGTTCAAAATTTTAGCTTTTCGTTTATTGTAGTTACACAACCATAGCTTGAACACTATAGGACCGAGCACCTTTGTTATCAGATGACTTAATTTTTAAGTGAGAAAAACATTAGTTGTTTGCAATAACTGTATCAAGCCTGTGACTCACTTACATCACCAAATAGTTTGTTTCCTTTTTTGATATGCTTTTTCAGGCTTTTACTGCAGCTTCCTTCACTTGTTTTTTGAGAATTTTGCACTTTAATCTCCTCTTTAGCTTCTAAAATACATTTTTAGTTGGATTAAAGTCTAGTGATTGACTTGGCCAGTTTAAAACCTTTGCCTTTTCTAATGAATTACTTTGTTGAGTTGGTGTATTCTGGACCATTGTATTACTGTATATTTGAAGTTCTTCCTACTTTCTTTATGTACACCTGAATTCATTCTGCTGATTCCAAAGGTGTGTAGATTTGTCATGTTTGGGCAACACAGGAAGTAATAAATCTGTAAAAATGTGCAGTATAGATGTTAAGCTTATTTTAAAAAACAACCATGGAAGTCCAAGCCAAGCTACTCTAAGTACCATGCTTAACAGTTGATGCCTTTATGATTTATATTAAGTGTAGGTTATTTCTTCATCCACATCATTCATCTGGATATCATCAGTCCATAAACAGTCTCTGAAATGTTGTGGCTTATCTTTGTACTTTTTCCAAATTCCAACATAGCTTTTTAATTCCTCCTCCTGATGGCATGATTGCATCATGCCATGTGACCTCTGTATTTCATCCAATGGTGGAATACTGAATTAGTGGCTCCAATGCTTCTGTCATCAGCTGTTGGGTTCTAATACTGAAAATGTGAGTAATCTAGTACAAAAGATGCCAACTTTTTTGTTTTTTAACTTATTAGCATTTGTGTTTTTTATTAAAATCCTGTATCCGTTCTTTGATCTGATCCAAATAATGCTCATAATGTAGAGTAAATAATAGATAAACATAAACATAAAGAAGAAATGTTCTAAAATCTAGAGTCCAGCTCATGTCTACCTTACCTCTGTCCATCAACTGTGCACAGAGAAACAGCCCACAAGTCAGGGCTGAATTTGGCAAGCTGAGGAATGTAGTCTGCAACCTGAAAGAGAGGTAAGGCAGTTGAAAGTGTCAGTACCACGGCAGTTCACCTCTCATTGATGCTGACGTCTGCTGAGGATCAGGTTTCAATAGAAAGCTAACACAATACAAAATAAATATACAGATAGAGGTCAACGCCTCATCTTAAGGATCAGAAAGTAAAAATCCACCCTTAGATACTCAAATCAAAGCAGTTATTTCAGGAAAAAAAAACACTTTGTTTAGTTTGTGCCTTTTATCTGTTTCCTTTATTACAGCAAATCATTTCCGTATTTTCAAACCCTCAGCAGCTTTCCTTCTGTACAGACATACTAAAGTTGGCTTAGTTTGAAAGTACGTGGTCTTCTCTCTATTCTGAACTTAAATCCACAAAAAGCCATAGCTTCTTAGACTCGAAAGTGGAAATACTCTGAAATGACATTAATGCATTAATGTGCAGGGAAAAGAAATGATGTGATGCTGCCCTAATGCAGACAGAGGGTGTGTAGCAGTGAAGAGCCTGTAATCCTCCCTGCTATCAATCATTAACCGCTATTTACACTGATTTTGCCAACCTGTGACCTATAAAATACATCTTAAATGTCACAGAAATGGGATAAAATGCAGTAAAACTGATCAAATCACAATTTCACACGCCAGCAAAAAAATAAAGTGAAGGTGAATTCAAACAGATGGTCATTTGATGAGCTGTGGCAATGCACTGCCAGAATACAGCTTAGATCATGGCAATATGAACAGAACAATTTTGGTTGTTTTCTTAATAATTATTCATTTAAGTCAATGTGAACAGAGACACTTGTTATCATTCTGTCATTTTTAAAGCAATCTCGTTTTATAATGAGCTTTGTGTGGATGTAGGCCCAGTTTACTTACTTGCAATTAGACCCTTTTAGCGTCAAAATATTTGACTTTTCATAGAATGAAAAGCATACATGTAGATAACATGAATGTGGTTCCTTTTCATTAAATCCACCAAACCCATTAGCTGAACAGACTTTACACATTTCTCTTTGCAGCTTTCTGCCATTGTTAACATCTTAACATGTAACAAACTAACACCACAGGTGACATGAGGGAGACAAATGTAAATTTAAAAATATGTACATATAGACAAGGCTTAAAGCTGCAATATTTAACGCTTTTCCTAAAGAAGAGTTCATAAGATCTGGGAATAATTTTCTTTATCTCACTTTTTAATATTGTTGCAGCTTTTCCTTCATATAAAACAGGCATCTAAAACAACATGACACACCAGCAGAAAGCAGACGCCACTGAGAATGCTACACCAATATGTAAAAGTAGCACCAGCTCACTGCTACTGGGAACACCAGCATGATACTTTTAACAGGCTCTGGGGTGGATTTTTCATTCCTGAGTGTTTCTTTTTTAATCAGATCAAAGTGCTGCAGGTTTCCATTTTGGATAGGTGATCAAACACAACTGTACACCTTTGATATCAGCTAAATGCAGACTGAAAGCAGACTCAGTTATATATCTATATGAGTTAAATCATAATTTATGATCAGACTCATGGAACTAAGGACACACCTGTCCTCCAGTGAGTTTTTTGGCACTCTCATACAGCTCATCAATATGGGAGGTGAAGGACTGGAAGTCTGGGATGACGAACTTCTTGCGGAAGGCCTGAGTGAGCAGGACAATGTTGCTCTGGACACACCTGATAAATAAACCACAAACACCATGCTATAATATAGTGACTGCATGCAATGGAACGGTTTGCTGACTAAGTTTGCAATCCTGATGACTGACAAACTTCTGTGAAGTGGCTTTGGTTTATTTATACAGTATGATCCTTCATGAATCCATACAGTGATGAATGACCATTTTTATACAGACATACCCGGGTCTCCTTGACACACTGACCCACATTCACAATGCATCCTGAATTGGCCCAAATCTGGTTGCCCATAAATGACTCAGATCTGAGTTTAAACTCTTGAGTTATTTTTGTCAGTCTCGGAAACAACCCACAAATCCCCCACTTATTCAAAACTTAAAAAAAATTAGAACAAAAATGAGAAACATGAAACTATAGCGCTTAGAGTTTAACTTCCTGTAGGCATCCATTGACCTCTACGAGAATTTTGAAGGAAGGAAGGAAGCTGGGGGTTTCCCACTCAACCCAGATTTTGTATGTAACATGTAGGTGCTGTCAGCAGGACTTCAGTATTACATAAACTTGTATTTTCAGTACTTTAATCTGTCAAATGATAATTTGCTGATGAGACGAGAATAAATGTAGTTCATATTTTCATACTATACTTTTATATTGTTGTTTGCTATTGTGACAAGAAGTACTTCATGTTATGTTAGGAAAGAAACACAGGTTCAATGTAAAAGAATACCACAATGAATTGTTATAAGAAGCCAGAACAGAAATACCTTAGGCATCTCTTGCACAAGTCACACACAAATAGAATTGTACACAGCCATGGTAAACGACATAAAATGCTTCAAGCTCAAACAAATATAGTCCTTGTGTAACAAAATAATAAGCGTAAATGATAAAACACCCAAAAGAGATGCATACAACAAGACTTACTTCTTGAATTGTTGTCTGTCCAGTGTTACGCCATCTGATGTCTTCTTTAGAGTTTCTTTGAGGGTTTCCATGCATTCCTTCAGCCGGGGATCTCCAGTGCGAAGCCCTGTGGCCTTAAGAGCCTGAATAAAATAATAAAATAAAATACCAGTAGATATAAGTGTATATTGATAAAAAATAGCCTTAAATAATAGTCAGGGAAAAATCTCACCATCAAATGAAAAAAGGAAAACTTTTGCTGTGGAATTATTATAACAACCAAGCCTATGTTAATCGGAGGGACTTACTGTAAGAAATTTATGAGCAGGAATTTTCTCTTGACCTTCCGCAACTGTGTAGAAGAGCAAATCCTCCAGACTAGGGAGAATGCCTGGATTTCTCCTCCTATGTTGGAAAGTGACAGACAGGCACATGTGTAAGACACAGCACCCTTTTATTTGTGTTTATAACAGATGGACTAAAAAGAATAATCAACAAAGCAGAGAAGCAGGAAAAATGCAGATTTAGTTTATCTGCAGAGCCATAGTAGTGGAAGTACAGTTAACAAGCAGCAAGACTGCACTTTAACATGAGCCACAATTAAGCCGTTTCCCACCTGTTTGCCACTGGAAAGACAGAGCTTATCCATATGTGCTGATACAGTCTTATCACTTTAGTGAGTGATTTAAGTTACACATACTGGAAATATGCAATCTGGTAAGCATTAGCCACGTGTGTCTCTGTGTGTGTGTACACAATGTGAATAAATTTTTCCGTATCCTGGTCCTGTAATGATAATCACAGTAACTGAAATATCTAACAACTAACGTAATTCTTTGGTTATTCTCTTGAATCACCTTTAAAATGGGCATAAATAAGAACCACTGTCTTCCATGTATGTATTTACAACACTACTTGAGTCATTCGCTTCGTCGTGCTTTGACAACACTGTGTGCCACAATAAGAAAACTGCAATGAGCAACACATATCACAGATTGGTACTTGGTTACACATCATAAATGTCTAATATTTTAATTATGCAATCACAACGTTCCTCTATGTGTCGCCCCACACGTAGGTCTGTCTGTACTGTAAGACCAAGCCTAAATTCCACGAATTCTCTTGCCTTTATCGTGCTCAGCTCTCTCTGGCTCTTGGATTAATAAAGCTAACATCACAGCCTGTTCACACACACAGGAGGATACAGCAGCGTGGTTTGCAGTAAAACTTAGGATGGGAGAGCATACAATAAAGAACCTTTTTAGCACTATTGAATTTTCCAACCCTCATTTTAAAATTCAAGGATCATTTAGTACTGCAGGACCAAGCGGAAGATTTTTTGGTAATCTGTTGCTTTGTAGAAAAGCAGCACATGTTGAATTAGAACCTCATGTTGTGTTCGTAGTTATAACATTCTAAAAATAAAGTCAGCAAATGTTTGGAACAACCCAATACATCCAATATCTGCTTAAGTTTTCACACAGAGGTAGTAGCTGCGCTGCACACTGGCCACATCAGCATTTGAAATTCCATGATTCAATGCCTGCCTTAATTTTTTCTCCTTTTGGCACATCTTCTGTTCCCCACAGTGTAAACACTCCAAATCCCCCCCAGGTAACGACAGCTGAATGTGTGCAAACAAACCAAGATCGACTAAAATGCTGTCTGTCATGCATGCCTAATTCAAAGACACTGTTATAGGCTGGGCATCTGTCACTGTCAATAGGTGTAGGCTCTGAGTCCCAAAGCTCCGAGTCCCTCTGGCAAACTGTGTAATTGCAAAGAAGATCCACTTTGTGCAACCACTGCAAAAAACATGAGCAAATTAGGAAGTATGTAGGCCATTAAAGGACTGTACTGATATATAGGCTAAATGTGGAGTAAAAAACCTCTGACTAATGGCTTATCAAATACATCACTATAAATAATCCAAATAAAAGCATGTATCTTTATATTTTTCAATGCCAGGTTTAATAAAGAGTGGGCTGTGTGTGATGGCTCACATTTATTTCACCTAACCACTGCTGCCATCGGGTTTCAGTTCTCACTAATGCTCTTGTTGCCCTCTCCCATCCCATACCAAGCAGAACTAAGAAAGCTAAAGCTGTGCTCCCATTTTACAACCTTGATTATGCAGTCAGCCTTAAGTGGAAATCAGGGGTATACTCAGTATTTATGCAAGTATGCAAGTTTTATTAATAAACCCTTCTGATCAGTGATCCCACTATGGTGGAACGAGCTGCCAAACTCTGTACTTTCAATATTTAAAAAACTGCTGAAAAAAGAACTCCACATCTTCCTTAAAAAACAGAAACAAACCAACAAAAAAAAGCTTTCTGCTCTTTCTCCTACTTGCATCTCATGAAACAGAAACACTTCTTTGATAGCACTTTTCTTTGATGTTTTCTCCTTGACTTAGATTTTTTGCTTGCATGCCGCTTTGAATAAAAGCGTCTGCCAAATGACTAAATGTAAAATTAAATTGTGGAGTTGTATTTTAAAGCCTATCTAATCTGTTTTACGTATTGGTTACTTTTTGTGGAAGTAAAGTCTCATTAGAAATACAATGTATTGTCATGGACAGCTATGACTCAGGAGGTAGAATGATCATCCACTGGTAGCTATGTATCGTCTTAGCCACACTGTTTATTTATATGAATTATCTTTTAGGGCCAACTAAAAACCCTTGAGTCACTAGTGCACTTCAGTTTATTGAACTCATTTAACTCCAATAACTGATTTTCTGAACAGCTTCAGTGACATCTGATCTACAATGGTCAGTGTTACACAGAGCCGCACAGACACAAAAGGCCAAAAAGTGATGCTGGACTCCATGTCATAAGGAGGTTACAAAAACTCATGTAGCTGTAATTGTTATGCTGCAACTGAACTTCATCTGTCTAAATAATTACTCGCAGCTTTCATCAACATAATGTGGCACATGGTTTACATCCGTTTGTTGGTTTCTGACATTCTCAGTCGTGACCAACCAACATGACCTGAACTGAGCAAACACACCAGAGTGCGTTTCCCCGTAAATAAATGCAGGTGTAAATACTAAAACACCTTTTTTTCACTACATTTGTCCATTTAAAAACATGCTTCCTTTTTACACCAGGTGGCTGGGTCTATTTGCCTTTGGATGGCTGCTCGCTGCTATAAGCAGAGCACTTTAAGAGTGTCCTGGACACAAAGTAAAGACTCCACTGGAGCGGTTAGACTTGACCAGTTTTTCATTACTCACACATAGATTGTTCAATTTACCTCCCATGCCAATGGTCACATTCATGTACACTGGTCACCCAAGATAATAGACAATTCCCTTTGTTCTTTGAGGGCCAAAAAATGCTAAGATTACCATAAGTTGCAACATATGAAAAAGAAGCAGCATGGAATCAAAGATCTTTACAAATACATTGAGGGTCCTGTGTTATTCATTCATCTGGCTTGAGAGTGCAGGTATGTCCTTAGTAAGGTCATATCTGTAGTTCAAGGTGTGGTGGAGATCATTTGGGAAAACTACACTTTTTCATGAATCATTAATTACGTTCAGTGAAAACAAAGGCTAATGACCCAAAGAGGACTACGTGAAAGACAACTAAGGAGCACAGACTTTATACGGGAAAAGGAAAGTCTCCCCTTAGTCCACATCTTAGTGGTGAAACCACCCTGTCCACCAGATTTCAATGATCGAAAATATTCATACAGGCTCATTCAAACTGCAGAGCTTCACAAAGAAATACAGGAACTTCAGCTGGGAGGCCTACAAGGAATACAACGAGTAAAGTGGTTAAATGGATCATTTAAATTCTATGTGGGTGACTAAGATTATTTTTCAAAATCACTGACTTAATACAGGACAAGTAAATAAGACAGAAGTGAAACTAATCAATTCTGTAAAATGCGGTTTGAAAGGTGTTTAATTGTATATTTTAACAATGTGCATTCTTTATAGGTTGTTTTGAGCCTAATTTGTTTATCTTCAACCATTTCCACAGAAAGGGACAGGATTCTTGTGTAGAGTACCTCCGAGGACAAACACGTGTATGTCAAGGGTAGATAAGAGCGAATGAACAAAAAAGGTTAGCATGCAATTTAACAGGAAAACCACATGAACAAGCCTAAATATGTATGTACGTATATAGTTAGTACTGTGTTAATAATAACGTATACTAGTACAAATAGCATAATCATCCAGTGATTTTTTTTTTTACAAAGCACAAACAGGTTTTGGTTCGGGCTGCTGTCTGTCAACAGTCCGGGAGCAGCGAAGCATCTGCGAGCTGCAGCCAGTGGACTTGACAGAGAGGAAGGTCACAGTAGAAACGACTAGAAGCCCAGACGGATCCTCTGAACCAACCCAGGCAGAACAACCACAACACGGTACGAGCTTCGAGTCCGTCTGGACCTGCTCGCCTCTTGCGCTTCTGTGTGGATACGGTAACTAACCGTCTCCATCCCCGCCCAGACAGCAGGCCCGCGGCTGCTTCCTTTTCGAACCCGCCTCACCACGCTGCCCTGCGTCTCCACACGACCTCACAGCTAATGGCAAGTTACATTCAAGACGTTGACGGGCAGCTGGAGACCACATGAGCGGCCGGTACTGGAATTAGCCGAATTCCGTGACGTTAGCTAATGAACTGGCACAAAACCACTCGAGTCTGTTACACATGGTTTATAGCTGCTCCTGTCGTGTTTAGCTAACGTTAGCAGTGGCCGTTAGTTGTACACGCGCTGTTGTGTGAATATATCTTACATACAAACAGCACATCCGTATGTAGCTGCGTGTGGGTGTAAATGTAATTAGCTGGGGGCAATTAATGCGCTTGTAATACAGCGTGTATGACGGTTAGCGCAACGGCCGCCGGGCCGTGAACGCGTCAGGAGTCGCCATAAACGGCTTCCCTGCCGTCACAGCAGGCGGACGCGCAGCTCCTTCCCCGGGAAAAGCAGGACACCTACTTGTCGCCGGCGGCCTCGCTGTTCACTCCGTCCTTCTTCAGCTGCTCTTCTAGCTCCACGGCACCTTCAGGTTTCGCGCAGTAGGCGCGGTACGGGACGGCGCAGGGCGCGGCGCGGATGGCAGCGGCATGGAGGAACCTCAGATGCGGACACGCAGCTCGGGCATCAACGGAGGCGGCGCCGAAGGAGCAGTGGCGGGTCGGTAACCAGGTCTTCTGTTTCGAACCGGGCAATGGACGCTGGAGGGTGGCTTTGAACAACTCCTTAGGCACTGCCGAAAACCTAAACTGTAACATCTCAATCCTGTCGGGCAATTAAAGAGAAAGTCGTGTTTCCAGATCTGTCAGAAGCAGCGAACCACAACCGTTACCACGTTGCAAGTGCGGGAGGCGATGACTCACATCCACCGGCGTCCAAACATAAATGGAGACAATGTCCCCGCCCCCCTCGGCTGCCTATTGGTTCAAAGAAGATATATGACGCGGTCAAGGTAGCTATTGGAGTGTGTCAGTGTCTGTCAAATCCCGCTGCGACTGTCATGATTTGGCCTATTTATAACTGCTTTAAGTGAAGCAATAAAAGTTTAGATCTGATCTGTGCTCAGTTTTTGATGTAACTACTATAATGTAGTGACGAAAATAATCGCTGGACATCATTTCTACTTTCACTGATTCATTCATTTCGTCTTCATCACAGAGGTAACAGAAACAGACACAGAGGTGCACTTACTACTTAACTAAAATGCATTTACCTCCCAGAAAAGTACTAGTCCAAGCAGAAGTACCACAGCTACTTTTTTACTGAAGTTGAAGAAGAACATGATTTAAAATTACAAGCACACATACTCTCTGGACATCAATCTGATTATATTACAGCCAAAAAAAATCTCTGTGTTAGAAACAGCACACTGAAACACCACTCAACTTAATGCTGTTGATAATAACGCTGTACAAGTCTAGTACAGATGTGTTCCACATGTGCCTCATAAATATGGTTTCTGCAGAAACGTGCTGGCCTAATTAAGTGTAAACATATTTTAGGAGAGAGCAAGTTTAATAATTGAATTTCCCGTCATTCCCTTTGAAAAATGATTCCAAATTGATTCAATTATTTTATCTGGAAACTCACTTTTTAATTAGCAGCCATGAAGGGATACACACTAGGAGACGTTTTTTTAAAGGTAAAATTATTCATTGTGAACTAACTTGCCAAAAACATTTGAAGGTGAAAGATACAGCAAAGTACAATTATTGCATATACTCTACATTGACTACCATGGAAGTAGGCTTACAAATGTAGTAGCATCACAAATGTGAACAAAATTAAATTTTTCATCATTTAGATTGAAATGGTGAAAGCTAATTATTATTGATAATATAAAATAAATATTAGCTATTCAAAAATACATCATAGGTGTACACAAAACACATCTTTAATTTTGATGTAAACACACTGTATCTTCTATTATTTTCCTGGATTAAGAGGTAATTGGAAAATGTGCAGCTGACAAGGCATATGGAATGTCTTACCGTATTTTAAAAAATACCGTATTTTAAAAAATATCATTTTCAACTGGGCTTTTACACATGACAGCCATGTTGTTAAATTGTAGAAGTTTTCAATTGCTGATTTCAAAGAAAAGAGATCAGTGGTAATAACTAATGCTGTGTTTAAAAGTGTGCAGTTTTGTTTTGAAAAAATATATTTTTTCTTATATTTTTCATTCCAATACTAGAACTTTAAGTAACAGTGACAAAACAGATATGTATAAAATTAATAAAAACACATTCAGCACTAACATTGTGGAAGTGTTAAATGAAAAAGTACATTATTGCTATTAAAAAAGAAGGAATTTCAGGATCCAGTTTGTAAATATTCAATAACCCCTATCATAGATTAACTGTATTTAATTTATATTTAGAATCTGATATATCGGATAGTCATCTGTCAAATAAATGTAGAGGGCAGATAACAAAATGTGAAAATACTAAAGTAAAGTAAAGTATGACCTAAGAACTGTATTTGAGTAAATGTACTGTCGTTTTTGGCGATGTGTAACTATTTGCCCTTGGTTTAGTCTTACAGGCAGAGGGTGGAAGGCGGGATTTACCAAGAATATCGCCAAGAAGCAGAGAGCCCTGACAGATTCAACTCAGGGCCAAAACCCACTGCTGCTCTGCAGCGGCTCTCCACGTCCGCCGGTGGGATCCGACGTCATTTTTACACAAGTTGCCACGAATACACGGCGCCGAGATGTGGAAGTTGCTGATGTGCACGCTGCTGCTCTTCGTGTCTGTTTGGGCCGCAGCGGACGAGCTGGACGCCGAGGTCAAGATAGAAGTTCTGTTTAAGCCCGAGGAGTGCAGTCCAAAGAGCAAGAAGGGAGATCTGCTCAACGTCCATTACGACGGCTTCCTCGCCAAAGATGGTTCCCAGTTCTACTGCAGGTAGGTGGGTTCGGAAAACCCGACGTGGCTGCATTTTATAGACAAGAAACTTACAGGCCTGGACGTCTACCTGCTCATCATCATCGAGTTATCATTTACATTTACAAGTGGGGTACAAGGCAGCAAAAATCTAAGTCAAGGGGAAAAACAAAGTGCTTTCAGAAAAAGTGTTTCTGTTTCATGAGATGGAGCAGGTACAAACTTTTTGTTGGCCATGCAGCTTCTGTGTAACTATAGTAACGCACCCCTGCACGTTTTAGACTCTGTGACATCTATGTTTGTTTTTAGAAGGGAGTGATGATTAATAAAACATACAGCTAATCCTGCTTTTAGGCCTATTCTTACAGTCCCCACCTGGATCCATAGAGTAAGTGCAATGGAAACCAGTCCATATTTGCTCAGATTCATACAAAAACTAGATGCAAATCATTCACATCCTCTAAATGTGAAAGCTGATCAGTTACTAGCATGTTGTGTGTTTTGAACGTGTTCTGTTTCAGCCGATCAGACAAAGCTGGCCACCCTCAGTGGTTTGTGCTGGGCGTGGGACAAGTCATCAAGGGCCTTGATATTGGGATGATGGACATGTGTCCTGGAGAGAAACGAAAGATAACGGTTCCCTCGGCTCTGGCGTTTGGAGAAAAGGGCAAAGGCAAGTAAATATGGCAGTGACTTACAGTTTTAAGTGCTAGTTCAGTCGCATTTATCTTGAATAATCTAGAATATGCCATTTTACCTTAATTTTAAGTTTTCACAAACAGACTGAAATATAATTTACACTACTCGTCAAAAGTTTTAGAACACCTCAGTTCTGCAGCACCCTGTAGTCCCCTCTTGTATGTGTCTAGTTGGTCAGGGGTTCCTCCTACAACAAGAAAATGATCCAAAACAAAAGCCCAAGCTTTGCCAGAACGACCTTAGGAAAAAGGAACTAGATGGTAAATGGATGACTTAAAGTCTGAACTGGTTGGGATGAACTGAACAAATGAGTGAAAGAAAGGCAACCTACAAGTGCCACATGTTTATGGGAACCTGTGCAACTAAGTGGGGCAAAACTTTCTGAACAATATTTCATTTGAAGATCTTTGATTGTAGAAAGAATGTCATGAGTGTGTTCAGCTGTTAAATCTGCCAATGGTGGCTACTTTAATGAGTCAAAACTGTAGAATACACTTTGCTTCATGAATTGATTTCATTGATTTTTATTAAATACTATATATCCAACGAAGGACAACATAAAAACCTCGTCATCCCCAGTTAGTATAGTATACATTATAGTATATAGAATATTATAATTATAAGGTATAAATGTGTAGCCTCTAAGCAGAGATAGTCTCGGTCACAGGATGTCATCAGAGTTACTTCCTCAGACTTTAAAATGCATCTCCAGAGTCACAGAAAACTACATACAGCTGCAGTTACGGTCATACTTCACACGATTAAACTGATCATATGGAAAGTCAGTGGAGTCCCTTTATGAATTTAGTCTTGTAATGACAATCCAGGTTGAATCTCACTCGACTGTTTAACAAATGCATTGTATAATACTTACGTTGTGAAAGAGCTGCCTTCATGCTGTCTTGTTCTCTTCTTACAGCACCTTAGCTGACAGTGCATCACTCCTCTCCCAGTGTTTGCTTCTCATCCCCTCCATGGCATGTGCTGTAAGCATGCACAGAGGTTTAAAGGTCTCTACTTCACTTTGCTTTTTCCTGCATGAACTGAAGCACAGGTTAACAGATTGCTCGTCTTTTAAGTCTTCCTACAAACCCCTTCATGTGGTAATCATAAATGGATTATGGTGTGAACCTTTGGTGGTGGGGGATTCTGCCTTTCAAGCTGGATTAAGTTACTTTCATCTGACTTCAGGAGGAGAATAGTTATTACTGCGTGTGCATGCTTTTTGAACACTGAGTAACACTTACTGTTGAATAGGTGCAACAGAGCCTCCATGTCCTCTTCGTCCTTTTCCCACTGAAATGTTTAGGTGCATTTTTATTTAGTTAGAAGATTCGCTCACCAATTCTCACTGATATCAAATTACCTTTGAAGCTTTACAATTTGCATTATTTGGCTCTTGAAACCAAATGTTTTTTCCTTTGCAGTATGGGCATATCAGCTGTTTTATAGCTAAAACACCGACCACAATAATCCTTTCTTTGAGATGCAACGTCCATTTGTCCTGAAAAGTTGTTAAATAGCTTGAAAGCAGTTTAAAGTGACTTTACCCTCCAGATTTCTGGAAAACGTAGTTTAACCCTCCTTGTGCAAACTGCTCCTGCTCTCGTAGTTTAAAAGTTGAGTTTTACAAATTGTTCCGGGTTGTTGCAACACCTGCTACTATGTGTCTCTCCATTAAGACTGGATAAAGCTCTGATTTCATTGTTACAACTTCAAGGTGTCCTGTGCCAGTACAACAAAGCATGATTTCCTCGATATTTTATTGTGGGTACAATGAGCTTTTTTTTTGAGAGCTTCAATTTTTGTCTTCTCTTATTCTCTGGAGACCACTTTCATTCAGAAAGCAATAAATACTGTTTTTTATTTCTCCACTTTTCTGCTGTTTATGCTGTGGTCAGTTTTCCTCGTGGCTAAGTTAAGTGACCTCACACTTTTTATTAATCTGAGCAACTCACAGGAACATTCATCTGCAGGGTGAACATGTTGTGTCCTTTAGCTTGACTGTGCATGGTGCTTTGCTCTTTGCTTCTTGTCTTTGTTCAGTGTGGTTCAGAGAATGATACAACACAACAAAATGAGCTCTATTCCTAAATAGGCAGAATTAAAGGCACCTGTGATAGTAGCTAAAGACAGTATTGTGCTTGAAAAATTATTACAATGCACTTATTTATCAGCGCTTCTCAGGTTTGCCACTATTTTTGCTCAGATTAATTTAGACCTCTATGGAACACTTTCATAAACCATAAGTGACAAAGGGAAATCAATCAATCTGTCAATCAATTTGATTAATTAAAAATATCAATGTACAACTTATTTGTATATAGATCTCTTTGTTTAATTCACTGCATCGAAGAAGTCATTCCTCCTGATTCTTTAAAAACAGAGACTGCAGGTATGAATGATAAAAGATATAACTGTACAGACTCTTTTAACTAGGTCAGTATGAGTCATGATTAGCGAGTTATAACTACGTGTTTGTTTTGAAATACATTAATTTTCAGTTTTGTTCCCTGTGCTAAAACAGACCCAGTACCACCCAATGCTACAGTGGTCTTTGAGGTGGAGGTCTACTCCGTGTCCAGGGGACCACGCAGCATGGAGGCGTTCAGACACATTGACCTTGATAAAGACAAAAGTCTGACAAAGGCGGAGGTGATAACAGAAGCCGTTCTTTATTATAGATGTAGATCAGACACAAAAAGTGTTCATGTTTCCTCTCACTGTTTTTGAGGTACATGTTGAACATGCAGGTATGTCTTAAAACTAGACCATGATGCTGTCTTGTTAGCCCAAGCTCATAATTGCCATTAAAACACATTTTTTGTTAAATTTTTGTCTATGTACAGATTAAACAATCACGATACATTTGGTTAAAAGAGCTTCATTGGTACTGATGAAGCTCTTTGTTCTAGCTTCATTCTGACAGCACAGACAAAGTTTTATTAACTACATTATAAAATTCTTGGAATGGACGTAAGTGAGAGTATTTCCTAAGTATTAAATTGAAGTAGCACAAGCTGACTGATATTTGTGTTCAACTGGGACAGTTGGTCATCGCCTGTGATAACAGGTATGTGAAAAGATTGTTCTCTAAAAATGGGTTTTCCATTTTATCTAAATTAGGTACTGCCAACAATTTTTCTTGCATTTTTTTCCTAATCTCAGGAACAAAACATAAGAATTACAGGATCCAACCCAAAGTAACCTTGGCTGGTTGTTGTGTAAATAACAACCATCAAAACATAACTGTTTATCACCAATGTTATATTTTCCTACTATTGTACAACAGGTTCTAGTTGTGTAAGAATATGACTTATATGTATTTAGGCTGTCGAAGTGACCAACAAAGTTTTCTGTATCTCCAGGTAAAGGAGTATTTGAAACTGGAGTTCGAAAAAGGAGGGAAGCCACGTGATGACCCTTTCTATGAGAAGATTATAGCTGATATATTCCACAAGAATGACCAGGACAGAGATGGACTGATCAGTGCGAATGAATATAATGTTTTTAAACATGATGAGCTGTAGTACCAGAAATGATTGGTTCTGGTCTTTTGTTAGTCTGTGTTCTTGCAGTTTGACCGTAAAATAGGTATGGGAAAAATCCACACTAAGATGCTGTGGCATGCAGCTATAGGTTTCCTTACTTTCTACCCGTTCATGCATTCTGGCCCATATCCACAATATTTTTTAATTGTCAGTGTAACGGCATAAACATAGAGGGGTGTCTGTAACATTAGCCCCTTTGATTGAGTCCACAACCTGACTATCACTCGACTATCACTAATATTCCCGCTAAGACTGTAGAAGTGAATACCACAGTGTCACATCATGTCAACATTTGTCAACAATTCTGGGGAACCAACTTTGTCTATTTTTTAAACATGTAATTAAAAGAATTCCAGCGCATAGATTGTCACTGATGACATATTTGAGGTCTCCAAGACAACTTCTTAAACCAGCTTAATCTAATGTCCTTTATTAAATTACGCAAGTAAGAACATTTGCAACACCTGTGAAAAAACCTGTGAAAAGTTTAGTTTAAAAACCAGCTATCAGTTAGTTGATTCTTATGGTCTTATATTCTTGTTTGCATCACAATGAACAAACCACATCATTGCACAATCTAGAAATTGGTGGATTTCAAACTGTAACATGATTGTCATGTGAGAAATGAGATGGTGGTTTAAATAGGCACATCAACAAACCGCTTCAACTTTCACATCTGACTGTGAATTTCTTGCCCTCCAGGCTACAATACTGCTTCACTCCATGGAGAGAGAGGGATTTTCGAAACTTTCTCAGAATAAATTTTAATTATTAAAAAATGAAAAAGAAATAACTTTGTCATTGTTGCTTTTCGATTAATACATTTCATGTCATTTATTTCCTCACTTGGTTGCAACCATATATATTTGTATATTTTATACTTTATAACTTTTTATTAAGCTAAGACATTTCAGTTAGTGTCCAGCTTAGGTCAGTGTTTTTTAAATTATGTTTTGATGAAAGCTTGATTTTTCTGCCCCGAAATAATCGGGTCAATAACTAGATAAATGTAGCTCATGACATGCATATTCCTATGCTAATACTGTGCATGTTTATAATAAATGAATTCTATTTTGTCATTATCAAATCAGTGTGTTTTCCAGTGTGTAAAGAGCCTTATTTAGTTCCATCCATTGTTTTGAAGTTCATATCTATAAACTCACCACTAGAGGGAAACGCTTAGCCAGTAAGCTTTATCTAGATGATTTAACTCTTTCCTTTTGTCTTAGGACGAGCCAGATGTCAGATACTGATCACATGAATATTGTGTGGTTGGTCCCTTTTAATATGCTGAATTGGTTCTGTGTATCCAATCCAAAAACATATATTGATGAACTTTGTGTTGACATCTAGTTTTGTCATCGTAAACTAAACAAAGTTAGATTTGACATCTATGACGTGTGATGTTCAAAGACAGCTTTTAATTAATAAATAGCAGTATAACTGGCCTTCTACATACAGTAAATATTATATACATTTTGAACTGGGAAAATTTAGGGGTGAAGAAATGTATTTCTGTCAGCTGGGGATCTTCATCTTGACTGACGGCAACCGGATCTCTGCTGCCCTCACCTCTGCTGTCATGTCAACACCCAGAGCTGCCCTGCATTACAACATGAACATGAGCAAATGTTGATTTAATAATGGTACAGATGAGCAAGACCTGTATCGTTTTGTTGGATCCCATGTGACTTCCCACTGAAGTTATACACAAAATCCTTCCAGTGCAGACTTACTTTGGCTCATAGCAGATGTCCACATTTGGAGGCAGTATCCCTTTCCCTTCTCTCAGGCGTTCGACACCATTCCTGGTAAAAAGAAAAGACGTTTGTCTCCGCCAAGCCTCAAAGGAGACTATTTGTTTTTCTCTTTTTACTACGGATTCTGACAATACACACCATGCAATCATCACTCCATTGTCAGTGCAGAACTTGGCTGGAGGACAGAGCAGGCGTAGTCCTGTTGTCTCTGTGATAATGGTCAAAGCCTTTCGGATATACTGGTTGCTCGCAACTCCTCCAGACAGCACCTAGAAACAAAGAGTTACTGATAAAACATAAACCTCTTTGTTTACAATAATAAGACAGGCATTGTTTTAGAGTGTTCATATTGTAAACAAATTATATTGAATATCAAAACTGTCAATAAACTTTCTCTAAACACATTCGAATATACCTCCTCTGTCACACTCAGCCCCAAATCTTGTATTTCTTTTAAAGACATGCTGTACTTTGTGAGTTAAATATTCTTTTTTAATGGATCAGCAACCAGTAGTTTTATAAAATTGAGAACCATTTTAGAATTAGTATCTTTATGTGCACATGATGAAAAGAACTCTGCATTTCTTCCAACACATTTGAGGTTGAATAAATTTATTTTGCATGGTGATTATGATGCTGGCAGTCATACAGTTGTCATGTTACTTAAAAAGGTCAGTGCAACAAAGCTATATTAATTACTTCAAAAATGAAATTAGTTATTTGAACTCAAACTGAAATCATGCTCTCACCAAGGTGGGACTGGTTAATGGCAGCAGGTGGTTTGCTTTACAGAACAAGATGGCCCGATGTGTGCGCTTTGCAAGATGAGTGGCCACAGTGTGCAGCGTAGCAGCTGCAATGTCATTCACACACGACAGCAGTGTCCCCTGTTCTACACCTACACAGAAAGAAGCAGAATCTTATTAATATGAAACACTATTTGTGCTGCTAAAAAAAATGGAGACACTACTACCAAATGAGGTACAATTTAAATGAAATACCATTATTAAGAACTTAAGAGCACATTATGAAACATTTCGGAATCTATTCACCCAGGTCTGTCAAATACATATGCTGTGCAAAGCCAGAGATTGTATGTATACCCCCCAGCCACTAATACAGCAAATACAGGGGTCCTGTCAGTTGTAACTCCCTTGTTACACTGATTATTGCAGTCATCGTACCTTCCTCTGCCTCTTTTTTCATTATTGTCATTGTAACTTGGTTCCGGAGTCCGGAGAAAGAAAAGCAACAGTCGAGAGTTTGCCCCATAGGTGTCCTGAATGGGAACTTTGTCCTATCACCCTCCTTTGCCAGAAGCTCTATAGCTTGTCCTCCACTCAGAGTGTAGCACTGTGGATGTTTTGTGAGGGACAAACGTCTCCCAACCTGTGAATTAACGTAAAAAAAAAATTTAAATGTTGCCAAATTGACTAGCAACGAAAGCCAAGAGTCTGTTTCAAGGTCTTACTTTATCCAGTGTATCCCCCGGAGCTTCATCCAGAGAGTGACCCAGGAGCAGAAAGTCGTCAACTCCTCGAGCCACAGCAAGGAGTGAGTGACCACCAGAAACCAGCAGGACCAGGAAGGGAAAGGCGATGGGGTGAAGCATCCTGGCAGTCAGGGCGTGGGCTTCCATGTGATGGATGGGGATGAATGGCTTCTTGTGCTGCCTTACAAACCTCTGACTGAACTCAAGACCAACAGCCAAGCTCAGGGCCAAGCCCGGCTTCACAGTGGTGGCCACGGCCGTGAGCTGGCTTGGCTCCACACCACTTCTCTGCAAAGCTTCCCGGACCACATGCTCTATGTTCTCTCTATGGAGGCGCTGTGCCACTGAGGGGATGATACCACCAGTCCTGCAGCATTAGTTTCAGAGAAGGAAGCACATATATCAAAAGCGTAAAAAGTGATCTTGATAAGTACATGTGACACCCACCTCAGATGGACTTCTTTCTGCGAATGAAGACACTCTCCCAGTATCACACCTTTCTCGTCTAACACAGCAGCTCCTGTGTCATCACAACTTGTTTCAATCCCCAAAACCAGCCTGGAACCGGAAGCTTTTCTAAGTGAAGACAAGCACCAGCAAGGGAGTCTCGACTGAAGCAGCCCGCCTATAAATGTCACTTTGGAGGGGAACATGCTCATTAGATCTGTCTTAGTCACCTTGCCTCTGTTCCCACTGATGGTTAAACTAAGACAAAAAAAGTAGAACCAGTTCAGAAAATACTCCAGCACTTGTCCGCACTTACTACTGCGCCGTTTGGTTCTGTCACATGTAAATAGTTCCGTGCAGCAGCGCAGCAGTTTCCGTCCTGATATTAAGTACAGATACATTAATAAAAGACACCAATATGGGCCAAAAACTAAACACATAATATATGTAATTTCATTATTTATGATTTTATATTAGATATGGAATAATTAAAAAACAATAATGAAAAAGAACGTGTGGGTCTAACAGTTTGACTCTTTCATTTAGGGGGACGTTTTAGTCCGGTGCACAACAAAGTGAGCATGGAGTCCAGCTGCAAAGTGGGCTCGAATAGGTGATCGTTTCTTCGGGGTGCTGACGTTAAAAAGAAGGTAAAATCGAGTTTGCGTCTTTTTTTGAGGTTATAATAAATCGGCTTTTGTGTCAGTGGTGTTGCATAACATGGCGGTGCTTCAAAATGTCAAGTTAGTCTTTTCGGCTTCGCTGCGGTTATTGTACCTGAAAGCCCATAACCTCAGTTACTCCTGCAGGAACAGCGCGTCGGAAAAGCCGCCACACATGCTGTGACAATTCTGACACGGCCAACGTTAGCATTATAGAAAGGCGGTGAACAACGGATTTTAACTGATAATACAGCAAACATATTAACACACAACGTTTATGGCATAATCAGGCAACATCAGTTTTTAATATTAGTGACGTTTCCAAGAATCATCGTTAAAACTCAACTGAAGGATTTCCTGTGGTAATACGGCAAACCGTAAAGGAATTATGTCCTCGATTTTGCCATTTGGATCATGTGTGTTCTGTTTTTTAACAACAGTTACTCGTTTCGTGTAACGAGTGTCAGTGAACTTGTAATGAATCACAAAGTCTGTTTGTGTATAAAAGGTATGAGGAAGCTAAAAGATGCTAATGCTGTCAACATACACGGAAGTGCATTGGATCACATGGTAGATGAGTGTTGCTTTTGAGGAGGGACGTCTGTTGCTACTAGTTTTTTTATTAGCTTGTTAACTACATAATTTGAGCCTGACTGTTTTGCATTTGATTGTCTGTGTTGTTAGCACCTGCACACTTGGAATTTCCAGCATTAGCATTTGTTGACTTGGGTTTAACAAGCGCATTATGTTGATTTTCCAAAGGAGACATGGAACAGCCAACTTGTATATTGGAGAAACTGAGGCAGTTTGTCATTCACGATGCCCTACCAACAGTGTATTACATCCCAGATTTCATATCAGAAGATGAGGAGACCTACCTTCTGCAACAGGTCTATAAGTCTCCAAAAACTAAATGGACTCAGCTGTCAGGCAGACGCCTTCAGAACTGGGGTGGGTTACCACAACCCAAAGGCATGCTGGCAGAGAGAATTCCTGACTGGCTCCAGACGTACTGTGAGAAAATTTCCTCCCTTGGTGCATTCAGTGGGAAAATGGCCAATCACGTGTTGGTGAATGAGTATAAACAAGGAGAAGGGATCATGCCTCATGAAGACGGCCCTCTGTATCACCCTACCGTCACCACCATCAGCCTGGGCTCCCACACCCTTCTTGACTTCTACAAACCTGTCAGCAGCATGGAAGGTGATGCCCTGCAGACAGAGGAGAACCGCTACTTGTTTTCCCTCCTGGTGAAGCCCCGGAGTCTTCTGATCCTGCAGGATGAAATGTACCAACGCCTGCTTCACGGAATTCAGGCATGTGCCCAGGACACACTGACAGACAAGGTGGTGAACCTGTCAGCTGCCGGGGCCCTGCCAGGGGAGATTTTGATACGAGACACCAGAGTATCACTGACTATACGACATGTACCCAAAGTGATAAAGACTAAGCTAGTTTTGGGAAGAAAATAAAAGGGGCTGCATGTTGTTTTTTCATTTCATTCAAAGGTGGATCATTTCCACCTTTGGTAAAAATCCATGCTGGCTAAGGTGATCCTACAGTAACCCTGGAGCTGTAGTATCTTTGCTCTTTTCAGTTGAGACCCACTATACGTTTAGCGTATTTCATTGATAAATGATTGGAATCATAATCATTTTGTTGTTTGTTTTATTTTTTTATTTCATACTTGTTTCAGTGCAACACAGATCAGAATTTATATAGTAAAATAGATGTAACATCATAATTGATGGAACTAGGTATATGCATTTACAAACTGTCAGCTGATACTTGCTTTGCAAAGATAAAGTTGCATTGGTATATGATGAATATTGGTAAGTTGATTAAAAAAATGTGCACAATAAACTAACTGGCAACTTAATTATGTACATCTGTACAATATAATGCAATCCAATACAGCAGCTCTGCCATGAATGCCTACTTATAATTATAATTTCTCAGTTCATAAGATCAAACTGTCAGATGAAATTTTTTTTTATTGTTGAGGTCATAATGGGTGGTTGAGTGCATCATCAGGAGATGTAGTTCTAAAGTTTTGGGCACCTCTTTCATTTTAAATAGAGTGGCATCAAATGTTGTTCAAACACATGGATCCTTCAGTATCACTTGGGCTCTAGCATAAACTTCTACTTTGCTGAACAATTGCCTGCGTCCTTTGTCTTACATTGTCCATGTAATCCAAAATAAATTTAATTGACGTGTCATTTGAGATATATTTTATGGATTAAGGAAAACCTGCTCTATTCAAAAACCCTTTAACAAACTTGAATACGCATCAAATAGCAGATTAAGAATGTCATGTATTTAACAGAATTAGGATTTATTACAAGTTCACTGTTACTTTTGGAGTTAAACGCTGACAATGAAACCCGAATTCCTTTAGCAAATCACTGATGACACAAATATGCAGAGCTACAGTCACAGGCTACAGCTGTTAGTGTATTTTATACAGTAGAAAAGACCTAGTTTCTGTGAGACACAACCTGGATACTTAGTCCTCATGTTCTCTGCCCCACAAATGCACTAACTTTGTTTCACTCTGGTATAAAATCATATTTCACAGGGTGGACGCCTTAACAATGGAGCCACAGACCAAGCGCTGGAAAGGATTGGAGTATGACACTGATTCCTGGGTGGTTTATCCTGTACTGTCAGATGAGCAGTCACAAGATGTCGAACTGATCGAGGCATATGCGGCACCCATCCTCAACAAAAAAGAGACATCTCGACTTGTCAGGGAGTTGAATAGCTTCTTTCCATTAAATGGGCATCAGCACATCAAGAGAGTGCGGGCATGCAAAGAGAAGGGTACCCCCCACCCTTTAGACATTCTTGTGTGCCTGACTAGTGATGCCCCAGATATGAAGGTGGTCGGCTTAAACTCCCTGCTGCCCTCAGACAGAGTGAAGCACGATGGATTAGGGGAGCCTTTTCTGGTGAAGATCCCTGCACGCCCCCCTTTGACCCGACCTCAGTTTGAGCTGGCAAGCAAACACTGGCCCACGTCCTTCCACGAAGACAAACAGATGACAGTTGCTCTGAAAGGAGAGCTCTTCAGTCCACCTGAGAAGGCTGCAATGCACATGTACATGAGGTCTGCTGTTACTGCTGCCAAAGCTGCAAAGGACAGAGGGATGGAGGCAGTTGGGGCTGTAGTTGTGAACCCAGTGACAGAGGAAGTCATTGCAGTGGGCCATGATTGTCGACACGACCACCCCCTTCATCACGCAGTCATGGTCTGCATTGACCTGGTGGCTCGGAGCCAGGGCGGAGGATGTTATACTTTTGACAGCCACCCTGCTTGCCAGTTAATTCCACCAACTTCTGGTACCCATCACAATGAGCCTGATGCGGAGAAGAGCTCTCAGCCGTACATATGCACTGGGTACGACCTTTATGTGACACGAGAACCTTGTGTCATGTGTGCCATGGCCCTGGTCCATTCCCGGATTGGCCGTGTGTTCTACGGGATCACTTCTGCTGACGGGGCTTTAGGGACCAAGTTTAAAGTCCACTCACAGAAAGATTTGAACCATCACTTTGAGGTTTACAAAGGAATCTTGAGCAAGCAATGTGAGGGTCTTAACGCATCTAGTGACCGTATTCAAAGTAAATGTTTAGAGGAACGATGATGTCAGTTTTGCTTAGGGGTTCTGGAGCTGAACAACTGTGAGCCTCTAGTTACTATAGCTGAATTTGGTGGAATACACCACAGTTTTACAAAATATATTTTATAAAATGTTTTTTTAATCAAGGTTACTGTTTTGTGAGTTTAAACCAACTTACAGGAAAGGAAAACGACAGTTTAGAGCTGCAGGTATATGTAGAAAGTAGAAAGTAATAGCAACCTCCTGCCAGGCCATGAGTGTTAAGGCTTTGTATGTTTTTTTTAAGTAGTACTGTACGCCCCGATGTTTTTAAAAGTACAGTTCTCATCTCAGTTTTGACTTGAGTGGCTTTTTTTAAGATATGTGGTAGAGGTCTCATTCTTAACATTACGTAGAATTTCTTGTGCACGTGGTCTCAGTTCGTTAAGTCTTTAAAAAAAGCATTTTTTTTCCTGCCTGGAATTGTTACTGTACTATTGACAGATCTCTGTCCTACATACAGTTCAATAAAACAGCTCACATCAAATGCGAATTTGATGAAGTTTAAAGTAACAAAATGGCTGTACGTTACCTTTTTGAAACATACTCAAAGGTCTTGATACATTTCTGAAGTACTTTTGACATTGGTATCATAGTGCACAACAATGACATGGAACATTTGAAGGGCACAAATATTTTAATGAGTTTAAGAACAAAGAAATATCAAGCGTACTGTGAGCTATGGCCAAACAAAGCAGAACTAGCTGCCTTGATGATAGCAAAAATTTATAATCTAAAGAAAGCAGCTACATAAGTGTAATTTTCTCAAAAGACACTATAGCCCTCCTTCAGTAAACACTTAACATGACAACAATAATTTGTCTCATTTCCACTGCAGGACCTTTTTTTTTTTTTTTTTTTTTAAAGGAAAACAACATTTGAAGAAGCTAATGAAAAAACAAAAAACTGCCCTGTTTTGATTGAATTACAAATGAAAGCTACTCACATACCAAAAAAAACAAGAAAAGAAAAAGACATGCAAATAAAGAATACGATTTCATTTTTTCCTTAGGATAAACAAGCGCGACACCCATTACAAAATGAGAGTGTACCAATAAACAATGAGCCACAGGCTCCTACCCTTAGAAAGTAAACATCCTTGAAAAATACATTGAGGACATCTTGGTGGCTCGAAAGAGACTTATACTCATTTTCTGTCACTATGTGAATTTAGGACAAGTAAAGAGAAATAATTAACTCAATCATAAGCCTCACTCCTACCTGGGCCAGCCCAAGTCTACGCAGATCAAAAATACACCATTAAATATTCACATAAGTTAGTAACGCATATGGCATCCTGTCATCCACAAACCTACCTTTTATTTTTTTTTTTTTACATTTCATGTTAAACCTGATAAATCTAGATGACAGTGACGTTTACACAAACTGGATGACTTAGTACACACATCGGCGGTATAGACTACACAGGAATTAACTTCTGTAGCTATGAGGCACAGCATTTACATTAACTTAATACTTGTTGATGCCAAAAATTCTCACTCCGTGTAGTTGTGGCAGCTTGGGGATCAGGACGCTCAAAAGTGAGGCAGTGTTTATGATGAAGTGTGCTGTGTCATACTTTGTGTAGAAACTTGTCAGGAAGTATCTGTAGGGCAAAATCAGACACATTCACAATTCCCAAAAAACATGTAAGAAAAAACAAGGTATTCCATGTTATTAAAACCATGATCAAATGTTTTAGAATTCAGAACAAAATTATAAGAGCAATCTAATATCCAAATCAATTGCTAAAATAATTAGTTATAAATATAAAAAAATACAACCATAGACACATTTGGTACGTACAGAATGATTGGTGAGATAGTGAAGAACTTTCTAGAGGAAGTGAACTGCACGCCATAGTCGAGCTGTTCCCAGTGTGTAAGAAGTCTGGCTTTACCTTGGTCAGGGGTCTCAAAAGGCGTACCTTTCACTGCATGCATAAAAACATACATTCCCTGTCGAAACAAACATGTAATCAGGACAGTGTGTAGGGAAAAAGCCCCTAGCAGACTAATTAAATGCAGTCATGCTTCCATTTTCATCATTAAAACAATGAAAGTTAAGACATTTTGGGGTGGTTTATTATTCAAGTCACAAGATATTTCACGATATGTCAATGTAAGAAGAAAGTTAATTATTTAGAAAAATGTTTTTGGCAGAATGAGTGGGGGGTCCTTGATAAAGTCATGAGTAAAAACAACTTGAATAAAATGATGGATTTCTTACGTTTCAATGTAAAAACACTGAAATTGTATTCTACATTAAAGACCTGATATACACAGGAAAGGAAAAAACAAAATCCTGACATAGAGCCAAGGTATAATCAACACTTTGCTGTTATATTGTGTGGAAAACAATTAGGCTATAGTTGAACCTCAGTTGTTGCTGTTAATAGCCTTCCGTATTGGCTGTGAGACACAATCCTTGTAAACTGCTTCAAGCTCACAATGATGTCACACACATCGACTTTGTTTCTTCATTTGAGGCCAGCCATTTAACAATGGAAGGTCAGTTTTGTCTATGGACCTTATGTGGAGAGGACAAATTATCATAATCGGCCATGTGTCAGACTGCCACAAGGATAAGCTCCCCAAAATAGAGCATATCTTAACAAGCAGAGCCAAGGCAGAAGATAACAAACACCAAGCTATTTGGGTAAACATGTCCTCAATATTCAAGATTCATCTCAAAGTTATTCCTTGACTCTGTGGTTTTCAATATGTAATTGAAATTGATTATTATTGTGATTATTTTCACAATAATCTTCATGACCTAGTTTGCTGCTTTGGCTCAGAGAGCATCCGAGACATTGTGAAAATGTAACTTACAAAATTGTGTATGACATTAGTTAGAGTCCACACCACTGGCACACTGAAGAAGGGTATGCTCAAGAGTACAATGTGAAGTATTCCAACACCAAGTGCATAAGTCAGCCAGATCCCTCGACTGTTCATCACTCGAGTGTTTGGGTTCACCTCACTGTGTGCCACACCCACATTCATTCTGGTCTGCAGACAGAAAAAAGAAGAAATATTTATAGTATGTAATTTCTTCTAATTCACTATAAGTAGTTGCAGTAATATTTTAAGGACAGACAACAAGCCGATTGGAGTCTTTTTCCTTTTAGTAAATTGTAGTCTCTCTGTAATCACATATGGTGAATGTTAAGCAAATGATAACGCCAAAGCACTTTGCCCTCCCCTAAACGTGGAAAAACACCTTATGCAATCTTGTTGACCTTTGCCCTCTGACACGTTTGGCTGCTTGTCTGGACAAAAACACAACTAAAGCTTCAGTGTCACTAATTAGAAACAAGATTGCTTGAATGTTCACGTTCCTAACAAAGCCGAATGCAAACCGACTATAAGCTGTCACTTTCATTTATTACCAGCCATGATTGTTAAAATGTGCATACATGGGTACAATACAATAACATCATAACGACTAGCTTTACTGTTTTAGTTCATTTTCGATTAAAAAATCCCAATCAGCCTCAGCTCTGGGCCAAATTTACCGCCAGTAATGAACAATTATTATAATAATGCTGTGCAACGTTACCATTACGCCACTTAGTGCATCAGGAATACTTGAACAAGGTCCAAAGATGATGCATGATGTAACAGATACATATGGTCTGATAACATCTGATAACAAATCCACTTACACATAAAAAACATGTATTTGCAACGACAAGAGCGACAGATATAACTGATGGAATTCCTCCGCCAGGATGTGACTTAAGTTTTACACAAATAATGGTGTTCCAACCATTGACAGCTGTCAGTGGCTTAGTCTATTTACTGAATCTTGTTTTTTTATGGCTACAGCAACATGCTGGACGATAAAAAATACCAACTTAAACAAGTACAAGAGAGTAAAACAAGTGTCGGGGGCCGGAATCATCCCAGCGCAGCCTGTTAAGTAAACGTGTGAACATGAGACGTCTCCTGAACATGTTTTCGTTTCCAGAGCATAGCCCGAGCCACTCCAACACTATTCCTAACGAAGTTAGTCCGCGTCATTGAGTGAATACTAAACAGTCATTCGTGTGGTTGAAGGTGTAAAACAACGCATCTACAAACCTAGCGTTGCCAACTTACAGGTAGCGGCGATCAGTCCAGGAATTTGTGCAAACAAAGTGCTATGGAGAGAACTCGTTTATCCCTTCTTGTTTACAGCTCTGAGGCGCAGACAGGACTTAGACTGAGCCGACCGGAAGTAGACGAGGTTTCAAGGGATGAGGCAGCTCGCGTTTGATGCCTCAACATTGTTTCCCAGGCTAACTCCCGCCCTAAAGAGTTTATATGAAGCATTAGGTTGTGTTTGGATATTAATTACTTTTGCTTTACTTTACACTTAGTTAGAGAATGGTTGTGTTTGATGTCAGTATACTAATCCTATTAAAAGCTAGGAATCTAAGTGGCCAGACGGGATATTTTACCTGTTAGCCCAAACCAAGGGAATACTTTTCCCACAAAATTCGTTCTGAACCCGCCCTTGTTTCTTTTCTAACCAATCAACGGGTAGTAGAGGGGGCGGGAATCGGGCCATTTCCGCCGTGTGGCTCGTGTCGGTTGTTTATGAAAGATTGAACGAACACTGTCATCAGAGCTCGTGCAAGTAAATAGCTAATTGTTATCCTTATCATTAAATGTAATGAGTTAGCTCATAATAGGAGGATTGAGACGGCTCTGCTGCCTAAGTGGTACGGTTGTACAAATTTGTGTTGTTGTTTTTTGCAAGTTAGCTAGCGAGTACAAGCAGGTGAAATGACGTTCAGCTTCCCTCCTGTTAGCTAACACTCAGCGAACTCAGCGTAAGCTAATTTAAAAACGCATTAAACGACAAAAGTCTTAATAAGATGTTCATCGCGTTTGCTTTAGCGCTGGCAAGTTATTATTACTTTGATGAAGATAGTGAGTGTTTTGTGTAACACTAATATTTGTGCTACTTTAAGCCAGCTTTTATATCATTTACCAATAACTTATAACTTTTAATGCGACTAATAAAACCCTAATATACCTAACTTACGGATTTTTGTTGTGTGTATGATCCAATGTTTATCCAATAACAATGGTTTTAAAGGTTAAAAGGAGTTGCAATTTAAAATGTGCAACCGACCTAGCATTAATATTGTCCCTGTAAGGCGTGTAATTCTCTTATTAGTTAAAAACTTTATATTGTGTGATATTATATTAAATGGATAACATATATTTGTTATAAAGAACAATAGATGGTAATGACAGTGCCTTTGCATGTTGAAAATCAAAAATTATAGTTCCCTAATGGAAGTGTTTTTATATAATTCACATTTATAATGTTAATTCACCTTTGGATGTGGGTCAAGTATTTATTAGTGTTTAAAAAGATCTCACAAAAGCATTTCATCTTCTGTCTCATTGCATTATTACAACTCAACAACAGGAGCCCAAAAATAAAATCACACTTTTCTTGAACAGGTACTGTACCTGTTATTATGAAGCAGCTGCCATCAGACACTGTGAGGCTGCTGTCCAGCTCCCAAGTCATTACCTCAGTGGTGAACGTTGTGAAAGAACTGTTAGAAAATTCTCTGGATGCCGGAGCTTCAAGCATTGACATTAAACTGGTACTGTGTCTAAATAAGACCTTTCGATATAATTCGTAGCATTTGCCTATAGTATGATGTTGTTCCATCATGAAGTGACCCAAAAATTAAACCCGGCCCTGTATTGTAGGAAAACTATGGTTTGGACCGGATAGAAGTACGTGACAATGGCCATGGAATCAAAGCTGCAGATACTCCTGTGATGGCTGTTAGACATTTTACTTCAAAGATCTGTAGCCACGAGGACTTGGAGTGTCTGGAAACATATGGCTTTAGAGGAGAAGCACTGGGATCCATCTGTGCTGTAGCTGAAGTGAGAATAATTTAACAGCTAGACTTATCATGTGACAGATTTTTTTAAAAAGTAGCAGTAATTAGCAGTTAATGTTATGCATATTAAAGTATTAGTAATTTTTCTGTACAAAATAAATAATTTATAAATACAGTCATTGTATTTTACAGATAGTATGATTCTTATAAATGCTAAAACGTTTTTTCATATAAACATCTTAGTTTAGTTAGGGTATGTTTTTATTTCAGTCTCTGAACTGATATGGTGGATTATGCTGTTTGTTTTTAGGTGGCTGTCACCACAAAGACAGAGGAGGATGAAATTAGCACCCATTACAGCCTTAATGTCACAGGAAACATTGTTTCTCAGAAGCCATCCTACTTAGGTCAAGGCAAGGCACTTTAATTTTCTTTTTTTGTTTCTTTGTTTTTGACCGTGAAAATTTTGGTCTAGTGGTGCCCAAGTAGATCTAATCTACATCACCCTGCAGGAGAAATGTATTCGATCGTAAACCTCTGCTTTTTTTGTTTTATAGGTACAACAGTGAGTGTGCTGAAGCTTTTCAAGAATCTTCCAGTGCGGAGGCAATATTATTCTTCTACCAAGAAGTGCAAAGAAGAACTGAAGAAAGTGCAGGATCTGCTGATGGCATATGCCATTATAAAACCCGAGTTAAGGATCACTCTTGTTCACAATAAGGTCAGTAATGTCTCCTCACAGAAATAAACATTAGAGAAGTGGAAAATGGTTCAGGAGTCACGTAACAAATTTCATTGGATGTTGCAGGGCTTATTATCTTCTGTGAAAACATGTACACATTGAAATCCATGACATGATTCAGGGCATTGGTAAAAGTATAAGTGAAATTGCTGTTTTTGTGTGAGCCTAAACTAAGTGTGTGCTTGAGCATGGTTTCCTTACCCTAGGACAACAGATGTAGGCCAATGGGAGAAATACACTGAGGTTTTACTTGTCCAGCTTGAGTATTGCTATAAATTCCTTCTGATACATTATTTATTCCTACACACACAGCAACCGCCAGGTGTCCTCGTTAGTCTTAAAATGAAAGTTTCAACATCACTGTTCAAGAGTTTCCTCAGATTCTATCAGTGTGCCCTGACAATCTATTGTAGAGTGTCAAGTTTGTGTAACACACTGAGCACCACTATATAATTACACGACAAAGTAAGATTAGTTTCCACAGAGGAATTTCTTTAAAAATTACAATACAACTTTAAGTCAAGGGAATTGTTTAAAATATTAATCGACTCAAAAGTTACCTAAATAATCAATTAATTGTCAACAACAATCAAGTAATTAAAGAGTCTCAGCTGGTCTGTGTTGATGATGATTAAAGATGAAGTATGTCAACCTTTATGATAATTATGGTATGAAAAGGATTATGAAATAATCCTTAAAAGGAACAGTTAGACACTCTTAACTGCTAATAATTACAGTTAAGTAATAGCTATCAGAAAAATATAGCTGTGAGAGGACTTAAGGGGAATTTTGACAGATCTTTAGTATAAAATGATGTGTATGTACCTAAATTCAACAATGCTACATGTGCCTCGTGTGTGTGCTACTGGTATAATACTTGTATGAGATATCTTGGGCTGATTTGTAGATTAACTGTATTTTTAAAAAATCCCGTACAAACACAGCCAACAATGCCTTTACTCATGTGTAATCTCCACCAGTCTGTAGTCTTATCTTGTTTGTCTGTAATGTAGCAATGTAACAATTACAAATGCACTAGCCAAACGCAACTCTTCACTGGGGGGCAACAAACCAAATGGTCAAGGGATTGTCTAAAAAAATGTAACTTTTAATACATTTTAAAAAAATATTCAAACTTTTTCTTAAAATGGTCTCCTGACCACACAGTTTAAAATGAAGAAATGTCTCCGACTGGACTGGTGTGTTTAGGTGTTGTGATTTCAGGAGGCTAAACGTTAGTAGAGACAGTTCATTGTTGGAAATAAATTCTGGAAATAAATTCTTTATGAATGGCTGAATGAATATGATTGTGTTGATTGTCTGAAATCATATTTTATGATCAACCTAACCATCAGCAATTAGATATCATATATAAGATAAGTTGCATGTTTTTTGGTATAAATAACTATGCAACAATTGTTACTGTCTGTGTATTTAGCTGCTTTTGTTTACCTTAGCTCGAGCAAGTTTTTGTATTTTCTTTCATTATATTTCTATTGATTGAAATATTTAATAGGTGAACATTTCTTTTCCTTATACCTTGTCAAACCACAGCTAAGCATATCTGTCCAGTGTCTCAAACATAACTATGGCTGACTGTGACCTCTGATTTGGCTGATTATGATGCCTGAGTAAGTTGCTAAGCACAGCAGCGGACTTAACCCCTGATTCTGTTTCAGTCTGCAGCCAGTCTGTACACAGAGATGTACACAGGTGGCGTGGGTCACAGACAGCATTCAACTACCATCTAAATTTTGTAGAAATCGGTTTCAAAGGGGCTCAGGGGAGTGTAGTGGAAAGATTTTGCACAGTCAGCATTCAGTTGCCCCTATCATTTATCTCCAGCTCTGCTATTTGGCGTGTGTCATGTTTCACAGCTTCTCTAAGCAGTGTTTACAGGAGTGATCTGTTTACATGTGCCAGATTGCATATTTAATAGCTGAGGCATGCCCTGCAACAGGGTGCATGCTTTTAGAAATCAACACCCAGGAGATATACACCGATCAGCCACAACTTTAAAACCACCTGGTGCTTTTAAAGTCAGATTGCTCATGACTATCCCCCAGGTGGTTAAAAAAACTGAAGGTGTAACAAAAAAAAAGCCTCTAGAATAAAAGTACTTTCATCTCATTTAGACATTCTATAATTATATACTGTGAAAACCACTACTTTTCTTTATCTTTGATCTTTTCAGCTCTACATTATGACATAGATTGACACAGCCAGGCTTTGACTACATGAACTCCAGATAAACCAGTGGCACGGGGGCCCAGTTCCCATCTTGAGAGGTGTTTATGCAGTGTGATGCACCTGATGTGGACTCATGGAAGTTGACATATTGTTCCAGGTGGTGGTTTGGCAGAAGGCCAAGGTGGCCGATCACAGAAGTGCACTCCTTGCTACAATGGGGTCCAGTACTGTTGCCAAGCTTCTTCCTTGCCATCATCACCAGGAGCAACCAAAGGTTAGTTAAGTGGAAAAAAACAGAAAATGTGAGCAAAACATCTATTAATAAAAATACTAAGCGGTTTAGAGACGATACCTAAGTCTGAGTTCTTGTGTTGAAATGTTTCAGAATTTTATATGTGAAAAAATAATTTCACATTTCACATTTTACACTTTGGAATAGTTTACATCAAATTGGCATTGTGCCAGTTGTGTCATGTTAGTGTGTGTGTAGGATTCACGTTTTCACACTTCAGGTTTCATTGCCAATGGTCAGTGGGACAATGTCACCTTTAAACACTCTAATGTACAATGCAGTGAATGTGAAAAGACTGCATGGAGCGCACTGAGCTCTGATGGATGATGGTCAGGCACCCAGCACAGCTGAGCTGGCGCGGAGCTACATCCACTACCCCCCTCACAAACACTCCTCATGTACACACCTATTCCTCTTGGCTGTCATACTGTGCCTCCACTGCCACTTCGACCTTCATCATGGAGCCATTATGACAACAGTACAGTTCTATCAAGTTTGAAAAAAGATTTTGAATCAGAACTAAACTGTGATTATAACTCTTATAAATTATTTGTTGTAGAAAAATAAATCTTGACTGTCAATGCTACATTTAATGTCTGGTTAAGATGAATAATTTTTGCAGAGCAAATGAGTGCATGCACATTATACTTGACTGTGAGCTAATAACCTCATCAGGAACTTCTGGTCTTAAGCCAGCAAATGTGGTCAGTTGGTGGCTGTCCAACTATTTCCTTGCCCTTTTCCCTTGAGTTCTTTCCTGATGAAGAGTGAGTGATTTTTGTTAGCTAAGCTTTGCTGTGCTGGTCATAATTGAATTACTGTAGAGCGGTAACTTTCTGCTTGGTCACGGTAGGTGTCATGTTGCTCGTACCTGCTGCCAGGCTCCCAAATAATTTAGTCTGACAGATATGGAGCAGCCCTTTTCACCCTGTTTCTCTCTTCTTTTCCTCTTTGTTGTTGTTATGTTGCTGCTGCACTTTGGTGCCCAGTTATGAGAGCAACCTTTAACCTTTCCCTCTTACTCCCTGTAGCAATGAAAAAGAACGTTTCTCCCCCTTGTCCCTAAGACCAAAGCTTAGTGATCATTGAACCAGGTTGACAATTTCTCAGGGGCCTCACTCAGGGCGGGTTGTAAGTGCTATTCCTCTGCAGAACAAAATGTGACACTCGTTTTGGCAGTGGAGTACACATAGCTGCGGCCCTTTGGGGCCAGAGGTGCCATTCATGCTCCCATAAAGTGACCCTAATGAGCAGAAATAGAGAGAAGCATATGTGCCTTGACCTAAAACAGCAGTTCATTTATTAACGTCATTGGCATGCATTGCTTCTAATAATGAGCCTGAGGCCATGTGGAAAAAAAGCATAGCCATTTACTGTTTGCAATCTGTAGAACATTAACAGCTGTCCATAATTCCGTACTAGCTTATATTCATGATAGAGTTTCAAGTACACTTGTTCAGTTTTCTGTCGAGTCATCAATTCTAGCTCAAAAGAACTCCCTGTGGTTTAATTTTTGTGAGAGGCCATCATGTATAATGCATATTGTCATGTATGACGCGTATGCATATTACAATGGAGAAATGTCATAACAGCAACTTGTTGTGCATGTTTGTAGTCTGCATGAGATACGCTAAAAATAAGTAATTAATAAATTTTTTGGGAAATGACAAATTAATTTATTTGGAAATTAACTTCATTTAACATATTAATGTACCTGATACTGTGTCCCAAGTCCTGGGCACCTGTTTGCTTGGGCATATCCAGAATTAATAATACATTTCTAAATGTTTAGCTGCTTTTTCCTCGAGACTGATCAATAGTGCTATTCTAATTTGAAAGTTTAAAAAAACACAATGTTTTCTTACATTTTCTTTTATGGATTGTTATTTGATTTATATGCACTTTTCATTCAGCTCCTTTTAGATGGCTTTTTTCCTAAGCCTCGAGCAGATTTTTCCTCCACAAGCTCATCAAGCCCTGACAAAACATTTATATTTATCAACAGTCGGCCTGTCTACCACAAAGATATAATGAAGGTAATTTTAGATAAACCAACACTACAGATTTCAAACAGTCAATATTTTTTGAACCAAACTGCATTCTTCTTCTTTTCATCTTATTGGTATGGGTTGGGTGATCATCAGTTGTTGCGTCAGCACTACTCTGCTCAATATCCAGACGACCCAGGCCGAAACCGTTATCCCACCCTCATGCTTAAAATTACACTTTCACCTTCTGCGGTTGATGTCAACCTGACACCGGACAAAACCCAGGTTCTTCTGCATAACAAGGTAACTATGACATTTATGCTTAGTCATAATCGGCTAGTAGTGTCATAATTTGGTCAAGTGTAGGGATGAGGGAAATGAATAAAAACCCTAGTCTCAGAAACTGAACTCTGACTACTTTCTGTCTCCTTTATGGCGTTTAGGAGGCTGTTCTTACTGCAGTGGAAGCATTGCTTGTTTCTCTCTACGGCAGTGACCCCACAGCTGATAAGAATCTTGGCCAAGGGACATCCCCATCTAGTACTTTGAATTCCTCACAACTTTTCAATGAGCAAAGTATAAGGTTGGATGATGATCTCAAAAACTGCAACAATGTCCTTAAAGATGCACCTAAACACATTGATACAGCTCAACCAACAGCAATAAGCACCGATGCTTCACTGAACAGCCAGACCTCAAACAGCAGCTCTTCATCCTCTATAGCAGAAGACTGGATTGTCAACCAGATTTCTGAGTCTAACTTTTGTCCTTTTGATGTGGAAATGACTCAGAGCTCCAGTCAGACAACAGAGACAAGTTCACCTAACATACCTCAAAAAACACTTCAGGACAATGCAGTGTCACATGCAGACAAAAGCAAAGACCAGTTTTTAGCTGAGGACTGGAGTCGGGGGACAGCTCTGAATGACCCCTCATCGGGAGAGCCTCTGCAGCCTGTCAAAATCCATCAACCCTCAAAGCCAAATCATTCTGATTCAGGCGAGGTCAAGAGTCCAAGCAGCTCAAACAAAAAGATGTTCAATGCTATTACAGAGAAACGGGTTGCTCTGACCGCCTACGACCTGATCAGCAACCGCGCCATGAGGGCACCACTATCTCCTGCCGCACTGTTCGAGAAAGAGGCCAGAGCTGAAGTTCTTAGGGAGAAACCCACAGCCAGCCTGCAGGATATTAGTATCACTGTTCACGAGAGGTGGAAAAATCTGAGGGAGGAAGATCGTAAGAAGTGAGTTTCCAGACCTTCACCTTTCCAAGCAGTTGTTTCCATTTCTTGTTATTTGCAAGGCAGAGAGAGGGGGGAAAGTTTGACCTGTCATTTGCATGTGAGAAGCCTGGTCTGGAAATGTTGCTGATATGAGCTGTATTTCTAATTTCCAGACTGTGCCTAATAGGTGGTTAAGTAGACAACTTTTTCCACAGTGCAACAGGTATCACCAATGATGAAATGTCCTCTATTAGCGTTTCCTATAATTACCGTAGTCCCAAGTAAAGGCATTAATAATTACACTTAGACAGGATTTTCAGATTTTTAAAAAAATGATTTTTATGAACTAGTATTTACTTTGTAATTAGAGGAAATCCAATATCTCAGTGTCCTGTTTCTAGGTTCAGTGTCTTTGTCCAAAATCTCACCTACACTTGCTTCATAAGTGGTGGGAGAAGTGACACATAGTTGGCTAGTCAAGAACAGATTTGGCTCAGAACACATAGAGGTAATGAGAGTTTGTGCTTGACCGTTGCTACCCTCAGAGAAAAAGGATTTATATTAATACAAGTAAGACAGGGATGCAATTTTTTGCAAACAAAAAACCAGAGAAATAAAATGCTGATCATATCATGAATAGTGCCCCATTCTCTCCTGGTTTAAATATGTGTGTCTGCTTCTGACTTCACTGTGATCTAAGTATGCCAAACACACTAAAACTGGTGTTGGGACAGAAAGGACAGCACACTGCACAGGGGCATGTGCAGTTCTTAACTTTTTCAGTCAATTGATTTTATTAATTCCAACTATGAAATAAGAAAACAGATCAGTCTTGTTACGCAGCCATTAATAACCCCTAAGATGGTCCAGGTGTACATGGACACGTCAGTAAAACAAAGTACAAATTGTACTACCTGCTGATCTAGCATGATGGAATAACACCATTATACTGCGCTGAAAATGCTTCAGCCTAATTATATTAGATTACTGCATACCATTTAAAAGTAATTACAAGGTTGGAAAATGTGCATCAGCAGCACTTTGGGCCTTATATAAGGTATGGAAGAGTGTATGGAAAAAGCCATCTGTTCAGAATCCTGGCCTGCTCTGCTGCTGTCTTCAACATGAAATAAGTGGCAAGTACTTGGCTCCTTTTACAGCCACTGGTAAATGGCATACACCACTTATAGGCTTACACAACTTTACAAACCAGGTTAACGGAATCTCATGCTTGAGTGTAGACCTTACATATAAGAAAACGATACATGGTTGCATGATTTGGCAATTTTGCTGCAGAAACCACCCATTTCATATTCTCCACACATTCCTTTCATGCAAGAAAGGAACAAGGTGTTAGACTGTTATTTTAGATTGTCTTGGAACAACAAATCAAAGCTTAGCAGCTGTGCTACACGTTTTAAAGGTTTCAAAAGTGTTTAGTAAAAGTAATTCTAAAATTATGCTCACCAATAATACACATACATGTCTGAGCAGACCAACAGACAGGACAGTGTTAATTGGCCCGATTCAGCGTGAGTGTTATGAGTGAACGTGACCAAATGAAAGGGGTAAGCTGTCTCTTGTTCTTTAACGTTATGGAGCTTACGAGCATATTACAATAAGATCGTAAACTAAGGTTGTGCAATAGACTAGGACAGTGGGGAAAAATATCATGGTGGCTAACTAGATGTTGTGCCTTTTTTATTTTCCCATCCTCCTTATTTCATTCAATACACACCCCAATCATATTTGGGTCGTTATTACCCTTTGCTGTACCAGTGAAAGTCTCTAAATATAATATTGACTGGTATGGATCACAAGTGCTTTTAAAAACATCTGCCAATGGACCAAATGTAAATGTAAATATATATTTATTTATACAAACATATTTTTTACCTGTTGCACATTTACAAATTGATATCCTAAAAACACTGGATCCTCTGATTCTAATATTGCTGCTCATTAGCATCTTTCATTTCATCCACCTGCCTCTGAAATCTATTTCATTCTCAGTAAAACAATATTTTTGTTAAAATGTCTGACCCAAAGTTGATCCATCACAGACCCTTTGCAGTGGTTGCAACAGTACTACTCATGATGAATAATCTTTAAGTTTATGTGTAGAATAGTGATAACACCTCTTTTAAAATATAATGTTTATTTTGACCTTTGGGCATCATTTGTCCTGCAAATCACCAACTAACTGCATGCCAAGATACTGTCTTTAGAAAGTCTTTAGGATTTAAAAGTAAAGATTTCATCACTGCTGTGATTTGGTTGAACTCTGTAGGTATGAGGAGAAGGCAAAAAAACATCTGGAGCACCACGACCAAAGAACGAAGTTGGTCTCTGCTGAAGGCCCTAAAGAGCCAAACTCTGCTGTCCCGAGGAGCAGCGTGCAAGGCCAGAAACGCAAGGCACCGCTATCCAACCAGCAGCTGCTGGTTGAACTCTTCTCTGTAAAGCCCCAAAAGAAGACTAAAAGCCCTGCACCGAAACCCTCCAAGCCCCTTCCCTGCAGTGTGGCTGCCCTTCAGCTGCAGCTTCAGCGCCTCTCATCCCAGGGCAGCGCAGCACCACGGGGCCCCCGTCTCGTAAACCGACTGGCCTCTCAGAGTGCCTGGCTCGTTTTATGTGGTCAGAGGCTCATGTTGTTAAACCCATTTCGAGTAGAGGAAGCCTTGCTGTTTAAGAGACTTCTAGAGAATAATATACTCCCAGCAGTGACTCTGCAGAACGCTATACAATTAACAGATGGGTAATGTGTCACTCATTTCTCACCTGGTTTTTTTTTTTTTTTTTTTGGGGTGCACACTCCAATTTCTTTACATACATCTAAATTCTAACTTTTAGTTTCTATTAGGCTTTAACGTACAAAAATACAGGTGTAAGTTTAATGCCTTGTCTTTCATTTGTAGAGTTTTAGGGGGAGCTGAATACACAGAGGCTTTGTGCAACATGGAGAAACAAAACGCGGAGCCAAACGGACAGGCCTTCTTCTCCGATCCCAGACTCGTATCTAATGGTTTTAAAATCAAAGTCACTCCAGGTAGGTTGAAAATAACAGTGTTGGAGGACGTGTGAATTACTTGTCTATTCTCCAGCTTGCTGAGCCGTCTGTCTTCTGATGCCGATAACACAGTTATAGACCCCAAACAAAGGGACCATAATATAACAAAACACATTTACTCAATCAGAAAATACAGCTTTGTGCCATGCTGTTTAAAGGTCTAATAGATTGTTTAGTTTTATTTAACAAATCCTGGAGCCATTTGCCATCATTAATGCCATAGTTCATGAAGTCACTTAGAAATGTCAAACGTACAGTTGCCAGTAACGGGATTACAAGCAATTATTTCTGAGTTTCTGTTTATCTGATTAATTCTGGACAAAATATTCCCATTCTTTCAACAAATTAGTCCTTCAAAAAAACGAATAATGAAACAGAGACAAACATCTTAGGATCAGATGAGAACTAACGAAGACTTAAAAAAGAATGTAATTGCAAACTTTTTCCTCTATAAGAAACCACAACAAATTTAATATTAATGCTGTTGTACATTATGTAACGTTTGCAGATATACTAAATCATGTTTATTTGTACACATGCTGTACTGATTTGAATTAAGTTGTATTTGAACTAAGGAATAATTTAATCAATAACACTCTGCAGTGAGATCGGTCATACTAGCCTTCAGTCTAAACAACCAGTTTGTTGGCATTGTTATTTAGGAAGATCCCACTTGAGCTTTTATTTTTGAAAAAATGCCAGATCATCATTCGCATTCCAATATACTACAATAAATATGATCACACGTTAATGTAAATTATAAAATGTATTTATATATTTTGGTAGTTTAATTTGTAAAAAAGAAGATCAGAAAAGCCTTTGTGAGTTGGTCATCATTATTTTTACATCATGCCTCTGTTTGCTTGTAAAGGCTACAAGGTGCCCTGTGACTGTTGGTTGTTTTTGTTGCTGGATTTGTTCACCTCAGTTGACATTGGCTTTCTGCTCAACAGCGTGGTGTCACAGTAGGTTTGTACCCCAGTGTGCAGGTGATGAGAATGGTTGCCCTTTGGGAAATTCAAGGAATTTTCATTTGGCACTGCCAGTCTCGGTGGGTGTGCATGGCCCCGAAAGAAGCAGCGTGCTCAACATAAAATGCTTTCACTTCATTGTTCATTTTTTTTTAAAACGTATGTACAATGTGTGCATATGTGTGCATATGCTGCATAAATGTCTGCTTCCCGTATACATTTAAATAGCAAAAGCCCTGGTCAAAGCAGTGTTACACAGACAACACAACCAGCACTAAAATCTTCAATAAATAATGTGCATCTCCATTCATTTGGCATCCAGAGTCATACATCAGAAATATAAATTGTAGACGATTTTCAGTATTTCCTCGTGAAATGAGAAGCCATCATTCATTCAGTCGACAAGACAACTTCCTTCCAGTCTGCTGGGGCTTCTATTAGTCATTTAACACTCCATTTGGCCCTTTGCTTGTTTGACTTGGGAAACAGTCTGGCTGTAAACCACAATATTTATTTATTATTCTTTCCTGGAGATAGTAGTAGCGTCTGGAGTATATTAATCCTTGTTTTCTGCTTGTCTTGGCCAGGTCTCACATCAGCCGGGAGACATCTGGAAGTGACAGCAATGGCAGACTGCGTACCTTTCCTCGGTGTGGAGGACCTCAGGGAGATCCTGACTGCTGTTCTTCACAGGAAGGCAAGCACCGTGCAAGAGTGTCGACCACTTAAAGTCACAAACTACCTACAAGTGAGAGAATCTAGGAACAAGAATGGCATGTCTGCAGCATTTACTTTTGGTGTTTTTGCTTAATTTGAACTCTGACTTTACCCTCATAGGGTGAAGCTGTGCGACTTGCCCGTCAGCTGCCTACAAATTTAACCAGGGAAGATGTGGAGGAAATCCTTCTACGGATGAAACAGCAGCTTGGTGAGAACAGTCACACCTGCATCCATGGACGACCCTTTCTCCAGTACCTATCAGACATCCCTTCCACAGAGCAGGAAGCCAAAGCTCTGCTGAGGCCTTTAGAGCTGTGAAAAATACACATTCATGAAAAGTCTAAATTGTGCAATATCTATGAAAACGTTCAGTCTAATTCTAATCCGAGTATTCACAATGTAAACTACCTGATTGGAATGATAATCAATTTTGTCAAATATATTATATAAAAATAAAGATATTCTTGCACATTTCCCTTTTTGTGTAAATGTATTGGCCAGAGAAGGCAAATCGGAGAAGGTCATTAGGAAAATAAACAGCTACTTTCATGTGGCCAATTGATAAATTCACAAAATACATAAAGTTTTTAGAGTAGTTGAATATTTCCATAATGTGCAGCATTACAGTGTTAAGGGGAAGCTAAAGTCTCTTACTAGATTTGTTTTAAAAGAGCTACTTAAGTTTCTAGAATCATTTAAAGTACATGAAAACATTTTAAAGCAATGCTATGCTCACATATTTGGATCAGCTTCAATATGTCATCATTATGAATTATTATTTTATTTTACATTTACATCAAAAGTAAAAGCCATTTAGCATTACAGCACCATTGATAAGAGTTGTGGTCATATACAGATGATCAGTTTGCTTTAGTTTGAATGAGGTATTGAAGTTTAGGATTTTGTAGATTAGTTTCTTGCATAGTTTGCTTTTTTTTGTTTTGTTTTAACAGCAGCCCGCAAGCTGCTGCTAAGTGACATCTGACTCCTGAGCTTGATTTCTGTCCAAAACCCACAGTACCTGAACCCTAGGCTGTATTGTGGCACTACTGAAATGGGTACTGGCAAGCTCCAAGCCAGAGATGTACACTGTGCCAGCTACTACCCATAATTCTTTTCCCCCCAATTAGTGCCAGCTGCTCGGCCTTTAGCATTGACAGATAGTTGTATATTATCCCTGGCTGCATTAAATGCTTCAGAGATTTGCACTGTAATTTTAACCACAAAGTTGAACAAATCCTTGACGCTGCTTGTGTACAACTTGTAGTGGTGCCACTTCCTAAAGACATTAGTCTCTTACAGGATCATTCTAGTGTCGAATATTACTAGAAGTTTCCTGTGGGAAAAGTGGCTGAATTAGGACATGCTCAAAACTCAAAAACTGAAGCACTGACAGGTGTTAAAGGAGTGTTTTTTTAAATCATTTGTACACATTAATTTCTCAGTCATCCATAGACCTGATGTCTTAATGCAGCCGAAAAAAATTCACTCTTGTCAGTACAGACGTATTGACAGTGTTAGCCCCACTCATTTTCACTCATCACCTTTATGGACACTGAATTCCGCCACAGGGAAAAGTGCAATCTGATTCCTCATCTTATCATAATATTATAGTTGTACCATGAAAGGTCAAACCACAGCCCACGTCTTGTTTTACGTGGCCTCTGCTGACAGAACGCACAGATGGCTTCAGCATTGCTGCAGGGCCAGCGCGCTGCAAAGTGCCTCTGGGAAGGGAAGGGAATAAATGCCTTCGAGGACCCCTGCCCCTCCTCTCACCTTTGGCCCCTCGCTTGCTGCAAGGACTGTTGTTTTAAACTTCCCCGTGTTGTATATGTGCTCTTCAGGTGCTTGTGTCCATAAATGTGTGCACCAGCAGCAGAATCTATTCTGTACATGCTGTCTTTGGCACCCAAGGGGCATATTAGAGTAAATGGGGAGGATTAACTGATGATCATCTTTTGAACATGTGACCACAATGTTTAAAAGGTCAGCAACAGTTCATTTTGCCAGCTGCGTTTTAAGCCACCTGTTGCACTCTTTTTGACATTTTCTGCAACCAAAGGGTGGCATTTGCTAATGATTAATCCGACATGAGGAATGGAAAAAAATCTACACTCTGGAAATACATGCAAATTGTTGAATATCAAAACCTCAATGCAAGAATACTTATTTCATATACGTCATCTAGATAGTTACCAGTTCTCCTATTACTGCCCTAATGTGCAGAGCTACTGCTTCTCAGATCATATTCAGCAGCCAGGGCAACTGTACACCACTCTCACGACCCATAAGTAACCATGTATTTTAACAGAGTCATCAAATCCGTAATAAAATAACATGAGCTATAATTAACCCCATTGCCAGATTAACTTTTTGATCCGTTGCAAAAAGTAGTCATATGAAGTACCTGGCCAGTCCTGGCTACAAGCACCATCTGCTTCTGTTTAGCAATGTGACACTAGATCTGGAGGAACACAACATTTGTATATGCCTGTGGGTTAGCATGAATACACAATTTTAATTATGTGACATGTCCACAAATGAGAAAAGAAAACATTAAATCTTAAATCCAGATTAATAATCTCTTGGAATTTGTCTTCATCACATTGCAGAGGCCTCTAAAGAGACTGAAAAAAAGTCTTCCTCAACAGTCATTTTCTGAAAGGCACTTCTCCACACACCTTTTTGTGAAGACTAACTATTTTCAGGCACACTGGCCTTAAACACACCATACAAATGTATACATGGCCATATTTTGAAATGGCAAAAAGATCAACAGGGATTTTTTTTTCATCAGTATATGTTGTGCACAGTGAGCTAGTACATGTGTTGTTTAATTAGAAACTAATTAAGTTTTTTATAAATTTATCAAGGTGCATGCAAGCTTTAGCACTGATATATAATTGTCGTTACTTTGTGATATCACTACTTGACTATTTGTTTTACTTGTGATAATAACAATATTTGTCTGAGCTGAATTATTATTACATAGGTTTCGTTTTAAGGCCGAACATAATATTAATGCACCTGTCTCATATGTAGTAAAACAAATCATAGCCTACTGATCATGAGTGAAGCATTACAAAGCTCTGCTTTGAAACACCAAAGTTACTTCATCCTGTAGGAGATGTGAATCTTTGCACCAGATTTCATGGCAGTCTGATATTTTTCACGACTGTTAACCAAGAAAATGGAAGCCCACTGATGGACTGTTACCAGTTCAGAAATGGCATCACGACGATGCCTGAGTTTTGCCAAGACACTGAACACAAGCCGCTGGATAAATTGTTGACACATGCACCTACACAGCTGATGTCACGTGTGTGATCCGACTTTCTTCGACAACGTGAGTGTGCTTCAACTTTGTTTGAACAACTATGAAACTATGAAAATGTGCAAAAGAAAGACATTTTTTTAAAAAAATGCTTTGACTAGCCATTGAACTTTTAAATTCTGTTGTCAAGGTAACAGGTAAACTTAAGTTTCCAAGTTAAACAAACTTTTAATTATTTATAGTGTATGTTTTATGGGTATTATGGGTTTTAATTTTTTAACGTAACAAATTCTATTGATAGCCAGGTTGCAAACTAAAAGCTGCTTCTCCATGCTTAGTAACCCAAGGCCAAGTCAATAGACTAGTTCCTGCTGTCCTGGGGGTTCTAGTAGGTTCAATTTTTCATGGAGAAATATATTTTGAGCCAAAGTCTATTAAAAATAATGTTGTTTGTCAGCCTTCATATGAATTACAGTCACAAGAAAACGTAATGGTTCATGTTTTCTGCACAACTTGGTCATGAAATGTCATCTAACCCAGATGATAGATGACATTTGTCATCTAACCCCATCTAACTCTGTATGTAGTTGGACACTCCATCTCTCTCAAAGGCCACAGTTGGCTGTATTTGGTACCGTGGGCAGCAAACCAAGAACACTCCAAAGGCACAAGGCACAATGTTCAGTGAGGTACAAAAGAAACATAGAGTATCGACCAGGAATTCGACTAGAATAAATGATTCATTACAGTTGGTTACTATCTCTGTCCATGAGTCAGTCTAATGCAGAACAGCAGGCATGGTGTCCATGGCTGGACACAACAGGGGAAGCTATTGCTATTCAAAAACCTCATTGCAGTACAGCTGCACTTTGTATGTTTAATGTTGTGTTCTATAAAGGCATGAAATATTATGAGTCTCTGTGTTTTATCAGCATAGGAATAGTGTTTCTTGGATTTATGACTGGTGAAGATCAGATTACATTTCGTGACCAAAAAAAATGGTCCTAATTTTTTGAGTGAGTGTCATAATTGAAAAGTGTCATAATTTTTCTTGCAACTGTGGTTGAAGTCAGTGTATTAATTATGCTGTTCTTCTGAACATGCAATCATACAACAATTAAAAAGTCGAGGAAATGATCAGATTTATTTATTGTGTGGTTTGACTACAAAAAGTAGGCTACATGACTTGAGTTTGTCACTGCATGTAACATAACCCTATAATGTGACAGGTGTTTTTTAATTATTGTAAGAACTAGAGGTTTAAACTATGTCATTTTTTACAGAAGTAAGATTGACACAAAAGAATCAGTAAATCCGATGCAAACAAGTTACTTAAAGTCTAACACTGAACTCCACCACACCCCATCACCAAGACGCTTACAGAGGGACGTAACCAAGCATCTTAAAACTAACCGTACCATGGTCCATCTGGGAGTCGGATCTGTGTTTTTTTAGCTAGTAATTGGTGGTGGTGTCTTGCTGCGACTGTGCACCACGAAAGCCACTAAAGAGCCACTTAGTTTTTACGGTCTCAGGCACACACTAATGTGATGGGTGTTAAAAAGCAACAGGTTCTCCACTGTTGGAGAACTTACAGCCACACCACAATCAATTTCATGGGTCAGGGGCATCTACAATGGGGCCATCAAATCTACTCTTTTTAATTTTTAATCGCTTGTCAGCAATTCCCACAGCAAATGTTGCTATGGAGGCGCCGATAATTAGGTAATTAAAGAAAAAAGGAGCATTGACTTAGCAGGAGGAAAACATCACAGACATAGTCACAAGTGAAACTCACCGGGGAAATAGCGCAAAACATAATATCTGCTTTCAAGGAATATTTAGCTACATCATTGTACGACACTTCAGGAGAATCAACTCCAGATATAAAGACACTATCTGTCAGCTTTACAAAAATGCCATAAACATAGTTTATAAACACCTTAAATGTCAAAGCCTGCTCGCTGCATGAATGTCACTCAACTGGGTTTCTTGTGAAATTAATTGTGTGCAGTAATCTGTAAAAATGTACCATAAATGTTATTTCTGAGACGTCAAAAGCTATCCAGCTCTCTTGACACATACCTGACACTACTCTACATCCGTCTGTGTTAAGAGCATAGGCGTATCATCAGGAGACAGGTTTCCATAATCTGCCCTCCCTTAGTCTCCTTAAAGGAGTATCTATTCTTCATCACTGTCAACTCTCTGTCCCCAGAGAGACAATGCTTCGCTGCCTCAGACCTTACGGTGGTTTACGGCCACATTTTTTGTTCGTCACCTAACCCAACCGCACCCCCCCACCCCACAAACAAACACTGACATTGAGGAATTTCGTAAACATATCTGGAGTGAACACCCCTCTCCAAACTTCCAGTAGCTTTTCAGAGTCATTAATCATGTAATAGCTTCCCAGAGGTGACTGTCAGTTTTGGGGTAGGAATAGTGATTCCTCATCCCTAAGTGAAAAAGCAAGCAGAGTGCAGATGGAAAGAGTAAATCACTCGAGAAGTGAAGACAGGTAGCATTCAGCAGCTGGCCATCTGGCCCTTATCTTGTCCCAGACTTCATGATTTTATTGCTTTTCATTGCTTTCTGTAGACCCAAGAGGGATTTTCACAAACAACCTGTCAATCTGGTCTGAGGTGATCAACTTATGGTGCTTGTTTAAGTGATTACAGTGTGGATCTTAAACATCATGCCTTCATATGATGGCTTCCCAGGGGCACGGTGTTTAACTCAGTGATCAGATGGACAACGTGTACTATTATACTGATGAATGTATTTTACATGAAATAAGACATGGATTTATTGTAAGATTGTATGGTTTCAGATTCTGATTCGCATTGATTGTTCTCATAGTGTCTAAACATTAAACTGTAAATTTGTTTTCTAAATTTTCACACAACACCCCATTTTTTTGGATTACTTGGAAAATTTTTAATTAATTGAACTCGGCTGGTAAGAGAGAGATGATTTGCTGTTGTTTCAAAAATGTATTTTGTATTTTAACTTTGCCTGAACAGTCTACACATTTGTAGACTGTTCTTGAATTGTAGATGATGTACTTGAATTATCTAACCAACAAGTTTATCAACTAATTAGCAAAGTTTAAGTGCAAAGAATTGTAGTTAAAATATATTCTAGTGTGTAGCATACAGTATTTTTTTAAAAACTGCCACCACAGAGGACAAACTGTCTAAGTTATGAGAGAGGGGGAAAAAACAGCGAGACCAAACTGATATCGTAATAAGCCACGGGTTTGTTTTGACCCGATTAATAAGCAGCGAGTGACACATTCATCCCACCATCGCAATATCAGTTTCCAAAGAAGCTGTGGAGGAATTTGGAGGAAAACATTTTAATACCGCAGGACGAAGTATGCAGATTTAAGAGTTGTTTTTTCTTTAAGACAACTTGGAATAACGAGACAACAGCTGTGTCTTCTGTGGCAGTTACCAGTTGCTATTTTTCATGAACTGAGCTTGGTAACCAGGTATCTACAGTACCCTCCAAAACTGTAGTAACAGCAAAGCCAGTTCATTGTGTTCCAAATTTCAGCTTTTATTTTCTGGTATTTACATCTAGATTTATTAAACATCATAAAACATAGCGTGCAAAAACATGTGACTGACAGGTGTTTCTTTATACCCAGTTATATAATTTGAGATTGATTGTCCAAATCATAAATATATTAGTGATATATTATTATTGGATCTAACCTTCTGTTTTTTGTTAAAAAGTATAACTCAACATGAAAACCAGACAGCTGTCGATGCCCCTTTGAATATGAGAAAAGGAGTATCTTGATATAGAAAGAAACCACTGGTGCAATGAGCAACACACACAGAACAGCTCGGCCAATCAAAACAACAGCTGAAGACAGAAGATTTGTGAGAGCTGTGAAGAAAAACCCCAAAGCAGTTAGTGACATCGCCAATAACCACCACTGAGCCCTGATTATTGAAATAAAACGTAATAGGCAGAAACAGAGAGGGCATACAACATGATAAGCCCCTGGTCAGGTTGGATTTTACAAAACATTACAGAGATAAGCTATGAGTGTTGTGAATGGGCTGATAAGAGCAAGATGAAATTCTACCATAGTAACAGAAAGATAAAGTGCGGAGGAAGATCTAATTAACAAACGCTCATGGTTGAAGCACTGTGGAGGTAGCGCCATGGCTTGTGTGACATGGCTCTTTCTGAAACAGGCTTAGTAATTGTTAATGAAAATTAATCTTTGAGATTACTCTTTAACTACATCCAGCTACATAAAATGTAAATGGAGAAATTTGAACTTTATTTGCATCACTGGATGAACATGAGACAAAAGCCCAAACGCCTTCATGTGACACCAAAATGAAATAAATGGGCAGTGATTTGGGCTGTACTAAAAAGAAGGTGACATCTTAATTCTTAAGCTCCCTTAGAAAATTCTGATTCAAGATTCAAAGGACTTCGTTGGTCGCACAGGTAATTTGTTGTGATTGGATCACGCTTTTGTTTAAATGGCGCGTGGAGTAGAAATTGCGCAGGATTTCTTCACCAGTAGAAGCTGTAGTTTGGTAGTTCTAAGTTCTATTTGGCACATCGCTTATGTTTATTTCAAGATTGTGTCCAACCTTGAGGATATCTTGTTCAGATGATTTCAGTGTCTCTGCAGTTTGACAGCTTGATCTGTCATCACTCCTGAACAATGTTGTTGTCAAGGAAGACCACAATCTATCAGCAGAAACACATCTCCAGATGCTATGGTTTGCACATCTGTTAAAGGCTCCAGATGTGTTTGGATGCACCTGGCAAGACCCTTTTCTCTCCCCACCCGTCCTCCAGAACAGGGCATTCCCCTTGTTTGTCCAGATGTGGGGAAGATCTTAAGGCCTTGCTGTAGAACTGAAAAGGGTAGAACGAGACTCTTAAATGACAATGCTGTCAATCTTTAAACCTTCATGACTTCAAGCTGCTACATGCCAGACAGGTTAACACTGGATGTAATACGCAAACCACATGGATCCGTTAAATCAACTAGGCCACTATTTATTACCAGATGAATATGGTTGTCATAACAAACTTGGCGTAGTGCAGTGGATGACCCCATTATGAGAGATTCGATGACTTGGTTGACAGAACAAGTAGGCTTACATTTCAACATCTCTGGCCTGCCGTTTTTCTCACAGGGTTCTGCTGTGGTCCTTCTTCCTTGACCACATCACTGGGGTTCATGTTCAACTTCTCTGTCTTTATACATCTCGCATTTCTTGAAATGACACCAGAGGTAACAGCTCTCATGTATAGCTGTTATCATCTGTCAGGTGTCTTGACCTGCAGACACCGACCTGCTCTAGAGACCTATTAGACGTGCCTAAAATAAACTGTGTCTCATATTCAGCTTACTCACAAAAATGTGTAGATTAACAACTGTCAGTCAGTCTGCCATTAAAATATGTACTCTGTCTATGTTGTGTAGATATTCATGGAGCCAAGAAGATGGATCCTCATTCGTGATCCCCTGTCCCGATTTTAGTTAATCTGGTAAGGGGACATTAATAATTTTGACTAAAATGTCTTGCAAACTATCATTATAATACAGATTTTACACGAATTCCAAAAGAAAAATGCTTTTACATTTGTGATATTTTACAAACTGTATGTGACAAAAGTACAAACCGGGTCAATATGACACAATAGTTTGTTTTTAGCATCAGCCCAAGAACAATGAAGCCAAATAATTTGAACAGTACAAGTTATTAACAAATGATAATGGTTGACATTTAATAACATAATACAAGTAATACTCTGGTCAATAGTGAGATTACGTTCTTTTATTTTTTTATTACTATAAGTCTGCCTCATTTTTCATGACAGATTTGACCCTCTTGAACATAGATAATATTACTATGTGTACTTTCTTTGCCTCATTCAGAAACATTAGTCACATACCACTAAGGGTAAAGGGCCAAAAAAAAAAATTGTTGATTTGGGAAAATTTGAGTGCAAAAACTCAACAGAATTTGCCATAAATGCATCACTGATGACCATTTACACTGTTAATGGTGACTTAAAGAAGAATACAGGTTCTGTCCATTCAATTTCTATTAATTTACACAACAGGAATCAATAACGTGGTCTCCAGCTGCCTTGGACTACTCCTTTACCCCCTAACATCCTTCCCGTTCTCTCACTCTCACTTCCTCACCTGTCAGGGGTGGAATGTCGCTGGCGGATACAGTTCTCCAGGGGCCGACTTATGACAGATGCAGTGATGCTCGGTCAAAATGTTTCCCAGGTCCTGCTCAGAAAGCAGCCTGAAAGCAGCAGACAGCAGCAGACAGATGTAACTGAAATGGTGCACCTGGGCATATTAAACATTAGCTAATCGGAACAGCTCATACAGGTGTGTGCTCATACAGAGGAAACGCTGCTTATTTCCATTATCTTCGACGTGTCCTATTGTGCGTTTCTCCTTTTATGTTTGCTTTCTCTAGACGAGAGGAATCACATTTACTGTAACATAAAGCTGGAAAATCAGGAGCTTTTAAGTTTCAGCGATGTCATATACTGACGAGCCACAACATTAGGACCAACAGTTGGGTTCAATGTTGTGGATAATTGGGGTATTCTGAAACTGCTAATATTTAAAACATGTGTCATTAGTAATAATGCGAAGATAAACATTTGGAAACTGTCAGAGACTATTAGACTCATAAAAAAAAAATTCATGGCCATGTCAAACTGCAGATGGAAAGAGCACGCCTGTAGGAATAGAGATTACAGATTGTAAATTGGTCTGTCGTTAAATCTGCGATCATTTATCAAGCTCATATTTAATGGCATTTTTCCTTAAGACCGTTCACTTATAGAGCTACACTGTCTCCATCAGCAGAACAGAGGAGTGTAGAATCCAAAGTCCTTCACCCAGAAAAAAAGAGGTTCTGTGGATCCACTCTTTCCGGGGTGAGCTCTCCGCTGTGGTCGATCTTCATGGCGGCTTTCCAGCTCTCAGCAGGAAAGGAAGTGGCTCAGAGGGGCAGTGCTCAATTCGCCCTCTACTGGGCGGAAGTCAGGCCTCAATGAGGCCATCAGTGGAATAGGTCAAGCTGTCAGAACGCGCCAGAGCTCACATCCTCTCATTAGACTGCAATACTTTCAACATCGCTCTATGGGAAAAAAGCAAAGTCAGGGAATCTGGGTTGAATTACGCTTGTTATTTCAAAAAAAGGTTTATGGCAGGTCTGTGCAGGTGTCAGGTAAATACTACTAGTCCCCACCCACACCCAGGCTCACAGCGCTTCCACTGCCTTTGTCGCCCCTTCTTCACATACTGGCGTGTGCTGAAGACATAAAGACTCTTAAATGTGATGTTAAGGTTCAGGTTGTGGTCTCGTGACACTGAAACATCACGTACTGATCTGAGTCAGCAGAAAGACCAGAAGCGCTAACTCTGACACCCGTTACAGGCTTATTCTTTGTATTTGCTATGTGCTTGCTGTAAATGGTGTGTGGCTGGTTTCCAGGGGTATTGTAAGTGAACTGTAAGTCGGCTCCAATATACGATACTGCTCAAAGAAACAACGCGACAAACAGGCTAGAATGTTTATTTGTTAGAACAAGTTGCTGTATTTTAATCTTGATAGATTATGGTTTTTGTACATTTACTAAACAGTGGTTTAGAAAGGCAACTCCTACTGGAAACAACAGCATATGTATACAATACAAATTAGCAAACATATCAAAATCAGTCTTTACAACTTTTGTAGCAACCAATTGTTTTTATTGGTGTGCCATAGTGCAAACTGTTGTTTGTAAGACAGAGTTTAAGCACAGTCTCAACATTCACACATCTAAACAATCCAGTTCCTCCGTCCTAAACACATTTTCATTTGTAGGCTGCATTCATTGTGTCTTCAGTTCAAGTCCGTCCGTCCAGTAATGTGTAATTTACAATCAGAATAATTCAAGTGTATCGGGCAGTTCAGGCTGTGTTGTCAGATAGTTACGATTGTGCCTGAGCGAGAATGCTCCTCGGCCGGGTGTGTTGCTGTCTGTGTGTGTGTGGCAAAGGACACGAAAAGCTGTCCTACAGTGGTACTTCACTCTGGTAGAACAATTTTGTATTCATAGGATCTCAGGAGCAATCAACCACCAAAGAACTACCTACACGCAGGATTGTAATTCCCCTATTCTTAGCACTGCTGAATAAACATAAAAAGTTTCATCCAATAAAGTGAAGATAATAGCGACAAGGATGAGTTGTGTTTAGTTTTGCAAATTAGCTGTTGTTGCAATTGTTGTAAGTTTATGTGGAGGGTGGCCGTGCCGCCAGTTATATTTCTCTTTTCAGTGATTCCTATGAACCTTTGTGTCCACAAACAAGTTGTACCAGAGTCTCCAGCTGTGTTTTTCCAAACTCTTTCAAAAAGTCCTTGAGGATTCCCGGTTTCATTCTGAAAACATAACTCGAAATTGATTATCACAAACATACATCTTAGCAAAAAGTGTAACAGCTTGCATGTCAGCTACGATTGGAGTGGAGTAGATGGCATATAAGTATAATCTGTCGGCATGTTTGTATAAATGCACAGAGCACGGAACGCTAAGACAAAGTAAAAAAATAGATTGGGTAACTGATCATTTCTGTCTCCATTCACCCCAAGGTCCAGCATGTGTGTGTGTGTGTGTGTGTGTTCCTGCCTTCATCTGATTTCAAGCCTCTATGGCTAAAATTTCACTGGAAGAAAGAAAAGTAAGAGCTATGCCTGCTGTGAAATCGCTGCCCTGTGGGGAGGTCAGGCTGTTTGTGGCCTCTACTCTGGTTCTACTGTATGTTCTGCCAGAAAGCATCGGAACTGGTGGATTGGATGTGTCAACAAGTGTAAAGTCGGAGGCCGGACCGAGCCGCTGCCCCTCCGACCTCCCTTTCCTCTCGCCAGGGGGTCTGTACCATCTCAAGAGCATCCACAGCGGTCCACCACCATGGAGGGGATCTTGCCGTAAATGATCTGCTCTTTGCGGTTGAAGTAGAGCATGTTGATGGGCGACATCTTGGTGGGGGTGCAGCAGGGGCCTGCCGTCCCTCTGGGATTGGCCTTGTTCACCAGGTGGGTATGCGGGTACTTCTGCAAGTGCAAGTTCTCACACTCCCCAGAGCAGTAGTTGGCCTTGTAACGCTTCGGGGCAATAATCCAGTCCCAGCCAAAGCGTTCGAAGTCCACCGTGAGCGGGTAGCGGCAGCACCGCGACTCTGGAGAGTTCTCGTCACAGTCCAGGCCCGCGTCTCTCGTAGTTCGCTTGGGGCTCTCTGAGATCTTCACCTCCATGAAGGGTTGCTGAAATGACAGCCCATGCATTAATACTCGGAGAAAGGCAAAAAAGACACAGATTATAGCATTCGGTTCACATGTTTTAATTTGGTGCCATTGACCTTTGGTTCTGGTTTTCAAACATGGCATGATAATATTATGAAAGTCTTGAGTTTTATAGAAATTGAATCATCTGATGGTTGGTTAACCACAGCTGCTAAGGTATTCTAATTGCCCCCAAGTCTGGTGCCAGTATTTGAGCCTTGTGATTTGTGTTTGTCACTGATAGTAGCTGTGTGTGTGCGTGTGTGTGTGTTTGCAGGCAATTACTCTGATTTGCACAGTCACACAGAATACTTTCTGGAATGTGAAGCAGGTGAACTTTTATGTAATCAAAGAGTAAGATTTGAGGTTCTTGTGGACTGGGCACTTGTCCAAATGCAGGTGTGCGTCTACATGGAGTCTGTGTTGATTAACAGCTTTCAGAAGTCCTTTAAATCCTAAGTCCTTCATGTTTAACCACCTGCAGAGTCTGCATGGTAAATCCTCTACACTTATTTATTCAGTTAGGATGTTTGTTTGCTTTCCATACAGAATGACAGAATAACCATCTTGATCATATGATAAATATCTGTGCGTCCACATTCTTCACTTTTGGTTGTTTATTGGTGAAAGAAACGCTCACAGTTTTCATCTACCACAGGTTTGTGTCAAACGTGAAATCGAGGCGCAACTCACCAGTCCTTCCTCCCCCGGCTCCGCAGAGGTCACGGCCAAATCGTTTCCCCTCGGATCGAAGGCGTTGATCTCGATGCCCCAGTTGGTCTCCGGCTGCCGCAGCCACACCGTCAACACCTGCTTGACGTCTATACTTTGCCACGAGCTGACCCCGGCGTTGACGTCGATCTTCAGGGAGCGGATCCGTATGTGCCTGCTGCCTTCGGCGACAGGCATGAGGCGGGAGATCTGCAGGAACACGGTGGTCGCCTCGTCCGCCGCCCGCAAATACACCCAGAGCTGCGCCCGCACTATGCGGCTCGCCTGGAACTTCGGGGTGACGGAGAAGAGGCAGCAGCTCGGCTGCCCGTCCACCTGGACGTCGGCCTCAGCTGGAGAGAGACAGACAGCGAGACAAAGTTCTGTGTCCATGTGGGAATGAGGTCCACTAACGGGTGTGATTGAAAGACATCTGAACTGTGGAAGTGACTTAATAAAGTTTAGAAAACGAACATTCGCTGTGCGTAATGGACACGCGCGCTGCCTCTAATTCCCCGGCCTGTACTGTTTGAAATCCTGTTAATATTTGTGTTTGTGAATTCCCAACACCATGATGGAAACAAATCAAAGTACGTGCTGTGAGGATAAAGCCTATTTATAGAGCCTCCCGTGCGCTTTGCCTCGTGCGTAAAAGTCTATTTTGGAAGCGGCCGAGCGCGTCGCTTCGCACCGGGCGAAGACAAAGCGGGATAAAAACTTACGTTCTGTGGCCATCATCATTATCGTCTCCGTGGTGGCGTGCTCGTCGTCCTCCTCCGAGACCGCGTCTTTGTTGTCGTCCCCCAGCACGTCGTACTGGTCGAGAAGCTGCTGCAGCGGCGGCGCCTTGGGCAGCAGCTGCTTCACGACTTCTCGACTGATGTTCGGAGCCTCTTTCATTCGCAGTTTGCTCAGGATCTGAGATTTGATCGCGTTTAATCGCATGGTCTTGATGTGCTCCCGGACCTCGCAGGTAGCGCACTGCTCGGTCTCCTCGGGGCTGGTGGCAGGGAGCTGCTGGGGCGTTTCTTGGTCACTCAGAACTACTGGACCCAAAGCGACGAGCGCACTGAAGCACAGCACAATCTGACCCAGACGCATTTTCTGTAAGGACTGGAGTCTCCTGGAGTCTGCCGGACCGGATGCGTGGCTGGACTGCCTTTGGATTAATGTCGCAACACTGATGGGCATCATACTTTATCGCACACCTTTTTATACTCCAACATTAGCCTCTTTTGTGTCGTCAAAAACCATGATTGGCTGGACAGGCAACAATGAGTTTTGACCGACTGACATGAAACCTTTTTTTCTCTGTGAAACCATAAAGGGCTGCAGACCTGGAGCACGTTGTGAAACTGTTCGCACTGCGATAAATTCCCGTCTGTTACTGCGCGGACGCGACGGGCGCAGGGGCGCAAAGGAGCGAACTGTGCGCAACAGGGTCTGCAGATCAACTCTGAGAAATAATCAGAGCAAAAAGCAAGGCTTATTAATAAGAGGCTGAATTAGGCCTTTGAATCGTCCAGTTGTTCAATGAGTAGAAATGATGACATGTTTGTCAGATCAGCAGTAACTGCAGGGTGACATCACATTTGCAACTTGTGTCGCTGAGGAATCAGATTTTTACTGTTTGTTATGCGGAGATGAAGCTGTTTCTGTCCCCGGTGAAGAAAAATTAGGTCCAAGCTTGAAGGTCCAACATTGCCGGTCAAATCATATGTGAATATTTAGTTTATGAAAAGAAAATCATTAGGTTAAAACTTTTAAATACTTAAATAAATAAATAAAAATGCGCGGAGAGAAATCACCGGTGCAACGTTTGTCGAGGTTCCTGTTGGGGAACGTGAGGTGACAGCGCCACCGTGTGGCCGGTTTTTACCAGCCGCACCAGCAACTGAGACCCCACGTGACGACACAAAGGTTTGAACGATTCGATGAGAAAACCATAAGCATTATAAAATACCAAAGTGCTTCTTTTTTAAAATTACACATGCATTGATTCTCAGGTTTGGACTCATTGTGGACAGTCCTGAACTAATCAGCCACACTGTCGAAGCAGTTGGCCGACAAGGTCAAACAGCTGTGGGGACTAATGACCGATTCCCCCATTTCACTGGCTCATAAATTCCTCTTATAAAGCAGCATCATAGTTAGAGTTTATTACTGCAAATATTCTGTAAGCTTAACTGGTTCATTTCAATACCACATTTAGACCAACTTACATATTACACAAGTCATATTTGTAATTACACTAGCAGAAGATAAATTGACTTCAGCTAGCTCACATATCAACTCAGATGAAAGAATATCTTTTTTTATAGGCCCTCATTATTTGTCATTAAGTTATGCTCAGTTTGTTTGTATTTTACTTCCACACACGAAGCCACTAAGTTTATACATTCACGTTTTTATATATTTTCAATAATAAAAAAAAGGGTTATGGGGAGCTTTAGGACTGAACCCAACAAAGAAAGAGTGTCACTACTTTGGTTATAACTGGATCTTCTGTCGGATTAAACATCCAGCAAAGATGCATCTGTAGCCTAGGCTGGGCACTGTTGGGTCCCCTCATTTTCAAAGGGCAAAAAGAGTAAAACAATAATTTTTTCCATCAACATAAATGCACAGTTAGCTAGTACAAATGTCCCTTCACTATTCATTGCCTAAATTGAATTAATATGCTATTATTTGGGTCAGAGTTAGGTTTGCATTCCATTACATGTAATTCCAGTATATGGAGATGCAGACCTAAACCTAACAAGTACCTACAATTTAGCAGTTACAAACGTTCTGTCATTATTAGAAGTAACAAAAGTGCAAGGAGTGTATAAAAACGTTATAGCACAATAATGAAAATTATATTGATGCAAAACTTTGCGTCTTTCTTGATAAACTGTGTAAAATAAACTTCAATATTTGCCAAAGAAACATTTGTATTAGTCAATTATAGATTCAATATAATGTTGTTCAAAAAATCATTGTTTATTTTTTTTGTCATTTCAAAATGAGTGGATGAAAACTTTTGCACCCACCTAAGATAAGATAAGACAAGATAAGATAAGACTTTATTAATCCTACAGTGGGGAAATTCTTGTGTTTTAGCAGCCATAGACAAAGAACACAGAATCTGCACAGAACAATGTACATTTTTAGTTTAACTAAAAAGGCATTTAAAAATTAGGATAATTTAAGAATTACATACATACATATTAACATTGGAAAATGTAACAGATGAGTATTGCACAAAAAAGTAAAAATATACTAATTAAATTGCACATTGTGTGTCACTGCAGTGATGCATTGTACAGTCTGATGGCTGTGGGGACGAATGATCTATATGAACTCTATGAACATTTTACCTATACTTGAACTTCTATGTCCGAATTAGAGACATTTAATAGATTTACATTTAATAGTTTACATATTATATGTATTGGCAGTGGGAAAACCTGACAGTCGGTAATAAATACACTTACTTACGTTTTTTTTGCTCTACTGGACTATTTATGTTACTTTTAGTCTTTTGCAATCTTTACCACATTGAGTGACTAGTTATTTTGTTAGATTCTTAATCCAAAATGATAAACTGATAATAAATATGCATCAGTGTGGATGAACTGGTTACAATCTGCTGTCTTCCTTTACCGGCTGCAAACCAAATCTCTGATGTCAAAATTTTTTTACACATTTCAAATATCGGGAATGTTTATTCTAAACAGCTGTCTTAATGTGGGACACTTGTACTCTAATGAAATATGAAATCATGTACATCCGTACTTCTGCTTGAGTAAAGAATTATTGAAGCATTTCTTCTTGAATTACCTTTAATGAATTGACCTTTACAGGTAACGATGAATTTGTGAACTTCTTTCCCCTCTGACGTTTTCAGAAAAGATGAATTTTCTCAGCAGTAGTTAGATGATTAAGCTCGAGCATCTGACTTCTATAATAATTACCCAATAAACTCTGACACATTGTATTCCATAATAATCTGAATACTTGAAGACGGGCCTACATCGACCGAACAGGACATTCTCTGTCCGAGCTTGTCCCACCTTGACTGTTTCCACCAGGCGACGTTGCTGCTTTTCCGTAAAGAACCGATGCGGACGCGTTTCCACCCGAGCACCTGCGGCACCTTCAGCGCGCGGCCGCCAGGTGGCAGCGTTGTCGCGGCCGCTGCAGGCGCGGAGCCGCCGTCAGTGCGCAGCTCGTCCCGGAGCCGCTGCAGCTCGGTCATTGCTGCGAGTTGGCGCTGCGCACAAGTCGGTGCAGACCTCGGAGTCTCCGTCCGCCGAGTTGACTGACGGGAAGGCAACAGGGGCCACAGCCAGCCGCCCTGTCTACCACACCGACAGCCCCCATCAGCACCACCACCACCACCACCAGCGGCAGATTGTTCCCGGGGTCTGGCGCGGACCCTGCACCAGCGGCAGCAGCAACTTGACGGATCATCTCGTAGCTCTGCTCGCTGCGCACAGACAATAACGTCCAAGTTCGGACGGATCGATGCTGCGTGAGGAGCCGAGGAAGCGGCGCGACACAAGGTGATGTCCGGATCCCTGTTGATTCACACGACCTTGGCTCGTTTCTTCTTTTATCTTTTGGGTAGAAATGAGACAAAACAGGCGCTTTGGCCACAGTGTGTTAAAAGTGCAGCTCTACACTATGAAATATACTGATGCCAAATTTATTTTCACTGGATGCTTGTTTTAATATTTCCATCAAGGCTCATAAAAGGGTTTGCACAGAGCTTCACAGCCCGTTATTGAAATCCCAAATTAATCCAAATTCCATGCGTGTGTCTGACAGCTAATGGATCTCTCAGTTTGCAGCTCGTTAACACTGAAGGTCTGCAAGGTGATTTTCAGTCCACATTTAATGTGTTGACCAGTGGCCCTGCGAATGTTGTTGTACTCACAGGGAGACTCCCCACTCTGCATAAATCATTCATGGCCTGTGTGTTGTGTAGACCTCAGCGTGCTGCTGCTTTCTGAATGAAGCACATGTTTCCTGTGCGCCAAAGCCTGTAGTCCTGGAAAAGGAGCCGTGACTGTGATTCAGGCTGCGAGCTTTGCTTAGTGGAACAGATGGGAGACACAGGCTTACAACCAAACAGCATCAGCGAGCTCAGGCTAGAGGCAGACGTCCCCGTGTCATGCTATACAAAATAGGCCGAGGGATTGAGTCATGAAACACTTTGAAGTAGAGGAGGGGGGGAAGTGACTGAGTAATGGGCTGGACGTGCAGAGGAGCAGAGCATGTTTAAAAATGACCCTGCTGAGGTGGGCCAGGCCAAGGCTCTGACCTCTAGCCAACCACAGGAGCTTGGGTCACATAGCTTCCTCCGCCACTGTGAAAATTGTCCACAATCCTCTCCTCATTCCTGCCATCTGGTATTTTTAGGCTGCCTGTGACGGAAAATAAATCACAGAAATCCTCCCTCTCCCCTGTCTCTTTCCACTCTCTTTCTCTCTGCAGCTGAGGAAGGGATGAGCTCCAGTCTGCAAGGGAGCAGGACTAACAGTTGCAACACTGCCAGATCCACACAGGGATGGGCCTCCTAGCTGGTCGCCGCCAGCACCCTCTACATTACCACTCTGTGCCCTGTAATAACCCCTGATCGTCACACAGGTTGCCACTCAGACATGGATGAGAGTGGGAGCGGATGACAGGACCCCAAAGGTGACTGCAGCTGAAAAAGGAAGTCGTGGGGGAGCGCGGGGTTGTTTCTGGGATCCACTCAAGCCTCTGACGCCGTTTGAGTTACAAGCAAGAGCAAAAAGACCTTCACACCTCCCACCTGAAAGTAACTCAATGCTACATGCTTTAGGGCATGGGGTGCGTCAAATCCAAGAGGAGCCACTCAGGAGCCCAACATGCAAACTCCACGGAGAAGGCGGAGGGAAAATCCAAGTGGACGAGGGGCGAGAAAGCCTACTTGGTCCAGTCAGAAATGGGCTGTGCGGACAGCTCCCCTCAGGTCAACCCAGTGCTGCTGGAGTACGCCCAGAGGCTCTCCGAGGAGATCGTGGCGCGGGCCGTGCAGCAGTGGGTGGAGGTTGACCGCCGCTACAGTGACATTCCCTACATTGAATGTGATGTGCCATGACGTGGGAAAGGACAGACTGAGCTGAGACAGCTTTGACAGTGACACTGGAGGTTCCATGTGTCAGTAAAGGCCAATAGTCTCTAACACATTTATTCAGGGTGAATCATTCAAGCATCTACCTGCCGTGAGCAGGAATATGAATGAGCTGCCAGTAATTTGGGTTTGACCTCCTTTTGGATTGGATTATACTTGAATTGAGACTGAAAACCCTCCTCCAAAGCGACCAAAGTACTCAGATCCCGTCCATATTTCTGTGATTCTGTGTATCAAAAGTGAAACCTTACTGAAGAAGCTGAAGGTCTTCAGTTGGATATCATCTTTCTCAGACCTTATTTGTCTCCACTCTCCCAGCAGGCGTTGGCTCTCCCTAGCTGGTGTCAAAATTCAAAGTAAGAAACGCTGTCAGATATTGCCTGGAATCATAATCTTTGCCAACGAAAGTCTACCCTGTGCATCGATGGTGTCCCAGGGCCAAGGTGTTCTCCTCTTACAAAGGAAGTTATTAATAGATGGCTTCATTTGGTAAAGACTCTTATTTTGGTGTCAGCTGATCAGAAACACACCCACACTGGCTCCTTCTGGTCTGACAAGAGGCTTGAAAAAGGCTCAAAAAAGGCTGACGTTCTCCCTTTAATGGTCTCTCTGGAGATTCTGTGGCAGAGCTGCAAAGAGGAGCATCATCTTCAGTGCCATTAGGCTGCCTCTACCACAGTCGTCCATTCAGCAGGAAGGGTCCCTGCAAATGTGTCCAGGAGACTGTGTGCACCAGTGGTGGGTTTGCTGCACTTGAGGATATTGTGTATACACAAAACACAGCGTAAGAACTTTGATTTCAGAACCATGATCACCAGGAAGCCATGAGCGTCTTTCTCCTCAGAGAAACCAGTGCATGAGGATTAACGCGTTTTTTGAAAAGGATTTGGCTTGTCAGCAACAATTGAGTTTTTAAAAGCAACAATGGTGTGGGAGATGTTTTCATCATCCCTGTATCATTGTACAACGTCACTGAGAAATACTGCCATCTTCCCTGGACAAAAGCACAAATATGCAAACTCTGAAACTCAAGACTTTTCAATCAAGTACATATTCATGTATATACACACTGCATAGCAGGAGGTGGAGTACATTTGGAATCAACGTTCACAACCACCAAAGTCCTTAATAAATGTAACTTTGAGCCCAGCACAGTTTAGGAGGCTTCTGTGAATTGTTTTATACTATGATTTTTATCAGTGGGCCCAGAGTAAAGGTATGTTCTGTAACTGTAGCGATAATCCAGGTCCTCTGCTGTCAAATCACGGAGATTTGCACAGAGGCACTCTAACAGGGGATTTCCACTACAGGAACCTCACTGAAATCCAACCTGGACTTTCCTAGAACTTCTCATAACCTGAAGGGCAAAGGTGGTCAGTCGGCTTTGTTGTTCCAGAGTTTTCCCTTTTGCTCGTGTTAGTTGACACACTCACGTGATTCAACACCAGTGTTTTTTAACGTGATCCTTGAGAGGAGACAGCTGTTTCATTTGAACAGTTTGTAAGCAAGTGACAGCCCCACAAGCATCTACTCCTTCCCCTGCAAGTACCTCGAAATTGATTTGGTTCTAACTCCTGAAGGTGGCTGAAATGTACCTATGAGAACTGGCCTCCAAACTAGGCAGATGGGAGTGGAAACAGAACAGAACCGTGAAGAAGGTAGTGTCCAGTACCTAATCACTAATGGGGCTTTTTGACTTAGAATGCAACTACCCACTAGACTTGGGTTCTGCTTTTGCTTCTATGTCCTTCAGGCCAGCTTAGGAGGCAAGTTCTGCAAGATAATTTTAGAACCATCTCAGAAGGTAGAACTACACTCAAGTCCCATGTACTTGCAGTGGGAGGTTTTGGTTATAGGAAGCTCCAGGTTACAGTTGAACACAGATTCTGCAGTCAGAAAGCTTTATGGATGATGTCAGCGAGATTCTTCCAAAATTCGTCATTTTCATACACTTTGAAAGGATGAGGAAACGTCAACAGCTACTAAACTATTTACAGTCATTACAGCTTTCAGTGTTGTTATACCAATTAGAAAATATGTATAAAGATCAAATGTGGTAACAGAACAAGTAACCAAGACAAGCTCAAAAGCCATAAAACAGTGGCAGGTATTTGTCACCATTAGCCTTCTCCCCAAGTCTGCCCCGATTACTGTTTGATTTTTACCAGAAAACTGGTCAGTAATAGGAACATACCTGTGTATGTCACATTGTATCATTTGACTAATACACATCCAGTTTCAGAACTGTTTTAATTTTGCCCATATCAGGAAGGAGCAGCCACTGCTGAATGTGAGAGCTTTTGTAAGAAACATAATGATGTGCTATAAAGCTCTCAAAACCATCGTTCAAAAACATGAACTAATAAAACAGAACTAGGCAGAACTAATCAATATAGACACATTTGTTTTTTGGGGTCTTTCCAGTACATGTGAAGCCCTACAGATTCACGGGTCAGTGTTTTATGTCCACACATTATAAAGCGGTGTGTTTTGCTTCAGATACAATGACAAAAGCTAATCTTGAGTGTATTAGTTTGAGTTTGATCAGTCCATGTTAGTTTGGATGTGGATTTAAGATTTTGTGTACGGTTAAACCGGTTAAATCCAATCACCTCCATTGGCTACACAGTCACTGGTTAGGGTTCATCGGGTTCAAAATATGCAGAACTTCCAAGCTGATGTCACCCCTAAGAAAACCATTTACAATTTTTCCTAATTGTAAGGTTAAGTAATGAGGATAAAGTGATCGGGATTTGTGGTTGTCTGTAAGAAGCAGCAAATTGGATTGTCCGTCTTTAGACACCCACTAAAGATCCATGTCTGCACTTCAACAAGTTCAAATCGGATCAGATCCATCTGATCCATCTTTCAGTTGATGCTGAAAAGGTCGACTGAAAGGCTGCCAATGCTCCTCTTTGGAAACATTTTGAGGCTTGTTCCTAAAAAAACACTTTACTGAAAATGCTGTAAACCAATATTAAAAAGGGGATAAAGAGGGGAGATGCAGATACTGCAGGGGCCAGACTAGAACCTGTAAACCCTTAACTCCCTCTGCTGCAAATCTTATGCTTGTAAAAGCAAGCAAGTAAATGACCCTGCACTTCTACGCCTTTATTTGCTTAGTGTCACGATTACCTTGTATAATGGCAGGTGTTTGAAACCAAGTGTGTATATATGTGTACGTATGTATGCACATTAAATGTGAGCACAGGTGTTGACCCATAATGCCTCACTGTATCTATGATTTTTCTGCTACTACACGAGTTAAGCTTCTAGGAAGCCACCCTGTAAAAACATATACTGTGTGATGGCATATAAATACATCATCATAAAATCTTTTTGCATCTTCCTGGAGTTCAATATGAATTTCACAGACAAATCACTCATAAGGTTGTGTAAAAACTGACAATGCCAATAAATCAAATTCATGCCTTCAACCAATATTGCACAATTTCATTATTAGTTTCTAAAGCAAAGAACAAACTTCTTGGATTTTGAAATTACAAAGTTGAAGGACGAAAACATTTCTAAAAAGTTGCAGGTGTTGAGCATTCTACAGAAGAGTGAAGACGGGGTTAAAAGTTCAGCAGCACGAAGGACAAACAAAGGGATTTAGAAATGACTGTTTGAAGAGTAAATGGCAGCTATAAAGCACCGAGGTTTATCTGTGACGCCCTAAGCATTACTCGGGCTGGTGCTGAGTGTTTATGGCAGTTTATTGTCTGGATTACGTGGAGGTCGTCCTGTTTGGTCAATGAGCTGCACCGTTGAGCTGCGGCAGACTGACAGAACTTCACGCTGCGTGTGGCAGTACTGGTGCTGCTGGTATCGGGTAACCCCCACTATACATAGGACAAGTTATGTCCAGTATGAGATTCCTGAGTTTGAATTCTTCCTATTCAGTTGGAAAGCTTTATTACCTTTGACGTTTCTAGTAAATGGTAAATGTTTATGAATATTTTCTCACTGGTTTACGACCAACCAACCAATTAAAGTCAATGTTTACTTTCTGAACTTTATTTCAGAGCTGCAGCTTAGTATTTCATTCTGATAAGAAAGAGACGGGCCATTGTTTTACAAGAACACTTTACGAGCAGCTCGTAAAAACATGGTGACCTCTAAAACGAGTTGGTTCGGGCTCAGTCTCTTGACGGACCAATAAGACAGAACATTTACAGTAACAACTGTTTATTATCAACTGTTTCACGGGAGAAGTTAAATATGAAAACATACTATCACACGTCTCAGACTGCGAATGCACCCAAAACAAATGTTGACATACTTCTAAGTCTGCCATCTGTCAGTTTAATTTGTGGCACAGCCAGGCACACAGGGCATGTGGCACCTTCCAATTTTGCTACTAAATTGCATCTCTGGCTGCAAACACAAATCAGAGCTTTTCCTCAGATACAGAGTAACATTGACAGTTTATAGCAGCGCGGAATTAAACCAAAGAAAGTACATGACCTATGGGAATAACGAGCACTAAAGAGATGTGGAGACAGAAAGCCGTTTGCAGAATGGTGTGTATGTCTGTTTTAAGATGAGTAGCAGCTGCTGGCTGACAGGACCTCAGAGAGCCAGATCCTTCTCTCCCAGTGAAGAGAAGCACTGATCCACACTCTGCTCAGACACCTCCTCCAGGGTTGACGGGTTCCACTTGGGATTCTGGTCTCTGTCGACCAGCACTGGAAACACAGTAAATCATAACAAAGAAAAAAGGAGTGAGATGATGCATTACTTCCACTAAGAGACGCACTAAGTACTTTATGACCTTTGTTAACCTTTAATGACGGCCAAGAATCAAGTGATGTTGCGTTACAGTCCAGTCAAGCTATTACGTTAAATACTGTGTGCCTGTCACGTGGCAACCACTGCCTCACTGGAAGTATTCAGTCACCCCTTTAAGTCCCTGCAGCTGTATTTCATAAACCTTTTTATTAAGTTAGTACAGGTAACGATTATTTGACAGCATTCAGCTAAATGTAATATTCTCCTTTTATTGTGCAATCCAAATACATTATGCAAAATTTTAAATTGTGACCTATGACAGTTTTATTGTGACATGCTGCAGTCACTTACCAGCTCTCACACCCTCATAAAAGTCGCAGCCTCTCTGCAAGTCAACAGAAACAAACAAGACTTTTTTTAACTTCAACATATCAAGTCATAATGCGAGTCAAACAGCTGTAGCAGACAATTTACCTTAAGCAATAGCATTAAAACTTAAAATATGAAGTTCATATGTTTCACAGTGTAATAAAATTCCTCCATTCTTTCCCTGTTAGGAATACCAGCGGTGTTCCTAACAACAGAGGGAAACCAGGAAAATATTTGGAAATGGAAGCTATAAACTAGTGCTGTTAATCAGTTGAAAAAGGAACTAATTATTTGCGTGTTTCCTGCTATTGTTTAAAGAGATGAGATTAATCATCAGATCTTTCAGAGCTGAGAAGAGGATTTGATCGCGAGAAAGAAAAGAAAAAACGAAGAGAGAAGGAAAAATGACAGAGGGTTGGTTCTGTGGGACTCAGTGGTCTTCTGTGCTTGTGGCCCCCCACAGTCTGGAATCACCACTAACACTCTACTACAAGTGTGAAAATGATGAAGCTTATGAAGCAAAACAAAAACTGTAAAAAAATGATGTCTGTAGGTGTGTACCATGCAGGCCTGGCTCAGTCGATACTCCATCACTAACACTTCCTGCAGGCTCAGAGAAGCCCCCAGCTGCAGCTGCTTATGGGTAATCTTTAGAGATGTGGGAGACATTTTGGACAATGTCTGGAAGAGGAGACACAGGCAACTTAACACACACCTTTCAACAGAGAAAAAAAAACTGCAATAACTGCTTAACAAGCTTTAAGATTATTTTGTTAAATATCAAGGAAAAACAAGCAAAATCCAAAAAAGGATTAAGGTGGTTATGAATTTGTAATGTACAGGACAGTGAGTCTGTAGGGTAGTAGTAACTGAGGAAGTGGGTAATAATTAATATTTGATGGCTGAGCTGACCCCAGTAGGCAATAATCCAGATCTTCATGGTTTAATAGAACGCAAGATTTCAGGGAACGAAGGTACTGTGGTTTGCTAGGAGGGATTTTGGACTAACCCCATTAAATACTTAGCCTGTGGTAACTAATTGCTTACACATAGTGCCAGAGACAAATAATGCCCAGGCTCCACTGCACCTCAGTCAGTGGGTGTCATCTGAGGCTGGGGTCTCAAGACTGCACGGACGTTCACTGATTCAGATTAAACCACAGGTCAGGAGCCTACCTCTGCTTGTTTCTTCGCAAACTCGGAGCCATCTGCCTTGATATTTTGCATTATTCCCTCCACGCTGCTGGAGCCAAACAGTCTTAAGAAAGGGAAACACCAGCTTGAATTCACATTTTCAGCAGGTTACCGCACTGTACAGTCATTTTGTGTTCAAAGCAAAAGAGAGGTTTAAAAAACACATTTAGTTTCTATAGTTCTATGCAAAAGGTTAGGTCCAACTTTTCTTAGGTCCAAAATTGAAAAAGACTAAATCATGAAAAGAACAAACCAACAACGAATGGACTCTACCGACATTTTTTGTCTTATCATAGAGCTTCAGTGTTGTCTAAAAACTCATCAGTGACTCACATTGCTGTGCTACAGCACTTAAGGATTCTCAACAGACATTAACAAAACTCTTCTGAAGTAACATGGGCTAAAACTAACTTCCTCATCCATTCTGGAAGATTTTTTAAGACCAGCTTAGCTGTTTAACCAGTTTTGTGGCATCATACAGATCATCTGTATATATAGAAACACTGAGGTCCAGGGCTTACCTGTCAATATCAGACATATGTCTTTCCAACACAAAAGGCTTCTCAGAATCCAGACTGCTCTGTGGAGAAGAATAATGATTATCATCAGCTCTGACATTATGGCTCTAAGGTGTTTACACAAAAACTAGTTTCTGAGGGGCTAATCACTTCCCATTGAAGCTGTTCCGCAGATTTCAAATTCAACTTTAGTCACAAGGTAAGAGTCAGAATTCTACTGATTCCAACCTGGGTCTGGAACGAGTCTAGCACTCTGGAGACATCATCAGCAGAGGGAGACTTCAAGCCCACCAGCTCCTTCTGCAGGTCTGGGATCTATAAAATAGATGGTTTGAAATGACCTTTAGCCACAAAAAAAACAAAACAAACCATTTTTGTGGTTGACAAAACAAAACATTTTCAAATTTTTTGATTAATGTAATACTTTCCCTTCTTGATTCTCATAAACAACTGCACAGAAACTTACTCTGGATTGAGAATATAATTTTCAATGTTTTTGCAATGTAAACTGTTTATTTTTACCAACTGAAAATTACTCGGTACACTCAGTGTTTTTTTATAACACAATTTGGCAAAATCAATATAAATTAGGCATACAACTAATGGTGTGTACATTTATATTTGTGTTCAGCTCCGTATGTCTATAATGAGGTATTAAGTAAAGCGAGAGGGAGGGGAAAGTAAAAAAGATGAAAAAGGAAGGAGGTCAGCAAACTCTGGGAAAGTAGAGGAGCTAAAAAATCAATATAATACAAAAAAAGGTAAACAACTAAACTGTTGTGTACTATTATCACGATCATTACCATCATCACCTTCACCACTGCCATAAATACAGTAACAATATAAATAGTTGTAGTGCTAAACAAAATAGCAATAGCAACAAACGTATTATTTGTCTTGGTAAACCTGTGTGTGGATTCTCAGAATAAAGATCTGAGAAGGCCAGAAATCAGGACCCTTATACAGCCACTGTGCTACACTAACAGTTAAAATATTCTTCAAATGTCATTTGTTTGTCAGTGGTAAATGGCCTTGACCAAAGTGGACTTTGTTGCCATTAATCTGACTTCAAAGGTACGTTTTCCAACTTTGGCTTCGGTTGAAGTCTGCTGTAATAATTGGCTAAATAAAGCAAATCCACCCCGCGGCTCTTGCTTCCCAAAATCAAGGTTACAGTCCTGAACAAACTCTGCTGCCCACTGTTTTGATGTCATGCCAACAGAAGACAAACACAACCTGGAGCAGCCAGTGTCTGTTGGCACCTTTAGACGTGAGGAACGTGGTGACTCAGCATCTGGCTTTCATGTGGAGCTTCAACCTCACCTTCCCCCACCAGGTTCCTGTCGGACACTCGTCCTCGCAGCCCCGCCATGGCTCGCACTTGAACTGTGCATGGTCTGTTCAGTGCTTTCCGAACTATCCTGAACGCAGGACACTGAGACAGTCCTGCACAGGGAGTCTATGTGGGAAGTGTTTGGGTACCTTCTTAGATTCTACGAAGTGAGTGGCCACTCCAGCTCTCTGCACGTCACGTCCCTTGAGACGGAAGCCTGTCAAAGCCAGGAAGAGTCCCAGCTTGCCCCGGAGCCTCGGCAGAAAATAGCCACCTCCCACGTCAGGGAAAAGCCCTGTCACAATAAAACAGAGCTTTGCATTAAAAAACATGGTGGACACCTTCAATGCTCATGCACCCCAGGAGATGATGCAGGCTTTTCATACTCATCACCCTGTCGAGTACCTCAGCATCAATCAACCATAAAGAAAATAAGCCGTCTGTAGAAAACATAAAGTAAAAGTAAGTTAAAGATAGAAGACAAGAAAACATTTAGATAGCGCTCATTACAATGATTACAATGAATATGAATGCTGCAAAAATTTCTAAGCAAACAGAAATACCTGGAATTCTATGACTGGTTTGACGGGTGAGATGTGGATTGGATGTAAATATGTCTGTACTGCGTTCAGTGCTGTTCACTGAGTCTGGGTGACAGAAGAGCTCTCCACAATAAGATAATTTTTGGAACATATTTTAGGTAAATTAATAAAAAACAATGAATACGCTAACACACTACAAAAACCCTGACATGCATCTTACCACTATTATTATGGTAGTAGTAATAATAATAATAATATTCTAATTGCTTCCTTTCAATCCACAGGACTGTTCACTATTCATTCTGTATTATCAATATTGTTTTAATTTGTTTTCAGTGTTTTCAGACAGATTCAATTGGTCACAGATGGTTTTGTGACAGCTTTCTTAGTAAGGCATGAGGGAGGAGGGGGAGGTGAATGGGAGAGCGAGGGATTAGATGAGCTGACCTGATTCGTGGCCCAAAATGTAATATCATAAATGTGTCAGATTATGGCCGATGTTCACAATGCAGGCAGGGCCGGGTTAAACCTATTAATCCCGTGACAGAAGGGGTTCACCCAAACACGTACAGTAAGGGAATCTGAGTGACAGAGGGAATATTATAGAGGGGTGTGTAGTTAAGGGCTGCAGCTACAATTACTTCCGTCTATTATCTTAACGGCTCATCCTGCCATTGATGGAGTCGATCCCAGCTCTCACTGAGGGTGGGGTGGGGTGGGGTGCGCCCTGAATGGGTTGCACCCCAACCAGCAAATTTACTAGTTTCTTGTATTTTCCAAAAATACGTTAAAAAAGTTTTTGACATCTTCAGATGATTTGATTGACCAGCAGCCCTAAACCAAAAGATATTTTGTTGACAACCACCTTTGTGACAAACAAAAGCAAAAGAATCATCTTCAAGTTTAGAAACATTTGGAAGAAAATGTTTGCATACGTTTTTTTTTCTAAAGAATGACTGTTGCCATTACACAATTTGAAAATGATTTAATTATGATTAAGAAAACATTGAAATTATCAATAAACTTGCTGATGTGTAAAATGTGAAGTTATTTGGAACTTGTGAACTGTATGTGAAGAACAGGTCACAAAAACATGTTATATACACATGTAATACTGCTTCGACACAGTCGTTTTTCAGTAAAAATCACTTAAAATTACTCCTTGCTTTACTAATTACTTTAAGGTTAGTCAAACTGGAGGAAACTGCATTTGATGGGGAATATTTTCACCTTCAGAATTATTAAATTTCACAGCTCCTATGAGAATTTCCAGCAGCAGGACAGTGTATTAACGAATGAGTCGATATGAACTACAGTACGTGCAGGTATCAACAAAGATGTCACCTCGTGCCAGGGTTTGGCTTTAATTGTTTTTAATTGTTTTTGTTCAGAATGGATCCCTGCGTCAATTAAGGTTCCTGAAAATAGTTTTTATATTTGAATGGTCGGGCAGAGATCGGGTTGAATCACAACCCCTCACACTCATCTTTGGCCTCGCTAAATTATAGTGTTGTCGGTGTAGATGGTGATGGGGTAATGGTGAAAGTATTGCCATTAATAAATCATGGCCAGAGCTCTCTAACAGGCGTGTAGGCCCGGACGACGAGATAAAGACTCAAAAGATCAAGCACTTTGCAAGTGTATGTGGAAACATATTGCTGTAAAATGGAAGGAATTTCTAAATCATTTTAGTTGACATTGTGAATGATTTCATATTCAAATAAAAATTCTACATTATATGATAAATGCTTTGGATGCACTTTACTGAAACATTCTAGTTTCAGTTTGTAGTTTTAATGTAATTATTGTTACCAGTGGTCGATATGAGTTTCTTAATGGCTGATGCCAATCTTTAGAGGGCAGGAAGGCTGATGGCCGATGTGTACTGTAGATTTGATTTTTGTCTCTCGTTTTGTGTTACATAAAATACAATTTAATAATAAATAAAAGAGAAATATGCCAAACATAAATGAAAATTTGATAATTATTGAAACTACTCTATTTAAAGTAGTTTAAAATAAAAAAATGTCTTGATCAAGTTAACATAGAACCAGATTAGAATTTGTTAATATTTAAAAAATATTATTTCTAGCGTAGCAACATGTCTGATGAAACTACTTTAGTGTCATTTTAAATCATCAATCATCATCAATCCTCTCGGTTGGGTACACATAGCTTGAACTAATGGACTCTGATCACTTCATGATGGTTACAAATTCAGTTTTTGTTGAAACAGTTTTCATGATATTTTTAGATGCTGCAGTGTTTGAAGAGTTTTTTTTTTACCCCATAATGAAGCTAGGCTAAGTACAGTACTTCAGTCTTTCAACTCATCTTTTAATTCATCCAAAAAAGTGCCAAAGTTAGTACCCACTTTTTTGAAATGGCAAAAAAGTTGAACAAAGACGTTGATCCAGGGGGATGGAAACCTTTTTTTTTTTACCATAACTATTTTATAAACACCCTCTGACCATTTTGTTATTTCTGATAATGTAACGTTAGTTAAGGTTTAAAACCCTACATTCAAACTGTGCAGATCTAAATCTAGCACAAACACAATGTACATTTAGTTATGTAACAAAGATGGCCAAGGAGTGTGTATAAAAAGAAAGTTATAGTAAAATAATAAAAGTTGCAAAAGTTAGCATCTCACTAGGTTATTTAACACTGAATGAAGAAACTTTTGTAATAGCTAATTGTGCATTTTTACTCAGAATGTCATTTCATGTAAGGAGGTACTAACTTTTGCACATGACTATAGTATCACGGAATAACCATGCAATGCCTTTGAATGTGCAAACCGCCCAGCTGTCGGATGAAGTAGGGGTGTCTGTCTTCAAGGTTCATACATATATATTTCCACTCTATATTTTACTTACTTTGTCCATTAAAACTGTGTACTTTTGCACAAACCTCGTTGACTAACTAACTCACACAGATCCAGAAAAGTTGGAGCTTAATTTCAGCTATTTCTAGCAATTAAAATCCTCTGTGTATTATTGACATAAATCAGTGGGAAGAAACTGATTTCACACTGCAACTATAGTTACAGTACAACTCAGCCCGAAGACGCGTCCCATGAGGAGATTCCAGCTCAACCAGGGCTAAAATAAGAAAACAGGATCTCAAAGCAGCTGTCATCTCTGTGATTTGCAAATGCTGAACGGAAATGGTGCATGATGAAGTCCAAGTTTCTGAATGCAGGAGGACGTGGTGATAGCGACAGTGCAATGGCCTGGAAGTCGAGTGCTTTTAGTAAAAACAATAATGACGTCTTATGACCGCAGCAGCTTGTAAGAGGATTAGCCAAGATTTCCTGTCCTCTCGCCAAAGGGACTGGGCAGATGAAAAGAATGTATATGTTTTAATCTGTTACTTTACAAGCAAAAACTGGAGAAGGAAGACAAAGGCACAGACGCAAGAGCTAACAGACACACCCTGACAGACATTCTCTACAAACTGTGTATCAATCCTCCCATATAGTCAATTCCCAGCCAGTGCAATTGAATTAGCATCCCATTTCCTCCTGCTCTAAACTGTGGTATTGCATTTGCATTTTGCACCACAAGAATCCTAGCCTTTTTATTTTGGCTACAGTCACTTCCTGTCCACTGACAACATAATCTTCATCCTCACCCTGCTCCAGACATCTGAGTCAGATACCACAGCACAGCACAGCACTGAAGATTTATTGTGAGTCCAACAACAGAACGCACCAGAATATTTTTTTAGTTTTGTTTTGTCTTTGTCAAGTAGAGGATGACGTCACTGTCCTTGAAAGTTTGCACGTGTGAAGAAGTTCTGGAATTGCACACAGTCGATTCACAGTGGTGTGAAAAAGTTTCTTATTTTTTGGCATTTTTGTCTGATCATCAAACTAATTTAATTATTAGTCAAAGATAACACAAGTAAACAAATCATGCAGTTTTTAAATGAAAGTTTTTATTATTAAGGTTAAAAATAAATAAAAAAGCATATTGCCCTGTGTGAAAAAGTTTTCCCCACTAAACCTAATAACTGGTTGGGCCACCCTTAGCAGCAACAACTGCAATCAAGCGTTTTCGATAACTTCCGATGAGTGTGTTACAGCGCTGTGGAGGAAGTTTGGCCCACTCATCTTTGAAGGATTGTTGTAATTCAGCCACATTGGAGGGTTTTCGAGCATTAACCGCTTTTTCAAGGTCATGCCAGAGGATCTCAATTGGATTCAGGTCAGGACTTTGAGAACTAGGCCACTCCAAAGTCTTCATTTTGTTTTTCTTCAGTCATTCAGAAGTGGACTTGCTGGTGTGCTCTGGATCATTGTCCTGCTGCAGAATCCAAGTTTGCTTCAGCTTGAGGTCACGAACACATGGCGTATCATTCTCCTTCAAGATATTTTGATACACAGCAGAATTCATGGTTCCATTTATCACAGCAACTGGCCAAGACCATCACACTACCACCTCCATATTTTACTGTTGATATGATGTTACTTTTCTGAAACGCGGTGTTATTTTAACGCCACACATAATGGGACACACACCTTCCAAAAAGTTAAACTTTTGTCTCGTCAGTCCACAGAGTATTTTCCCAAAAGTCTTGAGGATCATCAAGAAGATCTTTTCTGGCAAAACTGAGACGAGCCTTTATGTGCTTTTTGCTCAGCAGTAGTTTTCGTCATCCTTTCGTCTATTTAAGTGATTTCTTGATTGCAAACAGGTAAGGCAGCAATCAGGCCTGGGTGCAGCTCCAGAAATTGAGCTCAGGTATGATGAACCAGAGTTAAGTTATATTTTAACGGGGGGGGGGCAATGTGGTTTTTGATATTTTTTTTGCCCTTAATAATAAAAACCTTCGTTTAAGAACTTCATGATGTGTTTACTTGTGTTATCTTTGACAGTATCAGTAAGGCGGCAAACACTGTTTCACACCACTGTATCACAGACTCACTTTGAAGCTGCGGAATATTTGGCTACCTAGAAACTCACGCACAACATACTCAATGCACTACCAACCTGTCATATCATTTTACATTTACATTTGGCAGACTCATTTATCCAAAGCGACTTACAGATTAATTTGGTACACACACAAACACACGATGACCATGGCTGCCACGCAGGCCGCTCATCTGGCCCACCGGGAGCAACTAGGGGTTCAGTGTCTTGCCCAAAGACACTTCGACTCGCAGCAAGGAGGGACCGGGGATCGAACCACAGACCCTGAGGTCTATGGACAACTGCCGATTATTCATTTTTTTAATATAATTAAAAAAACATCAACAGCTTTCAGCGTGAGTTTTTATGCTGGATGCCCTTGCTGCTGCAACCCTCCCATTTTTATCTGGGCTTGGGACCAGCACCAAGGTAGCAGCCAGGCATAATTTTAGAGTTTTCTTTTGTCCTCTAGTGAATGTAATGGAAGAATGGAAAATGGATTGAAAAATTGTAAAAGAAAAAAACTGAAAACTTGAAGCAGACATGGGACCCAAGCACCTGGTTCATACACTGCTGGTTCCCTTCATCTACATCCGTCCATCATATGCATACATACACTACAGGACAAATATAATCAACTATCAACAACAGTAAACTCATTTAAAACCTCTTCAACTATATGGAAATTGCATACAGATACAAACTTGTTCAGTTCATTAGCTCTCTGGCCATTTTTACAGGCTTATTCCTCCCACCAACCCACTGTGGTTATAGTATATTAATAACTTAAATAAACACACATTCCTTTTTTAAGTTGAAGACATGTAAAAAGTCATCTGGATTGAAGGGAGGGGCTAGTTGATGTCATAACGTCCAGTGTAATTTGTTAGTTGTTAGAGATTTGTTACTAATCTCATCAGTGCCTCCGGAGAAGGCCATCTGTCTACAGCAGTCAATTAGCTAAAGAGCAACTACGGCTTAGTGTCCTGGGAATGCTCATTTACACTAGAGTAACACATGAAAGCAAAGAAAAGAGATTGTTTGAAGGTCAATCATATACAGTAAGTCTGCATTACCAGATTATGTTAATGAGGTTGATAAGTTTCAATGACCATATAAGTTGTGAGCATTTCATTCTCCTTGAATGGTTCATGTTTTAAGATTTCAACTTTGTAGAACGTGGAATTCCATATAATGAGTAATGAAGATATTATTGTGGGTTTGTTAGATCAGATGAATATAAAGTGATGTGATGAAATACTGTTTAAAAACTATTAGTAATTTACAGAAATAGCACATTTTGCAGAACTATGGGTCTCAGTCTCCATGGATGATGAACTATATGTTTTTTTTAACTTCTGATCCCCTTCGGAGTACTGGATAAAATAAGACTGTGGGAAAGCTGCAGCTCAAGTTTAAAAATATAGAGTTCTATCACCATGACAAATGCATTTATGTAGCCATTATCAGCTTCTCATGGCACAAACAGGACATCAGATGGGCTGGACCATACAGTTGAAATCAATTTCATAAGACTGATTAAAGTTCACGAAGTTAACAAAGTTATTTAACACTTGTTGCTTGCTAAGATGAAGTAGCAGAAGAGACTTGGCTGGTTTGTTTGGTGGATTACCATAACTGAGTAAATAGTGAGGTTTATGTGTCAGAGAAAAAAGTAACATTAAGGATTATGTTATTATACCCAGTCAATATTTAGTAAGCACAGGGAAATGGCATTTTAAGAGATATCTAGATGTGGATTTGGAAAAGTTGCACGCACACAGGAAATTAAGTTTAGCAGCACATTTGCCGATCCATGGGACAATAGATCTACATGCTGGGCATAAATGCTGCAGGTGTCTGAAAAGGAGAAAGAAACTACCTGAAAAGCAATTAGGATATTAATATTTCGGTGTGGAAACCTAGAATACTGGGTTTTTCAGGAGGCCTGGACACAAAAGCAAGGACCTTATGCTGAATTCACTGGGCAACAGACTTGGATGTGGTATTCCTAGATTTAACACACGTTTTTGTTTCAGCAAGGTGAACAAGTTAAGACTCAAGCAGCTCTGAGCTGGCATGAGAAGTAGGACCTAACAGAAGGCAGACACTTGGAAACGCGTAGAACTAGGAAAACAGCTCACATTCCATTAGGAGATGGCCAGCACTAGTTTTCCCAAATCCTGTGTTATGGTCAAAAGCAGAGTAACTAGAACTGTAACTTTATTTGTTAAGGCCTTTAAAACAACAAGGTTGAACAAAGAACTGTACAGGTTAAAACATAAAAAAACCAAAACAAGATAACAATAAATAAATAATTAACCAACAATTTAACAATAAATAACACACTTAAAATAATGTCAAAACTCAAACTGCTTTAAAGGCCAGTGAAAACAAACGGGTCTTAAGAAACTATTTAAAAACAGAGGCCTGTCTGATGTGCAAGGGCAGCTCGTTCCACAATTTTGGAGCTGCCACCGCAAAAGCGCTGTCCCGTCTGAGCTTCTGTTTAGTTTTTGGTACACTCAGGAGCAGGAGGTTGGCTGATCTGAGTGACCGAGGAGGATAATATAAATGCAGGAGTTTGGGGAGGTACAGTGGGGCAGCACCTTTTAAATATTAAAAAACAAATAAGAGAAGTTTAAAATGGATCCTAAAACGCACAGGCAGCGAGTGAAGAGAGGATAAAATAGGTGTAATGTGCTCATGTTTTCGAGTGCCAGTTGCAAGAAGTTCAGCAGCAGCTGCAGTCGACAGATCGACGACTGACTGACACCACAATAAAGTACATTACAGTAATCCAGTCGGGTGGTAACAAAGGCGTTACTTTTGCCAGTTGCCTCAGGTGTAAAAAAATAGACTTTACAACAGACCGAATCTGGCTGTCAAGGTCCGTGTCCATTTTAAACCCAAGGTTAACACTTATAGATTTGACGTATTCAGCCAGGAGACCCAAGTCTACAGAGGCAGCAGACCCCTTACAGGGAGTTGGTTCCCAGCACAATTACCTCAGTCTTTGAATCATTAAAATGTAAAAAGTTAAAAGCCATTCAGGCCTTAATGTCCTTTAAACAGTCCAATAAGGAGCTGACAGAGAAACCATCCCTCTTATTTAGAGGGACATCTATCTGACAGTCATTAGCATAGCAATGAAAAGAGATTCCATGTTTTCTGAGAATGGAGCCAACGGGCAGCAAATACAAAGAAAACATGACAGGGCCTAAAATAGAGCCTTGTGGAACCTCACAGGATAGAGAAGCAGAGGAGGACTGGAAATCTCCAAGTTGGACACAAAAACTTCAGTCCTTTAAGTAGGACCTGAACCAACTCAAAGCTGGGCCCTTTATACCAACCCAGTGTTCTAGGCGTGAGATCAAAATGTCATGGTCAAATGCAGCAGTTAAATCAAGCAAAACAAGGACCACAGAGTCACCAGAATCAGAGGCTAGGAGAATGTCCTTAAACACTCGCAGAAGAGCAGATTCAGAACTGTGTTTTGTTCTAAAACCAGATTGAAAGATCTCTAAAAGGTTGTGCTTATTTAAAAATGCTGTTAACTGATTATAAATGATTTTCTCTAAAAGCTTTGATAAAAAAGGTAATGTGGAGATTGGCCTAAAATTAACAAGAACAAGAGGATCGAGCCCAGGTTTCTTAATGAGAGGTTGAACCATGGCATGTTTAAAATTTTTGGGGACCAGCCCAGAGGTTAGGCTACCTTTTATAATGGTGAGAACAGATGGGCCTAAAGTAAGAAAAACCTCTTTAAAAAGACGATGGGGAAGAGCATCACAGGGTGAACCTGAGGGTTGCAAATGATCAACAATCTCCTGAACCTGAGACAAGGAGACAGGCTCAAACCGATGAAAGGCAGCAGAGCGTAAGTGAGGGACTGACGAGTCAAAAACAGAAGGGGGGATTTGGAAAAGAAAATAACGTTTAGATGTACAGAGCTGATGGCAGGGGTATGCAGTGGAGGCCGACTCTTGTTTTTTTTTTTTTTGGGGGGGGGAGGGGTATTGTTTGCCAAATCATCACAGTATTTACAATCAGTCAAAACACTGGAATGCTGGAATGACTAAGAAGAGAAATCCATAACTCAATTTATCTCAGTAGAGGGGCACCTGTCAAGTGGTGTGATATACACTGCCTGGCCCAAAAAAAAAGTCACCACCTGGATAATTGGATAATTGGACTATTGGATAATTACTGCATGGGCAATTATCTTTCAGCTGGCACCAAGTTATTTAACCCTAACAGATGCAATGAGTAGCTTCTCATTTCTTAAACAACCATGGCCATGAAAGAAATGGTCAAATCAAATCGTTGGTATGCATCAAGCAGAAAAAACATCTAAGGAGATTGCAGAAACTACTACAATTTGGTTTAAGAACTGTCCAATGCATTATTAAAAACTGGGGGGATAGTGGGGAATCATCGTCTTCGAGGAAGAAATGTGGTCAGAAAAAATCCTGACTGTGATCCGCAATCACTTGCATCACATTTGGTAAAGTCAAATTGTAGAAAAACAACAGAGAACTCAGAGCTATGCTTAATAGTAAAAGTAAGAGCATTTCCACACACACAATGCGAAGGGAACTCAAAGGGCTGGGACTGAACAGCTGTGTAGCTTTAAGAAAACCACCATCAGTGAGGCTAATCGGGAAAAGAGGCTTCAATTTGCTAGGGAGGATAAAGATTGGACTCTGCAGCAATTGAAGAAGGTCATGTGGTCTGATGAGTCCAGGTTCACCCTGTTCCAGAGTGGTGGGCGCATCAGAGTATGAAGAGAGGCACTTGAAGTGATGCACCCATCATGCCTAGTGCCTGGGCATGCTACAGAAATAAGTCTTGTGACATTGCAGAAGCTTATCGGCACCATGCAACAGCGAATGCGTGCCGTAATCAAAGCTAAAGGCGGTTCTATGAAATATTAGTGTGTGACCTTTTTTTCTATGCTCATTTATACGAAGGGGAAGATTCACTTGCACTCATATAAGGATAAAGTTATTCATATTTTTATGTCAATTAATAACTCATCTATCACTTGGTGCATCATTTGCATGTGTCAATGCTCCACTGCAGTCTGACCTATGATTTAGCATATGTATTGAATGGGGCTTGAACTGAATAAGTAATGATGTGGGCCAACTACTGTCCCCCTCATCCTTTGCTCAAGGAAGACGGAAACTAGTCCAGCTGGACTGTCTTACCGATGGCGGTCTCTGGCATGGCAAACAGTGTCTTCTCAGTGGCCACTCGAAACCGTCCATGAACTGACAGACCTACACCCTACAGGAGAACAAAAGCTACTATTAATGCTAGAATAAAACGAGCAGGAAACAGTGAGAAAAATGCTCAAATGTACGAAGCCTTTTTAAGCAAACAATTTAAAGATGGGATGGCGACCCTGCGTGTGTGTGACTTCCAGCAGTGAAAGGGTTGAAGGCTAATGAGCAGAACTGTCCAGAAGATATTTCCAGCACAGCAAAGTGCGTCAGATTAAAGAGTTACCATAGAGACGACATCCCCTTATGTACTGTACATCCCTGACTTATATGTATGACACAATATAGATACAACAAGGTAGATGAGCTGTAAAGAAATACGGCCTCACACACACATTTATAAAGACAGCTGTCTTTATAAATGGTGTGTTGATTCGTAAACCCTATGAACAATTAAGTAACAAGGTAGGGCACAAATTAAAATGTTAAACAATATGTCCTAATGCCAATCACAGAGAACGAATAATTCATTAATTTATTCAGCCTGTCCTTTATTCGAACAGCAGGGGACAGGCAGACTGAGGTCTCATTTTAATTTTGTGGCGTCCTGCTCATGAGACAATGGCAAAATGCAGGATTAAGCACTAAAAATGATCCAATACAAGTATATACATAATGTGGGAGTAATCAGTAAATTAAGTCATTAGGCAAGTAGAGATTAATCATATTACCACTGATTTTTAGCAACCTGAGGATTTCTTATTAAGTAATTACTCCGACACTGGGGGAAAATTTTGTGATTGGATGCTCAACTGTGCCATGGTAACAAGGTCATTTACTGGTCACGTCAGAGAAAAATCCAATATGTCACGGTTTATTTCATCAGGTAAATCCCCTTTAGAGCCACATAAACTGGAGGCTGGATGATATTAATTATATGTTTGCTTTAATGAATTTTAAATGTCATTTGTGTCAAGGTTCCATTGTCAAATCATATAAATCTGCTTGTACAGCTCAAAGAAAGGAGATTTCGGAAGACCTTAGACAAAGAGTTGTTCATGCTCAACAGGCTGGAAGGGGTTACAAAAGAAAACACAAGTTGTTCTGCTAAACAAATGGTTATGTGGTGCAGCCAAATTTGTAGTGGAAAAGCAGAAGTTTATTCGTATGACGTTGTTAAAGATGTTTAATGTTGTGGATTGGCTGAGTCAAGGCCTGTTAATCCTTAAGAAATCTAGGAGGCAGTGGTAGAATGACATTAAGACAAGAGCGCGTATGATAGAAAGGTCACAGGTTCAATTTCTTGAAATTGGGCAGCACAACAAAAATAAAAACAAACTAAAACTCTATAGGTCAAGCTAAAACTTGACCTTCATAAGGAGAAATCATGCAGGAGGAATATCAGGGGAGATAGAAAGTAGCACATATGAAACACCCATAACACACACACAAAGAAAAACAAAGGAGTAGGAATATAGTTTGGGTTGTTGGAGGAGCTGCCAAACCAAGTAAGGGAAAAAGAGGGACGCAACCCATAAATATTAAAAGACAAATGCAACTAATCACAACATAAAAATTAATAGAAGTTAATAAAAGTTAGTCAAAATACTACTAAGGAGCTTTAGATACTGACCCAACTAAGGAGAAGTGAAAATTTTGATTAATGATAGGAGTATTTCTAATTATTGATTAGCATCTTATAACTTGAGTATAGATCTTAAGGTCACTTTTAGCTAATCAGCTGTTCAAAATCCCCAAAATTTAAATTTACAATAATATAGGAAAAATTAAATCAATCCGAACACATTGGTGTAACAATACAGTTGTTCTTTACACTGCAAGTGTTAATCGAGTTTTGATTTTCCACCTCAATCACTAAGTGTTTGCAACTTATGCACAAGTGAAATAAATACTGAATTGCTAAAATTGTTGATGACTAACTTTCTTTTCCTTAATTAATCAACTGAGTGCAATCAGTTAGTCAGCTGGTGCAACACAGCTGCAGTGCACTGTGGTACAGCCAAATTCATAGTGGAAAAGCAGAAATTTATTCATATGACGTTATTAAAGGGATATCCCTTAATATGAACGGTTTAGAGATGTTGGTTAGCTTAAAGCCAAATGTAATCTTTGTATAAAATTATTAATTTGACAGGCAGTGGTAATCCTGTCTAATATCCTATACACTATATATTCATAAAGGAAAACACCTGCTGAGGACTGAATCACTGCCAACTAATCATCAGAGAGTCGACGTGCTGTCTTCACTTTATTCTTAGCGGACAGCATATACTGTATGAGATCGGTACAGACACAGAGAACAGTGATCCTGGTTCTGTCTTTTTAAGGCTGTGTGACCAATGACTACAAAGAATTACAAATAACTGATGGCTGGAAAAAACAGGCCTCTGCCAAGGGTAGTTTTACTTATGAAAGAGCCATATCTGGATACAAGAGCCAAAAGAGGGATACAGGAGAGACAGACTTTTGTCAGCTTAGGACACGAATCACACGATGGGCTCAGGGCAAAGAGGGCCACTGGGATTTTTTGTAGCACAATGACACACCTGAAACGAAAATATGAATGAAATTCATTTTTAAATGTTTGTAATTATTAAAATTTTAATAATTCCGCTGTTCACGTCACCTTTGCACTTTTCAACCACTGACTGAGGGGGTGTTGACATGCTACAACAGAAAAGCACAATGAATACACTCAACAATTCAATCAGCTTCTTGCGTTTGTGGTTATGTGAATCACTGTTACAGTGTCACTGTGTAATGCGGCAGCTGAATCGAACAGAACCACAGTTAATGTTACAACTCACATTATCTGCTGTAAAAAGGCCAACTAAGAGAAACCAAGGCATGTACTGACTGACTGTTCTGTAAAATAGTTTAAAAACTATGACGCACACATGAGCGTGCTACACCACTGCTCTGGCTGACATGTTTCTTCCTAAAAAAATGTGACTGTGGCATTTATAAAGAGCTCCAAAGACGGGAAACTTTTACGGCCTCTGGAAATGAAAAGAAAATGCCCAGTTTTGTTCTTTAGGATCTGATTGATTTTGACAAAAAATAATTGATAAAATAGTCCAAAATATATACTGTTCTTTTAAAAATAAAATTGTTCGTATTTACTGAGTTTTAATAAACAATCTGACCATTTGCCCATTTATATAAAACTGTTTACTAGTCATTTTTTAAGATCATATGAGTAAAGGCAAACCATTTTGAGTTGCTAGTCTTCATCTATTATTAGACAGGGAATATTATTATTAACATATTAGTTGTATAATTTCTTCCAAAATGTAAAAATAGTACAACCTGAAAACAACAGTATCAAAGCATAATTTTTTAAATAAGATATAAAAAATGTTTTTTGAGATGGTCACTGAATAGATCCAAAGCAACGTGGGTTCGTTTTATTTCACAGTATCCTACTTTTACCATAAAAGCAGTGGAACATTGTCACATGGTGAGTGTGGTACCGTACCACCAAGCACCATATAAGAACTTGTCCCTACGTCCTGCTGTAAGCAAAGGACACAGCAGCATGTTTATAGCCCCAAGCTTACAAACAGAATAGACTGCAAAATTTACAACCCAGCACGCAGAGTTTATACCAGCGACGAATGTGGAGGGGTTTATAAAACAATGGTGAAGTGAAATCCATTAGAATGATGCAGAGCGATGGCATCACTCTCCAGTGAACCACATTTGCTCTGCAAGCAAAGGTAAATATCTAGTAGGTGCGTCCCGCTAATATTCATATTATGCTGTCGTTTATTTTCATTCTGCAAAATCTGAAGCGTACAGTGAACTGGGAGAAGAGAAGCATTGTGTGCAGATGCCTTTTTGTTGGTGCAAAGACACAGAATTGGCAGATAGCAATTATAAACACAAAATCTGATATCTGAGAATACACAGGAATGTGGTGATACTTTTCACATACATCATTGTGCTCAAAGTATTCACTTTCAAAACAAGTGCTGCTTAAGCTTCTGGAGCACGAGAACCTTAGAGTGGGGATCAAAATCTGATCTGTTTTCTCATCAGGCGATGTGGGCATTAGCAAATAAGAGCTCTGTTCTCCAGGAGAAAGAGATTAGTCATACAGCTCTGGACAAATATCCATCAACTGGGCGGCAGCCACTACACTGCCCCTGTCACACAAACCGTCGACGTGGGGAGCCTCCTGTCAAACTATGTAAATGTTTAGAATCGGAGAAGGAAACTCAAACATTCTGAAAAGAAAGTGAGACACAGTGTCTGCTTAGATGCAAAGCACAGCACACACGGATTAATGACACTTTAGCATTCACAGAGCTTAATTCTAGGGATTTAAAACTTGGAGAGCAGCGAATGATGCACGTGAGATGACATCCCTCTGATGTCACGATATGACTTTCCTCCCTGTTGGTCAGAAATACTCGCTCAACGTGGGAGTTCTGCCCTGAGCTCAGGCCCTTGAACAGGGGACTCTGGATTCTCCCATATATAGAACTGGCCTGTTTTCAACTGCTACACAATCACACATTAAACAGCAATCACCTTCCCTGAGGATGGTTTGTGTCACCATTACTGTCTTCTCCGTGCTGTCATGACAGATTCTGCAGGAGTGGTAGATTTCAAACAGCTTCACTCTCAGAAGCACCCATCAATAGAAACCAAAGAGCAACATAAGATAAAATTAGAATGATAAGTTAAATAATAGGCCATAAATAATTTGAAAACATTATGGCTTTAAGTGTTTCCTCTGGAAGATGAAATGACGTGACTTACACCACACTCTGAATAGGTTGTACATCAATGTAAGTCACTCAGCGGGGCCTCACACCTCCTACTACGATACCCAATATTATTTTTTCCGCTTTGTTCTGAGAAATAAATGATAGCTTTTGCCTCTCTTGGACAGGAAAATGGTAAGTGTGGATGTCCTTGTTATTATGGCTGTCCAAACACAGAAAAACACGAAAACATGATGGAAAGAAGTGCGCTTTCTTTAAAATGTATTAGATCCAATCATCCATATCAGTACATATCATGTTTTTCTTACAGTTTTATGCTATTGCTAACACTCTAAATATGAATTAGGCTTTAAAAGTTTGGAAACCATTAGCTTTTGTAACTGCACCTTATTTAAAGGCATCACAAGTATAAAGCACATTTTGTGCATTGTACTTTGCAATGTTGCAACACACTTGGTGCAAATGTCTACACACATTTTTCTAATATTAGACACTTTGTTCAAGTATTAAGTTTCTAGCAAAACATTACTGGCAAAACACTTTTACTTTACCTACACTTGCATTGCAAAGAGAACTCGGGTAAGTGTTCTACTTTGTGAGAACTTCATAAACCAGCTCCTATAACCACAAAGGCATGTCACTGCTTGTGATGTGAAAAGAGGTGATGTGACTCTAAACTGAAGCCATCTGTTTCATCCATTACAATCACGTATAATAATGTTGTGACTGTATTTTTGTACTGTGGGTTTACACTAACACAAACTTACTTTTACTTTTAATATAACTCTACTTGTTTTTCTCTTTCGTGGAGCAGTGAGCATTTAAGGGAACACGTGGTGGGTAAGCTGGGATTTGATCCTGAAAATTTCAGGCCACCAAACTGTGTATGACAAAATCCAAAAGGGATACAAAGTCCTAAAGACAGCAGTGTTTTGTACAGAGCACATCAGTGTGTGTTGTTGCTTTGAGAGAATAATTCCATTTCGAAACAGCATCATAAGAATTTCCTTTTGACTTTTGAAGTTTTAAAAACGTTTGTTTTTTACTTTAAGTGTTGTGTCTTCTTTAGCAAGTATGTAGAGCTTTGACATAAAGAGACAATTTACGCAACAAGTGGGGAAGCAATTGCAAAAAAACAGTACACAACAAAAACTAACACACTAATGTAGATCAGATAAAGAAATGGTACAACATGAAGTCCACTGCTGTGTTCAACATACTTCTGTTCTGAAGCCCAATAGCAGTATTTTATTTCAAATTAAATAATCGGCAACAGCTACATCACATAGAGATATTTCCTAATCTTCTTCAACCTTTCACAACAAACAACCAAACAGCAGATTGTCGTGTGAATTTTGTTCCACATGCTTAAGTACAACTCACTTTTAAAAGTCTGTATATGAAGAGTAAGGCTAGTTTTTGTGCAAAAGGGCTAATTAGAATTTCCCATATTTCTGCGCTTCAGGGACGCTGACACACACAGACACAGGATGAGTAATGACCCAGCAGGAACGAGTGGCCCGGAGTAAGATCACAGTCAAGGTCACAGACAAGAAAAAAAACATGCAGACTTAACCACAAGATAGACTGTGACCAGTAAGTCCCAAAGTTACACAACTTTGAGATCAAAGTCATTCCTGTTACTCGTCATAGTTCCCATACTTAATATTACAGGCCATTGGTACAAATTCCAGCCATATTTGACACTTGGAAGAAAAACTAGTGGCAGCAACAATGTTTTGTCACTTTATATTTCATCCAATCACAGGCCAGGTTGCCACTAAGCAGCAGGTGACAGTGACAGATAATTATCTACTGACATCTACTGGCAAACGTGGATATCACACCACATTGACTTAGCAAAGCACTTTATCCTGAAAAGAGCTTTAACAGATGATGAATCTTTGACACGTGGCAATATGAAACATATCTTATCAGTGCCTCAAAAGGTAAAATTATCTAACAAAGAAGACACAGTTAGCATTGCATTAAAATGTAAATATATTAAAATTAAAGGTACTCACCCCTCCCATTGTTATTCCATCAATAAGGGCAATATATGGCTTCTTGCATGTCCCTTGAAAGATCAAATAAAATGTGTACAGATGATAAAATAACACATTTTAAAAATGCTAACTCAGAGCCACACATGTAAGTGAATATTTATTGACAGATAATGCAAGAGCAAATGGTAATTAGTGTACCTATGGCATTGTTGAGAATATACTCCTCACGGAAAAAGTCCTGTGCAAGAGAGTCACCGACCTTCCCAGCTTCTGTGACAGCTGAAAGGAACAAAGAGAAACCCTGACAACAGTGAAGTCGCTCCTTTCTCCTACAGTTGCATGTTGGAGCCCACTGTTTTAGTGTTTACCTCTGATGTCTCCACCAGCACAGAAGGCCTTTCCACCTGCTCCTTTGATAACGATGATATCCGTCTCACTGTCCTGTTCCCATTTCTAGAATTGAAAAAGCAGAAAATTTATAGGGAGTGATAATCGAAAATCAGTTTAGACATTAAAAACTGAAGATTAACAAAAAACTGCATTTTTAAAGGAATTTAAAGCTACAATATGCAGTCTAAACTGGCACCAGCAGGAGAGCTGTCAGTCAACTCTGGTCCACCCAGTCCTCCCTTTCCTGCTTTTCCATTAACCCTAATCCATTTTGAACCCAGGTTTGTCCCTGAATTTATTTTGCATGCAAGAATAATATAAATTGTTCTATTGTTAGTAGGGGTGAACCGGATTTCTCTGCACCGGTCCAGAACGTTCCCCCGCTGTCAAATCTCTTTTGAAAAAAATGTTTTTTCTCAGTTGTGCAGACACATTTTAAAGTTTAAAATGAGAAGCCTGAATAAACAATCTCCCTCTCTCAAACGCCACATCCTCTGTGGCACTCCGATGACCTCTTCCTGGGCATCACCATCACCTCCAATCACAGTCTGGTTCGCTGCAGCCACGGCCAAGGACAAGGCCAAGCTGCAGCGCGTCGTCCACTCTGCTGAGAAGGTGATCGGCTGCAATCTTCCATCTCTCCAGGAGCTGTACATCTCTAGGACCTGGAGACATACAGCCAGGACCGCAGCTGACCCTTCTCATCCTTGACACAATATCTTTCTGCCCGTCCCATCTGGCAAGAGGCTCCGGTCCATCAAAACCAGGACCTCACACCACAAGAACAGTCTCTTTCCCACTGCAGTCAACCCGCTGAACAGTGGCCAAATCCCAAACAGAAAACCCCATATTCACTTTCTTACTTCTATTGTATTATTGTATTATAGTGTTCGTGTGAATATTTTACATATCATATTTGTTATGTGCCATGCCTACACCAAGAAATTCTTGTATTGTTAAGTTTTCTTCACTGTGCTTGGCAATAATCGGTTTTCGGATGCTGAATACAATTATAGATAAAAGTGTGTTTTAATGGCATTTTACTTTTTCCAACAAAAATATAAAAGATTCTTGTGCACCGGGATTCAGGTATAGAGTTTTTATCTAATTTAGTTCAAGCAGGTTTACTGGTCTTGCTGTGTTTGTCTTAGCGCAAATAAAGCAGTGATTAGATGTCTGTGTTTAAACACTTCCTGTGTCAACTTTCCTGAACTTTGAACAAGACACATTACTTTTACTTGCTGGTTTAGGGTCCTGGTTGGTGTTAGAGCCCAAGACTCAGGAGTAGATTTTGAAAAAGGTGAAGTCTGTTTGCCGGTAGGTGTGGTTGCCCTTACCTTGATCTGAACCTGTCATGTTAGCTCTGTCTGCTGCTGAGTCTTGGGATATAATGTTGACTGTAACGTCACTGTTTGTCTTGTTTGTTTGGCTTCTTGCTCTCGAAACTAACTGGATAAAACACAGCAACAGAAGGGCCCACACATTTCTGGTAAGATGGCCATAGTGTGCCTGTCAAAAATCTTGTCAAAATAAATCTTGATATTTTAACGTGAAACACTTTGCGGTGCGCATAGAAGCCTCGTACATCGACTGGTGACCATTGGTATACACATTACATTGAACTTTTTATTTTTTACATATTAGGGGTCTGTGAAGATCATCCTCAAAAGCCTGATGGCATCTTACAACAATTTAGACCTCATTGCCCGCCCCATGTGAAGTTTGCATTCATCAAACTTTTCTTACCTTGAGCTGAGGGTAGATCTGTCGGATCATCGTCAGGTTAAGGGCATTCAGAACTTTGGGTCTATTCATGGTGATCACACCAACTCTGCCCACTTTCTCCAGAAGAACCTCTGGTTCCACATGACTGGACATCTAATGTACATATTAACAACAGGCAATGTCTGAACAAATGAAAATATTGCTCAATCAATTTAAAATGTGAAGTGAACAAATCACTTTAGCAGAACACAAAAAACTAGTGTCACTAACCACATAAAAATACAATGACGCAACTCTACTGTAAAACAAGTAGTTTTACAGTAGGGTTAAAGCTACATTGTGTATGTCAATTACATTTTTTAAGTAGAAATACAATTCCAATCACATCCTAATGCAAAGAGGTGTAGTCTCTATGACCCAGACTCATGAAACAGCACTGGCAGCAGTGCAGAAATTTTCAGTTCAAAAGGTTCTGATGTGAGACTCGCCCTTCTAACGTATCAGAGAAAGTCAATTTCTTCTTTTTTTAAAATATTTTACTTGTTTTACTTCATGAGGACATTTAACTCTGTAGTAAAACAAACTTCCACAGATTCCAGGAAAATACTGGCTTGGAGAGACAGTTTGTATAAGTCACGATTGATTTATTAGATAGAGTAAAAAAGTAGTAATGACCCCCTACTACAATATATCCAAGCAAATAAAAATCAGGTTTGGTTCATAATTTTCTTTACTGTGAAAAACCAACAGCTGAAAATGAACTTTGGTCATTTTAGTGATAATAAAAATAGTAGCTACACTAATACAAACTACAACTTATGCAATTATTACATATCTACAATCTCTTGTTGTGTATGTGGATAATAGTCTATGCTGGTAGATGAGATGGGGTTGCTCACCATATGACTCTGGATTCGCTGCAGTCTGCAGAGGGACCTCAGTCTAAAAGGAAACGGGCAAAGGTGAATAAGTTATGCGAACATGGGATGAGTTCAGAATTCAAATACATTAAATCCACACTGGAAACTGGGCCACAAACCGCCTAAAGACCACAGCACAGAAACACACACACACGGGGATCGACCCTGAGCAAGTCGGACACAACAAGCCAACTTCACGGTGACACGAATCCCAACAGACGACAACATGACTGAGCTGAACGTCGTCACTTGGCACCAACCTGTATGTGGATGTCAAAACTGTGAGGGACATTCTTATAATTATATATATTATTATTATTATTATTACTGACTATTGCCAATAGCTGCACTGCACTGCCTGCTACACCCCTCTCCTCCTCTCCGACTAAGTTTTTGCGTTTACTTCCGGAGGAGGTAACGACCGATCCCCTGATTGGTGCAGTGTGATGACGTCAGAGCAGTTGTGCACCACACCGCCCCCTGCTGTCTGGATGGAGAAGCGCCCACGTTTGAGCAGGACTCCGACCATGAACCATGACGACATTTGACGGTCAAATACTGCGGACGCCTCATGCCTATGAATCCGCCTGTTAAAGATGATCCTCTGTGGTGCTACAGTATTTGCACCAGTCAAAGACAAGGGAAAACAATCAGCGTTAATGAGAACCTGTGGCCTAACTGGCAGGAGAAAGTGGACCAAATGTAAAATGTAAACTTTATATTTGCTTGTATTTTCATGTTAGTATTAAAGTGTTCATCTTTTCTATGTTTGAACAATTTCGAAAAAAAATTTAAATCGGATGCAGTACAGTAAAACAGTTTCTGACTAACTAATCAAGACAACTTTCTTGTGACATCTCATTTTTACTGTAATTCAGCAGGCTGCTCCAACAAGTCCAGGTGCAGTCTGGGTTTGTTATCTCTAGTACAACTATCATGGAATATTGTGTAATCCATATATTGTGTATTACTGTACACTTTATTTTAGTGTGCGGTAACTGATTGAAAGAATGCATTGGTTTGACCAAGTTTGTGTTTGAGAGAAAATGTGGCTTTTGAAAGTTTTGTCTGGGTCAGATCATTTTGCAAACAAAATGTGTCACTTTGGCCAAGGAGCTTCTGTTTCAGCTCATGCTACCTGTTTTGAAAATGTGACTTCAGAGTGGACATAATTCAATTCAACTTTATTTATATAGTGCCAATTCACAAGCAAGTCATATCAAGACACTTTAGATAATAAAGTCAAGACTATACAAACATTTAGAGAAACCCAACTGTGGGATGACTGTGGTGCAGTTGGAAGAAACCTCCAGCAGAACCAGGTTCAGGGTGGGTGGCACATCTGCCTTGACCGGTTGGGTGAGAGGAAAGAAATAAAAATGTAATTCCCTCAACTGAATAACATTATTAGTAGCCCTCTCATATGAACATAACCTTACAAGTAAACTAACACACACGTGTTGCACACAAGCAAATGACCAAAACTGCAAGTCAAATAATAAATGCATGGTCCTCAAAGCCCGGTGAACCTGTTACGTCAAAGGCTTTATATTATCGACTGCAAGCCCTAATGTTTGATTACACAGGCTATTAAGAGATTAGGGTGTCCGAAGGAGCAGTGCAATGTGTTTTGTGCTGCTATGACCAAGGTGTGGTTCAGCAAATGTGCTCAGTCATTCTTCTTTGTGCAAATAAAAGGCTACATTTGGTACATTGTGTAGAGTAGCAACACACAATCTAGTATATTATATAACATTGTGCTGTTTTGTGCATTACTGAATAAATGCCCATCTCCGATGACTCTGAAGTAAGGTAACAGAAAACCCCAGAGCTAAAAGGAAAACACATCAATACACAACTGAGCTTCACTAAAGAGAACATGAACACTCCACAACACTAGTGGAAAATGTTCTGCAGAGGCATCAAACAAAGCTTCAGTGGTTTGGGGACAGATGAGGAGAGAGAATCGTCATTTGGGGCTTTGCTGCCTGTCGGCCTGGACGGTTTGCCATCACTGGGTCTATCAGGGTATCTCAAAGGTTAGTGTCGGGGTGGCTGTCAATCCGCTCAAGCTCAGTGGAGGATGGATGATTGAATGTCTTTAATAATCTGTTCGCAACCGGCATCCTAAGAACATTTCTGAGCTAAAGCAGCTGAACATTGTGCAGGTCTGATCTGATTCTTTTTAGGAGCACTGCTGTCAAAGGAGGTTTGACTTGTTTATTCACCATCACTGTGAATGTTTGACGACCGTGTTTTTCTGTGGCGTGGCTTAGATGCATACACAAATCACATCCAATTTTTATTGAATTTGTGTATTAAAACACAGTCTTTGTAAAGCGTTCATATGTATTCCTCTTCACTGGAAAACAAAATTAAAAACAGGACATGATGTTTATGATTTTTATCATGTTTAATTTTTTTCTTCACACAAAATCACTGATACATGCATGTTTGTAAGAAAGTAGCAATTATGACCAAATTCATTTTTAAACCTTATGTTGAAGAATGATTAGAATATGGGACAGCAGGATGATGGTTTCCACACGGCAGCGTGTCCAGTTCCTTTCATCTATTCGTCACTGCTGCAGGAGCTGCTGGAGGACTACAAAACATAGAAACACAACAGACACACACGTTCATCGTTACAATTCTCTACAAAACTAATGTAAAGCTCAGAATATCACAATGTGTCCACATTTAATTTAAGCATCATTCACTTTTACCAGTAATACCGCGTTTCTTGAATACTGCAATACACTGAGTGACTCTTACCCCGCGACTGTCCTTCCCTTTCTTGTGACAACGGCTGTGCTTGTGACCATGCTTGTTCTTACGCCTGTGTCCATGACCATGTCCTCCACATTTTCCATGACTGTGTCCTTGTCCCTGTCCTTGGCATTGTCCATGGCCCTGTCCTTGGCATTGTCCATGGCCCTGTCCTTGGCATTGTCCATGGCCCTGTCCTTGGCATTGACCATGGCCCTGTCCTTGGCATTGTCCATGGCCTGGTCCATGTCCATGTCCGTGCCCGTGCCCATGTCCATGCCCTGGTCCATGCCCATGCCCATGCCCATGGCCTTGGCCTTGGTCATAACCAGGTCCAGGTCCCTGTCCACTGGCGTGTCCATGTGGACCACAGGGCTGAGGAGGGTAGTGTGGTGGTGGACCGGTGCCTGGAGGATAGTTTCCACCTGGCATCTGTGGAGAAGGGTTGGGGTAACCTGGGGGGTACTGGTTTCCTAAGCACGAGGAGAAAGGAGGAATAAGAAGCACTTCAACAATGTTTTTTGTCAAGTGTGAAATGTAAAGTTCAAATTTGAAAGTGTCTGTGTTTACCTTGGTTGGATCCGTACATTTTGAACTCTCTGACAAAAGCACAGATCGGGAAAAGAAGCACTAAAAATGACGATGAAGTCACTGTTTGCTGGAGCGCAGAGCCAGAGCTGCGGTTGTCCCCTGTTGGTCCTTTATATGTGCAGCTCTACGTCAGCCTGAAACATCACACCATCAGGGGCAGTGCCTGAAGAATTTTGGTCATTACCACATTTTGGCCTCGTGATATAGATGGGTGTGTGTGTTTTTATCATATACTGTATCACTACAAGTACAATAAGATACTGTACATATAAAAGACTTTCTTCTGAAATTACTTTTTATGAAGTTTTTTCAAAAATTGGAAATCTTCCAATACTAATATAATATGTGACACATTTGAAGACATTTTAATCTTAAGTTGCTTTTCTCATTGAAATAAATGATTCACACACATTCAAATTTAAATATTGGAACTAGATCACATGGATTTTTTTGTGCACTTAACAGGTGCTGGACCAGAAAAGCAGCTGTTTGTGAATTTTAAGAGAATGTAGCGGGCAGCTGCAGGGGGAATAGTTTAAGTAAAACCGTAGAGGAACAAAGGTCTTAATTCAACCTTCCCTGGGTAAATAAAAGTGCACAGTGAAAGATAACAGGGACAGATTAGTCTGAAACACAAACCAAATGCAACAGAAAATAAAGTGTCTTTGTTTTATACCATCAGTATTTGAGATATAAAAATCACACTGAATGTGTTTTACCACTGTAAAACTCCCTGCCAGAAAGCTCCTCTGGGATATTGATAATTTTACTATTTATTACTTTTACTATAATATTAGGTATTGTGTTGTCTACAGTGTTGTAACTGATTACAAGAGTGTAAAAGTTTGGTAACACTTTCTGTTGTTTGAAGGGAAAATCTAGCTTTTATTGCACGTTTTTTATGTTTTTATAAGAGCATTTTGCAAACAAAATGTGTCATTTGGGGCAGTGACCTTCTGTTTTGGCCGTTTGTTTACTGTTTGAAATGTGACTTCTGAGTGATCACAAGCGTTCAACCAAATGAGAAAAACTCTAATAGAAGAAGGGCTGATGAAACGTTCAAACTCACTGTTTCTTTGCATTGAATAACTGAACTTCAACTTTAACTTTAAATGTTTTGACATTGAGTTACAAACCATCTTCCAGTAAAGTCTGACTGAGTCAGTTTATTCATTTAACAAAAGTGCAGCAAGAGTTTTGTGCAGAATAAAAAACAAAATGTGAAAATAAAAGATAAACTTGCAAAAATGCTTGGGGTCATTGTGTAGCTGTAAAACGAGGTTATGGTCCCCACTCAGTCATTGTTCAGAGGGAACAGCAGGACGTTAATATGTGGATTGGAATCCAGATCAGTGTTTACAGTGTTTTGCCACATGAAGGCAGCAGAAGCCTTTTCCTTTAATTTCACATTCAGTGCAGACAGCAACATAAGTTTATTTAATATATATATATGACCACTGGATTAGTTCTGTTTTTGTTCTGCAAAGGAAGGGAAATACCTAAATCAAGAACTAAGTGTTTGCATTGGTCTTTGGCTTGTTTGTTTGCGAGCAGTGTGCTGCATTTGAAAACTGCATTTGTTATATTATAAAAAAGTAAAGGTCATAAAACCACAACAATAAGCTAAAAGAAGAAGCTGATGTGAGCTGAGGGGAACAAGTTGGGAAGTTCATCACTGTCACATGTTCTTTATAGCCACTTTACAGTGATTTCTCAGCCTTTTTAACCACGTGAAATCTGAACTTATTCAACTTCAAATGATAAGTTTAAAGTTCACTCAACTCTTTATGTTAAACTTGTGTATCAGTGTAGACATCCCAGTATTGTTTGACACTAAAGACCACACCCCTTTATCTGCTGCATCGAATGTTAATAAAAGCTGACATGTTTAGGTTTTAACCAAAATATAGGGGAGTTATTTCTGGAGAAGTTCAATGGGTCTTTTTAGAAGACACAGAAAAAATACTTGTTGTAAATTTTGGTCTGAGAACTTGTTTGCAACAGGTGTGTGACCACATATAGAGTCAAGCAAAAGTTGGATATAGGAAATAACTTTAAGTGAAAACTTTTCTGGATTGCAGAAAACTGCAAAAACAATTTGCGCAATTATGGAGTGTTTAGTGCTGCTGCCCCACAACTAGATGGTCTCCAGTTTTTAATCGGGGACAACAGCTGCCTGTGTGGAGTTTACATGTTCTCCCTGTGGTTTCAAAGTTTCCTCCCAGTCTAAACGCATGTGTGGAAGGTTCATGGGAATGTCAGTCTGTGTGTCTCTCTGCTATGACCCGAGATACTGTAGATTGGAGTGTGTCAAATAAAGGTTAAAGAAAATTACCAGATAATAGATTTCAGTTTTTATTGCATTTTAGAAAAAGTTTTAACTTTTCTGGAAATAGGTTTGTACATTTTCTGTACCTTAAACAAAAACCAAAGGCTGTGTGTGATCTTGCATTAACGGTTTCTTTTTTTGGTGTGCAAACATGCTTTTATTTCTCATTTAAGTGAGTAGAGAACAATACATTTTGTCATTTAACAATGACAAAAATCATTAAGCTCACAGCATTATAAGCTGTACATAGTCCACAGTTTTGCATTTACAATATCCCTGAGAGATCCTGTGCATCTGGGATTTTCAACCCAGACAGACAGCAACATCAAAACTTAAAATAAAGATGCTATAAATCCCTGTGGCAAAACAATATTGTTAAAAACCTTCTGCAATACATATAGAAACACATACTAAATTGTAGGTGTTATGATGAATAAAGTGATTACAATTTAAAGTAGGAGGATGAAGGCATCCAGATGAGGGTCTTCAAATGTCTTCATTAAGTCAGAGTCACTGGTACAAGGGCTTCTGGTTTACTAAAAAACATATTTCATATAGTCAGGATCTGCCAGTCAGCTGAAGAAGTAATTATAGAAATGTGAATTTCCAAAGAGGAACTCAAACACTTTACACGCTCAATAAAATTACTGGACCTTACCCTGTGACAATGCCTCCTTAGGCATGTGACCATGCTAGAATCAATGGTGATGACCATGGTGATGATGGTGATGATGATGACCGTGGTGATGACCGTGGTGATGACCATGTCCTTGGGGCCAAGACCCATACACATATTCTGGCCCCGGTGTGATAACCTGCACTGGGGGCACCAGGATTGTACACGGGAGCAACATATGGCTGAGTAATGACCTGTTGGACTGGATACTGCGGGTATCCTCCTGGCACTACATGAACGCCAATGCCATCATGATGGTGGTGATGGTGGCTGTGATGGTGATGGTGTCCTAGTCAAACAAAACAGACGGGACTCACTTAAAGACTCTTGTGGATCATTAAAATCAAAATGAAGTTAGACAAAAGGGAACACTGAGACATGGTTGCAATGAGTGAGCCATTTACCATGATGCCCGAACATTTTCAAAAATCTCATCGAAACCCTGAAATTGGAGAGAGAAGCGTAATGAAAACAATGCGCAGAAACAGCAGCTGTAGTCGACTGTGGACAAACAGGTAGAGAAGCTCATGTGTCGGGCAATTTGTGTCTCACATGACTGAGCTTTGACTCAGCAGTAACATATGTCTGAGTGATAAACATAAAATAATTAAAAAAACCAAAAAAACCAAGATGTTTAAATTTTTGAATTTGAAATGTACAACATCAAAACATTCTTTCTTCTTTAAAAATCACTTAATAAGTTATGTTTTCATTTAGCAGACACAAAGGACTTACAGAGAAATTTGGTACACACACGAATTAGACCATGAACAGAACACAGGTGAACTTACTGTGAGCGAGAGAGCAGATCCACTGATAAGTCGTCTTCACCGTCAGCTGAGGCTCCTTTTTATGGGCGGCCACACCTGAAAAACTCATCGGGGGCAGAGCCTTTGTTGAGTGAGGGCTGGGTTTTTTTGTGCGTATATGTTTGTTTTGTTTAAAATCAAATCAGTAACAGGCAGGAAAATTCATGACTCACTTCCTCAAAATGTAAACACAAGCAAAATGAAAAAAGGAAACCAAAAAACAGTACTAGTTAATTTTTAATAAACTATATATTCATGATAAATAATGCACATATCAGAAGTATATTACATGTCTTCACTCGAAATTAAGTTATACAATCTTCTCATAGTCATTTATCCTTTAAATTTACCCATTTGCATTTTGTTTAAACGTAAAATTTACTTTGCTAATAATAAACTGCAGGTTATAATCTAGTTCGTCACTGTTTGATCACATGTGAACTTTATTGCTGAGCTTTCATTTTGTTGACAGGGTTTTGTGTGAATGTTTTACTTGTTTTATTTGTGTAACTCATTTAAAAAGTTCTGTGAAAATTCAGCACAAACATGTTGCCATGGATACTGGCACAGTACTGCAGCAGGTTTGGTCCCTGACCGAACCTGTTTGACACCTTTTCCTAAAAGCTGCACAGGTGTGTGTTATTGGAAGACAATGCCTGCATTTTCCATGTAGAAGAGACAAAAATATCTTTTGGGGGGGGGTGTTTCCTCTGTGTCTGTAATTCACTCTGTTCTGAGGGTTGATCTTGTAACTGGTTTTGTGGTGCATATGTGTGCTGTTCAGAAATCCAGAAAACTGCACCGTCGTTTACCATCTCACAGCACACACACGCACACACACACACACACCTCACATCATAATAAAAGATACTGAGGGTGAAGTCATGATAATTAGGTAACACACTGGCCTGCAGGACAGAAATAGCAGGGCCGCCGAGCAGTTCTGCTTAGATTTACTTTAAAGTCTAAATCCAAGTCTTTTTTGGACTCTAATCTTGAGTTAAAGGTCAAGAATCACATTTAGGTTTCAATTAAAACCTTTGGGAAACCAAAGGACTGAACCTGGTGTGAACTAAAGAGATGATAATCACATCATGTGAGCATCATGAATGACAGTCGGTGCCTGTTGACATCGTCCACACCCACAGATTCTTGGCCTAGTGTTTGATGACGGGCCATTGTTGGGAGTCCCTGGATGTTTCAGCTCAGTTCATTGTTTGCACTGTTACAGCGTTTTGTATTTGCTCAGGTAACTTTTCTTTATCTTAGATTTTGTTTGAATATATTAAAAGGTTTATCATGAGATACACACAAAAACGAAAAAAATCCGGTGGGATGTTTCATCACATTGCTGTATCGACAGTTTGCGTCTATTTGTTTTCAAACTTCCTCGAGAGTTGAGACTTGTCAAACCTATTTCTGTTATCAGAGAGTTTCAGGACAGGGTGACAGAGGGGAATCAAAACAAGCTTTCACGTCAGCAACATGCTGATGACTTGGAACAAAGAAGAGACGGTGCAGGTTTAACCGGTTTCATTATGTGGGATCGGAAAGACTTGCCCTGGCTCCAGCAGTCACATGTTCAAGCACCTGAGCCACAGAAACACACCTATACGTTTACATGAGACACTCCCGACATAGTTTAATAAATAATACACTGAGAAAATTGATAAAGTTTTAAAGAAAAAAAATGATTGTATTCCTTCTTGAAAAATTTAAAAAAAAAATTCAGTTTAATAATTCAGCTGTATCAATGGAAGTTTTAATGCGCATAAGAATGTTATCTAACACAAACTTCTCAGTCTAAAGAGTTTGTATCTAGGTGACATTATGTATCAGTAGGCTTATGTCTGACAGGGAGAATGGGCGAATTCTCTTGAAAAGCAGATACTCAGGTTGTTCTGTGCCGCAGGCGGTGGTGCAGCGTGTGTCAGAAAAAATGTGACTTGTCTGGCAACAATTTCTAGGAAAAACACCACAGGACATCCCTGCACCCGTATTTATGTTAGCTAATCCTAGAATACAGTGGGAAGCATATTATTTTATTAATAAGCTCACTGTGGCGCAGTAGGTAGCACAGTGTGGTTCATAAAGAGCCTGTAACTCAGAGTCGCTAGAAGCTGTAGCACAACCCAGATGTTTGTTAATGTTGGTGTCATGTGTGACTCCTAAATGGAGTTTGGTGTCTAGTCGATCGTTCAAATACTCGACTATAAAAAACTGCGTGTATGTGAAGCCCCACCTCACGGACAACAACCCAGGGTGCAACATTGGAGGCGGGGTCTAAGCTCCCATCACATCACCGTTCTCTGGGCTGTGTGGGACATGTGATCTGGGTCTTTGTGTAACAGCTGTTTAAAGGTTTGTCATCACGAGGCACCAGTAATAAGCCTCACACTATTACATTACATAACTTACAATCTTGTGACAAACCCCATCACCCCTTCCTTTAGCTGAAATTGTTTGTTTTACCTTTGACAAATCCAGAAACACAAGCTAAAACTCCATTAAAAATAATAAAAGGTTTATAATAAAATATATATGAACTGTTGCCATTCTTCACTTAAAAGGTCTATATCAACATGTTGAGCTTAAACATGACTTCACTTAAAATGTCCCGTGGGTAAAAAGAAAGAATCCATTCAACCAGAGTGTAGTGTTTATTACATAAAAATCAATGTAAAAGTCATTTCAAGAAGAGTAAAAGTGCTGCTGTTCAGCTGGATACTGGAACTGACTCTATTTTAAAAGTATCACCTTCACACACCGTCACGTAATACAGAACTTAGTGAAAGATAAAAGCCACGCCTTAAAAATGTAGGAGTAATGGAGAACTTTTCTTGTTTCTCTTCATGTCTGCATTTAGTTGGTGTCACTGTTGCAGGAGCTCCTGGAAGAAAAAATGTGAATGTGTTTATTTACAAATTGTAGTAAAAGTTATTATAGGATTTCATTAATGAGCTTGTGAAAATTGCTGTGTATTGCTGCTGTGATATTTGTGGATCTAAGAATCTATTAATTAAACTACATTCATATTAGAATGTGTTGCTTTTGCAGTTTTCAGTTGCTCAGCAGAATCTTATGCCATGAAAATATTTTATTCTTTCTTGCCTTTGATATGCATGTGACCATGTATGTGTTTGACCAAATCAGCATTTGTGATGACCACGTCCATGGTGTCCGTGGTGTCCATGTCCATGGTGTCCATGTCCATGGTGTCCACGTCCATGGTGTTCATGGTGTCCATGGTGTCCATGGTGTCCATGGTGTCCATGATGTCCATGGTGTTCATGGTGTCCATGGTCACATTTTTGCTCAGGTCCACACCCACAACCTGAATGTCCAGGTAGGACTGAAGGAACGCAACCAGGTGGATTGAGAGGTTGGGGAGGGTAAGGTTGGGGTGGGACACAGCCTGGTGGATTTTGAGGGTATCCTCCTGGCATTGGCTGCTGACCATAGCCAGGGGGATACTGGTTTCCTATGTAAACAAACGAGATGGTGCTGTTGGGATAACAATTTTTGATCATTCAAATCTAAATAAAGAACATTTGACTTAAGGGAGCAGGTTTTTGTGAAATAAAAAGACATAATGAACAGTGAACAATTGAGTTATTTACCGTGGTTGTTCCCGAACATTTCAAATATCAGATCTGAACCCTGAATGTGAAAAAAGTGATGTAAGTGCACAAAAAACAACTTTTATGAATAAAGGAAATCAATCTTGTTGGGAGAAAGTGAAAATAAGCCTTTGAAAACCCTGTGACATAATGTGCAGAAAGAGCCGCGAAATGTCGTCAGACGGGTAGAGCTGGTCCAAAGTGAAACATCGTACACTTTATGTCCCATTTGAAGCTGCAACGACTGACCAAAATGGTCTTACAGTCCCAAAACATCAACCCAACAATGATAGTGAAGTGAAATTAGTCCACACAAGTTTGTAAACACAGATACAGACAGACACGCACATATTCGAAATAATATGAGTAAACCTACTGTGTGCTGGAGCGGATCTACAGACACAACAGTCTGTGAGCTCTGCTTTTATAGAAAGCCACACCTCACACATGGGTTGGACACAAAGAATCAGGGACTCATCCTCACATCACTATCTTCTATATTTCATGAGGTGTGACAGCGTTCGAGTGTCACCTCAGTGTATTAATAAATAATTCAATGAAATTAAAAGATAAAAATTTGAATCTTTCTGCCAAAGGGGAAAGTCAGAGTATTTGGGAAATAATTAAATAAAATAAATAAAGTAAATCTAACTACTGGTTCTAAACTGTTCTAAACTGTTTGGTGGTTATTGTCCCAACATGTACAGGAAATAAAAGGAACATTCAAAGTGAGCGTTTGGGAGATCTGCCAACAGCTCCTTTCTCCTGCACAGTACATGCTCTGTTTCAGTCGCCCAGTGTGTGTCACACTGTCAGCGACCATGACGCACTGCATATGTCAATAAATACAACTGTGGCAAAACAGTGGAGCTGGTCCAGGCCTTCGTTGGGTAAGAGGTGAAATACACACTGGATCAAGTTCTAGCAAGTAGAAGATGAAGTAGCCGAAAACTGCACAGTAAGTAAAAGAACCAATACACAAACACTTATATCGATTTAACCTGTTTTCCTGTGTGGGATCACAGGGGGGTTGGAGCCCCTTCCAGCTGTCATAAGGCGAGGGGCAGGGTCCACAGACGGACAACCACCCACACCTAGGCGGGAAATTTGGAGTCACCAGTTAACCCAGCATGGAGGTCTTTGGACTGTGGGAGGAAACTGGAGTAAGCCACACCTGGTAACTCCACACAGAAGGGCCACGGTCGGCTGGGGATGCGAACCAACAACCTTCTTGTGTGACACACAAAATACATGATATTTATTTTATCGAAAAACAAAGGTAATTATTGTTTCTTGATCCTACTAAACATATCAGTAATATGTTGTCTGTCAACATATGTGATCTTTAAGTGCAGCAGACGTCTTCTGTCTCTACGGAAAGAGTCCCTCTCGCAGAAAACCACCCAGTTTGTTGGACTAGAACTTTAACAGTGGTGCTTTTATTAATGTCCTCATTGTCATACATGTTCAGCACGGCCACTCTGAGCTACACAGCAGCAGGTGAGACACTGTGTGCAGAGGTGGTACAGGTACAAACAGTACTCATGAAAAAGTACAAGTATTGAAAGAATTCTCCAAGTATCACTTCAAATATTTTATTCAAGTAAAGGTACTAATGAGATTATATCAATGTATACTATTTTAAAAGACAAACATACTCCACTAAAGAAAAAATCAAGCAAACAATGTATTTTAAACAAACCAGATTTAGTAATCAAACTATTATTTAGTGTAGGTTTAGTGTCTTAGGCAAAGGCTTAAATTCAGCTCTCAGATAACTTAAGGACTGAAAGTGAACTACTTGTGAACAGTATTTGATAAGACTTAGTGAAATATATTTAATTTCAATTCAATTCAACTTTATTTATATAGCACCAATTTACAACGAAGTCATCTCAAGGAACTTTACATAATAAAGTCAAGACTATACAAACATTTAAAGAAAACCCAACAAATCCCCCTTGAGCAGCTATAGGCAACAGTGGAGAGGAAAAACTCTCTTTACCGCAGAACCAGGCTCAGGGTGGGCAGACATCTGCCTTGACCCTTCCGGGTGAGTGGAAAGTGGAGAGAGAAAAGAACAGAGCAACAAAAGGAACAACAAAACATTGGGCAGGTTAGTGGGAGCAGTAGCTGCACACTGGAGGACACACATCGCCAAATCCAGGGACACCTGAAGACAGGGACAGAGAGAGGGAGACAGAGAGGGAGAAAGACGACTACGGGACAAAGAAGATACAGAGTTAATGTCATACAGTGGTAACATTATAGATGTGGGGTGAGAGGAGAGAGTGAAGAGAAGAGGAAGTGGCTCAGTGCCGAGTCCCCCAGCAGTCTAAGCCTATAGCAGCAGGACTATAACCAACTATAAGCTTTATCAAAAAGGAAGGTTTTGAGCCTAGTCTTAAAAATAGGTAGGGTGTCTGCTTCCTGAATCTGGACTGGGAGCTGGTTCCACAGGAGAGGAGCTTGATAACTAAAGGCTCTGCCTCCCATTCTATTTTTGGAAATTCTGGGAACCACAAATAGGCCTGCATTTTGGGACCGAAGTGGTATAATATGGTACAAGGAGATCTTTTAGATATGATGGAGTGTGCGTTTAGAGCTTTATAGGTAAGAGGAAGGGTTTTAAATTCTATTCTACATTTAATGGGAAGACAATGGAGAGAAGCTAATGAAGGTGAAACATGATAAAATATACTCTCTTACCAATCCCAGTCAGTAATCTTGATGCAGAATTTTGGATTAATCTGAGGCTTTTTAGAGAGTTACTGGGGCAGCCTGAAAGTAGAGAATTACAGTAGTCCAATCTAGAAGTAACAAATGCATGAACCAGTTTTTCAGTATCGCTTTGAGACAGGATGCTCCTAATTTTGGCAATGTTTCGTAGGTGGAAGAAGGCTGTTCTAGAGATTTGTTTTATGTGTGAGGTAAATGACAAATCCTGGTCAAAAATGACTCCGAGATTCCAACTGGGGCAAGAGTCATGTCATCTAAAGTAGCAATATGGTTAGATAACATGTTTCTTAGACTTTTAGGCCCAAACACAATAACTTCAGTTTTATCAGAGTTTAGAAGAAGGAAATTATACGTCATCCAGTCCCTTATGTCTTTTAGACATGCTTGTAATTTGATTAATTGATTTGTTTCATCAGGTTTCATAGATAGATATAACTGCGTGTCATCAGCGTAGCAGTGAAAATTTACAGAGTGTTTTCTAATAATGTTGCCAAGGGGAGACATATATAGAGTAAAGAGTATTTGTCCTAAGACAGAGCATTGTGGAACTCCATAACTAATAACTAACTTTTGTGTATGTCGAAGATTCGTCATTAACACGAGTAAATTGGAATCTATCTGATAGATACGATTTAAACCAATTTAGTGCAGTTCCTTTAATTCCAATTACATGTTCTAGTCTCTGTAATAATATTCTGTGATCAATGGTGTCAAATGCAGCACTAAGATCTAGCAGAACTAGTATAGAGACAAGTCCGTTATCTGAAGCCAGAAGATCGTTAGTGACTTTAATCAGTGCGGTTTCTGTGCTATGATGAACTCTAAATCCTGACTGAAATTATTTAAACAAGTCGTTTCTGCGCAGGTGGTCACATAATTGCTTTGCATCTACTTTTTCAAGTATTTTAGAAATAAAGGGGAGATTGGATATTGGTCTGTAATTGGCTAAGGCACCTGGATCCACACTAGGTTTTTTAAGTAGGGGTTTGATTACAGCTACCTTATAGGCCTTTGGTACATATCCTGTTTGTAAAGACAGATTAATGATATCTAATACGAACGTGTCTAATAAGGGTAGAGCATCTTTGAGCAATCTAACTGGAATAGGGTCTAGCAGACATGTTGTTGGTTTAGATGCCATAATAGTTGAAGTTAACTCAGCAAGGTCTATGGGCACAAAGCAGTCTAAAAGGGACTGAGGACTTACTGATGATTCTAATTCTGTTGTATTTGTGGGGAGGGTCTGATGAATTTTGTTTCTAATAGCTACGATTTTGTTTATGAAGGAGGTCATGAAGTCATTGCTAGATAGCGTTGAGGGAATACTAGTCTAAACTGAACTGTGGCTCTTAGTCAGCCTGGCTACAGTGCTGAAAAGAAACCGGGGGTTGTTCTTGTTTTCCTCTATTAGTGATGAGTAATATGCTGTTCTGTCTTTACGGAGTGCTAATTTGTATAAGTATAAACTCTTTTTCCAGGCTAAGCGTGATTCTTGTGAATGAGTGGAACGCCACTTCCTTTCTAGTCTTCGCGACGCCTGCTGTAAATTGCGGGTTTGCGAGCTGTACCATGGAGATCGCCTGTTCAGAATTACTGCCTTCTTTTTTAGAGGGGCAACACTATCAAGTATGGAACGGAAAGATGCTGCATAATTATCAGTAAGGTAATCAACTTGTACAGGAGTACAGTTAATGAGGCTATCAATTTCAATACTGTATGCAATGGCAAGGTCTAGGGTGTGACTAAAACAATGAGTGGGTTCTTTTACATTTTGAGAGAAATTTGAGAGAAATATAGATGTTACATTGGAAAAAGGCTTTGCAGCACTTAACTGTTTATGTGTACTAAACCCTTCTGGAGTACATGCAAGAATATCAGTGTTTTACTATTATGCACGAAAAGAATCAGACCTTCTGTTTGCTTGTTTATATCCTGCTACAACCAGTGTAAATGTGTTGTTGACTACAGGACTAAATTATAACCATAATAATATTAAATAAAAGTAATACTGAGAATGTCTATGAGGAAGCCAAATTTTAAGTTGCTGAAGCCTTGAGTTTGAAATGTGCTAGTGTTGGTGCCGTCGCCTCTGGCTGACAGTGGCAGATCCACACCGTTTTCACAAGGGAGTCCAGACTACATCTGGGGAGGCCAAAAAGCGTGTTCAGTTTTAAAATAGTGCCACCTCCCAGCTTCAAGGTCGCAGGTTCACGTCCCTGGCCAGCTGGGGCCTTTCTGTGTGGAGCTTCTCCCTGTGTTTCCTCTGGGTACCCCGATTTCCTCCCACTGTCATGCATGTTAGGTTAACTGATGACTCCAAACCGCCTGTAGGTGTGAATCCTTGTCTGTGTTTGTCTCTGTGTTGGCCCTGAGACAGATTGGAGACCTCTGCAGCCCTATGACACATGGACTCCAGACGCCCCCAAATGTATAAAGGTGGATGTACTAAGGAGAGAACTAGAGAAGCCATGGCCCGCGTAGTCCGACTTTGTTAAACACATTAACCATGTTAATTTGTCATAGTCCTGATGTAAATACATTTACCTATGTGTTTTTTTTTTTTTGTTATGGACAGCGTTACCCTCACAGCCCCTGTCCTACTCTAACCTGAACATGACTACAGAAAATCTCTTTCCATTAGGGGAAATATGCGAAATCAGTTTGTCATCCAAACTGAAAGGTTCTGTGATGTGAGGAAGGAAACTTAAAATTTCCCGTGGGTAAAAAGAAAGAATCCATTCAACCAGAGTGTAGTGTTTATTACATAAAAATCATTTTAAAAATCATTTTCAGAAGAGCAAAAGTGCTGCTGATCAGCTAGACAGTGGAACTGTTTTACATACAGACTCTATTTTAAAAGCATCACTTTCACACACCACGTAATACAGAACTAAGTGACAGATAAAAGATGTGTTAAACTAAAAAAACCAAGTCACGCCTTAAAAATGAAGGAGTTTGAATAATTGAATAAACTGATTATAAGCAGGAGGATGAAGTGATCCAGATGATAACTTGTCTTGTTTCTCTTCATGTCCTCATTTAGTTGGTGTCACTGTTGCAGGATCTGCTGGAAGAAAAAATGTGAACGTGTTTAGTTATAAATTGAGGTAGAAGTTATTATAGGATTCCATTACTCAGCTTGTGTCAGATCGCTGTGCTGCGATATTTGTGGATCTAAGAATCTATTAATAAAACTACATTCAGTTTAGACTTTTGCGGTTTGAAGTAGCTCAGCAAAATCTTATCCCATGAAATAATTTTATTCTTTCTTGCCTTTGTTATGGATGTGAAATCAACAGATGTGATGACCACGTCCATGGTGTCCATGGTGTCCACGGTGTCCGGGGTTCCCATGGTGACCACGTCCATGGTGTCCACGGTGTCCATGGTATCCATGGTCACATCTTTGCTCAGGCCCAAACCCAAAACCTGAATGTCCAGGTAGGACTGAAGGAACGCAACCAGGTGGATTGAGAGCTTGGGGTGGGACACAGCCTGGGGGATTTTGAGGGTATCCTCCTGGCATTGGCTGCTGACCATAGCCAGGGGGATACTGGTTTCCTAGTTAAACAAACGAGATGGTGCTGATGGGATAACAATTTTTAATCATTCAAATCTAAATAAAGAACATTTGACTTAAGGGAGCAGGTTTTTGTGAAATAAAAAGACATAATGAACAGTGAACAATTGAGTTATTTACCGTGGTTGTTCCCGAACATTTCAAATATCAGATCTGAACCCTGAATGTGAAAAAAGTGATGTAAGTGCACAAAAAACAACTTTTATAAATAAAGGAAATCAATCTTGTTGGGAGAAAGTGAAAATAAGCCTTTGAAAACCCTGTGACATAATGTGCAGAAAAAGCCGCGATATGTCGTCAGGCGGGTAGATCAAATGAAAAGTGAAACATCGTACACTTTATGTCCCATGTGACAGATAATTACGACTTATAACGAAAGTGGGTCTTACTGATGCACAAATGATCATAAAATACTATGATACAATACTGCAAACACATTACCAAGATAGCACTATCTAAATGTATTTTCTAATGCATGTAAAGCCCCAACAGTTATGAAATTGTAGCCTTAACCCTAAAACCAAGTCTGAGCTTGTAAACAGTATTTTGAAGCTGCAACGACTGACCAAAATGGTCTTACAGTCCCAAAACATCAACCCAACAATGATAGTGAAGTGAAATTAGTCCACACAAGTTTGTAAACACAGATACAGACAGACACGCACATATTCGAAATCAATAATTTCAGGATAGCTGTGAGTAAACCTACTGTGTGCTGGAGCGCAGATGTACAGACACAACAGTCTGTGAGCTCTGCTTTTATAGAAAGCCACACCTCACACACGGGTTGGACAGAAAGAATCAGGGACTCATCCTCACATCACTATCTTCTATATTTCATGAGGTGTGACAGCGTTCGAGTGTCACCTCAGTGTATTAATAAATAATTCAATGAAATTAAAAGATAAAAATTTGAATCTTTCTGCCAAAGGGGAAAGTCAGAGTATTTGGGAAATAATTAAATAAAATATAGAAGGTAAATCTAACTACTGGTTCTAAATTGTTCTAAACTGTTTGGTGGTTATTGCCCCAACATGCACAGGAAATAAAAGGAACATTCAAAGTGAGCGTTTGGGAGATCTGCCAACAGCTCCTTTCTCCTGCACAGTACATGCTCTGTTTCAGTCGCCCAGTGTGTGTCACACTGTCAGCGACCATGACGCACTGCATATGTCAATAAATACAACTGTGGCAAAACAGTGGAGCTGGTCCAGGCCTTCGTTGGGTAAGAGGTGAAATACACACTGGATCAAGTTCTAGCAAGTAGAAGATGAAGTAGCCAAAAACTGCACAGTAAGTAAAAGAACCAATACACAAACACTTATATCGATTTAACCTGTTTTCCTGTGTGGGATCACAGGGGGGTTGGAGCCCCTTCCAGCTGTCATAAGGCGAGGGGCAGGGTCCACAGACAGACAACCATCCACACCTAGGCGGGAAATTTGGAGTCACCAGTTAACCCAGCATGGAGGTCTTTGGACTGTGGGAGGAAACTGGAGTAAGCCACACCTGGTAACTCCACACAGAAGGGCCACGGTCGGCTGGGGATGCGAACCAACAACCTTCTAGTGTGACACACAAAATACATGATATTTATTTTATCGAAACACAAAGGTAATTATTGTTTCTTGATCCTACTAAACATATCAGTAATATGTTGTCTGTCAACATATGTGATCATTAAGTGCAGCAGACGTCTTCTGTTTCTACGGAAAGACCTCTCGCAGAAAAATACCCAGTTTGTTGGACTAGAACTTTTACATTGGTGCTTTTATTAATGTCATTATTGTCATGGAGGACAAATGTCGGCGCGGCCACTCTGAGCTACACAGCAGGATGTGATACACTGTGTGCAGAGGTGGTACAGGTACAAACTCAATACTCATGCTCCAAGTAGCACTTCAAATATTTTATTCAAGTAAAAGCAATAATGAGATTATATCAATGTATACTATTTTAAAGGACAAACATACTCCACTCAAGAAAAAATCAAGCAAACAATGTATTTTAAACAAACCGGATTTAGTAATCAAACTATTATTTAGTGTAGGTTTAGTGTCTTAGGCAAAGGCTTAAATTCAGCTCTCAGATAACTTAAGGACTGAAAGTGAACTACTTGTGAACAGTTTTTGTTGACAGAGTCAGTATTTGACAAAGTGAAATATAGATGTTACATAGGAAAAATGCTTTGCAGCATGTGACTATGTGTACTAAACCCTTCTGGAGAACATCCTAGAATATCAGAGTTTTACTATTATTCACTAAAAGAATCAGACCTTCTGTTTGCTTGTTTATATCCTGCTACAACCAGTGTAAATGTGTTGTTGACTACAGGACTAAATTATAACCATAATAATATTAAATAAAAGTAATACTGAGAATGTCTATGAGGAAGCCAAATTTTAAGTTGCTGAAGCCTTGAGTTTGAAATGTGCTAGTGTTGGTGCCGTCGCCTCTGGCTGACAGTGGCAGATCCACACCGTTTTCACAAGGGAGTCCAGACTACATCTGGGGAGGCCAAAAAGCGTGTTCAGTTTTAAAATAGTGCCGCCTCCCAGCTTCAAGGTCGCAGGTTCACGTCCCTGGCCAGCTGTGGCCTTTCTGTGTGGAGCTTCTCCCTGTGTTTCCTCTGGGTACCCCGATTTCCTCCCACTGTCATGCATGTTAGGTTAACTGATGACTCCAAACCGCCTGTAGGTGTGAATCCTTGTCTGTGTTTGTCTCTGTGTTGACCCTGAGACAGATTGGAGACCTCTGCAGCCCTATGACACATGGACTCCAGACGCCCCCAAATGTATAAAGGTGGATGTACTGAGGAGAGAACTAGAGAAGCCATGGCCCGCGTAGTCCGACTTTGTTAAACACATTAACCATGTTAATTTGTCATAGTCCTGATGTAAATACATTTACCTATGTGTTTTTTTTTGTTATGGACAGCGTTACGCTCACAGCCCCTGTCCTCCTCTAACCTGAACATGACTACAGAAAATCTCTTTCCATTAGGGGAAATATGCGAAATCAGTTTGTCATCCAAACTGAAAGGTTCTGTGATGTGAGGAAGGAAACTTAAAATTTCCCGTGGGTAAAAAGAAAGAATCCATTCAACCAGAGTGTAGTGTTTATTACATAAAAATCATTTTAAAAATCATTTTCAGAAGAGCAAAAGTGCTGCTGATCAGCTAGACAGTGGAACTGTTTTACATACAGACTCTATTTTAAAAGCATCACCTTCACACACCACGTAATACAGAACTAAGTGACAGATAAAAGATGTGTTAAACTAAAAAAACCAAGTCACGCCTTAAAAATGAAGGAGTTTGAATAATTGAATAAACTGATTATAAGCAGGAGGATGAAGTGATCCAGATGATAACTTGTCTTGTTTCTCTTCATGTCCTCATTTAGTTGGTGTCACTGTTGCAAGATCTGCTGGAAGAAAAAATGTGAACGTGTTTAGTTATAAATTGATGTAGAAGTTATTATAGGATTCCATTACTGAGCTTGTGTCAGATCGCTGTGCTGCGATATTTGTGGATCTAAGAATCTATTAATAAAACTACATTCAGTTTAGACTTTTGCGGTTTGAAGTAGCTCAGCAAAATCTTATCCCATGAAAATATTTTATTCTTTCTTGCCTTTGTTATGGATGTGAAATCAACAGATGTGATGACCACGTCCATGGTGTCCATGGTGTCCACGGTGTCCGGGGTTCCCATGGTGACCACGTCCATGGTGTCCACGTTGTCCATGGTGTCCATGGTCACATCTTTGCTCAGGCCCAAACCCAAAACCTGAATGTCCAGGTAGGACTGAAGGAACGCAACCAGGTGGATTGAGAGCTTGGGGTGGGACACAGCCTGGTGGATTTTGAGGGTATCCTCCTGGCATTGGCTGCTGACCATAGCCAGGGGGATACTGGTTTCCTAGTTAAACAAACGAGATGGTGCTGATGGGATAACAATTTTTAATCATTCAAATCTAAATAAAGAACATTTGACTTAAGGGAGCAGGTTTTTGTGAATATAAAAAGACATAATGAACAGTGAACAATTGAGTTATTTACCGTGGTTGTTCCCGAACATTTCAAATTTTCAGATCTGAACCCTGAATGTGAAAAAAGTGATGTAAGTGCACAAAAAACAACTTTTATAAATAAAGGAAATCAATCTTGTTGGGAGAAAGTGAAAATAAGCCTTTGAAAACCCTGTGACATAATGTGCAGAAAAAGCCGCGAAATGTCGTCAGGCGGGTAGATCAAATGAAAAGTGAAACATCGTACACTTTATGTCCCATGTGACAGATAATTACGACTTATAACGAAAGTGGGTCTTACTGATGCACAAATGATCATAAAATACTATGATACAATACTGCAAACACATTACCAAGATAGCACTATCTAAATGTATTTTCTAATGCTTGTAAAGCCCCAACAGTTATGAAATTGTAGCCTTAACCCTAAAACCAAGTCTGAGCTTGTAAACAGCATTTTGAAGCTGCAACGACTGACCAAAATGGTCTTACAGTCCCAAAACATCAACCCAACAATGATAGTGAAGTGAAATTAGTCCACACAAGTTTGTAAACACAGATACAGACAGACACGCACATATTCGAAATCAATAATTTCAGGATAGCTGTGAGTAAACCTACTGTGTGCTGGAGCGCAGATGTACAGACACAACAGTCTGTGAGCTCTGCTTTTATAGAAAGCCACACCTCACACACGGGTTGGACACAAAGAATCAGGGACTCATCCTCACATGTTTCTCACTGAATTTATAATTTCATGAGGTGTGACAGCGTTCGAGTGTCACCTCAGTGTATTAATAAATAATTCAATGAAATTAAAAGATAAAAATTTGAATCTTTCTGCCAAAGCGGAAAGTCAGAGTATTTGGGAAATAATTAAATCAAATAAATAAAGTAAATCTAACTACTGGTTCTAAACTGTTCTAAACTGTTTGGAGGTTATTGCCCCAACATGCACAGGAAATAAAAGGAACATTCAAAGTGAGCGTTTGGGAGATCTGCCAACAGCTCCTTTCTCCTGCACAGTACATGCTCTGTTTCAGTCGCCCAGTGTGTGTCACACTGTCAGCGACCATGACGCACTGCATATGTCAATAAATACAACTGTGGCAAAACAGTGGAGCTGGTCCAGGCCTTCGTTGGGTAAGAGGTGAAATACACACTGGATCAGCTACTAGCAAGTAGAAGATGAAGTAGCCGAAAACGGCACAGTAAGTAAAAGAACCAATACACAAACCCTTATATCGATTTAACCTGTTTTCCTGTGTGGGATCACAGGGGGGTTGGAGCCCCTTCCAGCTGTCATAAGGCGAGGGGCAGGGTCCACAGACGGACAACCACCCACACCTAGGCGGGAAATTTGGAGTCACCAGTTAACCCAGCATGGAGGTCTTTGGACTGTGGGAGGAAACTGGAGTAACCCACACCTGGTAACTCCACACAGAAGGGCCACGGTCGGCTGGGGATGCGAACCAACAACCTTCTAGTGTGAGGCGTAAGTGAGTACATGATTTCTATTCTACTTAAACTCCCTTAACATCCCAGTCCCTTTCTGCGGACCGGTGGTGCTCTATGTTAGGTTGGGAGTGGTGGTGGGCATTAACTTATTAATGTTAATAGACGTAAATGATGGGTTGAAACAGTTTTATGCGTTCTTCATTGTTATTTATAAGCTCCTCATCTTTTAACATCATGTAGTGACACTACCACCCTAACTAACAGTTGTGTCATTTGATACAACCACTGAGAAAATGTCATTAGAGCTGAAAATAAGTTCAGGGAATTCTTGGATACACATGTGCAACTACGATATCTTTTAATTTTGTTGTTCCTGTGCAAAGTATGTGTGACAAACCTGCCCGAAACCTTGTCCTCAAACCTCAAGCTGTGTGGTGGCAGAAGCTATAAAACCTGTATTTATTCTTCGAGACCTAAATTTGTTTTTAGGTGTCCAAACCAAATCGAGTTTTAACCAAATACAACTTGAGCAAACACAAGAAATGATAATAGTTTTTATCCAAACTCAAAGGTGATTATTGTTGGTTGGTCCTACTAAACATATCAGTGTTTACTATTTTGAAGAACAAACGTACTCCACTAAGAAAACAATGCATTTTAAACAATAGATTTAGTAATTAGACTAACTGACTGTGGCTCAGTTGTTAAGCCAGTCGTCTGCTGCATGTCAAAGTGTGATTGTGTGTGGACAAAATACTGCTGCTTGGATAAAAGTCTCTGGTAAATGTATTATTTAGGCAAAGGCTTAAAATCAGCTCTCAGGTAAGTTAAGGACTGAAAGTGACGTGACAAATCTGTTTAGATTAAGATGGATCAAGAGCCAAAGAAGGGCTAATCTCATCAAAACAAAGTCATGAGTGAAATTATCCTGAACTACTTGTGAACATTTTTTGATGATAGAGTCAGAGTCTTCTGGAATACATTGAATAATATTAAGGTTTTACTATTATTCACTAAAAGAATCAGACCTTCTGTTTGCTTGTTTATATCCTGCTACAACCAGTGTAAATGTGTTAACTCCAGGACTAAATTATAATCATAATAATATTTAAAAAATTAATACTGAGAATGTCTACGAGGAAGCCAAATTTTAAGTTGGTGAAGCCTTGAGTTTGAAATGTGCCAGAGATGGTGCGGTCACTTATGGGTGACAGTGAGAGATCCACACCGTTTTCACCAGGGTGTCCAGACTACATCTTTGGAGGCCAAAGAGCGTGTTCAGTATTATACCAGTGTTGGGCAGAACTTATGTGGAGTTTCTCCCCGTGTTTCCTCTGGGTTCTCCGATTTCCTCCCACAGACATGCAGTTCACGTTACTGATGACTCTAAATTGCCTGTAGGTGTGAGTGTTTGTGTGTGTGTGTACTAAGGAGAGAACAAGAGAAGCCATGGGCAGCGTTGCCATATTTTGTTAAACACATTAACCATGTTAATTTGTCATAGTCCTGATGTAAATACATTTACCTATGTGTGTTTTTTTTTGTTATGGACAGCGTTACCCTCACAGCCCCTGTCCTCCTCTAACCTGAACGTGACTACAGAACATCTCTTTCCATTTGGGGAAATATGTTTAATCAGTTTGTCATCCAAACTGAAAGGTTCTGTGAGGTGAATTTAAAAAATTAAAGCCATGTTTCCATCAGTATTATCCATGAGACTGTGCATAAACAGGGGGGCACAAGTACTAGTTTAATAGGTTTTGTTTTGAAGCACAAGAGTCACTTAAACTTCAGCAGTTACCTGTTCCTGCAGTTCAGCTACACAAATACTATCTGAATAAGTTCACATGACACTCAAGATACTTTGAAATAAATTATAAAATTACATTCCCCTACTGACTATAAGTTTACCAAAAACAACATTTTAAGAAGCCTGTACAGTTCTGAAACAGAGACAGAGAGCAACCCAAGCTCGTTTGTGCTGTAGGACAATCAAACTGTTGGACACTCAGTTGAATTTCAAAAAATACCAGTTATTTTCCAGCCTGAGTCACTGCATTTCCAGAGGTGTTGCCACATGTACCATTGGACAACAGTGGAAAAAAAAAAAAAAAGCACTAGTTAATCGGACAACTTTAAAAATTTTTATTTAATATTTCATACAAGGCATGTAGGGAAAAAAAGTTGCATTTGATACATTTGCTGGTAATTAAACATACAATAGCTACAAAATGTAGGTGCTCAATGGGAGAATGAAGGAGTCCAGATGATCTCCCCCAAACTCTGCATTAGTCAGAGTCACTGCTGCAGGAGCTGCTGGAGTGCTTTAAAAACAAAAAAGTTATGTTTAATAAAAAGGTTACTCAGAAGTATTGCTGTGCTAGTTAATTCTGCCAATTTTAGCAAGTAACTTTTTGATTTCACATGTTGGGTGGAAGTCTGCAAGGAAGTAGCTGGCCGTTATAACTGCTAAATACCACATTTGCCTGTAGGATTTAGAAACTTTCATGTCCATTCATGTTGGTTTCTGGGCAGGTGGGTTTCTTACACCCTGAGCCTGGTCCTGCTGGAGGTTTCTACCGTTAAAGGGGGTTTTTCCTCTCCACTGTTGCCTATAGCTGCTCAAGGGGATTTGTGGGTTTTCTTTAAATGTTTGTATAGTCTTGACTTTATTATGTCAAGTGCTTTGAGATGATCTGTTTTAAATTGGTGCTGTATAAATAAATGAGAACTATGAGGCTCTATGTTGAGTTTGAATCCTGTAAATTTCCATCCACAATTGTAAGTTCACTGGGGACCAAACTGCTGTTTCAGCCCTGTGATAGCAGCCTCTATCCCAGTGAGAGCTGGATGGGCTCCACAACCCTCAACATGAAATGCAATTTAAACAATGGAGGGAAAGGTCATAATTGTGCAAAGACGACTATGGTTGGTCAAATCTGTGTGATTTAAAGGATTAGAAACTAATAACTAGGAAGGAATATTCTCTTTAACTCAGTGAATAAAGTAAGTGCATCTTACCCCACGACAATGTTTTCCCTTCTTGTGGCATTTGACATGCATGTGACCATGCTTGTGTTTGTGGCGATGACCAAATTGATGTCTGTGGTGGCCGTCTCCATGGGGACCATGGTGGCTATGACCAGAGGCATGACCAGGCCCAAAACCAGGCCACTGCCCAGGACCCCCATACGGCCCAAGACCCCCATACTGGCCAGGACTGCCAGGACCCCCGTACTGGCCAGGACCCCTGTACTGGCCAGGACCCCCGTACTGGCCAGGACCCCCGTACTGGCCAGGACCCCCGTACTGGCCAGGACCCCCGTACTGGCCAGGACCCCCGTACTGGCCAGGACCCCCGTACTGGCCAGGACCCCCGTACTGGCCATAAGGTGGGACTGCAGGATTATAACCAGGCTGATTATAAGGCTGTGGAGGGTAAGGTTGTGGTGGGACAGAGCCGGGTGGACACTGAGGGAGTCCTCCTGGGACTGGGTGTTGACCATAACCAGGGGGATACTGGTTTCCTAGTTAAACAAATCAAAGGGGCTGACTTTATAGTAGTGTTTGATTATTCAAACAAACACAAAGAACATTTGACAAAAACAATAGGGACCAGGTTTTAGTAAAACCAGTGACCAGTGATTTACCTGGGTTATGCCCGTACATTTCAACCCTTCCGATCCAAACCCTGGAAGTGAAAGAAGTAATTTAATTCCACAAAATACATAGTCATACTGTGTAAAAAAGAAGAGCCTGTAATCCACTGTGGACCAACATCCTGTTTAGTTCGACAGGCAGAGCAGATGATGCCTCCTACAACTTGCAGTCTGAAAACGACAGGTTTCAAACAGCCACTAAACTCGATAACGTGCAAGCAGCAGAGAAGAAAAGACAAAATGACTGAGACCACTTACCGATGTGACAACGGAAGACAACAAAGTGCAGCCGAAGGGAAGGAGACATTTATGTGGGTTTAAGTGTGTGTGTGTGTGTGTGTGTGTGAGTGTGTGTGTGGCCAAGCCTAATCATCTGAGTGAAAACAGCTTGAAGGGCAGAGATGAAAAGAAGACTGAGCAAAGTGTGAGGTAAGGAACTGAGGACAGCGGGAACGAGAGGACAGAGGCAGAAAGAAAGAGGCTGAAAAATACAACACCAGAGTCGAATATGAATTAGCTCTCAGTCAGGTCTGCTGTTTAAATGCTGTCAAATATAAGGTCTGATCAAGAAGCACTGAATCAAAATCACAAAATCATGCAATAGTTTAAAATACTTAAACTTAACTTAAAAAATGCATAAAATTGAGATGGAAAGATGCTTTTATAACTCAATGCCTTACTCTGATGATTCTATCTTACTGTCTGTGCTGACTTACAGCCGTGACCCCAGTGTGTTTCACATTAGACCTGCTTGGTTGATCAAAGATTGTGTTTCAAATTCTCTTGTTATTAACACAATCATTTCCGTTGTGTGTGTAGAACCAGTGAAAAGAAAATATCAAGGGCACCTGTGCTGGATTCCAGAGGGCATTGCATCATCTTCATTTGCTCAGGTTGGGGTATCACAGAGGTCATAATGTATGGCTGCTTGACAAAAAATCTCACAAAAATAGTCTGAACTTGTCCAAACGTGTCCAATGTGGAGGAACCTTAAAGGAGCTGCATGTCGGAACGCAAATGTCAGAGTTAGGTGGCCTGGACATCTCCTGAACTTTATTCTGTAGCCCTGTAGAACAAATGTCAGAGTCAGTGTGTGGATAGAGCAGCAAATCCTCCAGACGTTTTACAGTAAAGTAACCAAGGCGACTTGTCATTTCTAACAGTTGACTCGTACAACTCCTCTCTTTTCTAGATACGCCTCCTGCACAGCCTGACCAGGCACCACCACCTAAATCAAGCAGAGTTTCTACCCGAGTGTAATGTGAGACACAACAACTCCGGACAATGTGTGGACCCGAATTTTTCTGGACGTTGTCCTGAGATCATGCATAAAAACTATTTGCTCTAGCGTAAAAAGGACAGAGGGAACCTTGGCAGGCACTTTATCACATTTGCTTGAATCTGCACTGTTTCTGCTATTTGTTTGTCCTGTCGTCATTCAGGGAGCAGGGCACTGGGTTGGGATACAGAAGATAAACCAAGGGCCACCTTGGTGCTGGTCCTGTTGCGGCAGGAATGGCATAAAATCTCACGTTCTGATGTGGCGACCCCTCGAGAGACAAGCTGGAAGCCATTGTTTTAGTCATTCCGAGGGTTCTGCTGCGGTGTAACAGCTGGTTTAACAAAGTGTAAAATCAAACCTGCGTCTGTTTAATGTTCACTGACCAACCCTTAAAAAACCTGCTTAGACCAGCTAATAACGTCTGTTCCATCACATCCTAAACGGAGAACACGCACTTCTGCCCTGAAGCGGGTTCTTTGTACTTCCTCAATTTAAACCAAACGTCCTGAGGAAGTCCTTTGCGTATCAGTCTGTGCTGTGGCTCAGTCACCGCAGGGCTACACGACACAGTGTGTTGGATCGGGTGTGTTTTCTTCTGATTGTGTTCTTCGTTTTGTGTTATGTGTTGGAGCAGCTCTGGGATGCAAAATGTCTTTTAGTGAGAACCAAAAGCAGACACCGACTCCGTTATTATGACAGATTTGTACGAGATACACTGAGAATTATGGTGTAATTGAGCTGCTGGAGTCTCACACACAGGACAAGGGTCCTGCAAGTAGCGCACAGAGTCAGGATGTTAAAAGCTGTGTCACTGTCCAAATACATACGGACCTCAGTCAGTGAGGCAGTTGTCCACGGACCACAGGGTCAGCGGTTCAATCCCCGGTCTTTCATTGTATAGCGCTTTGCATAAAAGTGCAATATAAGTGGCCATTTACTATTACATGAATCCAAAAGTTTGTTAATGTGTTTTTATTCTTTTTTGACACGTGCAAACATACACTCGAGATGTATTTCAGCAAACTCATAGTATTACAGGCTCATACAGCCTTTGATTTTGTACATAACATAACCTTCAACCTTATGACTTCTTCCACCACAGATATAATGGAGATTTTAACCAGGATTGTTTCACTTTTCTATGAAATAAGACAATGCAAACAGGAAGTGCATCAGAGCAGTGCTGGGTGCAAAACTTTGTATCGACTTGTTTTTAAATGGCAATCAGAGCAAAAGAAAGATTTATTTTTCATCAAGATACGTTCAATGCACATTCAGCTGGTAGAGTTAGGTTTGCATCTCCTTACATTCAAATCGCATGTAGGGAGTTGAAATCATAACTCAAGACCCAGCAGAATAAAAATCCATATTCAGTGTGTTCAAATGTTAAAAAAAAAAAAACTGAGTTATAGTACAATATAAAAAATCTAATTAGTCCATACGTTTGCATCTCTCTTGATAAATGAATGAAAAATAACTTGAATAATTTCTAAAGAAGGAACATTTGTACTAGCTAACTGTAAATTAAATATGATGTTGAGGACAAAGAAATTCCTTGTTTTACTCATTTTGGAAATTAAAAATAAGGGGATGCAACTTTTGCACCAACCTGTACATGTTAACATTAACATAGCAAAGTGAAATGTCTCCAGGAGAGAGAATCCATTCAACCAGAGTGAAGTATTTACAGCGTTATGATGAATAATGTGATTATAATTATAAGCAGGAGGATGAAGGAGCCCAGATGGAAACTTCTTTTATTTTTCTTCCCATCCTCGTTCAGTCAGAGTCGCTGCTGCAGGAGCTGCTGGAATTCTACGATGAGGGAGAAAGAAAAAACATTTCATTTAGTGAAGATCAGTTAATCAGCTACTAACTGTTTCATAGAGAATGTGGTTTTATCATGTTTTATAACTTAAGTCTTACATTAAGGTGCCATCAAGTTTTTAAAAGGATTTATCTATTTCTAGATACCAACTCCAGGACTTGTCATTAAACTTTTCACCAAGTAGTAGTTTTCTGAGCTTTCTAAACCTCAGCTTTTAAACTGGCCAAAATGTTGAGACACTGTCCCTAAACTGCCTGAATAGCGGGTAGAGGTGTGTTCTGAAGAAACACAGATGAGCTACACATTGCAGTGTCCCTGAACGCACCTCGCCTGCAAGATGCAGCAGACAAAGACACTGCAACACATCTCTTTAATGTAAAGCCCAAGACCAAGGAAAAATGACCAAGTTATGGCAAGAAGTGAGGAAACCACTCCAACGTTTAAGGGACAGATCAATATTCAGTCATCGGCTTGATTACACATCATTTGGCTGAAGTTGCTCTGCAAAAACAATATAAAGTCGGCACAAACTATCAAAGTCACGTCCAAACGTCATACAGTGAGTCAACGATGTAATTATTGTGGCTGATCTATCTCCGGGTTTTCCTGCACCTTCATCAACCACCACATTTCGCCTCCGTTTCACATCTCCACCACATGTTCTCTACAGGGACGTCAGGTTTACAGTGTGTCACAGGTCTTCAGTCCCTGGCAGGAAGAGCCTCTACATAGATCTACAGATAACAGACTTTACACCAGACCAATGAGGAAATACTGTGCAGGTGGGGCTCATGGGAGGAGTGTTGTTGTGTCACACACACAGAACAGCTGTAGAGCTTCCAATAATCCACCCCGCTTTGGCTCTGTTTGTGGTCTTTAACAAGTCAGGAGGGAAATGCCTGTGTTTCCGAACAAACAGCAAACATTCGGCTTTATACTGGGACAAGGTGCCTGCTGGTTGTAAGCCGCTATGATGCTAAATAGAACAGAAAGGGTGCAGGTCAGAAAACCCAAACAGTGATCCACAACATGCCTTTCCGAGTTTGGGTTTGTTTTTTCCAGTTACTCCGGTTTCCTCCCACAAGCCAAAGAAATACACGCTAGGTTAATCGGTGAGTCTAAATTGCCTGTAGGTGTGAATGTGAATGGTTGTCTGTCCCTGTTTGTCTCTCTGTCTTGTCCCTGAGACAGACTGCAGACCTGTCCAGGCTGTAGAGGTTACACCCCCACATGACCCTACACAGGATAAGCAGTCAATGGATGGATGGATGATCCACAAGGCAGGCTCTGTAGAGCTGCTGGAGCAGCTCTGACGAAAGACTTTTGTTGCCTATTAGTTGATCAATTTTAGTAGGTTTAACCATGTAGTGCCTGACAATTACAGATGTTATGGTGGTTTCAGTACATTATTCTATGAGCCATTTTTTTAGCAATTAAATTATTTTTTAAAAACACTATCATTTTTCAATATGGACCAATTGGAATAAAACATTTATTAGCTGAGCACCATTGTTATGAACAGCCGATGTCATGGAAATGTGTGACTCAGTAGAAGAATCAACCTTGGAGCATGATGAAAATAAGAAGAATCCATCTCTGTGTACTTGACAATTTTAAGTGGATCTTACCCCATGACCATGTTTTCCCTTCTTGTGGCATTTGACATGCATGTGACCATGCTTGTGTTTGTGGCGATGACCAAATCCGTGATGACCATGTCCATGGTGACCATGTCCATGGTGACCATGTCCATGGTGACCATGTCCATGGGGACCATGTCCATGAGGACCATGTCCATGGGGGCCGTGTCCATGGGGGCCGTGTCCATGCCCAGGAAATTGACCCGGGCCTCCATAGGGTCCAGGGCCACCGTAGGGTCCAGGACCTCCATAGGGTCCAGGACCTCCATAGGGTCCAGGGCCTCCAGGTCCTCCATACGGTGCATGAGGTGGGACTGCAGGATTGTAACCAGGCTGATTATAAGGCTGCGGGGGGCAAGGTTGGGGTGGGACAGAGCCAGGTGGACATTGAGGGTATCCTCCTGGGACTGGGTGTTGACCATAACCAGGGGGATACTGGTTTCCTAGTTAAACAAATGACAGGGGGCTAACTTGATAACAATGTTTGACCTTTTTGAAATCTAAATAAGGAAAAATTGACAAAAGCAACAGGGAGCAGGATTTGGTGAAAGGAGAAATGAACAAAAACAACTAGAACCAGCAAATGACTTACCTGGATTTTGGCCGTACATTTCAAAGGTCCTGATTCAAATCCTGAAAACAAAAGAAGCCACTTAATAACACAACAAAGCGCCTCGGTGCACTGGGGACAAATGTGCTGTTAAATATAGTCAAACAGGTAGAGCAGGTCACATGTGTTGCATCACCCAGTTTATGTCTCACATGGCAGCGATAGAAAATACCGGAGAACCAGAATCGGATTCTAACTCTAAAACCAAGTCTTTAAACTGTGTTTTGTAGTTGTAGTCTTACAGTGCCGACATGGTACAACACAACATTGGTAGGGGACAGAAAATACAAAGAAAAATGCTCACACAACCTGTCCTACACACACACACACACACAGACAGACAACTGCTGCTAGTAAACCTACTGTGTGCCGGAGCGCAGATCCACAGATGCAACAGTCAGTGAGTTCTGCTTTTGATTAAAGCCGCACCTCACACACAGCAAACGGGTTGGACAGGAACAATCCAGGCTCTTCCTCAGAGGCGGAGACTCGACACCTTTACATACACATATGGTTGTGTGAGAGTTTCATTTAAAAGAAAGAGGCTAAAAGAAAATAGACATTGAATCTTTCCAGAATAAAAGGTCGGTGGACATTGGGAGAATACTTTCATGAGCAAACCTGCGGCTGAAGCAGTATTTGAATATCAATTTGAATTTTTGTTGAGGTCAGTCACATGCGCATGTAGTCACATGTCCAAAAACAATGCTGCCTTCAAAGATGGTGTCAGTTATTTGTAAAATGTCTGCTTGTGACCATGTGGTCACATGTAAATGTTACACCAAGGCTGAATGGCTTCATCTTTAGTCCTTTTGTGTGTGTGTGTGTGTGTGTGAGAGAAGCCTGCATACAGTGTAAAATACCCACAACTATTTTGTCTTTTGAAGAGTGAAGAACGACCCTGCAGGAACGTGAACAAAGAGTGAGATTATTTCTCATCGTGGGTAAAATTCGACATACAGCCCAAGTTCCTCGACCTGCACACGTGTGTTAACCTTAATGTGGCTGGAGACAATCTGACATCGCTTCCACTCAGCGTCCCGTCCATCCGTTCCCCTACAGGGCTGTGCAGCGCTGGAGGGGATCCCTGCACTCTGGACGCTGGTCTATCCACATACTTGTTCTAAGCACTTCATGCAGTATTTTTGACAAAAGCCTTAAAATAAAGCTGCTTCTTTGTGTGTTTTAGTAAGTATATTACTCAAATGTATTCTTTTAACTAAATAATCTTATTAATTGTAAAGGTTTTCTCAGATCTAAAACCACAGATGCATGAATTCATTTTCATAAAAGAGCAAGCCAGTGTTTTCTTATGTATGGTCACACACAGGAATAACATCAGCCATCATGTGCTGAGACAGAAAATGTGAAGTTGGACATTTTTGTACTATAAATACTTTTGTGATGGATTTTAGAAATTATTCAAACATTTTGATATACTGGATGTTTGGAAAAAAGACTTTATGATATTAAGTATGTGGTAGGGGTTCTAGTGGTACTGTCGCAACCCTGCTGGCTCCACACAACCTTTCACAATCTGTAAGACTTTAAAAGACATTTATATAATAAAGGTAATTGCTCTGAAATTATATGTTGTCATCTACCTACTTACCCAATGACCTTAGATTGTTTTATGAGGACAAATGTAGAAAATTTGCATCAAAGTATTTTGGATTTCTGTACAAAATTGCAGCTTACAAGGAGTAGTTTTTAATTTTTTCAGATTTTTCCAGATCCTCAACCCATGGCTACATTAGATTTGATTTGTTTTTCATGTTGTTATCATTTGTAACACATAACAATTTATTTCTTCACAGAACAATATATTTGAAAAATCAATCTTACACCAAGGCTCAGCTGGGTAACAAGAGACACTGGTCAGTCACATATCACATTTTTCTATACATTTGGAAGAGATGAAAATTGGGTGAGGGAGCCCAGTGGTGGAGGGGTTGGCACGACCGCCTCATTGCAAGCCTGTAGCCCTTCTGTGTGGAGTTTGCATGTTGGTTTCCTCCCACAGTCCTAAAGACATGCATGTCAGGTTTATTGGTGACTTTAAATTGCCCGTAGGTGAGAATGAGAGTGTGAATGGTTTTCTCTCTGTGTGTGTCTCTCTTTGTTGGCCGGGAGATAGACTGAAGGCCTGTCCAGGATGTACCCCGCCTCCCGCCTAATGACAGCTGGGACAGGCTGCTGCCCCCCCCGCAACCCTGAAAAGGATAAGTGGGTACAGATAACAAAAGTAGATTTTCTATTTTTTACCTTATGGATGTGTAAATACCATCAAATAAAAGCTGAAATGCTAAACATCCATCTGATATCCATTTTCCAATTTTACTTCTGAATGTCTTCAGTGTACAGCAAAACCAAATGTAATAGCTTTGTGTTTGATATTTAACTAATCATAGAGTAATGTGCAGTAAACCAGGACGTGCACTGACTGAAGGAACCAATCAGATTGATGCCATAGAAAATGTTTTTATTCTAAATGGAAATGGTAGGATCTGCAATATGAGGCACCATGGAAAAAAATGATTTCATACACTTTGCTTTCTGCAGTTACTGGTACAGCAGCAGCTTATCACCACAGATTTGTAAAGAGCAGTGCTGGTCAGTAAGTGAAATTCAAAAAAAGGAACCTGTTCTCATATTAAAACCAAAAAAACAAAAAAAGCTGACGTTTTTACATGTCCACAGATGTACTTTCAGATACTGAAAATGACATACACAGAAATCATGCCCTGTTTGTAGGCGACTGCAACACATTATCAATTACCGCAGTGACACAGTTCTGATTGTCTGTTTCACAGTTTGACAATTTTCTTTGAAGGATCCTCACAGCTTGACCTTCCCAGCTAGTGGACTGCCGGGGTAAAGTTTTGAGAAGCGGCCGAGGGTCCAAACTGGGAATACGTTTCTGTATGAGGTGTAGCTGATAGCACAGCTCTTGTTGAACACGCCTGCAATATTCTCCTGTTGAGGTGGAAGCATAGCACATGACCTATTAAAAGCCCTCAAAATGTTCAATATTTGCAGTAGATTAAGTCCAGAAAAAGTATTTAACATTCAAGTAATAAAATACATGTAAGGCAGACACCCACCTGTGGCCAATCTCCGTTTGGCATCTGCCTGTCAATCAGCAGCTGTATACCCCTCTCAATGGCGTGTGTGTCAGGATGCCTGGTTACACACATGGGATAGTTTACTGATTCAGATTCCAGCATTAATACCACATCGCCCAGCTGAGCGCTACTTTACCTGACGGCCATGAGGCCTAACAAAGCCCAGCAGGTGTTGTGGATCTGAGAGTTGCTGCTCTGGACGTAGCGTCGCAGCTCACACGACTCAAAGTCCTCGCCCCAACCTCCATCCTGCATCTGTAGCTTCAGCAGGAAGTGACAGGCTTTCTGCACCTCTACGCACACGCGCCTGGAAAACAGATGACACATCACGGTCACACGAGTCTCTTGTGTTGCTTATTCAACCGCATGTAAAATGTCAGTGACCAGTGTTTGGAGCTCTTACTCATCCTCGTAGACGTGACCCATACACGCAAAGGCTTCGAGGCCAAACCACACTCCATACGTAAAGCACACTCCCCAGGACCTGAGCAGAAGTGAATCAGGTTGAGTAGGATCTGATATTAGGTAGGACATTTGGTAGTGAAATCCCGCGTGAAGGCTCACCCCTCCCAGGAGCCGTCAGGCCTCTGCACCTTCCTGCAGTACTGCAGTCCTTCTCTCAGAGTGGACCTGAAAAAAAAAAAAGCTGACTTTCTCCTAAACCTTAACAAGAACTAACAAACGGTTTAGGTAGAATTTCTTTTTGGTGTGATTGTTGCACCATCATGTGTTTTAAAGCAGCAATTGCAAATGTTTTTCATAATTTAGTCTAACTCCTGCAGAGAAAGGCAGCTTAGTTTCAAAGTTTGTTAATTTTTTTTCATTTTTCATTAACTGAAACTGCTATACCTACATGTGGTGTGTAGTTTTACCTTATTTCTCGGTGGCATGCTCAGGGTAGACCTTCTGGAAGTGCCTCAAAGCCTGCATTACTGCTGACGTACACTCCACATAGGTATAATCTATCATGATGTCACCTATTGATGTGTGTGTGAAAAACAGGAAGAGAGAGAGAGAGAGTCTCAGTGTTACTTATGAACATTATATTTCTCGCCACCTACTGCATCCTAAACAGACAATTGTCACAATTTTAGAGTCTTTACTCTTTGACAACATAAAAGTGAGAATATTATAACATGTTCAGTGTGCAATGGAGAGAGATTCTCAGCCACTGAATGTCTAAAGGCCAAAGTTGTATTTATATTTGGCTCTTTTTGTTTTCATTTTTCTTTTTTTTCTCTTCACAAACCTTCATCTTAGCACCACTAGGAGACGAATTCATGACTGTTACACCAGCCACCAACTTTCATCATGTGACTTTTTATCTCATGTCTTTTACTTATTTTTTTACCACCACTTTTTATAATGGAAACTAATGTTTTAAGACTGAACATATCTGGTGTTGAGATGTAAGGAACTGGTACTTCTCAAGGTGTTAAAACAGACTCACCAAAAACCTCCGATGGGTTGAGGAGCTCCAGGAGTTTCCCACCTCTCTTAGTTTCATATGTGGCAAATCCACCATCTGGGTTTCTCATGCTCAGAAGCTACAGAGATTCCATTAACACATGGTGAAATGGGCACAATGCTGCTACTTCAGTATATGGTTCTCAAATGCACTATGTCTCTGGACTTATGATACAAAAAGAAGCTCATTGGACTATGACACACATGAACAGTAAATGAATGTTTCTGTTGGCAACTCACCACATTAACAGCGTTGTATAGCTGTTCAGCTTTGATAGGCTGGTTGATGGAGGGACAGAGCTCCTGCAGCAGCATCACTGTCTTTAGGCCCTCTGCCGTGCAGTCAGCCACGATCCAGCCACAGTCACGAGTGCTGAAAGGGAAACCTCCCTAAGAAGAATAAAAGCACAGGCAGACATTTTTATACACGGCCTCCTTGAAAAAGGTTTTCCTTTGTTTTTTATTCGAGGTTCGAGGAAAGTGACGCTGTGTCACGTTAGTTTTACCTTGTTCATCTGCCTGTAGTATTTCTGGTATTCTGCAGGATTGTCAGGAATCTGTTAAGAAAGACATTATTGCATATATGTGGCTCAGTTCACCACTACAGTGAATCTGAACTTAAGCAACAAATATTGGTTTAAAATTTAAACTTTCAGCATTAATTTAAAGGTTTTGGTGAATGTACTGGATAAACATAGCAGGAACTACAACCACAGAACACCCACTAATACACTTTAATAATCATAAATCCAATTGTCAGTTTTAATACCTGGTTGCACACAGCCAGCTGCTACCTGAAGTCTGAAACCCACAGACGCCACCAGATGCTGTTACCAGATTCCCGTCTTTAAACTTTCCACTTTTTCTGGTACAAAATTCTCACCAGTGGAACAAACCGTTTTTGTATCATTTGAATACTAAAGACCCTTTTATGTCAGTTTCTCTAACCGACACAAATTAAAGCACGTATGGGGCAGGTTTTCATCAGTGGCTGAAACACATGAATATCTTACCTGAGTGATTCTGAGAAATTGATGAGCATCTTGGAGGCACTTGGTGAGTCCAGGGTTATTGTGGGCTCCTGCCTAAAAAAAACACACCAAACTACTTAAAGTAGCATGACACATTTCAGTCTGGACTCTGTGCTGCAGTACTCGCAGTAACATATCTTATGGTTGTGCCTGAAATAGTTCATAACACACCTATTATTATTTGCAGCCAGGTCCAAGGTTTATCGTAGAAATGTTTCTCTTCTGAGTGTACATGTAACGTCATGTAAATCAAGTTCACGTCACGTCAACACTTGGTTTACTGCTACATTTAAACCGCATAATGAAAACACAATTGACTTCATCATAGTTTCATTGTTACCACATTGTTATATCTGACCTTGTCTCATATTTTGCCAATAATGTCTGAACTGTGTGGCAAGCTGGAAAGTAACACTAAAACCATGTAATATTTTCTGCTTACAGATGGTGTCCAAAAACATTTATTTTGTTCTTTTCTGCTGGACTACTGCAGTTTTATCTACACCTGTATGTATAGTGAACTGTAAACAACTGCAGGCCAATCAATCAGTGCCACAGCCACATAATTTAATCAGATGACTGTTCTTTGATTTATTATTTTCAGAATACTTGCTGACATCGGTCACACCAAAAGCATGACTGCCCAGTTTTTCATTACCTCAAGAAAAGCCTGCACAGCAAAGCAAGTATCCCAGAGCTGAGATCCGTTGGTCCCCTGTGATGAGAAAAAAACAATAAAGTGTGAAATGAAATGAGGTTAAATTTGAACCTAATGAGGACTCAAAGTAAAGTAAGTTTAAGGTAGTTTTAAGTCAATGGATTTCATCTCATCTTTATATGTAAAAAAAGGCTTTAATCTGAGCTCTGAGCAGTTGTGAACCAATTGTTAACCCTTGTGAAAACTTTAGTCATAAGCTTCAAACTTTTCAAAACATTTAAAAGATCAGAGACTCCTAAAATATTATATATATCATGTAACAAGGAAAAAAAGGCTCTTTATAACCTGCATTTTCATGCCATCCAATCCCAACCTGAAACACAGAGAGCCAAGTCGTAGTTTATAGGCTGTAAACATTCTGGCACATCTTTGGTTGAACATGTGATAAAGTGTTCTGGGTGAACATTGAGCAGTGAAGATGGGCTGACTTACCACAGGTAGTCTGGGATCCTTGACACATGCTCCTGAAAGACGGGAGAAGAGGGACCATCCACATACCAGCGAACAAGCATATTGATAGTTTTGGAGATCTAAGGAAAAAGACCAGTGTTATTTAAAAGATGACAGTCTACAGGCACATGGGAATTCTGTGCCATTTGTCCGGTTTCCTGTTTACAGTAAAATTTTTAAAAAGATGATTAAAAAAAACAATAAAAACGTTAAACAGTATTATTTTCCAAACCTAAGCTAAACTCTGCACCATGTGTTGTAATGTTCTTGTATCTGTGTTGTGTTACCGGTCCAATGCTGATACATTTAGTGAAGCGGTCATCAGCCTGGATGTGCTCATACAGCTCTCTGACAGCCTTGTCTCTCAGCGTGGTGCTGTGGAAGGCTTCGTACACATTTAACAGCCCTGCAGAACAGGACAGGAACAAAATCACATTGTTAGGAGACGAAAATACAGGCCAGCTGTTAGAAACATTCTCATGAAAACACTTCTTCCTATTGTAGCATAATCATATCATACAATCAGAGTTACTCCCAATAGCTTCAAATGGGCAAAAATCTGTGTGGTTTTATGTCTGAGTGGTATTAATGGATAAAGAAATCATAATTTTAGTTATTTTCTGAATAAACTGTATTATAGTAAAGCCAGGATTCTGGCAAATGTGATTTTGACACAATGGAGGTTTTCAGCACAGATGAACCGACCTATCCAAGGAGCAGACTGACCAGAGACCAAACATGAAAGAAAATTAAATGTTGGCTTTTAGCATGCGTATGGTGATTGTGGACATAATAACAATACCAATACTTCAAAAATCAGATGAAATTATCCTCTAACATTTCTCGTCTATCATCATTACACGCTACTGGTTACACGGCGTCCACGGTGCTGTGTGCTTACTGTAGGCAATGGACAGCAGCGTGCTGTGAGGTGTGTAGATGTCACATGCTGCCACGTTGTTCCTCTGAGCAGGCCAGTTTATTGTGTCATAGTCCTGCACATAGAGCTCCTGGAAAACAGAGAGCAAAACAACATTGGACATGAACATGCATTTAATGGCAAACATGTCATTGTTTTAGCTGATTTTCATTGGTTCATTGGTAACAACACAAAACATGTGAAAGATTCATGATAATGCTGTCTAAAATCACTAACATCTCTCAGGTCTGATTGTGCAGTTTTTGACACTGAGCTGTCAGCTTCCATGTTAGAGCAGGGTGATCTGATCTTCTTATCACTGAGTACTGGCTGTAACATACTGAGCGTGGTGCCCCCGTGTGTGATAGTGTGGCATTGGCACCTGTCTGAGGCTGAGGATCAATGAGTCTTCCTCAGCTTTCAGTCTCACAGCGTAGCAGTAGCTCATGGGGAGGTAGACCTGGCGACAGTGACACCACAGTGTAGAAGGGTGGGCTGGCATCCAAGTTGGGAAGAGCCTTAATCATACAAACAGAAAAACATAAGCCCTGAAATCATACAAAATAAAACACTCAGTGATAAGACCTGTTGTGTTTGGTTCACCACGTAATGATAACATTTACATTTCCCAAAGTTTTTCAATTTGCATGGTACAGAGAGACAATATGGTCCGACCTAAACACGGTTTCTGGAACCTCAGCTAAGATTCTGAAGTGTTTCCTTTCTAATTAAAGCATGGCTGATGGATAGAAGAAAACATAAAGCGTTTGCTAAAACATCCAGCTTACCACATCTCGGGGAGAAGTGTGTTCAGTCCCTCCCAGCTGTAGACATTTAAAATGGCCAGCCAGAATTTACCCCATGAAGGAATCCCCACTGCACCACCTGAGCAAAATTAGAAGAGAAAATGATTGCAATCAGTACTAAGTGTGTGTATGGATGTATGTGGCTGATGGCTGTTTTAATATTTCTGATTCTTATTATAATTTCTTCTTATTCCTACCAACCTTTGCTGTACAGGTTGTTCCTGGCTCGAACCATATCTGGATCATCAGGCTCTACTCCCAGGATCCTTAAAGAGGTGTAACTCAGTGCTGTGCCAAATACGGTAGACTTATCTTCAATATGTCTGCAAAGAAACAAGACACACATTCACCGTTTTGCAATAGTCTCTATTCCAGACAGTTCGACAGTTTATAATTTCTACACCAGTCTTCTCATTACAGTTTAATGCCATGTCAAATGTAGATGGTTGTATGACAATATTTAGTTTTAGGAGTGTTTATATGGTATTTACGTTTTGGGATGAAATGACAGAATGATGTTTTAAATGTCATAACTATGCTAATGCCAAACAGTCTATTCAACTACTGTTGCCTCTTTTAGGGATATTACTTGAAAGCATTAGAAATATGAAATCAGTACACAAGTGGTCCGACTTACGTAGTTCTGTTCTACCTTGTCGGTACTCAGAGCGCTTTACACTGCTTATCACTCACACACCAATGGGGGAGCTACTGTGCAGCTTGCCCTCACTCGCTGGGAAAACCTAATTTTCTGTCTGGTGTACGTCTGAGCCAAGCAAACTTTAACACGGGAATCAAACCAACAACCATGGGATTGGCGGACAGCCAGACACATATTAGTTATAAGGCATATGTCGACTTACAGACCCCAGCCTCCATCTGGCAGCTGAACGCAGCGCAGATACCTCACCATCTCCTTCTTCCAGGCCTCCGGCAGGGGGATCTTAGCCACTTGGCATGTGATCAGGAGACCTGGGAAGCAAGCGCAGTTACAAGCACAATCAGAAATCCATAGGGACACACAAGCATTTTCATGGAAAAACTGATGATAAATCCTCTGCTGAATTTGTTTTAGTCCATTTTATCAGCCTCTGTCACCATGTACCACCACAACAGATAGTTTTAACAAAAGGACAGAAATCTTGGAGTTGACGTAAAAGATGCTGAACTATCTGGGACAATTAATATGAGACATACAGCTGTTTAAACTTTACACTCTGAAGGCTCAGCGAACTGACATGAGGTTTATTCTTTTTATGAAAGTTTCAGAAATCATGTCACCTGGCGTTATTAACAGCATAATTACTAGAGAGGGTGACACATTCTACAAAGAATGAATTTAAACTAACTGTAGTATTTACATGAGAAATACAATTGTACAGAAGCCAATGACATTTCAGGTGTCAAACTTGAGGGCATGGGGAGGATGACGTGTCTTACCTGGCAGCAGGAACAGAGGTCCACCATAATCCCCTGCCCAGTGACCGTCCTCAGCCTGGAGACAGCTGTAGAAGTTCATGCCTTTGAGAGCAGCCTCCACTGCTGTGTGTGCCGCTGGGGAGCCAGACACAAACTTGCTCTGTAGATTTAAGGCGGAATTAGAAATTAGAAAACCGGAAAATATCGATTTTATTCTATCGACTTTGGTTAAAATATTTAAATACTAGAGTTACAATTGTATGTGTTGTGTTATGCTCTGTTGTAGTATTCTATAGAAAACAATACTTTGACCCAAAAAATTTAAATCTGCTACAGTTTTTGCAAATAGTTTATCAGTTCCTAAACTTTTAATACTTTAGACCACCTCCAGGACTGAATCTGAACTTGTTCACTACTCACCACGGTTCCACTGTTATTGACTCTTTTCCTCTCCCATTGACATATGCACTACCAATTGATCTCTACATACAGTGTAATGTCGATTCCTCAGAATATACAGCAAATAGGTGCCAAGTGAATGTTGACCACTAACTCTGCTATCATCCTATTCAGCAGATCACATGTAAAACTGCAGCTATTCATGTCCCCTCCATCTTCCTAAACACAACCTTTTTGCGATGGAGCATTAAAACTGTCGGGAAAAGAAAACCCACCGTGTCCAAGCCCAGTGAGTGAGCTTCCAGCATGGTCTGCTCTCTGTCTGGGCTGTCCTGATCTTCCACATAGCACCAGGTCTGCCTGCCCTCCACGCTGCTCAGCCTCCAGCGGCTCAGGTCTGTGGCTGGCTCCGTCTTGTATGGTCCCCCTCGCCTCCGCAAGTGTCTGGCAAAGAAAACTGGGATTTTTAAGACGTAGGTCGTGTAAAACTCTCCATTTGCAGGTAGGTTTTTTATTTATATTTTGTATTAAAAATAAAATGCTACAGTGTTTCTAAGACTTTAAAGAAATAAAAAATAAAACTGCTATAAACGCACCGTTGCCTCTGTTATGTCAGAAAAGCCCAACTCATTAAGATATTTAGAAACTATTGAAACAATATCCGAAATTAATAAATGTGCCATATATGCAACTTAAAACCATTGGATCTTATAATTCAATCATAAACGTTTGCAGATTTTGTTAGAAGGATTAATTCATGCATTTAACATTTCACTATTTATTTAAGTAAAAGGAGTAATAACTGTTTTAAAACCTGACACATTGTAATGCATTCTGAAAGCTTTCATTATAGAACCATACTTATCATATTTCCCTTTTGTCTCACAGCTACAGTTATTTACTCCTAACTTACAGCTATAAACCATTTCCTTCAATATTTCTAACGTGGCATCTTTGTTTCTTTGTAATTTCATAAATGCAAACATTTCGCACGGATTTAACGGCCTCCTGCGGCTCTTACGTCATTATTTCCCATGTGAAATACTGTTGGAAAGTAATTACGGCGACAGAAAAGCACAGAACTACATCTACTCACGTCCCTTCGCTCATCGCTGCGGTCGCAGAGTTAAACTCTCCGCTCAAATCCGTGGAGTTTGTTTCGAGCTGTCCTGCAGGCTCCTCCCCTTCTGGACACTTGTAGTGCGCTGGATACGCCGTGGCTCGTCCTTTCATTCGCTGTCGGACTACATTTCCCAGCAGCCGTAGCGGTGCCGTCCGAGCGCATGGAGAGACATGAGCAGAGTATCGGCTGTCCATTCACGAGCCGATTGGGCGGAGAAAAGGCGGGTCTGCCTCCAAAAACCTCCAATTAGAGCGCTGCTTCGATAAACACTAGACGTGCACACACATTGATTATAATAAGTAGGCCAAAAGAGACATTTACGTGAAAATACCACTTTTATTAATTTCATATTTCAGTACAAAGGCTGGTTCAAAAATAATAAAAGCCATTCAAGTAATTTAACAAGTGTTATGGAGATAGGTGGATTTATATCCACCCAGCCCTTAATAAAAACGAAAAAAAGGACATACATACAATTAGCAAATCTAACCCAACAGGCTGCTACAAATGGCACAACATCATATCTGAAATCAAAAAGTAAGTTTCTTGTTGGCTGCAAAAAGCTTCTTTGTCCTTAGTTATCAAAACAGTTGCATCTATTGGTAAAAGAAATTGCAGAGAAAAAGCTTATCAGTCATCAACAATGTTCAGCAGACAACTCAGCTTCAATTTGCAGGCCATTTCTTCTTCTTGGCTTGCCAAAATCTGTAGCTCAAGTTCCTTCATTCGCCATGTCAGACTAACAGGAGTGGTTTTAGGCGTGACTTCTTTGTCTGACAGTTGAAAAGGCTGAAAAGTTGAGGCAATTGCAAGATTTTAGCATTTGCAGCATTTAAGGAACAGTCTAACAGTTTACTTTTAATTTACAGTATTGAAGAAAATCCAACACAAACTAGCCTTAGGTTTAATCTATGACTACATGAAAAAGGACCCTGATGCAGAGGAGAGAAATTGTACCTGTGAAGGTGTGGCATGTCTACTCTTTGCTGTGTCGGAACACATTATGGTGGTGGGCATGGACAGCAGAGTGGAGGATGGAACGAAGAGTGGTGTGGACAAGTGGTCCAAGGGTTCACCATCCAGCCAACGCTGAAGCTGCTCCATGTTCCTGTACAGAAGCACAGTGTGGTACACATGACACATGTATTGTTGATTATTTCTGACAAATAAGAATAAAATGGAACCACACGAGTAGCAAATGAAGTCATAAATGTAGCTTACAGTAATCTAAACTCAACTCTTAGTAAACTCAATACATTTATATTATGAAGACAAGTGTTAGTGTAGCTGAATCTAATTTAGAATCAAAACTTAACTCTTTTTTTCTCCATTCATTCATTTATATATATATATATATATATATATATATATATATATAACCCTGGGGGCTGTGACCCCCAAACTGGGAGAGTGGCTCCAGCAGATCCCAGGAACAACATCTGAGATCTCTGTAGTCCTAGGAACAGCTAAGATACTACAGCAGGACCCTCAAGCTCCCAGGCCTCTGGTAGAGGACCCGAGCTTGAAGGAAGAAATAAGAACCGCCCCAAAGAGAAGGGGAAAGAGTGGGAATTTTTTTTTATATATATATATATATATATATATATATATATATATATATATATATATATATATATATATATATATAATATATAATATATATATATATATATATATATATATATATATATATATATATATATATATATATATATATATATAATATATATATATATATAATATATAATATATAATATATATATATATATAATATATAATATATAATATATATATATATATATTATATAATATATAATATATATATATATAATATATAATATATATATATATATATATAATATATATATATATATATATATATATATATATATATAATATATATATATATATATATATATATATATATATATATATATATATATATATATATATATATTAATTATATATATATAATTAGGTTATATATTTGGCCTCTCAAAACTACAGATTTGAAATAACACAATACTCCAATTTAACAACAGTGTTGCTGCTGTACCTTTTGCTTTCAGCCTGCTCCTCCTCTATGCTCTGAAGGAGTTTGTGGGCAAGGCTTTCTTGTTCTGTGGGAGTGTGTGTGATGTCCACTGTGGCTGCAGGGGCCTCTAAAGGCTCCAACAGACTGGGGAACAGCCTCTGTCTGAGGGACAGACTGGTGGGTGTGGCACAAGCAGCTGCACTTGCCCTGAAGATGGAAGGAGGAGGTTCCAAATGGAAGAGAAAGACAGTGAGAAATGTTAGGAAAATGGAAAATCAAACAAGATTAAACAGAAACTAAATCATTCAAAGTCATTCAAAGTAACAAAAAATCTAACTTGTCGCTTGCCTTACAATACAGATGTATTATGAGTAGCAGATGTCACTTACTTTAAAGCAACAATTAAATCTAAAAAAAAAAAAAAAACGATAAATTGCACAGGAGCAACTCAGGATTTAAGTGTTTAATACAATAACAACCTGCCAATGTGCAGGATTTATGCTTAAAGGGGCCATATTATGCACAATTTTAATTTTAAGTCTTCAGCCTGAGTGTCTACTGAAATCATTTTGGACAATTTAAAATACTCCCTCCCCCAAAAAAACCTTCCTATTTTATATAAGAATGTGTATGAAAGAGTTAATTTTAGCTCCAATATATTTTAGGCCCCCCCATCAGATTGATGCCCAGTTTCCGGATCAGAACAAGTGTACTTTATCTTACAGAACAGCACTGATTGAATTATTGCTTTTTAGCTTACTGTTCCTTCTCCTGCTGCTTCTCCCTGTGCGTTCCTCTGATGGCGTTATTCCACTCCTCAGGTGCTTGGAACTCGTTAAGTGACTCTGTGGGGAAGTACACCGGGATCTCCCCATCTTCTGTCACAGTGTCTTAAGGAGCAACAACAACAAATGACAGAGTTTAAATCATTCGTCACTGCGGGCGCAGGTGGGAAAGGTATGTTGTTGTTGATCTCTACCCCAGTGTAAAATAAGTTTGCACAGTAAAGCTCTAACCTGCACACACAGGTGGTCCAGGTAAGTGCCAGTCTTTCAGCTTGTGATCTATGCAAATCATCAGCACATCATCCCAAGGGATCTGACTGTAAGCTGGACACAAGCCCTCATCTTCAGTGCCCCAACCGGCCATGGTAGTCTTGGATCTGAGGGTTTGTTTATGGTGAGCCTTTAGCCGCACTTGCTCCAGAAGGTTTTCCAGTCGTGACATTAGGAGAGGCTGACTAAGATGTGACACTGGGATGTTTGCAGCATAGCGAAAGATAGAGGAGCAGAGCTCAGTCCAAGTATCTAGGTAGAAATAAGAAGGGAGTATAATGCATTATTGGTTTTATTAATTAAGAAAATGTACAGCCACAAAACTTATAATACAAAGTCCACTCTAAGAAAAAGAACACAGCCTTCTGCAAACAGAAATGGCACACTGCAGTTCGCACTAACCATTTTCCGATAGCTGCTCCAACAGTGGCAGCTGCAAACTGAGGATGGCTTTGCGTAGCCAGTCCAGGTGCTGGGAAGAGTTCCAGCCAAGATGAGGAATAAAGTCACAGGTGTTAGGCAGGCAGAACTCGGCTGGGGGCCACGAGAGTCTGCAGAGATCCTGGGATGACACTTTGTCAGCAATGTGAGCGAGGACGGCATTGTACAACAGGATGACAGGTGTAGGTTCCTGGGAAGGCAGACATTCAGCGGCCCGCTCCTGACGGTGAGCATAGACTCTGGGAATGAACTCACGACTTAAAGCAGCCTCCACTAGCTGCACCAAAGGCTGACAGGAGAGTGAAACGTGTGGTGGAGCACGGGTCAGCAGCCAGCGCATGGCGTGACTTAACTAGAAACAAACATGACAAGTGGGACGAAAAAAGATTAAGGGGCTCCTTGAACAAAAATGAATTCCAGCCTCTATTCTGTTGCTAGTAAGAGATGGATACTGTGAGCTTTGGAATCCACAATTTGTATCTAATCCCAACACACTCCTGCAGTTTGAAGTGAAGGATCATGAACACAAATGACAAAAAAGTGAAAAAGTTTTTGTGTATGTGTAGTACCTGCGTTGATCCCTGGAGGTCTCTGGTGGTCTCTGGTATGAAAAGGAACGTGTATTCAGACACCAGACCTTCCTTGACCAACATAGGCAGCATCAGGGCTATGGGACAAAGTGGCATGAGAGGAAAAACCTAAGTTACAATTTCATGAAAATACATAACTTATATAGGTAACTGCCATAGCCTGATTTTTGGGAATTAATTAATTTTGGGAAACAAACTAATTGCAATAGCCTACATTTTACTAGTAAGGAAAGAACACCAACTATAAAGCTATTTTATCTTCTTTACCATTTTGACTATTAGTTATTACCTTCTTCTAATTTCTTTGTATCCCCAGAGCCACTGTCAGCTCCTGGCACAAGTATAACCAGAGGCAGTGGGCAGTGCCAGGTGCTGGCTTTTTGCAGCTGTTTGAGCTGAAGCAGGGCTGACAACAAAGGCACATCCTGTTCGTCCTGTTCGGGTTTGTTAATGGACAGAGCTGGGAGCAAAATGATCAAAGCTCCAGTTCCCTGGAGCTCACAGCATTCCTCGGTCTTAGACAGACCGTCATCAGTCAAGGGGCCTCGGGACACCTAGGAGACAAGAGTGGCTCATCAGAAACTCCAATGCTATACAGTGCCAAGGGATGAGGGGTATTCTATCTATTAGGGTAGAACCTTCAATAAGCAAGCCAAACAAAAAAAATAATAAATGTGCAACATTCATTTTTCACCTTTAGTTTCATAATTTTCCATGAATCTGCGCCCTTCGCCATCCCAGCCCAATGCTCTACCACTGATCCAGTAGGCCCCCCATTTTTTAAATGTTTTTCCAGATTAAAAAAAAAATCATAAAAAAAGACTGTATATTAATAACTTTAAGCTTCATACACTCAAAGCAATATTTTATGCTCAACATCACTATGCTGGTCACTATGTAAAATAGTAGTAGTAATAATAAAATAAATGTCGGGAAATCAATGATCTAACCTTGATGGTGATGTGCACATTGTGGGTGCGTTGTCCATTCTTCTGCACTTCGTTGCTGACACAGAGAGTTTGCAGTATCCCACCTGGCTGCTCCTGCCTCTCCTCCAATGCCTTGTCACCACCCAGCTTCACCTCTAGCCAGTCTGAAAGGATCCTAATGCAAAGGACACACTCCGAGTGTTGTTTCACAAAGGAATACATTTAAATGTTAGGGGAGAATGAATGTCTGCTTGTCAAAACTATTAGTTATTGAACAGTTTGTCATTTCACACTGCTGACTCCTACCTGTCTGCTAGACTGGTTACACTCTCGTGGTTGCTAGGTAAAAGGAGAACAGCTTTCCAGAAGATTCTGTCAGGTGGGTCTGGGATATTTTCTGTCACCAATGCTGGCAGATCGAGTGGCGCCCACACTGCCTCACTGAGAGGAACATCAGAAATGTGTCAAAACGCTGCTCTTTGACATTGACAGACTAAAGAAACACGCTGATCAGCTCCACACTTACTCTAGCAGCCGCTGGTAGTAATAGTGGACTCTCATCTGGTGGATTGCTTCTTGTCTCATTTTTAATATCCTTAACAAGATACAAAACATGTCTTACTGTTCTGTATCTTATACTGTTTGTAGCAACGTGACATTTTGTTCAAGGTTGACACACATACCTAGTGCTAGACAAGGCCAGGGTGCCGGCATTACCCAGGCTGACCAAACCACGGGCTAGATCTTCTATGGAGGGCTGTGCAGGAGCACTGGGAGCCAGGGCCTTGAGTTTGAAGCGAGGGTCCACACAGCAGGGAGCTGCAGGGAAACCCCTCATCTGTCTCTTCAGCTGCCGACGAACTGCTACCACATCACGCCACCTGGTGGACCAGATGAAAGAAGCGAAGAACGAACAGGTGAATGGAAAGAGATTTTTAAATGACATTCTCCTGGAATCGAATGGTAGATTGGTGGATCTGTTTAACTGATAACAGTCTGTTTTCAAATGCTATCAGACAGGCAAAGAAATTGATGGGCTTCACTCCAGTATTTTGGATCTTGGAATCATTTTACCAGCTTTCCACAGTTTCTCAGTATCTTACCTTTTAATGTACTTGTGGATACGATGCAGCTCAGCATTGAGAAATTCTTCAACTAACAAAGCAATATCCACATTCAGAGTCTCCTCAACTAGACGGGTGCAGACCTGCTCTGTGCATTTAGCCACACATTCGGCTTTCTCGTTCAGTGCCTGTCTGAAAAAGTTAATAAAAAATACAATTACAATTCATATTCAGTGAAAAGCTATTGCTACTTCTTTATAGAGGTCCTGTCACCTATTCAAAATTTCCATATGATTTCATTAATTTACTGAACACTTTTGTGAATTAGCACATAGAATATTGCTTTTAAATATGTTGCAAAAGATCTGAATGCCTATGCAGCTCATGTAAAATGTTTGAACGCTGACATTAGACCAGATGATGGAAGTCTGGATGAGTTTAAATAGTCTTACTCAATCTGAGAGGTAGCCGTCTCCTTGATGGTCTCATCTAAAACTTCATGGATAATCTCTGTGCAAAGAGAGAAGCTGAACTGAGACAGGAACGCCTCATGCTCCTGCCTCCTCCTGGTAAGGGCAGAAATGAAAATATGAGTGAATCATAACAAACAGGGCTGCTTTGATAATTATTTTAAACCTGATAAATATCAAGGTGACCTGTTTTCTAGCATTAATAATCTGAAACCAACAGAAATAATAATGGTTACTTTGTGGCCTGTTTTAAGATTCAGGATACAAGACGCTATCCCCTTTCTGAAGCAAACTGAGGTGATGATAAAACACAGTGTGCTCCAATCGGAAGGGCTGTTCAAATCTGTCACTGTCCATAGACCCACCTGGCCTCTTCAAGTTTGCGTCTCTCTTCGGCAATGCGCTCCTGTTCCAGCTTAATCTCAGCAGAGGAAACTTCCTGCAGCATCTGTCCCAACACCTCACTCACCAGTGACTCCACCTGCAGATTACTCTCCCTGCAGAATCACAGATCATCTTATTAAAAACAGTCTGGGTGGGCCCCTCAACCCCTCACACTGTGTATACAAGAAATGTTGATGAACTTACGCTAGAGCTGTTGTGACATAGGTGGTACCAGCGTCAGCTACCTCTCTCGCTGCTGCTTCGACAACCTCTTCAATCACACAGTCTAATTCTGCCATAATGTCCTACAAAAGAGAACAGCAACAGTGTTTCTTTACTGAAATGTAATTATTTTATATTTAGAGCCGCAATCTGTTATTGACAGATTTGTAAATCTAAACAGAATTCTACAATAAAACCTAGAATTATACTTTAAGATTTATCGCCCTTGCTGACTAAACTGCCACATTTAACATTTTTAGGAAATATGAATATTTTCGAGCTTCAACAATTATTAATTTTAAATTAGCTTTAAACTGTTAATGTCTATACTATGACAAAATCTGAGGTTTTATGTCTGTACTACCTTGTAATTTTGCATTAAAGGATCTGCATTTAAAAAAATTAATTTAAATATGACAACTAATGATAAATTGCTTTTTCAGTATGTTATCGGAAAAATACTTATGACACATGCCATACTTCCCTCAGAAATGCATCATGTATTTAGGAAGTACTTCCACTACTTTTTTAAATAATAAAATTAACATGACTAACTTTTGTTTGAAAAATATTGCTGCAATTACAAAATATGAGGTGGAAATAATTCCACAACAAGAATGAATTGGTCATTTGGTGTGATATGACAAGAAGAGTTGCGCACCTCATCAGTGTACACTGGCAGGGGTTTGGGTGGTGGTGGTGATGGTGGTTTGATAGGCAAAGGTTGAGATTTTGGATGGAACTGCTGCTGGGGTTCTACTGGGTGCGGCAAGAGCTGATCCAATTCCCCCTTGTATCCTGTCTCAATGGAGTCTGAAAGCTGCGCAAACACACTGGGAGTGTTTCCAAATTGGGCTGGCATGGGCCGTGGCAGCGGCTCAACACTGGGTGCTGCTTTAACATCCACCTTGGGAGCAACGGCTGATAGAATGAAGAAAAAAAGCTCTATTAGTATTAATGACACTGACTGTACACACTGAAAGATCTGCTGACATGTTGTTGCATGTGCTGTAAGAGATGAAGGTATTTTACAGGGTTAGGATGTGCAAATTGAAAGCAGCACCTCTAAAGTGGCTTGAAGTGGGCTCAGCCAGAGGACCTTCTCCTTGGTACTTGTTCTGGGAGTCGAAACTGCAGATGGGTTTGTGATTGGGAGGGTTTGGGAGGGTGCCTCCATTCACCACCTCTCCAATCAGCACTGTTCTTTTTGTGAGGATGACCTCAGACTTCTTCTGAGACAGCGGCAGCTCAGGCTCCTGATAGGCTATCCGGCTCAGCTCAACCATACTGTCAACAAAAAAGTGTTTCATTTATTTTTGGTGTTTGCACACCATATTACCATAACGACACATGGTAAAACGCAGGAACTCTAAGTGGCATTTTAACAAGACACTGAAATTCCTGCTGCCTTCATTCTTAGGCAGTAGTATTGTGCTTCTTTGTAAAAATAGGTGTTGTCCAGTAAGAATATATCTAAAACACAACTATCAGAGCACTAGTATTCGCTTACCCATCGTTCACATTAAGGCCGTACTGCTGGATGAAGTCAGTTGCTTCTGCAGCACTGCGGAACATTAACATCCGGACTATGTCCTCAACAGGAAATGCAGTTGAGCGTGGACCCACAGTGAGAGCCATGTTTAGGGTCTTCAAGGCCTTGGCTCTGACCTGTACATGCACATTTTAAAAGAAAATAGAATACGAATACTGAAGGACACAAAATTGTGGCTTGACTTGCTATATCACACATTTATAACATTACTGGCATCTACGGCTTTAATGCTTGAAATTAGGATAGCTGTATTTATCAGGAATTAATATGGGTCTTCTGCTTAGATTTACCTCATCAGTGCTACTATAAATACACACAGGTTTTAATTTGAAAAATGCTTTTCATACATTTTATCAACGAAGGAACATATTTACTGACCTGGTTAAAGTATCTGTGTAAGAGGCAACTGGCGAGATAAGAGGCTCCTTTCACCAGCTTGAAAAAACGCACAAAGTTGTTGCTATTTACGGCAGCAAATGCGCTCACTGCAAACTTCACTTCAGGAGATTTACGCATTTCATCACGAACTGCTGCACCTCACTGTGTGGACATGGAACATTAGTAATATTGATTGAAAAACACAAAAACATGTCCTGAATGCAATGCTAATATCTTAGTAAAATTAGCTGAATTACACTTTATTCTATAACACTTTACTAAACTATTATGAACATGTTTAGGTGCGTGTGTGTTTTTTCACGGCCTGACCGAAGGATGTCCCCGTCGTTGAGCTTCAGTAGTACACTGTACTGACGGAACTCGGCCTCCTGGGGGCAGTAGATTTGCTGCATGGCCAGGTCCTGATACATTTCTTTGAGAGATTGCAGGCACTTTGTCATGTTTTCATTGTTAATCTTGGCATCAAAAGATGACATAGGCTCCTCGCAGAGGTGATGTGCACAGTGCACATGGAAACGTGTACACTTTTCAATCAGCGATACCGTGTCAGGACAGCAGAGGTGTTGCTGGGTGATGTCCTAAGTTAGGAAAAAGGAAAGGATAATCCTGTAATATTTGTGTAACCCTGTGCAAAAGAATGGAAAGTGCGCTGAAACAATGGTGTGTTGTTACACCTGTGATGGACAGGATTTAGTGTTATGTGTAAGAAGTTTGCAGATATTCAAGCATCAGGGTAATATTGAGATGTGTTTGCAGTTATCCAATATTCAATCTGAATATAGAATGCAACTGTTTAACAACTGTAGCAATAAATGATGTGACAGAGAATAAATCTTTGTGATCAAACGCAGTGACAAAATATTGTAGCTGTAAACTGTGCTCACTCATTTTGAATGTTGATAATATTCTGATTGATCATAACTGACAGACAACACATTAGGCAGTAATGTATAAATACAACCGGCATTCTGTTTGTTTTAATATAAGCATGCTTTTACGTGTCAGTGCTTCAAAATACACAAGGCAACATCATAACATGAACAACCTGCACAGTTTGTATTTATGTAGATAAAATGTTTTTCTGTTACTACTTCGTATGGACACTCTCAAAAGAGTGGTTTAAGCAAAATAATAATAATTATTATTATTTCATCTTATTATATGTATGAGATATATGCAATTACAACCAATATTTAAATAGGGCAGCTTTTCTGCAGGAGATTCTTACCTTACGGATGCCACGGGTCCTGTTCCAAACAAAGTCATACCAGTCTCGGTAGTTGTCTTGGCCATGGTCCATAATTTGAGTCACCAGGTAGTCCATAGTCATGCTGAGCACAGGCAGGGGGCGCAACTCATGAGGTAGGGGTTCCTCCTGGTCAGCTGATGAACGACTGTACTCTTTGATGGCTGCTGTGTGGTCCACCTAGTCAGGAACAGGAGATGGCAGGTTCTGTCTTGAACGTAATGTCAAGCTCCAACTTTAAAAATACAAATTTTCAATATCCTCTGAACTACAAAATCTACTTATACGCCCCGTCAGCTAAATTGTAATCTTATTAAAAAGGTGCAAGTTTGTAGATGTAGCCATTTAAAGCATAAACAGATGACGGATAAATAAACTTAAAAAGACTAGAAACATGATGTTACGTCAAACAATGTCTCAGGTTACTCTTCAGCGTTAAGGGCATTACCATTTCAGTGTCTGTGATGACCTCAAATATGCTGAGCTGTTTCCTTGTCTCTCTCATGTACCTCTCCTTCTCTGGACACATATCAGGACACGTCCCCACAAACACCTTAGACAGGTTCAGGTCCGTCCGCTTGGGTCGACCTGGGCAGAATCAGTTGGCTTATAGTTAGAGTGTCTTGTGTTAATAATTTATAAGACATGTCAAAGAATACAACAGGCCCGAGTAGAAGACAGCTTTACCTTGACGGAGGATCTTATCTTTCTGCTCCAGGAGCCGGTACTTGTCCTCCGAGGTCTCAGCTACCTGGCCAATAAACTGGAGGAGTGAAGAGGGGACGGGGCGCTCTGAGCTCTGGGTTTCTGTGCTGATATCTTTTTGGGGTTCAGAGTCAAACTGCAGTGACTTGGCCAAGGGTAACTTCTTCACTGGGGGGCTGAAAAATTTTAAGTACACATCTTTAATCAAGGCACAACAAAAACCCTGTCAATTATATTTTGGATGTTCACTTGGGACCTTGTACATAATTGTTATTACACTTAAATTTAAATCTGAAACAGACAAGCTTTTATACAGGTAGAGCGTTACCTATTGCTCAGTGACGCCATGCTGCTGAGAGCAGGACCTTTTAGTTGAGGTCTTCTGAGAGGGGAAGAGGAAGCCTTGGACTCTGTGTCCTCCTGAATTTCACCCTCTGCCTGATCCTGTTCTGATGAAGGCCTGTTCCCCTTCTCTGCTGGACCTAAGACACAAAATAATTTTAAATATGTATATTAAGTCACTGCAAGGAACTAAAGATTATGTGAACTAAATAGCTCAGGGCATTTCAAATAAACAGGCAAAAATTCCTAATGACTAGTTACTTTTGCTTCTCTTTTGGCAGTACAGCTCTAAACAATAATAATGCAGCAGAGCTGGTGGTGGGTGGTTGCAATTATTTCCATATGAATTCATCTTTATTAGCAATATGTTGGACTTACTCTGCTTCTTTTTCTGCCACAACAAAAGGAGTTCATGTCCATGTAGTAGTTTGCCTTTCTTCTTGGCCTTTGCAGCTGATGCCTGAAAGACATTTCAATTACCAGGGAGAAGGAGCAAAATTATGTTTTGATTTCACAGAAAAATATATATCATCATCATCTTTACTTATTTAGCTAAATTCTGGACTTATCCCTGGAATTTTAGACTCACAAACTGTACAATTTAAACCAATTAACTATTAAGCGATTAAAATCCAGAGCACCACTGTGGCTATATTAATGTTCTTCAACCAAACAGATGGTAGGCAGCTATTATATGAGTATGAGATTCATTTTAAATGAGCTAATAAAAGTTGTGGAACAGACTGGAGAATAAATGGTAAAATGATCTGCACTTATATAGCACTTTTCTACCTGTTGGTACTCAAAGCACTTTACACTGCTTCATATCTACCCATTCACACTCTCAAACACACACACATTCATACACCGATGGGGGAGCTCCTATGCAGCTGACGACGCTCACCGGGAGCACTAAGTGGGGTTCAGTGTCTTGCTCAAGGACACTTCGACATGTGACCAGAGGAGCCAGGGATCGAACCAATAACTGTGGGATTGGTGGACGACCGCGCTACCAACTAAGCCACAGTCGCCCCAAGGATAGGTCATCACAAGTACTGTAGGGAACAACTTAACTCACATGATCACCGAAGTGTACTACGGCCAGGTTCTTGGCAGGTCGACAATAGACCCTACCAACTTTGCCAAAACGAGCAAAGTGCTTCACAATCGTGTCCCTTTTGTTGAGGCCTGGAGGCACATTCCTGCACTGGATGCCAGTGCAGTCGACGGGAGACACACCACTAAGGCTCTCCGAGCTCACCCTGCGTACACTTCGTTTCACCGGCGTTGTGGTTTGGAGTTTTGGATCTGGAGATGTTCCTGGATCTAGACAACAAATACCAGGTAATAACAGGCAAAAGACAGACATGACAAACAGGATGAGCGGATTGTGATAAAGTGTCTAATTGAGGCAGAATTACAATAGTGTAGTGCTACATTATACACATTTTCTTTACTAATACACTTTTCTTGGATGAAAATCAGAGTGCATGACTCCACACAGAAAATCAGGCCATCCCAAAAGGTTCACATACTGTTTTCCTTCCAACTAATCTGCTTATATCATTAACTTCAAAGCAGGATGAAGAGTGCAGGTGTGACTTTCTATTATGCTTATCAGTCAAAAACAAAAACTACAGCATTTATTGCAGAAGATAACAAACCAATCTTTGCATTTTAAGGTTTACCCACATATGATGATAATAATGACTCTAACTGATTCTTTGAATGACAAATGTTACAAACACAAGCATTCTTTTCCACCAATTGTAATAATAACACTGAAAGATTTCCTATCAAGCATGGAGACTTGCAACAAGTTTCACTAACAATGTGGAGTAAGACACATGAAAATAAGTGACATTAAAAACTCAGTAATTAGGTCAAGCAGTATTTAAAAATGTGACATCCTTTCATTATTCATTATGCAGCAGTTGCTTGTCATGGTGCAAATAGGCTTCAGAAACTCCTGAACACAATATAAAGCGACAGGCAAATAATACACAGTGTCCACAATTTGTACAACTCACCCGACTCCTCTGGTTTTTCCAGCACCCCTCTGGTGAGTGCTTGAGCAATGGGTGGTTTAGCAGTTAGGTCATCACTCTGAGCTTGAACATCACTTCTCTCCGTCTCCTCCCACTGCAGCGCTTGCTGCTGAGTGTCCTTCGTGGCCTCTCGTCTTACTGGGTTACCACCTTCTTTGCGAAGACTGCTTAGTGCCCTATTGAATAAGCCTGCTGTTGGGCCGCGAGACCTTATTAGTGGTCTCTTTGGGGGCTGCCTTGCTAAATCTGTTTCTGATGGTATGTCCTCCTCCTCATTGGCAGGCTTCTCTGGACCAGTAATGGAGACTGCTAGATTATCCTTACGCTTGGTGCCTTTGCCAAATCGTGCAAATATATTTGTATCCCCTGGAGCACCAAAGCCACCTCCTTTTTCATCAGTGCTGGTCTCTGCTTGACCTTTAATTTCACCAAAAGCAGAGTGTTGAGCAAAACTGGTTCCTACAAAAGAGGGTGCTGTCTGGGGCTGGAGGGTTTTGGCTGAAAAGCTGAAAGATGATGGTGTGGTGGGCTGTGTAGCTGATGCCTTAGTGCTGGAGCTGGAAGGAACTGCTGGCTGGGAAAAGGTGAATTGCAGAGTGTTTGTAGGTACACTGCCATTGCCAGTTGTTAGTGGATTGTCCTGAGCAGAGAACGAGGGGGCTGCAGCTGGCTGTGAGAACCTGAAGCCCAGTGGCCCGGACTTTGCACTTGTCAACATAGGGAAGCCAGTGGTGCTGGTGCTGCTACTCATGGTGCTGGAGCCACTGTGGTTGCTAAAAGGTGAGCTAGACATTGATGTAGTTTGAGGGTTTGCAGGCTCGGGACTGGCACTGAAAATAGGTTTGAAAAGAGCCTCGTTGGCCGGCTTGAAACTAAATTCTGATGATCCAAGGGTCCTTCCTTGGCTGCCTTGGCTCACACTCTGGCCTGTGCCAAATACACTGGTGGTGACACTAGTAGATGATGGCTGTCCAAATGCAGGCTGACCAAAATTAGGTGGCTGCGATTGCCCTAAGGCAACAGTAGAGCCAGAAGTCTGTTGTCCAAACGCTGTGGTCTGCTGGCCAAATACAGGAACTTGGCCAAATGCAGAAGTCTGCCCAAAGACTGAACCCTGGTTTGGACCACTATTCAGTCCAAAAGCTGGCGTGGTGTTGCCGCCAAAGCCTGAGCCACTCATTCCTAATGATGGCTGGCCGAAGCCTGGAACCTGGCTTATTGTAGGCAGCGAGGGAGGCAGTGCAGACGACTGTCCAAAGGCTGAGGGTTGACCAAAGATAGTATTTCCATGAGGGGACGGCTGATTTAACACAGGTGGCTGCCCAAATGACGACGGTTGAAAAAATCCCAATGCTTGATTGCTGGAACTTTCCTGTGAAAATGACTGGAACAAGCCCGTCTTCATCGTGTTGCTCGGGGCTTGGAAAGCTCCACCTTGTGGACTGCCAAAACGATTGGGTGGATTCATGGCGCAAATATTAATATTCGTAGATATTTAGCAGCTTTATCCTTTCTTTACGATTGAAGAAAACTAGTCCCATCTAGACATCAAAGCTGCATAAATATGTAACACGTCCAGGCTCTGTGGTTCTTCTTCGGTGTTTTACGCTGCACAGTGAAAAGTCAACAAAACATTATGAGGACGGGAACGCGCAAAACTCACTGCTCGGCCGACAACGTTAAGCTAATGTAAAACTAGCACCGTTAGCATAGCAGGTGGTTTAACTGCTGTTCAACGCGTTACACTGACAATACAAAACATAAAGGTAATACTTCAAACAATGTGCTAAATGCGATACGAGAAGATTCACCTTTCGAAGCTTCTGTTTTCTATGTAGACTTTTTGTTTGGTTGTAGTTGATCACGAATACATTTCGCACATCCGTTTCCTGTCCGACAAAGATCTTGGTCCCCGCTCGTGGAATAGGGTAACCTAGGAAACATTTTGCGAAGCGAGTATCGAGTCTTGTCCTGACGTATGTGATGATGCCGGAAGCTTCGCCGGCAGGCCCGGTCCTACCACGTGACTTGGCGTGACATTCGAAATATGGCAAATCGCCTACAACTGTAAAAAAATTTTATCGTTTCTGAAAAAAAAACTAAAACAAAATATATCCCCGAGTTACAAAAGCGCATTCACTTCTTCACCCACAATTTTATTATTTTATATATTATTATATAAGGCGCATACAGGCGCATATTTACTGATGTCAATTCATTTAATAGCTTGGCCTGTTTTATTCTGTTCGTCCAGTTCCTGGCTGAGGGGAGCAAAGGAAGCCTCACGTAGCTTTGCCCTTCACCGAACCGCTTCGATGACAAGCGTCAGCGTCACGAAGCTTCATTTCGATACCATCGCTACCGCTCGCTCGCTCGCTCGCTGGGAAACTCTGTTCCGCCACTGAAAAACGACGAGACCGAGACGTTGCTCGGAGAGGCTTTGAAAGGACAGATCATTTGTAATTTTTTCGCCAATATACTATCATAGAAACATAACAGAGAAAACGCGAACTTTGTGGAATTCGGGGAAGTGTATGGTCACACATCCGGTACGTGTCACTTTGATTTCTGTCCGTTTGGCTGCTGACAGCTGTTGTAAAGCCGACCAGCTGTACAGTCGAATAATTGTTGCATCTCGCCGTTATCCGACGTGGGTCGATTTTGACGTTTACCCATGTCTCGTGATTTTTAATAGCGAATTTCTTTTTTTTTTCCACGATGGGAGTCGTTCTGCGGAATCTCCAAAAGGTGGTGCCTCTTCGCCGCGCCAGGCTGCGCAAGGATGTTGATACGCTGAGGCACATTCTAGGCATCCAGAAATTTGACCTGGGAATCATTTGTGTGGATAATCACAGGATTCAGCAAATTAATAACACGTACAGAAAGAAGAATGTGCCCACGGATGTTCTTTCGTTTCCCTTCTACGAGGTCTACTTGATTATTAACATATTCATGAATGTACTTGCACCTGTTAGTACGCTGTAATCACTGACTTGGAAATGTATTTTGTAGGACATAAGACCCGGGAAGCTGCCATGTCCCTTCCACAGAGATGAGTTGAACCTCGGGGACATCTTCTTAGGGGTCGAGTTTGTTTTGAGGCAGTGTCAGGAGGACTCCCTCGATCTACACGGTGCTCTCACTGTAAGTAACTGTGAGCCACAAACTTTCAACTCTTAGTAAGCGGGTCACGATGGTTCTGTTCCACGGCAATACAAGTTTTAGACTGCGATCTACTCGAGCTTGGTCAATTGTTCTACTCTTTCTCGTGTTTTAGGTTGTTACTGCACATGGGATCTGTCACCTGTTGGGCTACAGGCATGAGACAGAGGAAGAGTGGAGTGAGGTTTGTAGTGTGAAGTAGAAATCTTTACTGTATGTGTCAAGCGCATCCAAAATGAAAACATGCAGATAATTCTGGTTTTTATAGAACAGTGTCTAGATTTCTTTTTCTGCCACAGTATACTTAATGTGACTGGAAAAAGACCTAGAGGTTATTAAGATATTTCCTTGAAAGTTGAAACTAAGCCCTCTAACATTTTGTACTTAACATGAAATAGAGAACTGCCCTCAAAATAAGGTTTTATCTCCCAAACAAGAAACTGTAACACTTAGAAATTGCCCTGTTAATCCAAGCAATTATTTTAGCACCACAGACTTAAGTCTTAATTAATTTGCCATCTTGTCTCACAGTGAAATTGTGTGAGGGGGTTGTCTGATTATTTAAAATCTAAATTTTCAGATGCTGCAGAGAGAAAACTACATTCTGACTGAGTACAACAGACTCACAGGGCGACAGCTTGAGCCACTGATGAAGAAATGCAGTCAAGATAGGTGACGGTGACCGATGACAGCTCAACGCTGCACTAACTGTACTGTCCTTTTACACTATTGTGTAACGTTTTACTGTTCTGCGGTGATTCATATTTGTAAGAACACAAATTGCTGTCTATTAAAATCAATAAACAAATCTGCTGCTACAATTTTCTGAAGAGACTCCTGACATGCAATTTTTTTTACATTTCTTTTCCTCATCCAGCACTGGATTAGTATGGGTTTAAATAACACATTAAAAAGTCTGTTCATTTTACTGTAGTATTTTATTAAAATCTGCTTTAGGAAGAGTCAGTTGTGTATGAAGGGTAGAAAAAGCAGTTCATTCTTACTTCACAAATACATTTAACCTTCACACTACACTGGGGACAGGATGTTCAGTAAGGCGCCATGTTTCGAGAAATACAAGGCAGAAAAAAAAAAAAAAAAACTTGCCTGCTTTCCTAACAGGGTAAATGTTTCTGGTGTAACAGAATACTGGGAGAATACTTCTGGGAGCTCAGCTAATACATAAAAACCTAACCACATAAGGCTGGGTATCGTTTGAGCAACAAATTTTAAGTAATCATCTTTAATAATGCTCTGCTATAAAGATTTTCTTCTGCTTTTGCAGGTAGTTGAGAAAATAATTTAGTGTGGTCTGAATATCTACAGTATGTTTTACTGTTGCACCTCGACTGTGGTGTACATAATGTGATTGTTTTTACAATGGCACAAAGTTGTGACACGAAGAGCTGTACAAACAGTGTCTAGTACTAGAACCAGTACAGGAATACCAAAATGCTCCTATTTGTTCCATTCTAACGCAAGCACACCTAATAGGAACAAGCTGAACAGGGTAAGCAGAGGTCTAAGGTGGCGAGTTCTCTATACTGGCCTTAAAGATGATGACATTACGCTATAGGTAGCTTCCCTGGTGATCTAGTATTAATGGATTATTTGCCATGGCAGATATTTATGAATTAATATAAGACACATAAACCCTATGTTGCAATAAATAGAAAAATCTGTTTGCTGCTTATAGAGAAAAATCTGCTTGCACATAGTTGAGGTTCCACAAACATATTCAAAAACAAGGTTGTGCAACTTTCAAAGTAAAGCTTGTGTACATATTTATAAAATTTTTCTTGGGAGGCACAAGGTCAAAACCCTAAAAGAATAAAATTGGCTTCACTGAGAAAAGCTCAGTGAAAACAGACCATTACTATTGAGAGTAAGTATTTCTTTTTAGATCTATAAAATATGGAGACAGCCACACGTACAAATTAGCTCAAAGGTAAGCAAAAAAAATTTTTTTAAAGAAAAAACAAAAAACAACCCAAAAACAAACATCCACACTGACAGAAAGCTTGATTTGGCCAGTTTGTGCCAAAACATAAATATTGCACCAAATGTACCTGCTAAATGCAACGACCCTCTAACTCTATAGTAGCTTATACTGCCAACATAGAATATATCTTTATTTACTTTACATGGGAAATAAAGGGTTTGCAAAACATATAATCCATGAAGCACCAGTAGCATCTGGCATTTTATAGTTGCTTTAAGTCAAAAGTCTTAATGAACAGCATTTCAAGAGTTGTAACATGAAACAAACAAAAAAAAAAAAAAAACCTTTACAAAACTGTTGTTTGATAAAATCATAGCAAAGAAAAACTCCAGCTCCAAAAACATGGAGGCAACATTTGATCCACTGAACGCTTTTATATGCATTTCTGTTACCTTAGGAAGTTTAACGGTTTAGCACCTCTGTTGGCATTTACGGGTGCTAATTGAGACCGGTATTTACTGATTGTTAGAGAAAAAGAAGTTTGCGAAGACGACCAAAAATGGACGGCAATCAGTGGCATTCAGAGGGGCTGAAGCACGTTTCTTCCTGCCTCGGAAGTGCTGCTGGCTCCAGCTCTCTCCATCTCAGACAGCTGTTCAAACACATCCCTAAGAACACACAAGATAACGTGAAGTATTTCACAGCCAGTTTCTATTGTTCTCTGTCTCAAATATACACTACCACAAAACTTTGTCGAGTGTAACGCACTAATGTTTTGAAATATTTTTCCCAATGTTTTCATGTGGTCAGAAATTTCTTAAGACAACAATCATACAACAACAAACTAGCTGTTCTTTCAACTCACTTGTGCATGTAGAAGAAGATGTATCCGCTGCGGTCACGGTCTCGCTGGACAGCCGCTTCCTGTGTGCGCGACACATCCAAGTCATTATAGGTCAGCCATGACTGCTTCTTCATGTCGTAGACGTCACTGATGTAATGTCCTAGAGTGAAAAAAAAAACTCACGTGAGGACTGGCGATAATGGGCCGCGTTTATGTGTCATTCCAACTAAAGACCATGCCAGGTGGTTTCACTGGTAGAGGTAAATGTAAAGTCTGTAGCGTGTGTGTATGAGTAAATGAGAAGCTGCACTGTGAAGCACTTCCGATAAAAGCACTGTATTATCAGCCAGTTTATCAATTATGTTAAATCAATCAGCTGATCAAATGACTTGTGTAGTGCTCACCCGAGGAAGAGCTGTTCCCAATGTGACTGACGACACTGATGAGTCTGAAAGAGTTGGCCAAATCTCCACTCTGTGAATTAGAAAATGGATTCAGTTTACTGTAAGTGCAAGTACTTCAGTGTATGCAATCGACACTGTTTATCATCAGTATACCAATGATTCAGGAGGGGACTTCACTAGTAAGTTAACGGTACAATAGAACGAGCCTAGCTTTTCGCCCATGATGTACACTATTGTGCTCGTTTAAAATAGAAGACAGATGTGTGGCAGCAGGACGTTAAGTACCTCAGCATTCCTTTTTAAGATTTCTGCCTCTGCTTCAGTGTACTCCATGTCCAGCATGTCCTCGTTGCCAGAATCATCATCTGAGCACAGCATCTCCGGTAGGGAGTTGTTAAATTCTGTTGTTGGAGAAGGTTTTTTTTTTTAGTTAAAAAGCATCACAGCAATAAGTCTGATTAGATGATGTAAACACAACCATGAATGTGTCTGGAAAGTATTGCAGCTGGCATCCTGTAGTGTGTTGGTGAATTTGAGAGATAATTGATTCTGTAAACAGTTTCAGTGGCTGCCTCCACCAGCACAAAATCAGCAGTACACAGTGACCCACAGATGCTCTTCCAAAACAAATTATGTTAGGAACTCTGACATTTAAACAACTAGTTGTACATCATGTGAACAGTTTGAGTTCCTACCTTGCAAGCTGAGCTCAGTGGCCCTCTTCAGATCATCATCTTCTCTCATCTCCTGGGCCTCCTGCATGTAAGGTAATATATCAGAGACTTGATATAAGAAATTTCAACACTGCATTTTCTCTCATCTGTCTTGGTCTGCTTGCTCACCAAGTAAATTGGGTTTCTTAATTTAGCAAATAAACACTTTTAAATCTGACCGGTATTTGTAGGATTCTACAGAGGTGCAGTTCCATAGTTTATACAAGAGCCTCCACATGTCACATGTCTTAAGAACTTACATGCTCCTGAAGGCTCTGGGCCAGAGCCTGCTGAAGCTCCTGTTCCTCCCTCTCCTGATCCAAATTGTATTGCTGTACCCAGTCCAGCTCACCCTGCTGCTGCACACCCTCAGGAGTCTGGTTCTCCTTGTTCTCATCCATGGTCAGGTCCAAGGAGTCCAGTACATCTACACAAGTTCAATGCTGTTACCCTCTTTACACATGTTAGCCAATTCAGATTTTGTGTAAAGAATGATGCAGAGTTTTTCTATACATTTCTCTGTCCCATGTACATTGACACTGTTTTTTCAATTTTACAGACAAAATTTAAAAATTGCCTGCCCCTACTGAAATCTATTTACGGATTTTCGTGATCTCACTACCTGCACTACCTGCAGGCTGTTTGTTCTCTGTTTCCAGCAGTTCTGAGTGATAGGATAGATCATGGGCATCTGTGTCCCCAAACCCTGTGTCTGGGCTGCTGGTTGGCTCATCCTCCAGGGGAGGTGGTGCAGAGGGCCCAGCCTCTTGACGGCTCATCTCCAGCACTGCTGCCAGCATTTCTTCATCATTTATGCCACTGAAGTCTCCTGAATCCATAGCTGCTCCGCGCTGGAAACACATAAAAACACATAAAACATAAAAATACAAACTAAGCAAAAAAGAGGCAAAATCAAATTTTTGAGGTTCATCACCTCTTCAGGTCGGTCATCATTGTCAGGAAGACAGCTGCTGTGGCGTCGCCTGCGGGTTGCGCTCACTCTTCTGTTAGGTTCCTCTTCACAATCAGAGTCCATGAGGGCAGAAGTGCAGCTAGAGTTTGCCACTTTTCCCCCGGTCCGTCTACACACAACACGGCCACAAGTTCAGCGATTGAATTTAAAAGGGGAGAAAATCACTTATGGGGATGTTTTTAATACTTATCATTAAATATGTGGCAATTATCTTATACAGAAAAGGCTACAGCAGACCACAGAGCTTTACTCAAGAAAAAAAGAAAAGATTCTGGCACTAAATAAAAATGCAACTTCTTCCTTTTTTCCTGGTTTGACATTTGAAATTCTTGCAGAATAAGCAGGAATTACCTCAAAGGTCCTGTGGAGGAGTTGACTGAGTGTGACGTTTTCAGTGTTCTGGACCTTTGAGGAAAAAAAGGGCACTTTTGAAAGTTCAGTCATTTATTTTGCAAGTTAAGAAACTACAATCTTACTACTATGTATCCAGGCCAGAAATTGGTATTTGAAAGCTTTATTCATACATAATATTTCACACAGAAAAGAATACAGTGTAAAATCAACAGATTATTATTCATACATTTTACTTGAAGCTATTTAGGAGGTCTTACATGGAGGCTTGGGAACTCCAGCTGAGACTAACAGGAGGCCGTGTCGATTCAGTGCAGTGTGACAGCAGGGTCAGGTATCGAGGAATCACCACCTGCTGACCCAGCTTGCTGTTCAGAGACAGCTGAGCATTAAAGCTGTACCGTTTCAGGTGTAGGATCAGCACTCTGTGGAGACCAAAAAAAAAAAACAAAACAAAACAGTGGAAAAAGTTGTTTGCATTTTTGTTCGCGCTTAAATAGAGATTAGTATTAAGTCTAAGTATTAAACAAGCCCTGAGGCTAAATTACGTGATGGATGTTATTGCTTCTGCTATCAATACTGGAAAAAAAAAATCCTTTGGATATTGCTACTTAACAGTCATCTCACACATTTTATCTTTGCAACTTTGTTTCTGATTAAGACATTCGTCTTAATCAATGTTTTTTTAATAAATTATTTTTCGATAATACTAGTCAAGAGGAGATTTCTCTAAGGCTTTACTAGAGTTGACTAGACATACGTACCACACAGTTAGAATATATCACACATCAACACACGAGAGAGTGTTGCTGCACCGAGTATCAGCATGGCTGTAATGTAGTTGTAGGCACGAGGCACACAAACAAAAAGCTGATTCTTGCACACTAGCTTTACAACACAGTACAGCAAGCTGTGACCAGCTATTTGATTTATGTGCATTTATCTCTATGTTTATAATTATGGTGCAACCACAGAAAAAAAAGTTGTATAGTAACAGACTGAGTAATAATACCTCACATTTTATTTCTTATATGCTAAGTAAAAGCTGTGACACTTTGCAGAGGGCTCTGATTTGATATAACTGATATAAAATCTCATTTAGCTGGTTCTTCCGTAAATAAACCCTTCCCTCCCTCTATTACTGCTACTGTAGTACTTCTGTTACTTAATGGTATTACAAACATGGGGGGGTTGTTAAATTAAGCTTATAGGACATGTTGGCAGCTATTCTAATTGTGTCAGCAGCTACTAAAGGGTTCTGCTCAACTCTAAAATGTGTTGAATGTTTAGAATGATAACTGTGTGCATGCATAAGTTCATTTCACTCACTCTCACTCAGTTAATAGTCTTCAGTCAATACCTGGGCAGTTTGCTGAACTTATGTGTAACAGTCGCCGCTTTCCCATTGCACTTTTCACAAGAGTATTCAATTTCCTCCATCTGCAAAGAAAATGTACATTCTTCAAACTTAAGAAATCCAATTTGTTTGCTGAAGAACAAGGGAATAAATAATTTGGAAAGTGGTTGACTGATGTTTTTTAGAATGCAAATGAAAAAGACGCACCCTGAAAAAGAGATCAAGAGAATCCTGAATAGAGCGAAGTGGGAGGGTTTTCTTCCTGCGTGGTAGGTCGATCGACAAGTCATTGAACTGTTCCCGCTTAGTCACCACTTCGCCACAGCTGTAGAAGGTACAACATGCAATTTATTTACACCAAACCTAGCTAAAGTTTTTGCAAAGACATTAAAGATTCAGAGCAAATATAAATTCTGATGTCTGAGCAGAAGATGGGCCTCACCCTTTGCAGGTGATCGTATGCTGCACCTCAAATTCCATGTTTACTGCCACAGGGCAGGTGTAGATGCGAGAGGTGTCCATCTCTTCACCAGGTTCTGCTTTGGCTGTTGATAACGTTGCCTCCTGGCCATTCTCACACAGCACTGACGATGATGCAGCTTCATTTGACCAGCTCTTGTTCATTTTCTCCACATCATCTTTTAGCTGGTCCAAACACTGGCTCAGAAACTCATGAGCATCCTGATAAACACAGAGAAATGTAGGGACCTAATTAAGTACATATATACAAATATATAAACATGAATAGAGAATTATAGACCAATGGGTTATCATAGTACTTCTCTTATATGCACAGCTAGTTTAATCAAATATTGGATGAATGGTTTTTGACATATGGCCTCACACAACCACACTGTATTTGAAAATAAACTCTCAAGCTTTCATTCAAGGGTTTTGACAAAATTGTAGTAACAGTCAATTAGGGTAACCATACAACCATATCCATACAAACTGTACAACCCAATGATAACATTCTCAAGTTCCCTGCTTTGTATTTTCCTGCAGTTATGTTGCGCCTTAGTAAGATACATAACTAGTAGCTAATGCATGTATTAATGACATCATCTAAGACGTCAGAGTTTACATTTACATTTACCTTTAGTTATTTGGCAGACGCTTTTATCCAAAGCGACTTACAGAGTAATTTGGTTCACAGTGCTGATGGCTGCCAACCAGGGTGCTCATCTAGCCCACTGGGAGCAACTAGGGGTGCAGTGTCTTGCCCAAGGACATTTTGACATGCAGCAAACAGGACTGGCGATCGAGACACTGACGACTGGATGACTGCCTTACCAACTGAGCTCCAGCCACCCTGATAGGTGCCTTCTAAGCCTGCACAAGTAATTGTCAAGGAGACCAATGTTTGTATTACGTTTTTGCTGTTAGAAACAGACTGGAGCAGCAACTTATGGTATTAGACCAGTATTTAGCTGTGGAGGCGCACATTTTTCTTAACCTGCTCAGTGGAGTTTAGGTATTATATCGAAGTGATTGTAGAATTGCTGTTATTAGCTGTACTGAGGAACATAGACATTAATAAATCTGCAACATTTTTTATAATACATCAAACCCTTGAGTGGACCATTTTTGGGCCATCGGACAGCCTCAATGTTATGAACAAAACTTTTCTTTACATGGACTAAACGTTTGGATTAATGAGACCATGGAAGGGGAAAAGGATCCAGCTATGGTGGAGTTAAAGGCAACACCAACTCAGCAGGCCATGGTGAATACTTTTCAAGGACTGCTCAATTTAAAAAGGCCAAATTGAGACAGTTCACTGAGAAAAAGAACAAGATCCTTCCTCTGATGGAGAATGAGTGTCACGCTGAGAAGGTGAACACCACCTGATTCCGGAGCTCGACCAACTGTTTGGTGAGTTTTGTGATGTATACGTCTTAGTTGAAGATTTGTCTCACAACCCTAAGTTGGAGGAGGAAATGAATAACTAACAGCAAATGTGGCTTGAGCCTAAAGTAGGCGACTTCAAAGAATTTAAGTAGGAAGTTACTGAATGGCCGCTAGGGGCACTTCAGTGCATAGAGGAAGCGTGCAAAGCAAATGCAGAAGTAAGTCCTGAAGACAGCATTTCATTGCAGTCTCTGGGACAACCATGCAATCTACATTCACTTCCAGATCAAGTTCTTAAACGTCCGCAGCTTCAGCATTAGTCAAAGCCATATTAGAAATGGTTAAGGCTGAGAATCTGAAGCTAAAGACAGAACAAGGACTTTGGCTTAAGGAACAGTAGTTGAAGCTTAAGGAACAAGAGTTGAATCTTAAGGCAGAACAAGAGCTAAAGATTAAAGCAGAATAAAAACTTAAGGCACAATATGAAATAGGGGTTAAAGAACAAAGGGAGGAGGAGGAAACTAAATTTAATTCAGAAATGGCAAGGCCCTCCCATGTGAAGTTCAGGGAGGGACTTCAGGTTTTAGTGACAGAAGAAGTGATGTGCTCCCACATAAGGGTCTAAGGAGCATGTGTGTGATGGGGAAAACAGCCTGGACCTGTGAGAGAGTAATGCCATGCTGCAAAGAAGCGGGGTGCTCTGGTGCTGTACCCACGGGATATGAAGCACGTTACCCACTGCCATTAAATCAGGGGTGTACCATGAGCCAGAGCACGGACGCTTTGGTGCTGGGTCTTGTTGGAACTTGCAGGCCAGAGCTCAACACCCTGGTCTGCAATATATTGGTGCAGATGGTCTGCATGGAGCATCACAGCTGACTAATCAACAAAAGTCATGTAGTCTACCCTGTCAAAAGTATTTCAAATTTTTTTTTGGGGTGACCCCTTTAGAGTATAGACCCTTTATAATGGCCTATGAACATAATGTTGAAAGTAAGACAGGTAATGATCGTGATTGGCTCAATTTTTTGGAGCAGTGTACAAGAGGGCAACCTATAGAGTTGGTATGAAGTTGTCTTCCAATGGAAGCGCACCAGGGTTATAGAAAGGCCAGGAGACTTTTAAAGGAGCATTTTGGCAATGAGTAAAACATCTCTGTAGCCTAGGATAAGGTGGCCAACAATTTGAGCTGAAGGCAGTGAAGCTCTCAATTCGTTTACACTATTTCTAACTAGTCAGGGAAGTGCAGTGGCAGAGTTAGCATATCTGACAGTTAGATAATGTACCAAACATTCGATGCATCGTTCTCAAGCTTCCACTTAAGCTGACAGAGAAGAGGAGTGTGGTTCTTAACTTTAAGAAGAAAAGCAGCTGCAGGGCTAAATTTAACGACTTTGTGGCGTTAGTAAACGAAATGGCAGAGGAGGATTGAATCCTTTGGGACATATGGGAAAAAACCAAAGAGCCATTGAAGCATCCTGGCGGCAAAAAGAGTTTCACTACCCAAGTAATACCAATGAATGTTCAAAAGGTCATGACTTCAAAGCCAAGCCATAACAAGAAAGGCGTTACCAAAGCCGTGCATACCTTCAATGACTGTACAAGACTCCTCAATTCACCCCACAAAAATCAGGATGACTTTCTCAAAAGCCATGGACTATGCTTTAGTTGTCTAATACCAGCTCACATGAGTAAATTCTGTCAAGAGAGATTAGGCTGTCAGGTTTGCTCAAAGGCACATGCTATATTGCTGCATATAAAACACCCACAGAACACTGCAGTAAAGAAAGGGCGGTCAGACAACAGTGACAAAGTTTCCAGTGGTTTCGTCAGCACCAGTTTTAACCAGTATCGAGATACTGAACCCGGGAATGCTGACAACATGTTTGCCATAGTCCCTGTCCAAGTACAGGCAAAGAAAGGCAAAAAAATAATTCAGACATATGCATGCTTAGATTCTGGCTGCAATGCAATATTTTGCGCAGATAAACTTCTTGAGAGCCTGTATAATACCCAATAAGGTCAATCTTTTCCTTACAACTATGAGGGACAGTGGTGATATCACTAGTGATGCGGTGACAGAGTTAGAAATGAGTCACCTGCATGTAGACAAATTTATAGAGCTAAATTAAGTTTTTTCCACGAAACAGTATCCCAGTGAGGAAGGACAACATCCTACGTCAAAAGCATAGAGAAATGGCTGCATCTTAGAAGAGTGAAAATACCTTCCATCGAGGCTGGCACATGTCTTCTAATTGGAACTAAAGCTGCAGAGTTATTAGAACCAGAGGCGGTCATCCCTAGCTTTAATACGGGCCTTATGCAGTTAGAATTAGGCTGGGATGGACAGCCAACGGGCCCCTGAGAGAAGGCGGTTACACCAAAACAAAAAGGGGAATTGGAAGACCAGTTGTGGCAAATCTGTAACCAAATTGGGAGATCTAGGGAATGAACAATTGAAATATGACTATCCTGAAGATGCTCAGGATCAGGAGATGTCTAAAGCAGATCATCTGGTCATAGAAAGGGTGTCGCAATCTGCGACATGCTAAACGGCCACTAGAGCATTACCCTACCATTAAAGGACTTGAAGCGCAAATTGCCTGACAATTGTGCTGTGGCAGACATACCAGAAGAGGAGAATGCGAAGGAAGCAAAGGACCTGGATTTAGATCAAAACATGCATTCAATGGAGAGGGTATTGGGCGTGCAATGGTTTATCAGTCAGATCAATTCAAGTCCAGAATTTCCAAAGTAAACCTCCCACTAAAGGAATTCTTTCTATGGTGAGCTCAGTGTATGATCCTTTGGGAGTAATAGCATCTGTGACTTTAGCTTCCAGGAACATTATGCAAGAGCTTTCCAGGATGAAATTAAGATGGGATGAGACTGTGCCAGAACATTCTGCTCAAAGGTGGCTCCAATGGGTACAGAGTCTACAACCGTTAAACGACTCTGGAATAGACCAACGTTTCAAGGCAGAAAACTTTGGTTAGCCAGAGTCTGCTTAGCTGCATCATTTTGCAGATAACAGTGAGGCGTGCCATGGGACATTAACATATTTTGTTCAGCGAAGCAGCAGTGATGAAGTTCACAGTCCCCTTGTGGTTGGAAAGGCAAGAGTTGCCCCCCTAAAGCCCATGACCATTCCTCGTTTGGAGCCTACTCCAGTGACCCTAGCAGTGCAAAAACTCAGTCCAATGCTTCCAAGCCAGAGTCCCCCGTGTAGGTATAGGTATGCTCAGCCGAACTCCCATGACAGGGGAATCCAAACACTATTCTGCCTAAGAATCAAGTACCGAAGTTCATGCTGGGGAAGATCTAAATGATAACTGCACCTTCCAGGTATATGGCAGGCCTCAATGGAAACGAAGGATAAAGGAGTATCTCCCTGACCTTCAAGTACTGCAAAAATGGACACATCCAAAGAGAAATTTTATTCCTGGGGACATGGTATATCGTGAACAAGTCAGCACCTCGAATCTCGTGGGTGATATGCAAGACCATCCATGCGACAAACGATGAACATGGTTTGGTCCGCCAGGTTTGTGTCAAGACCAACGAGCTGGATAGACCTTTAACCAAGGTCTTTCTTCTCCAAGAATCAGAATGAGAAAGTGATAAAGACTGTTCTCCTATGGTGTGTCAAGTCCTAGAGACCTCTGATGCCGGAGTAAGAATTTGATTCTAAATGTAAGTTTTTTCTGTCTAATCTGGCCTTTCTGTTTACATTCATATAGCTGCCTCTTATCTGTACACAATGACACACCACCACCACCAAATATTTTTCACTTTGTTACATGTTGTGAAAGGGTCACCACGGACAAAACTGTGGTGTCATTCGAGCTTTTTGCAGTTGAACTTGAACGTGTTGGCAACTCCCAATGTTTTTGTCATCTTTCTTGTGGACACTTGCATGGACACCTTGTTCACATTCAAACTTCCAGTGAACAGCTACCAAATGCTTATGTAACACTTAGAACCACCCCCTGGCCTTTTGTCTGCTTGATAGTTCCATTATTTATGAGCCATTAAAAATGGGGTTGCGTGTATGTAAATGGTTGCAATTCACTTTTATCCTGAATTCTTGATTTAAAGTTAAGTCTAGACTTTACTAAAACCCTGTGTTTTATTTCAAATCAATGTGATGGTATATAGAGACAAAATTAAAAAAACAGCATCTTGGGATTTGACTTTTGCCACCATTTTTGAACATGTTTCCTGTTCACAACAAAAGCAGATAAAATGTTATTATGGACTTTCTGGTAACATATGCGCCATTTACTACTTTTTCCAGCACCAGCACACAGAACATCTTACATTTTGCATGTTTCCAGAGAAACGCTCAGCTGTAGTGGAGATGGCACTCTTCACTTTCCTCAAAAGGTCCTTTTTTGTCTCTGGACAACCCACATCCTTCTTGACCATAAGGTGGGCAAAACGCCTACAGGGAGTGTAATTACCATGCATATTAAAGTCAAAATTTTAAAACATTTCACATTTGCATAATTTAACAAGTATACATAGAGGGTATCCAAAAAAGAGCACAATTTCCTATGTATAATGTTCCAGAGTCTACTTTCATTGATTCTGCTTACTGTATTCAACATTGCCTGCATCCATTTGTAAAATGAGAACCGTCTATGAAAAGGGTTCTTTAAGTATTAAAGCATATGTCAGGCACATGGTTTACAGATGCTTAATCAAGTTAACCTCTTATGTTTTGTGCAGACTTAATACATACATACATAAAAAATGTAGTACCTGAGCAAGGCATTGATGGGCACCTTCTTCCATGGAATACTCTGCTTCAGCATGTCATTGGAAAAGGAGGGGAGGCTAAAGAGGGACTGCAGGATGGCGTTCATGTAGCAAGTGTTTCCCAAATTAGAAAATCTACAATACACAAGTTGAAATAATTGCACATTAAATAGCATCTTGTTTAGACAAGTGTGCACATCACCAACCAAAATCTCCTTTCTCACGAGTCAATATTGGACTTATAGTGACTTTTGGAGACAAGTGTCTAATAGTTAAAATTTCTTCCATTCTAAACTGTCCTTGTATGTCATTGGCTTTATCACTTCCACAATATATGCAATCAATTCTCTTCTCATATTTAAATAAGTCCATTGGGGTTATACTTACCCTTGCAGTGGGGGCTGAGTCTGTGCCAGAGTAGAAGGTCTCTGCTTGTTCCAGCCACTATAGTCCAGAGAGGTGCGCACCTTCTTGAAGGGAGTGGAGTGGTTGGGCAACATGAGGCTTCTCTTTGCTGTAGAGGTCTGTGTTGTACTGGATGGTCTGAGGGGATTTTAAAGCAGAAATGTGTCAATGAATAGTTTTTTAGTGATTTTGAATGTTGATTGTGATAACGTGAGCATTTTCTCTTAACACTGAAGAAACTCACCTGTCCAGAAAAGAGTGGCTCTGGCTGTAGTCTTTACTCACAGATCGGCTGCCATAGAATGATGTTGGCTGAAGGGGAGTTGAACCCAGTGGAGCTGCGAATAAGGGGAATTAAGTGTGGTGACATATAAAGTCAGTTGAAGGGCTCTGAATTTGCATGGGGCAGTTACTAGTGACACTGACCAACAGGGGCACAGACTGCTATTAAAAACACACCTATAAACATGACAAAGCAAAAGAACAATTTTGTTGCTACTAGGTTGAAATATCAAAAAGAGGAAAGTTTGCAGGTTGTATGTTATAACAACAACATCCTTTTTGAGGTGTCCTCAGGAGACATGATGAAGCAGAATAAAAGGATCCCAGTGACTCTTGCCATTAGGATTAAGTTAGCAATCACTCAATATAATTCCATTTTATGCCATTGATTTAAAGACCATACAGTGGGGTTTAGAAAAGAACTAAAAGTTTAACCTTTGAACTTTACAATTTGCATGTAAAAGAACAAAAATTGAAAAAGCAGCAAAATCATGAAAGTAAAGGCAAGGACAACGTGGACTCTAGAGTGCAGAGGTAAAATGACACTAACTGAAGTTAAAGCAGCTGGTACTGCAGGTCTCCCTCAGTAGTAACATCACTGACCACTGATAAATATTCATTGTAATATTAAACATTTATTTAGAAAAGAATCTTTATGAGAACATCTGGGTCTCAAGACAAAGCCTAGATTTTCTCTTCCTACTGTTAGCACCAGCCAGGACAGGCTGTTACTGACCAGGACCAGCTACAGTAACCAACATTTGAAGTGGATCAAATGTTCTTTGACAGGCCAAAGGTATAGGGATAAATTCCTGCAACCAGTTACAACCATATGCTGGTGCAATGTTTCCAGATTTCGTGCTTATGGATGACAACGCATGTAGCAAGGCTACCTAAGGTGAAAGGAATTCTTGGAGAAGAGCTTTCAAGGATGGAATGGTCAGCCCGGTCACCCGACTTGAACACCATTAAACACATTTAGGTGCAGCTACAGTCAAGATGGCAAGCGCACCAGGTCCCTCCTAGAATCTGTGTGGAGGTGCAAACAGCATTCCTGGAGAAATGGCAAGTCTTCCCATAACAGAATATCCCAAACCTCAGAACGTAACGTGTAACGTGCAATAGCATCTTGTTTTTCTTTTTTTTCTGACCTGAAAAAGCTCTCTTTCCTGTTTTGGGTTCTGCTTCATGCTCCGATTTCCAGAGTTACATGCACTATTCAGTACATCACCATTATGACCACGGTCTTGGCTCCTTAAGGCAATCAAAGCCACTGCTGCATTTCAGGCAATAATGGTTAAAAGGCATTTCCAGTCCATTGTGACTTTAGGTGAATCACAGAAGCATTAACATTTTTTTGGTGCACACTTCACAAATGTGTGACTACCCACTTCACACTATGTGACAAACAATCGTGTCTAGTCACCATCAAAAGTGATGAGGCATGAAATTCCAATGATGACAACATTGCTAACAGACTTGCATGTTAAAAATGAATTTTGAACAATACTAATTCTTGTCTTTTATGAACTTTTTTGATCCACTTCAAATGTTTACTACTTTATGTTCAAGCTGTCATAATAACCAAATCAAATTTATAATCTGCATTAAGTGTGTGCCGACCTTAAGAAACTTCTTGCACTTCCAACCATAATACTTTTTTGCCAAGATTTAATTTGACCCTTTCCCCCCTCTATTCTGCCATAAATCCTCGACTGCTGAAGAACTTGGGCGACAAACGGCATATATATAATACTGTATGTTCTATCTCAGCTGCTAAGGCTCGTAACCTTAATCGAGATAAGTTTTACAAAAACTGCCTTTAATTTGACATTTAAAAGCTAACCATAAATATAATATAAAATGATATATATGCACACACATTAGTTTGACACATTGACCATCTACAACAAAATTATTGCGTAGCCCCAAAAATACACAAACATTATGAAAACATAACCAACCATATATTCTGCAAATGGTCTTACTGCTGAACTGTATATGAAGAATTTTACCTGAGCTCCTGTTCTCCTCTGCCTGCTTCAGCTTTTCTTTGCAGGTCAGTAGAAACTTCCTGGATGGGTCTGAAGTGGCTTTGTTGTTGCTGGGGAAAAAAATGTAAGTAATGTTTGTGTTATCTGACTGTGAAAATAAATGACTTAATCATATTTTATAACAAAAATAACATTTTGTGACCGTAGAAAAAATGATTACTTTCTGTTTTGCTAATGACTGCAGTAGAGCTGGGTGAAATGGCCTTTAAACAACTTTGATTAATGTAATTCTTTGGTGTACAAACTTATTGGTATGGGGATTCAGGCAATCCCTGAAAAATAAGTTAGCATTTAAACATTCTCGTTCATATTAATTGTTTCTTGTGGAACAGTTAAAGACATGCTTGTAAAAAAGGGGCACATCACAAAGTTAAATTTAATAAGGCAGTTTCTTTCGAACACAAGAAATGTTAGCAGCTGTATAATTAAATTGTAAATGTAAAAGGGCTACATATATAGTTTTAGTGTTCATTGCCACAAAATTGTATTTAAACACTGGTAATTTTAAAAATTTTTTGTTTACCTTCTTTAGCTACTTTTTTAATGTTTCTGTAGTTTATGAGTTAAAATGATTGGGCACAGAGACCACTATTATGAAGATGCAACCTCAGGATCACGGTTTTTACCTTGAAGAGTCATTTTCTTTGGGGTAGTCCTCAGTTAGGTCAGTTTCAGAATTAAGGAGCCTTTTTCTCTTCTCACCCCTGAAAAACATTAAAATAAATGAATTAAAAAAAAAAAGATTTGGAGCATCTGGAAATCCAAATGGTTAGAGCATATGTGGCAAAACCTCAGTGTCCCGGGCATAAATCCACCTGGGAACCTTTGCTGCATGTCACACCCATTCTATTCCCTTATGTTTCCTCAAACCGCCACCTATCTAATAAATCTTTATTTTAGAACAAACGGCCTCCAAAAACCAAACAAATTTATGTCAGCACCTGTACAGATCCTATCCACAAAGTAATCAGTGATCAGTAGTCAAGGTTCAGGATGCATTTTGTCGAAGGACAGCTGGTTTGTTAAGTTTTAAATTATTTGATGCAGAAAAGCCCCTATTTAAATTTAGAAGATGTAGTGAATTTATCCAGATTTAAACATTTGACATAGAACTCACCCAGTTTTTCTCTGCCAGCTGAAACAGGTGATAGCAGCCTACAGGACAGATTCTGAAAGCAAGCTCCTTCATTCCAGGGGAAACAAATAGCCTTATTTCAGCAAACTGTGTAAATTTACAACTTGCCTGTGTTCAAAGCATTTTATTATGAAACCCCCCCTTTTTTTTTAAAGATAAAAGCTGGTTTGAGAATTGAAATGATGTTACGGTCAATGACAAAACAGTTTATTGGCTAAAGATTTGACTTACTTAATTGTGCTGAGAAAATAAAGCCGTACAAACATTCTACTGTGCAAAAGCTACAATGCAGAGGTCATAGTTATTTATGAAAGCATAGCGTCCCTACTGGAAGGTACCAGCAACTTTTAAGCTTGGAAGTTTTCCTACGTTACAAAATGTATGAGTTTGTGAATCAAACCACCTTAAATCTTAGTACAATTTTAATCAGATGTTTTTTTATTGCTTCTCTAGCATGCCACTTTAGTGATGACTGGATCTTTAAGCACTTGGGTGGAAAAAAAAAGGGAAATCCTTTTCCCATTCATACAAAATCTTTGACCACTTATTTAGGGTTGCAGGTGGTTGGAGCCTATCCCAGCAGTCATTGGGAGAGAGGCGGGACAAAACCTAAAAACGTCCCCAGTCTATCTCAGGGCCAACGCAGAGAGACATACACAGACAGACGAACATTCACACTCACATTCAAACCTACAGTCAATTTAGAGTCACCAGCTCAGCTAACGTGCATGTCTTTGGAATGTGGGAGAAACGCACATAAACGTGGGAGAACATGCAAACTCCACACAGAAAGGTTTTAGCCAGCAGGAGACCTTCTCATTGTGAGGCAGCAGCATGAACCAGTTCACTGCCTGAACCTCTCTCATTTCTACAATAAATAAATGAAATAAAACATTCAAAGAGCCTGCAGCATGTGCACCACTGTACCCACAATAGACTGACACAAATCCCTCCAACTTAAGAAACAGTACAGAGATATAGGGAAAAGAACCACACATGTAGCGTTTACATTTTGTGACACAAGTAGCTGAAAAAAAAAAAAAAAGGGATTTATCACTATTGGTCACAGTGCACAACCCTGCTTAGAAATGTTTGGGTTTGAAAACAACTAGTTGATGATTAGAAGCAACATTTTCAGAACCGAAAAATGTGATGCAGCCCTACTTCCAAAACGTTGCTGTGTAAAATGTAAATAAAAAATGCAGTCCAAAAACTAACATTATTGATACTTAATTTCCTTTGAAGACTCATATTTTGCTGACCCACCTTTTCTGGAAAGGGGATGCGTATAAATGAAGCTACTCAAACCTAATCGGGAATTAACAAATGTTGGGATGTATTGAGCAGTATATTATTCAAGGTTGCACTAATAAAAAAAGATCAGTTAAAGCTTCAGCATTGTAATTACTAATGTTAACATTCTGAATCCGTGCAAGTATATGCTTATTTAGTGTGGTTAAGTCTCCCCTTTGCTACAAGATTTTTAATGAACCACAGAACAGTTGGAGCAGAAAACTATATGACTTATCAATAAAAATACAACACCAACATTCTCTTTACTCTCCCTTTATTGTAAACACTTTTGGCCACACCAGGATCCTATAGGAATGGTGACCCAGGTCGATCTAACAGTTCAGTGACCGTGCTTTTGAATAAAACTGTTTAATTCAGATCCTCTGAAGTTGTCCTGCTTCAGAGTAGGTTCACCATGCAGCAGATGTTACCATGGTAATCTACCCTAGGATAAAAGTTGTCCAGCTTTGCGCTACCTAAAAACCTGACTGGATAAAGCACAAATGTATGTTTGTGATACAGCTCATGGTAACAAGCAAAACTGTTGTTGAAAAATGAATAGTAACTAATATGTTTTATCAAAACACAGGCATACTTTACATTGCAAATGTAACATGGATTTTAATCATACCTATTCTCAGAAAGTCCAGTGCGAGTGGGAGTTGAGACTGCTCTGCTTGGGCTGCCAAGAGGCTTCCGTTGGGTTGCATCCTCCCGCCCTTCTGCACTCTGCCTTCTCGGTGTTGTCTGGAAAATGTGAGGATATTCAACTCATATGTAAGCTCATCTCAGTACTTTAGGTTGGAAATGCAGTTTGGTGTTGTTGCTCACCTGTCTCTCCCCAGGTGGACTGGTCTCATTTTTCACAGATCGGTTCCCAAGCACACCGAAGTTTGCACTTCCATGGGAAGATTTTAAAACTGCAAAACGAAGAAAGTGGGATTCAAGTGTAAAAACTCCTGAAAAAGCTTTTTTAAAGCTTTCCTTCTACTACCCCAGAGACAATGGCTTACTGTACACTCATAACCATGAAACATTGTTTTTGTTTTGCATTTTGTTTGTTTAACAAAAATCCACAATAAATATGTAATGAACAGGTTAGAACAATGGTGTTACTGAATATTAATATTAGCCTTGACAAACTGGTGTCACATCAGCAGACAGAGATCTAATAGACCTGACTGGCAGGTATCTTTAGACCTACCCAGATCGTTTAACAATAATGGAACCTCCCAACACCGTTATGCCCAGCTATCACTATGCCCAGGTATCAGCCAACGCGCAAGCTCATTGCTTCAAATGAAATTGGATCAAATGTAGTTTATTGTCAAAGTTCACCATTTATCTGGAGAACAGCCTAGTCAGCTGGATCCTTGACAACATACAACATTTGCATGTTGTTGGTTGTTATTTGCAGTTTTTTTATACACCAACTGGTGGTGTGTGCAGGAAAAAGCAGGAAAGGAATTGTGGAAGGAGACTGAGTTAAGAACAGAAGGCATAAACTAATGTCTGCCTGGGCAATGAGTTTGTGTGTGTGTTTATAAGACATTCTGTGCGACCCTTTTTTTTTCTTATCATTTATGTCTTGTATGCAAACAATTATACAGAAGAGAAACATTTACAAAAAACACATCTTAAATTGCAATCTTGCCGTTTTAAAGAAAAGGCAATTTCTACACTGATCAGTGTTTAACACTAAAATGGTTCTATATCTAACAAATAAGGATACATGTACTTTTAGTTTCCATCCTTTACTTTACTGTGCCGCGAACCATCAACAAATTTGCATTTAAAATGGACAGTGGATGAACAGTGGTGCCATTACCTGACTTTCCCTGCTTTAGCTTTTCCAGGTATTCTCTGGTCTTCTGAAGCAAAGTTGTGGGCATTTTATCCATGCTAATGACACTGTTGTCCTTCAAGGTCAGCATGATCCGGTTCAGACTCTGGTTAACATTCTTCACATTTGAGTTCAGCTGAATCGAGAAAACAATTCAAGATAGTCAGTTTATTTATTTGTTTTTGTAATACATTTTATAATAGCAAATGTTATTAGCTAGTTAGCGTCACTATTATTTTATTAATTTCAATTATTTGTATTATTTTAATTATTACTTTTTTTAAACCAAGACATTCATGTGGTCTTGATCCAGGTCTAGACTTGAGCATTGCATATGTTACTTTGCAGACTGAAAATTTATGCCTGTGCGTACTGTCAGCAGTTCCAGTCCACCAACTGTGTATGTGCTACAAAAGTAAATTATTTGCTCATTTCTTGCTTCCTAAAGCGATATCCCTATCACTTTTTTAATTTTTGTTATGTTGCAGCCTAATACTACGATCATTAAAATGTATTCCTTTTCTTAGTATTCAGTACTTCTCTCAGTACTGACAAAGTGAAAATATTTTAATTAATTTCTTTCAAATTATAAAAAAAGAAAGGTGTACAAAAAAATCTCTATGCAGGTTTGGTTTAAATGTGAAGCAGAATCTCATTCGTATCATAAAATTGATACTGTACACCCTGGCAGAATGTGCAAAAAAACATGTAGGATACATTATTCCACAGTGTATAATAAATGTTTCTAAATGTTTCTTAAGTGTTTCTGTGCAAATTGCTAGGTTAAAGTATGATTACAGTCTTTGTATGATATAGCCTCTCTAAAAACATTGCCCCACGCAAAGACTAAAGACACTGAAGTAAAATTTTTTTCCTATTGACAAAGTAATTTAATGTGTTCTACTTTAAGAGCATCTTGCCAGTTAAAAAATAAAATCAGTTTGATTGAACAGTTTGTAAAAAAAGAAAAAAGCAGGTCTTTACGAGGAAATGTTAACTTTCTGTGTCAGTAGATAGATAACTAGTAGCTAATGTATGTACCACATCAGATAGTGCCTTTTATGTCCTTAAGTAATCGTCAAGGAAACCAATGCCTTTGATGTTGTACTGCCCTTTATGTTGTATTGCCTTCGACGACTGTTGGAAATGGACAGGAGCAGCAAGTCTTTATCAGACCAGTGTTTGGCTGTGGAAGGCACACAGTTTTCTTACTGTGCTCAGTGAAGTTTAGGTATTATATCAGCGTGATTCTAGAACTGTTATTAACTACTGAGGAACACAGAAGTTCAATAAATCTGCAGTTTTTATAATACATCGATCTCTGAAGTGGATCTTTTTTAGACTATTGGACACGCGTAAGGCGCCCTCTACATTAATAAGAAAACTTTTCTTACACGGACTAAACGATTGGATTAACGAAAAGATGGAAAGTGAAAGGGATACAGATACAGTTGCAATGGATCTATCAAACCGAGTTCAGATGTCCATGATAAATACTTGGTAAGGGGCTGTACAATATAAGAAAGACCAAACTGACATTTGCCCGAGTGAAAAATAAACGTGACCGTCTGCATTGTTAACTAAACATTCATTAATTTGGTTCACGCTGCCACAATATCAGCACTGACCACTACACATATTAAATCATTTTTGTAATAATTTTAATGTGTTAAAACCTTATTTCATTGTATAGCTGAAAGCAGCGAGGTTGATCCTAAAATCCCCATCATCTTTCATTTAAGGTGAAACAGAAGCTGGGTCATTTAAAGCTTTTAAAGCATTTAAAGCAACTTTAAATTCACAATTTCACAGTTTAGGTTGAATTTAATTTGGATATAATTAAAAGGTGACAGAACATCTTTGCCTGTATGTAATATTCTGATATTATAAATAATAGTACAACTCAGTTATAAGTCTAGCAAAGTAATACAGTTATTTTAACATATATTATCACCATCATCTCGAATACGTTTTCAATTGTTGGTTTGCTTTGTCTCTTGTTTAATGAAGTATAAACAGTACTTACATTGTAACATTCACTAATATTTAAGCAGTGTGTGTTATATATTGTATTGGTCGTATTTGTTTTGAGAACTTGTGATTTGAATTTTGCATAAGTTGTGTAGCATCCATGGCTATTTTTATTTTCTGGACAATCAACCATATTTATTCTGCAAGTTATGTGGAAATTCTTGAAACAAATTAAATAAATAAAGTCAGGTGCCAGGTAAAGAATAAGGCAGTATCTTATTTGTCATTTGAGCTGGTCATGCGATGTCCTGCATAAACTACATGCATTAACAAGCAGGTAGCATATTAAAACTACCAGCATTTAATCCAAAATAGATAAGCATCAATAACTGTTCCTCATACTAATACACGTGAGAAGGAATATACAAATTATTTGAGTGGCAACTGTCACATTCTTATCATTCTTTTTGTTTAAAGACAGCCATGTAGCCTATTTAGGTTTTTAAGACCCAGTCTGTTAAGACATTTAAAAAAAACAGCAAAATTATGTGAGAGACATTTTTTATTATAATCTAATCAATGTTGCAACTGTCCCTGTGGATTGTTCCAACATTTGACTCTGTCTATTCAAGTTTAAATTGTACATATATTGTAACATTCACCAATATTTAAGCAGTGTGTGGGTAGCTGAAATATGTGAGTTTAACGGATTAAAATTTTGTCTTTCTAGGAAAATCCCATCCCATGTCTCCCGTAACATATTTGCATTTGCACTCATTCCTCAACAACTACAAGTCAAACAAACCAATCAGTACCTGGAATGTTTTGGAAGCTCCACCAGAGCTGAACCTTACACAAAGGTTGACTTTGTTGTCTTTTTCCAGAATCTCAAAAGTTCCTTCTTTCCACCTGGTGGTACCCAGTTCTATGCTTGTAAAGCGGATCTTAACAGCGCCGCCACTGGAGAGCTTGGGCACTGTGGTTGTCATGGCTTACTATCCAGTTGGTTCACTGTGGAGGCTGGGACTTGATTTCAACAAATCCTGAAATTACATCAAAACTATTTCAGTACAGTCAGTACAGCAACTCACAGTATTCAAGAATGAAATTATAACCAGTATACTTTTACTATAAAAGCTTAAAAAAAAAAACACCATGCACAACTTCCTTTCAAACATAATTTTACTGAACGTCAGACATGAAGAATGAAATTAATGTAGCAGGCCACCATATCATTATAGGCACTACTCCAAGGATTGTTGACATCAAAACAGGCGTATTAGCTCAACGACTAAGCTCATTGATCACAAAGCAGTGATTAGTGGGAAACTTTTTATTACAGCACAAAACGTTTACTTCATTAACATTAGTAGCAACGAGGATGATTACTCAGGTGACAAGCGAAATATTAATTGGATAGTATGCGACTATACTACTATACTGAGCATTTGATGTAATTCACTGCAAAGTGCAGGCAAACTAAAAGCTAAGAAACAGAAGAGCTAACATTACAAGGCTCCTTCCAACAGCGACCATAAAGCTTCGCTCCTGCCACAAACCTGACAACGGAGACGGCGGTTCTATAAACTGGCGAACTCGCGCAGCTTGTACTAGCTGGTTAGCCGGACCCGTAACGGCCACTGTAGCCTCACGTTAGGCTTGCATTCACGTTAGCCACCAAACTAGCCCCATTCGCGGCACCAAAGACGAGCGAAGGTGCACAGAATATTGAGGCAACAGTGGGTGAGCTCTAGCTAGGTACGCGTTGTTCTGACAGAATGAACAGTCACACATATTTGCAAATCCATCAAAGTTATAAAGAGCTCGCCAGAGTGACACTACAACCAAGGTAGACGTCTCTGCTGCAGGTAATGTCCTCCCTTCATCTAAAGGCGCTGAATGGATGGAGGCCGACATTAGCAAGTCTGCTAGCACGCTAGCGGGAGCTAGCTAACTGGCTAATTTGCCTGATTGTAATTTGATGATGAAAACAGTGTCAGAGCTTAATTACATCGTCGATAATTACCTGTCGATGATATATACCTGCCTGGAAACTTCTAAATCACACTATCGTTTTCGTATGTCCTACAAAGGTAGAAAGTTTGTTTTGCCGGCATTCACCTGCTCCCCAGTATATGTTGTTGACAGTGGAGCCACACACTACGCTTCGCAACGCTGCTCGATGATGGCGGGAATGTGAAAATTTACAACGGAAATGATAACCGAGAGTACGTCCCATCCTCTTCTCGCGATATTTCAACTGTTCGGACTGTAAGATTACCTCCATTGCTCCAACCTTGTTCAAATGTTGTTGCTAAGTTGTGTTACGTGAACGCTAGGCTTCAGTATTGTTTGTAGGGATGGTCTTATCGATATACATACTTGTTTTCTTGTTCAGTTAACGGTATCTCAATGGAGTAATGCAGTTTGGAGCCTTACTGTTGTACGCGAATACAGGATTTCATTTGTCAAGAGATTTAGCGTTAGCTAGCTGCTAGCGTGCTCTAGCAGTGTATAAGTTTGTTCGTTGCGCGAACTTTATTTCATTGCAGCCACATTTAAACAACCAGCGCCGGCTTTACAGCACGCTTGAACCGGTACAGATTTGTTTAAGTAAACCCTAGGACGACTTGAAGACGAGCTTCGGAGAATGCTGGCGACGGGAGCAGTGAGTATCCAACTGCAGCGTAATGCTAGTTTACGTGAGGCTTGTGACAGACGTCTAAACACACAGTTACGCTCGTATAACATTAGTGCTAGTTTGTTAAGATCATCCAATTCTACGCTGTCCGTAGTCATGGCATTAGCTTTGTTTAACCCTGACAGCTTGAAAATGAAACCTTGTGTCTTGGTGAGACTAACCTGTATAAATAAGGAAATAAAAATATGCTCAGTAAAACGATCAGATTAGATTTAAAACTATTTAAAACTTATGGTACTTATTTCATTCAGTGAAAACCTTGTACCTTACCTAGGAATCATCTGCATACTAGTTTATGTATTTCCCTGAATTCAAGCTGACATACAAGGCATATTTAGAAAATCTTCACAAGAACTTACCATATCATTTTATTGCATTAAAGTATATAATAATACCCACTTGCAAAGAAGATCAGTGTTCACTGGATAAGTTGACTAAAATAACTAGATGAATGCATAATATTTAAAGCTGCAGATTTATTTGTCACGGTGGCACCGGCTTGAATCTATCAAGTTAGATGGTGGTAATGAATGAATAAAGCTTATTTTTGCTTACATTTACAGGCTGTCACTAACGTCACAGCATTGGCCCAGGTGGACCGGGAGAAGATATACCAATGGATAAATGAATTGTCCAGCCCGGAGACCAGAGAAAATGCCTTGCTGGAGCTAAGCAAGAAACGTGAATCTGTACCAGACCTGGCTCCAATGCTCTGGCACTCCTGTGGCACCATTGCTGCTCTATTACAGGTATGGCCAATGTCCCATCCCTTGCTTAAGCACACACATCTGCTCACAAATGGTTTCTTTACTTCTTTGTTTGTCTGTCTTTCTTTTAGGAGATAGTAAACATCTATCCATCAATAAATCCACCTACACTTACAGCTCACCAGTCCAACAGAGTTTGCAACGCCTTGGCACTTCTGCAGTGCGTTGCCTCACATCCAGAGACACGGTAATGGGAAATTCTGTGTCATGAAAAATTGCAGGAGGATTTAGTTATTTGCTCCCTTTAGTGTTAGTGCTATTCATGGAAACATGTTTTCAGAAGCTTTGATTGCATAATGCTTCAGAAAGCCATAGTACGTAATGAACAGGGTCTTTTGTAAGGGGGCCATGTCTCACATCTGACAGCCTGGCCTTTAATCACTCCTTGTAATAATATTGTAAATACCATTTAGTGTTCATCATTCTGGGGACAAGTTGCTGCAATGGTATGGTTATGAAATTCTTGAAATGTATGATTGATATAGAGAATGTGAAGTTATGTCCCACCATGTCAACTGTTTGGGCCATCATCTTGTGGGGTGCCCGTAACATTTGATAACCTGCATTCCTTTTGTTTGCTTGAAAATTAGTATAAATCATCTGAATTTTAGGGATATGTGGCAAAGGTAAATACTGACCTACTGCAACAGCGCTGACTTACTGGGGAGATGCTTTTCAGCATTGTGGTAGAAAATAAAAGACATGCTCTAACTCACTAAAAGAAAGACAAGCGGTCTTCACAATGTGCCACACAAAAATGTACAATTCAACATGGAATGATATCAGTTTCACATTCTCTGTTTATCGTATCTTATTTAAGTCATGTTGATTAAAGTGCTTTTATATCTTTGTTCAACAACAGCTCTGCCTTTCTTGCTGCACACATCCCTCTTTTCCTTTACCCTTTTCTGCACACTGTGAGCAAAACACGTCCATTTGAGTATCTGCGTCTCACCAGCCTTGGAGTCATAGGTAAACTACTTCTACTTAGGTGTTTTATTTCTTAAATAACGGTAACTTGCATGTAATAGTGTGTTCATTGTTCACTATAATGTCTTTTTTTGTGTACTTAACTGCAGGTGCCTTGGTCAAAACAGATGAACAGGAAGTGATTAATTTTCTCCTCACCACTGAAATAATCCCACTGTGTCTCCGCATCATGGAATCAGGCAGTGAACTCTCCAAAACGGTACCTTAATAATACATATGCTTTCATTTATTTTACCTATCGACATGCAGTGGTACTTAAAAGTGTTTGAAGCCTTGAATTTTTTTTCCTGTTGTCCTTAAATGGGATCAAAATTTCACACAAATTCTAACAGGAGTTCAAGGGAACACATATAAATAGATGCTTTCGTTAGACTTCTCCATTCTTTTATTGTGGGGAGTAATTAAGGATTCTGACTATGCTACTTCAAAACACTCAAATTAGGGTTGTGTTAATGATAACAAGCAATCCTGAGCCAGAGGCAGCAAAACAGACCCAAATCATAAAACTGCCATGTCCAAGTTTTACAGCTGGGGTAAAGTTCTTATGCTTCAATGTAGAGTTTGGTTGCCATTAAACGTAATCCCTCTTATTCAAGCAAATAACTTTGGTTACATGACCCTGAGCAATGTGTAGATGGGTAGCAGTGGAGCGTAGAGACTTCCTCCTCAAACCTCTACCATGCACATGATATTTGTTTAATGTTGTCCTAATGGTGGATTCGTGAACATTAAGTCACTACACTAGTCGCCTTTCCCAGATATTTCCCTGGCTTTCATTTTGCCCTCCTGGACTTGTGTTTGTGCTTGTATTTGTTGGTTTATCACTCCTTCAGTGGCTAACAAAGCCATTGTAGCTAGTAGTTTTGCAGATGATTTTACCTAAAGAGACTAATGGGGGTTCCGTTTGGGGTTCAATGTCCCTCCCAGTATCTTTAACATCTGACTAGAAGGAACCAGGAATGAACTACTTTACCAACTAAGCCTAACTCAAAAAATGATCTTTATAATCTATCTCTCTTTTGATGTCTTCAGAAATATCACACTTCTACGGAACTGTGTTGTCAAGATCAGATTTTGATAGTAAAGGTCCAGCTTTGTTTGTACAAAAAATAATGCAAAGCTTGACAGACTCTCATCTAATTATCTTCCAACTGACTGTACCAACTCATCCAATTTCCAGATAATTCAAAGGTTTTCATAGTTTTGTTTTGCATGAATATTTAAGGTTTGCCATTTTCCTCAATAAATAAATTTGCTAAATTAGGTTAACTTTATCTAGTTTTAGGACTTGTGTCATTTATTAGTAATTTTTGCAGAAATAGAAAGGTAACTCATGAAGCAGGAATAGCCATGTCTGGTCCTCTGTGCCCCTGCCTCGTTTATTTTCAAACTATTCCTCCCCAACCCACCGCTTTCAGCTTCTAATTGACTAAACACATGTAGATATAAAAAGTAAAGCGCACTCCAGGGTCAGGGTTGACTACCCATGTTCTAACAGGTTAACAAGGAGGCTGCTGTTTAGTTTAACTTTAGATTTTGTTAATATTACAGCAGTACATTAGTGTCTGTCATGCTCAAACAGCTCACCATTCTTCACAACGTTTGGCAGGTTGCGACGTTCATACTGCAGAAGATTCTGTTGGATGACACAGGGCTGGCATACATATGTCAGACTTATGAACGTTTCTCCCACGTGGCCATGATCCTTGTAAGTTTGAGAAACATCTGAATTTATTTAATTCTGCAATCCTTGTCTCTCTGCACAGTGTGACCCTTGGCATCAATTATAAGTTGTTCTGTGAGCAGTGATTTTCTTGCTTTTGCAGGGCAAAATGGTGCTGCAGCTCTCTAAAGAACCATCTGCACGCCTGCTGAAGCATGTTGTTCGCTGCTACCTTCGCCTCTCGGATAATCTCAGGTAGAAGTGGTCACCAGTAGTTGCCACTAGGAGGAGCCATGATATAACCATATTATAACATATGGTAACGCTTGGTGAAATAGCTTGTCAGACCACGGCTGCTGATCATAATGATTGATTTTTTTTTTTTTTTAGAAATCAATGAAGTCAAAAATATTTAGTGGTTACAGTCACACAGATAATATAATATATATATATATATAACATATGAGTTAACCTTAAATATATATTGAGCATCCATGCTAAACTCAGAAGAGGTTATCAGATCTTTTTGAAATATTAAAACCACAATGAAACAGTTTGCTTAGCAGATATTCTGCACATAACAAACTGAAAGAGTGACCAAAACTGTAATATTACCTCACTACACAGTTTACAGTTATAATGTAGTTTCAGTCTGGTGGTTAAGCTATAGTCCATTATGAGGAGACCTTTAAGTAATATCAATAATGCATATCAGAAAAGCATATAGCTGATGAGAGGTTGTCCTTTAAATGTAGTATAACTTTGACTTCCATAGTATACCCTAGAAAGTCCGCACTTGCTGGCTACTTCATTAGGTACACTGTTACAATCTCATACAATACAGCAGCTGCTACTATGTTTATAATTTTACAAGTTCAAACTTTCAGAAAGGTGAGACTGTATGTTCATTATTAATGTTATAAAGGGTGGCAAAGTTGTACATGAGTATATTCTATTAAGAGCTGCTTCCACTGTTTTGGGCCCCATATTCATTACAAACAGGGTGGGCAAAACATTAAAACCATCTCTTAATACAATTGCATTAGGTCTTAACCCCCAAATTGGTTTGTGACACATCTTGTTTCTTTCTTCTCCAGAGCCAGAGAAGCTCTGCGCCAGTGTTTGCCAGACCAGCTGAAAGATAGCACCTTTGCCCAGGTGCTGAAGGATGACACCACCACCAAGCGCTGGCTTGCACAGTTGGTGAAGAACCTGCAGGAAGGCCAGGTCACTGATGCTAGAGGCATCCCACTGGCACCACAGTGATAAAGAGAAAGGAGGGACTCTCTTATCACGTTCTAGATTTAGTGTTTTGCCAAATGTGGTGCTGACTATCTGTGAAGTAAAGGGACTGAACAAAACAAGAAAGATTTGCTTTTGCTTTTGGATGGATTATTGTCTACGTTTGCCTGCCAGTACATCACCCCAACACATTAGGTCTGTCAGTAGTTTTTTTATTTTATTTTATTTTATTTTATTTTTAGGCTTTTACTGAAGTAGAGTTTTGACTAAACATCAAAATTTGTAATAAAAATGCCAGGGTATTAAACTTAAACACCACAAAAAACATGAACAACATAAATTTCTGGAGTGAACTACACTGTAATGTGGGTGTTACAGGTCAGTACTGATGGTTATATTGATGATACATCAGCATCATTGGTAATATCCTTTTTCACTGTAACTTCCTCTAAGAGTGCCCCTCACATTTAGGAACTGTTGTGTTTTTTTCCTTTTTGCATTGTAAATGTGGTCCATCTGCCTGATGTAATCTGTTGCAAGGTTTCTTTACACTGATACACGGGATGTATTTCGGAATGGTTTTGTTGTTACTGGCATTGGATTTGTCATAGTAATAACAAGTATAAGATTTTTTTTTGTTCAGAGTGAAATCTTAGTAGCTGGTTTTGTTAGAGAGATTTTCTAATTAAAATAAACTGTTTTCCACTGAATATTGGATATTTAATATTGGGATGGTATAATATTGGGAACTTTTTGGTCTTATTCACTGGAAAGACAATAGGGCATACTTGGAAATAATGGGACATACTTGGACATAAATGTGAAAGGCATTCTGGCCAGTGACAGGAAATATCATCCATTGTAGCTTTTCCTGCAGTTTCCTGTTGGCCTTATTATTTCTACATTTTTCTAACCAGTATGAATGTATACCAACAGTATACCTCATTCCAGTTCCTAGAAAGTATGTTTTCTGGCAAATATTCTGTGAATTGAAAAAAAGAACTTGAAATACTATTCCTAGATTTAGAATTTGAGCGACAAATGCCAACCCAGCACGCACTTGGCCTTGTCACGCGTTAGCTTCGCCTGTGTCTTAGTCTTTGTGAACCGTTATCTCCAGGTGTGTCCACTGATGTTCTGGGGTGTAGAACAAAGGTGGGTTATCGCCTCCATATTAGTTCCCATCTGGAGCAGGTTTCTTCTACGGGCTCGTTTGTATCTCGCTCTCCTGCTAATTCTGAGCAGTCACCCGGACCCTGCTGCTGATGAGTCTCTTCCATGATACTGCCACCAGAATTCTGACCTGTGGTGATGGGATTGACCATGTGATGAGCAAGGTCTGGTACCAAACCGTGTGTTAGAAGGAGAATTTGGGGTTGTCAGACCACGTGATATTTCCTTAATTGTTTGACAAGCTAACCACTTTACCTTAAGTCCTGAATAATAAAACGCTACTGAGATGTTCATCCATCTGCCAGGTTCTCCCATTTCTGCAAGGAACTTGTGAGGTTCTGTTAAAGTGACTTTGGGGTTTTGGTTTACTCCTAGAACCCGGTCTGTCCTGTCCAGTTACTTGATGTGGCTTTAAGTTAAGCCGACAGTTCTGGAGGACTTCTTCCATTTCACAATTATTAAAGCTCTAAGCTCATGGGTATATTCTAAGCTTTGGAAATGGTTTAGTTCCTCACCACAATTTTATCACACAGTTAATTTTGCCCTCTAGTCATGTAGTGTGAATTATTAGCACATTGAAAATAGCCAGATGGTGCATCTAAAAAAAGACATGCAGTTTGAATGTATTTTGAGGTAGCAATTATAATATGAGGACTGCACAGTGACTACACAAACCTCTACCCGCATGTCTCAGCATGACTTCAGTAAACCTACTGCGATGGATGTTATTACATTATTATAGAATATGAGTAAGGAAAAACCTTTTGGAAGAGGAAGTTGTAATTGAATGAATTGAATTTGAAAGTTTGGAACTTTTTTACGAATTGACTGTCAGTCCGATGAGAAAGTGGCTCACCTGTGCCCACTGAGTGCTCCCAGGACTGCACTGACGAGCCTTCATTTCCTTTTACCGGTGCATTAGCAGACTGTTGTGTTGCCCAACTGCTTCCATTATCCTCACAGCAACTTGGATCAACATCACGCATCACGGAAATACCTACGCTCAGGCCTTCCATTTGTGAGCAAATTGGGCCCCGTTGGGAGATGTTGCTAAGTATGCATAGTGTGTTTTTGTTTGGCTGTTTACTTTTTAGTCCTGATCCAGAACCGTATAAATTGAGAAGTACATTAGCTTAAAGGGGCCAAAAGAGGCCAAAGTGATGTTTTTAGTTGCTGCTGTATTTGTAATGTAAAGTCCACGCCATCAGTTACTGATAATTGTTTTAAACTTAGATATGATTTTTGGATTCTCATTTACATGATAAATATGCTGTGCATTAGAGTGGGTATATAATAAGTATATAATAAAAAGAGAACATAATTGCCAAGGTGGCATCCTGCCAAGGTCTGCATTATAGTGTCTGACTGTTTCTTGAAATTTTCACTTATCAGATTTGGCATGCATCACTGTTTGTTTACGGAATGGGAACAGAGTCCACTGAAGACCTGTGATTAATTCCTTGGAGTCGGGCTCTGTTCATGCACAATGTCTCTCATTGTTCTATCATCTGGATTCTGTTCTTAACCCAGCAGAAGCTTTTCCCACAATTGTGTTACTCGTTATCAGGGCTGATGCAGAAACATTAGAGTCATTCTGAATCCTGCACAGCATCCACACTCACCCTAAGGACAAGAAAGGAAGACGGACGGAGCGAGGCGCAGCGGGCTGAGGGAAGCAACCTTCAACTTCTGCAGTGATGAGTCTGCGGATGGTGGAGGGAGGGAGTGGCAGTAAAGGAAGGAAGGGTGTAGAGGAGGAGGGGGGCTTGGGGGCTGAGCATACAGCTTGCAGCAGCACTGACTAGGGAATCAGGTTTCCCACAGCCAGCAGTTGGATGTAGAGAGGGGAGGTAAAAAGGCTGGGACAGATTTCCCTTTGGACACTCCCAATGTTTTTAAGGCCCAAATCTGAGCTGAGTCTGTGTGGGCTCTCCATGGGTCTGGATCTCAGTGAACCGGGCCGGTGTGACGCCAGGTTCTGAGGCCCTCAATGGGAGAAGTGTCTGTGCCCGAGTCAGCAGTGCCTGACTTATAATACTACTGCAGAGACATTTTGGTAAGTATTCATTTTTTTTTCTTTTACTAAATCAAGACTGTAATTTTCCTGACTCATTCCCTCTTTATCAGCTTTAGTTGCATGTAGACTTTGCTGAAGTGGTGCTTTTCTGTCCAGTATTTCTGCCTCTGGTTCTAATTCACATTTTCTACTTCTCCTCACTGCTGTGGATGGATGTTTAGTTTCCGTTGGATTCCTGTGTGCAGGAAATAGATAAATATCATGCTAATCTCTGCAAGTAGAGCATTTGTACCAGAAAAAGACACATGCCACATGGCATGCCAAGCATCTATTAAGCAGTTGATCCTCATAACTGAGTTGTTTATTTCCCTTTTCCATCATGAGTCATGCCTTTGTGTGTGTGGTCAGTGAACTCCTTGAAGATGTGCCCGTGTGTGACTCATCCTGCCTGTAGTGTGTCAGTGTCAGTCCAAAGCCCTTACTCATGAAGCCCGAAATAAAACAAAACAGCGTGACCTAATTACAGCTTAACAGTCTGGATCTGAAGTGTAGTGGATGCTGCGATTTTCTGTTATCAGTAGTGGAATGTAAAAAATCTAAATGTTAAAATTAAAATACTGTGCTGGAAGCACTAAATATAAAAGCACATGTCAGTTAATGGACCAAATAGATGTGGAAAAGCAGCGAGACTTTCACGGGCAGTTTGTTTCCTCAGTGGGAATGGGATATTAAATTATAGTACGGTGAGATCTTTTCCAGAGCGGCTGCTCAGGGGGTGAGAAACAAAGAGATTCTAAGAGTGGCTCTGGTTGTTTTGTGGGACAAAAAAGGAAAAACGGACGTTAGAAAACCATGCCTCTGCAGAAGTGCAGATTTGGGAGTTTAGCAGCTTTAATTAATAAGCTGCAGTGGCTATTTTCTGATAACGTTGCCCTTCTTAGATTAGCATGCTTACGCTTCAGGAGTCGAAATATGCAGGAAACAAACATAATACGCAAGCAAAAGTGCAAATATTTGCCTAAAAAATTTTCTTCTACACACACCACTTCAGTTTTTAGTCAGGTACAAGTACTAAGTGGATTGTGTTGACTTTACTTACAATAAAAAAATAAAGTAGTTTTTTAGTAGCAATTAAAAAACAAGGTATTTTAAATAAAACCAATTATGATAGTTATGGCAAAACATGCAATAATTAATAAACAGGGCTTTAAAGGTCACTGTTGCCAACGATGGAGCTGATTTTAACCACTTTATGTGCTCACGGGTATTCAACCAATAATGATACATCAAAATTTCTTAGTTCATATTTTTAAACTAGAACATGCCGGTGGTATTAATATTGTGTCTGGGTGGTGCATATTTGTACCTGGGTAAGAGTAAAACCTGCATTTTTGATGATTTTTCATATAACAACATTTGCAAATTCTGTTCATACTAATAACATATTATGCACTTACAGATTGGGTTATTATACTCTTTACATCTATACTAATTTATTTTTGCCTTCTATTATTACTTTACAGCGAATAAACATTTAATATTATTTAATAATAATATTAAATTCTAAGGTGTTTATAATAATAATTTATTATAAACACCTTAGAATTTCAATTGATGAATCTCTCCTTTTCCTAACATATGTAAGAGTTGGTGAAAAGTCTTGTCTTCTTTTTAAAGCTAAAACGAGACTAGTTGCTGCCCCTTTTCTGTCTTTATTAAACTATGCTGCTGTTTTGTACATGCACGCTTCATCTCAGAGCCGATTTGCTCTGAGATTTATCACTAATTCAAAAGCTCTCACACATCATTTTCTGTTGTATGAATGAGTTGGACTGTTTAAAACACTGGCATGTTTTCATCTATAAGGCCATTTTAGGTTTGCCTTCTCAGTATCGTTTAGACGATATTAAACAGAGGAGTTCAGCTCTCAGGTCTCCAGGTGCCATTTTTTGTTGCCTTACCGAAGAGCTAGAACCAAACAGGGAAAAGTGATCTTCAGTTCTGCTGCACCTCCTCCGTGAAATGAGTTACAAACAAAGCTGAAACTTAACAACCTGGTTTCACTGGACACGTTTAAGAAATTGTTAACTGTCTTGGAAGAGGAGTCACTTGGCTGGAGATGTTTTACCTGACCAATGATGACGGATTTGAGTCCGGTTATTAATTGTTTTATTCTTTATCTTGGCCAAGACACTCTTGAAAAAGAGATTTTTAAACACAATGAGCTTTTTCTTGGTAAAATAAAGGTTAGATAAATAATAACAAATTATAATAAAATTTATAATAATATTTCCTGCCACTATCACACAAGATAACAGCGGGTTATTGAAGGTGACACGTATCACATGACTGGATCTAATATGGTTCCTTAACACTTTCTCATGCCTTCCAGTTATATACAGTTCTGATCATTTGTTCACTGACACCTGTTTCTCTTTTTTTAGCAAATTTTTGGGGCACAGTTGAAGGAAAACAATGGATCCTGAATGCTCTCGTGAGTAAATATTCATCACTTAGACTGAAGATGCTGTGTGAATTTTGTTAGTTTCAATATTTATTGTCAAAGAAATATTGAGTAGAGAATTTAATTTATATGTTCTATCCAGTGGTGTACAGTAACGTACTTAAGTAATTTAACGAATACTTTCACTTTTACTCCACTACACTTCTATAAATGCAGAAATGTGGGAGATGTAGGGTAAAGCCGAGATGTGCGAGTTCTTGGTGCTACTGTGCTGAGAGCTTTGACAGAGCTGGTCGTTGCTCATTCACACATTAATATGAATGACTGACTGAAACATTTTTTTATAGCCACAGGTGTAGGTGAGCAGGTGCAAATAACCAGATATTGCTACATAAGAACCACTTCTCTCTCTCAGATTTATTCTGGTGACTTGCTTTCACTGTTGGACGGGACAACATGAGTAGTTGTGAAATAGCTTCAACCCATCACTTATATGGGTCCATTACCATTAATTACTTAATTAACGCCTCCCCCCAAAAATAGAATCATAAAGCAGCACTGTTAGTTGAATACTTTTACTTTACTAATCATGTACTCACTTACTTTTACTTAAGTAGAAATGTTTGTGAGTTCTCATAATTTCACTACATTTTACTACATTTTTGTTGGTGTATGTGTACTTTTACTTAAGTAGAGTTTTTTGGTTCTTCATCCACCACTGATTCTATCTGAACCCGTAGAATAAAAGGTCTCTCATTGTAATGTGTGACCTGTCATTTCTCACCTCCTACTTCTAGTGGTGTATTATCTGAATGATATGATCGTGATTTTTACTCCGCAGTTTCCCAAGAGGACCCGGATATCCGGGTGATGATGGAGGGGTCGACTCTGAGGAAAGTCAAGTCCCGCTCATGGAAGAGGCAGCGGCATTTTCGCCTCCTGGAGGACGGCATGACCATCTGGTACAAGTCCAGATGGGCAGGAAGAGGCCACTCCACATGTGAGTACAGGCACATTCGGAGTCCAAGTACAAACAAATGGCATTATAATGTACCGTATATTGAAACAAGTGCAAATTTAAATTACAGTTTTAAATATGAACCTGGGGTTTCCACAAACTCGTCATTTTTCTTGTGTCCGTGCTTCCAAAATAATAATCGTTACCTTGCATGGATTCTAAGTAAGGCTAACTGGCTGCAGGATCCAACCACAATTTTCCACATAGACTTGAGAGTTTATCCCAAGACCAGTGTTCAACGTGTCCTACATTATTTAAGCTTATGCTCTGGGCTTTGGAGAGAAACCCTGATAAAATCCTCGTAGTTGCATGGCGCATATGTTTTTAATAAAGTTAAGTTTCATTAAATTGCTTTAAAATACTTGACACGCAGACAATTCCTGGCTGTGTTGAGAACTTCTCTAAGTCTGGGGCAATAACGGGGACAAGCCAGTTCCAACATCTGAAATGTGTTTGGGGAGGAGGCAGATCAGGCAATGTCTTCTGGCTCCTTTAGCGTAAGCTCTTTAAAACAAAAGGCAACAGTCCTGACAGCAACCAAGAAACATGAACTGAAAGGTACAGATGACTTCAGTGGGATTACCAACAATTATTTCATCTCAGTTCAAATCGTGCTTAGTTCCTATGGGTTTTTTCTCTGTGCTTGGGAGTGTTGCTTTAAAATTAACGCCTGTGACCGTGTCTTGACCACACTCTGGACATGTCTCAGTCTCAGTGGCTGAGGTGGAGGCAGTGCGTGAGGGCCACCAGTCCGAGGTGCTGCTCAGCATCGCTGAGGAGTTCCCTGCTGACCTCTGCTTCACTTTGGTGTTTCACGGGCGCCAAGGCAACCTGGACCTTGTGGCCGACTCCCCGGAGGAGGCCCGGGCTTGGATTCAAGGAGTGCGCAAGCTCATTCACAAGGTTGAAACGATGGACGAGAAGGAAAGGCTAGACCAGTATCCTTCTACTGAGGTGGATCGACAAATGTCGGTTCATTCATTTGTCTTATTTGCATGTATTCTAGGTAATTTGTCTAAAGTTTATTTCAGCTGTAGACATCTGATGGTCTAGTAGAACTCTATGTATAATAGTGAGAATATGAACACTTCTTACATTCTGGATGGAAAATACACATAGATCAATTTTTATTCTATTCTGAGTTTTCCTCAGCATCTTTTCAGATGGGTCTGGGACTGGTTTCAGAAAGCCGACAAAAACAAAGATGGGAAGATGAATTTTAAAGAAGTTCGAAAGCTGTTGAAGATGATGAATGTAGACATGAACGAAGAGCACGCACTTCACCTCTTCACGGTCACATTTTGAATTTTATTGCCCCTTTGAGTTTCCAGAGACCTGACAGCATGTTGAACACCAAAAACCTGCACAAACACAAAGCTCTTCCTTTTTTTCCCCCAGATGGCTGATAAGTCAGAGAGTGGCTCTTTGGAAATCGAGCAGTTTGTCCACTTTTACCAGTTACTGACTCAGAGGGATGAAGTGTGGAAGGTGTTCCAGGACCACTCGGGAGATGGAGAGAAGCTGATGTTGGAGGAGCTGGAGAACTTCCTCAGCACAGAGCAACAGGAGGGAGAGCGGAGCGCCCAGCACGCCCAGGAGCTGATCGACTGCTACGAACCATCTGAATTAGGTAAAGATGCCCACGACTGACATCTAGTTTTCACATTATTATGAAATATGTATGTTACTGTGTAAAGACTGAAAGTGAAATGCATTTTCCAGTCTTTGGGATTCATTTCTTACTTTATAAAATCCTTATTTAGTGAATTTTACAGTAGCAAACCATTGCTAATACACAGTAAACATGAAGTTCAGCAGAAGCTGATGGCAAAAACAATGAAGCATTTTATTTATTTTTGCAAGTACCAAAGTGATTAGAGAGAGTTTATCCACAATGGACAGTTTACTTCCCATCCACAATTCAGGATTCACAAAGTCACAAATCCAGCCAAAAACAAAACGAAGCAAAACAAAAGACTCATCATAGTGGACATTTTACAAAAAAGCACAGCCCTTTAATTATTATGTATTTAACTACAGAGAACAATATTGACATTCTCAACATCTGTATTTTTACAGTATCTATGTTGTTTTACTAGGTCTGGTCCAATATTAATGGTGTTGGTCATAAAACATTACAGTCTCTAGGCTTCATCCTCTGGGGAGGCTGAATGTCTTTAAAAGTTATCACAAATGGCTTTTTTTACTTGCAATGAATAACTCATCAGTGCACAGATGCGTTTCTACCCCGGGTTTGTGGGTTTATTCAGCCAGCGCCTCAGCATGTGCTGCCGATGTAAAAGAATCTTTAGAATGATGGAAATTCAGTATTTGAAAGACCACGCAAATGCAGGTTGTGATCTTGTGCCACTTCCGTCTATATCTGTGCAGCAAAGGAGCAAAACGCCATGTCGTTCGACGGCTTCCAGATGTACCTGTGCTCCCAGGACGGCTCCATCTTTAAACCTGAGCACCGGGCTCTCCAGCAGGACATGAGCCAGCCTCTCAGCCACTACTTCATCTCGTCTTCACACAACACCTACCTCCTGGAAGACCAGCTCCGGGGACAGAGCAGCCTGGAGGCCTACATCCAGTGAGGCTTTCATCCTGTGTGTGGTGCACAGGAAACACACACACACACAAGACAAAGTCTTTGGAAATGACTTGGACACAGTTCAGATTAAAGCCTATCCAAAGTGAGTGTAGTGAACTGCAGTGAGATAGACTAAACTCACAAACGTGTGGTAAAGTTGAAACAAAAGCTGGAAAACACCCGTAAAAACCTTTTCCCCACCGATAAGACGCACAACAAAGGTTTAAGTACTGCTCCCACAATTCACTGAAGCTTAGTTCGATCTGAAGCCTGGTTTGGCGCGGACAAAGTAACTGAAACACTACTGAGTGTGTATTTCACGTGCCGTCAGTCCTCACGTTTGCATGTGCACAGGGCTCTGAAGAGAGGCTGCCGCTGTGTAGAGGTGGACTGCTGGGACGGCAGCGAAGGGGAGCCGGTTGTGTACCATGGACACACTTTTACATCCAAGATTCTCTTTAAAGACGTCATCTCGACACTGAAAGAATACGCTTTCAAGGTGCGTAGTTCATGGGTTTTAGTACATTTTAAATAAACTGCTCAGGTTTAGATATTAAATGCAAACGCCCTGTAAGAGGCTGGTGACTCTGTTCACGCTGCACCCTGCCGCTCCAGTCCAGCTCCCACGTGACTCTGGACAGGATGAGCAGTTTGAATAATGGACGGATGGATATTTAATATTTCTTAAAAGCTTTGAATTCAGTGGACCACCCAGGAAGTACTAGTAGAGATTATAGAAATAGTCTGTTTTTAGATGAGCTGGCCCTTCAAGTATCAATAAATGAATAACACAGGTAACGGATGAGAAAAGTCTTAAGCCCTGATGTTCAAACCGGTAACTTTTCCTGCCTCCACTGGCTTACTACATGGAAAACAATATGAATTTCTCTCATGTCTCCAAGTCCCCTTTTCGTTCCTACTAAAAAGCAGGAAAATATGATGGAAACCCTGTTTGGAAGATTTTGCTAATACCTAATACAATTCTTTTAATAGTATCATTCGAACTAACAGACTTTTAACATATGTAAAACTGGAAAAAACTGACAAACTTCTAAAAACTTGTGTCTTCTTCTCCCTGGTGCACAGACATCGGAGTTCCCTGTCATCCTGTCTCTTGAGAATCACTGTGGCGTCGAGCAGCAGACAGTCATGGCTCAGCACCTTATCCAAATCTTAGGTGACACACTTCTGACCACGGTGCTGAACGGGCACATCCCTCAACAGCTTCCTTCTCCAGAGGTTAGGATCTTTTTGGGTTTTATTCTTTTGTTAATTTCAGTGGAATATTCCCTTCTCAAGGTGAGGCCTGCTTGACTTTTGATTTTGTCTGATTTATGTCTGATAGGAAGCTTCAGTAAACACTCTGCTCTGACTTAATATGAACTCATCATGAACTCATAAGGATTTTGTTTTTATTTTAAAGATTAATGTGGCTGTGGTTTGTTGTCCATCTTCCTTTCACCCTAAAAGCAGTAGTACAACTTTCCTATTAGAGCACTTAGCACAATCAATGCTAACTTGAAGTAATGGCAGATGGATGCCATGAGGAATCCCACAGAGGATTTGGCCAATGAAATAGCAGTAGACTGCTGCATTTAGTTAGGAGACAGCCAAGTGCAAGAAGACAGACCACCTTCACAGACAGTCTGATCATGTCCTGCCGGTCCAGCATCTTTTACTGACGTGTGGAAGCACACGTTTTTTAGGCGTCTATATTAATGTCCCAGATGTCAGCATGTGAACATTACATATTGTCTTGCATCACGGATTTGTCACAGGAGCTGAAGGGAAAAATTTTGCTGAAAGCCAAGAAGATCGGTGGTCTAGAAGACTGTCTGGATGGAATCCTGACAGATGAAGTGAGCGACGAGGAAGAGGGCAACGGTGATGCTGAGAGCCTGTCTGCGGAAGGCCAAGCTACTGAATGTCTGGATGTGACTGGCAAGGTTCAGGTAATTAGCGACACTGGGTTTATTACTTTTCACTTTAACAGAACAAAGTCCCGCTTAAAAACAAACAGCACGCAGAAACGCTTAATGATCTCAGAGTCAACGGTAGGGAGCAGTGAATGTAGCTTGATACTAAAGAGAGACAGGAAACTGGTTCGGCACAAAAGAGATAGGGAGGCCAGACTGGAGCAAAAGAAAGGAAACACTGAAAACCACAGGAAACATGGATGTGTAATGTGCTTCTTGTTGGCTGTGGGAAAAATGTCTCTCACTCTCTGAAAATTCTGCATTTCACATTTAAGCTTGTCAGTTTAACCAACATTTTATTTTCATGGCCGTGTTTAAGGGCTGTAAATTATTACACGTGTACAAGTGGGGACGGGTCAATAACTGGAAGCATTTAGAGCTTTAATCATTATTTTAGAGTTGGTGAGGCTGAGAGAGGCATTTCTAAATATTTCATAGCGATTTGATTTAATTGCCAAATATTATACCCTTGATTTTCTTTTCCACCTGGCAACCCACAGGCCAATGTTATTTTTCCATGTCCCACTTTTCTACACTAATTAGTGGCTTTTCAATTTAATAATTTAGGTCGCTTTGAGTCACACATTAGGATTTTTGAAATGGCTGTGGTATAAATAAAACATTGTGTCTCATATGGTTGTTCTACAAAAAACCCATTTAACTTGTTAGAAATTCTTGGAAGCACATCAACTTTTTCCTCTCCTCTCTAAAAAATTTAAAATCTTTATATATGCAAATATTGTTCATTTTAAAAGCTCCATTTGCTAACGGCTCAAAACTACAGTAGATGTCTCCTACTTCTCTATGATGACTATACTGTCATTGGTGCTGGAAGTCTTAATGCTTGGTGTTACATTTTTTCCATTTGCTTATTAGACTAGGTTATGCTTACAAAATCAAAGATGCACATATGTGAGCATTTTAAAGTTTTACAGGGAGCTCAGAGAAACCTTCCTTCAGGTGTCACACTTGGTGCAGTGCATATTCAGGACTTGCTTGCTGAATCATTTCACATTTTATTTCCCCCTTTTGCAGAAATCTACGTCCAAACTGTCGAGGGAGCTGTCAGACTTGGTGGTTTACTGCAAGAGTGTTCACTTCCACACCTTTGAGCACGCACGTTTACACGGCAAATGCTATGAAATGTCCTCGTTTTCTGAATCCAAGGCCAAGAAGCTGGCTAAGGAAGCAGGTACTAAGAACATGGTGCAGAAGTGTATTAGGGAACGGTGTGGAGAACTACTAAACCCTAAGTGGAAATCATATTCCTCAGATAAAATACCTAGTTTATGACTGTATCTGAGGTATAGATAAAGAAACAAATTTCTCTGCATTCATGCTACATACATGTTGTTCTCTACAAACCTCATTTCAGGCTCAGAGTTTGTGCTGTACAACACGAGGCAGCTGAGCAGAATCTACCCCAGTGGGCTCAGGACAGACTCCTCCAACTACAACCCACAGGACATGTGGAATGTGGGCTGCCAGATAGGTGAGGAGAGGATGGCCCTCTGCTGCTTGCACGAAACGGATGTCTCCTGTTTTCAGTCTGAACACTTTACTTACACTGCAGCTGAATTTATGTTTGACAACATGATTCAGTGCTTTCACCGTGAGAAAGTGGATGCCTTGTGTCCTAATGTGACAGTTATAAAGAAACAGTTTTAGCAGTTTCAGCCCAGTGAAAACTCTTTTTTAAAATTTTTGCACTTTGTGTTTGTTCAGTGGCTAAATTGTCCTGCAGTATAATTCCAACTGGGCGTCTAAACCCAGAGGGATGTTTGAAAATTTGGCAAATTTCTCGTCTTTATCCAAACAGTAGTTGCTGACAGGGCTGATGGGAAAAGAGTGGGGGTATACTACCATCGGCCTCAACATTAATATCACAAAACAAAGTGGTCTTCAAAGTTGTGCCGCAGTATTAACATGAGCACTGTGACTGGTCTGTGGCTACATGGGCCGACACTCATCAACACTTATTGAGCGTGCCCAGTATTACATTTGTTTTCCATGCGGAGCCCATTGCTACTACATGACGTGTGCAACTGACCACAACACAATCGAGAACGCAATAAACAGATGGAAAAAAACAAAAAATATGAACCATGATGTTCTCTCACACGAACAGAAGGACACAAATAAACTGTCTCTTTTGTGACAGCATATTGAAGATACATTTTTTGTCCATGCCGTCACTGCCACCCCCACCCCCTGCGGTCAGGGTCAAATACTGAACATCACAACCAGAGTAGCAGGGGATTTACAGAACAGATGCTTCCTGTTGCAAGACTTCAAACTGGTGCTTTCTGCTCTGGGTAAAATGACTTCTGCTGGACATCTTTCATGACCTTTGATAGCTAGACAGATGTCTGTGAAAGCCCATGAAGCCCACTACGATATAAATAAAATCCAATTGTCAATTACATTCTTTCCCCTTTCCCCAAGTGGCCCTGAACTTCCAGACAGCGAGTCTGGAAATGGATCTGAATGATGGGCTCTTCAGGCAAAATGGCTGCTGCGGCTACGTCCTGAAGGCTGACTTCTTGAGAGACAGCAACACTCAGTTCAGTCCAGAGAAACCCGAGGAGCGGAAGGACTATAGACCACTCCGTTTATCAATACAGGTTCAAAGCTACTTTAAAAAGTCTAGGTGGTCTGTAGCTTTTACAGTCAAAATGTGTAAAACCGGAGAAGAATAGTGATATGTGTAAAACATTAAATACAAATGCAGCACAGTGGCTTGTGTCTAATATGTCATGTAAATATGTCTGTGTGCTTATCAGGTTATAAGCGGGCAGCAGCTGCCAAAGGTGAATCAGAAAGAGGGCTCTATTGTAGACCCCCTGGTCAGAGTGGAGATCTATGGAGTGCCACAGGACCAGGCCAAGGAAGAGACCAGTCACATTAACAACAACGGTGAGAGTGTATACTTCTTTTACAGATAATATATATAATAAAAGAATTGGTACAAAGTGTCAAAGCAACAGGAAATGATCAAGTGAAGGAGAACTTTGAAATAAAAAAACAAAATTCACCCCCGTTGACCATGTAACTCACCCACTGGCCTCTACCTGCAGGTTTTAACCCAGTGTGGAATGAAACTCTAAACTTCATCATCCACACCCCTGAACTGGCCCTGGTTCGCTTTGTGGTGGAGGACTATGATAAAGCCACCAGGAATGACTTCATTGGACAGTTCACGCTTCCATTTACATGCATTCAAGCAGGTGGGTAGAATGCACAGCGAGCCAATGGGAAGCCAGCGTGGTCACAGCTCCTGGTTATTAAAAATGTACATGAGTCTATGTGTCAACCAGTGTATGAAAAGTCCAAATTTAGTCAGTGGCACAACGTTTAAAATCTTATTCAATCATAAATCCTGCCTCTCTCTCTCTCTCCCCAGGATATCGTCACATACATCTGCTCTCTAAAGATGGAACTGCTATCCCTCCGTCCTCGATCTTTGTCAACATCAGCATTTCAGATTACACATGAAGTACATCTAAGGACATTCCTCTACTGACGGTCAATGGTCCAATGTCTGCATAAACCTGCCAGGGATTTTCAATATTATAATAATCGAGTTTGGGGCATTTGTCAGGCTAAAACATACCTGCCTGATGCCGTAACATTTCAACCTTTAGCAGTAATCCTAACTCTAAATTAACCAAGAAAACTAGAACAGATACTGTCAAGATAGTCCCTGCAGTGTAAATTATGAGGAAAACTTATTTAAGAAATATGTCTGAAATTTGCCCATTGTGGGACGAGTAAAGGTTTATCTTATCTGACTCATTTCTGCTCATATGCCTAACATGCAAATTAAATCAGCGTTTCATGACATTTCCATGCAATTCTAAATTTTCTATTAGGCATGTAAAGGGCTGCTATACATTTATAATGTCTAAATATAAGCATTTGCCTAAGATTTTTCAGTACTACTTGAAATATCTGCAAGTATGTCCACAGCTTTTAAAATGTAATAATGGAATGAGAAAAACTTCAAAATATCAATATAAAAATGCTATTATTACGAGTACTCATAGCTTTACATCATGTTGTTTGCAGCTGCAAAAGGTAGACTGTGTATATGTAAATGTATATGAATACAGAATGTGTCTGTAAATACAATCTATACATTTTCTTAATGGTTCAGTACAGTGAAAATAAAATTCATGTTTAATTCAAATTATTGTTCAGGTTGATTTCTTCACAGTTTTCCATTCTTTATCATAGAGAAATCTTAGACAGACACAGAAATCGCATGACAGATGCTAATGTGTTTCATTACCATTTTACAATACAGTGAAATCAGGTGGTGAACTATAAATGCGAACAGATAATTATCTTTATGAGACTCCTGTTTCCAGAATTCAACACTGCGCCGTGATGTCTCTTTAAGGGTCTGTCTGTCGGTTCTCCCCTCTTTGCACAGCCTCTTTACCCCCACTGGCTTGTTCTTTCTCTTCCATTTCTGCGGCTCCTTCACCTAGTGTCCCCTGCAGGGCCTCCCTCAGGGTGAGGCTAACAGCTTCAGAGTCCCTCACCACCCCCTGCTCTACTGACATCTCTGGGTGATGCCTCTGCAAGTGCTTGACCACCTGGAACTTCTGTTTGGCTCTGTAGGAGCAGTGGCGGCAGCAGAAAGGCTGCTGCTTGGTGTGAGACAGGTAGTGATGTCTCAGACCTGCCGGCCATCGGAAGGCTTTTTGGCACAATCCGCACGTGTATGGCCGTCCATCGCTGTGCTGCCGCTGGTGGGTCTTCAGGATGAAACTGGTCTTGAAGGCTTTGCCGCATGTTTCACAAACGTAAGGGCGCGTGTCGCAGTGCTGCGTGTACCTGTGTGCACGTAGGGCATCTGCTCTGTTGGTGCGGTAGTCACACTCATCACAGGCATAGGGCTTCTCTCCTGCAGAGAACAAATTTAGGTTTTTTTTTTTAGGTTTTTTTTACAAGACTAAACATTAAAACACTAATCCCTAAATTACACTGAAAAAAATGCATTCAGACAGCTGCTAAACATGCTTCAAAATACGTAAACGTCGCAATATTTAAGCTGATACCTGTGTGCTTGCTCATGTGATACTTCAGCTGAGTTGCCCACTTGCATTTGTAGCCACATTCGGGACAGAGGTACTTCTTCTCTTCTTGGTGAACCCGCATATGAAGCTGTGGTAGAAAGAACACGGAGAAAAATAAAGGAGTGTGTGCCGTTTTTGTAGGGATTTTGTTTTTAGAAATACAGTTTTGCATTTACTACTTTTGAGAAGCAGAAAATAAGTTAAGCATAGCAGATAGAAAGGTTGGAACACAGGTGTAGCCATGGCAGCCATATTATTTGGCTCCTAAAATAAATACAAATAAAACTAATCACTGCCATAAAACCTAAATAATTCTAAAAATGAAAATACTGCTCCCTGCCCTGTCAATAAAGAATACATGACAAAATTACAACATCCAAACATTTTTAACAATATTTTCTAGTTTTTTGAATTAATAATTAACTAAAGAAATTAAATAAAAAATAGGTGTTTCTTAAAATGTTCATTAATTGTGACACAGAAATATAAAAGAAATACTGATGTGTCTAGACTGCTTGTATCGTGAGTTGGTTTTTATTGTAACTTTCTACTATTTACTGTGAACTGTTACATTTCTACTGCATAACGTTTTTATGCTCAGACATGTACAGTTCACTAGTGTTTTTTCATTTGAAAAATATTGCCAAAATTAGGAGCATTCTCACTCAAAGTGATGCTGAAAAACATGTCCAGTTGTTTTAAATTTGACAACTGCAACTCCTTAACATTAACCTCTGGTGAATCCATAACACAGCAGCAAGAATAGTGACTGGAATTAGCAAGATAAATCATACTTTTAAATCATATATAAATAGTAATTTATCATCATAGCAGACACCATGATAATAATATTAGACTGTAAGTTTTCTTGTACGCAACAGTGACACATATTCATTTTCCCATCATCTTTCCACAAAGTTGGATGTTTCATATAAAAGAGCACGTAATCATCACCACCCTATGAAGTCGTAGCTTACCTTTAACCTGGAGGGATCGGTGCAGGTGTAGCTGCACTGCTCACAGCTGTACGGCTTCTCCCCGGTGTGTATGCGAATGTGCCACGTGATCTTCTGCTTGTTTGCGGTGGAATACTTGCACTCTGAGCATTTGTAAAGTCGCTTGCCTCCGTGTGAACGCAGATGCTGCTCTAACACCAGCTGATGTTGGCAAGCGAACTGACAGGCGCTGCACTTGAGGGGCTTGTCGTTCAGAGATCCGCCCTCATGTTCAGTCAGAAGGTGTTGAGCTAACAGCTGCCTGGTTTTGGCAGCAAAGGGACACAGCTGACAGGGATGTGCCAGGTGGATTCTCTGATGTGTCTCCAAGCTTTCCTTGGTCTCAAAAGACTCTTGGCAGGTGGTGCACTTCAACTGAGGATGCTTGCTTTGTTGGTGGGTCTTCAGTGTGACCTCGCTGCTGCATGTGTACTCGCACTGCTTGCATGAGAAGCACACTTGAAGCTGGTGCACACGTTTACAGTGGTTTCTTAGAGCAATTTCAGACGTAAAGCGAGCGTCACAGTGAGTGCAAGCTTGTTCTAAGTCACCTGTGTGACATCTGAGGTTGTGCCGTTTTACATCATCTAGCGTGTACCCACTGAAGTCGCACGATGAGCAGAAATGTGTAGGATGTTTCTCATGGATGCGCATCTTGTGTTGGCGCAGTTTGGCCACAGCCCCAAAGGTCTTGTTGCACACATCACACTTATGACGGCCGACTCCTGTGTGAAGAGACTCGTGCTCTTCCATGCGGTAGCGCCTTGTGGTACTGAAGGGACAGTACCGACAACGGTAAGGCCGTACACCTTTGTGTTTCAGCGCGACATGTTGAGCCATACATCTTTCTTGCTTACAGGTAAAAGCGCAGTGCTGGCAAAGCAAGCGTTTGGGTTTAGCCACATCAACCTTCTTTTTGTTGTGGACAGACCAATGTGCCGAGTCAAAGTTATTTTAGATTTGGCTACAAATGCACATGTGGTGCATTGGACTTCACCTGGTTTCATGCAGCCTCTCTTTTCATGGCTGTCCAACGCACGCTTCTGATTACACCTAAATGCACAGCTTGGACATGAGAACGTGTGAAGTGTCCTTTTGGTTCCATCGCATTCATCCATCAAGTCTTCCTTTTCTACAGCTGGCTCCTGATCACACTCAGGGTCCATTTCTGAGAGCGTCTCATTCTCTCTTTTGCTATTTTTCTTCTGGCAGGTTGAGAGGTGACGTTCAACTGTTGCACGTTTGACTGATGAAAAACTGCACAGTTTGCATTTAAATTTATATTTTTTTGTGCCCCGGGACTTTGTCTGCAGTGATGTGCTTCTGTCTCTCTTGCCCAAAATGAGCTGTTTTTTCACATGCTTAACAGGTGTCTGCGTTTTGCACTGCTGATGTCCTGACTCACTGGATGTACAGACATTATCACAGACCACTGAATGTGATGTAGACACTTGCACTTTTTGCTGAGGAAATTCCGGATCAGTTGAATCTGCAGAAATCTCCTTTTGTGAGAATGAATGCTCTGCATGATCAGAATTTGTTCTGTCAGCCAGCTGTCTGGAACCTTCATTACCTTGAGTAGAGTTCTTCTCTGTAGTTAGACATGTACTTGAAATGCCTATAAATGTTCTCGTTTTCCGCGGAAGTGCTGGACACTTCTTTGCCAGGTGACTATCAAGACCACGTCTCTGTTTGAACTGTGCACCGCAGGCCTGACACTGGTGTCCCTTTGTCCTTGCCTGGCACAAAGCCTGGCAGTGGTGCTTCAGAGCACTCTCCTTGCTGGTTACATAAGAGCACTTGCCACAGCGATGCACGTCTTTAGTTGGAACCACAACCATCTGCACCTGTCCCCCCAAAACCATGGCCTCTGCTTGGTCCTTTTCATGTCTTTTCATGTCTTTCAGATGTACATCAGATTCTACTGACTGATTTTGCTCATGTGGTAAAACAGAAGCAACTGTGTCATCATCACTCTCCATCTCTGACCTTTGAGACATCCCACCCTCGACGGACTGACTGACTGAGACATTCAGAGGTTTGTAGCTGTCCTCAAAGTCACTTGGTTCACATTCTGCCACAGTATCCTCCTCTGATGAATTCGAAGATGTAGAGAAGTCGGCCTTTTCCTGTAATCTATTACAAGTCACTGCCGGTGGAGTCCTACTTGCACTGTTTCTCTCTGTACTTTGCAATGAGGAGTTTTGGTAATCAGCGGTAGATAATGTAGTTAAAACAAGAGTACAGTATTCCTCTGGACTGTTCACAGATAGAGGACTGTCTGAAGTACTTTGACAGACAATCTCTTGCAAAGCAACATCAAAAGATTTTGATGGATCCACAGATTGTAAATCGCTCACAGGGTCTTTGCTTAGATCATCTGCTCCACCAGGAAGCTCAGGTTGTTCTCTCGGAGATGCTGGATGTTCTTCAGTGGATTGTTCGTTATGAACTGTTGAGGGCTTATTGTAATAACCATCTACGAACTCAGATGAGTTCATCTCCTTCTCTTTTGCAGCGTAGTTCTCCAGCCATGTTTTGTCCCCGGGTACGTACCCATGGGCTTTCCTCTTGTGCAGGAAGAGGCTGATGCTACTGAATGAAACATAGGAACAGAGGGCACAGCGAAACTCTTTGAGCTTGGTGTGTTTACAGTTCTCGTGATTCTGAAGTGCCTGTCGGTAGCAGGTTGTGTATGTGCAGTATTTGCACTTGTGGACAGATAGTGGTTTCTCCTGTCCAGAATGTTTGGTCAACATGTGATTGCGAAGCTCATTTTTGCGCTTGCAGGCATAACCACAGATCTCACACATGAGTGATTTGGCCTGATGTCGTAGTTTGTGACTATTTAGCTGATCCATGCGGTGACAACGATACGGACACTGATCACACTGATACCTAGGAGGGAAGACAGGTAGCTGGGTCATAACCTTACGCACACATAACAGCCACAACATCAGCACCACCTGCTGGATTTAATGTGTGGCTGCACACTTTAACCAGTCGGCAGCTACTCAGCAACATACAAGAGCAAGTTGTGAAGCATTGTTTGTTCTGACATGTGTCCAACATTAAAATGTATTTCAAATCAGGTCTTAGGGTACCTTGGGACTATATGCAACCTTCTATATGCAACCTGTCAAATCAAGTTATATCAAAATATAGCAACTTTAAAGATGTACCTGAGGTCTCCAGCATGTTTCCTCATATGAACGTTTAGATAGTGCTTCCATTTAGTGACATATCCACATTCAGCACACATAAAGTTCTTGTCATCTGAGTGAGTGAGCATATGTTTCGACAAGTAGGACTCATCTCGGCACCTGAAGTCACACTGCAAACACTTGTGGGGCTTCTCACCTTTTAGAAAGAAAAAAGGTGATGTGATGTCCAAAAGTATTACCCAAACAAATGTCCAAACAACTGCAAAAGAAGAAGAAACTCAAAGCTGAAACTCAGATGAGAAACCTTTTAAACATTAAAACTACTCTGTACTCACCACTGTGCATCAGCATGTGTCTCTTCAAGCCACGTTTATGTGATGTCACATAGCTGCACAGAGAACAATGATGGATTTTCTCGTTGGCATGCAAGTGTGCAATATGCTGCTCAAACTCCACAGGGTTAAATGTGATGAAGGAGCAAAAGTCACAGCAGAGCTTGTTGCTCCCTGGGTGACCGTGCCTCTGGTGCTGGAGGAAAACTGTTTTATTGGAGCAGGAAAAATCACACTGTGAACAGTGGTAGGCAAGGTGTGTCCGATAATGAGCCTCCATGTCTGTGTCTTTCTGAAAAATGGCTCCACACGCATGGTGACGACACTCTACTGCCTTGATCCCGTGTACTTCTGTCGTGTGTCTAAGAAGTTCTTTTCGCATAGAACTCTGGAAAGTACAGCCATCTTGAACACAGGCCAGCGACTGGCTGTCTGGCTGGATATTGTGTGTCTTCATGTGAGCTTTAAGTGACCTGCTCTGACGAAAGCGTTGACCACAGGTGGGACACGGATAGCTTTGACTGTTTACCTCGTCATCTTCTGCCTCATCGGCATGCACGCTGACAAGGTGGCGGCGGATTGAATTTCGCTCCACGGCGGCATAATCACACAAGTGGCAACGGTGAACCTTCTCACCCGCCTCACGAAGCCTGTGGATGCGAAGCTTGCTCTTGCTGGTGAAGTAACGTTCACAGGTGGGACACTGGAGACTGGGGTCAGGAAAATGTAAATGGAGGTGCTCCTGGAGATGGGAGCGCATCTTGAAGCAGCGCCGACACATGGGGCATGTGTGGGTGCGATAGATGTGCTCTGCTCCCTCTGCAAGGTACTCTAACGGACAAGAACATAAGGCACAAATTGTCAGTAAGGATTTTCTGAAGAAAGGGTTTACTTACTGGGTTTTTAAGCGTACTGCTTCGACAAGGATTAAACATGTGGTCAATATTCGAGGGTGTTTTTTTTTATTTTGCAAGCAACTGCAGTCACTTGTTTATCTCAGAAGACCAAAAGAAGTGTTGGAATATAACTTACCTTTGGATGGCATCTCCACTGCTGGACAACTGTCTTTCTCCACTGACTTTCTCACTCTTTTGATAATGTGTCGTTCCCTCTCAGGCCGGTTCTTGTTCTCACGTCCCTGTAATAATGATCCTTTAGCTGGGTTGGGTTTTTGCTTTCGTTTTGGCTTGCCAGACAGCGGAGGCTGATGGATTCCATCAGAGGATACAGTCGTGGAAACCGTCTCATTCTCTACAAATGGATATTTGACTGTATTCAATACACTGAGGGCCCTGTAGTAGAAATATGGCTTTAAATTCTTGATTTATGTAACATTACATCTCCACCGCAGTGTCTGCTCACCTTGAGTACAAGTCAGTAGGTGGTTGTGTCCATGAGGTGGTCTCTCGGGTCTTTGGCACTGTTGGTGACAAAAGAACACTGAAAACAGCTGAAGGGCATGTGGGCCTGCAAGTGTCTCTCCATCTCTCCCTGTGTGAGGAGACTGGAAGGTGCAGGGAATAAAGGTGACACTGTGTGTGGAAGTCAAATGATCCTGGTATTTCTGACAATCTGTGCAGCCTTGTTCAGCACAGGGGAATGGGCCTTTAGGGTCATGTCCACCGTGAATGATCTTACAGTGGTGTTTAAGAGAACATGGCTGTGAAAAGACCTCGCTGCACTGAGAGCATTTATACTTGTCTAACTGTCCTTTAATAGATGGAGAAATTGGGCCTTTTGAACAGGGATCAGAGACAAACATGTCACTAAGGAACTTGCTCCACATTTTTCACATGAATGATCTTCAACTGCCTCCATTGTGTCTTGACAAACATAAAAACACCATGAAGAACAAAATTGGCTCATATGACATTATTTGCTCATAAAATAATTAATGATTGGCCAATCTTTAAATATTCCGTGAATACTGAGAACACAGACTAGACATCAAAAATCCACAATGTGTATTCACATAGATTTTAGCTGTAATTTTTTTACAAAAATCTGTTTAATTTCATGTAATAAAGTAAAGATTCTAAATGTAACTACGTAATAATAAACCGTAATTATATGCACAGCTACATAATATATCTCATAATCACACATACAAACACTCTTCTTCTTTTCCATTCATTCTTCGACCTACTGCCCGGGTTTCTGCGGGGCTCTGGACCTGAAAAACAGAACATCAACATGTAGTTAGCGCCATAGCTAAACCTGATACTAACTATTTACATCTGAATTATTTAGCCTTGTTAACTTACACTGGTCTTAAGACACAGTTAGATGTTAATTTCACCTTGTATGATATAATAAACCAGTATGAATACGCTAACAACAGCGTCGCCGACGCTAATGCTAGATGAGCTAACGTTAACGCTAGCGTCGAACTCTTCTCAGTTCCTGTTAGCTATTAATTTCGTTGTTCCCGCTCAGTGCAATGTACGGTGAAATTATTTAACTACATTGCTCATTGCCTATTTTTTTTAGAAGAAGATGCGTATCATATTTTTGAGAAGATCACGCTAAGACATTTAGAGTGAAACGGAACGTATGTTTGATGTGTAGGTACAGTCGGGCTGATATTTATCAAACACAGGAAGTGTAGCAGAGGTCGCCGCTCACTGCTGCTCATCCGTTAGCACATGTGAACTGTAGCTGGGTAAAATGCGACATACAGACAAACGATGGACGCTGTAATTGCAAACGTCCTTTACGACCACAGACCGGGATGAGGACAGATAATGGAACTGCGCCGAATATTGATTATCGTTCTTTAACTGGGTATCATCATTAGCTGTTACCCACTGTCTCCAGACTCTTTTACTGTTATTTATTGTGTCTTATTAATAACCAGACGGGACATACGCCTGTCTGCATTTGAGTTTGAACTCCGTCTTTGATTATGTGCTCCTACAAAGTCTTGACATATCCGTATAGAACCTGATTGGAGTGCAGAGGTTGTCATCATGCCCCTTTCAGACTTTCTGGACGGCCTGAAGGACAACCCATACTTTGGGGCCGGCTTTGGACTGGTTGGGGTCGGCACGGCCTTGGCACTGGCCAGGAAAGGAGCCCAGGTGGGGATGATCTTCTTCCGCAGGAACTACATGATCACCCTGGAAGTTCCCAGCAAAGACAAGAGCTACCACTGGCTGCTGAGCTGGATCACCAAGCATGCCAGGCACACCCAGCACCTGAGCGTGCAGACCTCCTACCTGGCACACGAGAGTGGACGAATTCACACACAGTTTGACTTTCATCCAAGTCCTGGGAATCACATCATCTGGTCAGAAAGGAATTTTTGAATGTACTTACCCATTTAAATCTACAGTAGTTCGATATGGTGCCAATACACTTAAGCCAATTATCAAAACTAGACATCAGGTTTTAAACAGATAACATTAAAATACTGCGGAAGCTGTACTGCTTCTTTCAAACAACAGTATAGCTGGTGACAGTGTCATCCATTGTGGTCTGCAGGTATGGGAGCAAGTGGATCAGGGTGGAGAGGACCAGAGAGAAACAGATGGTGGATCTACAAACTGGAACACCGTGGGAGTCCGTCACTTTCACTGCACTTGGCAGAGATAGACAAATCTTCTTTAATATCTTACAAGAAGGTACATGTTTACAGTATACCCCTGATGCTTATTAGTGTCAGATGTTTTTGTCATACATGACTTTTGCTGTGCTCCTAAAAAAAAAAACCCTCTTAGTGGTGATTTAGTGCATCTGTCCATCGTGTTTTGTAGCTCGAGAACTGGCACTGAAGCAGGAGGAGGGACGGACTGTAATGTACACAGCCATGGGTGCTGAGTGGAGGCCCTTTGGGTTCCCACGGCGACGTAGACCACTCAGTTCTGTGGTCCTGGAAGGTGGTGTGGCTGAAAGGATCGTAGACGACGTTAAGGACTTCATTGGAAACCCCAGATGGTACACAGACAGAGGTAAAATATATGGGGCTTGTGAATTATATTTGGAATTATGACTTTTGTGGAGGTGTTTCCAAACTGCTTTTCAAACACTTTTTTTGTGGGTGCATTCAAAGAAACATTAGATTTGAGAACCGAGAGAGCCAGTTACCCAAAGGTTTTGAAAATTTTCATTGATAGTTGTACATGTGCCTGTGTGCATTAACCAGGAAGAACTAGTTATAGTTAAGTTAATAACTTAGCTTTAAAATAAATAAATGGGAAAAAATGTACAGGATTATTTTGAAACTGTACTGCATTAATTAAAACATGTGTCTGCATTAAATATATTGTATTTGTTATATCAGTTTTTAAAAGCAAAATGCCAGATTCATTTAGTCATTCTGTGATGGTCTTCTGGATGAAACTGAAGATGCTGTTATTGACTGTGTGTGCAGGTATCCCCTACAGACGAGGATATCTGCTGTATGGACCGCCTGGATGTGGAAAAAGTAGCTTCATGTGAGCGTGCTATTTCTTAAAATTTTGGATTGTGCGATAGATTTTAGATTGTGATAGATTGTGTGTGCAATAAAAGATGGACTAAGTCATGCACAGTTGTTTTACTTCACTTGTCAGACTTTGTGTATGTGTTCTCATGGGTCGTTTCTGACTTTGTATTTCAGCACAGCACTGGCAGGGGAGTTGGGTTACAGCATCTGTCTGATGAGCCTGAGTGACCGATCACTTTCAGATGACCGTCTGAACCACCTCCTAAGCGTAGCCCCACAGCAAAGCATCATATTGTTGGAGGACATAGATGCAGCATTTGTCAGCCGGGAGCTGCTTCCAACAGAGAGTGAGTGGCGAGGATAAACAAGTGATTTTAAATTTTTGCAGTATGCGTGACACTAATTGCAGCATGTAGTATGTAGTATAGTTGTTGCAGTTTTAATGCGTTCTTTGCTGTAAATATTAGATTAGCTAATGTTAATCAAATTTCATTCATTTATCAAATTACATTTTTGGGTTTAAGAAGCATTTACACGGACATACTAATTTTAACATTACTTTTCAAAATTCAAAATATTTCTTTGCCTCACAGACCCTCTGGCTTACCAGGGAATGGGAAGACTGACCTTCAGCGGCCTGCTTAACTCTCTGGATGGAGTGGCTTCGTCTGAAGCTAGAATAGTTTTCATGACCACCAATTTCATTGACAGGTACAGTCAATGAACTGTCAAATTTAGTCCAGATTATCATCAAAATGTCTAAACAACATCAAAAAGCTTCAGCTGTTGGACATAAATATACAGTTAATGAATCTTTTATAAAGCTTCTCCTTCAAAAAATAATAAAAAAAAACTGACAACTAAAAATACATATCACAACAAATTCCAGATAACAACTACCCTAACAAAAAAATTCTACTGAAATTTAATCTGCCAAAAGTAAATGAAAAATTAAAACTTGAAGCTGCACTAATCAGTATTTTTTCATATTGACAATTTTTCAAATGATGTGTAATAAGAAAGCTAGTTATCCACAGAAACCCACAGTTTTCCATCTGCAAACTAGTAACTCAGTTACATAAATACCTTTTGTAAGTGCATGTCTGCCCTTAGATCTGTTAGTGATATTTATCTGAAATTCTGTACATGCAGGTTGGATGCAGCGCTGATCCGACCCGGCCGCGTGGACCTGAAGCAGTACATCGGCCACTGCACACACTGGCAGCTCACCCAGATGTTTCGGCGATTCTACCCAGACCAGCCTGCCACTGAAGGAGAGCGGTTTGCAGACTGCGCGCTAGCTGCCCACTCTGAGATCAGTGCTGCTCAGGTGCAAGGACACTTTTTGCTGCACAAAATGGACCCTGCAGGAGCAATAGACAATGTTGGCCAAATGAAAGGATAATGGGACCAGAAGGTGTTTGCAGACTATTTAATGAATAAAGACAAATATGAGAAACGTGAGAATTATTATTTTTTTTTACATTTCCACTTAGTTATGTTATTACTCAGACTGAATGTGCAGTGTGGAATTGATTGTTACAAGCAGCTTTCCTTCATGTACAGTTCTGGCAAGGTTTAAAGGCACAGGTGCTGCTCAATGTCAGCAGCATAGTTATAAGAACTTATTTCATTGTGGAAAAAAAAAACATTGAAACTAAATCTACAGAGTAGCTGAACATATGATGTATAAATGGGAACGAAAATACGATGACCCAAAGTACAGGTAGCGACAACAATTGCTGGCTGGTAGAGATGGATTATGACTAGTTTTAGCTGTTAATGGTCAAGAACAGAAAAGAAAAGTCGAAAAAAGTGCTTCCCAATAGTAAGAAGAAGCCTAAAAGTGACATAATCAAGCTACACCATTGGCTTTCTAGTAATGTTCAGTCTTGTGGCATCTCTAGGTGTTTTTAGGGAAACTGTTTCACAATCCAGAAACACCAAGAGCCTTCACTTTCTATTTTGATATGAAATCATGGATTTGCCAAGAGCCTTTGCAGTTTTCACACAATAAACAGATTATTAGCCCTTATGACTGGATAGAGAAAAACTGCTCAGCAAAATTGTACGAATTGTACATTAAGATATGTGTGGACTGGACAAGGCCCCACTGGTCCTGGTTGATCCTTAAGAGGTGGACTGGAAGGGTTAAACATTGTGTGAGATGTGGCCCCTCCCTATTCCGCCCAGCTCTTGGATGTAACAGGAGACCCGTGTATTTGCCGTTCTGCCCTCGTCATGGCTGCACGGCTGTCCTCGAGTTTTATGCATAGGAATAGCACCTGGCTGCTGCCATGGCCTACTTTCACAGCCCGAGTCTGCTCCAGGGGAGAGGGGAGTGCTGCCTCTGCCCCAAAGAACCTCTCCACCTTCCAGGACAAGCCACGGACAGTGGACGACCTCCCACATGTCAGCTTCTTGGAGCTGCTCTACAGATTGGTGGTTCAGGGTTTTTACAGCCGTATGCATGAGCTACAGGTATGCCACGCTGCCTACAGAGCTCTGCGTGGTCTTGATGGTTTCTGCCACAGTGATGCATCATTGTTCAAGTCATAATTGTTGTAATGTGTATCCAAAATCATTGCATGGTGTGATACATTTTAGGAATATCTGAAATAGCTTGTGTTTTGCCAAGTTCATTTAACAAAATTGGCAATTTATTTCAGAGATCTGGGGATTTTTTTTATTCTGATTACATTTGCCCCCAGTGACAATGCATAATAGAAAATGTCAGGCTGCTTGTGTTGCCTTCGTTCCCATAGAAACATCCAGATAACAACAGCTAGTCTCAGCTCAGCCTCATGCAGGAAACATTTGTTTTACTTCTTTGCAGAGCCGCTTTTTGTCACATGAACTGTTCAGTGAAGTTCTCATATATGATATCTGCTCGCCGGCTTTACAAATGTGCAATGCACAGTGGATTTTAGTCAAAACGAGTCTTTTGATCGAAGGGACACGTATTCAAACTGTTGGGATTAATAACGCTCCACTTTTATTTATTCCGCGTACCTTGTGCAGATTCCTTACACACAGTTAAGCCCTGCATTCACTGTGTCTTCCATCAGATCTTTGAGAAGCAGCGCTACGGGCCCATATACAGGGACGGACTGAAGTCCGTGGCAGTGAACACTCCACAGCTCCTGGAGGAGGTCTTGAGGAATGATGAGAAGTTCCCTTGCAGAGGAGATATGTCCCTGTGGAATGAGTATCGTGACATGAGAGGATTTGGCTATGGGCCATTCACAGTGTAAGACTATCTAACATCAATTTAGTTCAATTTTATTTACATAGTGCAGACTGACAACAAAATCAAGGCATCCAACCTCAAGGCACTTTACATAATAAAGTAATAAAGTAATAAACCCAACAAATGCCCCTTGAGCAGCTATAGGCAACAATGGAGAGGTAAAAACTCCCTTTACCGGAAGAAACCTCCAGCAGAACCAGGCTCAGGGTGGGCGGCCATCTGCCTTGACCTGTTGGGCTGAGTGAGAGAGAGTGGAGACAGGAAAGAACAGAGCAACAAAAGCAACAACTAAACATTGGGCAGGTTAATAGGACCAGTAGCTGCGCACTGGAGGACACACAGCTCCAAAGCCAGGGACACCTGAGGACAGGGACAGAGAGAGGGAGACAGAGAGAGAGAAAGACGACTATGGGACAAAGAAGACACAGAGTTAATGTCCTACAGTGGTGACATTATAGATGTGGGGTGAGAGGTGGAAAGTGTCTCAGTGCATCAGGGGTTGGTCCCCCAGCAGTCTGAGCCTATAGCAGCTGGACTATAACCAACTATAAGCTTTATCGAAGAGGAAGGTTTTGAGCCTAGTCTTAAAAATAGGGAGGGTGTCTGCTTCCCGAATCTGGACTGGGAGCTGGTTCCACAGGAGAGGGGCTTGATAACTGAAGGCTCCTATTGTAGAGCATACACAGATTCCCTGCAAGCACTGCATCAAGTCTTGGATTTCATTATGAAATAAATGCACAAAAAAGCAATTGAAAATTGCTGAGTAGCTTACATGTTTATAGAAGAATATTAGGAATATCAGATTATTTAAATGTATAATAGGTAATTATTCTTTTTTTTCTTGTTTAGTGTAAGATGAGAAGGTTAATATCTTGCTCACAATTTACAGTTAATATACTGTTTGAACCTGACTATCATAGATGGAAAATGCAGGGGGTGGTCAGGGGGTCGATGTCTGGCCTCTGTCTGGCCACCCCAATGAATATTGTCGGGCCACCATTACTAATTGTTACATTAATATAAGTTGTATATAGCTTATAATATGTGAAAATAGAAGAAATAAGTTCCCTACCATGACTCAACTTCAGCTGAAGGGCTACGAATTTTCAGCAATGTATCGAGAAGTTTACACTTAGAACAAAGAAGTTGTTCATGTGAAATGTCTAAAAACTGTTTTTACATTTTGAATATTAAAATATAATCAGTGTTGGATGAAGTCCTCAAAAACTATGCTTAAATAAAAGCAAAACTAGACAAACAACAATGTACTCTAGAAAAGTATAAATACCAGCTGAAATTAAGTACATGATTTATATTTTACTTAAAGTATTAAAACTTGACAAAGTTTTTTCTTTCTGATGACCAGTGCAGCTTGATAGACATAAATCTTGGGTGAAAGATCTAACACTTTTTTCAGTTTTGTTCATGTCAAGGAAGAAGAAGAAGTATGCAACACCAAGTTCAAATTCAGAAAGTTCAGGAAGACAAAATAATTAAATTTACTGCATACAGCTCACTTTGAGCACTGCTAATATGTCAAAAAAGTCTTTTAAATAAAACCATGGAACGAGAAAATGGAAAACGTGGTTTATCATCGTCATTGTAACAACTTGAATTAGAAATGTAAAGAATATTTGTTCTTAAATGTAGTCAAATGAAAGTTAAATTATCCATAATTAATGTGAAAACTTTCCACTATGGAATACAGCATGTTAATTAGTGCACGTTCATTTTTCTGACCTTTGGACAGAATCAAGGCTGGTACCTGTGATCCTGCAGTGAGTGGACACCACTTTAGTTGTGGCTACAGACGCTAAGATGGATTTGGAGGTAACATTAATAAGTTCCAGCTTCTCTGCCCAAATCCATCAACTTGCCAAAATGTATTTCCGATGTAAGCACTCAGAGAATAAGCATGAAAAGCCACATCTGCCACATATTACTTGTCCTCTCTACCAAACTATTGTGGAGTAAAATAAACCAGATTTATAACGACTGCTGTCATGAGTGACTGTGTTAGGCTTAGACGTCAGAGAGGAGCTGATTTAATGGCTTTGTACTTTGCTGTTTGGGGTCATGTGGTGGATTGAACACATTTTTTAGTGTGCAGGATTTTTACAATCCTGTAACACACACTTGTCCAGCTGTCGAAAGCCATTGTTACGCAACAGACTGTGAGATTTACAGCAGATTCTGTTCTGTGTCTTTTAGTGGAGTTGGAACTTGTTTCATTTCACTCACAAGTTGCTTTTTTTAAAAAATTGCTATACACATAACAATTTGTGACACAAATTGTCATCTTACACTGGAGCAGCAAAGGACACTGCACGGCGTCTTATTTATTTTGATTACTTTTATAATGCTGCTGTAAAATTTTTATTGTTTTATGTTGTGTCTGTAAGAAAGGCGCCTATAAGTGAAATGTGTGGATGTTGCATTGTTACAATGACAGTTCTAATTGTTCTACTTTAGAGCTCTTCATTGTTCAACATCATTTGTTTTATTTCATTCCAAAAATTAAGACATTTTAAAGCTGAGACAGATGCACTGAGCGATTGTAGGAATTGTTTGGAGTTGTTTTGTGGTCACCTGATGAAATTCAGCTCAGTTTTCAGGAAATATGTGTCTCTTTAAGAAGTAAACGTTCTATTGTGTTCACCAGCTGCGTTCCAAATGGCCCCATGAGAGCAGCGAGACTGAACCAAAACAGGAAAGTCAGACGGCCGCACGGCTAAAACAAAAAGAAATGAAAGTCACTATAAAGTCAGTGAAAATTGAAGATCCAGGCAACAATTCTCTGTAATACATTGTATGATTCACCTGTTTTGGATTTTTGTGACGATTTCTATTTCAATACATTGTCGTTTGACACTTTGTTGTTATAAATTATTAATCATGTCACCTTAAAAAACGGAAACATTAGATACTGAATGTTACAACATGTATGAGGTAAAAACACACGTGGACGGGAAGGACAGGAATTTTACCACGACACATGTTTTTCTGTTGCACTGTAGCACGTGTTTGACAGTCATTTCTGATACGTGTAAGTCATTTTCCTTGACACTGTGTGACTCTGTGTGTGCTCCCAGGGAGGGCGAGCAGTGGTACAACCTCAGGGCGGTGCTGAACAAGCGCATGCTGCATCCAAAGGACTCGGCCCAGTACGGCGGGATAATCAATGATGTGGTTACAGACTTCACCAGGAGGATCTACTACCTGCGCCAGTGCAGCCCCACAGGAGATTTAGTGACTGACGTGGCCAATGAGCTCTATCGATTGTCACTGGAAGGTACAACGTATGGACAAACTTAGAGAGATAGTTAGAGCGCTCCGGATCTTTGCTTGTTTGCTGAAGCCTGACTTCTTTCTTGTATCCTACACTTTGACCTTTTCCACTCAGGTATTGCCTCCATTCTTTTTGAGACGAGGCTTGGGTGTCTGGAGAAGGAAATCCCTGCAGGTACGCAAGACTTCATCAACGCCATATCCCAGATGTTCTCCAACAGCATGGCGGTGGTGGTGACACCCAGGTGGAGCCGCAACATACTGCCCTACTGGAGACGTTACATTGCCGGCTGGGAGGGCATCTTCAGCTTTGGTGAGCCGCCAAACACTGAAGGAGACACAGCTGAAAGTCAACGTTCAAGAGGCCGTGACGATAAGTCTGAATGTTTTGCTGAGTAAACAGCTGTCGTCAGCACACAGTGAAAACCAGTGTGGCCCATGCACTCACATCGACTGTAGGCTGATCCTGGCTTTCATTCTCCAGCATGTGTGTGTGCGCCACAGTCCTCCCCGATGTCGAAATAGCATCACACAGTCCAATGCTGTATATGGGTCGAACCAGGCAGAGGAACTGAGAACACAGTGAGCCAGAAAAACAAATCTGTTGTGAAAATGTTTGCCAAAAATAATTACTGTAGCTATCTGGAAACAATTTGCTGCTGGCTTCATATTTCCCAAGTAGTTTGGAGAATAGTATCAGTCTTTACCACTGTCAGCAAGAAAGCAAACCGTATATATGCCAGGAAGTTAAATAATGCTTTAGAATTCCAGTCCATTTTTTTTCCACTAGGACTCAGTGTTTCTCCTGTACTTATTCTAGCTAAAGAGTTGATCGACAAGAAGATGGAAATCATTCAGCAGCGTATTGACAACAACCAGAAGGTGGAGGGAGAATACCTAACATACCTGCTGTCAAACACTCAGATGAGCACCAAGGACGTCTATGGCAGTATCGCCGAGCTTCTCTTAGCCGGAGTGGACACGGTAATTATACCGTAATGAATCTTTTTCCATCTTTGCCCTTCGATCCTATGAAGTCTTTATTTTTGAGCCATCTGCAAACATGGACCACCGCCACTCTTCAGGAAGCCATCTTTCCTAAAGACATATCTTAAATTCATGTTTATTTGCCTTTTGTTGTCTTTTGTTGCCATCAGTCAAATGATGATGTGAGGCATCTCTTTCTAGCCAGTTTGCTTTTGAATGTTTCTTTGTTTGTCCAGACGTCCAATACCCTCACATGGACGCTTCACCTGCTGTCCAGGAACCCTCACACTCAGGAAAGACTTTATGAAGAAGTGTCTGCATTTGTGCCAGCAGACTGGACCCCCTCTGCTGAGGAGGTCACTCAGATGCCATATTTGAAAGCTGTTTTCAAGGAAGCACTGAGGTGAGTTGGTTAGTTATGATGGCTACAGACCTGTGATGTGAAGATGCACAAACATGACACTAAGATGTGAACCATATTTAAATCAGCTATGGCAGAACATTTTTACGTTGTCCAATAGAAAGAAACAATTCTTTCTTGTTTTGCAGAATGTACCCCGTGGTTCCTTTGAATGCAAGGATCATTTCACACAAGGATGTTGCCATCGGTGGATATCAGTTTCCAAAGAAAGTGGGTCAGCTTTTATTAACCACGTTTGTACTTGTATTAATATTACAAGAGAAAAAAAACTGTTTCAGTATTTTATCTCTACTATTGTTTCTCCAGACCTCCTTCACACTTTATCACTATGCCATCAGTCACGATGAGGACACTTTCCCAGAACCATTCACATTCAAGCCAGAGAGATGGCTCCGTGATGGCAGAGAGAGGCCAAACCCTTTTGGCTCCATCCCATTTGGCTTTGGAGTGAGAGGCTGTGTCGGCCGCCGGATTGCTGAGCTCGAGATGTATATGGTCCTGTTTCGGGTAAGTGACAATTATGAGAAACCATTTGCTGAACACACAGGGTGTGATGCGAGTCTTGGCTCACCAAAACCATATTATTGTTAAAGCCTCATGTCTCTGTATCAATAAATGATCGTGACTAAACAACCATCAGAGGAACTTAAGAAAGAAAACGTAATCTCTATGGGTATTATTTATCAAAACACAACAACAATAATAATCCTGCTTAAGCAAGACTGTATCAGTATGATTAAGTAGTGCATCCTGATTTGTGCTTGGAAAATTGTGCCTTGATTTGTGTGTTCTGAAACAGTAATAAGAGCCCAAAGATCATATGAATATTTTGTGTGACCCCCCCCTTCCCCCAATTTTAAAAAACAGTGACGTTATGAACTGATATCATCACTTATAGTTATACGTAATGAGGTTTTCAGTTTTCAGGGTCTTTAAAATTTACAATAAAAACAACCAAAGCATCAAAACAAGTTATGAGAGTATTTTGCAGCATTTTCTGCAAACAGAATCTTTTGTGTAGTTAAACCATTTGTTTCTTTAAAATCCTTTGTCAGTAGGCATCAATTATTGAGTTGTTAATGGAGTTTTATTCCGACCACTTAACAGATTTAATTCCAACATAACATTAATAACACTCTTTGGTAACATTTTGTTCCACACCTTTTCCCAAGATGTTCCCCAGGTAATCACTAGCACAGGGCAGCTCATTTATGACTGACAACAGCTGCCCACAGCTGCTGGTGATGAAGCTGATGACAGAGGTTTTGTCCGACTGTGTAAACCTGAAGTTAACGGCAGAGTTGGTCATTAATTCTTGGTGGGTGGGTGACTGCTTTTAGATACACAGTCACTTTAATCATTGCTGCAGAAACAGTAAAATATTAGTTATTGTACCTTAAAAACACCTTAACACCTCAATTAAGGAGCATGGCCACTAAGGGAGAGAGATGTCCACTTTAGACAGAAATGTCACACATAGCATTAACATATAAGCCACATGTGTATTTGATGTCAACAAATGTGAAATTCCATTTAAATTCAGAAAATTTATGAATGTCAGAAATCAAAAATAAATCAGATCAAAAGCCCAGATTTGACATTTCATGAAACAAACACAATGCAAGAGGTAATGCGATCACAACTAAAGGCAATCATTGGGGAAAAAGGGAATGCAAAGTATCCAGCAGCAGCTGTTTGTGCAGTTATTAATGTGTGTGCTGACATCACCTCCTTCCTTCAGGTCCACGTAAAGCGACTCCAGTAACTCGATGTTTATCCTTTTTCCACAGTTAATCAGGCTGTTTGAAATCAAACCAGACCCCACAGTGGGAGAATTAAAAAGCATCAACCGCACTGTCCTGATACCCAACAAACCACTGAACCTGCACTTTGTGGAAAGACGACAAGAAAATGCAGCCTGATTTACATATATCTGAATATATGTTAAGAACATTTAAACAAAAGAGCTGTTATATGTGTGTTTTTTTTATGAAATACAAGAGAATGTGTATCAGCAGATTTCAAACCTTTTGTGTAAAAGATAAAATACATGTTAATGCATTTACATATTTAGGTTTTTAGGCATATATCACTAGTTTAAAATTGGACCACATAGAGTTACCTCCTATTGAAGTTTTGAGACTAATCAACATTCTAGAGTATTATAAAGAGTAAAGTGATATTTCTGCAAGCACAATTTGCCTGTTTTACATTCATTTAAAGTCTACATCAGAACCAGCCTTCAGTTAATAGACTTAAACTACTACTGCAGAGCTACTGCCATATTTCTGCTTCTTTTTTAGCTAATTCACTCATATAGTGTATTTAACCGTATGATGTCACGTGTATCACTAATATAGCCTGTACCTTTTGTATTCACTGTCAAACCTTATTGGTCATTACAAATAAATCATCTTTTGAGTAATCCTTCCTCTTGTAGGTATAACCACATTGTTGTTGTTTTTTTTTATAACTTTAACAATAACTGTTACATTCTTCTTTTCTCTGCCAATGTACAGACTGCATCCATAACAATTGTTCTAATTAATAATCACTGCGGTTTGGTGAGCTGCTTCCAGGCAGATATTCTGTGTGATGGCTTCCTGCCATAGATTAATGGGGATTAATGTAACTGATTCTTTTTAAAATGGTCACAGCAGAAAATGCCCAGTTGTAACCGGACACATTAATAAAACAGGTTCTATGTAGTGTTTTCAATAACCTGTTTGGAGATGCTGGCACAGAGCTGTCAATAAGTTTATGAGTTACACCAGAGCTTTACAAGCCACTGCAATGCATGAAGTTTAGTCTAACAGTCTCTTCCTTCATGTTTCAGTCTATATCTGCCCATCACACTTAGAAATTAGACTCATTAAACAATTCAGCAACACTATTTTCTGCTGAAATGTAACAACCATCACGTTTGCAGTATAAGTCCTTGTAAAGCTTCAATTATATGAGTGTTTTTATATTTCTGTGAAGATTCAGGTTTGGCTTTCTGAAGGGTAAATCATCCCAAGTGGAGAAGAAAGAGGTGCAGTGTTTTCATATGTAATTCAGTAGAACATGCTGTAGAGATTTGATTAAATCAAAATCTGTAAAAACGTATATGACTAATTGACAAATCACCAGCAGAGGGAGGCATCACTGCATGGAAAAAATTAAAACCAAAAAACACAACTTGGACTTGTCCTGCTCCCCCCAGATGCCACTGAGATTCCTGATCAGCGACCCAGCTGATCACGGTCCAGAGGTCTGGTGAAGTCTGGATCATATTAATGAGGCCAGACCACATCTCTGCAGACTTTATAGGCCTAATGGTCACATAAGCAATTCAAGAATATTCTGTACTTGGCGTGTATTAATACACACACTACAGGTGACAATAGTGGCTTTTCTTTCACAGCTGCTTGGCCCAGCCACGTAAAACCCAACACAGGTGGATTGAGTTTTTTCTGGGGTGGAGGATGAGGGAGTAGAAGTTTGCACATAATGAAATTATTAAGCAATTATCGTCAGATGAGACTGGCAGACTGAAGAGCCAATCAGGAAATGCCTAAAACCCCGCGTAAAGGCTGATTGGGACACACACACACACAGACAGACTTTACAAGCTTGCCTACCTGTTTGCCTTCCACAGGCTGTCTGCAGTGGGAAGTCACTCTGCGCATGGTCACCAGGAGCAGCTCATGCACAGCGCGTAAAAACGCCTCTTCCAGACTCTCCAGACTCTCCCGGCGGCCGACTGACAGCGCAGTGATGCCGGACCGAGTGCGCGCAGCTGCCGTGCGTCTGAGCGGAGTAACGCCGTAAACGGGCGACCTGTGTGCGCTCTGGTCTCGCTCGGATGGGATGCACAGTGAGCTTCATCTGTTGCGAAGAGGACTTTCTGCAAATGCCCGTGTACCAGCATGTGGGGGAGACGAAGAAAGAGAGTCCGAGAAAGGTAAGGAGACGCTGGCACGGAGCGCGCAGGTACGAGTGCGCGTCCAGCCTGGACCCGAGCGCAGCGCAGGGGTCTGTTTCCTCTGGCCGCAGATGGGACATCTATATGTCGGCTTTATAATCCTGCTGACTGTCTTTACGTTCTTTCAGGATTCAGATAAGAATGTCCGACCTTTGCTTCCACTTGACAAACCAAAGCCTGAAGCGTAAAGTCACGGGCAGCTCCTGTGAATCCACACTCAGACTATCAGTAAACACTTATGAGTCATTTCACAGAATGGACGCCAATAAAGGCAGTGGTTGTTACACGACCATTAATCCAGGTTTATTGTGTGTGTAATACCTGCTCTGACATCAGGCATTCAAACACTGCTCCTGAGAGTGAATGAGGTAAACCATTCAGCATAATAACTGCCAGGGGCAACTGTGAAAAGCCCAAGTTCAGTCATGCTTGAGCTCCGTGACAAAAAAGCAGGGATCCAAAGTAGTGGTTCAACCTGCAGTGATGTAATGGAAGTCATTTACTGTTCCGCTTCATGTGTTCAGATTGGAAGTATGCATTGGTAAATATGGCTGTGCTTTGGAGACTAAAGGTCTAATTTCTTTGTCCCTCCATGGCCAGTGACCTATGACCTGCACAGATTTTGTTTCATCCAAACCCCAACTTTAAAACAGCAGAATTTGATTTTTTTTTTTAAAAACAGGGACCATTCCACAATCTTTCTTTCCCCATGGCAACTGCATGAACACCCCCTGGGGTATAAGTAGCCTTGATCCAAATTACTCCAACACTTCTGTAGGTGGACTGAAATAACATCATAACATACAGTACACCTGCTAATAAATAATTCTTTCTTGTGCTGCTGCAAAGTGACGGCAAAGAGACACTTTTTCAGAGAGAGAGAGAGAGAGCTGTGGGAAATGAATGCTCTGACTGTGCCAGCAGAGCTGTGGTTGAAGTAATGAAGTGGTGTTAAAGTGCTAAAAAAAACAGTCACTCAGGTGAAGCAGGCAAGTGTCAGAAAACAGTCAACATTCAGCTAACATTAAAACAACTGGAAAATGTTGAGGTGTTTGGGCTTTACACAAAATCCCGTGAATTACTAATAAGTAATAGTTAATGAACAGTTCATATCATTTAGATGCCGTGTGTTGAATGTGCACGGCACAAACTTGAAGTTTTAAACCAAATTGAACAACCCGCCTCTCCGTACCATATGCTGTTTGTTGCATACCATTTGCTGATGTTTGTGTTGGAGGTGTGCTCAGGTGTGGAGAAATAGCTTCCTGTGGTAATTGCTCCTTGTGTACTGTATGTGTGAAGCTTGTGGGTTGGGGTCCCTGGATGAAGAAGACAGTTTGGTCGCCCCTGTTGTGCAGCAGCACTCAGGGAGGCCCACGGTGCAGGACTTTGAAGAAGGAGGAGCAGATAACAATCAGCCATAAAGTAAAACCCTCATGTAAAACTACATCACACAACCTTGACTTTGAACTAGGTGACAGGTGGGCAGGTCTTGAGAAGTTCTCAGGAGGAATGTGCATGGTGTATTTTGAAACTAGGGGTTGTTTTTTGACAGACAGACAGAAGAACAACAACAGTCGATCTTGGCTGTGTGGCTGAGTGTCCATGCAGTCCTCTGTCCACGACAAAATCAAAAATCATAATGTTGTGGCTGATTAGTGTACATAACACATAGTTTGAGTGGCTGTGATGAGTGTAATTAATACAGGAAACTCTTCTGGGACTGGAATAGGGTCAGACTATAGAAATGGATTTCTGGATTTCTGAGATGGTTCAAAACTCTTCTCGTTTTTTTTTTTAGTATTTTCAGCTGTTGCAGGTTTTATCCTAGTTCATAACCACAAGGAAAACTGATATCAGTTCTGTTAAAACAACTGGATTAATAACAAATATTTTGGAATAATCGGACATTATGTTGTTTACTTTTTACAGTACAGTTACAGTAGGTCATTCAGACAGTCCTTTGTGCAAATTATTTTCTGTGGAGACAGGCTTGGGTGTTAGGATTCCATTATAACGACGGTGATGAATGAGTAATTTTAATATAAAACATGGCTTTGGTAATGCTTCTTGTTATATGAACACTAATAATTTCATGCCACACATGACAACAACAACAACTTTATTAAGGCAATATTACATCCAATCTAGGACAGGTATCAGTTTGCCAGCCACTAGTAGGTTTCAAGTAACAAGAAGGCGGATCTCCTGACATCTGTAAAACAGCTGAGGAGCCCTCCTGAAGAGAATAATCCTCGTGTCAGCTTGATGCCTGTCAGCTCCAGCTCTCTATCTCCTCTGTTTCTGAATTCCCACCAAAGTGTCAGACGACAGGAGGGGCTTTCCTGGGATGTGAAGATTGTCGATAAAGGTATGCGGTGAACTGAAAGCTACCTGCCGCCCAACTCTGCATTCCAGTGGATGCTGTAGCTGCGGGGAAACAGTGTGTCCTGTGTGCGGTTTCTCCAGGGAGGCCTATCGCTTCCCTCTTACCTGCCGGCACTGACCTGCACATGGGCTGCTCAACAAGACCCTCTCTGTGTGTTCCTCAGTGGAAAGGTGCCCAGTGTGTGCTTGACCCGGCGGAGGGCTGGGATGCCTCTGCAAAGTTAACCCCTGTCATTTTAGCTTTTAAAGCCCGTGCACAGAGGAATTTAACCTTTGGAAGAGATTTTCAATTTGTTGCTAGAAGCTTGTTTCCAAATATATTTCTTTTTACGCGACAGTTTTTAACAGAATATGTCTAACCCTGTTTGTCCTAAAGAGAAAACACAGGATATTAAAACATTACAGCAAACGCACTGTGGGTTGTGTTCATGCACGATAAGCTGAATCCACACTATTTGATCATCTGCTTTCATACACGTGTCAGCCTTGATGTGGTAAACCCCTCCCACATGCTGCTCCCAGCAGGTTAAACAGCTCTGACCAGCAGATATCATTTTGCTTTAGCACACTTTTAATTGCCTTTGTGCTACGTCGCAGTCTTAGCAGCAAGGCTCCCAGTACTTGAATAATACGACCCAGTTTCTTCACGAGAATCTTGTGCACAGCAAGGGCGAAAAGTTAAAATGGAGAGTGAGAAGAAATGGGAAGAAAATGTTTTTTAATCTGAGCATTAATCTGAGGTATTTATCACGTGCTGCAAGAGCATATCCGTTTATTTATTGTGTGTAAAAGTTCCTCTTGGTGTTTTCATTTCCTTGCATCATGCAGATGTGTGCAAGTGTGACAAATGTGACCCAAGCTTTGGGAAGAAATTCATCCGAGTGAGCCGGTAGCTGGCTTGGAATTATGTGTTAATTTGACACCTTTTATTCATGTTGTGAGTCAATGTCTTTACTTTTAACGGCTCGTGGTCAAAGGATGTGCGAATTCAATGAGCGGATATTTCTTTTCCAAACAGGCTTTCAAGACATCACGGATTCAGCGATGCGTAACGGCGCCCACAAAGCCTGTGGAACAAGATGATAATGGGATACAAAAGGCGTTCATTGACCTTCTTAAAGGCTTTTTAATTCGCTTGGCGTGTACCGTGGATAGAATGACAGTCCGAATGATAGATTAAGGCACAGGGCAACTGTATTTTCTCTCCAGAGTCACAGCTGTGTCGCCCCTCCTTCTTTTGGGATGTAAAGCTGAGGCCTAACTTCCACCTCTGCCTCAGACCTTGTGGCATCAGTGCAATATAATACAGTCCGTTTAGCCCTGTTCCATCCATCCTCTGTGGCTTTGTGTGCCCATGAATGTGGCCTTTATGTTGCAGTTTTGTTGATATTTCTCTATAAGTGAGTGTGTGGCATGTGGGGGGTTCTTGTCTTCTCCCTAATACTTGGCAGGGAAATGCTGCATTTGCTCTTGGCAACGTCGAAATCCCACAAAGTCTCACTCTGGGAGCCTTTGTAGCCATTCACGGCGCTTCCGAGTGATGGACAGGGAGCTCAGCTCTCCCAGGTCGCATCCCTTTCGCCTCAAAATGCATCTTTTGTTGATATTTGTGGCTTCCCCCTTTTTCCCGGGGTCTTTTTCACCAAGGTCGGATGCCACAGGGCTCCAAGGGTAATTACTGTGACAGTGGAGTAGAAGTTAGGCTGCGCTACCCAGGTCGCCCAATCATGTTTTCATCATCGGGAGAATGTTTTGCTTTGGGGACCTAATAAATCCCCCCTTTGACATGCTGCATTTACTCTGAATACACACAGGAAGAAAGACCCCAGATTTTTTTCCTCTCTCCCTCTATTTTGCACTGATGCTTGTAACAAGCTGAGGCAGATCATTGTTGCCAGTTCGCCCTCAGTGGTTTTTAAAAGGATAGGTTTGCACACTTAGACGTTCCGCTGGGGAGGAATTTCATAGGTATTTGCACTGGAATGTGATTTCTCAGTGGACTGCAAGGAAAAACATAAAAGGGATTATGAAATGTAACCGTATAGCTTCTAATAAACTTAGAGACTGCTCTGGCTCGAAGGCTGGATCGGCCAAGACGAATGTCTGGACAGTGACAAAAGCAATAGAGAGAAAAATAAATGGCATATGTTGTAAATTAATTAATGTTTGGCACATTCGATATGGCACAGGGTGCACACAGCGCGGAGGGAACAACAGATGATTGTTCTGCAGAGCACATTTGTCATGCCGATATTATTAGTAGAACATGAGCAGAAACTCAATAGCCCTCCATAAAAACGACAGCACATGTTCCACGTTCCCCCTCCTGATCCCTGTTAATGACGGCGGGTGTGTCCGACCACACTGAGGAATCTTTCATTAAATCACACTCTTGGACCCGATGCTACACATGTGCAGCACCCGCCTGAAATCGTACACACGCATCACTGGTGTGCCGTCCATTTTTATCATCCACAACACAAGTGGAGACTTTATTTAGACGCCCAAGCTGTGTTCACACTATAGACTCCAAACTATAGCTGGAAATATGTGGGTTCTATTTTTTCTGACAGGAAGGGTTGGGTTTATAAAATGATATAAAACACCAGAGGATAGGAATGTGTCTACAGATTGTTGATTCCACATGTATGTCAGGTTGCATTAGGACACAACTGATGATGCTATCAGGGCTGCATTATAATTAGGTTTATCAAATGTTTAAAATGTTTAATGTTTAAAATATAATGTAGTACATGATTACACTAATCAATAAAATCAATTACTTAAAAAACGGATCCATAGCGCCACTACTTATTCAACAAAAATATACCAAGGGATGTCAGGTTTTTCTAATCCCTTACCCTGACCATGGACGCCAAATTTCCCATCTACATGATAGTTAAGAAACTTACGTGCATGTGACACATTAACAGGATAGGCCATGTCAGGGAATTGTAGAAAACTGTTGTTACATTGTTATCTAGAAAGATTGTTAATTTCAAATCAACTCGCTATGAAATATGTGCCATGTCGACTTGATAAAGAGCCAGAGAAATCAGCTAAATTAAACGTTAAAACCTAAATTAAAAGAAACTTATATAAAATATATTTTTTTAAATCACAAAATTACTTTTGTTGTAAACATCACCTGTACGGGTGATGTTTACATACATACATAACATACATAACATCAACAAATGTATTTGTGTTTACAGTAAACATAAAAGTTAGGCTGTTAGACCCTTTCAGTCTCTCATCTCCTGACACAGTATATTACAGTATACTGCCAATGCGATATTGTTGGCGGGCTTAATGTTGCAGCTCTTGTGTCATATTTTTACCATGTATATTTGACAGTTTTCCTATTTGTATAGAATCAAACGTATGTAACGTCTTCATCAAACATGAGCAGCAATTAAGGCTGAATAACAACGTAATGGTGCATTGAGCAAAAATGCCTTTAGTGTTAACACAGATATAGTTTCTTTGGTTTCACATGGACTTTCCCAGACAGCAAGAATAACATATTGGATTACCTAAATTGAGGGGTTTTACCTTTTAAGCCCACTTCATTTTACATCACAGTAGTCGCAGAAGTTCTGAGAACATAATCTGCTGCTTCTTTGCCTTCTGCGTGCCTATCTGCCTTGGCAAGCCTTCATGGCATGACTCTGAAAATAGCCTGAATACCTCCACATGATTGTATTGCACTATTGTGTTGTATTGCAGGTCTGTTGATGCGGCCCGAGTCAGACTGGAGACTAATATTCCTCTGGGGACGCACACGATACGTTGCTAATATGGGGAAACTAGTTAGACTTAAAGCCACGTAACAAGTTACTTCTTGCAACTTTACCACCTTGACCTGCATTTTATGGAAGAGAAAGTGAAGGAAAGGAAAAGAGACGACTAACTAGCTAATTAAGATGGAATCTATAACTACACAGGAACATGCACCTGCTTTCTGTGTTTATTTCCATTCATTTCATGTAAAGCCGTTTTTCATCAAATGTTTGCATCGCCTTTAATATTTAGCTAGGGAAAAAGGTGCTGTTTGCCGGCTCAACGTTATCGGGCCTGATAGACCGGGCCCGAAAGGTTGTCAGAGATAACACTAATGGATTTAACAGTCTGTGGTCTGATAAGGCGCCTTTAAACAGTTTTACATGTAGCTGATCAAGCGGCTTTAATGGCTGCATTATCAGTTCAACTCCCCCCTACTCTAACAGAGGATCGTACTCTGCGGGCAACATTCCTCTCCGGGCACTTTTACTTCTGTGGCACATTTCTGCAATCGCATTGTCATTTTGTGCAATTGTCTTCTATTACTGCTAAGCTCCACTGGAGCCAAGCCGTTAACACCTGCCATCTGCATTCTTAAGCTTAGACTCTGGGATCAGTATTCGCCGTATTCCCCGCTTCCACGTTCCAGTCTTTACCAGCGTGAACAGCAGAGGTTGCCCAAATTCCTAAATCTAGAGTCCAGAATAGTTTTTGTATGTTGATTGCAGGAATGAGGTCTGATTGGGAACATTTTAGTAGAAACAGCTTTGTGTCAAACATTAACTTTCCATCAGGAGCCATGTTCTGTTCACCACCAGATTTAGGAACTAAGCGAAGGTTCTTTTTTAATTCAACTGCTCAGATGAAACATGATGTTACACTGCAAAACACATGTTTCTCTTATAGAGATTAATGCTTATTTCTCATTAAATAAACTATAGATACTTTGCATAGCACCAAACGCCCAGATTATAACTGAAACCGTCAAGAGTTATAGGCCCTTTACAAATTTATGGCATCAGATAATCCTTTATCGGTTTTTTGTGCCCTAACTGGCAGAGGCTGGATTCTATACAGGAGCAAAACCAGCTTGCTAGGACCCTTCTAGTAGAGATATAATAATAATAATAGTAATGTTTAGCAGCTAACTGAAACAAATTCGGAAATGTTTTACAGCATAAGAGAGTTATGTGCAAACATTAAGTACACATCCGGCTACAATAGCAGTCATTCTGAAAGCACCAGGAGGGACTTTATTTCAAGTCCGGTCAAGTCTGTAACACATCAAGATGAAGGAAGCTTGTTTGCTTTTCTTTATCTCAAAGAATGGCCGAACGTTTGAATTTGCATGGCTCCTTTATCTGCCGCCGAGAACCGCGTGACAGCAGCGTTTGCTTGCCACCTGGGTGGATCTTTGTCGTTTCGATTGTAGACAAGCAGATGGGAAAGAAGAAGACAACCAACAAGGAAATACATTCCATCTTTCAAACGGCCGCTGGTAGACAAAACAGGAGCAGAGTGCTGTGTTTTTTTCCCGAGGACTTTAAAGTAGAGGTTACTCGAGGGCTACCCAGAATGATTTTAATGATATTGTGCTTTTAACCAGCAGATGGGGACATTGGCATGACGTTTTTAAAACCAAAACTGTGATTTGCTCAGTAAATTGCACACACACCCATGAGGAATAATTAATGTAATATACATATGTGTTACATTCGATTCTGTGCTGTCTTTCACTCGGAGTTTCCCTCAGATAGTGAAACAACACAAACCTGGGACCTTTGACCTACATTACCTATAGTAATAATTTCTCTTATGTAACGCTTTGTGTTCATGCTGACTTCACAGCCACACGCTGTGTGATGGCTGCTTGGTTGCTGGGGTAGCTGTAAGTAGAAGAACTGTGGGTCCAGTCTCTGCCGATTCGGTTTTGGGTCCCATATATGTTTCCCAGAACAAGGTCAGCAAGGTATTCAGCAGTCGTTAGGCTCTGCTGAAGCTGTAATTCTGAAGGCGTTTGGTGCTGAGCCTGTTATTTCCATGCAAACCACGGTTTCACAGTATATGGTATTCGATTGTTATCCATCCATCCATCCATTATCTTGTCTATAACTGCTCATTCTGTTCAGGGATGTGGGGTGAGACCTGAACAGGTCTCCAGTCTGTCCCAGGACTGTTCGAGTGGACTGAGTGTAAGTTAAAGCTTAGCGCTTACTGAAGAGACAGAAAAAGCAGATGATGGGTTTCTCACTCACGGTTCAAAATTACTAAATAAAAGAGACACATCATGTTAGGTGTGTTTCTTCCCTTTATAGCTATTTTCCATCTGTTCTTTTTGCTGACTCTGTATCTGTCCCCGAGGAGAAGCCTGTGTTCATTCTGGGATGTTCAAAGTAATCCCTGCTGCTGATTTTAATGAGTTTTCATCAGCCTCACTCGTCTTTCCTGAGCTTCATTTGTGTGTGTGTCGCACCTGCCGCCCAGTCTGACAGAAACATGCAGGTAAAATTATCTGTTTGGCTGCATTTATTTCCATACCAGTAACTGTCCGTGGCATGATAACTATTAATTGTTACACGGTGGTACATGGTGAGACCAGTATACTGCTGCCATGACAGCTACCATCGCCATTCTCCCCTAAAAATACATTATGCACATTTGGCCCTGATAACTTGATAAGCATTTCTCCAAGACTTTAATATGCATATCTTTATAGGGAGCATTTTTGTTCTTCTGAAGCATAACATGTTTGATTTACTGCAGCCTGGCAACCTACCGTAGGCAAACCCGAAACAGCCAGCCAGCTGTCATCATGTTTTGATCAAAATGCTGCTCAACTGCTGATTTGTGCACAGAAATATGTAACACCGCCCTTTTCCAGCGAGATGAGCACAGAAAAAATGATCTATCCTGTAACTAATTTGGCAGAAAAATGTGCTCATGTGGGACCAAATTGCTGAAAGTAAGACGCTGACAGAGGAAGTACAGGAGCATTTCAGAGCCTTTTTCTGAAACACTGCAGTTAAGTAAAGTGACTGGCAGAGGTAGGAAGGACATCCAGTGTTAAGATGTGACTGGGACTTTTATGTACTGCAAGCATTTCCCTGGTGGCTGAAACATGACAGAGAACAAGTCTGTTAATAGAGGATTATGTATTTGCTAATCTATTATGTTCAGAGGTTGTGACAAATTTGTCATGCAGCGCTTTAAAAAAAGTTATAAAATGTACTGAAAGAGAAAATCCTTTTCTCCTAAAGCACTGAACGATTCCAGTGCAAACACTATTAAAAGCTCCGAAGCAGAGGTGATGGCTGTGTAATGTCCCATTGCTCTCCTGCAACAAGGTCCGTTTCTCAGAAGTTAATTCAATTAAAGCAGACAAAAGGCCACTGGCACCAATAAAGTTTGGGTGAAACGTGAAGACGGCCGATGGACCCACACACAGATTTACATTTGCATAATGCCTGGCTACTGGGCAGGCTCACCATCGCCACGGGTTACTGCTGGTGCTGCGAAGAAATGCAGCTCTATGTGTAGTGGGTGTGTCTTGTCTGGAGCTGACAGGACGGAGATCCTCACTACCACGCACACACGCCGATGCGCACACACACACACACACACACACACACACACACACACACACACACACACACACACACAGAAACACACACAGAAACACACTTTTGTGCTATAATTTTAAAGATCTTATTTATTCTGTAGCACCTATAAATCCATACCTTAAAACTCTTGTCTACATCTTATCTAAACTGGTATAAACTTAATTTAATTTCAGCCTTTATCATAAAAGCCAGATTCTAATACTGATACAGATACAAAGGAGGTCCTGCAAGTTTGAGCTACTCTATCAGTTGAGACAAAGCACTTCAATCCTCCTTGCATTAGCAGCTTGGCATTAGGTGGCAACGGGCAGAACAGTCATTTTTAATCATATTAATGCAGGTGTAAAGCAGCCATCATAACCTGTCACAGTTGCTTATCTCTAGCATTATTAGTGATGTTACTGGAGGTGGTATTAACATCTTTGTAGACCTGGAACATATCTGCTCACTCTGTTTGCAGCACAGTACAATAAGTGTGTTTCAGGGATTTTTGAGTTGTCTGTTTACAGCTGATTCAGTGTCTCACCAAAGACATTTGAACATCTGATTGTGGTGGAAAGAGACCGGCAGGGGGCAGAGCGTGTTGCGGTTCAGTTGTGACGTTCACAGAGGCCTTGGTCCTGGCTTAGCACTTTGAGGAGTGATAACAATCGGACAGAAAGTAGCTCCCCCCATGTTAAAGCCTAAGCACACAACGCAGACTTTGATCCAGCTGAGGGAGCTTTGAAAGGGCTGGAGAAAGAACGAACCCTATGAGCTTCACACTGAGGCTCGGTTAGGAGATCACACACACACACACAGACAGAAAAACCATCTCAGCTTGTTATTAAGCTTGAGAAAAACAGATGTCAAAATGATGTTTGTATTAAACGGATGTGCCCGATGATGTACAGACAATACAACACAAAAGGGAACCAAAGGGAGGGAGTTGGCTTACAACGACAACTTGGACTTCACTGGCTATGTATGAATTCATGTGTTTTCACTGAGTCAAGACATGACTCATGGAATTTTAATGATGGTTAACGTCGAACATGTGTGTTAGGATTGAATTATGTGTGGGATCAGTGTTTGTGTGTGTGTGTGTGTGTGTTGTGCTACAGTAATTTGCCCTCCTCTGAGACCAGAGCTCTGCTGCTGTGCTTCATTCCCTGCTAAGTAAATATCCATTCTTTCTTCAAAACCTTGTAAAAGTCATGTTGAGAGGATAAGAGTAAACTTGAAGAATGTTAATGTCACTTACCACTCCCGCTGCTTGTCTCCTGCATGCTCCACTTCCCAAAGGCCTTCTGTGCTCATGGACGAGTGGCAATGAATCTGTCAGGTCTGAGGAGGTTTCCATTAACGATCTGTTTTAAAAAAAAAAACAGTGAAGAAGTTAGGTGAGCCACGGGAAGGGGGCGACCTCTTCACCTGTTCTGCCAACATCTCAGTGCCTTGACTAATTTGCTTGGAGTCATTTTCTATTTTTCTAGTAGTGAAAAACGTAACAAGCCACAGCCAGCTGATTTCATCCAGATTTTTTTTGATTTTCATCCATTATGTGTTCTGCTTATCCTTTTATCCAGTTCCAGCATTTGTTGTGCAAGAAGCAGGGTCCAGGATATCACATATATGCTCTATTTATAGAAACCTGTCATATTGGTGTTTAGCTGGTCCTTTAATAATTCAAGTCAATTTACACTGAGCTAATAAACAAAGCCCAAAGGTGCTTCAGAGTTACTGGCACCAGCTCTGGTATCAGTAGGGTGATGTATAAGATGCATGTTCACTTTCAAAGCAATAATGGAGATGAATCCACAATATGCTTTTGTTAGTACTGCACATCAACATTTTCATTGTTCAAACAGAGGTGAATTGAGGATAAGATAACCACAAAAGAGAATTCAACATGTTTGAGAAGTTCGAGAAGAAACGGGGAGCCCCTCTGGGTCTGCAGCTCAGGAGTAGGCAGAGGTAGTAAGAGGTAGTTAAGCATAATGACTCTTTTGACAGTGTGACTGAAACGCCACCATCACCACGACATGTGCACATCATGGCAGTTAATCAAACACACAAATCCAGACATGACCAAGGTCATTAATATGTTGCTCATCATTGATGAAAACTTTGCTTCAGTCCGAATAGAAGTCCGCAAAGACCGTTTTTTTTTTAACAAGGGAGAGACGCTCAGGACATTATACATACATAGATAAAATATTGTCAGATATTCCCCCACCCGCCCCCAGCACTGGCTTGAGTCCCTCACACAGTCTATCAAACTGTGTCCATCAGCTTGTTGTACTGTTCTGCCCCCAAGTGGCTGAAAATCAATGAATGCTGCTTTAAGTGAAACAATCTTTAAAGTTGCAGCACAGAAAGAAAGTCAGTCACTGCTGTACGAAGCGGATTCTATATAAGAACATCTTTATTAATTAGAAGTAGATGATTGCACTTTCTGCAACTGAACATGAAGCTTCTTTATTCTTTCAGCTGAAATACAGGGTTTCTGTTCACAGCCCAAAACTCTGACCTTAGCAAGAAAAAAAAACTCAGAGAACAATCCAAAGCTCCTGGTATTTTCACTTTCCATGCTATGATCTCCTGACACTGGCTTTCCATTAGTGTGTGTCTACATGTGTGTGTGTGTGTGTGTGTTTCCTCTCTCCTTGCTAACAATGCTGCTCAGGAAGTATGTCAGGATAGGGGCCAGACTACTAGGCTGCCTTTAGTCAGTGCATGCAACTTTGAGAGACAATAACTCAGTCTTGTTAATCCCAGCAAAGTTAGACAAGTGTTGAAGAAAGCTCTGGATCTGTGAAAGGGAATTACTGCCCCAGGTGTCTTCAAAGACAACTCTGCAATGTCCCTCTGGCTGGTGAGTGCTGTTGCTACTTGTCATGTGTGACTGTGGGTGGTCAGAGACTGGCTTCCATCCTCAGGTCAGGCACAAAATGATTGTATTGTAAGGACGTGTGGGGTTTTGGGCTCTTTTATGAGAACATCTCATTCAGAAGGATTCCATAGATTTGTAGACATTTTCCTCAATATCCTCCTTGACAATCATTGTTTTCTATTTATGTAAGCAAGTTTTCAAACTTTTATTGAATTTTGAATCCAGCTATTTGGTTTTCAATAGTTGTGATTAAAGTTGTACACCCAAAACATCTAAAACATAAAAGATTTGTAAATGTAGCTGACAACCAACAGTTTCAACGGATAATTCAAACATATTGAAATGAAATCTTTAATAAATGTTGTATTTTTAGTTGTTGCTGACACTGATTCGCTTAAGTAACAGCCGAGGGTGTCAAACGGAAGATTTACGTCAGAAATGCTTTAAAACGACTAAGAGCACAAACAGGTTCTTGTGACAATAATTAACCTTTTAATGAGGCAGTTGAAAGGAAAAAACTTTCAAGCATTCAAAAATGACCATTCGACCTGTTCTTTCCTGCTGTGTAGAAGACGTGCTCTTCATGCCATCTCTGACTGAAGCTCTTGCTTCTGTTAAGACAGACATTTCACCAAAAATGCTTTGCTTTGTGCAGCCGACTGTCTCTCGCTCTTAGACAGAGACACTTTGTGCTCTGCCCATTTGCTTGTGTGTCTGTCTCTGCCCTCTGATGTGAAGGTGTCGCTCTTGGAGGTGTCCGTTAATTACTTTATGGTTGTGCACAACGCGCGAACCTTCGCACAGATGGGCTCTGTCCGTCTGTCGGTGAAGGTCGGCCCACGTCTCAGCCTCAGCTGGTTGCCTGCTTTGTAAACCAAGCTCCCTTAATTAACCTTGACGTAACATGTAGTGTCTCTGGTTTGACTTCACTTCTGAATGACTTGACTGACAGGCGTGGGATGAGGACATGATAAGTTTTTGATTTAAAAAAATTATCAGTGTATAGTAAGATTTTCTGAAATCATGTTAATATGAGATATTGCAGCAGATTGACGTGCACTAATTTATTGTGAAATTGTACTGGTTTTAATTAAACAAAAGGGCTCCAAACTGTACACGGATGGTTAATGCACAACATTGGAATTTCATTATTAAGTGAAGAAAGACTAAGGCAGCATTACATTGCATTCCTACTTTTTCATCAATTTGGCCAACAGTCGCGTTCATCTCTGCCCTGTCGGGGTTTTTATGAGGCAGCTGATGATTGCTCCGAGGCCTTTGGTGGAATAATGCTGCTCAGGAGCTGAGTTGGTCAGTGCCGGTACTTTGGTTCTACATGATAATTAAAGGTTGCACAGCTCCCTCCTGCCCTGTGGAATTTGTAGACCTCACAGAGGATGAGCTTTGCAGGGAATGATTTCTTTAAACATATTTTTCATGTCTAATTATTTGTTTCCAAACAGGACACATTACCATCAGTTTGGGGAATTTTCTAGAACTCATGGAAATTGACTGTATTATATTGTATGTTTGATGACATTAATAAGTAAGTTTATAAGCTTCTGCATTTTTTAAAAAGAAGTATTTGTCCATTCATAAGTCATATGGTAAAAACACTTTGCAACAATTTTGGAAAACGCTGGAAAATCAGTACAGAATTTTTTTCCAGATAATTTGACCATTTCATGCCATTAACCTCTGATTCTTGTTTGTCATTTCTCATAGGACACAATTATTTCAGGCTAAGATTACAGAATCATTTGCATGCAGTCACAGAGATTTGATTTCTTTGTGTCTTCTCCCATCTGAAGGGGCTTGGGGTTAACAGTTTGGATTGTAGCTTTTCCTAAAATCCTATTGCGCGTTCCATTTTGTCGCCAATCCGGACTTATATTTCTTATGATTGTCAATTCGCCAAAACTCTTTCCATCTGCCAGCTCAAGATAGAGCAGCGTCTCTTTGTTGTGTTTCAAAATGAAATGAGCTTTCACTTAATTCCCCGTGGCTGTTTGCCATGTGCATAGATTCTTCCAGCTCTCAATCCCAAAAAATGGACGCCTTTGATCAATAAAGGGAGGGGCAGGGGGAATTGCTGCATTAATCACAGCCATGTAATGTAATATTTAAACAAATGGCTTCTAATGCAAATCCTATTATTAGCTATTAGTTAACATCGATTTAGAAGAGTAGAAATACTCAGTCAGT